>OX328123.1:83088022-84345522 GCA_946811695.1 Gonocerus acuteangulatus
ATATATATTTATATATATATATATATATATATATATATATATATATATATAAATATATATATATATATATATATATATATTTATATATACATATATATATATATATATATATATATATATATATATATACATATATATATATATATTATTTTTCAAGCTACTTCGCTGGGAATTAAATGTGTTGTTTGTTCGGCATCTGTCTCCAGCGGTCTTGCTCCTCCTGTCATCGCAATATTTCGCCGGATTCCTCTCCGGCTTCTTCAGGCAATCATTCATCCTTGCTGGTTGGTAAGGGAATGAGCTCGTCAGTGGTTTGGGCCCTTCTTATCCTTCTTGGTCGGAGACTATGCGAGCCAATGAACTGGGGAGGCTCTGGGCCAATCGGGTTCCGTCTGTCTCTGTTAACTTCCTCGGTCGTCCGTTCGGGGCGCTGGTGGTCCTGTATGAGTGGATTGTCTCCAGTCTTCTTCAGGATGGCCCGCCAGGTGTTGGAGAGGATGAGTCCTTCTTCTCTATTGAAGTTGGCTGGATTTTTGTGGATCTCAATCGCCTCTCTGATGAGTCTCCTGTTCAGCGTGTCTTCCTTAGCCAGGGTCTTGGCTTGATCAAACAGGACTTGTCTGGGGCACTCTTCTCCATGTGTTGCCACAGCAGAAGTTTTGGTGCGTCCCAGCCTGTAGTCTGCAGCGTGTTGCGCGATTCGAGTGGCTACCTTCTTCCCTGTCTGTCCTATATACACTTTCCCGCAGTCACATGGTAGAAGATATACACCCTGGTCTTGCAACCGCTGCTTGTCCTTGCTTTTGCTCAGCCAATCCCCGATTTTGTTCAGCGGCTTGTAGGCGACCTCCATATCCTGTTTCCTAAATAGTCTGCCTAGCTTCTCGCTGACCCCGCTGACATACGGTAGGGTAATTCTGCTTCTAGTTTGTGTTTCCCTCCGGTTACTCTCATCACGGTGGCGATTTTCCACCATCCTTATCGTTCGGGCCAACTTCTTCCGGTCGTATCCATTCCCGGCTAAGTCGTCCGTCAGTTGACTGAGTTCTGCTCTTAGGAGTGATTCGTTACTGCACAGAGTTATAGCTCTGTGTGTCAGTGTCTTAACCACTCCCATTTTTTGTGCCGTGTGGTGGTGAGAATCGGCGTGGAGGTATCTTCCTGTGGCCGTGGGTTTTCTGTATACAGTGTGCTCCAGTTCACCGTTGGTTCCTTTCATGATCAGGAGGTCCAGGAAAGGCAATCTGCCATCCTTCTCTTCTTCGATGGTAAATCTGATGGCTGGGTGCAAATTGTTCATGAGATGGAGGAATTTTTTGAGTTCCTCTGCACCATGTTGCCAGATTGCGAAGACATCGTCCACGTATCGTAGCCAAAGCTTCGGTTTGTGTTCGCTGCCCTCGATCAGTCGCCTTTCGAAGTCCTCCATGAAAATGTCAGCCACAACTGGTGATAGGGGACTACCCATGGCCACTCCATCCTTCTGCTTATAGATGATTCCCTTGTACTGGAAGTAGCAGGAAGTTAGAACTAGTTCAGCTAGTTCCATCATCCCTCCCTCCAAGAATTTATTGTCTTTGATGATCTGGGTAGCATCTTTAGCTGGAAGGTTGGTGAAGAGGGACTCCACATCAAAGCTCACCATCAGGTCTCCTTCTTCGAGCCTAGTGTTTTTTAGGATTTCCACCAAATGAATCGAATTTCGTACTGCCGAAAAGGACTGGCCTGTGTAAGGTTTCAGAGCTTTTGCCAGCACCTTGCTGGCTCTGTACTTGGGTGCTCCAATCATTGAGACTATAGGCCTGAGGGGTGCTCCTTCTTTGTGGATTTTTGGTAAACCATAGATCCGGGGTATTCTGGAGTCACCGGGGGCCATCTCTGCGATTCGTGCCTTATCTTTGATCTTCTCCTTTAAGATTTTGTTTATTTGATTTTCAATTCGCTTGGTGGGGTCCTTTATGTTCTTATCGTATGTGTTTATGGACAGTAAGCCTTCCATTTTATCTTCATAGGATGTTTTGTTGAGGATCACTGTCATATTTCCTTTGTCAGCCTTTGTGATTATGACATCTTCCCTCTTCCTCAGATCACATAGGGCTTTTCTTTGGGCTGGTGTTAAGTTGTCTTTCGGGGGCCTGGTTCTTCCTACGAGGTAGGCAGCTTCTAACCTGATCGTTTCAGCCTTGTCTTTATCCATCCGGGAGAGGGCGGCCTCGATGCTGGTTACAAGTTCCTCCGTCGGGTTGCGTTTTGGTGCCACCGCGAAATTCATGCCTTTTTGTGGTGGCACCAAAACGCAACCCGACGGAGGAACTTGTAACCAGCATCGAGGCCGCCCTCTCCCGGATGGATAAAGACAAGGCTGAAACGATCAGGTTAGAAGCTGCCTACCTCGTAGGAAGAACCAGGCCCCCGAAAGACAACTTAACACCAGCCCAAAGAAAAGCCCTATGTGATCTGAGGAAGAGGGAAGATGTCATAATCACAAAGGCTGACAAAGGAAATATGACAGTGATCCTCAACAAAACATCCTATGAAGATAAAATGGAAGGCTTACTGTCCATAAACACATACGATAAGAACATAAAGGACCCCACCAAGCGAAGTGAAAATCAAATAAACAAAATCTTAAAGGAGAAGATCAAAGATAAGGCACGAATCGCAGAGATGGCCCCCGGTGACTCCAGAATACCCCGGATCTATGGTTTACCAAAAATCCACAAAGAAGGAGTACCCCTCAGGCCTATAGTCTCAATGATTGGAGCACCCACGTACAGAGCCAGCAAGGTGCTGGCAAAAGCTCTGAAACCTTACACAGGCCAGTCCTTTTCGGCAGTACGAAATTCGATTCATTTGGTGGAAATCCTAAAAAACACTAGGCTCGAAGAAGGAGACCTGATGGTGAGCTTTGATGTGGAGTCCCTCTTCACCAACCTTCCAGCTAAAGATGCTACCCAGATCATCAAAGACAATAAATTCTTGGAGGGAGGGATGATGGAACTAGCTGAACTAGTTCTAACTTCCTGCTACTTCCAGTACATGGGAATCATCTATAAGCAGAAAGATGGAGTGGCCATGGGTAGTCCCCTATCACCAGTTGTGACTGACATTTTCATGGAGGACTTCGAAAGGCGACTCATCGAGGGCAGCGAACACAAACCGAAGCTTTGGCTACGATACGTGGGCGATGTCTTCGCAATCTGGCAACATGGTGCAGAGGAACTCAAAAAATTCCTCCATCTCATGAACAATTTGCACCCAGCCATCAGATTTACCATCGAAGAAGAGAAGGATGGCAGATTGCCTTTCCTGGACCTCCTGATCATGAAAGGAACCAACGGTGAACTGGAGCACACAGTATACAGAAAACCCACGGCCACAGGAAGATACCTCCACGCCGATTCTCACCACCACACGGCACAAAAAATGGGAGTGGTTAAGACACTGACACACAGAGCTATAACTCTGTGCAGTAACGAATCACTCCTAAGAGCAGAACTCAGTCAACTGACGGACGACTTAGCCGGGAATGGATACGACCGGAAGAAGTTGGCCCGAACGATAAGGATGGTGGAAAATCGCCACCGTGATGAGAGTAACCGGAGGGAAACACAAACTAGAAGCAGAATTACCCTACCGTATGTCAGCGGGGTCAGCGAGAAGCTAGGCAGACTATTTAGGAAACAGGATATGGAGGTCGCCTACAAGCCGCTGAACAAAATCGGGGATTGGCTGAGCAAAAGCAAGGACAAGCAGCGGTTGCAAGACCAGGGTGTATATCTTCTACCATGTGACTGCGGGAAAGTGTATATAGGACAGACAGGGAAGAAGGTAGCCACTCGAATCGCGCAACACGCTGCAGACTACAGGCTGGGACGCACCAAAACTTCTGCTGTGGCAACACATGGAGAAGAGTGCCCCAGACAAGTCCTGTTTGATCAAGCCAAGACCCTGGCTAAGGAAGACACGCTGAACAGGAGACTCATCAGAGAGGCGATTGAGATCCACAAAAATCCAGCCAACTTCAATAGAGAAGAAGGACTCATCCTCTCCAACACCTGGCGGGCCATCCTGAAGAAGACTGGAGACAATCCACTCATACAGGACCACCAGCGCCCCGAACGGACGACCGAGGAAGTTAACAGCGACAGACGGAACCCGATTGGCCCAGAGCCTCCCCAGTTCATTGGCTCGCATAGTCTCCGACCAAGAAGGATAAGAAGGGCCCAAACCACTGACGAGCTCATTCCCTTACCAACCAGCAAGGATGAATGATTGCCTGAAGAAGCCGGAGAGGAATCCGGCGAAATATTGCGATGACAGGAGGAGCAAGACCGCTGGAGACAGATGCCGAACAAACAACATATATATATATATATATATATATATATATATATATACACATGGAAAAATTTGAACTACCTTTATTTTCGTAATCTAGTAATCTATGGGTACTTGTTCGTTAATAGTAGTCACTTCTAGTGGATATCTCGTGTTGATACGAGGACGTTAAAATTAGAATAATACTTTTTATAGATTTCATTTCTGTAAAACAATTTTTATATATTATAAAGTTTTATATATTAACCTATTATCGACCTCACATTAGAAAACTTGTTCCTCCTTTGGAGTGTGCTTAGGTATGCTGCTCCTTCGTGGCTTTATGTTTTTTAATCTAAGCTTTATAAAAAAATAATAAATAAATTATTTGCATAGACTTTATTACTCCATAAAATTTAAGGTGTGCCTATAGCTTGAATCGTTCCTAGAATATTACGGTTTATATTATACTCTGAAAACTGGAGGAATAAAATATTTATTTACGGTGCTTCGCTGTTTAGGCGATTAATGAAATAAACCCATCTATCATAAAAAAACAAACTTGCAAATTTATTAATTAATGTTTTACATTTTTTTTTCATCAATTCTTAAAGAAAAGTAATTATGTTTTACGGCCGTGAGGAACACGTTAGTAAAGGAAGTATATATTTTTGTTATACTCATACTCGAAAAAATAGACGTGGTTTTTGGGGTGATTAGTTCCCTGAAAATAACAAATATTTATGGTGTAATAGTGCAATTTATTCTCTGATAGTCTAAATAAAGGACTTATGTACAAGATGTATATCTATATGTACATGTGTATTTCTATATGTATATATGACTATTGAATATTGATATTTTCTGGATGGTTATCTAAAAATCTACATTTACAAACATATATATGTAACACACACACACACACACACACACACACACATATATATATATATATATATATATATACATAACTTAAAATATAAATAGATGATTACATCTCTTTCAAGGAAATTATGAAAATGGCTGATTGAATATGAAATGTCGCGTCGGTTATCAATTATTTCATTGATATTACATGCACACTACTGAGTACTTGCTTGCTAATAATACAGTATTTTGGTTAAATTATAATTAAAAACTTTTTGTTTTTAATTTTATGTATTTGTCATATAACGTAATGAACAATGATAACATAGACCCGGTATACACTGAAAAAACTGGTTTCATAAAACTGGTTTCGTGAAACCCAAGTTTCATGAAACCGGTAGATAGCCATCCATAGGTCGGTGCACACCGCGTTTCATGAACCTTCAGTATTATGAAACCGGGTTTCACGAAATTCGTTAAATCGACTTC
Source organism: Gonocerus acuteangulatus (assembly GCA_946811695.1). Classification (NCBI taxonomy): domain Eukaryota; kingdom Metazoa; phylum Arthropoda; class Insecta; order Hemiptera; family Coreidae; genus Gonocerus; species Gonocerus acuteangulatus. The sequence continues at coordinate 83,093,699 of OX328123.1, forward strand.
CTATTGCTTCAGTTTCACGTTTCATCAGTGGATCTATTAGCACTGATAAGCGATCAAAAACTGGCTTCGATATTCTTAATAAATTTTTCAGTATCTCTCTTTAGTTTGCGAGCTACAACCAAACAGCTGTGTTGCCGATCCCTAATCAACGGGTGTACCTAGTACTTCCGTTTTTTATTTTTTTTTAATCCCCGCCACAACACAAGTGAATCCTCGTCTGAATCAATCACGAAACTGATGGAAAACAGTTTATTCTGTTTCATGAAATCAGTTTCTTCAGTTTGCACACGCCTTACTGCTTGATAATGCGGAACATGTGGTGCTGCGTTCTTAAAACGTTTAGAAGAAATGGCTGGATTAATGTAGAATGCAGATTATATCTTCGTCTCTTCACGCCCCATACTTGCGAAGAATAATTATTTCTTATTAAATAACAAAATATTATTCACAGAAGCGATACGTGGAAAAAACCTCTAGCCTATTTCATTTCTCTATTAGTTCCTGGTTAAATTAAAAAATAAATATACTTGACCCTTAGAATCTATTACACCAATTATAAGGTCTATAAGGATCATTGTTACAAAAGGACTTTAATTTTTTATTTCATACCTACGATATTACTAATTATGTAAACCATGAGAGATAATATATCATCTAGAGTGTAAGTCAAAAGCTCTCCATTGCGCTGGGTGTTTTATTTCATTATCAATTTTAGACCAAATAAAAATTTAGTGTATTCACTCTCAAGCTGCCTAGCACAATAAGGACCGATGGGATACAGTATTGTCATTGAGAACATGTTTTTAGTTGCAATTATCCGAACGAGGAATCAAATAACAATTATCAAGATGCCATGAATTGTTATTGCAAACAGGGAATAGCTTGGTGTCATTATCAAATTCATCTGAGAAATAAAAGCGCGTTATTTTTAAAGAATTATTGGACAATTCTCACGGTCTTGGTGCTGTTTTTTGACCAGCTAACACACAACCTTGACTGCAATAAGCATGTCAGCAGTCATTTTTATGAATTTTCTCTCTTCTAAGCTTCTAAGCTCTCATCTGTTACCTTTGACCACTTTGCAAATTTTAATTTTTCTTAGCTTGAATATTACAGCTAAATTCATTTTTAGCACTTTCCTCCGAGGGAAAGTAGCTATTGAGGTTGCACTCATGACGGATTTTTTGAAACATTTCTTCAAATCTTTATCGATCCTACCGAATAGACACTGAAAATGACCCCCGTTAAAATTTATATATATATATATATATATATATATATATATATATGTGTGTGTGTGTGTGTGTGGGTGTGTGTGTCTGTCTGTTAACTCGATAGCGGCAAGAGTTTTTGTTTTTTCTTCACGAAACTTGGTATATAGCGTTCAATTAGCATACGATTGTACGAGTTCGTTAACCACCAAAATCGGTCCATCGGGAGGGGGGGGGGGTTTACCCCGGACCCAAAACACTACTTTGACCATGCCAGCCGTAGTTTTTGTTATATTTCAACGAAACTCGGCATTCGTTATGTTGATCTAAAGAGAGAAATACGCTGTAAAAATAAACTAAATCAGTTCATTAGGAGGGGGGTTACTCCGAACCCACATTACTAATTTGCCACTACCAGCCGTAATTTTTGTTACATTTCAACGAAACTCGGTATTCGTGGCGTTAATCAACAAAGAAAAATGGGTTGTAAAAAGAAACAAAATTGGGTTATTTGGAGGGGGGGGGGGGTTTACTCCGGACCTAAAGTACTAATATCCTCTTACCCGTCCTAATTTCTGCTTTACTGTAACGAAACGCGGAATACGTCGTGGGTATCTCATGAGAAAGAAGTATTGTAAAAATGAAGTAAATCGGTCAATTGGAAAAGTGGGTTTACTTTAAAGTCTGTTTCATTAGAAATTTGAACCGCCAGACGTAGATTCACAAAGCCGCCGCGAGCAGCGCTATCTCCCACAAGGGGGACTGTATCCTGTTCCTGTGTCAGATCAAAAGACGGAAAATGAAGTTTTTGTGTGTTTATTAAGTAGTACAATATCATTTATTAACATAACGCTGGAAGCAAATTATTTACAAAATTAATAATTGAACAGTTCTCATAAGAAATGTAAATGAGCAGAACTATTCACGTTTTTATTTTATTTATATAGGCTATTTACGGCAAATTAATCAGTAATGTTGTCTACACTACAAAAATTCTGAGGAAAGTGCTTAGTTATGTAGCTCCTGCGTGACGGACTTTTTTTATTTCATGGTAATTAGTATTCTATTGCTTATCATATTTAATTTTTTCAAGTTTCTAACTTTACATTTAATATTTTTTATTAATTTTTAAAAAAATAATCGTACAGCGGTCAAACGTACAACATGTAGTTGTACCTTTGACCACGGGGTGTTTTACCTCTGGCCACTTAAAAACAACACAGCAGTCCACAAAAAAAATGTATTCAGCAATATTATAAATAATTGTTAGTTTAATAAATACAGGACAAGGATGTAAGCTTAATAAAAAAGCTATTATTGATATTATTTTATGGTTAATATGCTGAAAAATCCAGTCCAATCGATAAATGTTTGAACTCTCAAGCAGATCCACTAGCAATAGTAGGGTATGGAAGTTAAGCCACAATGTCATACAAATTTTCATCTTCTCTCGTAAACTTGTCACTTAAAGTTTGTTTTTTTTTTTTTCAAATATTGGATCTTAAACATTAGACATTTAATACCACAGATCTCTGCGACTGAATATGTAATAGTATTAGCACTTTCCTCCGAAGGAAAGTAGCTATTGAGGTTGCACTCATGACGTAATTTTTGAAAAATTTCATCAAATCGTTATCGATCCTACCTAGTAGACACCGAAAATGACCCCCGTTAAAATTTATATATATATATATATATATATATATATATATATATATATATATGTGTGTGTGTGTGTGTGTGTGTCTGTTAACACCATAGTGGCCAGAGTTTTTGTTTTTTCTTCATGAAACGTGGTATATAGCGTTCAATTAGCAAACGATGTAACGAGTTCGTTAACCACCAAAATTGGCCCACCGGGAGGGGGGTTTACCCCGTACCGAAAACACTAATTTGACCTTGCCAGCCGTAGTTTGTGTTATATTTCAACAAAACTCGGTATTCGTTATGCTGATCTAAAGAGAGAAATACGTTGTAAAAATAAACTAAATCTGTTCATTAGGAGGGGGGGTTTACTCCGGACCTACATTACCAATTTGCCACTACCAGCCGTCATTTTTGTTACATTTCAACGAAACTCGGTATTTGTGGTGGTAATCAACAGAGAAAAATGGGCTGTAAAAATAAACTAAATCGGGTTATTTTGAGGGGGGTTTACTCCGGACCTAATGTACTAATATACTCATACCGGTCGTAATTTCTGCTACATTGTAACGAAACGCGGTATACGTCGTGGGTATCTCAGAAAGAAAGAAGTGTTGTAAAAATGAAGTAAATCGGTCTATTGGAAAGGAGGGTTTAGTTTAGTAGTAGGTTCCCAAAGCCGCCACGAGGAGCGCTATCTCTCACAAGAGGGAATTTTCCTGTTCCTGCGTCAGATCAAAAGACGGAAAATGAAGTTTTTGTGTATTTATTAAGCCGTACAGTATCATGTATTAACATAAATCTGGAAGCATATTATTTACAAAATTAATAATTGAACAGTTCTCATAAGAAATGTAAATGAGCAGAACTATTCACGTTTTTATTTTATTTATATACCTAGGTTATTTACAGCAAATTATTCAGTACTGTAGTCTACACTACAAAAATTCTGAGGAATGTGCTTATTTATGGATCTCCTGCGTGACGGCCTTTTTTTACTTTTATTTTTAACAAGTATAAAATTTCCTTTTTCCAAATCATATGTTTCAAATTGTTGCTGGTCATCTACAAAACTCGTGACATTTATGTGGATCAACGTCACTTCAGTTCAAATTCTGATACTGACACCGAGAGTATCAGAATTTGAACTGTCATTAGAATAATTTTCTTTTCATTTACCACTTTTTTAGAAAGGGGTTTATTTGTATGTTGTGTCTTACGTTTAGGGTGGTGCTTTCGTTTTTGTTTTTTTTTTAGCTTCAATAATTAGATTTTCAGGAATATCTGTCAAGATACGAGGTTTCCCTCTACGCCGGCCCCTATTTGACATTTTCCTTGCCTGCGCTTTTCGATGAGGCCTAACAACTTCAGGTGTAACGATAATGGCCGGTAGGTTCGAACTGCTACACTGAGGATTGATGAAGTCAGTTTGAACTCATTTCATTTATTATTTTTTAAATTCTTTGAGCAATTGAAGCAACCAATATTAATTATATTTTTATAATTTGTAACAGAAGAACATAAAAGTTGAATTATGAAAAAATTACTCAGGTGTGTTGTACCTTTGACCTGGTCAAAGGTACAACAACTAAATCAATTTCAGAAGCTACGTCATATTTCTTATTGTAATAGCTACTTTGTCAAATGATTTCAATCTAAAAAGACTTAATACAAAAAATGTTTTGAGGCAAAACCTCATCAATAAATAACTAACATTTTTATGATAGAAATGGATAAGTATTTTTTGCAAAAATCCTCTTTGACTTGAATAATCCAAAGTAGGTTACACAAGCCCTCTAGTGAGGGAGCTAAACACTAATTACACCAAAATTTATAAAATGTTGCTACATGCCGCCACAGCCTCTGTGGTCAAAGGTACAATATGTTCAGAGGTACAACACCTTCCTATATATATATATATATATATATATATATATGTGTGTGTATATATATATATATTATTAGTAGTAATAATCTTTCTACAGAACGTAACAAAAAAAGACTACAGAACTTTGAATGTGTACACATTAACCTAAACAAAAACAATATAAACTACAAAACAGACAAACAGGCATTTCTCCTATTTACGCTAATATTTTTCAAAAACTCTCCCTACCTCCCACCTAGTATTTTCCCATGCCCCTCGTGAATCCTTCCATTAACACCTTTTTCTCCTTTCCTGTCATAAAATGTCATAAAAGAATTTTGATCCCTACCGACCTACTCCCACTTTTGTTTTCAGTAGCATTTACTATAGAAGATCCCAGTTTTCTTATATACTTCCACTACGGTGACTTAAGTGTTAACTTTGGTCTTCCTCGGCCTCCCGGCATTTTCATTGGTATGTAGTATCTTATTTCTCTGTTAAAAATTAATTAATATTATCATTAGTACCTAATTACTTGTATACACTTCAATAAAATTGTTTTTTTATGTTTCTATTGATTTTCTAGAACTAATTTCTAGACCTACACTAATGTTCAATTTACCCGTTTATTAATATCTTAATTGTTCTAATAAATTAACAACAACTTGTTCTTTTATAATAAGTTGAATTGTATTTATAGACTCGTCACTTATCTTACTTATAAACTTTTTTTCTGTGTATTAATTTCTGTTTTTTTCCTTTTCTTGTCATTTTAGCTGACGAAGGCTACCAAAGAGTAGCCGAAACGTCCTGAATATAGATTTTTTACAAAAATCGTATTGAGGTTTATTTTCAGCCGAATCCCAACTATTCCATGTTTGCTGATGACCTCGACGGCTAACTATCTAATCTTCATTATTGTTATTTATGTTGTTTCTAGTTCTGAAACTACTTATTTATCCCGTTTAAATAAAAAGTACAAGACAAACTTTAGATAAAAATAAAAATAAAATTCTATAAAAATATAATGAAAGCTGACTTCTTCTTAGAACCCTCGGTAATTGATGTAATTTCTTTAAGAGTTAAAGGCTGGCCGCGGTGGAGGGGAGCCCAGACCTGGTTCATTTAACTTTGAAAAGATTTTCAATTTCACGCTATCCCGGTTCTAACATTTAAAGGAATCCTTCCTCTTAATCAAGCCCTTCTAAGGAATAAAACTCTTTGTACAAGGTGAAGGGCATCTGTGTCCGGAATAAATTGAAAATAAAAAGATGTTAGAATAAACGAAGGAGCTCCGCTCAGAGGAAGAGTTCGCCGAGCAAAATAGGAAAAAAAAAGAGAAAATAAAAGGTAAATAACGCTCAACAAGTCCTTCTATTTATAATGGTCGTTACACAGCACTCAAGAATTAACAAGGATTTTTTAGAGTCTCTTTCGCATTGTTAACATAGAAGCTCTTTAATATTGACCCCAGGAAATTCTAATTTGTCTCCCTTATCATTATATTAGAACAGAAACATTTATTATAGAAACTTAAGTAAGACATTTAATATACAGGGTATCACAAAAATAATGGTCATCCGAAGGCCAATACAACACTGGATTGATAAAATGAAATACTAGACAAACATAGTGCCTTGCTGCCTATAGTACATTTTGACTCCTTTGGATGAAGAGAAACGGCTGCTTTGTTAGAAACCCGGTAGCGTAATTGGCAACTTATTCCTGATTGAAGAAACCTTTCCTTTCTGTCCGATATAGGCTTTTTGTAATTTCCTTACTAATGAAACCTTTATTAGTTGGCTGATTACACAAGACATTTCACTAGTTTTTGGGGTACTACAGAGACTTTACTTGAAATATAAAAACAATTACAACCGATCGGAGCACATTATGCTTTCTTGGCAGAAAAAGTAAGAAGGCTATTACGTTTTATTAATTTGAAGAGGGATCATGTTCGTTCGTTACCAGGTTAGTGGGATCAATAAAGAACTGACGAAATGTTTCAATAGTACTTTGGTGAGGGAAATCCCAATAGTTCCTTTAATGAATGTGCTAACAAATGTTATGATGTTTATTTAAGGAAAGAGGATTGCCCCAAAAGAGATAAGTACCTACCTGTATCTCCTACTGGATGGTTACTAGATCGCAAGTAAATAGAAGAGTAATGTAATACCTGCGTGAGCCCCCAACTTTTCGTGCGAGCTTTTATTAATTGCGCATCTTGATGCTTATCCAAACATTCCCCTACCCTAAAACCATTAAAATTAACCAATTGTACTAAGTAAAATTTGTTTGTGGTACATAACCAGAATGATTAACTTCCTCAATGTACAGCCTCATTTATTTTTTAAGTTATCAACTCCCAGCATACAGAACATTAAATATTTTGTTGCTATATAGTTCATCAAGATAAACAGTCAATCGCTGTTTCTTGTCTGTCAAAAAAAAAAACATATCTTGCAGAATAAACTACCAGTTGGCTCAATGTTTAAGTTGATTACAAATTTACAAACATACCGGAACTAATATACAGGGTGATTCAGGTCAAAGTTGCCAAACTCTAGGAGGAGATTCTGGTTATCATTTCCAACAAAAAAGTTAATTGAAATATGGTCCCATTTCGAAGGTAAAATCAGCTATTTCCAATTTTCTGTTTTTCTACTGTAGTCATGTTTTTTACAATAACAAAGGATTGCTCAAACTATGTTCAAGATAATTAAATTCCAATTGTTCCATCATAAAAAAGACAAAATTTCCTTTTAATAAAAAATAGTGCTTTAATTTACTAAATCCATTGACAGAACATACTTTCTAGACGTCCAATAAAGCGCTTCTGTTTTTGTTTTTTTATGAATCAGACGTTTCTTGAAAATTTTTTCCTCAGCCCACTAACGGACTACAGATTCAATACTTACTACATTTAGTAAGCATTATATCTATGCAAATGAAGTGGAAGTTTATTGAGGAATAAATTGAACGATTAGATACCTATTCTCAAAACAAATGTGGAATGTAGTTTTGTTATCTCCATATACCTTGTGTGAAGAAATTCAAAAGTATTCATTTTTTATCAGCCAAAGTGTGGGAATCCATTGTCCAGTCCGGAAGCAATAAAAAGTCACCGTGAGAAACGATTGGTTTTTTTATTTGGGTGATATGTTACATTTTGTGTTTCAAAATTTTCATTGATTTATCATTTACGTGATTAGAAAAATCTGCTTAGTCAGATCTGTCTTTTGTCCATTTCCTTGAAATTATTGAAGCTACTACACCAGTGTAATCTGCCTCAAAACTTGTCGTGAATCAAATAGCTTGTACTTTCAATCAGTTTTGTCCTGGGGAATTGTAGGACTAAAGAAAAATTGGGATGGATTGCGGTAAGAAAGGATTGTTGAGTTAAGGAAGAAGAGAGATAAAGGAGCTGGAGTGGTTAAAGGTATTGTGAGTTAGGTCACGTGATAAGGTCGGTAAACCTAATTGGAACCTTCCCTTGTTTATCCGACGATCTTCTCAAGGCTCTAATGGCATTAGCTTCCCACCCTTCCTCAGCCACCACTCAGCTAGAGATCAGCTCCTTTAACTCACCGACCACCTCGAGTCTTCATAGACATTCCTCAAAGGGTTAACATAGGGGTGGGTTAAAGAGTTAGTTATTCTACAGAAATAAGTTTCTGCAAAATTTTTATTCACTTGCACTTATTGGTAATTGTAAAATATTTAGTACTTACCTGTTAGTTGCATCGATCTGTAGAAGTGGGTCTCGTTCAGAGATTCGGATCAAGAAATGAGAACTCAATTGAAGGTGTGGCAATATGGCGACCGAAAGGTCTTTTATTAATATTATCAACGAGTTGGATTGACTAGAGTTTCCATGTAACTTTGAGCGAGCGGAAACGCATAGCAATTATGCCATTAACATAAGTGGTACTGGTTTCCTAGGTTACATAACATTAGCACTAATGTTAATTGCATAATTGCTATGCATTTACGCTCGCTCAAGGTTATATCGAAACTCTAGTTAATCCAACTCATATATATATATATATATATATATATATATATATATATATATATATATATATATATATATACGTCTTTCTGTTGCGAAAGAATCTAGGTTGAAGCCTCCTTGTCAGATCCTTCTTAGGATTAAGGAATATTTATGGTTCAGAAAACTCACCGGCATTTAGTATTACTTTTTTTAAATTCTGGCAAGTCGCAAAAGCATATCTTGTTGTTAATGAATTTACTTATTTCGAATATCGAATTTTATTTATTTTTTTTTAAACATGAAATTTTTGTAATTAAGAAATATTTTTTTATTATCATAAAAAAATATTATTATTATTATTATTATGGAGAAAGGACTCTTCATGATGTTCATTTATGATGTAGTAAAGCCATAAGAAATTTTGGGGGAATTGTTGAGTTGTCAAATGTTTATCGACCCTACCAAATCGCCAAAGTAGCGAACCACTCATATATATATATATATATATTAATATTAATTTATATATATATATATATATATATATATATATATAAATTAATATTAATTTAATTTTTAATTTATTTAAAATCAATGAGTTGTTCTAACTTTGACAATTTTGTGAAAAGTATACATGAAACCTTCTCCATTTCGATGAGTTTGCTTAGCTGTTTTAAGAGTAAATGAAGAGTGTAGAAGCGAGGCTTGGATTTCGGGGCTAATCCAGTTAGGATGCTAATTTTTCACTTCTAACCGGAAAAATGATCATTATACTTTTTCTCTCCTCCATTCTCTCCCCCCCCCTCCTTCCCACAACTACAAATGGGAAATGGCCTCACAGATTTGGATATATCTTCCTTTTTCTCCTTTTTTTTTGGCCTTAATTTTTATTCGTTTAATGAAAATAAAAATGACCAAGGAAATATTTGTGACCGTCCTTAAAAACAAAGCGGTTTTTATTTCTGAACAATATATTTTTATTTGTGTGCAGGGGATAGCGCATTTTAAAATATAACCTCCTATCCACATAGGAAATCTACACGCTCTAATCTTCTTCCATTTAGTTGTTAAAATACATTTATTACTAGCTGTTACCCGGTGTGCAATGCTACACCTACTTTATATTAAATATCTGTAGCCGGGCTTACCATGCTACACATGCTTCATATTAAATAGTTGTAACCCAGCTTCCATGGTACGCCTACTTTATATTATATATTTTAAAAAATTAATGGTTATATTATATTTGTCCAAATTATGAGAATATAAGATAATAAATTGAGAACTCGGCTGAAAAATTTATTTTCCATTTTTTTAAGAGAAAGTGGGGTGGAAAATAAATTAATCCTTATTTTTTAAAAAGTACCCTTATTTTAAAAAGTACCCTTACTTTTAAAATGGTATTACAATTAAATGATTCCAAATAATTTAATTGCAATACCGTTTTAAAGAAAATCTAAACCAAACTCCCTGTGTTTAATTTTTTTAAAGAAAAAAAAATATGTGGTCCATAAATAAATATTCATAAAAAATAGCAATACAAATGAGGCATTTAATTAAGGGTATGATTAGTTATAAGTTGTAATAACCTACAACTGAAACTATACTCTTTATTTTCATTGATTTTTTTTTTAAATATAATATTTATTTATTTTAAGGGCTTCGCATCTAAAGCTAAAACCTCAACCTTGCGCAAATATAATATTAATATGTTATATTGTTTACCTGTTCATGTAATAATCCGTAACTGAGTTTTTTTTATGAATGAAAAAGTAGGTAAGTCGTGCAGGGTGTATGTTATTTATGCCAAAAGGAAAGTTTTAAAAACATAGTTTGTTAATAGTCCTTTCTATTAAAGCTTCTGTTTCAAATTTTATGGTTCATGGGCTCTTCTATAAGGATAGTCCTTCTATCATAGGAAATAGGGGCCTCTAAGAATAAAAACAAATTTAAGATATTTTTCTTGCAGTTATGGACAACAATGAATTAAAGGTATTTGGGAATTTCAATAACGACATTGACTTGGCGAGCAACAATATTTTTACCAGAATTGCAACCGTATTTAAACATTTAGTCCAAGAGCTGGTAACACACTTTTCAAGTGTTTTATGTGCCTTGAAATTGTGCTATAGTGGGTCTCTAGTGTAGATAAAAAGTTAAGTATGTGGTTGCTGGACATACCTTGAAACACCAGGTACTGCGCATGGTAATCAGTAACAAACTATGGGCCAAAAATAGTGTTTTATTCAGAAGCCATAATTCTTTAATGTAAAATTAAGGCAATTCTATAATGAATAATATATAAGGTAGACACTTTTAAGTGGGATACATATAAAAACAAAACTGAAGTGGGTTTTTTGTAATATTAAATGAAGTCTCTTCTTCACACTGCTATTTAAACACCATAATTGAAAATAATTACAAAAGGGCAGACACTTTTTGTGAGGTTTAGTAATCAGCAGACATGAAAATAAATTCAGCCAATGATAGACTGCAATGCAGTGCGTGTAACCGTAAGAGTGAGAGAGCACCAATCATCTGGACAGGACAGTTGTGGCTGTTCTAGAAATAAAGCAACTTGCCTTAATTATACATTAAAGATTGTTGGTTTCTGAATAAAATACCATTTTAGTGACATATTTTTTTAACACCTTTCCCCTATGTGCAGTACCTGGTGTTCCAAGGTATGTCCAGGATACACATATATGCCTTTCCTATCCACGACATGCAATACACCAAAATTCCAAGGTGCATAAAACACTTCATGAAATGTGCGTTACCAGCTATCCGACTAAATGGTGACAGTCAGAGGATATAACTATCCCAGACAAAAGGAAGCATATGGCAGAATATAATGATTAAATTATTATGGATATTAAATTAATAAAAAATTGCATGGAAAATTTAATTACTTATTCATTTATTAGAACACCACAATTCACGTGACTTCCTCTTCTTATAAAAATAATATTTTAATACATTAATTTATCTGCAAAAAAATAGCATGCAAAAGAAATATTATAAGAAGAATAACTTTATTAAAAAAAAAATTGAAGTGAGGCTGCCCAAATTAATAGGGTTGCTAAACCATACAGCTCTTATAATAATAAAATAATGTTTCAAAATGTGGTGAAAATTAATTCATTTATTTACATTCATTTGTATGATTATAAACATTTATATAATTTATTATGTACATCTATCTATATGCGAATAAAACAATAAGTTAAATATAACAACATTTAATATAATATTTTAATAATATTTGCATATGTATGTGAGAGAATTAATTTCAAGTTCATAAATTTAAGTCCTTTACAAAATGACATTGTTCACAAAGGAGTTTTTAATGCTTAAAAAAATCTTTATGTTTAAAACAAAATGTTCTATCTTTTTGGAACTTTAAACTTCACTTAAAGCTACATATTCTGCATATGGAGACTCTTCTGTACCATCTTTTTTCTTTCTCGATTTCCAGTATAATACATTACCAAATAACCTAATAAGAAAACCAGTGGTGGATTTTCCTTCTAAATGATCATTTAAATATAGTCTCTACATCCATCTGTTCAACATTTAGACCCATTTGATATCTTCAACTTCCTTATTTCAACAAAATCTCAAGCATTATTTTGTTTCAAACTATCTATTTCTCTATCCCAAAAATCACAATCGCTTGAACTTTATCAGATTCGCCCTCAGCCAATCCAATACAGCTTATGTTTTCTTGGATAACATCAACATGCCTAGCGACAATGATTTTATTATTCAAAAGTACTTTATATCCCACTTCACTATACTCGATTAAAATGCACATATTCACCTTTTTATCCCATTTAGAAGTTATTATTTGTTCTGGTTTCCTAACAAAATTTTTACTACCATATAAATTAAAGTTAGAAGCATCTGGTTTCTTTCCAAAACAGATTTCATAGGGTATTTTATTGTCAATGGTGTTAGCTAAAGAGGGATTTTTCAAATAAGTTGCGGCACATACCATTTCTGGCCAACATTTTTTTCTACAATATCTTCTGCCAGTAAGCAATGAGATATATTCATAATTGTTCTAGTAAATCATACCGTTTAACTCATGAATTCATGGGGCTGGGATTAATTTTGATACCCTTTTTTTTGGTAGTCATAATTCTTACTATTTAATATTCCTTACCAATGTCACACCTCATAATACCAATTTCCTAAGTTTTCAACCTCATTTACTTATTGAACAAAGGAATGAAAAACTTCTGTTTTAGGTTTAATAGTTTAAATCCTAGCAATCTTACTATTTATTTATTTATACATCAGTGAGACCGCGACAAAGGGAATTCATCACTAAACACTTAAATAACAATAAACAATACTGAACAATTATGAAGAAATTAACATGAGGGCAATCTTACTATAATCATCTATAAATGAAACAAAATATTTTTCACCTTTGAGACTCATAGTTAAAAAAAGGTCCACATCAGTGTAAACAATTCCAAAATACTTTTAGCCTTGTTCTTATTGTTTTCCAAAGGGACACGGTCCATTTTACAATACAAGTTTTATAAATTTATAACATGTCCAGATAAACTGATTGTTTCATTTCAGTTGTTTGAATTTTATTTTTTTAACATAATCTGAAGTTTCTATGTACAATTTACTATGCTGTTGATTCCTTTAGGTATAATCTATCAAATTTCGGAATTATGTCTTAGGCTGTTGTCAAATCACAAAGAAATTCAAACTGTTTATTTGATCTTGCTGATCCCAATCTTCACCAACTTTGGTCTCCTTTGCCTTTTCAATGACATTTACACACCTCATCAGTTTAAAAAAAAAAAGTTGTGTTTTTCCACATACTAAAACCCTCTCCATCAAATACCAGTACAAACATATTCATTTAACAGAAAAGCGAGTGAGAGATTATTCAACCGAATACTATAACCGACATTGCAACCTTCCTTTACTAAAGAGAAAAAACTACCTCTCAACAAAAGTATTGAAATTATTATAGTTCTGAATAGAAACATGACCACTTAATTATATTATATTAGTCCAAATTATGATTAGATAAACACAGAACATTTTTATGATATACTTATTTATACGATATTAGTCTATATTCTGGTTAGAGCAGTGTTGCCCTAGGCAATCAAATGAAAATTGATTTGATATGAAGAAAACTGATCTGATATTAAGGAAATTAATCTTAAAAAATATGATATTTTATTATATGATATCTTATATGATATTTGTCCAAACTCTGAGAATATAAACCTACTATTTAGATAAACAAACAAAGGTTTTTTTATTGCACTTCCTTCTTAGAAGGAGGGGCAACACTGGAAAGAAAATGCCGATTTCTGACTATAAACTCTTCTGTATATGACAGTTTCGAACTCGTTACTTCCAAACTATGAATCCTAGAAGATTTTGAGCTAGCCTACGAGATTTCCCGGATCAAGACGTATCTATGTGCGAAGTTTGGTCAATATCAGTCAAACGGTGTGGATTTGTATAAGGAACAAACAAACAGAAAAACAGAAAAGCAGAAAAACAGAAAAACAGACACGTGATTTTTATATATATAGATTAGCCCCATAGGGAGGAACCCCGCTTATAAGGTTGATACAATGAAACAATCCGGAAGTGCCGACTAGAAAATTTCGCGTTTCAGAACCCCTAGAGACCGAAAATAACGGTGGTTCAAATTTGTATATATATATATATATATATATATATATATATATATATATATGTATATATTTATATATATATATATATATATGTATATATTTATATATATATATATATATATATATATATATATATATATATATATGTATATATTTAGCCAGAAATGAGCGAACAGACAAATATATATATATATATATATATATATATATATATATATATATATATATATATTTGTCTGTTCGCTCATTTCTGGCTTCCCTAATGGTCCGATTGTGATGAAATTTGGTACAAAAATCCGTCTTCCAATTTGAAAGGTCAAGTTCGTTAACCAGCAGAATCCGCCCACTGGAAGATGGCGTTTGGGGCAAAATTCGCGCAAACAAAATCGCAACGCTTACGTTTTTGAGTTCATAAGCTTGTAAGTACTCGTTTTATAGGCTTCTCGGGCTAGAAAAACGAATGAAACCATTTTCAAGGCGATAGCTTTAACCGTTTTCGAGAAAATCGGAAAAATAGTTTTTGAATACCGTTTTTGGTTTGGGTACTTAGAATCAATGGATTCAGTTGAAACATTTTCTGCATGTTCTACTTTCATTAAAACTAATATGTTGAAATTTTTGTTACGTTTGGAGTTAAGGAAGGGTTAGAATAAAATATTTTATTAACAGACATAAAAAATTTTGGTAACTTTGTATACTTTTCTTAATATTTTGAAAAAGGTTGAGAATCTTGCGAAACGTAAGGTCACCATTAGAAAGATTACTAAATGCTCTACAAAAATGGTTCTAATGAAAGTTTTGATTAGGCGATGTCAATCAGAGAAATAAGTGCTTAAACCTTTAAAGTAATTGATTTCGCTTATTCGAACTGTTCTTTTTGTCTTTGATTTTGGTACTTAGAATTATGGGATTCAGTTAAAACATTTTCTGCATGTTCGAATGTCATCAACACTAAAATGTTCAAATTTTGGTTACGTTTGGAGAAAAGAAAGGGTTAGAATAAAATATTTTATTAACAGACAAGAAAAGTTTTGGTAACTTTGTATACTTTCGTTAGTATCTCGAAAACCGTTGACAATCTTGGGAAGCAGAAGGTTACCATTCGAAAGCTTACTAAATGCTCTACAAAAAAGGTTTTAAAGAAAGTTTTAATTAGGCGATGTCAATCGGAGAAATAAGTGCTTAAAACTTTAAAGTAATTGATTTCGTTTATTCGAACTGTTCTTTATGTCTGTTTTATTCCTTGTTATTTTTAAATTGCTTATAGTCGGATAATGTATTTGACAATAAAACAGATTAAGTAAAATAAGAAGATCAATTTATTGTTAAAAATGTAGCGTTCAAAGAGAGAGATCCCAAGGCTTTCCAAATGCCTCTGAGTGGAGGCCTTTCTGCCCGACTTATGGGATAGCTGACCCATACAGGTAAGATTGTAAATCAAGACCTTTCAAGACTGGTTTGTTTGAGATTTCATTTGGATAGGTGTTTCGCTATTGATCTAAACAAAGTAATAACTGTTTCTATTTTATGCCATCATAAACACTAAAGATAAGAACGGAACCGCGCTAAGATGACGCAGTTCCTGCGAATCGGACTTTTTTTTATTTTGAGATGAACTGTGACCGTGTGCCATCAATCCGACCCTTCTTTATTGCATTGATGACCTAACTATTGAGATCAAAGTAAACGAACAAACTGATATATTTATATACATGTGCATGGTTTTTTGTGTGCCTACACACACACACACACACACACACACACACACACACACACACACACACACACACACACACACACATATATATATATATGTTTTGTTTTAAGTTTCTTCGCTGGGGTTGATATGATTGATTTGGGAGACGGCTTCTCTCTCCAGCGGTGTTCTTCCTCTCCTTTGCGCAATATTTCGTCGGGTTCATCTCCGACTTCTTCGGGCTGCTATGTGTCGTCCTCGGTGGTTGTCAAGGGAATGATTTTTTCCCGGAATTTCCCTCCTTTATAGCCCTACTTCGTAGACTATGCGGGCCAATGGTGTAGGTGGTCCGTGGGCCAATAGGGCTCGAGGGCTGTCTTTGTCCGTCCGTCGTCTTTAGTTCATCAGTGGTCCGTGTGGGGCGCTGGTCTTCAGTCCTTGTTTTCACCTCTCTCTTCTTAAGGATGGGCCGCCAGATGTCCGGGAGGATGAGGCCATCTTCCCTATTGAAGTTCACCGGATGCTTATATATTTCTATGGCTTCTCTAATGAGTCTTCTTGTCAAATTGGTCTCCTTGGCTAGGGTCTTGGTGGCCACCTTCTTACCTGTTTGACCTACATACACCTTCCCACAGTCGCACGGTAGAAGGTAAACACCCTGGTCTTGTAACCGCTGCTTATCCTTACTCTTGCTGAGCCATTCCCCTAGCTTATTGAGCGGTTTAAAGGCGACTTCGGTGTTGTGACTTCTGAATAGTCTGCCTAATTTCTCGCTCACGCCGTTGACATATGGCAGGGAGATTCTTGTCTTTTGTTCTGCCTCTGTCCGGTTATTGTCTTGGTGTCGGGTTTTCACATCTTTGATGATCCGGGCCAGTTTCTTATGATCATAGCCGTTGCCCACCAGATCTTTCGTGAGTTGTGCCAGTTCATTTTCTAAGTGTGTCTGGTTACTGCACAAAGTCAGGGCTCTATGTGCCAGTGTCCTGATCACACTCATCTTGTGTGCCATGTGATGGTGTGAGTCCGAGTGGAGATAACGTCCTGTGGCCGTGGGCTTCCTGTAGACGGTGTGCTCCAGATCACCATTGTGTCCTCTTATAATCAGGAGGTCCAGAAAGGGCAACTTGCCATCTTTTTCTTCTTCTATGGTGAATTTGATGGCTGGGTGCATGTTATTCATAAAGTGAAGAAATTTCTGAAGTTCTTCTGCACCGTGCTGCCAAATTGCTAGGACATCATCAACATACCTAAGCCACAGCTTGGGTTTGTGTTCAGTCCTCTCCATGAGTTGCCTTTCAAAATCCTCCATAAATATATCGGCCACAACTGGTGATAGGGGGCTGCCCATAGCTACGCCATCCTTCTGCTTGTATATTGTACCTTTGTACTGGAAATAGCAGGAAGTTAACACTAGTTCTGCTAATTCCATCAGGCTGCCTTCCAGGAACTTGTTGTCTTTGATGATGGCAATGGAATCTTTCGCTGGAAGATTGGTGAACAGGGACTCCACATCGAAACTCACTAACATATCCTGTTTCTCCAGTTTCGTCTGTTTAAGGATCTCAACCAAATGAACCGAATTCCTCACTGCGGAAAAAGATTGGCCTGTGTGCGATTTCAGAGCTCTGGAAGTACCTTACTTGCTCTTTTGATGTCCTAGCAATTTGGCAGCACGGTGCAGAAGAACTTCAGAAATTTCTTCACTTTATGAATAAAACCTATCCACCACCTCACATCCTATCGCCCTATTGCCCTAATACCCGTATTGGGGAAAATTCTTGAAAAACTCTTACTCAAACGCCTCTACCCCATTCTTATTCCCAAAATCCCGTCTTCCCAATTTGGTTTTCGTCAACTCCATTCCACCATTCATCAATGCCACAGAATTGTGGATCTGATCTCCACAGCCTTTGAGAATGGACAGTATTGCTCTGGTGTCTTTCTCGACGTAGCCCAGGCTTTTGATCGGGTGTGGCACCGGGGCCCTGTTCAAACTCAAACAAATTCTCCCATCAACCTACTACCTCGTAATAAAATCCTATCTCTCCGACAGATTCTTCCAAGTTTCCTATGGTACTTCATCCTCACCCATTTTCCCCCAACTTGCAGGTGTACCTCAAGGCGGAATCCTGAGTCCTGTCCTATACCTCACATATACGGCTGATATCCCAACTCACCCCGGTACATCCCTCCATATGTTCGCCGATGATACAGCTCTGTTCTCCTGCAGTCCTGACCCAATTCTGACATCCAAGTCTCTCCAGGAACACCTTGGACTGATCGAACCCTGGCTCAGTAAATGGAGAATCAAAGTTAACCCTCAGAAATCCTGCCACTCAACCTTTACCCTCAGGCGATCATCCTGCCCTCCAGTGTTCCTCCATAGTTCTCTAATTCCGCAAAAATCCCAAATTCGCTATCTAGGACTAATACTTGACAAACGACTAACATGGAAGCCACATATTACCCAGAAGCGACAAGAACTCAGCCGACGGTACAGACTATTACTACACTTACTTGACAAACGATCTAATCTCACACTAACAAACAAACGTCTCATTTACATGACCATTCTCAGACCAATATTTACTTACGGAATTCAACTATGGGGTTCCACAAAGCCTTCCAACTCCTACAAAATCCAATCCATGCAGTCTAAAATTCTCCGGAAAATAACGGATGCTCCGTTTTATGTCTCCAATTTGACCCTCCATAATGACCTTAATATCCCTTTTATCCATCCTCTAGCCAAATCCCTCTATCGCAAATTCCATTCGAACCTACACGGCCATCCTAACTCCTTAATAAACTCTCTATCCTCCCAGCACATTCCTTACAACCCCATTCGCCGACTGAAACGCAAGTGGCCAAGAGATCAACTCTAGAAAGTGTAGATCTGTGAAAAAAATAAATTCTGTCTTGTGGGTACTACAACTGTGCAGCTTCCCACCTCATGTACATCCATGTCATATAATCTTGCAATAATTTACTAGAAATGTACCTTATACATTGTTGTAAATTCGAAATAAATAAATAAATAAATAAATAAAATAAACTTTATGAATAACATGCACCCAGCCATCAAATTCACCATAGAAGAAGAAAAAGATGGCAAGTTGCCCTTTCTGGACCTCCTGATTATAAGAGGACACAATGGTGATCTGGAGCACACCGTCTACAGGAAGCCCACGGCCACAGGACGTTATCTCCACTCGGACTCACACCATCACATGGCACACAAGATGAGTGTGATCAGGACACTGGCACATAGAGCCCTGACTTTGTGCAGTAACCAGACACACTTAGAAAATGAACTGGCACAACTCACGAAAGATCTGGTGGGCAACGGCTATGATCATAAGAAACTGGCCCGGATCATCAAAGATGTGAAAACCCGACACCAAGACAATAACCGGACAGAGGCAGAACAAAAGACAAGAATCTCCCTGCCATATGTCAACGGCGTGAGCGAGAAATTAGGCAGACTATTCAGAAGTCACAACACTGAAGTCGCCTTTAAACCGCTCAATAAGCTAGGGGAATGGCTCAGCAAGAGTAAGGATAAGCAGCGGTTACAAGACCAGGGTGTTTACCTTCTACCGTGCGACTGTGGGAAGGTGTATGTAGGTCAAACAGGTAAGAAGGTGGCCACCCGGATCGGACAACACGCTGCTGACTACAGGCTGGGGCGCACCAAAACTTCTGCGGTGGCAACACACGGAGAAGAGTGCCCCAAGCAAGTATTATTCGACCGAGCCAAGACCCTAGCCAAGGAGACCAATTTGTCAAGAAGACTCATTAGAGAAGCCATATAAATATATAAGCATCCGGTGAACTTCAATAGGGAAGATGGCCTCATCCTCCCGGACATCTGGCGGCCCATCCTTAAGAAGAGAGAGGTGAAAACAAGGACTGAAGACCAGCGCCCCACACGGACCACTGATGAACTAAAGACGACGGACGGACAAAGACAGCCCTCGAGCCCTATTGGCCCACGGACCACCTACACCATTGGCCCGCATAGTCTACGAAGTAGGGCTATAAAGGAGGGAAATTCCGGGAAAAAATCATTCCCTTGACAACCACCGAGGACGACACATAGCAGCCCGAAGAAGTCGGAGATGAACCCGACGAAATATTGCGCAAAGGAGAGGAAGAACACCGCTGGAGTGAGAAGCCGTCTCCCAAATCAATCATATATATATATATATATATATATATATATATATATATATATATATGTATGTATGTATGGGGGCGAGGTTAGCTCAGTGGCAGAACACTGGACAAATAAGTTGGAGGACCTGAGTTCAAATTCCGAGCAAGCACATTTCAGCAGCAAAAGTCATTTGGCATATATGTCGTTTTTGCTTCGTTTCCAAACAAATCGTAAAAAAACTAAAAGACATTATGAAAAGGTCTATTTTATAGGGCCTACATAAAAATTGTCAAAACTATTTTTATTATTTATACAGTACTAAGACCCCATCAAGGACGATTCACCAGTGAAAATAATTGAATAATAATTAGTTGTGAACAATTATAAACAAATAAAAAATAATTTTCTTTGGGGACTAATAAAAAAAAGTAATACATAGACGCGGTTAGGACAATAAGCATATGCAATTATTTAATTACACAACTTATCAATTTTAAATTAAAGATTTTTTTGGAGGCCCGGTAGCCGTGAGTGTTAAGGCGTGACCACTTAACACTCCTTGCCAAAGGTCGTGGGTTCAATTCCCACTATGGGTAATGGGTTTTCTTTAGAAAAAAAGAGAAGGCGTCAGCCCTATCCTGGCTAGAAAAGGGTGGTAACCTATAGATAACCCGTCCCAAAATTCTTAGTTAATAATGGAATGGACGTTAAGCTTTAAATAAATAAATGAAAGTCTTAAAATATATTTTAATTTCAATACGATATAAAAAAAAAAAAATAATACAAACTCTAAGCCTCACCTTTTATTGAATATATTTATTTATTCCTTTAAAAGATATAGCACTCATCAACGTTTTCAGTTATTCTTCCTGCTTCAGTATCTTCACTAGAACATGTCAGCAATAACAACAACACCAGTTATAACAAAAATAGAAATATGGGATGGCATCATATCAGAAATAAAACAAATTTGGCATTTTAATTTATAATGAGTACAGCGAACGATAAGTTCAATTTGTTTGTGAAAGGTTTTGTTTTCTGTATTATAATCCAAAGTACGAATATCTAGGTTGTTGACTACGAGTTCACTTGGAAATATTTGTGTTTATAAAACATAAAAAGAATCATTAAATTATGGCTAATCTGCAAAAAAACATCTCAACTAAAGAATTCTAAAGCTACAATTTATGTGCATATATTCATATAACCTCTGTGCATCTTCCATGCACTGCCACATAGCATGAGTCTCCTTCGTGTGTAGCATAGAAGCGGTTTTCAAAATTACCATCCTTTTCTACAGGAGCAGGAATAGGCGATTTCCATAACCTTTATGTTGAAGTTCGCTATAAAACATAGTGGGGTGGGTCAGCCATGAAAGGATCCTGATTGACTCCCTATAAGCTATTCATAATGTTATGGTCTTCAATATAAAGATGGAAGGCGGGTTTCCAACGATTTACACAGGCCGTTTCTTTATGAAAAGAACTAATCAATTCGACCCAGATTTCAATGATATTATGAGATCAAGTACTTTTCAAATATTAATAATTGATATAGTATATATATATATATATACAGGGTGTCCCGTAAATGTCTAGTCATATTGTGAGAGGTGATAGAGGACCCTTAGGGGAACAAAAAATGTTCTATGACAATTTTCCGAATTCTCGCCCACAAGGGAGAAAACGTCGTTTTATTGTTTTATCGAGACAAACGTGGTTTTTAGAAGAATAGTCGCTGTAGCTCCGTCCCAGGTGATACTACTCAAAAGCAAGTGAAACCAATCGAAAGCTGAGTAAATTTACTATAAGACTAGTTGGGAGTAAACGTAAACATGAATGAATGTAAGTATGTATATCTTACCAAAAGAAAGCTATTCTAAATTTCCTGACATTTTCTTGATATTTCTTTCCAGCGTTACTCCTCAATGGGCAGGATCGGAGATTTCCGGGTTTCAGAAAAACTTCCTCATTTAACCAGCTTTCCATTCATGTATCACAAACCTGTGTTATTGTGTATGTGAACGATTTAAGAACAAAAGTTTAAAAAAAAACATGGATCTGTGAAAAGAAAATTACATTTTTTTCTTCAGTTTATTCAAAAAGTCGAAGAGAAATATTTATTTTTATAAATGTTTACATAAATATTTACTTAAAATAATAAAAAAAAATTACTTCCACGAATATAAAAAAATTCCTAAAACAGTAAATCAATAAAATACACATTTATTTTGAATTTATTAATTCAGGTAACTAATACTGGGTCCAGGAGGCGGCCATTAAGGAACCCCAACCATACATTAACCTCAAAAATTATTATTTTTACCTAGATAACGCATTTGAACACATTTTTAAAGGACTATGAACATCTTATTTATGAGGGATAGGATATTTAAGTACCACAAGAAACTCCCATGGACTCACGAGAATCCCAGGGTGGTTCATAAGCGTAGCCATCACTATCAATTCAAGGTAAAGCATTTGTTTTCTAATTATAAATACCTGTAAAAATGTGTTCAAATGCGTGATCTAGGTAAAAATAGTAATTTTTGAGGTTAATGTATGGTTGGGGTTCCTTAATGGCCGCCTCCTGGACCCAGTATTAGTTACCTGAATTAATAAATTCAAAATAAATGTGTATTTTATTGATTTACTGTTTTAGGAATTTTTTTATATTCGTGGAAGTAATTTTTTTTTATTATTTTAAGTAAATATTTATGTAAACATTTATAAAAATAAATATTTCTCTTCGACTTTTTGAATAAACTGAAGAAAAAAATATAATTTTCATTTCACAGATCCAGTTTTTTTTAAAACTTATGTTCTTAAATCGTTCACATACACAATAACACAGGGTTGTGATACATGAATGGAAAGCTGGTTAAATGAGGAAGTTTTTCTGAAACCCGGAAATCTCCGATCCTGCCCATTGAGGAGTAACGCTGGAAAGAAATATCAAGAAAATGTCAGGAAATTTAGAATAGCTTTCTTTTGGTAAGATATACATACTTACATTCATTCATGTTTACGTTTACTCCCAACTAGTCTTATAGTAAATTTACTTAGCTTTCGATTGGTTTCACCTGCTTTCGAGTAGTACCACCTGGGACTGAGGTACAACGACTATTCTTCTAATAACCACGTTTGTCTCAATAAAACAATAAAACGACGACTTCTCCCTTATGGGCGAGAATTCGGAAAATCGTCATAGAACATTTTTTGCTTCCCTAAAGGTCCTCTATCACCTCTCACAATATGACTAGACATTTACGGGACACCCTGTATATATATATATATATATATATATATATATATATATATATATATATATATATATATATATATATATCTTTATATTTGGTAAGGCTTTTCGAAGCGCCCCTTTTCTAGGCAGAATATATATATATATATATATATATATATATATATATATATATATATATATATACACTACTATTACTATTTTCCATAAGAGATTTGGCACTTTGTTGTAGGTGTTATGGGAAATTTGGTTTCTCTGTTCAACAGCCTACTCAACAAGTTAAATTAAACCTATACTAAGACAGCAAACTTCCTCTTATCTGTCACGGCAGCGGAAAAGTGCGCCTCTTCAGTTCTTATGCATCAATTCTGTGAAATCCCCACCCTAACAACCCCGTGGTGCACGAAAGGTTCCTAAAAAATTTCTCGGAAACCCTCTCTGTGATCAAATACCTACTTGTGCCAGTTTAGTTTGTAACTTTCGATTGAGGGAGTATAGTTCTAACTGTGCAATTTTATTTTAGCCATTTTACTAAATATAGCAAGTCTTATAGTCTACATTTCGTTTTTTCATCATTTTTGTCCACATGTATCCGATAATCCGGAATATTTGATAATCTGGTATGCTTCAAGTCCCGAACGTGCCGGAGTAAAGGAATTTTACTGTACAATACATTTCGTTGCAGGAAAGCATACATAAGGGCCTGATTAATAATTTAGTGATGGGAGGACACGCTTTAATTTAACGACTTTACTTATATACATTATTTATACAAGTTCACTATAATAGGAACCAGGTATTACTTTTACACTCTGTTAGAATTTATTTTCCTGTAGAAAGTGGAGCTTGGTCTAAAGTCAAGGAATTTCCTCTAATCTATGAGATTTTCTCCTCCGCCTATCCAACTTTTAATTGCTCTATTCATTTGACACTGACCTTTTGTTCTCTTCAATATAACCTTTTCAATTAGCGGAGATTATAGCTGGAACATCTTCCAACCACGCCTATTAAGAGAATTATACATTCTCATATATTATGGGTAAGTGATAAAGATCTTTTATACTTGTATGAATGGTTTTCGTCTACTTTATTGGAGATAGAAAGCAGCACTGTAATACACACTTCAGCTTCTAGTAATTCGTTAAAATGTTCAGCTTTATTCATAACGTATGAATAATAATATGTTATTAAGGACTAAGAACCCCTTGAGGTCGATTCAAACTTGGATTGTGGCTTATCTGTCAAAAAAAGAAAATGCATCAACCCTATCCCGGTTAGAAAATGGTTGTCTTATATTCATAACCCGTCCTAGATCTCTGACTTACTTATTTGTGGGTCAGAAAGTCCCAATCCTTCTCACTAAATAAGACTAGATAATAATAATAATTGAAGACGCTGTTTAAATCGCAGCGTGAATAAAGCACTTCATTTAATATTAAAAATAAAAACTAGGTACCTTTTTTTTTATTTACATTTTAACCCCCTAAAAAGTGCCTGCCTTATTTATTATTAATTTTAAAATTTCCTTAATTTGCAATTTTTTTTATTAATTACATTATTAATCTAGTCTTATTTAGTGAGAAGGATTGGGACTTTCTGACCCACAAATAGACATTTCATATCCTACCCTAAGTAAGACAGAGATCTAGGACGGGTTATGAATATAAGACAACCGGGTCAGTCCATATCAAATCATCCAGAAAAATAGTAAAATGAAACCCATGTCCTCAGAATTGCCTGGAACTTTTTTTATTTGTTGAACTTGTCATTCTAATGATATATTCCCAATTTTAGTTAGATATCTTTAATACTTTTTGAGTTATGAATTTTTAAAGTTGTCTATAAAACTTGTTTTTACTTTAACAAGTTTAAAACTTGCTTTTACTGACGTTTTAAGTCAAAGCGACTTTCATTTACTAAAAAAAATCATTACTCTGTTTATGTTAATGATATCTCAATGGGATTTTCACCAAAATGGTCACAATAATATTTTGAATATGGGAAAAATATATTTACTATCTGTTATCTTTCTGGTTGCTAAATTATTTATTTAAAAACAAAATTTTATTTTAAAATAAATTAAAAACATAAAAATTTCAAAAATCGATAAAAATAAAAGGCACTCCATAAAATCAAGTTCTTTTTTCATGGATACATTCTTAAAAGTATAAACTATTAGATTTTAAAAGAAAACCTCTGGGATTTTGCTGTTAAATATTCTTAAATCAATAAAATAATATAAATTCCTTTTTTTTTTTAAATTACCTACTTAAACGTCGGGCGTGGTCAGTACCTGAATGGGTGACCGACTATGACCTGTAGATATCCCGGCGCTAATAGCCAAATAGTTGATGCGCCTTATAAAAAAAAAATACCTACTTAATGATTAATATCAGCGTACTGAAGCTACATTTACTATTACTTAGTTTAACCTTAACATAAACTGATGTGAATAAACTATTTTTAAAGTTTACTATAAACTTAGTTTTTTATTATTGCAATTGAGTACAGAAAATTACTTACTAGACCATTCGTACTTACTAGACAGAAAAGAAATACCCACTTATCGAATATGCTACAGAACTCACAGTCAAACATATACTAACTGACTGTAGACAACGTAGCAAACTAACCATTCCTTACTACTTATATGACTTACTGACGGAAGGTAGCCCATACATACAAACACTACTAACTCTTTTAAAGCATGAAAACATCTATTCAAAAATATAACGTACGTTTTAGGCAAATATTTTTATTTCCTTTTTGTTTTTATTCTATATAATGATTTTATATAATGAAAATTTTGTTAGCTTACATATTTTTATGACAACAATCATAAAAATATGTAAGCTAACAAAATTTTTTTTTTTTTTTTCTAGGACAACTGTCGATTTGTAGATTTGACCAAAACTAACTGCCTTTGATTCTGTCGTTTTAATGAGATCGTCGCCTCAGTTGCGATACT
The DNA here is from genome assembly GCA_946811695.1 of Gonocerus acuteangulatus. Taxonomy (NCBI): domain Eukaryota; kingdom Metazoa; phylum Arthropoda; class Insecta; order Hemiptera; family Coreidae; genus Gonocerus; species Gonocerus acuteangulatus. The sequence goes on from OX328123.1 coordinate 83,120,183, forward strand.
CACAATAAATAAATAAATAATTGACTACAGTGAAAACTATTCGTTTGTGTTGCAAAATGACGCCAAGATTATTATTGGAACAACAACAGTTGTTCTTTTCATCTAGTTCTGATCTATACAAGACAAGAAAACACCAAAGAACTGCAAGTTTTCGATATCTGTGAGGTATCTGATGACTTGGAAGATGATGTGGCATTTGTCTATGAAAATCAAAAGGTTGTCACAACATTTCCGAAATTAATTTAATTAACTTATTTAAGATTAACCTAAGTAATAGTAAATGTAGATTCAGTACACTTATATTAATCATTAAGTAGGTAATTTTTTTTTCTTTTTGTAAGGCGCATCAACTATTTCGCTATTAGCGCCGGGCTATCTACAGGTCGCCACCCTTTTATAGTACGAACAGCACATAGTCGGTCACCCCTTCAGGTACTGACCACGCCCGACGTTTAAGTAGGTAATTATTAAAAAAAAAGGAATTTATATTATTTCATTGATTTAAGAATATTTAACAGCAAAATCCCAGAGTTTTTCTTTTAAAGTCTAATAGTTTATACTTTTAAGAATGTATCCATGAAAAAAGAACTTGATTTTATGGAGCGTCATTTATTTTTATCGATTTTTGAAATTTTTATGTTTTTAATTTATTTTAAATTAAAATTTTGTTTTTAAATAAATACACTTAGCAACCAGACAGATAACAGATAGTAAATATATTTTTCCCATATTCAAAATATTATTGGGACCATTTTGGTGAAAATCCCATTGAGATATCATTAACATTAACAGAGTAATGATTTTTTTAGTAAATGAAAGTCGCTTTGACTTAAAACGTCAGTAAAAGAAAAACCAAGTTTTATAGACAACTTTAAAAATTCATAACTCAAAAAGTATTAAAGATATCTAACTATAATTTGGAATATATCATTAGAATGACCAGTTCAACAAATAAAAAAAAGTTTCAGGCAATTCTGAGGACATGGGTTTCATGGCCTGGATGATCTGATATGGACTGACCCAACCATTTTCTAAGCAGGATAGGTTTGATGCATTTTCTTTTTTTTACAGAAAAGCCACAACCCATGTTTGAATAGAACACACGACCTCAAGGGGTGCTTAGTCCTTAGTAACATTTTTTTATTCGTGGAGATGGAGATAGTTAGCCGTTGTAGTGATACGAAGACAAGGTATGGTTGGGATTCGGCTAGGAGAATAAAACGTCAGACCTTCAGGAAGAAATCTGTATTGGACGTTTCGGCTGCACATTGGCAGCCTTCTTCAGCACTAGAGAATGCCTAGGGGGGAGGGAGGAGGACCTCGAAGACACTTAGGTAACCATGGTTGGATGTATGTCCATACATATTTGAAAATCGTTACAAATGGGCAGACACTCTTTTGGGGTTTAATTATCAGGAAACATAAAAATAAATGTTACCTATGATAGACTGCAATACACTGCGCGTAACCGTAAGAGTGAATGACAGCACCGCGCAGTTCTGGTTATTCTCTGCGCTCTCTTTGGTTCTTGCTCACATGATCTTGTACAGACAGCTGTCCCGGTTTAAAGGGCAGCATGTATAAAACTCTCATTTAATATGAGAATAAAAACAATTAAGTTTTTATTTTTAAGTGTTATACCCCTTAAAAGTGTCTGCCATATTTATTATTCATTGTAAAATAGTCTAAATTTTACATTAGAGATAGTTGGCTTCTGATTAAAACTCTATTTTTGGGAAATATTTTTTGTACCTTTCCCCTGTGCGCAGTACCTGGTGCACCATGGTATGTCCAGGAAACACATATTTACCTTCTTATCTACGTAAGAGGTACATTATAGCAAAATTTCAAGATGCATAAAACACTTCATGAACCGTGCGGTTACTGGCTCTCGGACTATTTCGCGAATTCCTTGGTACCCGCGCTGTTGAGCAGGGTTCAGTGAGGTTCGAATACCTGGTTACAAATTTAAATAAATAAAATATGTTACAGGCACATCCCATTAAAACCACTTAAACTTTAATCTGTAAGAAAAGATGGCGTGGGTCTAACAGGTTGCTATTACATTGTTAAAAGGAAATCCATTGTTCCTAGTGAAAATTGCTTTTCTTGTCGCTTTGACGCCTAGGAGAATAGCTGAAGCAGGAATTTTTTACAGCTTGTCTGGTACCCTCGTACGAAGTTTGTTGTGGTCCGTATAACTAGATTCAACAAGTGAGGAGAGAGAGTAGTTACAATACCACTAAAACTCACTGGTGTTCTCTAAGCACTACTAACACTACTGTTAATCTACCAACACTACATTCCTTTCCCTTTACCTGTTCTATTTACTTCTGTTGATTATAAATCTATTATTGGTTCAAAATTAATATGTTCACTTCCAATTAGGCCTAAATAAAATACTAATTTTAATAATCAGCGCACCAGTGTTTAAATCAAGGAATCAAGAAAAAAAAGTTCACACCGTTGTTGGCTGTTCATTAAGTTGTAAATTACCATTATCAAGGTAATGTTCAATTTAACACGTTGACTAAGTTGTTTTCCACAGTTCTTTTAAATTTTCGGATTTTGAGTGACTTGTAGGTCGGAGTCGAGCACAAGAATTGGCATCCGAGGTAATAAAGCAGCAACAATTGACGACAATTAATGAATGTTGGCATACAAAGCAATAACACAGACTCCAAGCTATCTAGTGGTTGACAAGCAATGTGTCAAGTAGCCAAGGCACAGGAGACGATTTGGGGAGTCTGTTCCACCAAGGTTAGCCACCCTAAAGGTAATCTCAGCATCACTTCTGGAAGGCTAACGAGGATAGTTTTTCATATATTGACCTCAAGAAATGAGAAAGATTTTTAGGTCGGGTTTTCTGCGAGTTTCCAACTTTTTCTGACCAGAATAGGGGTAAGCAAACATGGAATAGTTGGGATTCGACTACTATTTCATGTTTGCTATCACCTCGACGCTAACTATCTAATCTTCATGCAGAATAGGGGTGATAGCTGTTCTTGTTTTTTTAGCACTCTCGGCCAGTGGGCCTCCATTTTTGAAAATAATATAAACTACAAGTTAATGATAGATGTTTAATTATTGCTTGGAGGCCTGGTGGCCGTGAGTGTTAAGGCGTTAGGTAATGGGTTCGATTCCCACCAGGGGTGTTGGCATTTCTTTGGATAAAAGGAAATGCATCAGCCCTATCCTGGCTAGAATAGGTACAGGTGACCAATAGATAAGACGTCCTAAAATTCTGTGTTAATTATTTTTTATTTATTTAAATTTTAACGTCCATTATGGTTAACGAAGAATTTTAGGACGGGTTATCTATAGGTTGCCACTCTTTTCTAGCCAGGATAGGGCTGATGCCTTTTCTTTTTTCTAAAGAAAAGCCACCAACCCATAGTGAGAATCGAACCCACGACCTTTAGCACGGACTGTTAAGTGCTGACGCCTTAGTACTCACGGCCACAGGGCCTCCCTGAGTTAATTATAATGGACGTAAAAATTTAAATATGTAATAATTATTTCTTCAATGTGATGGCTAAACTGCTTTAGATGTTCGAACAAGTCCACAGGTATATCGAAGTTCTGCAGTTTGTCATTATATGTTTTATGATGAGCGTTTCGTTACACTGTTCACAAACTGTTCTTTTCATCGGAGGTGCGTGTGTAAGCTGGATAAAGCCAATATAGAGTCAAGTCAGTAAGACTTATTCTCTCCCCCCCCCCCTTCTGCCCTGCTGGATGGCCATTCCGCTACCGTCTGATCTATCTTAGTTCTTATTCACATTTCTCAGGCCAAGAGTTTTGCCTCTGATAAACATATTAAAATCACACACTCGGTGAACGGAGGGGATTTATTTAACTAAATTATGATAGAATAATGCTCATTGCTAGCTCACTTGATCAGCTCCCACTACCATGATTTCATCTTGTCGAAGAGGAATTCTATTTTTATTGTTAGGTTTGTTCCTCATCCCCTTTTGCAGTGAAAGCAACTATTGTGCTATTTTGGACGTTACTCATGGACAAAGAAACGGTTTAGTTATTACTATTGATTTTATTGGAATTTTATTTTAAGCAATTTTACAATATAATTTTCTTTCATTGTTAGCACCCACTCGTGTAGCAGAGCGGACGCAAGCTTACAATCTGTTGTGTAAATATCTTCCTACATAAATACAGATTACCTCAATCTAACTATTTTTATTTCTATTTCACATATTAAACCCGACTTATGATATTTAATGTTAACAATATTTGTTATAATTACTGACATAAATAAGGTAAAAAAGTCTGGTAGATTTCTGGAGTACGTTAAATAACGTAATTATAAATGTATCCACCCAGAAATTCCAATGTCAGGCGTAGTATATAAATTATGATGGATTCCGGATCTGCAGTTTCCATTGGTTGATTGTAAGATATCGTTTTATCTTTTTGTTCCTTCATAACTCTTCTCAATGTCTTCTTCATCTTCATACTGGCTCTTTTGCTGAAGTCCTGAGCAATTACTGATAAAATACATTCATCACTCGAATCTTCATCCGTTTCTGATCTTTTCCTGTCTTGGATATCGTCTTTAACATTTTTCGTATCGTCTTGCTTATATAATGAAGTGCTCGCTTTTGATTTTTTTAAAGTACTTAAAATACGTTTTCCTTTACCGGAATGCTTTGATATTCTTCTTTTCTTCCTTTTTATTGAGTACATTTGGCATATGTCGTTCTTGCCCCTCACCATACTTCCAAAATAACAATTTAGAATTTCGTGGCAGATACTATGAGGTTACTCTAATGAATTCTACTCCCAGCTGGGTTCCAATAAAAATTATTTATTTATTTATTTGCTTATATTATATTTATTTAAATTTTCTCGTGCATTATTATTAACTGAGAATTTCGGGACGGGTTCACTATAGATTACCACCCTTTTCTAACCAGAATAGGGCTTATGCCTTTTCTTTTTCTAAAGAAAAGCCACCACCCCAAAGCTGAAATCGAACCCACGACCTTTGGCACAGTGTTAAGTGCTCACGCCTTAACACTCATGGCCACCGGGCCACGGCCTTATATTATAACGTCCACTTACAAATAGCGCAGGTTTTTAGGTTATTATTATTTAGCAGAAAGATCACATATAAATTGGATTTTTGTTTTATTCAAATAAATCAACTATACCGGATGTATATAAACATGAATATAGGGTAAACACACCAGTAGCTGACATGCTTAAGGAAATTTCAGTCCATTTTTAGCTTTAAATATTCTAATGGTGATGTCAGTGTATTTTTTTCACTTTTATCTTGTCAAAAAACTATTCATCTTGCTTACTACACCTTCAAATTTGAAAAACCTTCGCTCAATGGTAAGATAAATTCCAATTTTGAGAAAAGTTACTTTGCTCCAATTGCTCTCAGGAAATTCTCCAATAGCTGACAGGGATTGCCCCAGTAGTTGACAGGGACAATAAAGTCATACAAAAAATAGCTTAAACTTTAGTATTACTTTATTTTAAAACAGGAATTATAAATTTATCATGTATTACAATAGTAGGAACTTGAGTTATCTATTTTTGGCTTTGCACCTTAATTCAAGACACGTAACTCATAACCAGTTACATACACAAATAATCAGAAACTTTTTAGCCTGTTATCAATCTAAATTAGGTATCATATTAGGGAGTAAAATACCCATATACCAATTAAAGTAAACAAGATTATCTATTAAAGGCAAAATAAACATAGTACTCAGGTAACTTCAGTTTTCAGAGATCAAACATTTGAACAAAATGAACATTTTTAAATAATGATAATTATGCAATTTAAGTCTTTAAATTAAAAAGTTACATTAACTGATTGAGGAAACTGATATCTCATATTCAATTGTTTTCCATGATCAAATTTTCGTTAAGAATTCTAGGCTTATTTTCAATTTTCATGAACACATCCCGCAAGCTATCCAATAGAGTCAGTGCAAAAGCAGAGATTTTTCCATCTTGTTTACCAACTTCATAAGCTCTTGTTGTGTTTCTTAGTGCATTTATGGCAAAACTTCTTTCATGACCAATAGCAGACAAAACAGGATTTTTATGGGACAACCAGCTGTTCTTGGTGAGATACTCGCTACATCCAATCATCGTGCTGCCCAAATTCTTCGTCATATCTGATAGCTTGTTGGGAAGTCTTAAATTTGCAACATCGGTTGGGGCTTGCTTGTTCTTCTCTTTGAATGCTGGGATCCCTTCAAGAGTTGTATTGAGTGTCTGAGGCTCATCCAATTTTTTTTCTTCTTGCGACAGGGTCTGTCAGCTATTGGTGATAAGCCCAATATTAGGGTCCAATACCTGACACCCATATAATTTCCTAATTCTCAGTAAAATAAGGTTCAAACATAATCTATAAACACTCAATAGAAGAAAAAAACACGCTAATTTGAGAATATAACAGAATAAGTAAAGAGGAGAACACGAACCGTAACTTGGTGTCTTAGCCGGATGTTCTCTACTTGAAAGGAGCTGAACTAGTGACGGAGAACGTGCAGTTGTTGTGAATACCTGATATTACAATTCCCGCCAAAATAAAGCAGGATAGGCAACCTAACAAAGAAGAAATACCTACAGAGGCCATTGCTTTGTGAGAGGGGGGTCTGAAAGGCTTTGAACCTTTATTATTTATATTTTTCGAAGATGTTGTCAGCTACTGGTGCACCTGTCAGCTACTGGTGCGTTTACCCTAACATTTACCCGTCTTCTTGTAATGCTTATATTACCTTATATTAGCATAAATATGCTTTAGCGATGACTAAACTGGAGAAAAAAAAAACGTTACAAAAAAGTGTCCGAAGGCGATCGCGAATGAGCGGTCGCCATGTAAGAAAAGATGACTGTATGTTATACTTTTTTTATTTTATTTTATTATACATTTACATCATGTTGGCGATCCAACTTAAGCAATAATAAGATATTACATATTAGATTAGTTTCCGTAGAGGTTATAATATAGTATTGTTGTGTTTCATATAATTATTTGTATGTTCTTTGTTATTTGTCAGGTCAATGATGCCGAATCAACATCACGAAGTGGCTATGGTTATCTTTTCTTTATTTAAATGTATTTTATACAGTACATTACATAAGCTTGTCGGGTGGACCTAAAGCATATTTATGTTCCTGAAGTTTAGGAGAAGGCTCTAAACGGTTTTTGATCATTTTCCAACTTATACGTTGAGGAAATATGAAATCTTTAAATCAGTTCTCTGACAAACGGTAAAAATACATGTATACCCTCGAGCATAAATATAATTGCTTTTCTGAGCCAGAACAACACAATATAAACAATCACCAGATTACACAATATCAACTTCTATAAAACAATATTTTACACAAAGACATAACGTATTTTACCTTATATTGCATAAATTTAATTTCTGAGGAAACGATCTCTTGAATCCCTTGAAGGTCCGAGGTGGTAGGTTTAGTATGCATTCCTGTATTAGCCTACATATATAGGTGAGGCCGAAGATATGGCGAGATGGAATGTAGGCCCCTATATCTCATATAGCTTAGGTATGTTCTCCCCGTGGATATTCTTCCTTCGGCCCTCACCCTTGGCTGAATATCTCGGATTTCAAGTCTAAAGCGCCAGAGGCGAGGTGGGCCGCAACCATCCAAAGTCCTATCCAATATCTTTCACTGCTCTTTATTAGAAATTGGAGCCCTCCCTACGGCCAATAGAGAAATGCATAAAATTCAGGTCGGCCTTCCTGGGAATATGGATTACTATAAAAACAGGCCTGAGATTCCATCTCCAGGTTATAGATTAAATTTGATTATGACTCATATCCTGCAGATCGGGGTGCACCTCAGTCTTCTGTCCTGATCTACAGGTAAGTAGAAGTCCTTACATGGTCAACGTTTCCTAATGCTTCTTATGATCTTCAGGTAGTGTCTGATTTCAGTTGACCTGAATTCTTCTACATTCAGGCTTTCAGGTAATTAGACCATGTTGTTTGTCAATTTTCATTCTAATTTCGGGTCTTTTTGCGAAGACCACATCCAGTTACTTTTAAAGTAGCAGTAGTGATTGTATCAGTGATTTAGCGCATGCGCATAACTCCTTTGCCTTCCTATTGGAGGATTGGATGACCAATTGCATTCGTTCTTGCTGGGAGTAAAGTAACCTTCAACAGTGAATTAGCTTTTGTTTATGAAAAAGCTCTGCTTATGTTTGTGAGAAAAATGAGTCTCTTACAATTAGTTCGCGATGTTCCTGACAAAGTAAAAGGGATTGGTTTCTTACTGGGAAAAATTAATGGAATCCTATTAATTTTAGCGAGTTGGATAGACTAGAGTCGCTACAATTAATATAATTCTATTAATTGGGAGTTGGATTGACTAGGGTTTTGATATCTTCTTGAGCGAGCGGAGCGTAGCGGAGCGTAGCGTAGCGAGCGGAAACGCATAGCATGTAATGCCTAATAAATGTAAAATATCCAAAAAAGAGAGAGTGAGAAAAGGAATAAAATATGTTTGCTTACAAATAACGTTGTTTGTTATCCTTCATAACCTGCAAAACAGTCAACTTTAAAGCTTAATAACTTATTTCATAGTTGAGAGAATTGATTTTGATCATATTAACCTTTTTATTAATAAATATTGCTTGCCATTATCTAATATGAATTATAACCGTAGATAACGAGTCAAGAAGTAGTAGATAACCAGCAAAGAACCTATAAGCTAATCAGTAAGCTTATCAGCGAGTACGAGTAACTGTTATAAATCACTACTGCTACTTCAAAAGTAACTGGATGTGGTCTTCGCAAAAAGACCCCTAATTTCAATTATTAAGCAGGAATCCTTTGCAGTAAAATTAATTTTTATTATAATTTCCTTTTTTCTCGGCAGGTTTCCTAACTTAAATTATGGAATATTCAGAGACCCTTCTTGTTAACTTCACGCGTCATCATCTTCTAAATGCTAAAGAGGAACCATAAAACATCTAGAAATATTAGATCATGTTAAGTACAATCAACATTTGTATTTATATATATATATATATATATATATATATATATATTATATGCGGTTTAGATAACCATGTGCAATATGCGGTTATATATTCTATGTGCAAGTAGATAACAATACTCTGGGGTAAAAATAGTCAAATGCCGCCAGCCGCAAGGTTCGATCGACTTTTGTTCTAGACATATAGCGTTCTAAATGTTATTCAGAAAAAAACGTGTTTTTATAAGAAAACACCCAATTGTTATGTTACATTACTTTTTTTAAATCAGCATTACATTTTCTTTAAGGGTCATTCACTTATAATGTTCGCAATTTGGGAGGGGGGATCTTATCAGAAATACATGAAAATTATTCTTGATAAAATGGATATTTATTGATTACAGTAAGCCTTACATTAAAGCTAAATAAAAAACAAAAATAAATTCTACGAAAATTATTCAAGTTGCTACAACCTTACTACACTTTTTATTTATTTCATTGTGAATATCTTCAACGAAAGCGATTCGTTGATTCGGCAATAAACTTATAAATAAGTTTATAAATTAATTCAACTTAGTAAATCTAAGTGAATTTATAATCTATTACGTATACATTCTCACACTGAAATAAGAAATAATATACACTACATCTCCTTTTATTTTATAGTTCTGTAAATTTGATGAAAGTGTTCTCTGATAAAGGAAGACTAATAACTCAAGAAATTTAATAGGCCGAAGATTACGGGTCGTAACCACTCTCTAGGGGAAAAGTACCTAGAAAACCCTTGGAGATTGAGATATTTCTTTGCAAATCCCCTCAAGTTTAAAGTCAAGATTACCCCTTTATACCGGGATTCGCGTTATCTCTCGGGACGCCATTGTTGCTTGGGCTTTTCGCTCGCCAAAGAATGGAGATTACTTACAATATTGCTTTCCGCTCGTTTAACTTATAACAAATACATAAAACATTAAGGGATTATCTAAGCCTTACTTTTATACTTCAGGCATCAGAAAAGAAGATTGAAGCTACAATGACTTTGTCTCTTTAAAAAATTTCTTAAAAGATAAATCTCAACACTAAATTCTTGTTCACTTACATGTAACTCCTACATGAAATTTCAAAATTGAATGTTTTTATTGTCTTACATTTAACCATCCTCAGAAGATTTGTAAGACTATATATTTTACTTATTACATAACGATGAAAGAAAGAAGAGGTAGTTGTAATAGTATGTTGATTTATATAGCATGTTTCAACTGTATGACATAATCCGGAAAATTTTGACGGTTCGATTCGATCCTTTATAGGTCACGAATATATGAGTCCATCAGCTTAATCTTTGCATGTGTGTGTGTGTGTGTGTGTGTATATATATATATATATATATATATATATATATATATGTATATATATATATATATATATATATATATATATATATTATTTATTCTTGTAGATGACCCAAAATATCTAAATACTTTTTGATCTTAGGAGGAATGGGGAGGTTCTTCCTGTCTTCATACTCCTTTATTTAATAGGCCCTACAAGTTTCGTGCATATTGTCGCACCTCCTCAGGCTAGGAAGTCCTCTCGTTAGCATGTACTCACTCTGGAGTAATAATAATATATATATATATATATATATATATATATATATATATATATATATATATATATTATTTATTCTTATAGATGACCCAAAATATCAAAATTATTTTTTATCCTAGGAGGCATAGGGTCATTAAAGCAGTCTTCCTTTATTACACCACTTTATTTATTGGGCCCGACATGTTTCGTGCATCTTTTCTTCGCACCTCTTCAGGGGCACTTCTAGCAAGGAAGTCCTCCCGTTACCAAGTACTCCCTCTGGAGTCGGGCTTAATACTGAAGTGGTGTAATAAAGGAAGACTGCTTTAATGACCCTATGCCTCCTAGGATAAAAAATAATATATATATATATATATATATATATATATATATATATATATATATATATATATATATAAGTGACTATGCATGTATAAAGTATATACCTTGAACTAAAACATAGGTTATACTAATATTATATGTACTTCGTTACCTGTTTTAAAGGAAGGACTACGTTAACTACATTAAGAGCACAAGAAACGGCTAAATTGGGTAATGATGATGAAGCCAAAATAATTGATGATTATGAAAAATTGAAAAAAACATTGAAAAGTTTGAATTTGTTGAGCATTTTCTTTAGGATGTCTTGCTAAAATATTTGAATAAGGTTTTGTTCTCTAATTTCCCTGTTATTTAGGGAAATTAATGAAAAAAAAAAAACACAAAATATTCATCTTGTAACAAACGTTACCCCTTGTGGCTGGATCCCTACAATATCGTCTGGCAATAAAACTAAAAAATAATCGACCCATAAAAAGTTAGAATTGACTAGAGAACAACATTTTTTTAAGTAACTATTTAGTCATCTGTTCATTAAAAAATAAAATAATAGAATCTTTCATTATTATTTTGTGGGTCCAGCGGCCTTCATTGTTAAGGCGTCATCACAGCGTACATAAGGTCGTAGGCTAGATTCCCCCGCCCCCCAGGACTTTTCTTTTGAAAAAGAATATTAGGCCTTTTCAAGGACTACTCGCGTGAGCTACTCTAAATTTGTTTTTGTTGTATATGAATTATAGTATAATAACTAAAGTAGCAAACACCTTAAATTTTCTTCCTTCTTTGTTATACTAAACGCAAGTATAATCTTTGAGAAAGTATAACTGCGACATAAGATCCATGAGAAGTGCCCCCTAGAGAAGAGAATTTGGCCCCGTGCCACGACCACCCCTTAAGAAACACCACCATATAGCCTCAAGTCCCAAGGCAGTCTTGCCTATGGAAAACTAACAGCCACTCTGTGTGTTCCCAGGACGGTATTTCTCCAACCGATATACTCCTTCTTCCGGCTTCTTTAGAATTTATATGAACCTAGTCCAGAGCTCCAACGCCACAAGGAATCAGGCCTGATATTTTTTCCATTTTGGTTTGCAATTATTTATAATCCTTTTTTTAATTTTCCGATACATTATAACAAGTGCAAATGTCCTTTAGAAGTATTAAACCATTGTAAAATGTACGTGTTTGAGTAACTTAATTTACTTAATATACCCCTCTGAATTACACGACGTGTTTAGTAGATTTATAAATAAATAATAAATATAAATGAATATAGAACACTAATGTCTACACTCTAGCTAATATTCTGCTTTCAATTTTAACTGTTTATTTTAATAATATGATTTTATTAGACTAACGCATCTTATATGTATGCAGGGTGTCCCAAATAAGACGGCTCAAACTAATTTTGCAGCCAAACGGTTGGTCTGAGAAACAAATGCCAAAGGCAAAAGTTGTAGGGCTTGACCTAAGCTTTCTAAATATGTCGATTATTTAACATATTGAGCGCGCATGTGCGCTCGGCGTTAGATGAAATGTTGGAGTTTGCAGATTACCCCTATTATTATGCACATCATTTTAAAGGGAATTAAAAAACAAACCCTTTGCCGCAAACCGCACTTCGATATCTTTAAAATCAAATGAGTTTCGTGCGATTCAAATTTCATTGTTTTAATTTAAAACGATTTTTTGGAAGCACTTACAGAGGTCGGTAATGAATGTGTGATACATGACTTTGGGGTATTTTTTCATCAACTTTCTGAAAAAAATATGGCCGATCCTCTAAAACATATTTTTCCTAATAACTTTAATAAAATTGAAAATAAAATTTATTCTTTAGGGGTTAACTAAGCTAAATCTGATCATTCATGTTATCTATCTAATCCATTGGATCCGATATTCCTCGTTGGATTATGGTTCATTATTAGTGTAATATTCACTTTCAACCACGTCAGAACTTGTGAGATTGTAGATACGATTATTTTTTTCGGGGAGTGTAGACCAAATCAGGGCCAATAATTTTAGTGCCCAGAATCCCGCACCAAACGTTTACTGACCACCGATACTAATAGTCCAGCTGCCTTATCCAGTAAGGGTTATTCAGGGACCAATAATGTCAGTTATGCCTGTTCACGGACCCATCACTTACAAATGTGGCTTCATCACTGAAGAGAACATTCCTCATGAATATCCCGTTTTGCGTAAGGAGTTGATACCCCACCTGCAGTATTGCTCCTTCACTTCCATATCCCTATTTGAATGGACTTGATACAAGGATATGTGATAAGGGTGGTACTTAATGCGCTGAAGTGTACGGTGAACATTTCTTCTTGAAATCCGTGTTTCTCTGGCAATCTCCCGAACACTGATGTGGGGATTTCTCCTAACAAGGTCCAAGATGATGTCCTGGTCTCTTCAACGATGTCTTCTGGTGAAAGAGAAATGTCCTTGTCGGGCGTTTGACACCAGAAGCAAAATCGTTTTGTAAGACGGATGATCTCGGTTTGGGTAATACTGCGCGTAAAGTCGAGCAGCCATCCGAGCTTTACGTCTACACTCTCCAAAAAAAATAATCATATTCACAAACTCACAACTTGTGAATTTCGTGGTTGAAAGCGAATATTACACTATTAATGAACAAAAGCAATATAATGAACCATAATCCAACAAGGAATGTCGGATCCAATGGATTATATAGATAACATGAATGATCAGATTTAGCTTAGTTAATCCCTAAATAATAAATACTTTAAAAAATATGTCTTATTTTCAATTTTATTAAAGTTACATTAAAAATACCCCAAAGTCATGTATCACACATTCATTACCGACCTCTGTAAGTGCTTCCAAAAAATCGTTTTAAATTAAAACAATAAAATTTGAATCGCACGAAACTCATTTGATTTTAAAGATATCGAAGTGCGGTTTGCAGCAAATGGTTTGTTTTTTAATTCCCTTTAAAATGATGTTCATAATAATAGGGGTCATCTGCAAACCCCAACATTTCATCTAGCGCCGAGCGCACATGCGCGGTCAATATGTTAAATAATCGACACATTTAGAAAGCTTAGGTCAAGCCCTACAACTTTGGCCTCTGACATTTTTTTCTCAGACCAACCGTTTGGCCGCAAAATTACTTTGAGCCGTCTTATTTGGGACACCCTGTATTTATGTTACTTACATCAAAATAATCAATAAAGGGGTGATCCACATTTTCCTATCTTTGCCGATACGCTCGGATTAATAGAATAATGCGAACATTTCTTCTACATTGGTCAATAAAATGAAGGCACATTATTCTTTTACAACAGCTGCTTCATTATGACTACAAATACATTTCAACGTGTAAAGTCTCATTTTCATATTTAACAAATAATGCAGTGCCAAAAAAATAATTGAGTGCACCTTTTAAATAAATAAATACGTAGAATTGTTAGTTTTTGAAGGTCATATACAAGTCCTTAAAAAAATATATATCCATATACATATATATATATATATATATATATATATATATATATATATATATATATATATATATGTGTGTGTGTGTGTGTGTGTGTGTGTGTGTGTGTGTGTGTGTGTGTGTGTGTGTGTGTGTGTGTTTTAACATGATAGTGGGCACAATTTTGGTTCATTATTCTCTTAAGCGACAAACGAGTGAATAAACCAGCAAAGTCGGCCCATTATAGATAAGGTTTGCTTCCTTGTAAAGAAACTTCATAATCTCATAATTAAATAAAAATTTTCTCCAGTTAATTTAGAGTCAGTTCGGAGATGGGTGCTCAAATATATAAATATTTTCATAACCCTCTACAGAAGATATCTGACTATATAACGCTGTTGCGAAGATTCGGACTTCATAATAATGAATGTTATATTAATTATTAATATCATTCCTTAACACATTCGAGACGAAGATTTTTTTCGAACACGGTTGCCAGGAGCGAATTTGTTTTCTTCTTTATATTGGTCATTTTTAATAAAAGGAAACATGTTTACTATGGAAATCATCCAATTGGTAAGTGCTCGCTCTTCGGAAAATGTTTTTTGCGAGGACCATTTATATGGATTGAGCACCATGTGTGGAATGTAAGGTAAAATGATAATACAGATAATTTTTAGACTGTTTGGAACACAGTAAGTCCAATGCTAAGTTTTGTTTTACTATGCTTTAGAAATTTCATTAGTTCAAGAAAAATCATATTTCGATGACTAGTTTAGTCAGGATTACGGATAATTGGACAATAATGTTATTGCACACACGCAGGCTGTCTAAGGGTGCATTTACACTAGGATAGTTATTGTATGATATTTATTTCAGAGAGAAATTCTGACCAATGAAAACCATGTAAAATTTATGTCTGACATAAATTCTACATGGTTTACATTAGTCAGAATTTCTCTCTGATATAAATATCCTTCAATAACTATCCTAGTGTAAACGCACCCTTATAGCCTCGGGAATCAATTGCATACATGGCGTACACTCGGTCTCAAAGGGTTTAAATAGATAAACAGATAATTATTTTCAGTTCCTACACGCTTGGTTCTAATAAGAGATATCAGAGATAGTGACATTCCTTGTATAAGGTAAATATGGCTAAATCCATGCATGGCCTAGACTAGAAGGGCTTCGGATGGAAGGCACTCCATATTCAATATGTTTTCCCTCAGATGAGATTCCTCCGTTTTACTCAGCATGTTAGCATCTGGGGCTCTCCGCTCTCTCCTCCCATTTCCACATATTCAAAAACTTCTACTAACTCCTAAAGTGTCAAAATTACAAAGGATTTGCATCTAATGACCGTTAGTAATTTATTATGTTATTTCAGCGTTAATTGTTTAGCCTTAATTTCATAAATATAATCTACTAATTAAAACGATGTTGCTGTAAAGCCTAAATTAGATGTTTCAGACATAAATCATTGTTATATTAATTATATTCAATTAAAATATGTTATTAGTTCGGAAATGAAACAGGAATATATCATGTAAAAACTAAACTAAACTGATAAACTTAGACACAGAAATACTTTGTCTTAAACAAAATTATCTTTAATCAGCAGATATCGGCCACTGGCAAGAACAAATTTAACCGCTTACAGATTTGTGTTAATTGATTTCCAGATACATATTTTATAGGTATTAGACGATAGAAATCGACTGAATACTTAAATTTGACTTTAAAGTAATTTGAGGCCGTTTTTACTTTGAAAAGAAATGTGGAAGGCTTGTTTTTATTTCTTCCCAACAATTCTCATTGACATATCGTCCCTACCATGTCAAACTATCGAATGTGCTAAAGCTCGTTTTTCAGATTTGAAACTTTGAGATTGTAGACGCTATGGTCTGCGGTAAACAGTCGCAACTCTAACCCCTGTAGAATATCCCTTTAATGCCTTAAATAGTATCGAAGAAGACCATCTTTCAATATATTTCTTCGTCAATGGATAGTATATGTTCGTTCTCTAGTTTGCTAAGATTTGCATATTGGATAGTTTGACATGGTAGGGGCGATATGCGGTTACTCAAAGTATTCTAAAAAAGACCGCGTTGATGTGGCAATAACTATCGTTTCACTAGGAATTCCGACGCCTTCATCAGGGATCCCCCTGAGATTTTTCATTCTTGTTGTCACAGAGGTTTTCAGTGGCCTCTATGAATGAGTAAACGTATCATATTTGAATATAAAGTTGGAATGGAGTATACTTCCTCGAGATGCTATAGGAGTTACGGACTGTAACATAAGTTAAAAGAACCTTCAAAAGGGTCCGGTTGGAAGTTAGAAATGGAAATAGTAAGAAAGAACTCGAAATAAACTGACTGTTTGACAAAGTGGAAGACTCCTGGAAGAAAGTTAGGCCAACGGTCTTCAACTGAATTCTGAACAGCCTATCCGGGATAAGACTCAAGTCCACAGGAGCTTTCAGCCGAGGCTCAAACAATCCGGGGAGTTCTTCAAACTAGATTTCAGATTTAGATTGTTCTTCGGCTTTATATACATTTATCTCTTAAGTTTTATTTAAATTCATCATAGCGAAGTGTTTTTAATCTTATCGAAAGTTAAGTCCAAAACTTTGCCGTTCTCTAAGTTTTTATTCATTCATAAGAAGAGTAACTTAATTGAGTAACCATATCTTCTTTAAATAAAACACACTACAGCATAAGGAATTATTAGGCCTTAGATTTGGAATGTAACCTGATAATCCGAGTTTTATCAATTGGACACAATTTTACAGAAATTAACTTATCCACTAGCTTTTGGACCGATTAGACCTCTTTTTGCAGAGGTAACCCATCTACAGGCCTATAGAACTGTTGGATTTCATTTCATAGAAAGTTACACATTCACATGATTCATTATCTATTATAATGTACTTAACGATAATAAGTATCTTCCACAACTAATTCTTTCCCTTAGGTGTTATTTCGATGTTCGAACGTAGCAAACGTGGGTCAATATCGTGATTTCTCGATGATTTGAGAATACTAATGCTTTGATTTCTGAGCGTGATGGCCATGCTGTAAACACCCCATGATCGAGTGGAGGGACAGTCAAGGTGGATGGACGCATTTTGTGCGCTGCTAGAATGTTTTTGAGAGAAGATGTCAAGTCTAAGGCCCGATGCACACTGAAGAAACTGGTTTCATGAAACATATTTCATTAAAGCATGCACACAGAATAAACTGTTTTCCATCAGTTTCGTGATTGATTCTAACGACAATGCACTTGTGTTGTGGTAGTGGCTAAGAAATAAAAAAATTAAAAAAAAAACGCGAGTTCTGGGTTCAGCCAATGATTAGGGATCGGCAACACTGCTGTTTTGTTGTTGCTCGTGAACTAAACTGAAATCCTGATAAATTTATTAAGGATTTTTTAGGATTTCGAAGCCACTTTTTGATCGTTTATTAGAGCTAGTAGATCCACTGATGAAACGTGAGATTGAAGCAATAGTAAACCGATTTAACGAATTTCATGAAATCCGGTTTCATGAAACTCTGTGTGCACCAACCTATGGTTTTCTATCCATCGGTTTCATGAAATCAGTGTGCGCCGGGCCTTAAATCAAATGAATTATATTATAAGCTCTATCCTGGCTAGAAAAGGGTTGTAATATTTGCTTTGCAGATAACCGATATATATATATATATATATATATATATATATATATATATATATATATATATATATATATATTTGTTTATTTAAAATGATATATCACATTCCCGTTTTTCTCAGTGGAGAGAGGGTGCGGCCAGCGACCCAGACCGTCGGGACAGAACCTTCCAACCACACGTTCCTCTTGAAGAAACCCTCGGCTCAAGTATTTTATTTGCATATTTCTTCCTGCTGGAAGTAAAAAGTTATCGATTTTCCTTCTGGTTTATTGTTATTCTATAAGGGGACGGAAGGAGAGTATTGTCGGTCTGTCTGTCACTAGGGGGAGGTTTGCTTTCCTCGTTTATTGCCTTCCTATTCCGCACATCCTCCCTTCCACCAACCACTCTCGCTCCCATTTCTTTTATTAATGTCCTTTCGCTTTTCACGCTTCCCTTCCATTCCAGCGGGAGCACAGATCTAGTCAATTGTTTAATGATTAAACCCCTATAGAATGAGAATAAATAAAGACGAGGATGTAGGATGACGAAGTTTTAACGATTTCAAACAGTACCTATAATTTGTGGCATTTATCCCTTGGATCTAATTTTATCTTATTATTGGGGGCGTGGCAGCAACGAAGGATTATATATTTAATGTACATAAAACATCAATATTAAAAAAAAACTGGTGTAAATAGATAATAATACAAATAAAAATATTAACAAACAAAATATAAGATCATAAAAATATGTAAACATTAATAAAACAAGCCAAAAAGAAATAATAATAATAATGTTATATAAACGCCGTGGCCCTTGCAATATTACAATGGTGATTGATTCCTAGAGTGGCTCTTCCTGCAAGGATAAGAGACAAGCAAGAATGTAGGATTTTAATACAGGAAAAGGTGTTTCAAAGGGGAGATTCCTCGAGTAATCGAGGATAAATCTAAGAAAGCTAGATATTTATTTCGGATCCATTACAAACTTATGATAGCAAATAATTAGTTATTCTTCTTCTTACCATAACACAAGCCATTAAATCGAACACTATACAAGGGTAACTACCTCAAAACATATTCCCAATTGCCTTCAATTTGATGTGGATGACGAAGCAAACGTTTTCTATTAAATAATATATTTTTATCACGTGTCTGTCTGTTTGTCCGTTTGTATGTTTATCTGTTTGTCTGTTTGTTCCAAATCTACACCGTTTGACCGATTTTGACCAAACTTGGCACACAGGTAGGTCTTGATACGGGAAATCTCCCAGGCTAGGTCAAAATAGTCAAATTTCAAAATTCGGTCAAAAGGTCAAAAGTTTTGTTCAAAAAAAATTGGGTACATTGAACCATTCAGATTGTGACTGCCATTTTGAACCGACAGCCATTTTGAATTTATTTGTTCATCATATTTGTTGGTGTTCTATATAATTAGTATAACTCCTACTCATTGATGACTTTACATTATTATATAATCATGTAATGCAGTTTATTTCAATGTTATACCAACAGTCACTGTCTAACTAAGGAGTGCTGGCATTTCTTTGATAAGAGCTATCTATTCGCAGGCTCTGGTGATGGCCTCTGTCGGGTTTTTTCTGAACTCCTGTGTTGCTGGCCTCTGTTGGCTGCATTATGAATTACTAGACAGATATAAACAAATTCACACTGTTTGGCCGATTTTGACGTAACTGGGTATACAGGTAGATTTCGATACGGGGAGAGTCATAGGCAGAAAGTAGGTGTAGCATGGCACGCCGGGTAGAAGCTAGTTATCTATAAAGAAGTTGAGAACTGATATCATTGAGGTAATAGAAAATTAACCTACCCTTCCCAGAACCCTATAAATCTGAAAGCCCGTGTGCTAGTTTTTAGAAGAGGTATTGATTGTTGCCTTATTTCCTATCATTTTAGAAAAACAAATCTGTTGATGGAAAAAGTATATTATCCACGAAAGGAGTAACAAAAGCAAAAAAGTGTTTTATTCGTTACAAACGCAAGAAGCGTTCATTGCATAAACATTAATTAATTTAAAGGAAGAAAAATAATTGCTACTTAAAAGCCGAGGGCTCAATAGCAAACATTCCCATTCATAAAATGTGGGAATAATCCACATTTATGCAAGAAATCTTCTTTTAAAATGTTCCTTTTTCAAATTCTGCCTATCCTGTAGGAATGGAAGGATAAAGAATAGCTGAAAAGAGGCGATGGAAGCAACTCAGCAGGAAAACAAACTCAAACAAAGAATTGCAAACACAAAAGATATCACCTCCTCAAAGGTCACTCACTCAGTATATTTCCTCGTACCACAACTCTCACTATTGAAAGAATATAAAAGAAAAGCCACCTAAAAAAAAAAAGAAAAAAAGAAAAACAAACAGAAGAAAGAAGAAAAAAAAAGCCGCCAGAGCCTTTCCGGGACAATTTTCTCGTGTCTGAAAAGGCGGTTTCTACGTTCCACTGGAGGGCTTTCCAATAACCCGGCGCTTTTATTCCGCGGTCTTGTTAGTACTAATAGAATAGTCCTTAACCAATTTTATTTCGGAAGTCCTTTTGAGAAATGAGGTTGCTAATTGAAAGGAATTAGTAACATTAAACGCTTTTTTGAACCTTTAACTCATGTTATCCCTAATTCTCCTGTTTTACTGGGCCTTAATGAGACTACGCTTTTACTAGAAGGTTACGCCCTTGTTTCAGGCAAGTAATAGTTGTTTCGTGCCATTAAACTTAAGACAGTATATTTTATCATTAACCTACAAAAAGAAATATGCTGTTTTTACAGTAAATTCAAGGCGAATGTATACATTAAAGCAGCTTAAAACAGCTAATTTCTAAAAAATAATTGCTGTTGCTCTTAAAAACAAAGAAATATCTCTCTCTCTCTCTCTCTCTCTCTCTCTCTATATATATATATATATATATATATATATATATATATATATATACATAAAGGCTTTATTTGGCTTTTGTAAACGGATTTCTACTCCACGCAAAAAACAGAAATTAGATAATTGGGTTCACTTTGTCGAAGAAATGAACAATTGAATGGATTCTACATGTTTTAATAAAAGTTGCAAGAACATTGTCATCTTTGCAAAGATCTGATAAAATCTACAAAACGTACAATAAAACAACATTGGAACTACATATGGACACAACTAGCTGACAATAAACTCCGGGAAATAAAAAACACAATTGACGAATGGCCTTCTAGTCATCGAGATAACAGACATCAACAAATAATTCTTGCTAGACTAAGGATTGGACATACTCGACTAACTCACGAATACTTAATGACAAAACGAGATAAACCTATACCCAGTATATGTAACAAAGAACTTACGATTAAACACATACTGACAGACTGCCAAAGACGATGCAACTTGAACATCTCGAATGATATGCAAGAACTCCTAGGCAATGATAGCCCGTACATCAACACTATACTGACCTACCTCAAGAACACAGGACTATACAAACTTATTTGATGGCAATAAGCACTGGTGACTTAAAAATAACATTATACTTCCTTAGATACTAGGTACAATTTAACGGAGAACACTAAGTTTTTACAGTTGAAATTTTATACAATTACATAAGCTATGCTGATTTCCTAGAATGGTTCAGAGGATGCTGTTCTTTGTGTTGAGAGCCAATGAGGCGGAGCACATCAAATAAATAATAATAATCTTTGTGCGTTTCTGTTAATATCGCACTAGTATTTCTAAAGTAATACAGCTCAAAACAAGACTACAAATGTGATATATCGCACTAGTATTTCTAAAGTGATACAGCTCAAAATAAGACTACAAATGTGATACTCTTGCTTATTTAGAGGGAACAGCATTAAGACAGGAACACATACAGTTTTTATGGTTGATAAAGATATATTTACCATGTATTTCATAGTCCTAACTATGACGGTGTGAATAAAACCGATTTTTAAATTGTGTCACTTTAGAAATACTAGTGCGATATATCAAGTGTCATTAGTAAAGAAATAGAAGCAGTTATTAGTAGGATTTCGTGAAAATGTAAAGATATACGAAGACAAGGTATAGTTGGGATTCGGCTAGGAGAAAAACGTCAGACTTTCAGGAAGAAATCTGTATTTGGACGTTTCGGCTGCACATTGGCAGCCTTCTTCAGCTAAAAAATACAACTTATAAGTAAAAAAAAATAAATATACAACTTCTTAGTAAAAAACAGGCAGAAATGAGTGTAGTATATACATCAAGACAATAAATTTTAACCAATCTTATTTTTAAACAATGAAAATACGGTAGTTGGAAAGTAAACAGCATGTAGAAAGTAGTAAGTAAACAGTACAACAAACTAATCAGTACAAAAAAGGAACATTTTTCATATAGTGAGAAAAAACAATCTATTCTATAAGTGAATACAATTTATAATAATTAATATATAGATACGTACCACTAGAGAATGCCTAGGGGGAGGGAGGAAGACCTCGAGAACAACTTAGGTAACCATAGTTGAATGTATGAGGGACAGCAACTACACAGGGGGTTTTATAGTTTTGACTGGGGGAGGGGTGAGGAAGCGGTATGTCGGTGAAGATGAAAGAAGTGCAATTGCTAGGTTGTAAAAGCGGGTTGTAAAGGTGTTAAGAGTTTTTGGACACACAAGTAGAAAAATTGTCTGGAGCCTGGGAACAAAGATAAAAAGTCCGACTCGCAGGAACTGCATCATCTTAGCGCGGTTCCGTTCTTATCTCTAGACTCATTTAAAATGATTAAAATAGAAGATGTTATTATTTTGGGTCCACATTTCTAGAAAGCATGAAGATTAGATAGTTAGCCGTCGAGGTGATAAGTAAAGATGGAATGGTTGGGATTCGGCTAAAGAAACCTCAATACGATTTTTGTTAAAAAATCTATATTTAGGACGTTTTGGCTACTCATTGGTAGCCTTCGTCAGCAATGAAAGTGCCGGCAGGCAGAGGAGGACCAAAGTTGACAGTTCCATCTTTACTTTCAAGAAACGTGTTATTTACGATCTTACCTGGGTGGGTCCCCGCCCTAGGAAGGACCCCGCTAGGCATTTGAAAAGCTATATTATCTTGGAAATCCATATCTCTAAGATTAAATTGTTTTTCTTATTTTTCTTAACCTGATTTATTATCAAATACATTATCCAACTATAAGCAGTTAAAAAATAACAAGGAATAAAAACAGACAAAAAGAACAGTTCGAATAAGGGAAATCAATTACTTTAAAGTTTTAAGCACTTATTTCTCTGATTGACATCGTCTAATCAAAACTTTCATCAGAACCTTTTTTGTACAGCATTTAGTAAGCTTTCTAATGGTATTCTTCCGTTTTCCAAGATTCTCAACCTTTTTCGAGATATTAAGGAAAGTATACAAAGTTACCAAAACTTTTTATGTCTGTTAATAAAATATTTTATTCTAACCCTTCCTTAACTCCAAACAAAACACAAATTTCAACATATTAGTTTTAATGAAATTAGAACATGCAGAAAATGTTTCATCTGAATCCATGATTCTAAGTACCCAAACCAAAAACGGTATTCAAAAACTATTTTTCATTCGTTTACCTAGCCCAAGAAGCCTATAAAACGAATGCTTACAAGCTTATGAACTCAAAAACGTAAGCGTTACGATTTTTTTTTGCGCGAATTTCGCCCCAAACGCCATCTTCCAGTGGACGTATTTTGCTGGTTAACGATCTTGACCTTTCAAATTGGACGACGGATTTTTGTACAAAATTTCATCAAAATCGGACCTTTCGTCTTCTACCTAGAGAGCGAACAGACAAATATATATATATATATATATATACAAACTTGAACCACCATCATTTTCGGTCTCTAGGGGTTCTGAAACGCAAAATTTTCTAGTCGGCACTTCCGGAGTGTTTCATTGTATCAACCTTATAAGCGGGGTTCCTCCCTATGGGGGGGGGGGGGGGGGAGAAACCGCGCTAAAAGGAGGTCAGGACAATTTATGGAATACGGCGGAGTAAGCAGGGGAGATGTTTTGTAATTAATGTTATTGGGGTTTAAGTTAATGTGGACGCATTCGGAAATCTGTCGTTTTTTGGTGTTTCGTTCTGTGGAAAGTATTTTAGTGTCGTCAAAGTTGAAAGTGTGTTTTTTTTTGTTATGGCGTGTTTGCGAGGGAGGATTTGTGGATTTCTTTGTTTTTTATTGTCCGTTTGTGTTGTGTTATGCGGGAGTGAATATAATTTTTGTTTTCACCTATGTATACTGCATTACAGGAGGGGGTTTGGCAGGGTATTTGGTAAACGCAGTGGGTGGTGCAGTCATAGGGAAAGATCCCATTCCCTATTCCCCCCTCGCAAAACACGCCATAACAAAAAAAACACACTTTCAACTTTGACGGCACTAAAATACTTTCCACAGAACGAAACACCAAAAAACGACAGATTTCCGAATGCGTCCACATTAACTTAAACCCCAATAACATTAATTACAAAATCGACAAACAAAACATCTCCTCTGCTTACTCCGCCGTCTTCCATAAATTGTCCTGACCTCCTTTTTATCTTTGTTCCCAGGCTCCAGACAATTTTTCTGTGTGTCCCAAAACTCTTTACACCTTTACAACCCGCTTTTACAACCTAGCAATTGCACTTCTTTCATCTTCACCGACATACTGCTTCCTCACCCCTCCCCCAGTTAAAACTATAAAACCCCCTGTGTAATTGCTGTCCCTCATACATTCTACCATGGTTACCTAAGTTGTTCTCGAGGTCTTCCTCCCTCCCCCCTAGGCATTCTCTAGTGGTACGTATCTATATATTAATTATTATAAATTGTATTCACTTATAGAATAGTTTGTTTTTTCTCACTATATGAAAAATGTTCCTTTTTTGTACTGATTAGTTTTTTGTACTGTTTACTTACTACTTTCTACATGCTGTTTACTTTCCATCTACCGTATTTTCATTGTTTAAAAAGAATACTGGTTAAAATTTATTGTCTTGATGTATATACTACACTCATTTCTGCCTGTTTTTTACTTACAAGTTGTATATTTATTTTTTTTACTTATAAGTTGTATTTTTTAGCCGAAGAAGGCTGCCAATGTGCAGCCGAAACGTCCAAATACAGATTTCTTCCTGAAAGTATGACGTTTTTCTCCTAGCCGAATCCCACTATACCTTGTCTTCGTATCTCTGCAACGGCTAACTATCTCCATCATCAATATAAAGATATATTTCAAATAGATGTCGCCCCTACATGAACCTGGCAGTATCCTATGCGGTAATTACCCCATCATCAGTCTCAACGGTGGCTCTAGGAAAATGCCAATACCAATACGCTTCACATTTTCTTACATTGCTTTACTAAAATAATCATTTGAACTGTTTATAGATAATCATTTTATTGTTAAATGCAATTTAAAAAAATAACCCATTAATAATTGATGTAAACAGAGACAAATACTCCTTCAAAAGAACAAGACTAAAATTTTCTAAGTTACTTCTCTGATTGACGTCGCCCCATCGAAAATTGCTTTTGAACCATATTGTAGAGAATTAAATATGCGCCAACGCACAGTGGCATTTTTAACTGATCTAGCTGGAAAAATTCATGAAAACAAATCCCTAATTGGACCTTGGAGTATTTTCTTAGATAGTCTATAGATTAGAAAACAAGAATAAGTCAGCTCAAATATGTCAACATTTATGGATTACGGATTGTTTATATCAGGGTATGTCATGCTGCAAAGTTCATTACTCCATCTTTGAATGAATACTGCAGTTTAGAAACTGCTTTTTTCAGTACTACAATTTTATTTCAGTTTTCAGAAAGGTATGTATGACCCTATTTCATTATTATCATAATAAATTACCATTAATGTTTGCTTTACGCGATGGGATTTGTAGTACCCTTATTGGTACGTTATTATGGGACAGAACTTATGCTGTCCGGCCTCTTCCGGTCTAGTTTTAATTTTTTCTTATTTGTTAATTAAGTACTGACTTGTAAAACCAAGAATTAGCTGCCAGAATCTGCCAATTTAATAATGATAACTGATTTTCTGAAAAAAATGCCCATATCGAAAAGGGAATTTTTTGAAGTTTGGATCTTACAAAGTCCAAACAAAAAAAAAACAGGAAGGTATAAAAAATGTACACAAACAATTTGGTTTACCAGAAGGGAAGGAAAAATTAAAAAAAAAAAATGGAGACATTCCTAAGACATTTAAGTGATAAGTGACAAACAGCAAACGGACAAAAAGGGTTATTGAGAAAGGTTTCGAGAATGGCTTGATACAAGTTTGGATTACGATACATAATGAGATGTAGGAAAATAAATAAGTATATCTGCCATTAGTGGGGGGGGGGCTATCGAATATTCAAGATGTATTTCAGTATTTACTATACTTGAGCGATGCGTATATCTCTAGTAGGTGTGCAGAAACTCAACGACATTAGAAACAGTTTCATTCCTTCCCAGGTAAAATGATTAATTTGTTGAATGAAACTTTACTTGACAATAATGATTTATTAGTTTTGATAACTTAATTTTGATTATATTTTTCGTTGAGTTTTCAATTATTATTTTCGATGTATTTTTTTTTTCAATTATTATTATTTGTAATACCTAGTTTGGAAGCTTTTTCTTGTTGTTGCCTTTAAAAAAGTTAAATAATTTATAAAAAAAGTATAATAATAAAAAAAATTACAAAAATTTCATTTAAATTTTAGTTTACACTTATAACGTAATAAAAAAACAGCTTTCTCAGTTGAAAAAGTTAGAAAGCAACGGTAAGACTTTATTTCCGACCCCTAAGATAGGGTATATTCGTGATCAGCAAGTCATTTTCTATAAGAATCCGTGATAAAATAATTTTGTCCAGCTAGATCAGTTAAAAATACCACTGTGCAACGGCCATAGCCACGTTGAATACACCGGTTCCCGTAAATCACCGAAGTTAAGAAACATCGGGTGTGGCCAGTACCTGAATGGGTGACCGACCACGTGCTGTTGGCATTATAAAATACCTTCCACTTACCACGATTACCCGGCCGTTGTCGATATATATATATATATATATATAATAAAATATACGAATAACCTTTATTATTTATTTTATTATATTTATGTTCTTTTTTTTTTTTACGGCGTATCTACAACTTGGCCATTAGCGCCAGGCTATCTACAGGTTGCCACCCTTTTATAATGCCAACAGCTCGTGGTCGGTCACCCATTCAGGTACTGGCCATGCCCGACGTTGCTTAACTTCGGTGATCTACGGGAACCGGTCTATTCAACATGGCTATGGCCGTTGGCTTATATGTATGTTAATAACATTTTGACTAGGGTCTTAGCTATGGCCTAGTAAGACGCTAAAACTGTAACGATTTGGCTACATCCAGACGATGGTACACGAGGGTTCCGTTGCTATGGCCAGTAACCGACGTGGTTACCATACGATCGAAACTTCAAATTTTCATAGGTCATGACGTAGAGCCATTTGAGATTAAATCAGTGGAGTTAGTTACAGCGTTTTATAGAGTAACTAGTCAGTCGAGATGGTGTGTGTCAGGATGTCGTCCACGGACATATCCATGATACAAGCTATTTGGAATTCCCCCCCCCCCTTCCCGATTGACCCATTCTGCTTGTTAACAAACTTGACCTTTTAAATTAAACGAAATTTTTCATCAAAATCAGGTCATTTTTGAACGTACATATATACTAATTTGAACTACCGTTATTTTCGTGATAGATGGGTTCTGAAACGTGGAATTTTCTAGTAAGCACCTCCGGACCTCGCCTCATAAGCGCATTTCCTCTCTCCCTCCATAGGGAGGAATCACGCTAAATCACCGTAAATCTCCATTTGTAAGATTAAAATGTTAAATAAACAGATGTTATGATTAGAATAATTGAGAAGTAGTGTTAAATTGGCTTTAAGAGCCCCAGTAACCGTAACATAGTTTATTTCATTAGATTATTTATATTATTACATATGTTATTTATTTTTTTTAAAAAGCTAAAATTCTTTAATTTGCTGTTGCTTCCGCATAAATAGTAGTCTTCACTCTACCTTTGTAAAGTATAATATATTCAAATTTATGCGTTCGTTAACGTTTGTTGTTGTTTGATCATTTTTCAAGGCTTAGTCTTAACTGATTAATTTGGTGCGCCATATAGTTCATTCTCTCCTGAATAATGAAAAATTCAAAAGTGCGTTAGTGTGGTTGGAGCGCATAAAGGAATGATATTGAAGAAATAAAACGTTGAAAGGGGATGAATAATGGATAAAAATAGCTTGGATATTGGGGTTAGGGGTTAGAAAAACAATAATTTCCCAAGCACCGAGCAGCCGCTTTGAAAAGACTTGTTGAATATGGCTGCGCTTCCCACGGCTCTTCGATATTCGAATGTGATTCTCTGTCGTCTACTATTCCAGTATACTTATCTTTCGTTCCAAAGAAAATAATCTTAATGTTTTTTCTTCTCCTTGGGAAGTTGAAATAATTCACTTCATAGTGACAACCTTAGCGATGTTATCACATTAACCAAAATCTTGTGTATACTTTATGCTTATTAGTTGTTATAGAATAGTATAGAAATGATAGTTAAGATAAATCAGGTACAGGACGAAAATTGAAGAAGACAACACAAAGTAATTGGATCCAGACTTGGGAGGGGACACACTATACTTACCCATTCATACTTACTATACAGACTCACTTGTAAGCAATGCTACAGAACTCAAAACTCCTAAACATATCATGACAGTGTTTAGCGAACGCAACAACTTAACAATTCCTTACGACTTACATGACTTAATGACAGAAGGTACTCCATAAACTCAAATACTCTTGCACATTTATTTCCAAGAGTAAGTGTATGCATTTTGTATTTGAATGCTTCTTTCTATGCTTGTTTATATTGTACATAATAATTTAGATTTGTTGTTACTCTTTTACTTGTAACCAACTGACTGATAGTTAATTATTGATCATCCAAACTCAGAATAAATAAATATTCAGTTTACTTAATTTCTTCCTTTGATTAGTAAAATAACCAAATATATCAGAATAAACCACGATTATTCAACCACTAACATTTCACCTGAAAATATAATCTAGAAAGGGATATTTGTTTTGTTTTTCTTTTTAACGGCGCTGATGTCAATCTATGCCGCCGGACTATCTACTAGTCACCACTCATCTTAAACATCTATGGTGTAGCAGATAATTCTATAAACGGACCTTGATATGAGAGAGTGGGTTCACTAGACCACGGGAGGCCCAGAAAGGGATATTTTCACCAACAAAATTTCGTTTCATGAGTATTGCAAAATAGCTTAAAGAACGAATTTATATCAAGCATCATGACGATCCCTGCTGCACGTTATCATCAGCGATGGCATTACATATCCGTAAACCTTTCAGCTCCCAAATTAATCGTTCATAAAAAATAGAAGTGACATCCGTTCCCAAGATAACTGAGGTGCGGTTGTTCAGGGGTAAAGGGTGTTTACTAATGTACATGGCGCTAATTGCCCAGATATCGGCGCACCGTAAAAAAATTTGATGTCAATATAACTACAACTTCATTTCTAGGAGGCAAAAAGCAGTAAGAAAAATGTATTAATTTGACAACATCCTCCATATATTATGGCGACGTTTTGAGAAGTAAAGTTCACAAGATCTAAAACATATGTTATTATCGAAATAGAATTTTATTTTACAATAAAAGATACCCTGTAAAAATAAGAAAACGAGTATTGAAAAGTATACAGGAGTGCAAGTAAGTAAACAAATAAGAAAAAATTGCAAAGCAAGCAAAGAATCAATTGAGCAGAATTTCTCAGCTCATAAGGGAATATCAAATGATGCAGTCACGAAAAGTGCATAGAAAATCATGCTCCTATCATGCACTAAAGGGGGCTCCTATTGTGGCTAAGAATTTCTAGCTAGAACATTAAAATAAAAAGTTCGTTATATTTTGTATAAAAAAAAAAAAAAAAAAAAAAAAAATCAGTCCTGTAACAACCACGTAAACCCAGAGGGGCAGATACTGTAGATGTATCCGATTCTTGGCTATACGTCACACAAGGGAGATAGTGTGGTCAGTACTGTTTGTAGACGGTCGCCTGATTTACCCCTTCACAGGTATCCATTACTAAAAGAATTAAAGGCTGGGTGGCCGAATCCTACCCACGAACGAAGCCACTTAAATAAAATCTTTAGTGCTTGCTCAGGATATGAACTCAGGTCCTCCAGCACCTGACACCCTAACTACTAGCTAACCTCGTTCCCTATATTTTGTATGCATCTTATTTTAATGTAATCTTGTTCTTGCTTACTACAACGATACTGGCCGATGTGGAGTCTCTTCCTCCTCCAACAGCTTCAGCCTATTGCCTCTATTTTGTGCTGGGGACATCTAGTTTCTGATAACCAGGATAGATCTAACATCCACCGCCACACGGCCAGACCACCTCAGTCTTGGTCTTCCTCTTCTCCGACTCAAATTTTTGATTGGGACGTGATTTTTTTTAATGTGTTATAGTACATAATTTAATTTATTTTAAACGTTTTACTATATTGTTTTAATGTTTATGAACTTCAGTCAGCCACTCCCATATCCTTTCTTTACAATCGGTATGGATGTTTTATTGTCAATGGCACGTTACAATGTGTGCAGAGTGATGCGTCCTGTCTTGTCATTACGTGAGTGTATTTTGTCTATTCTAAGCACTTTAAGCACAACATGTTCACTTCTTGTCAATTGATGACTCTATGGTTAGGCAGTCACCTTATTTATTGCGTGTAATCAAAGTATTCCTTTGAAGAATGATCTCTAAGCGGACAATGCGGCAACTTATTGGTCTAGAGTTGGGGTCAGTAGAGTTGTCCATGGGTGCGTAGACTAAAGGTAGAAGGAGCCCTATAAATCGGCCTATTTTATCGAAAGGCTATAGAGAGAGTTTAAGCCGCTGCCGCTCGGGTGAGTCTGCTCGTAAATAGCGCTATCTATTGGAGCTTACTCCAACCAGAGCAGCTCTGTCTTATCCTCCTGGATTCTCACTTTACTTTCACTCGTATCTATATTTTTAAATGGGAAATAGGAATTGAGTATGTCCTGGGTCCCACAAAATGTTTTTGTACATTTTATTTTTAGACTCAATTCATGAGCGTCTCGTAACATCATTGATCGACCTCTTGGATAAACACACAGTCACGTATATACGTATATATATCATAGAAACAATTTAATGGTGTAGCAGAGATTTAATGCACAAGCATATATATATATATATATATATATATATATATATATATATATATATATATATATTTGTGGCTATTAGCGCCGACATCCAGGGTGCAGCCAGGAATTTTCTCAGCGAGCCCTGAGATGAGAAAATTCCTGCTGCCGGTGGGGATCGAACCCACCATCTCCCGCTTATGAATCTAAGGCGCTAGCCACTAGACCGCGGGAGACCCCTTTGTTTCTAGGGTAGGAAAAAGCATGGAAGCTCTTATTTAATTTTTGAACAGTGCGCCAGATAAATGAAAACACCATCCTTTAAGTTTATGAATGTTGTAGATGTTAGTTATATATTTAGGCATTATATTATATAAATGTCTTTTTTTTAATCTTGTAATAAAAAAATTCTTATTTTGACCTTTGATGTTGCCAAAAATTATATAGTAATATGTTGCTGTTTCATTTATGTAATATTGAAATGAACCTAAACAATGATTCCGCATTGGTTTTACGACTTGCCAAGGGTTTCGTTAAGTATAGCTATCGGCTATTTGCAACAACAGTCAGAGTTCATATGACATGGGAGATTAATGTTATTAGCAGTAAGATTTATGCGACTTCCGTAGAAGAGTTGAAAACACGCCAATAAATAGTCAATCGTTGTATATTCGCCTTAAGAATTAACAGGTCTGAGGGCCAAAGGATAAAATGACGTTTTAATACTTTCTTTTTTTTTTTTTCAGGTGAGATGGCGTTCTTTTACAGTTTTCTGCTGCGTGAGTACTTGTAATATTCTAAATTTTGGTTATAAACTTAAATAAATAAATTGCATCAACTTACTGTAATCTTGTCAGAGACTTGTCATTTATCTATCCGTTACAACTAGTCATTAAGGTTATTTGTGTGTTGCCTAGCTTGAAGTAGCCAAGTGTAGTCCACCAAGATGTGCCTAACATCAAGGAGGTCTCCACCGTGTGCGTTGAGGCCTCCCCGTGCAACCAGTTGATAACCATGTGTTAGACGTGTCTGACCGGTACTCAAAAGGCTATCACCATATCTTCGCGTCGCTTATTGGTCTCATAGTTGTAACGAAGTTCTCCATGTTTTGATGGAACACAGCTTCATTTAATTTAATTATCTAAAACTGAATAAACTTTGGGTTGTTTTAATATGAATTTTAATACAGTCATAATTCAGATAGATTCGATGGAACATTTCTTGCGTTCACTTATTTAAAATAGAACCTCATTGCATAGATTTTCCAAACAGTTAGATCCAATTATTGACTAAGTAAAAGCAAATGTGTTTAGTTAAGGGTTAACCTAGCCTTGTGGTGTGACTGCCGCAACCCTTAATGCCAATTTCTGAAACTAACTCTCACATCTGCATATCCTGGGAGTGTGAGAGAAAGAGAGAGTTGCTGAGAATAGCAACGCTATTTGCATGTTGGAACCACTATCCGATACTCGGAGCGGCTACAAATTGCCAGATCTAATTGTCCGTTTCCATTAGCTCCTCCTGGGCCACCCCCACCTCCAGAATATTAATCGCCCCCCTCCACCCTAATCTAGCCAGCAGCGAGCTCCGAGGATTATCTGAAAACGAATGTGGTGTCAGGTGTGGGGGTTCCGATCCCAGCGATGGCCAGATGGTCTCCCCGTTCCTTTTCTTCCTTCATGTTCATATATCTTATTAATTCTCTTTTAAATCATTTCTATACTTCACCAATTTTCTAGACTTTTGGAAAGGTTTTTCAGATTTAGTATTGATTTTCCATTCAAGAGTGCAGAGAATTGTTGAGTGTTTTTTTTTTTTTTTTTTTTTTTTTTTTTTTTTTTTTTTTTTTTTTTTTTATATGGGCTAATCTATTTCTGACATTAAAAATAATTTCTGGCTTTCGGAAGCGTTTTATTAGTTGAAGTAATACGGTATTAGAGTCTTGATTCAGTTGCTCTTAAGGGGGAGGCAGTTTGTGTCTTAAAATGTACGAAAATACAAAATACAGGATTAAGATGGAAGCTATTTACTCAGTCCTGCATGTATATAGTTCTAATGCTTCATGTCTACTACTCCAAACTGAGATTCATAGAACAGTCTTTGAAAATAGTTCAAAGCTATAAATTTGAACCATTTTGGAGAAATTCACTTTTCAAAATGGTAGCTACGTTTGGTGGGAATGACCAGATTCCAAAATAAGCAGCTTTTTTTTTTTTTTTTTTTTTTTTTTAATCGCACTCCTGCTGTAATATTCAGAAACGCAGGGCTAACTAAAGGTTGTATTAGTCTTTTTAAACGTCCATGATAGAGCAGGTCCTATCTTCAAAGGGACCAACGTTGAAAAAATTCAATCTACTACAAACGGGATTTGAATCATCATCTACTACCCTAAGTATGGCAGCTTAGTCATCAAGCCACGAGGAGAGCCTAAAAAATATGTTTTCTTTGATTTCATGAATAACTGAATTAAGTTCAAAAATTATGCCTCAATAAGTGATACTCTGTAATAGCCCAATTAATCTTGCCTGCGTCTGAAGCTAATAGTATTTACACAACCCATGTATTAAGATGTTTCAGCTAATGCATTCCCATCTGTCAAACTATTCCTGACCTTC
This sequence comes from Gonocerus acuteangulatus, assembly GCA_946811695.1. NCBI lineage: Eukaryota > Metazoa > Arthropoda > Insecta > Hemiptera > Coreidae > Gonocerus > Gonocerus acuteangulatus. The sequence goes on from OX328123.1 coordinate 83,154,072, forward strand.
TTAATATTTACTTAAGAAATGCTTACGGAGGTTGTAGATGTTATCTAAAATAATCATATTTAATCCTGATTTAATCAGTCAATAAGCACATCTGTATGTTCAATGTGTCGTTTAGATTTAGTATTTATACATTGGGCAAAGAAATAAAACTTGAAATGCAAATGTCATCTGATTTTTCGTTCCAGGGAATTTTTTATTTATCGAAGAAATCTAAGAAGTACCTCAGGATGTAGAAATTCTGCCATGGGCTTTATTGAGAGTTTTGATTTACTCCGATAGTTAAAACATTTTTATTCTGTATTTAAAAACATTAATCACGACTTTGTTACCAATTACCAGATTGCAGGGTTCAAATCTCAGCCTAGCGTGATAATTTTTCCTAATTAAATAAATAATTGAAAATTAATGCGTCGTACTCTTAATTATACAGCGGTTTAATACATTTCGGAGCTTTGTATGACCACATTGTCTGGCATCAGATAAATGTAACCACCTTCTGCTCAAAAGGCCACGCCATATCTGAAATCAATTTCATGGTTAAGCGTCAGATGCCTAGTAACAGCTGTTTAAATCGAAAGAGCCCATCAATTAAAATCTATTTATTCAAATCAAACAAAATAGTTTGTCATAAAGTTCTAAAAGGTTTTATTATTATGCTTTTCAAAAAATTAAAAATGTGTTTTTTTTTTTGTTTTTTTTTACGGCGTATCGACATCTAGGCCATTAGCGCCGCAAGGGTGTAGCGAGGAATTTTCCCAACGAGCCGTGAGATGAGAAAATTCCTGCCGCCGGTGGGGATCGAATCCACCATTTCCCGTATATGAATCTAAGGCGTTAGCCACTATACCATGGGGAGACCCCTTAAAAAAATGTTTTTTAAATATTTGATATCAGTTTTTCTACTTACCATTTTTAAATTTAAGTTTCAAGGGATTTTATTTATTTTTGAAAAAACGCAAGATTTTAAGACGAATATTTGTTTATTTTTGTGGTATCGTTTGTAAGGGCTGTTTTATTACAATTTTAGTCTACAGTCGTTTTTATTTCGCTTATATAATACAAAAATAAGTTAAATTAATGGTTATAAAAAATTAATGTATTGGGCCGCCTTCATAAATAAGCCCCTTCTTTTCTTCGGTTCAGTTTGGGTATGAATGACGACGAGGTGTATTCAGGATTAATTTTTTTTTTTTTTCTTTTTTTTTACGGCGCATCTACTTGTAGGTCATTAGCGCCGACATCCAGGGTACAGCGAGGAATTTTCCCAACGAGCCCTGAGATGAGAAAATTCCTGCCGGAGGTGGGGATCGAACCCACCATCTCCCGCTTATGAATCCAAGGCGCTAACCATTAGACCACGGGAGACCCCCTATTCAGGATTAATATTGAAGATTCTGCGAATATGAGAAGACGTAGGAGGTGGAAGGCAGGATTTCCATTTAACTTTGAAATTTCGTTGACCGAGCTACCATTTCAACTTCTCCTTGAGTTATCTTCGGAGGTTTACTTACATCTCTACCTTACCTCCCAATAGGGTGGCCTTACTTTTCTGCTTCTTGTATTAGTACTCAAATCACATCTTATTGAGGAAGATAGTTATTTAGTCCTGCTTCTCAATTGCAGAAACAATCCCTGGGCTTAGCAGATTTATTATTTATTTAATTTATTATGAGTTTCGCGACGGAGGCGATTGACTCATAAGATCAGCAGAATCAAAGCCCGTTAAAGTAGAAGTCAGGTCGTAATATTAAAAAGGATTACACTTAAATAAAACACAAGAAAAAAAAGAAGAAAAAAAATTGAAAAAAACACAAAACAGCAGATTTATTAAATATTATTCTAAATTCTTGAAATAAGTAGAAGGATTTGCTCCCCAAAATTGTTTAAAACATTATGTTATACTAATGACGTTTCGAACCTATTTAGGTTCATCATCAGGCATCTATAATGTAAAATAAAAACCAAGAATAAGGAGAGTACTACTCCTATGTCAATATACCAATATAATGCAATGTCTAGAGTGAGAGAGAGAAAACTTTATTTAAAAGGAAATAAAGTTGGCTGCCCAATTAAATTGTGTTGCTAGGTACATAGTGTGTATATCGTCTATTTGTAAATTGGGTTAATTTACAGGGTGAAGATATAAGGAGTTCAAAATGAGGAATATAGAATCAAGAAGACGAAGACGAAAGAACGCTATAGTGATGAAAGGAAAAGGAATTGATAGAATTGAAATTAAAGTCTAAAGTATATAAGGAAACAGCGTGAATGGATGATAAGCACTCAGTGGCTATAGATTTGATTGATATTAGTAGTTAATAATGAATTGACGTTAAAATTTAATAAATTATAGACGTCATTGGCGATTATGCCCAGTGTTATTAGTGCGATTATGTCCACTAATATGGACTCGGCTAATGCTGCCAGGTGGTCTGATGACGAGTCCTTCGAGGAAGATGGCAGTGGTATTCGGAATGGTACCACTTGATCCGAACCAGTCCTTTCACAATATACCTCCTCTTCCCATATTGCTCTTGACATTTCTTTTGGTATTATGCCGTGCATTTCGAATACATGTTTTTGTTTTCGGCATCTATTTTTTCGGCATTTTTGGTGTCGTTGGTTTCAAAGCGTACTGCAGGATCGAGTATATATGTCATTTCTTCGTTTTTAGGGAATGTTATGATGTCGGCATATTATGGTGATTCTTCTTCATCGAGTCCGTTCACTTCTTCCAAACTTTGAAATTCGTTTTCATTGAGGTGCTCTATTATTCTATGCTGTTGATGTTGTGGTGTCTCCGGGTGACGATGAACATGCTCACAACTACCAAGCACAGGTGCTAGTGTTTCCGTCTACCTGACGCCTTTGCGACAGAGGGTTGCTAAATCAGCTGCTCCTGCCACATCAGGAACATCACGCAGTGGCGCATAGTTAACGTTGAGTTACAATCGGAACTGGAGAGGAATTTTTTCACGCAGATGAATCTATTAGTGTTGGAAAACTTCGATTCCTTGTAAATTCTATATTGCCCACTCATCGAAGGATTTCTCTCTTAGCGCACTTCTAATTTTCTTTGAGCTATGTTTCTCTCAGATGCATTGGCTGTTCATTTTAAGTATTGTACAGCATTCGCTTTTCAGACACTTTTTCGAGCTTCTGTGATATCTACCAATGCTGTAATGGAGCTTCCCATTCAATATGTAAGTTATCTTAAATTAAGTCTTGTTAAGGTCTATTATTATTTTGATAATTTCATGCTAAGGTCCATAATTTTGAAGTTTCAGAGTACGTTCAACCCAGGTAAGAATGCCTTAAAGGGTTTTAGAAGACAAGTAAATAAGGTGATTTTAGAAATTTAGTTTCACCACCACATTTCTTCAGGGATTCGTAACCAGATTTAACTTTTTGCTCTCGAACTTCAAAGTTATGGAGCTTACAATGAAATTATCAAAATTATAATAGACATGACTTAATTGAAGGTACCTTATATATTGGTGGATCAAAAATAATCACTCATTTGACTTTGAAAATGTTATAATTCTCGATTGAAATGGGGGTTATAAATTCGAAAATAAAATATTCACATTAACAAAAATATTAAAAGGAAAACCAATTTACAAAAAAGAAGACAATATTTATAGGTTATATATATTTTAATATGAAACAATATTAATGTGTCTTAACTTCATATTTCTATAATGAAAAAAACTGTCCCTGTAAATCGTGTTACAACCATGTTCTGAGTCAAACTTTTGATTTCTGTCCTATTTTTATTATGACGTTAGAATTAAAAGACTTTTCCTAGCACCAAATTTAATGGAACATCAGGATAGTCAACCGTTGAAGAAGAAATACGTTTGAATTTATTGTATAAATAGTATGCAATCAAAAAGTTCTGAGAAGGTGTCAAGCGAGACGATTAAAAGTTTGTCTTCAATCCAAGACGGTATGACGGAGAACACTCAGTCACGTCTGCAAGTCAAGCCTCCCAATCTGTATTCAAGCACAGCATTCGAATCACAAAATATGAACTACTTCATAAACAAGAAATTGATGTAATTTCCATCTTATTCCGCTTTAATCTCTAAACAAAGAAATTACTAAATTTCACCCTCTGGAAATAATAAAGGATTTACTTTATGATATGATTTATACATTTATATTTATGTATATGTGTGTGTGTGTGTGTGTGTGTGTGTGTGTGTGTGTGTGTGTGTGTGTGTGTGTGTGTGCGTTCTGATGTTATTTAACGTCGCTGGGATCATATTTTTTTTATGGAAAAACTCCATAAGTAAGTTCATAAATTCATCCTGTAGTTCTCCATAACTCCTATATTTTCCATATTTCTGTTTTTCAAAATATTTCTTGATATTTAGGTTGTTCTGAGTGAGAATCATCGGAAATAAAACTCTTGTTCTGATATTAAACAAGTTATGGGCGGGCTTTGGGATTTTGAAAAAGAAACCAGGGGTGAAATATTGGATGGTATCGGCGTCCTTACAAATAAGCTATTTCCAAGATGTAACCTAATTCTACCACGCCTTATGGAGGGGTTGGAGGACTTCTCCCTTCCTCCCTCTACCAATCTGCGCTCTTCAGATCCGTCTCCTTCAATTCTCTTTCGCTTTTTCTACCGATATCACACTCTTTTTGTCTCTTTTATTATCCGAAAGGTGTAACTTTTCTTTACGAATCATCGGATTCTAATTTCATAGGCCCAATAAGTTTTATTTATTTATTCTTCCTCACAAGCGGTCTGATTTCAATTTCTCTAAAATAGAGTGAAATTGGAACATGCAATAGTCAAGTGTTGAAAAATGTTGTAAAATAATCTCAAGACATGGGATAAGAAGAGAAGTATCGAGGCTGAAAAAACATTAAAACTATTGCTAATAAACAGGTCACTCAATTACACAAGCCAACATTTGATAAAAAAAAAAAAAAAAACACTCGGAGTGGTAAGCTCCTTGTGGGATGTTTGGGGTAGCTTATTACGACGAGCAGGTAGGTGAACCTTCATCACATCAGATTCAAGGTCATTTGAAGGTCAAATAGACTAAAAACAGTAGGAAAAATCTGAAAAAATCCATGCGTTTTTGAGGTCTCTGAGTCCGAACCCGTAGTTTTTTTTTACCTATACGCCTTTTCCTAGAGGTCATTTGAAGGTAAAATAGTGAACAAAAACGTAGAAAAAATCTGAAAAAATTAATGCGTTTCCTTTTGAGGTATCTCAGTCCGAACCAGTTTGTTCGACTCACACTGCCTCCCAGATTTCTTGTTTTTCAGATGTCTTTTACTTTTTTTTCCTCTCTATTGACCTTCAAATGACCTCTAGGTAAAGGCGTAAAGGTCTTAGGGTGGGTATACACTAGGATAGTTATTGCAGGATATTTATATCAGAGGAGGAAATTCTGACTAATGTAAACCATGAACAATTTATGTCTGATATATATATTTCTATCACGAGAAGTGTCGAGACTTCTATACCGTCAGGTGAAAACACTGATTATAAAGAGAAGAATAAATGCCAGAGAGAAATATCTTGGCTACTAGCTATATTGTAAACACTTCTATACCAACAGGTGTAAGCACTGTATATTATCTAGTTTCAACAGAACTATTTGATTTACGCTGGAGTTTTAACAGTTCGTCTACTTTTCTCTTAGGGGGGGGGGGCACTTGTTAAAAGAAGAAGTTATAGAACTTATGAATATGTACCGGAGCTGTGGGACGTTAAGCGTATTACTTACAAAGATAAAATAAAAAAAACATCATGATTTAAGGGAAATGGCTGAAGCATTCACTACAACTACCGAAAAAATTTAAAAAGAAATTACAACTGAAGAAACCAATTCAATTGTGAAATATATCAAGTGTACAGTTTCAAAACATAGTTCATAGTAATAAAATTTTTTTATATAAAATAGTATTTCATCATGTAAATACCTACTCACCGATGCTAAAAATCGTAAAGCTGGAGCTAGTCATTCTGTTACACTAATAGCCTTTCTGAATTTTGTATCTTGCTTTGATATAAGAAGACATATTTTACAAGCAAGCTTTTCGAAATCTGCTCGTTTCATTCTTAAAAAATCGAAACCTACGCTAGTTCCTCGATACAGAGCTCAGACTGAAGAAACCTAATTCTTTCCGTCTCGAAATCCATTCTCGAACCCATGCAGAACATTTTTTTATTTCCTACATTTTTATAATAATTACACAGGCCGCGATTTTCCGTTTCGATACTTTCTTCATTGCAAGCAGAATGGACTTCACAGGACATATATGTATGAGTGTAAACGGGTCGTACATTTATCGCCAATCTCTAGAAATCTAGAACTGTCCTATAGATATCCATGATTTAAATGTCTAGCTATTTCCCTCAGTACATAAACTTGCAAGGGAATATCTATCCACACATATATATCCTGACATAAATATCCTGCACTAACTATCAAGTGTAAACGCACCCTAACAAAAACTACGGATTCGAACACACGAACCTCAAAAATCTACGCATGAATTTTTCTAGATTTTTCCTACGGGTTTTCTTTATTTGATCTTTAAATGACCTTGAATGTTATGTGACGGAGATTAACCAACGTATCGTAATCAGCGATCCCAAAAACCCTATAAGGTCCATACCATTCCGAGATGTTTTTTTTTAGATCAAATCTTGACCTTTGTTATTTTTATATGTGTGTGTATATATATATATATATATATATATATATATATATATATATATATATATATAATTTTCTTCTGGAATAAGCTCTAATGTACCGATTATTCCTTTTATTTAACAACCAGATTAGGCTCCCCCAACAGATTAATGGCCAGCACCGTGGACTCTCAGACGAGAGATGTAGGTTCGAGTCACTGAATAAAGTCGCTACTGCACCATGGGTGCTTGTAAAGAATGCCGACCGGTTGATAGCCCGGCTTTAATTACCAGAACAGATGTACAGTTGGGCATAATATTTGCAGAGTTATGTTGCAAGAGAGTAAAAATAACAGCCGATTCGGACAAATTAATAATTTGGTTTACGATTATACTTACATTCCTGAGGTTCCTTTAATTAATTTATTAATGGCTACTTTGGTGTTAAAGACGCTAGCAGTCAAAGCAACAAAGGGAAAAATCAGGCGGCCGGACCATAGTACTGACCACACTATCGTATCTCCCCAGTGTGCCGTTTGGTCATGAATCGGATACCTCTACAGTATCTGCCCACTAGGGCCCTCGTGGGGTTGGTTTACGGGATTGATTTTTTTCTCTTTCTATTTAGTCGAATAAGGTGTATTAAAAGATTCGTCACTTTTTCGAAGACGTGCCGCAAGTCTTTAACCTTGTCTACGCTATCAACAAGAATGGAGTGTGTGTTAAATTGCACGCACAGGTTTCGTGGTTATATGATTGCACGTCGCAAGTTTCCTGGCGATAAATCAAAAATTGTCTCTGTTAAGGTGCCAGAAAACAATAGTTTCATTTTCAGTGTCCAGAGTGTAATATCGATGAAAACTTGGGTAATTTTTTTTCAAAAACTTCTCAATTAGTGCAACCTTAATCAATAGCTACCTACTTTCCTTCGGAAATATTTAAATTAAGAAGAGCCCACTTAGCAGGCGGAACAGTCAAGGTGGATGGAGGAATTAGATAGAAGGAGAGACGCCTCGTCTGTTTCATCAACAAGAATGGAGTGGTGTTAAATGATTGCATTTAAATCTGTGCTTTAGTTCTCGCCGGCATGGGCATCCACCTTCCTCTACCAGCTTTACCGCGGGCTATGAATTATTCAAGCTCCCGATCCCTCCAAGACAGGCCCACTTCCCCATCAATATTGACTCAGGAGGTGGAGAGACATTACGATTCATTAAGGTTAAAATCAACTCTAAAATAGTTCTCTCATGGGCCATCAGTTCCTCTAGTCTTGATGCCATTAGACCAATAAATAATATACCTACCTTCTATATTGAAAGTTCCAAACAATAGGACGGGAGGGGGAGGATTTCTCCTTCTTTTCTCCTTCAAAGACTGAAAAAGGAAATGAGTTTTTTGCTTTCATGTTCAAGCTGTATGTGTATGAACGTGCGTTTGTGTGATAATAACTATACTCAGTAGATTTACTAATATATATATATATATATATATATATATATATATATATATATATTGGTTTTCATGTGGTTCACATTAACTTTTAAACATCTAGAGAATATTGAAGCAGCATGTCTTTGCTGGCGTTTAAATAATAATAAAAGGGGTCTAGTGGTTAGCGCCTTAGATTCATAAGCGGGAGACGGTGGGTTCGATCCCGACCGGCGCACAGTGTAACGTCCAATGGACAAAAATCTAAATTTTTATTTTCTTATATTTCATTTTTAATCCTCTAGCTAAATTTAGAAACCATGATGATTAGATAGTTAGCCGTCGAGGTGATAAGTAAAGATGGAATGGTTGGGATTCGGCTAAATAAACCTCAATATGATTTTGTTTTAAAAAATCTATATTTCGAACGTTTCGGCTACTCATTGGTAGCCTTCGTCAGCTAAAATGACAAAAAAAAAGAAATTAATACAAAAACAAAAAAAATTATGATTGTGATAGGTAACAGAGCTATAGATACAATTAACTTATAAAAGAACATATCGTCTTAAATTCTTAGAATGAAAAAGTAAATAGGTACAATGATTGATTTTAATAGTAATTAGTAACGTTAATTGATTTTACAAAGAAATAAGAAACTACATACCAATGACAAATATAGTAGCTAATAGTAACATTAATTAATTTTACAAAGAAATAAGATACTACATACCAATAGAAATGCCGAGCGGCAGAGGAAGACCAAGGTTGGCAATTAAGTAACCATTGTAGAGTGTCTAAGGAGAGAAGGAATCTACTGGGGTATAAGTAAGTGAAAACAGCAGGTGGTGGGGGAAATGTCGGTAAGGATCAAAAAGCATGTTTATGACATGTCCGTAAGGATCAAAAGGCATGTTTATGACATATTTGTGACAGGAAAGGAGAAAAAGGTGTTAATGGAAGGATACCCAAGGGGCATGGTAAAAATCTAGGTGGGAGGTCGGGAGAGTATTTGGAAAATATTAGCGTACATAGGAGAAATGCCTTGTTGGTCAGTTTTGTAGTTTATATTGTTTTTGTTTAAGTTTATGTGTACACATTCCGAGATCTGTAGTCTTTTTTTTGTTTCGTTGTGTAGAAATTCTATAAACAAATTGAAGGACTAGCCATGGGCAATTGTCTTGCACCCGATTTATCCTCAATCCTTCTCAACGATCTTCTCAACTCCCTCGTCCCTGTCTGTCCTGTTCTATTTCGACTGTGAATTGAAGCCTAGGGTAAAAGGAATTGAAACAGGTAAGTATGTCTGTTAGTCTGTTTGGGTTAATCATCAGCAAAAGATCATCTACGTATTTGCAGATGAATGAGATGTCATGAGGAAACTGTGGGACGAGGGAGTTGAGAAGATCGTTGAGAAGGATTGAGGATAAATCGGGTGCAAGACAATTGCCCATGGCTAGTCCTTCAATTTGTTTATAGCATTTCCCATCATATTTTAAAAAAACCTCTGTTAACACAAAGTTTTAGACTTTCTATAAACAAATCAAAGGGGCCATTTCCCCACGGCCACATTTTAGTTTCCATTGATGCCACATCCTTATTCACTAACGTCCCACTAGCCAAAACGCTAGAAATAATCGAAAACCATTGGCCCACCCTACAAGTCCATAGCCCTCTATCCTTTGATTGAAACCCTCTATACCAAAATCAAAGATCCCATCCCTTTTGAACAAACCACCCGTTGTGTTTACCAAGTCCCTTGTCAAACCCCTTCCTGTAATGGTGTATACATAGGAGAAACCATAAATGACATTCACTCACGTCTTACACAACATAAACGAACCATCACTAATAAGGAAATAGATAAATCTGCACTTGCAAAACACGCCATTACACAAAAACACACTTTTAACTTCGACGACACGAAAATTCTTTCTACACAACGAAACAAAAAAAGACTACAGATCTCGGAATGTGTACACATAAACTTAAACAAAAACAATATAAACTACAAAACTGACCAACAAGGCATTTCTCCTATGTACGCTAATATTTTCCAAATACTCTCCCGACCTCCCACCTAGATTTTTACCATGCCCCTTGGGTATCCTTCCATTAACACCTTTTTCTCCTTTCCTGTCATAAATATGTCATAAACATGCCTTTTGATCCTTACGGACATGTCATAAACATGCTTTTTGATCCTTACCGACATTTCCCCCACCACCTGCTGTTTTCACTTACTTATACCCCAGTAGATTCCTTCTCTCCTTAGACACTCTACAATGGTTACTTAATTGCCAACCTTGGTCTTCCTCTGCCGCTCGGCATTTCTATTGGTATGTAGTATCTTATTTCTTTGTAAAATTAATTAATGTTACTATTAGCTACTATATTTGTCATTGGTATGTAGTTTCTTATTTCTTTGTAAAATCAATTAACGTTACTAATTACTATTAAAATCTCTCATTGTACCTATTTACTTTTTCATTCTAAGATTTTAAGACGATATGTTCTTTTATAAGTTAATTGTATCTATAGCTCTGTTACCTATCACAATCATAATTTTTTTTTGTTTTTGTATTAATTTCTTTTTTTTTTTTATTTTAGCTGACGAAGGCTACCAATGAGTAGCCGAAACGTTCGAAATATAGATTTTTTAAAACAAAATCATATTGAGGTTTATTTAGCCGAATCCCAACCATTCCATCTTTACTTAAATTTAGAAACTATTCAAGGAACTAAAATCGTATAAAACTAATAAATATTAGTTTTATTTTGATCAACAAACACATTAGCAGTATTATAAACAAGGCAAAGTCTTTAAAACCTGTTTCATACCAACAATCAGTTTGAGCCTCTCTCGTTGAAGATAGGACAGTGTTTTTATTGGGTGTTCCGATGGAAATTACGCCAAAACTATTCCTTTTTTGCCTGATATAATTGATTATGGATAATTACTCCCTTATTATTTATCCTGAATTATTCTTCATTGATCTTTGACATTATTCTTAAGTACAAAATTTTGATTGACCATAACAAAAAAAAACTTCATCTGAACACATCTCAAGCTTTTTTAGAGCTTAAAGTTTACCTCATGTATAATGTACTGAGGGTAATTTAGTTTGCCGAAATTTGCCGATTCCAAAGATTTTTATTTTTAGTTCCATCATCATTTTTTATTCCAAATTTGAAAAAAAAAAAAAAAAAAAATGTAGACAAATCCAAGAAAACGGTATTAATCCTTGGGCAAATGATTCAATTTAATCTGCAGGATGATCCTAAAGAAATATTAAGCAGTATTAAAAAGACTGCCAGTTTAGTCCTATATTATATGTAAAAAATGTGGGAACGTGTTCACCGCAGAGTAAAAAATACTGGTAATTAAGAAATTATTTAATAATTTCATAGAAAATGGTGGCAATATTACTATAAGTATATTTTACTACCATACTATTACTAAATTATATGTTACAGTTATAATATATTTTATTATATTGTGATTAATATATTACCTGCTATATTAGTTCTATTAATATTACAATTAGTATTATTATAGCCGTATTGTATGCATTATTATCCTATTGTTACCTTGTTTTGACTTGATTTCAATTGATAAAAATGTTTATTTGAAAATAACTAGTGGTTAATGATTTTTGTCCATAATCCTCACTACTTCGTTACACTGTGCGTCGAGGAGGTTTAAAACCATGGGAAGGCTATTCTTAGAACGATTCCACATCAACAATTCTCCAAACGCCTCAGGACTCGTTGAGAAAATTCCTCGCTGTACCCTTGATGTCGGCGCTAATGGCCCAGATTTGTCGATGCGCCGATAAAAAAAAAATAAATAAAATAATAACAATTCGTTAAGAATAATAATGGTAGTGAGCAAGTGATACGGCCTAATGTGTCCTTTAGAACCCCACGACACTCACAGAATAACGCAGATTCTGTAAACTTTACTCTAGACGATGCCCGGATAGTGTATGCTTCTATTCCTTACCATGGCTCTAAATATTTTCAATTTTAACTCTTGATCATAATTCACGTATTTTATTTGTTGACTTTCCACCTGATAAGTGGATAACTGGATTTAATACAGTCACTTTTCAATAATAAGACTTATTATTAGTTTACCAATTATACTTATTGTAACTGGTAAACTTATGAAAATAATTAGATGAATGCGTATGAAGGCTGCTTCTAAATAGATTTTATAGCTAGACCACGATCTATGCTCCGTACCCTCTCCAACGCCCTAAAAGTACCATCATGGACAATGATTATTCATAGAACAACGGACGATGTTCTAGCTGATATGGTCAAGGGATTATCATATAGACCTGTCACCCCTGAATTAGAGAAAAGACTTGACGTGCAGACATCAGATCAAACACAATTTAGGACCACGGCCAAATTCCCAGATACAAGCCTACCAGGAAATAACTCAACAGTTTATTTATCACTTTTTAGAAACTTTTATTTTGAACAACATAAAATACAGTGAATTGGCCTTTAGATAATGTGTCTACAGGTCGAGAGCTAGAGAGGATCTGAGGCGGGAAGCCCAAGGATAGTTGGTTATCTCGCTGAAATAGGACGCTTTTGTAGGGAGTAGGGAAAGATAAGGATTCTAGGAAAGCTTAAGGGATTTATCTCAGACACAAATCTAAAGCATTGGGCAACACGAGACGTTACGTTCCAAGTGTTTTTTGATTAAACAGTTGTATATATTTTTCTATTGAGATTGATTGAAATTTGCGTACCTTCTCGTTTTTCTCCCTATTTTTGTCACTGGAAACGTGCCATGATAGTTAATTAAATTATTTAGTTGGCATGTGCAAAACTGAACATTATTTATTTGTCATTCTTCTATAATTTTTATTACTTATCAATTGAGCCTGAAAAGAAATTCTGGATGCCTCTTAAATAGTCTAAATGCTCTGAAAGGGTTGGTCAAGTAAGTTAGCTTAGCTGAGTCCCTATGGAAATAGGGTAGTGCGTAATTCAATATTAAAAATGTGTGTTGCTACATGAAGCCATAACCAAGCTCTGTAATTAAAGCCTGGGGCGTTTTAATTAAACTTTCCTTCTGTGTGTATGAGGAATGGGGTTCTGGATATAGTCCATTATGAAGAGCAGCCCACAGGTCTCATTGGGACCAAAGAGGACTGAGGAATCTCTGTTTACAAAGAGGTACTCCAGTATTGTTTGAACTAATGTAATCGGAGGAGTGGGGTCCGTGTCGCCAGGTATTGTCTCCTTGCATGGACTATGAGCGCTAATGGTGGTGGGAGAATGTACTAAATAATTAGGATGAATTGAATATATCATGAGCTACTCTCGGTGGCTGTGGTCTTCGAGAAGCTCTCTGGAACCGAACTACCTTTGATCAATCGGATCTAATTAGCATGCGCTATTCATGGAACCCAACATTTTCCTACGTGATTAAGACCGTGTGCAACAGTCACCTTTTCCAGGGTTTTCGAGGTCCGTGGACATTTTCACAGATTCATTTTCTATATGTTCTTGTTTGGGAAGTTCAAAATGCCTTTTGACATTGTGTAAATTTAATTCTTACAAAAATCAACTTCAATCTTATCAGGCTGTACCGTATGAAATGTCAGTTTTGTTTAATTTGCGATTTAATCCTTTCTCTTTTTATTTACAAACATCATTGTTATTCATATAGAATTAAAGCTCCTTTATTCCTATTATTTAATCAGTAACTTGCGTACTGTGTTGTGAGAACGATCCTCTGAGAAAAAAATAAAACTTAAATTATGACTTCAACGGAAATCCGTATTATTTTTCGTTATGAATTTAAGCTCGGTCATAGTGCTGCTGAGGCGTGTATGAACATTAACGCGGCGTTCGGGGAGGTAACGGTGAATGAACGAACTGTTTACCGGTGGTTTTCCAGGTTTTGAAGTGGAAATTTTGACCTTGACAACGAGGAGCATGAAAGGCCAGAAACCAAGCTTGACAATGACTACCTGAAAGAAAGGGTTGAAGCTTGTCCCTCAAAAAGCACTAGGGAATATGCCAAAGAACTCGGAGTAGGACCCACGACAGTTTCAAGACATTTGAAGGAAATCGGCAAGTCCAAAACTTACTTTTCATGCGGTACAGCCTCCAACAGGACCTTACAAGAAATTTTTGTGATCTATCTACCATTGTTCATATGGTGTAGATTGGATCAGTGGTGGTATAAGGACTGCAGAGATTTGTAAAGATGGTAACTTAAAATCAGAATTTATTTAAACAAATGCATAACTTCTATGGGAGGGCGGGGGGGGGGGGGGGGGTAAAGACCAATTTCAGGAACATATTATTAGGTTGTGGAGGTTATTGGGTTAGTGAATTTTGAATTATGAAGGAAATATAGATATGCTGAGCAGCTGATGATGGTTGAGATAAGATGGTTGAACTGATGAAAATGGTTTTATTGCTTTAACAAATTAAAGGGGTACCTGGTGCCTTGGAAGATAATATGCTTAAGCACTCCCTGCTATATGCTGCATTTCTGCTTTTTTGCTTCTCCAAATTCTTGCTGGGCTGTGGATTCTGGCTAACTCCATTTCTGCTCCCTGGGCTCGATCTGGGTGGCCTTACTTTCACTCCTATGTGATTTTGAGAGTAAAACGTCTAAACACAAAAATGACTACGCCCACACTGTACCTGGTAGGCCCAGGTTGTGTACTTGTTATTTCGTGCAGCCGCGGAACTATCTGGCAATATAGTTCCGTTGCACACGGCCAGAGTGCAGCACATGACGGGATAGATTTCTTAATGAGCGATGTTCCGCGAACAAGGATCCTTTATGGTGGTATTCTTTGAGGCGAAAACAAACATCAGCTGGCTGCCTACAATTGCTTGCTGAATCTCGCTAGTTAGTTCCTTCTGTATTCTCCCCCTCATCGCCGAGTAACCTGAGGACCACGCTTACCACAAGAATAAGAAGTTTCATGTTATGCCAAGACCATTAATCTCTACTAGATAAAAACAACTATCACCCAACGAATAAATTAACAGCATTTAATATAAAATAGATAAACTAATTAATCTTTACATTCATAAAAACGGCAGATTTAATTATATAACACACCTGGCAACCGGAAATAGTCTTTAAAAACTAGGTACTAAAATAAAATTGACTAAGAAATTCCAGGGAGGCAACTTATAAATTTACTTGGTACAATGGAGATGTAATTTTTGTAACAAACCCACATCAGATGTAATTATCTGGAAGCTCAGCTATGTTTTCTTTAGAATGATCTACTTAGTCTTAGGTTATTCTGTTGCCGTCCCAATATCGCAGAACGGTCGAGGTTACCACTATTTCATTTTTTTTTTTTTTATTTTTATGATTTTTCTTGTTAGGTATTTTTTATTTTCTCTGTACAAATACCAGCTAAATATTTTATTTGCAACATAAAAATGATTTATTTGTTTCTTACAGTAAATGCAATGTAGGACGCAGGAAACATATAAATAAAAACTGAATATAAATGAAAAACTAAATTTAGGAACAGTAAACATTTTGTAATGTGGCCAGCAGGCGCTTTGACAAAATTACACATTCTCCTTATTATTGTTAATATCTCATTAACGAGCTCAATTCTACTCCCTTCTATCTAGAAACAGCCTTTGTGTTAATATACACCGTATTCCCTTATACAGTATCTGGAGCCGTACAAACCTATTTTCAAACAGTTAAATGTTTTTGAAAGCTTGAATGCTTTAGTTTTTTTAATTTTAAATATGTTCAGCATGTTGATTTTGCAACAATTTTAAAAATTTTAATTTTATTGCTCACATTCAATAATTGAACGTGAGCATAAAATTTTGCATTATACATTTTTTTAATTATTAAAAAATGTATAATGCAAAAACTATTGAAATTATTTAAATTGAATTTAATGGGCTGCTTTACTGTATAATTAATTATATTTTTGCAGGAATATGAAGTTCCCAAATTTATTTTTAGCCGCCCAAAAAAATTGTATAAAATATCACTTTTTTGCTATTTTTTTCATATTAAATGTAACATTTCTAAATGATAAGATATTAAAGAAAATTTCATTAATAATCTTTTCTTGCCTTGGGAAAATCTCTAGGCTACATAATTATGGAATTGTGGGCTAATGAATTGCAGAGTTATATTAAAAAAATGTTCTGGATTAGTTGCTCCGAAGATAAAAAAAAATCATTGCCAACCCCACGAGGGGCAGATATTATAGAGGTCTCTGATTTATGAGCATACGGTGCACTTGGGAGATAGTGTGGTCAGTACTATGCTCCGGCCGCCTGATTTTCCCTTTTGCTGCTTCGACAGCTAGGGCCATTAGCACCAAGGTACCCATAAATAAATTAATTAAAGGCTGGGTTGGTCTATGGATGGTCAGGGAGGCCGAATGTAACCCATGAACGAAGACACTAGAAGATAAACGTCTTTAGTTCTTGCTCGGGATTTGAACACTGGTCCTTGATCTTGTAAGCCCAGTGCTCTACCACTGAGCTAACCCTAGTTGCTCCGAAGATATTCCCTGCGAAAATTAGAGTGCCCTCTATCAACATCCAATTAAAAACTGTGCCCCGGACTACAGTTATGTTCTTCAATAATGAAGGATAACCTTAAAATAATTAAAGAAATACAAAAGTGCATTTTTTTACCATTTTTTAAATACTAACTTACTCCTCAAAGCCAATAAAAGCAACTTAATTCATTATATGTACATAGCAACTTATATAGTTCATAAAATATGTTATACAAAAATCTTTCTTGATGTTAAGATAAAATCATCTTGTGTCTATGTTTAAGGAGCCATTACGTCATTAATTATGGCCGGCTGCTTTTACCGAAGCTTAGACCACTAAGCCATTAGCCCAGCCCCCACTAAATAATTAGTAGCCGACGAATACTAAATTAAACACCAAACTGTCAGAGTCAGACGTTCCGAAGCGAATGGGAGTGCAAACCTCACGTGCCAGGTGAACCACGGCTCTGTCGATATTCCATTCGAATCTGCATATATTCACCGATTTGGACTACCGCTTCTGCATAAATAATGAAACCAAACCGATGTTTTGTATTTACGGTGCCTTAACTTTATAATGTCACTGTCGGAATGACCTGAAATTAGGTGGCGTATTTCCCCGGCTACATTTGCCTAATTTTAGTAATGTACTAAAGCAAGATGCTCCCAGCAAAACTCTACTTGTGACATTTATATACGTCGGATACAACCTTTTCGATTATTTGTGTAGCTAGTTCCCAGTGGTGTTAGTCATTTGTGAAATTAGCTCACTTCAGAAATCAATATCTTTTCAATAAATGAAGTTGTGTCATATGCTAAATAGAAACTTTTCTTGAATTTTATATGACCGTTGTATACGTATCATCATGAATAATTCCATTTTTTTATACAAAAACTAGAAACTGCGTGTTTTTTTATATTGCTTATTAGATGATGTAAAAGCGTGGAATAGAAACTGCAATTCTGAAGCTACATTTCCAATAGCAATTATAGAAAATATACAAAGCTGATAATATATGCCTCCGTATAATGTACACAAAAATAAGACTTTGTTCACTTGCCAATAATATAATCAAAAAAAATTTTATACGCAATCAGCCCTAAACTTTTCCTTTTATTATTACAATATAAATCGAAATAATTTAATTAGGAAGTTGGATAAATATAAGAACAATACATTAACAAATTAAGTACATTTACAGATTATTACAGATTTAACATTGAAAGGTTATTACAGATTATAACAATTTGAAACTTCCAGCACTGATAACCTTGCAGTTTTTTGCCCAAAAATACAATCGAACAACAAACTACATCCTGGACAAAAAATAAAATATACTCATAAAACCAATTCCTGTTGTCTTAGAAGACTTAACTCAGAGTGTTTATCGTCTAAGTTACGAAACACACCATAAATAAGTTATAGATCCTAGTTAACATAAAAATTTAGAATGTGGAAAAATGTCCATATGTCTTCGTCATTTATGAGCTCCTAAAGTCATAATTCTAGTTGTTTCATGTTTACTCGAAAAGGATTAAATATATCACCTTAAAAAGCTAAATTCCACGCATCTAAATATTTATAAAAAGTAACCAAAAAGGTTATTGACATTGTTTTTAAATTCGCTAATGACTTAATGATTACTATTTGTGTAATAATGTTTGCTATAATTATTGAATTGTCCTACAAGGTAGGATCTGACACGACTAATCCCTAACTACCATGTGAGAGCAATTAGAGACTGGTATACCGACGACCACATCCCTTCCACATATTCCCCTCAACTATAGTCCATTAATAGCGCCTTCCATTAGATCTAGTATCGAAGCTCGCCATCTTGGTTTCCTCTTCAGGAAATTAGTGGTTTAAAGAAGATGCAGTCCTTGATTCGAAATCGGCGTTGATTACATATTCCAATGAAATCGGACTTCCTGGGGAATTGGTGAGTTTCTTTCGTTAAATTTGACTTAATCCCATAGTCATGCTGTAGGGGGGTCTAATACTGTCTTCTATTTTAGACTGCACAAATTCTAAATTCATCTTCGCCGAATCATTACCAGTTTTAGTTCTACTATAAAAGGTGTCCCAATTTTAGTTCTACTATAAAAGGTGTCCATTCTTTAATTTCACACCTACCAATTTTAGTTCTACTATAAAAGGTGTCCCAATTTTAGTTCTACTATAAAAGGTGTCCATTCTTTAATTTCACACCTACCAATTTTAGTTCTACTATAAAAGGTGTCCATTCTTTAATTTCACACCTACCAATTTTACCAATTTTAGTTCTACTATAAAAGGTGTCCCAATTTTAGTTCTACTATAAAAGGTGTCCATTCTTTAATTTCACACCTACCAATTTTACCAATTTTAGTTCTACTATAAAAGGTGTCCCAATTTTAGTTCTACTATAAAAGGTGTCCATTCTTTAATTTCACACCTACCAATTTTACCAATTTTAGTTCTACTATAAAAGGTGTCCCAATTTTAGTTCTACTATAAAAGGAGGGGTCTCCCGTAGTCTAGTGGCTAGCGCGCTGGATTCATAAGCGGGAGATGGTGGGTTCGATTCCCACCTCCGGCAGGAATTTTCTCATCTCAAGGCTCGCTGGGAAAATTCCTCGCTGCACCCTGGATGTCGGCGCTAATGCCCTAGAAGTAGATGCGCCGTAAAAAAAAAAAAAAAAAAAAAAAAAAAAAAAAAAAAAAAAAAAAAAAAAAAAAAAAAAAAAAAAAAAAAAAAAAAACTATAAAAGGTGTCCATTCTTTAATTTCACACCTACCAATTTTACCAATTTTAGTTCTACTATAAAAGGTGTCCCAATTTTAGTTCTACTGTAAAAGGTGTCCATTCTTTAATTTCACACCTACCAATTTTACCAATTTCAGTTCTACTATAAAAGGTGTTCTTCTATAAAAGATGTCATAACTTTAGGGGCTTATTCTGCATGTCACTTGTAATTAAATTATGCAAAAATGATCTTTCTATCTAAACATGTAGGAGGGATACTCAAACTTTTGCCTATTTTCAAAACTATTTTTTTTTTTTGTTCCTGAAAAACTGTGTTTTCCAGATTGCTGGTTAATGTATCGTAGATAACGACGATATCTTTAGAATCCACATTAAATTTCGAATAAGAAACACCTTTCATTGCAATATTTCCATGTAAATTAAGAGCTATACTAAAAGCAATCTAGATGTGAACTATTGATATTAGTGTTTTCTTAGAGAATTCAATATTTTCTTAAACAGCTAATGGTAGACATAGAAGTTTGCCTCCACCTAAAAAGTTGCTTCAAAATGATACATCGTTGTTAAAAAAAAAAAAAAAAAAAAAAAAATATTTGAATCTAATTTCTTCTGATTTATAAGTCAAAACCAATAAATGTACATTTTAAAGGAGCCATTCTGAACACATTCTTTAATTTCACACGATAATGGTGATGTCTCATCCTTCCCACACTAGGTACAAAAACTTTTTGCTCTGTTTAAGGAGATTGGAGGACACTTCGGAGTCATGGGTGATGAAGAATAAACCCCAAACGTCACAACATTTCAATACGGGAGACCATGTAAATTATCATATCTATAAGGTAAAAAAAAAAAAATAATTTCGTTTAGAGCCTTCTCTTCGAATTCAGGAACACAAGTTAGCTCCACTTGACAAACCTATATAATGTACTGTATAACATACAGTCGTCTTTTTCGTAGATTGCCACCGCGCATGCGCGAACGCCAGCGGACACGTTTTTAGCATAAATATGCTTAAGCGATGACTAAACTGAAAAGAAACGTTAAAAAAAAGCGTCACAAAAAATTGTCCTCAGGGGTTCGCGCATGCTTGGTGGCCATATACGAAAAAGAAGACTGTATGTTATACAGTACATTATATGGGTTTGTCGGGTGGACCAGAAGCATATTTGTGTTCCTTAATTTGAGGAAAAGGCTCTAAACGAATTGTAACGTTTTTTTCCCAGTTTAGTCATTATGCTAAAATATGATATTTTTCTGCGAGTTAAGAGAACTAGGATAATTAAATCTTGAGTATTGAACTAGACCCTATCCTATTAGCTGGAGAGATCTGTGTTGAGTGAAAGCAGTACTGCTGGAGGGTATTGTCAAGAGGGAAGCTTAGCTGTCACTAGGGAGATGGTCTCTTGGGGCCATTCTGCATCACTTACCCTCTCCTGCTTTTCGGGCTAACCACAACCTAGTACTCTACTTGCTCTGCTCTCTGGCCAATCTTAGTCAAGATATCTCAACAGGATTCATATCACTTTCAAGGATCTTCATTCACCAGTCATTCTTAATGGTTTAATGATTTGTATATTTATAATAGACAAATATTTATATGAAATATCTTATCCCTTATTTTATATGAAAAATCAGTTTAGGGATAGTAAAGAAAATGGAGGAAAGTTTGTGACATGGGGTTGGATTTTTAACTATAAAATAAATTAAGGTTTTATAATAATGGAATAATTAAGTAAAATGACTGTTAAAGATTAAATGTACTTTATATAAAAATAATTTTAAGGTTAATAGCTTGTTGATGGTTTATCCCAGGATGAAAATAAGGGGGCTTTATGATATGTCAGTATTTTACAGAAAGACATTTATAATGCATAAAATTTAACACGACATATTTTACCACTAATTGACTGATGAAGCTGCTCTGTTGTATATTCGATAGAGTTTTCAATTTTAATATAACGAAAATTGCTGCGCCTAGGGTACCTGAGGATCTGATAATTTACTCATAGTCTTGACATTTCATTTCGTATTCAAGCTCTATATCCCATCTCTTCTGTTCCTTTAGATAAAAACCAAAGTGGAGCGGTATTTACTCACAAATATGTATACATATTTATAATTAGTTGTACGTAATTCTCTAGTGCTTCGTTCAAGGGTTGGATCGGGGTCCCAGACCATCCCTGTGTCCATCCAGCCTTTAATTAAATTATTAATGGGTACCTGAAAAGGGAAAAATCAGGCCGTCAGAGCATAGTAATGACCACACTATCTGCCTAATGTGCCGTATAGTCAAGAATCAGACACCCCTACAATATCTGCCTCTATGGTCCCTAGTGGCCTGTCAGAGTAGTATTTTATTTTTTTTAATAGCTAGAATCTGAAGATGTGATTGAAGAGCCGAAGCGTTCAAAATAAGTATTTTTACGGAAATCTGATTGTTATTCTTTGCCAAATCCCAACTTCAAGATGGAGGGGGATTCGGAAAAATTGTAAATATTTTATTGTAAAATTGTGAGTATTGCGGTCGTCTGACACCTAGTTTTTTTTTTTTTGTTTTTTTTTTACGGCGCTTCGACTACTAGGCCATTAGCGCCGTCTGACACCTAGTTAACCTAAAGGCTTTTTTTTTCACAGAGCACATTACCAAAACGACAGAATTAACTTATGACATTTTATTTTTAACTGAATTTGTCCCATTTCCAGGATTTGTAAAATCTTTATGCAACAATTTTTATTACACTGAATAGTTTTATATATTACTATATATACACACACTAAGCAAATCTCATCTCACTCGCAGCCATCCATACAGCCATACATCCATTACACAACGAACTGCCGTTTAAAGCTAACAAACTAGAGCTTAGAATTATTAACTAACTAAAACGCTATTATCCCCCTCCCCTCCAAAAAAAAAAACATTATTTTTTCTGAATTAAGTGATCTTATTTAATTTATTATTAAGTTTTCTGAAACATTTTTACCGATTAAATCAAAATTTCAGGGGGATGCATCCCCCTCAGCTCCCTCTTATATACGCCCATGATTCTCATAATAAATAAATAAAGATGAAAGCCCTGTGGAGATAGGAATGGATAGAGAGAGCAGCTTGAACCACCCTTAGAACTGATGAGATAAAAGAAAAAAATAAACAGCTATAAACTGAACGACGGGATTGAGTTAAGTGAAGTAATTAATACACTGAAGCACTGATAAATCTTATCACCACTTGGAGATACTCCAGATAACTCCATTAGGTGACTAACTAGCATTATTAGCAGAATTAACATCTACTCATTAATCTACATTAGCTTCACGGTATAACAATTAGCAATTTTATTTTATATTAAGAAATTTCTCTCTATATCTATTCACGGTAAATATACTTACTATTTTAGGGATGGTTATATGAATGACATGTGCGGATAAGTGGATTGTATCTCCTAATAAAAGAAAATTGAAATAACGGTAACATATAATTTAGTAATAGTATCGTAGTAAATTATACTTATAGTAATATTGCCATAGAATAATAATATTTGACCATTTTCTATGAAATTATTAAATAATTTCTTAATTCCGATTCTGAATCGTTTTTGGATTCTTGAGAATGTAAACTTATATCGAAACCAATATCTATTTGATTATTAATGTCATCCTCTATTATACGTTCATTAATGTCTGGACTGATTTTGCTTTGTCTTTTTATATTTTTTCTCTGTAAAGAAATCTCTGGGCCAGATATCAGAAGAACCCGGCGCTTTTTCGATATCTCACACAACGCTGTAAACTCTTTTTAGCGCGGTTCCTCCCTCCCCCATAGGGAGGAACCCCGCTTATAAAGTTGATCTCATGACGCAATCCAGAAGTGCCGACTAGAAAATTTTGCGTTTCAGAACCCCTAGAAACCGAAAATGATGGTGGTTCAAATTTGTATATATATATATATATATATGTATGTATATATATATGTATGTATATATATGTATGTATACATATATATGTATATATAATATATATATATGAATATATGTATATATATGTATGTATATATATGTATGTATATATATATATATATATATATGTATATATAATATGTATATATATGCATATATATATATATATATATATATATATATATGTATATATATATTTATTTATTTATTTATTTGTCTATTCGCTCTCTAGGTCGAAGACGAATGGTCCGATTTTGATGAAATTTGGTACGAAAATCTTTCGTCTAATTTGAAAGGTCAAGTTCGTTAACCAGCAGAATCCTTCCACTGGAAGATGTTAATCGGCGATGTCAATCGGAGAAATAAGTGCTTAAAACTTTAAAGTAATTGATTTCGCTTATTCGAACTGTTCTTTTTGTCTTTGATTTTGGTACTTAGAATTATGGGATTCAGTTGAAACATTTTCTGCATGTTCGAATTTCATCAATACTAATATGTTGAAATTTTGGTTACGTTTGGAGTAAAGGAAGGGTTAGAATAAAATATTTTATTAACAGACAAGAAAATTTTTGGTAACTTTGTATACTTTCGTTAGTATCTCGAAAACCGTTGACAATCTTGGGAAGCGGAAGGTTACCATTCGAAAGCTTACTAAATGCTCTAAAAAAAAGGTTCTAAAGATAGTTTTAATTAGGCGATGTCAATCGGAGAAATAAGTGCTTAAAACTTTAAAGTAATTGATTTCGTTTATTCGAACGGTTCTTTTTGTTTTATTCCTTGTTAGTTTTCAATTGCTTATAGTCGGATAATGTATTTGACAATAAAACAGATTAAGTAAAATAAGAAAATCAATTCATTGTTAAAAATGTAGCGTTCAAAGAGAGAGATCCCAAGGCTTTCCAAATGCCTCTGAGCGGAGGCCTTTCTGGCCGACTTATGGGTTAGCCGATCCATACTACAGGTAAGATCGTAAATCAAGACCTTTCAAGACTGGTGGAACCAACATAATAACTGATTCTATTTTAATTATTCTATTTATTCCAAATTAGACTAGGGATAAGAACGGAACCGCGCTAAGATGATGCAGTTCCTGTCCAAGTTCCTTCGGACTTATCCTTCCTTGTCTGCCTCTAAGGAAGCCGGAAGGGCCATCAGGGCATGAATATCTTTTTTCTTGATAAAAATTAATAACAATTTCTTCAAAGTATATTGTTACAACCAGTATTTATATAAGTTTTTTCTCTGCGGTGAACACGTCCCCACATTTTTTATATATAATGTAGGACTAAACTGGCAGTGTTTTTAATATTGCTTAATATTTCTTTAGGAGCATCCTGCAGATTAAATTGAATCATTTGCCCAAGGATTAATACCGTTTTCTTGGATTTATCCACATTTTTTCAAATTTGGAAGAAAAAATAAATTGTATTATGTGATGGATCTAAAAATAAAAATCTTTGGAATCGGCACATTTCGGCAAACTAAATTGCCCTCAGTACATTAAACTTGAGGTAAACTTTAAGCCCTAAAAAACTTGGGATGTTTTCAGATGAAGTTTTTGCTATAGTCTATCAACATTTTTGTACGTAAGAAAAATTTCAAAGATCAATGAAGAATAATCCAGGATAAATAATAAGGGAGTAATTACCCATAATCAATTACATGAGATAAAAAAGGAATAGTTTTGACGTAATTTCCTTCGGATGACTTAATAAAAACAGGACAGTGTTTTTTCAACGAGAGAGGCTCAAACTAATTGTTGGTATGAAACAGGTTTTAAAGACTTTGCCTTGTTTTTAATACTGCTAATGTGTTTGTTGATCAAAATAAAACTAATATTTATTAGTTTTATACGATTTGAATTCCTTCAATAGTGTCTAAACTTAGCTAGAGGATTAAAAATTAAATATAAGAAAACAAAAATTTAGGTTTTTGTCCATTGGACGTTACACTGTGCGACGTCTGGAAACCTCGATCCCTTTAAGGCCTGCTTAAGAAGTGAAAAAAAAAAAAATGCAGATCTCAGATGGAGAGAACGGTGGGTGTTGCAAAACTGTCAAGCCAACCTGAGTTAATACTTGTCATACCATTATGCTATTATACGATGGATGTATTGTGCAGTATCATCCCATTTCCTGTCTGCAACATACGTGGCCCAAAGTGCCGAATGCGCAGTAACAGCTGTTTTAGAGCCTCCAAGTAGATTGCGGCATTGATAAAAAACAAATATTAACAGCGGGAGTTGAATAAATTACTGAAAGTATATCCATACCTAGACTTGTTATATATCTAATGATATTTATTATTATCAGTTTTATGTAACATATTACATAAATTACAATAATATTATGAGTAGAACCTCCATAATATCTGCTTCTAATCCTAATATAATCTTCCCTGTATATAAATCCGACTGTGACGTGGAACTGCCTTCGTACTAAAACCAATTTCCCTAACTTCTTTAGACCTTCTCAGAGTTGATTTTCTCTATTCAAGCTGTATATACCGAAGCGAGGAATACAAGTTGGGAAAGTCCTCTCCTCTATCCATTGTGTAAGGGCCTTGTGTGGTGTCGGGACTGTAAACACGTCGCCTTCTATCGACTATTCCCTTACTTGTTGAGATGTTAAGGCAAAACTTTAGCCTTAGTTTCCCACATGACTAAGATGTATCACTCATTATTGTTGTTACATTTCTTGCAAAATTGACTTAGGCTTGTTATTAATATATTAACGAAAATACTTGATAATTAAATAAGGATAATGATAGAATCTAATGAGAATTTCCGATCAAACAGCTAATCAACAGTCATAATTATGATTTTAATTTACTTTTGTTTCTTACCAATTGTTGATAAAACCACTTCTTATTCATCCCTCTAAACTATTTTTACACTTCGCGAATTATAATCTCTAGCCGCCTGATTTACCCCTTTGCAGGTAAACATCTAATTATTTAAACGCTCCGTGGGCCTTGGGAAGTTCTAGGACTCCGAATTCTACCCTCGAATGATGACACTTGAGCATAAAATCTTTTGTGAGCGTCCAATTTTCAACTCCCCAAGATCATTAATCATATTCTAATTAGTAATTACATTCTATGACGTGAGCAAATCTGAATAATGAGCTTCTCGAAGTAACGTACATGCTACTCATTCAATCGCTGTTTGCGCTAATGTTGTATATCGATTTTCTTGCTAAGAGATCAAATATATGTAGTCCTTCTAGTGTTAATACGATATGAATATTAGTGCTTTGTTTATGGAGAAAACCCGTTCATTAGACGGACAGATTTTGCTGGTTAATGAACATCTACAATCTTTTGTTATGTGAATACTGTATACCACGTTTCATGGTAAAATACAAAAACAAATATTGTGGCCACTACCGTGTTAACAAATACATATATATATATATGTATATATATATATATATATATATATATATATATATATTTATATATTACATTTGTTTCGACGATACGTATAGATATAAACAACATAAATAGTTTTAGCGCGGTTACTCCCTATCTCCATAGGGAGAACCCGCTTATGAGTTTGACCTTATGACGCGATCCGGAAGTGCCGACTAGAAACTTTCACGTTTCAGACCCTATAGATCACGAAAATATAGGTGGCCCAAATTTGTATATATATATAAATATATATATATATTTACATTTATATATATGCTTGTCTGTTCGCGCTCTAGCAAGCTCAAAAATTTTGGTTATATTTGGAGTTATGCCAAATTTTAACGAAATTTGGCATAAAAATCTGTCGTCTAATTTGAAAGGTCAAGTTCGTTAACCAGCAGAATCCGCCCACTACAAGATAGTGTTTGGGGCGAAATTCGCGCAAAAAAAATTGTAACGCTTACGTTTTTGAGTTTATATGCTTGCAGGTACTTGTTTTATAGGTTTCTTAACATAAAAAAAACGAATGAAACCATTTATAAGGCGATATCTGTAACCGTTCCTTAGAAAAGTGGAATCAATGTTTTTGTAAGTCATTATATTTTTGTGAGTACTTAGATTCGCGGAATTCAATTGAAATATTTTCTACAACTTGGAAATTAATCCCAACTAAGATGTTCAAATTTTGGTTATATTTGGAGTTAAGGAAGTATGCGAAAAAAAATTATTTTATTAATAGACATGAAAAATTTTCGGATATTCATACATTTTTCGTAAATATCTCGATAACGGTTGGGAAATCGTGCTAAGTGGAAGGTGACCATTCGAATGCTTACTAAATTCTCTACAAAAAAGTTCTGAAGCAATATACGATGGGGCAACGTAAATCAGAGATATAAGCGCTTAAAACGTAAAAAGTGTTTGTTTTGTTGTTTTGAAAGGGTTTTTCTCTTTGTTTATCTCACTTTTTAATTGGTTGTTTCTTGTTTTAAATTGCATTTATCAGTAAAATTAGTATAGTAGTGAAATAAGCTAAGAAACGGTGATAATAAGTTTGGAGTGGCTGTGGTAATCATGATGGCATTGGCTAATCATGATGACGTAGTTTGTTTTGAATTCTCCTGTCTTATAACCTTGCTCATAGCCTCTTACTGAAGTTACCGTTATTTCTTATTTTGTAGAAAGATTTAACCCACGACAGAATGGAATTTTATTCGCCATGAAGCACATATTTACAGTTAATTATAACAGTAAAACGAATTTGCTAGTGATACAAGATACTTAAAATGACAACGAATGTTTGGTTGTTTAGAATAGAGCCTTCTTAGCAGTAGTCAAAGAGCAAGTACGTTTTCAGTACATAATTGTATTGATTTATACAGATTAAGAATTATCCATTTCTGTGTAAGTTGGCTACTGTCAGTTTCCTATGATTTGTAATGCTAATCTATTCCATTTCTTCGAGATGTACGTAACCGCGCTAAGATGACGCAGTTCCTGCGAGTTGGACTTTTTTTTCTTTTGTATTTATGATGAACAGCTGAATCTATTGATAGCAGAAGCCACATAGAGGTCCATGCTCAGCGCGCCTAGTGGTTGAAGCAACACCCAACGCCCGTGCCGCTTATTTCAATTCGAACTCGATACAGATTAACCCCAACTTCTAATAAACTGATTTAGTTACTTTTAAAAAACATCTTTCTCTTTAGATACCCAAGACGTATACCCTTTTTCATTGCAATACGCGAAAAAGAAAATATAAGCAAATTAGTAATATGGCTCCGGAGGAAACCCCCCTTCTAATGCACCGATTCGATTTTTTTTTACAACATATTATCCCCTGTAGGTGATCAAAACGAATACTAAATTTCATTGAAATATAACAAAAATTACGACTGGGTTTATTTTATTTTATATTTTGGTGCATCTACTACCGAGGTCATTAGCACCAGTATTACGACTGGTATTGGGAAATTGATAATTTTCGTCTGGAGTACCTCCCCCCCCCGCGATTAACCATTTTTTTTTTTTTTTTACAACACATTTTTCTATTAAGATGACCGCATCGAATACCGAGTTTCGTTACAATACAACAAAAATTGCGGCCGGTATGGGCAAATAACTACTTTGGATCAGGAGTAAAACCCCTCTTCAGATGAACCAATATTGCTGGTTATCGAACTCGTTCAATCGTTTGCTAGGGAATACTACATACCAAGTTTCGTGACGAAAAAACAAAAACTCTGGTGTGTATCGTGTTAACACAACAAACAGACAGATAGACAAGAATCATTGTTTTGGGTACTATTGTCATGTGCAGACAGCGATCCGTTACAGTTTTATTATATGTATGTATATATATATATATATACATACATACATATATAAATATATACACACATTTTATGGGGGATAATTTCCGGTTTTAGCGCGGTTCCTCCCTCCCTCCATAGGGAGGAACCCCGCTTATAAGGTTGATCGTATGACGCAATCCGGCATTGCCGACTAGACAATTTTGCGTTTAAGAACCCCTAGAGACCGAAAATGATGGTGACTCAAATTTGTATAATATATTTGTCTGTTCGCGGCATACGTCAGCGAGTAATGGTCCGATTTTGATGAAATTTAGCACAAAAATCTTTCGTCTAATTTGAAAGGTCAAGTTCGTAAACCAGCAGAATCGCAGCGCGAAAAAATTCGTTCCACTTACTCCATATGCTTGCAAGTACTCGTTTTATAGGCTTCTGGGCCTAGAAAAACGAATGAAACCATTTTTAAGGCGATAGCTTAACCGTTGTCGAGAAAATTGGAAAAATAGTTGTTGAATAACGTTTTTGATTTGGGTACATAGAACCATGGGATTCAGTTGAAACATTTTCTGCATGTTTTAATTTCATCAAAACTAATATGTTGAAATTTTGGTTACGTTTGGAGTTAAGGAAGGGTTAGAATAAAATATTTTATTAACAGACGTGAAAAGTTTTGGTAACTTTGTATACTTTTCTTAATATCTCGAAAACGGTTGAGAATATTGGTAAGCGGAAGGTCACCATTAGAAAGCTTACTAAATGTTCTAAATAAAGGTTCTGCAGAAAGTTTTGATTTGGCGATGTCAATCGGAGAAAAAGTGCTTAAAACTTTAAAGTAATTGATTTCGGTTATTTGAACGGTCCTTTTTGTCTGTTTTTATTTCTTTTTATTTTTTAATTGCTTATAGTTGGATAATGTATTTAAGAATAAAACAGATTAAGTAAAATAAATAGAACAATTTATTGTTAGAAAAATAGTTTCGAAGACCTTGTGACAATTTTCAACTGCCTAGCGGTGGCCTTTCTAGGGTTGGCCGGCCCATCCAGGTAAGATCATAAATCAAGATCTTTCAAGAAAAGTGGAACCAAAACAATAACTGCTTCTATTTTAATATTTCCCAATGAGACTAGGGATAAGAACGGAGCCGTGCTAAGATGATGCAGTTCCTGCGAGTCGGACTTTATTTTAGGTAGAATCGATGAAGAATAAATGACGTTTTTCAAAAATTCCTTCATTATTGCAACGTCAATTGATACTACACTCCTTCCGAGAGTGCTACAAAGGTGAATATAGGCATTTCTAATAGAATTCCCCTTTTCGGGTGATATGGAGAGTTATCCTACGGGGAAGAGTAACTTCCATTTTACCATTAACTTGGCAGGAGATTGGAGGCAACTCGATAGGCCCTAACTGAGTTTCGGTAAATATTTCAAACTCCCCAAAACAATTCCAGTTACCTAAGACGAGCTCCATCCGGGACAATTAAGTTTTAATGATCCACAGTTTAAGCTAAGTTTCCTCTTGAATAATTATTCAAGCTAAGTTTTTTTTAATATGAAATTTGATCCAGGGATTCTATAATTATTTTCATGGGAATTATTTTATAGAAATACAATTATCTAATTGTAATGATGTTCGATCTGAGCTTGCGTAATTATATCAAATAAATAGTATTAAGGAACAATAATATGACATATTTATCTTCCTTCCGTGTACTGGTTGAACAACAGGCTCAACCACTGTCTACTCTTGTACAGGGTGTCCAAAAAATAATGGTCATCCGTTTGCCAGATGATTCTCCAATGTGAGATCGGAAAAAATAACCCCCATATTGACCCCCGCAAAATTGACCTTGAAATGTTATTCAAGGTCAATTTTTTTTATTGCATATTTCGAATCTACGAGTCATGAGGATGAAAAAAGTCAACGGCACTATAGGTCAGAAATGACTCCTTATGGTCAAAATGACCATTAACAGCGTATTCGTGGGCCATTCTATTCCAATAGACAAATGGTAGCTGATTTAGATTTTTTTTTTTTTTTTTTACATGTTCTATTAGCATTGCCTTACACAAAATAACTCGTTTGAATTTATTTAAAAGCATCTTCTAGTATAAAAAATTACAAGTATATTGAAAAACGAGCCTCTCAGCGGCATTAATAAGAGGACTATAAGTCATATTTTACAATTGACAGAAATGCTTCCATGAGGTTATCCTCAAAGCTTATCAAGAGCTCTTTGTCATAAGCTTTCAATCAATCGCTGAAATTATTCATTATGGATTTCACAGGTCATGTATGAATTTCATGAACCAGCTAATCCCTCCCAGACTAGAGGATAGAATACTTGCCCTCGCCC
Source organism: Gonocerus acuteangulatus (assembly GCA_946811695.1). Taxonomy (NCBI): domain Eukaryota; kingdom Metazoa; phylum Arthropoda; class Insecta; order Hemiptera; family Coreidae; genus Gonocerus; species Gonocerus acuteangulatus. The sequence goes on from OX328123.1 coordinate 83,185,499, forward strand.
GTGGGCAGATAAAAAAGTTTCTACCTAAAAAAAAAAAAAAAAAAATCTTTAAAGTTGTAAGATTATCATTCCAGCGCCCGTAGCAATTGGGCCTGTTCTGCAGCTTCAATATTTCGGACTTAATTCTTGAGGCAAGCTACTAACCAAACGAGTTTTTTTGTGTAAGGCAATGCTAATAGAACATGTAAAAAAAAAAAAAACTAAATCAGCCAGCATTTGTCTATTGGAATAGAATGGCCCACTTATACGCTGGTAATGGTCACTTTGACCATAAGGAGTCATTTCTGACCTATAGTGCCGTTGACTTTTTTCATCCTCATGACTCGTAGATTCGAAATATGCAATAAAAAAATTTGACCTTGAATAACATTTCAAGGCCAATTTTGCGGGGGTTAATATGGGGGTATTTTTTCCGATCTCACATTGGAGAATCATCTGGCCAACGGATGACCATTATTTTTGGGACACCCTGTACTTCTTAGAAATATGGCAATTTTCTTATTTAAAACTATGTAACAAATAAAGAGTTTCTCCTTTTGTTGCATAGTGAAATTTTCTTTTTAGTGTACTCGTATCTTCAAATAAAGAGTGTATAGCATGGGCGTATATAGAAAATAATTTCGGGAGGGGTTGGGAAAATTTCGGGGGGGAGCTGAGACCATTTCCGGATAATGGAATACTAATAATTTAGAACTTGGAATAGTTTTAACCAACTAAAACGTTATTACTTACAAAATAAAATATTTTTTATGAACTAAGTGATCTTATTTAATTTATTTTTAACGGTTTATGACACATTTTTACCAATCAACTCAAAATTTCGGGGAGGGGCTGGAGCCCCCTCAGCCCCCCCCTTATATACGCCCTTGCTGTATAGAAAATTACAGTTCGTAGGAGAAAGAAAAGGATGAAACCATTACCCGCCGCCGGGTTATTACCGCGATAATTGTAACCCTTTTCATGGAACGTTGATAACACTCAAAGGTAGGGATTGTCCGGGTTCGGTCATTACTTCTTAATAAAACTATATATATATATTTTACAAGTGAAAATGGTTTTATTGTTGCTGACGTTTCGGCTTGAAATTCAAGCCTTCATCAGGGGGATGAGAAGATTGAGAACTATGCCCCACAAGATGCGGGATCATTTCTGCAAAGAAAAGTTGATTAGCATTATTTAGAAAACATTCCTGCCGCCGCACAGTAGACCGGTTCCCCTAACTAGATACACTTAAATCTATTTAATTTTACCACAAGTACCGCGTGTTTTTCACAAACATAATCATTCATTTTCACCAATTAAATCCAAAAGCCGATGCTGCTTCTTTATTAAGCCATTACGAGTTAAATTATTAACGAAAATGATAAATGAAATTTGGAAAACGAATTAAATTTTCCATAAAACAAAAAAAAGTCTTTACAACTCTGCAATGCAACGAATACAATCTGTTTTATACAAATATATTATTTATTTATTTTTGTTTTAGAGCCAGCTAATGTGCGATTTGTTTTTTTCAACGTTGATTAGTTAGTAGAACCCATAAAGAGGTCTATTCATTTATAATAACTAATATTTACACATGTATAAAGCAAATTAAAATTAAAATTTTTATAAGTTAAAACCTGGATTTAACAAACGCTTTTTTACTTTTCCAAGTGTGCGCATTACTTCCCTTCACTGTATATCATAGATGTTTTCTTATTTGCCTGTTCTAAACTTTTGTGTAAATATTTGTTTGTCTAAGGTATATGTGAACTGTGTTAATGTGAGGACTGTTATCTGTCAAACGTTCATTGGTGTCATTTGGTAGATTTGTGCCGTCTCGTTCCTTGCATTCCGTTTGTATTAATAGTCCCGTGTTGCAAATGGCGTTGGGCGGTCCTGGTTCGCCATTAAATGTTGGTGTGTCACAAACGAATGTCCAATGTCCAACGAATGTCTGGTAATCACTACTTACTGGCTTGATTGCTGGATGGCCAGGAAAATACTGATTCTTTTATTCGCATCAACTTGTGTATTGGTCCAAATGACTTTCCATATCATTTGTAGCAGTGGCTTTATTTTCCTTAGTACGTCCTGTACTGCGAGTTCTTTAATATCTACTGTCCTTTTTGTCCTAGCTGGTTTTGCATGTAAGTCGGCTTCTTTGCACGTTGTAATTCATATATTCCATGAAATATTTCAGTTATTGTTGTGTGTGTTTCGAAAATGTTATTGATTGAATGTAGAGAACTTATAAAATCACTGCAAGTTATGTTTCTTATAACCAATGTATTCCTTTAATTTCGAGCCGAAATTAGTATTTCCTATGTCAGCTGCTGATCCAGTGCCTTCTCTAGTATTTGATCAGTCTTTAATTGAAAATATTTTAACATCTTTATTAGTATCATCTATTTTGACTGGAAATTCCGAATTGAAATAGACAACAATACAATCATATAGGTAATCCTAACGTATTAAACTACATGCAGTTGTAACAGCTTAAAGGAATGGCCATTATTTGTCCCTTGATCTCGATGAAACTCATTTAAAGATTTAATAAACAGCAAATCCTGGCCGACAGAAACTTGGACAAAGGAATTCCTATTTGAGCCCACCACAAAGATCTCCAAATTACTTTCTTCACTCAAAGGATTAAAGTCCTAAATACGTCTCGTTCCATTAATCCGCCGTTATTCCCTTTTTCCTAGTACATTTCTCGAGTATAAAAAGGCTAATTTTTAAAACCAATCCGAATGAAGTGTCATTTCATATGAATGACCGTGCCTGGTATTATTATGTTAGCATCCATTCAAAAGAATGTTATACCCATCCATGGTTACATTGTAATTACTCCTGTTTATTAAATAAAATATAAAACTCCGTCATTTAGGAATCTGTACCTTTATTGTCGGAAAAGAATAAAGGTACAGATTCCTGTACCTGTATATTAAATTACTTTTAAATTGATAATTTCTTTATAATTCCTTATTCAGCTATTCCTTGGAAATATAAAAGATTTATTTGTATATACATACATTCGTGAGATCGCGAGAAAAGCAATTCACCACTATAAATAATTATTTGCAGTGATGAATCGCTTTTCTCGCGATGTCACACTGTTGAGATTAAGAAGGTGCAGATATTAAGAGTTCGGTCTTATATTGAATACAACTAAATTTCATAACTAAAATGAGTTGTAGTTTTTCCAACGTTTCAGCTTGATATTCAATTATTCTTCAGTGCTATGGTGGCGAGGTGGAACTGTTCCGTTTCTTGGAGCCTACATTCCTGGGCCTAAAAAAATGATTCTTTTATAATTCTAATGAACAAAAGACTCAATTTTTAATTTTGATTAGGAGTATGCTGCACCTTCTAAATGGCTGACTTTGCACAAGATTTAAAAATATGTTCGGGTTTACTGGCGAATTAATTCCGGAAGAAACCCCCATTCCTAATGAACAGAATTAGTTACTTTTTAGAACACATCTTTCTCTTTAGATAGGCATAACGTCTACCAAGTTTTATTGTAATATAACAAATATCCGTTTCATTGCAATATAGAATAAGTATTGTAGTATCATTTAATTGACCGTAGACTGTCGTGAATTGTTCAGGTATGATTTAATATATTCAAAAAGGACGGAAGGAATATTGTAGAACAATTTTTTATGTCCAAAAGTGGAATAATATTTGGTCGAATTATCAGTTTACGATAGAATAATTTCAGAGAATAATAATGCAGAGAATAAATATAGTGTAGGACGTATATAATGATTTCTTAGACCCCAGCTTGTAGTGCATTCTGGATGCAGTATTTTAGGATAAATACCAAAAAGTAGAATAAGGAATTGAGCCTACGGCCATAGCCAAGTTGAGCACACCGGTTCCCATAGATAACTGTAGTTAAGCAACGTCGGGTGTGGCCAGTACCTGAATGGGTGACCGACCACGTGCTGTTGGCATTATAAAAGGGCGGCAACCTTTACAGAGCCCGGCGTTAATAGCCCTAGTGTTGATATGCCGTTAAATAAACAAAAAAAAAATAGGAATTGATTGTAGACTAAAATTTAATTAATTGATATTAACGATCAATCGAAATTAGATTATTTTCAGGAGTATACAATTATTTCACAGGTACCGGCATGTCATGTATTCTGGAAGCATGATTATGGCCTAATTTTATTAGGCATATATGCAATAATAATAGATAGAACAATAATTTTTCAGATAGATATTATTAATCGTTCAAATGTAGAACAATAATCAGCAGAATACATAATTTTTTTTCCTAGAGCAATGTTTATAATTTTTGTAGATTTGATTTGTGTTTACCGTCTGATTAAAGTAAAATAGTCATATTTTTTCATGTTATGAGTAATTCGTATTTTGTAAATTGTTCTCGAATGTAGCTTACAAAATAAGTGAAGAAAACGATTAGATATTATCGCCCTTTTACTTATCATACATTATTACATTTGTAGTAGGCATGACTTTCATAAGGGAGAACCCTGGATTAATTTGTTTGTGGAGATGTATGTATGAAACAAGGTGAGATATTAACCCTCGAGTAAGAAGCCCAGGGAGTTGTACGTGACACAAAGGGTGATATGGAGTAGTAACGAGACCTCCCTTACCCTGAGGTCGTTAGGGGTGGGAGGACAATAGAGAGAAGAGGCAGACACCCCTATGGTAATAGCAGTGCCCTGATCCAGGGAGCTAATGATCTCTCAGGAAGATCTCTACAGACTGCCTGGTGCCTTCGTGTCATATGGTGGGAGGGAGAGGTAGCTATTCTAATTGCTACTTCGAGTAAGGCCTCTTCCAGCAGTCTGCTTCACTCTCAACTGAGAGCTGTGAAAAAGAGGAGTCTGTGGTAATAAGAAAGTTCGTTTAGCTGAAGGAGTAACCCCATGGCTAGTTAATTTTATTTTTTTACAGTGCGTCTACTCTCATCGCTTGTAGCAAAGAGATCTCACGCATCTCATTAACATCTTCTGGAGTTAGTTATCCTATTTACACCTCAAAACCAAAGAAGAATCCATCAGTATAATTCCACTTCATGGTAATTATTTTTTTGTTTATTTTATCCATTTACTTCGCTCGCCGTTATTGTTCATTTATAAATTCTTATTACTTAATTCACTTATTCTGTCCATTACTGTTTCATAGCCGAAACCTTAAGAAAAATTTATTTACGTAAACACGCATACGATCGACTCGTTCAGGAGTACCCGAGTTAGAAACTCGGACGCTCAATAAAGACTTTATCTTCTACAATAGAATTTCGAGGGTCGGAATCGGGGTCCCAGATCGTCCTTCGTCTCACCCAGCATATAATGAGTAGGTAGAGGGTAACAGGAAAGCCGGAGGATAATACTTACAACACTCTCTCTAGTATGCTGTATGGCCAAGAAAAAGATACGGGCCAGATTTTATATATTACTAGCCGCATATCCGTGCTTCGTCACGGCAGATAAGTAGTTATTTAATTGCGTTAAATAATATATCAGCAAAATTAACTACTGCGTAATTTTTTGCAGTTTATTATAGCACGGTTCCGTCATACTATATTACCAGCATGGGCGTATATAAGGTGGAGGGGGCTGAGGGGTTTGCAGCCCCCCCCCCCCCGACATTTTGATTCTATGGTAAAAATATGTCTTAAAACCCTTAAAAATAAATAAGATCACTCAGTTCATAAAAAATAGTTTATTTTACGTGTAATAGCGTTTTAGTTGCCTAAAACTATTCGAAGTTCTAAACTGTTAGTATTCTATACCACAGAAATGGTCCCAGCCCCCTCGAAATTATTTCCGATATACGCCCATGGTTACCAGTAACAGCAGTGTAATCAATACAAGTTAAATTTCGTTGTCAATAATAAATGTATGTTAAAATTTCTGTTTCTCATGTGTCATATGGAAACACCCATTATATTTGCGAGCATGACCAAGAGGTGTTATGACTGGGGATGCTGATGGATGAGGAGGCTGTGCAAGGGTTCGGGATATTATTACCTCGGATGGACCATCGCCAATTATAGCGAAAACTCTATGGGGGACAAATTGAAATGAACCGCAATTAAAATGGTGATTTTGTCCCTCATAGCGTAAACTCTATAACCATCATAGTTGAAATTAACCTCAATTCAAAATAATACTATGAAATAGATACCGGACGGTAACAGCTGTTTTGTTATCGTCCTAGCAACGCATGCTGCCTAAGCTTGCCTGCTCTAACCAACTAAAACTTTAAACCCCTCTAAAAATACTTAAAAATTGGAATATCAAAAAATCCTTTCTTAGCGAGTGTCTACGTTATATAGGGAGTGTCCATGCAAAATTTCAAAGTTTTCTGTCGAGTGGTTTGGGCTGGGGGATGATAGGTCAGTGAGTGGTATTTGACAAATATATAGTAGATATATATATATATATATATATATATATATATAATATATATATATATATATAATATATATATATATATATATATATATATATATATATATAGAGAGAGAGAGAGAGAGAGAGAGAGAGAGAGAGAGAGAGAGAGCTTAAAAAATGGAGTTGTATTTTAGTAAAAATAAAAGGTAGTTTTTGGAGAATAGTCATTGTTTCAGATTTTAGAGACATTTTATAAAAAGAATTATTTTATCATTTATTTTACAGTAAGTGATACATTAACTTCATTCGTGTGAACAAAAAAAAAAAACAACTTGTTAGTCATAATAAATTATTTTTATTTTATCTCGTTATGTTCTCTCACGATCCCATGCTGAATTTGACTGGAGCAAATTCAAAGTTATATTTTATAAATAGCAAACTTGTTGATTCAGTACATCTATACCTGGGTAACAACTGTTATGATTTCTATAACAGTTTGAGATTATTCTTCGACTTCAAATGAATACAACGTATATTGACTATGGTCTGCTCTATCCTCGCCATAATCAATAAAATGAGCAGGAAGGTTCTATTGTACCTAATCAAAAGTCTAGGAAAGATCCGGTATTAAATCTGTAAACTTTGTAATTTATTGTCTTCATTGAATTCAATTGGTACATTTTTACAATTTCGAAAGAAAAAACACCCTTTTCTCCTCTTGTGAGAATCGAACTCGAGATCCATAGGAACGGAGCTCTTTCGTTTTTTTCTTGTATTTAACGAACACAATATCTTATCTTAATTTTTATTCTTTTATCTCCTTGTATTGAAGACATATACGTAGAAATGAATGAGTAAATATATATATATATATATATATATATATATATATATATATATATATATATTGCAAACATTTCTAGTTAATTTATGCCTTTAGCGCACTAACAAATAAGTGATTGGTAAAAAAGAAAATACCAACTAATAGCTACTATGAATAGTATCAATTTAAGTAAAGTTTTACTCTTCTATAAAAAGTTATTTTATATTATGGGATGTAACTTAATACAAATCATCCGACGGAAATCCAACTATTTTCATAGTATCAAGTCATTTTAAAATCGTGGATTTAAACTTTTGAAATTAACGATTAAAAGGAGTATTCCGAGAAAAAAATAATTAAATAGAGTGCCGAACTGTGAAAGGTTTACGGCGTGGCTAAATCATCCCTTCATCAGCCTTCCACCTCAAATTACTGTTTAACTCATTAATTAATACCCAGCGGAGAGGTTGAAATCTGTCAGGGCTAAAGTGCTTTTCAAGCATCGCTTCGTCTGAATCAGCACAACTCTCAAGCTCTTCAAGTCTCTATGTTTGATCTAGCAGGGAAACTAATGTACATATACTGTAGACTATATCTTTCTACTATTCTCTATGGGGTATTAGTGGAAATAGTATTGACTGGGTATGTATTATAATAGTTATGTTCAGAAACGAATTATCATACTTTTAGTTTCTTTTCTCGTCCCTTATTTAAAAACGTCCGAATTGCAAGAACTATACATTGCTTAAATCTGACAATAGAAATTGATACCTGAGAAGGTGATTAGAAGAGCTTAGAATGGAACCAAAAGCAACTAAGCCGAAACTTAAGGCACCATTTAGCGCCGACATGCAGGATGCAGCGAGGAACTTTCCCATCGAGCCGTGGGATGAGAAAATTCCTGCCGCCGGTGGGAATCGAACCCACCATCTCCCGCTTATGAATCTAAGACGCTAGCCACGGGACACCCCTATTTGCCTTAATATCTTGAAAAATGCTCTACGAAAATGATTCTAATGCAATTTTCGATTAGGCAATGTCAATCGGAGAAATGAGTGCTTAAAACTTTAAATGTATTTGTTTTGTTTTTTGAACGGTCTTTTTTTTTTTTTTTTTTTTTAAATCACTTTATAATTGAATTTATCAATAATACTATTAGTATTATGGTAAAAGAAAATAAGAAACAGCAAGAAGTGTGTTTTTAGAGCGAATCTTGAAAAGGCCAGAGAGTCAATTTTCAGTCAGGTAGAGGTATGTACCCTTACAATAGGTATGTGACCTATTTTGGGTCATAAATTATTTCATGAAAAGTCTAACCAAAATTACCTTTAACAAAAAACCTTTCTAAATGACATTAGGGATAAGAACGGAACGGCGCTAAGATGATGCAGTTCAGGACTTTTTAAAATTGTACCTCACCCTTATATTCGGTGCATATCCCGACAGACAGTGGTCAAAACCCACCTAAAAGCTCTCAAAACTCAATAACATTTGATATTGTTGATTTAGAAACCTGAAATTACAATATTTCAACTAGGACAGGATTTTTCACGCGGATCACTTCAGACAGTTCGTCATATATTCCCTACCATGTCAAACTATCGAATATGCAAAATCTCGTTTTTAGATTTAAGACTTTGCTGTTGTATTGTGGACGATACTGCTTGTCGCTAATTGTCACAACTCTAACCCCTTTAGTATAGCCTCAATTCTACAATATATTACTCCGTCAATGGATAGAACATTTTGACATGGTAAGGACGATATGTAGCAGCTATAAGGTTAATTTGGAACTTGTAAATTCTCCTTCGAAACAAGCAAAAAGACCAAAACTCCAACGATACGAAATTTATCTATATTTCGAGCAGATTATGCAGTGTAAAGCTCAATGAAACTCTATTTTTTGCAAGAACACAAACTGCTAAACTTCATAGCGAAATATAAGGTATTGTCAATGGCGATCGCGTCCTCAGTTATTGCGAAATTGGCCAACAAAGCTTTAATAACAATAATGAAAAGAATTGTTTGCAGCATTCTTAAAATTAGTGAGGTCTCATCAATTAAATTTGTCAGCAGATATTTATTTTGTTCAAAACTTGAGTAGGCTTTGAATACGTGCAGTACTGTCTACTCTATCTCCCTAGTGTGTCACATAATTTAAAATCAGATACCACTACAGTATCTGCCCTTGTGGTCCCTCATGGCCTGTTACGAGCCTGAGTTTATATCACATCTGTGACTAAGCGATTACGTTAGATTCTGTTAAATTATGTTTGAATCTGTAAGATATTGCCACAAGTTTTTATTTTTTTCGCCTAGCACTTATGGCCGTTCTGATTTAATAAAAAATGTTCTGAATTCAATCGAAATTGTGAAAATGTACCAAATGAATTCAACGAAGACAATTAATTCCAGAAGTCTACAGATCCAATAACCAATCTCAGCTACACTTCTATATAGGTTGAATTGAGCTTTCCACCTAATTCTATTCATTATGAGGAGAATATAGCAGACCATAGTTAATTTAAGTATTTGTCATTAACTAAATACCTGTGGGGGAAAGAATTGTCTAAAAGTGTTGAGTTGTTCATTATGATTGAATAATTAAGTTTTGGCATCTAATTAGAGGACAATAGTAAGATCTAGGTAAAGCGAATCCAATTAAAGCGTAGGAAAGAGGCCCAAACACTGTGTACATACTGTAATTGGGTTGTCTTCCTTTGTAACATCAGCTCCTGTCCTTGTCTTAGCAGCACAATGTAAACAACCTCCATTTTCTCTTCTTACTCTACATAATGTAATTAGCACCTCCAGGAAGAATGTTCTTTTTAAGGCTGTAGTTTTTTTTTTTTTTTTTTTTTTTTTTTTTTTTTTTTTTTTTTTTTTTTTTTACGGCGCATCTACTTCTAGGTCATTAGCGCCGACATCCAGGGTGCAGCGAGGAATTTTCCCAGCGAGCCTTGAGATGAGAAAATTCCTGCCGGAGGTGGGAATCGAACCCACCATCTCCCGCTTATGAATCCAGCGCGCTAGCCACTAGACTACGGGAGACCCCCTTTAAGGCTGTAGTCTTAGAATTTTTAAATCATTTCTTCGAATCTACCTGTAAAGTACCTAAAATGACCTCCCACTCCTTTTATTTATTTATTTTCCTCTCTGCAGTAACCCTGCAAAAAGGCCATTTATTTTCTGCTACATGTTCCGTTACATAATGTATATAACATGTATTTTAAACTGCTTTTTCATATATTTTTTTATATAGTGGATTAATAATTTCACATTACATTGAAAATATAAAAACATAAGTACTAATTTACTTTTCGTTATTTTATATTTCATTTTTACCCTTTTTTTTTTTTTTTTTTTTTTTTTTTTTGTTAATTCGACCTGTTCTGGGTATTATCACTTGTTATTAAGGTAATTGATACTCCTAACAACAGTTGAAATAAAAAAGGGAGGGAGTATGAATGGAACTTGAAATAATAAAAAAATAATTGATATTCCCTTAATGTATTATTATGCACGATATAATGTATGAAGCCAGGCTATTTGGATTGACATGTAACGCAAAGTATAATATAGTCAATGACTTTTATATACCTAGGTAATAGGATGAATCACAAAAAATGACCGTTTTCTTTGTGATTGAACTTTGCACCGTAATTTCTCTCTTATTTACATTCGGGAGCTAAGAATTGTGATATGAAGTTTATGTTTGATCCTGTCTGAATCATTTGGTAACCAGCATGCCCTCTATCCGGGCGCAGTACTTCTATAGCTCCCCTTTGTTCACAATGCCACTGCAGTACGGAATTACCATAATTTTGCTTTATTTTTGGAAACGGAAGTTTTCAGCAACTGAAGCCTTTCGTTTAGTGGTTGAATTTGAGAATGAAGACTCTTTGAATGAAGGGGCGATGAGAAGGGTGATTCCAAAATTTTAATAAAGGTGATTTGAGCCTTGAAAAGAAATCTGAATCAGGGCGTGTTTCAGTAGTCAACCAGAATGCTCTGCGCACTGCTGTTGAAGCCGATCTTACGAAAAGCAATTCTTCGGGGTTCTATTCAGTACAATTGCAGAGAATTTTCGATGTTTTGGCTCAGCGATATCCAGGTTTAGTCAACAGAAAGCAAGTCTTGTTCCGACAAGATAATGCCAGACCCCGCACCTCTCGCCTTATGAAACAAAAACTAGCTGATTTGGATGGAATCGAGCTTCTCCCTCCTTTGGCATATAGTCCAGACCTAGCACCATCAGACTAGAACCTGTTCAGATCAATGGCTCATTTCTTTCGTGGAAAAACATTCCACAACTTGAATAAAGTTGAAAATGGCGATCGTGAGTTCTTCGATTCTAAACCCAAAGAGTGGTTCCATCAAGGATTTCTACAGCTGGCTTATGTATACATATATATATTATCTTGAACGATACTTGCACCAGCAACTTAACTAATAAACTAGTCTACCAATAGAAATAGTATACAATCATTAGCTAGTTATTCACTAGTTGTTCATACCTGATTATATTTTTATTAGTTTTAATTTATTTGACCCTGTTTTTCGTCTTAGGACAAACTCGACTTGAATTAGATTTCATGAAGTGTACACGCAAATATGTTTGGAGGCCTTGAGCTGAGAGCCCTTCCCTTCATAATCCATAATATAAAATATGGAGTGTTCTTCTCAATAAAGAAATTATCAAAACGTAAAAAAATATAAATTAAAAAATGTATACAGCTGAGTATATCAGTTTATTGATCTCTGGCAAAACTTTATTTTAGTTCCCTGTCGATTGCTTTATGTAGTAATGATAAAAGCGTTCTAGCCGCTTTGTGTACAAGGGATTCTAAAGCAATAACATGTGAACTTTGCAGGCTTATACTTGCGTTATACTAGGATTTACAGGCGGTCTATATTACGTACAAAGCTCATATAATCTTTACCCAAAAGTGAAGTCAGTTAGCCGATTATTACGCGTCCATGCCAACGACCCTAGTTTCGAAAACCATGCAATCATGAGAAGAAAGGATATTTTTGTTTTTGCTTTCTTTACGGCTCTTCGACACCTAGGCCATTAGCGCCGACATCCAGGGTGTAGTGAGGAATTTTCCCAACGAGCCGTGGGATGAGAAAATTCCTGCCATCGGTGGGGATCGAACCCACCATCCCTCGCTTATGAGTCTAAGGCGCTTGCCACTGGACCACGGGAGACCCCTTGTTTTGTAGTTGTTATAAAACTAAATTATTCAGACTTTTATGAGTCATTTATCATCGTCCTGATTATTATAATGAAAAAATTCTATCCTGCAGAAGACGCTTGACTAAGCACTGCAAAATATTTTGCTATTTCACATTTCAGCCGTTTCAGCTAAACCTTTGAAATATATACTCCCGGGGGTCTGATATAATGATATGCAGTATTTATTTATCTGAATGGTTTACAGTGTATTTTTAATATCCTTGAAATAAAACCAAAATTATCTTCACAAGGGTATATTCATATTCTCATGGGTAGAGAGATTACAAGTAAATTCCCACGCCTATTGGGTCGATTTTGCTTTGTAAATAACGAGAAACGAGAATTCCACCCTAATTTTGTGATCTGGCGGGGTTGTAGCCCCGCTCAACACCAATGTCAAATAAGATTTGAAGATTTGTTTCAAGCAACCAATGTGTAAACTACTGTTTAATTATTTAGGAATAATATGATATAGGGCAAATGGTTGGTGACAACAAAACATTATACATCAAATTACCTATTATACTTTCATAACATTTAAAACAAAAAAAATTACCAATTTAAGAGTCCAAAACATGAAGTGGCAAATTTATGCATATTTATGCAACGTACTTGTTATACATCGCAAATTTCGCAAAAGACTCTTATATCACAGTAGAAAAGGTAGATGACACATACTTATGGGTATATATATATATATATATATATATATATATATATATATATATATATATCCATAAGTGTGTGTGTATGGAAGTAAATTTGTGCCACCAGCCTCATGAAGGTAACTTTTGTATCCCCTTTCTTCTATTTAACAATTTTCAAAGCTATTTAACTCTTAAAAAGAGCTTCCTTTATGCCTGAATAATGTTTAAAGTGAATATTAAAGCTGAATAAGAGAGAATGGTAGATAAGGGAGTGTGTATAATGTTACATTAGCTTATCCTTGTTTTGTCACCCTTCAAGAAGAGCTAGGGGTGGATTAGCTCTGGAGCAGGCAGGATCTGGCTTTTTTAGTTCCCCGCCCCTTCACTTCTAAACTCTCTTATCACACACTGTCTTCCTTTAAACCTACTTCTCAGACTCACAAGGATGAAATATGAAAAAAAAAAAAAAAAAATCTGTTTCCATTGTGCATTATATTAATTTTCGCTCGTTTATGACACCGTAAATCCATTAAATACAGATCCTAATGGCCATTGAAATGACCTATATATATATATATATATATATATATATATATATATATATATATATATATGTATATATATATATATCTGTTTGTTTGTCTAGTAAGTGGACTGTATTTTGTTTATGTTCACTGAATGGCAGTAGCGGTATACTGGTAAAAAAGTCATCAAAAGCTTGGTTGTACTCAGCAATTCTGAGTCATGAATTCAGTTCATTACTATTAGTCCACAGCAAGTATGAGATGAGCTCCTCCTTCACTTGGACGTCACGACTTAGAGATACAGTTCTCTCAAATATTAATATTTAATGCTCGCACACTGCTCTTACGAGTCTATCGGGCACACGCACTAACACACTGCTCCTCTCTTGGAGTTTTAGAATACACTTCTCCCCATGGAGACTTAGAAAACACTGCCAACCGGATAGATCCGGTCGGGCCCAAGCTCCGCCATAGAGGTCGAACCACGGAGGTATGATTTATATCGCACCATGGAGGTATCTTACAGTGGACATATAATAATATTGTAACGGATCGCTTTCTGTACATGGAATATATGCGGAAAAAAGTACTATTGGGACCTTTATCAACGTAATAGCACCCAAAACAATGACTGTTTGAATTTTTGTCTTATATGTTTGCTGTGCATTTGTGCACGGTAATGTCAGAAACGGCTTATGCAATTTAGATGCGGGTTTCAGTAATATATTGTGGTAAGCTTTACCTAACATTTCGTTTTTGTGTCATGTCAATCGGTTCGTAAATAAAGAAGTTATTCGTTGTGATTATCTACAGAGAAAAATATGTTGTAAAAATTAACTAAATCGGTTCATTAGTAGAATCATCGCCCAGCCCTAACCACTAGACAGAAAAATTTGTAATTTTGCATGGATACTCCCTTTAGAAAGTAAATACTCCTTTATACTACTAAGAACGTTTTTTTTTTTTATATTCAAATTTTCAAGTATCTTTTGAGGGGTTTGAGTTTTTAGTTGGTTATAAACAGAGTATGAGGAGGCCCGGTGGCCATGAGCGTTAAGGCGTGAGCTCTTAACCCTCAGTGCCAAGGATTGTGGGTTCGATTCCCACTAGGGGGTGGTGGCTTTTCTTTAGAAAAGAGAAAAGGCAACAGCCCTGTCCTGGCTAGAAAAGGGTGGCAACCTATAGAAAATCCTTCCTGAAATTCGTAGTTAATAATAATGGACGTTAAAATTAAAAAAAAAAAAAAAAAAAAAAAAAAAAATTAGAGCATGAACGCCTAGGCAGCATGCGTTTCTAGGACCATAACAGGTCAGCTGTTATGGTATAGATAACGGGTTATCTCTAGGTTGTCTGTTTGTGACACTTGTCAGGAGCACCCGAGTGTCAAGAAACATTATAGTTTGATTACTTATCAATTGATGAATAACGTATAATATGGCAGCAACCGAGCTATATTTATTTATTTAAATTTTAACGTCCGTTATTATTAACTACGAATTTTAGACCGGGTTTAAAGCACACCCTTGTAAGTGTTTATAAGCGACGTGCTTCGTAGCTATTGCACTCGTAGCACTAAAATAGTCTTTTAATAAATAAAAAATAAAACCAAATGAACAAATGACAGACGTTTTCTAAGCACATGACTTTAGTGAATCAATTTGTTTATGACAATGGAGAACATTGTCTCGGTGAAAATTAGAAGAAAAATAAAAGAAAATATTAACATATCATAAATTCCCACTATTTCTTCTTTACATAAATGTATCAACCTTTCGTGCAGAATTCATAAATAATTTTACTTTAAAATAACAAGCCTCTTGTTTACAATCTGTATTCAGGGCTTTGTCATCCTGGCATAAATCTCAAAGCAGCTATTACCTTTACAATTTTGTACACATATATATATATATATATATATACACATAAATAAATTAATGGTTATTTATGCCAGTTATTCCATGAATTCCAATATTTAAAAAACTTACATTTTTTTTGTAAAAATCCTCTTCAGATTTGTCTATGTCTGTTATAAACATACATATCAGTCAACATTTCTTTCAGAAGAAAAATATAAGATTATTCAATTTGCTAATCAGACACTCTCATTTAAATCCTCTGAATAAACACCTTATTTATAGTTTTATATATTAGACTAATTGTTTGTTACGCCAGTCCTATATACTCCTATGCTTCCTACAAAATGCAAGAACTTGCAAATATTGTAATATAAACGTTTAGGATTTATTGTATCCTAAACAGTCCTAGGTGGACCCGAATCGACCAAGTGCAGGTTGTATTCGATGTTCCTACCATCTCCAAATTGATATACCACGTAGAAGTTAAGTTTTTTTAAAGATTGTCAACTCAGCCCTCCTTCATATATTAAATAAATAGTTGCCTACGATATTAAGTCATTAAATTACACTACTTATAACGATACTGACCTTATCTTTATAACGTCTACAGAAGTCGAAGGATTTTGTTTTCTAACAATCCCTCATATTTTTATGCGTGGCTGTATAAAAACGTTCCCTTCTAATCTGAAAAACAGTTCATTGCAAATTTTATTGTTGAAATAAATCATATTTATTTATCTCCCTTATCTATTGATGCAATGTGAGCATGATTATAATTACAAGGACTTTATAAATCCCTTATGAATACTCCATATTGGTATTTATTTATCGAAGATTACCGCAGACGGTAGGGAGAAGTAAGTGGGAATGGATAGAGGGTGTTACCTAAGCCGATTAACTGGAGCCTCTCACCATTTACAGTTAACTCTGTCACCCCTTCAGCTTAGATATTGTCTCTTACGGATTGGGGGAATGGTACTGGGGTTTTAAACTTTTTTTTTTTTTTTTTTTTTTTTTTTGTAGGGTTTCATATATTCAAACCCTTCGTTTTCACTAATTCCATGGAGAGGAGGGGATTTCATGGGAATTGACTCTGGTAGAACTGAACTCTTTACGAATATTAACATCAAAGTGGGAATTTTAAAAAGCGAATTCACAGTAAATTCACGATAAATTTATCAAAGCATTTTTAAAGATAGGTTTATTCTAGATGTATTGTCATGCTTAAACAAAACTGGTTGTATAAAATAGCACCATTAATGCACAAAAACACACGATTTCAAATAATAGTACAAGTGTAATAACACACAAACAATCGTTCGTATTTCTTTAAATAAAATTCATGGATAAGTTTTAAAAGAATTTTTTTTTTATTTTATTGTATTTTTAATTTTAACCTTCACTTATGCAAAGCAAAGGTTTTTAGGGTGGTTATATTACGCTAACACCCTTGCCATGATATGGCTGATGCCTCTCCCATTTTTCGAAAGGAATGCTACCATCTCTAGTGAGAATCGAACCTTAAACCCTAGATATGGAGTGCTTAGGCCCTAACACTTGCTGCCCTTGGACCTCGTCTTTACTTTGAAAATCAATGTAATATAGACATTATATGGCTACCATGTAAATTTAAAGTAATCATGAGCAAGATAGGCAAAACTAGCCATATTTTAATTTTAACGTCCATTATTATTAACGACGAATTTTTGGACGGGTTATCTATAGTTTACCTCACTTTTCTAGCCAGGATAGATGCCCACGAAACGATACATTGTAACAAACTGCTCGAATGAAAAATCAAGTGGTTAAAAGTGAAAAGCTATCACTAGAAATTAAAAATACAATGAATATCTGACAAATGAAACAGCAAATAATTGCAATTTGAGTTAACCAAGTTTCATACAGAGCAATCCTACTCAACTCCTCCTCTGTACTCAACTTATCAATCCTTACTTCCTATAAAGGCCATACCGACTTATAGATTTTGTAACAACACTGACTATTTACACATGAGAACAAACCGGTGACCACTTATTAAACTAAGTATTCCCGTGATCTTCACCTCTTACTGACAGTTGCTCATAAACTGATACCCTACTCGATAACATTTAAAACACCTATAGTCAAACATGTAAATAATTATTTAACATTTAGTTTCTTCTTTCTGAGATGAACGTAGATTCATTTCATTCAGTTTTTGGGAACTCACTATATATATATATATATATATACGTATATATATATACATATATATATATATATATATACATATATATATATATATAAATATATATATATATATATATATATATATATATATATATATATATATATATATATATATAAATATATATATATATATATATATATATATATATAAGTATATATATAAATATATATATATATTCTTTATATATGGCCAAGGTCAAAAGAATAGTACTCCAATTCTCTTTGTACTATTTATTGTTTGTACGCCCTACACCTTTCGTGGCCTTTATGCCACCTCCTCAGGGGCCATTACATCCCTATGTGTGGATAGCTCGCCACCCATACAAAAAAAAATATATATATATATAACTTATGTTTGACTCGATAGAACGAACGTTTTTAAAAAAGGTAATACACAAGGAGGAGTGAACACCACTAATGCTTGATAACAACTGACTGTATTTAATCCGGCTGCGTCTTATATAGACTCAGCCTTGTTTATTTACAATCTTAACTCTTCGTTCCCCATAACAACCCCCCCCCCCCTAGTTTCCGGAAATACAGTCCGGAAACTCCTTAAATAATAAACAAAAGTAAAATAATAAACAAACACAAAACTTTCCTTAGAAACAAAAATTTAAATAAAACTATACATACTCGTATACAAGAATTAGTACTAAAAAATGAAACAGAGAACTTGTCAGCACGTATAATATACATATTTACATGATTAGACCGCTGGTCCAGGTCCTGCGTTATTGTTGAGGGGTTGTACAGGCACTTTCAACTGCTCGAGATGTACCGTTCGATGCCTGGGGGGGTCCCCTTGGGATCTGATGGTCACGAGGTTGTGTTCCCGTAATGCTATCACTGTGTAGGGTCCATCAAAGCGAAGGTCTTGTTTAGTCCTGTTTGTTGGTATTCTACGAAAGACGACGTCTCCGATTTGTAGGTGTTTGTCCGAGGTCTTCACCTGGAGATTATGTTTACGTACCCTGCAACTTTTCTCCCTCTGAAGCCGTGCCCTGGCTGTGCTGATGACTCTCCTTTGATTTGCACGTCGTTGGAGTACCGCTGTCACGATGCCTGGTTCACCTGCGGCTTCGTGCACGTCTCTCCCGAGCCGCAACGTCCCGAACAACATCTCAAACGGCGTAAATCCTGTAACGCTGTGTACGGAGTGATTGTAAGCTGTTACCGCCACTGCCATAGCTTCTTCACCGGTGAGTCCTCTGTCTGCTTGAACTATTCGTAAGTGTTCTCCCAACGTACTGTGTACTCGTTCTATTCCCCCGTGGCTTTGAGGATGACCAGGCGTGGTAATGTGCAGTTTTGTTCCCCACCGCTTTAGTAATGTTTTCACAGCCTCATTACGAAATTCTCGTCCCCCATCCGTAATTATGAGTTCTGGGGTTCCATACACTTGGCTCCAACTCCGAAGACTCCTGACAACCTCGCTCGCGGTTTTGTTAGTAATGGGAACGGCCATAACTACTTTACTGAAAGTGTCCACGATAGTTACCCACAACTGCTGTTTCCATGTGAACACATCCACTTGAACAACAAGAAGAGGGTTTTGAGAAGTAGGCGTTTCCTCCTGTAATGCTTGAGGTGGGTGTCGGTCGTACTTTGTTCTGTTGCAAACCTCACACTGAGCCACCACGGCTCGCACCATCTTCGTCATGCCTTTCCAATAGTATTTCCTCTTCAGGCCGGCCAACGTCTCATTTACACCTCGATGGTTGGCCTTACCTTGGTGTTGTGCGACAATTATATCCAACTGTGTTTGAGGTTCTGCGACCACCTCTCCTAACCTTGTACACCGTACAAAAACTCTGTCCATACCAATGCGTTCTTGTTCCCAGAGCCTAGCAATTTTGTCCCACACAGCTGCGTTTCCTACATACAAATACGTGGTGGTCCCTGGCACTGAAGCATCCTCCAGCAGGCGACAGATAACCTCGTCCGGAGCTGCGATGGGAGCGCGTACCGTACACTTCAGACTAGAGCGTGTCCTGCGGCCGTAAGTGATTTGTGGTGTACCTTCAGTCGTTGACTTCCAGACGATGTGTCTTTTCTGTCCAACCACTGCTTCATCAACTTCCGTCATAGTTCTCTCTCGTTCATCCGCCGATGCAGTGGCTTCGCTGTCTGCTCCTGTGCTTTGCCTGTCATCCGGGTTCCACTCGCGAAAAAACTGACGCAACGACGGAGTACCTTCTTCTCCGTTGGCCGTTGTGACGTTGACGTACTGTAACCTCGAGAGCCAGTCCGCTATCACATTGTCTTTTCCTGGCGTATACTGCACCCGGAAGTTATATTGGCTAAGGGTTTCTTTCCACCGTTGCAACCTGGCAGAGTTGTCTTTGAGGGTTGCAACCCACTGGAGAGGTTTGTGATCTGTTTTAACCACAAATCGCCGTCCGTAAAGGTATGGTTTAAAATGGTCGACTGCCCAAACTATTCCTAGAAGTTCTCTCTCTAGTGCGCTATACCTTTCTTCGGCACCCGTAAGCCGTCTGCTAGCATAAGCGACGGGTTGCTCTCCCGTAACTCCTTGCTGCGAGAGGACTGCTCCTAATGCGTAGCTGCTGGCATCTGTTGTGACGATAAAATCCTTCTCAAAGTTCGGGAACGCTAACGCCGGCTCTGATTTAAGCATCTGGATGCACTGTTGTATGTTGTTGCTCATCTGCTCAGTCACTCGCACCCTCCGTCCCTTTTTTAGAAGATTGTTTACTTCAGCTAGCTTATTAGCCATATCCGGCACGAATCGGCGATAGTAATTTAGCGCACCAAGAAGTCTCCTAATACCCTTGATGTCAGTGGGAATCTTGATTCCGGAAAGTGCCTCGACTTTCGCCGGATCAGGGCGAATTCCGTCTGCGGAAACAACGTGTCCCAAAAAGGTGACTCGAGAAAGGCCCATGTGTGTCTTTTCTTTGGACAACTTTAACCCGAACTCCCGCAATCTTGCAAATACTTTCCTCAAGTGTTCTTCATGTTCTTTGGCTGACCGACTAAACACGAGGAGGTCATCCATATACCCCTGGCAGAAATTTGGGTCTAGTTCACTGAGGAGCTCATCCATTAATCTCTGGAAAGTGATAGGCGCGTTTTTCAACCCGAACGGCATTCGCGTGAATTGAAAGTGTCCTCTCTCGAAGGAGAACGCCGTTTTCTCCTCGTCCCGTGGGTGCATCCGAATTTGGTGATATCCCGCCTTAAGATCCAAAGTGCTGAAAATTGTTGCGCCACTGAGTCGATCAATTATGTCTTCCAGCCTGGGCAGCGGGTACTTCTCGTCCTGTGTGGCTTCATTTAGCTTCCTGTAATCCACGACAACTCGGAATTTTCCTGGTGATCCAGCTTTCGGGACGGCCCACAGGGGGCTATTAAAACCAGATGAACTTGGCACTATGATTCCCTGGTCTCGTAGTTGTTTGAGTTCCTCCGCAATCGCAGCTTTGAGACTCTGAGGGTACCGCCGTTCCTTGACATAGATCTTACGGTCTGATGTCAGATGAATCTCATGTTGGGTTTTTCCAGTGGCACTAAGTGGTTGTCCTTCCTTATGAAAAATATCTCCAAATTCTTGTAGTAACTTGTCCCAAATCTCTGCTGCTGGGCGTACCGCCCCTATGTGGGGCTCCCCTTCCGCTTTATTCCCCTCACACAAATATTGCTGTTTTCTGAATTGCACCTTCCACTGCCTGTCTGTGGTCTCGATCTTGCCGTCAAGCATCGCCAACGCATCGCATCCTAGAATTGCTTGATACTCGGGCGGCATCCGTGGGACTACGTGAGCCGTCATATTTTTGCCCTCAGCTCCCCAAAAGGTCAACGGGATGTCAATTTCTCCCACTACGTTGCATGTCCCTCCGAGCGTTTGCAGCTTGCACCTACACGCCCTCACTGGTCGCCTCAACCATGTAACCTTTCTGCTCGCTAATGTTTCCATACTCACTAAGGTACACGTGCTGCCCGTATCCACTAGCCACTCGATCCCGCCTTTCTCAATGATCGGCAACCCATTCTTCTCGCTGATTGTAATTGTCGCCGGGTCGCCGCTCGACTCACACCTGTCTCATACTGTTCGCTTTCGTATTTGAAAATTTCTCAGGACGGCAGCATACGATGCCGCTGGGGCTGCTGGTTTTGCCTCGTCGGTTGCGCTGCTATCATCGGAGTCCACCTCGGATTCGACTTCCCGACGTCTCGCACTTGCCCGGCTTACTCTATGGAAATTGACCTCCATAGGTTCTCCTGAGTCTTTTCTCTGCTGCTTTTTCACATATGGGCAATGTCTCGCCACATGGCCTGAATTGTCGCATTCGAAGCACCTGACTTTTGGACACTTAGCAGCTAAATGCCCAGTTCTTCCGCATTCGAAGCATTTTTTTTCCACTTCCCTTTTCCTGGTTCCTCTGCGTTCCACTGGTTCGCGGCGCTGGTAGTCGCGCTGAAAGCCTTCTTGCCCCGCACTCCATTCTGGTCTCCTCGGTCGATTATCTCTCGCTGACCTCCTTACATACTCCCTCCGAGGTCTCCTACTGACGTTGGCCCAGGGTTCTTCCTCTTCTTCTGGCCCTACTGAGTGCCTCTCCGCTTCCTTTTCCCCTTCTTCCACCAGCGCTTGGGCGGCCTCCATGAACTCTTTTCCCGCCTCGATCACACGCCCAGTTTCCTTGCCAAGGTGTACTTTCATTACCCTCTTAAGGACCAGAATTGTTGCTTTCGTTTCGGTCGCCTCAGGTGTTTCGCCCAATTTATCCATGATTTTGTTGTACCACGCTATAAGCTTGGCGGCGAAGTATCCTACAGACTGCCGTGGCCCTCGACTCTCCCGAAGCATCTTTATTATATCCTCCTCTGGAGCCCATCTCCCACCTCCATAAGCTTTCTTTAGCCTAGCCTTGAGATCCTCCCATGGCGTGCCCGTGTCGCTTTGTATTTGGTTCAACACCTGGCGACGCACCCGGCCTACAAGGGCTGCGCGCAAAGTTAGTACGTCATTGGAATCGAGCCATCCATTTTCCGCCTTGCTATCGATGGCTGCAGACAGCCTATCACCATCTTTTAGAAAATGAGACAGTTCTCCCACTTCACCTGTAAACTTTTCAACTTGGCTAATGGCGGTTCTCATATCTTGCGCATTTGCTGCCTGAAACTTCAGCCATTCTAGTGTGGTCGCAGCATCTGTGGCCATTCTGATCCGGTTCAACCTGTCTTGCACTGTGTCACGTGCGCGTTTCACCGGCATACACTTTTACACCCGCGGTTCACCAAAAAAAAACTCCCGGGTTTCGGCACCACTTATGTTTGACTCGATAGAACGAACGTTTTTAAAAAAGGTAATACACAAGGAGGAGTGAACACCACTAATGCTTGATAACAACTGACTGTATTTAATCCGGCTGCGTCTTATATAGACTCAGCCTTGTTTATTTACAATCTTAACTCTTCGTTCCCCATAACATATATATAAGTGTATATATATATATATATATATATATATATAAGTATATATATATATATATATATATATATATATATATATATACATGTATAAAATTTAAATTGGAAAAAGAATGTAAATGAAGTATCTATTTTATAATTTGTATGAGGGCTCGTCGCCATAGATGCGAAGCCCTCAAAATAAGTAAAAGAAAACTTCAAACATCCACCGGTTTAGGGCTGTCTGATTATACAGCGATGTAAACAGAATGCCATAGTAAAAAGAAGAAGAAAATCGAAGATACGCCCCTAGTAGAAACCATCAGAAGTCTACTCATTGCAATGAAATAATGCTATAAATGAATGCCTTTTCGACAAGTTTTATTGCAGAGTTAATGCTATCCTGTGGTTAGTCATAAAACCCTCCCAACCCAGCAAGGAAATACAGAAGATGGAATATGTAATTAAATTTTATCTTCACCAGATCGTAAAGCTGGCTCGTTTGCATAATGCCATTCCGACACAAGTTTAAAAGGCGATATGGCATCACCATTAGACTCAGGGATACATTTCGAAGGAAGAAGTTTCCTCTAGACAATTATTCAGAGAACTGATATTCTTCGTGATACCTAAAGATGTTACATTGTATGGCTTAAAACATGAATATATGTACAACATAATTTCAATCCTTCTCTATTATTTTTATTTTCAGCTTTCATAAAGATAAATTATATGAAGTTTTACCGTCAAGCCTTATTTCAATAAGAAGCAAAAAGGTGTGCACTTTTATTCAGACATTTTATCTGGTGGGAATATGTGTCACGTTGATGTTATTGGTTGTACTGGCTATTGTTCGTACTTTTTCAAGGTAATAGTAAAAATATAAATTCTGTTCCATAGATGTTTATTCAGTGGTGTGTAGCGCTCACTGAGTCTTCAAAATCTTAGCAATATAATCACCAACGGCCATAGCCACGTTAAATGCACAGGTTCCTATTGATCAGCGAAGTTAAGGAACATCGGGCACGTGCTGTTGGCATTATAAAAGGGTGGCAACCTATAGATAGCCCGGCTTTAATAGCCCAAGTGTGGATGCGCCGTTAAACAAACACACCCAAAAAAAAAAAAAAAAAATTATCACATCAGATCATAAAATAACAACAATGTTTATCACACAAATATATGCAAAATATATACGAATAAATATGAACTTAAAAACAGGTCAAATTTATTAATAAATTATATTAAAAAAATAAAAGCAATATATGAAAATGATAAAATCCACTACACATTAAATTATTATTACGGGTTAAAAGTCTATAAATCTACAAAAGTTTAACAATTAAAAAAAGTAGTTACATAAATAATAAGAAAATAAGAATATAGAGGGGCATATGCCTAAATTACCAGCCGGCTACATATTTTACTGGGTATTTTTACATGGCGGGACAAGGGAGCACGATGTCTACAACTGATTCCAATCAAATAGGTAAATAAAAAGTCCGTCACGCAGGAGCTGCATAACTAAGCACTTTCCTCAGAATTTTTGTAGTGTAGACTACATTACTGAATAATTTGCTGTAAATAACCTATATAAATAAAATAAAAACGTGAATAGTTCTGCTCATTTACATTTCGTATGAGAACTGTTCAATTATTAATTTTGTAAATAATTTGCTTCCAGAGTTATGTTAATATATGATACTGTACTACTTAATAAATACACAAAAACTTCATTTTCCGTCTTTTGAACTCACGCAGGAACTGGCTTGAGTCCCCATAGTGGGAGATAGCGCTCCTCGCGGCGCCTTTGGGAACCTACGTCTGGCCGGCTAATTCCAATGAAACAGAGTTTAAAGTAAACCCTCCTTTCCAATCGACCGATTTACTTAATTTTTACAACAATTCTTTCTCACGAGATACCCATGACGTATACCGCGTTTCGTTACAATACAGCAGAAATTACGACCGGTATGAGTATATTAGTACTTTAGGTCCGGAGTAAACCACCCCTCCAAATAACCCGATTTAGTTTATTTTTATAACCCATTTTTCTCTGTTGATTACCACCACGAATACCGAGTTTCGTTGAAATGTAACAAAAATTACGGCTGGTAGTGGCAAATTGGTAATGTGGGTCCGGAGTAAACCCCCCCCCCTCCTAATAAACTGATTTAGTTTATTTTTACAAAGTATGTCTCTCTTTAGATCAACATAACGAATACCGAGTTTCGTTGAAATATAACAAAAACTACGGCTGGCAGGGAAAAATTAGTGTTTTGGGTTCGGGGTAAACCCCCCTCGCGATGGAGCGATTTTGGTGGTTAACGAACTCGTTCAATCGTTTGCTAATTGAACGCTATATACCACGTTTCGTGAAGAAAAAACCGAAACTCTGGCCGCTATCGTGTTAACAGACACACACATACACAGACAAACACACACACACACACATATATATATATATATATATATATATATATATATATATATATATATATATATAAATTTTAACGGGGGTCATTTTCGGTGCCTACTAGGTAGGATCGATGGAGATTTGAAGACATTTTTCAAAAATTCCGTCATGAGTGCAAAAAGGAGCAAGACAATTGGATTTCGATTCCGCATTCAGGCAAATTAACTCACACAGGCTCATTTTTATTAACATGTCTTGCGTGGTCACTTGTTATTGGTAATTTGACTTTAACAAAACAAACCATTTTTATGGTAGATGGCATTAATCGTCATTTGGCAAATTTTGAAGATGTAATTTCCAATATTCAAAAACATCAGACTAGTTTGAAAGCTTTCAACGGTTCAACTTTGGGGAAAACTAGGATCTTTCAAACTATGCAACACGTGTAAAGAAAAAACTAATTGTTTTCGAGGAGTTAATTCATCACGTTGTGTGACGAAAACAGTGTCTTGCTTTAAATAATTATATCCCGAGGACCTAAAATATTGGGTCCAGTGATAGCATTACCCGATGATATGTAGCTCGATAGTGTAATTGACAGTGAAAAACTCCTGATTCTGTACTTAAATCCCAGCCTGACTACTTGGTTTTTATGTAAAATAAAGCATTGAAAACGCTAATATTATTATTATTTATTATGAGTATTTCGCTACTATGGCGATTTCACTCCTTAAAGTTGATAGCTCTATGGTCTAATCAACCAACAAATATTTAACTTCCTGCGGAAGACTAACGTACTTGACAAATTATAACATGACCTCTACGACTAAATTGGCAACAAAAAAAAAAAAAAAAAAAAAAAAAAAAAAAAAAAAAAAAAAAAAAAAATTAGAGAGAAAAGAGAAGATACAGAGAAGATGTTATGTATTCCGTTAAAATAAAAATTATACTTAGATTCACTAGCAACTAACTACCAACTTACGGCCAAATACTAAAACCTTATTGACAGACACACAGACCATTGTAGTTTACATGAAACAAATTTGACATTTTTATATTATTTTATACATGTTCATTTAATATTTTTCAAAAGTTGAATCGCCTAGCCGTTACAACTTATTAAATAATAAATAAATAAATAATCAACCAGCATTTTTATCACAATTTGATTCCTTTATAACCATAAACAGAGGGCGGACAATGTATCTAATATGCCTAGAGCGGATGTCTTAAAATGACATTGTATAGTTTAGTGTTTTCCAAGTAAGAAAGTATTTTGTTTATGTATTGGCTGCTGTCCCTCAATAATTCGTGCTTGTCATGTGGAATATTACAGTTAGTGTCGTCTTCTACATTTTACTGTAAAGTCTCGAATTAGTGTAAAACACTAATAATAATCAGATCAAACCGATTAGGCAATTTTTTAAAATGTAAAATTCAACCTGAGTGGCAAATGCCGTCTAAACAAGATTTCATTTCCTTGTTTTGTATTGGAATTTCAATTTGTTTTTTCTTTCTTTTCCTTTCTTAATATTGGAAGCCCGTTTACAAAAGAAAAGTAATTTACTAGCGCATTTCATCTACGCTTACGAAAATAATAGCAGACAGATGTTTGTATATCAAATTACAACAAAGGGAGAGAAATGAATCTAGGCCACATAAAAGCAAGAGAGCGTTTAATTCTAAGCGTCTTCTTTCATGAGTTCTTCCCCTTTGAATAGAAATTATGAACGCCTGTACAATGCAGACCGTTAATTGTGGGATAATATGAGGTGGAAGCTGTAATGAAAACAACATTCAACCCCAGAATTTGTTGTTGCTTCTAGCTCCCTTCCATTTAACCCATCTAACAATGGGTGTGTAATAATACTTTCCTAAATGTTTAAGTTACTTGCTGTTACCCAGTGTGCCATGCTACACCTACATTCTGTCTATGACTCTCCCCGTATCAAGATCTACTTGATACCTAGTTATCTATACCCAGTTACGAAAATCGGTCAAACGATATGAATTTGTTTTAGTTCATAATGTTACCGGCAGAGGCCAGCACAACAGCACTTCATCTAACAGCCGACAGAGGCCAGTAGTAGTCGATTCAAAATGGCCGTCGCAATCTGAATGGTTCAGTGTAGCCAATTTTTCTTGAACAAAACTTTTGACCTTTTGACCAAATTTTGAAATTTAACCCTAGCCTAGGAGATTTCTCGTATCAAGACCTACCTGTGTGCCAAGTTTGGTCAATATCGGTCAAACGGTGTAGATTTGTATAAGGAACAAACAAATAAATAAATAAACAGATAAACAGACAGGTACGTGATTTATATATATATATATATATATATATATATATATATATATATATATATATATATATATAGATTAGGTTTTAGTTTTTCTTCCCTTTAGAACCCTACATAAATGTTCCGATGATTTTGATGCAATTTAGCGGTTAAATACAATGTTTAACTAGTATATAAGTCAACCTGCGAATACTTTGTGATATAAGATCACTATGTCTATAATGTATTAATCAATATTTGTAAAATTTATTTATGTACGCAATTTGCGTACATAAATACATTTTACAAATGATTAAGATTATTTATCTTTTGTAGAAAATGAAGATTTTTAGTATTTATTATTTTAGTAGCTTGCAATATGACAATAGTTTTTCGATCTGTATTATACAGATTATGCACTGATCAATCTGAGGGTTCATATTTAATAACAAAAACGTCCTAAGAGTAACTTGAGATATTTTCGATACATCTGGTTTTTAGTGTTTAGCTATCGATATAGGATTTTTGTAATTTTTATGTATGATGCACCTTTCATACAGCTATGAAATTTTTACGGATAATACTTGAGAAATTACTGATTTTACGTGATTTTTTTTTGGTAGGTGTGCTTGGAGGGGTAGTAAGGGAAAACTGCCCTTCAAATCTTCACAATTTTTTTTCTTATCTTATAAGTAGTCCGAAAATGATGAAAAAAATACACAAGGTACACCTAATCAATAGCTTACATTCACATTATTTTCATTTAAATATTTAGTATAGTTTCATAGAAAAACGACTTTGAAGTTAGGGGTTTCAACCCTTATTCCCTCAAACCGAGTACAGTTAGGGGTTTGATAATTGACGAAAAATTGTTTCTAGGAACTCGAAATAAAATAATGACATCAAAGTCAAGGAAGACGCCAGTGCAGATTTCATATGGAAACACGGTGAGACCCTTTGGTACTTTGCCTTTACATGCTTGGATCAGGTCAGTTGAGTGTTTTTATTTCAAGGATATTGTTTAACAAAGACAAAGATGTAGCTATTTGACTTGTTAATATGTGTATTTACTACGCATTGATTGCAAAGCGCCTTCAAACATGTTATAAGTTCATCTTAAGTTGTTATTGTTCATTTGAATCTAGTTGCCGTGTTCATTTAAGTAATACAGAATTTTTTCCTCCTAGATCGCTCATTTGTCCCACTGTGCGCTGGTGGGGATCGAATCCACCATCTCCCGCTTATGAATCCAGCGAACTAGCCACTAGACCACGGGAGACCCCTGTAAGATTTATTAATTTTAGTTTCGTTTGAGAAATAGGTATTAAAAACATTACCGCTATCCTGGAAGGAGAATGAAGTGCTGAGTAATTGGTTGTAATTCGGATGAAGATGGATATAAATGCTTAGTAAATAAAGTGTAAGTATTTACGACTACGCCGAATGAAATCGTCGGGGCTGGAACGCCATGGAAGAATTATGAAAAATTGAGGCAATGTTTTACTCTTGACATCTATTGGCACCATGCTTGATTATATAACAAATTACATTGAAGGGGGACAAGAATAACAAACCGGGCCACATAAAACTCAAATTGAACTCTAACAACCTATATTAATCTAATTTATTTTGCTATGAAATACTTCTGGCATATGGATGTATGGACTAGAACGTATGAAATGGAAATTAATTTTGCTAAATGGAGGCTTTTTAGTAGAAGATGGGGCATTTCCATTGCAGACGTACTGGACAAAATTTTATGAAAACAGTGTTCTCATGTGTAAGAAAAGAGCACAAATAATCGTTCTGAGCCCCTTTGGCATTTTGGTCGATTCAAATTATTATAAAGAGTAACTGACAAAAGTTTGGTTAAGAACTCCATATTTCCGGAGCCCTAAAGGTAAAGGGATGTTCTACTAAAGAACAAGATGTTTTCTGATGTAAGTCAAGGAATTGTTGGGGTGGGGCCTTATTGTCTTTATAATGTACAAATAGCGTTCGGTACGGTACGTCAAGGAAATAACTTGTCAGCAAACACTTGTTGGGCTGTTTACACGATTTGACAAAGAAAAAGTTATGTATTATATATATATATATATATATATATATATATATATATATATATGTATATATATATATATATATATATATATATATATATACACACATATACAGGGTGGCCCAGATAAGCGGGCCACAAGATAAAAAACTAAAAAACGGTTTGGGATATCAAAATTTTTCAAAAGAACGAAGCTGCTGTTCTCGTCGAGATCTATAAAATGGTGCCCTTGGAAATAAGAAAATAGCACTTCTAAGGGCTCAAATGGGCCTCCGAAGGGAAGGGTTTCCTCTTTACTATACTTTATTTTGCATTATATTTTTAAAATGTACTAAAAAAACAAGGAAAAACCGTGCAAACGGGGTTTCAATTCGTCAAGTAGTTCTCGGTAAAAGTACGTTTTCATTTGCGTTTATTCCTCATCTGAAATTAATAAAAAAGGCTTGAATTTATTTAAATAGTATTTATGTTAAGAAAGGGGCAATTCAGCATAGGAGAATGTGTGCACGTGCAGTAGCGTGGCCCTGTACGAAAAAGAAGACTGTATGTGTCACAAAAAAGTGTCCGCTGGCGTTCGCGCACGCACAGTGGCGTGGCCATGTACGAAAAAGTGGACTGTATGTGTCAGACAAAAGTGTTCGTTGGCATTCGCGCATACGCAGTGGCCATATACGAAAAAGAAGACGGTACGCGTCACAAAAAAGAGTCCACTGGAGTTCGCGCATGCGCAGGGGCGTGGCCATGTACGAAAAAGAAGACTGTATGTGTCACAACAAAGTCTCCGCTGGCGTTCTCGCATGCGCAATGGCGTTAGCGTATTTTTAGTTGCGTTCGCGCATGCGCAGGGCGTGCGCACATGCGCGGAGATTATGTACGAAAAAGAACACTATATGTTATACGGTACAATACATACATACATGATAGGTTTGTCAGGTGGACCTAAAGCATATTTATGTTCCTGAATATGAGCAAAAGGCTATAAACGAAATATTTTTTTTTTCAATAAGTTCTATCTCGTTTACGTCTCGTCAAGTTCTCTAAGCCACTTTATCGTGATCACTTTTGCCATGTGTGATTTCATTTTCATTTTTGAATCAACAAGAGCGATACGTCCAATAGGTTAGCGGCATTTCGAGCCACCATATATAATATGAGACTGTAAACAGCTGTGCTGTCTGTATTAATGAAGACCTAGGACAGAGAGAATGAGAGAAAGAGAGGGATACAAGAGAAGGCCACGGGATACCCCGAGGCTATGGACGCAGCCCTCTTCTGTTCCAAGGGCCTAAAGAAAACATGTATGCTACGGTCCTTTGTAGGGTATAGCATCGCTCTCTACATCTCTTCTATTTGGATTAGCCCGCCGAAGAAAGGCCCTCTAAGACAATCTCTGACCTTAAGAAGGAAAAGAGTTTGCAATATTTATGAAGGAATAGCTTTCACATCCCTTTTGTATTCTTTTCCTTCGACAATTCAAAATATTTGTCAAGTTAGCAATTCGTTAAGAAGAAATTTGAAAAAAAGAAAACAACAAAACGGACGCGGAGATAGGCCTTGTCTTTTTTGTTTCAATACAGCTGTTCTATACGGGATAAAATCTATACATGAGCAAAACGTTTGCGGCAGACGTTTTTATCTAGAAACTTGCAATTTTAAATTTGTGTCCAACTATACACCTAAACTGGAATCGTGAAGTTTGGAACCGTGTATTATTCTGCGTTGAGTCCAGGTTCTGTCTCCGGTCTCCAGATGGACGGAAAAAAGTATGAAGGTATGAAGAAAAGTATGCTACTTGCTCTCTTTCTCCAAGGGGTGCGTTTGGTGGTGGGTCAGTGATGGTGTAGGGAGGAATAAATTCAAACTCCCGAACAGAATTGGTTCTTCTGAACTGAGGCTCAATAACTGCTGACAGGTATATTATGTAAATACTTGAGCCACATCATACCTTTTGCCAGAAATATCGAAGGTTACTTTATTTTTAAGCACGATAATGACCGACCTCATGTCGCTCAATCAGTGAAAAATTTCCTTGGAGAAGAAGAAATTGAAGTTGTGGTTTCGCCACCTAGATGTTTAGATATTAACCCCATAAAACATGTATGGGACATGCTTGCTAGACATGTCCGCACCTGAGAAGCAAAACATTTTGCAGATTCAAGGCAAATGTTAGTGAAACAGTGGAACAACAGCCCAGAATCCCTAAAAAAAATCTTCCTAAGTTTTTCCTAAAATCTTTCGTTTTTATGTTATGAAACAGGAGCATATTTTTATTTTTTAAATTTTGTTGCCTTTAAAAAAGTTCCAGAAAAGATTTTTTATTTTTCATTTCCCTTATAATTAAGTGTGACTGTCTAAGAAAAAAAAATCCATTCAAAAATACCCTATACAATTCAGTAATTTTTTTATATTCAGGTGATCCTTTAATTTTGTCCGGCAGTGTATTTTTATTTATTTATTTATTAAAGGCAAAATTATTTATTTATTACTCAATTGTTTTATTTAATTATTTATTATGGCTATTCTGTTAATAAAGGCTATATTCATTCATCATTCATTCATGAGACAAAATCCAAAAAAGAATTAAAATATTACTATTAGTGAAATTACAATTTTTGTGATAACTGTCAATCTCTGTGAGTAATTTCTTATACTACACCCTGTTTGAGGCATTATTGGAAAATACCCTACGTCGGGGAAGGCTGCTGGAATGCAGGCATTAAGTATTCTCTCTCTTTTTTACTTTAGTGCCAATTCTCAATAGTTCAAACTTGAATTAGCATGATTTATACCCATTCTATAGCAGATGGAACTTGGAGTGTGAAATCTCATGGAAAT
The DNA here is from genome assembly GCA_946811695.1 of Gonocerus acuteangulatus. Classification (NCBI taxonomy): domain Eukaryota; kingdom Metazoa; phylum Arthropoda; class Insecta; order Hemiptera; family Coreidae; genus Gonocerus; species Gonocerus acuteangulatus. The sequence continues at coordinate 83,218,207 of OX328123.1, forward strand.
TAATCGGAGCAACGTGTTGTAGTTTAATTTCAGCCTTGCTCTAACTCTATCACTTATCAAGCTGCAAAAAACTGCTCCTTTAATTCCAGTCGGAAATACATCAGGGAATATAGATCAATACATTTTTATTAAAATCTTCTTCGGAAGAATTCCGTGGACTGGGGATCTTTCTTAATAGTTTTTAGAATATATAAACAATTCCGCTTTTAATAACACAGGTCATCATTTAAAAGAAAAAAAAATTCGAAGGGTCTTTATGGGGTATTTGGGGTTTCTGATTACGATGTTCGGGTCGGTTAACCTTCATCACATCAGATTCAATGTCATTTGAAGATCAAATAGAGAAAAAAACCGTAGAAAAAATCTTTAAAAAATTACCATTCAGCGTCTGCAGGTGCTGTTATTGATCAAACAAGTCGATTTGCGGGGAAAGAAATAAAAATAAATTCTAGGAGTGTTGATTTTTAATTTATTTGTATTTCATTATATCTGTAGATGATCGACCAAAAGTAACTTTTTCTTCTCGCAGTCTGCTTTTCTTCAGCAATAATTAAATTTCAATTAAGTTAATAAAATAACGTTTCTTCGAATGTCCCTGTATTTTTTAATATTCAATAAAGTGACTTTCCCCTATTAAAAAGAAATTTTCTTCATCGACGATTCCTCAAAACTACCAAAAAACATTAAAGAGTAAAGTAGTCGGGAGTTACCCCTTAAAAATACTCAACTCTCAAAGTTTTAAAAATGTAGGTAATTTATTTAAATTTTAACGTCCATTATTATTAACTACGAATTTTAGGACGGGTTATGTATAGGTTACCACCCTTTTCTAGCCAGGATAGGGCTAATGCCTTTTCTTTTTTCTAAAGGGAAGCCACCACCCCATTTTGGAAATCGAACCCACGACCCATGGCTCGGAGTGTTATGTGCTCACGGCCTCCGGGCCTCCAAAAATGTAATTATAAACTAATTGTAATATGTATTAATACATAAAATAACGTTTTCTGTATTATTGACCTTATAGTAATTTAATAATTAACCTTTTTTTTTTAGAAATTGGTATAAGGAAATCTTTATAAGCAATATAAATAAATAAAAACAAATTGTTACTGAAAAATAATTCGAATATTGCTTGATACGAAATTACCAACTATCATATTTTCACAGCATCATGAAACCCACCTTTCTCTTTCATAATGAATCCAAAAAAATCGAACATAATAACTCTACCGCTTCTTTTCTATATATCGATTGGTCCCGGTGCAATGTTTACGTCCAGAATTGTATTTTATGAACGTGATTTTTTCCTTTTCCCTTCTCCCCGTTGTAGATATTTCCCTTTTGACGATATGAGATAACCCACCATTTGTTCCAAATCGCTTGCTGATTTATTGGCATTGCACGACATCATAACTACATTCGTTTTGGCTATAGAACTTATCACAGAGATTGAAGAAATGTAGTGAAATGGATTCCATGTTTCTAGGGAAATCATTTTGCTTACAAATGGTACGTATTAAGACATTGTTGCCTTACGGACCCCAATCATCAACCATCTTTCGTGAAATGATTCCTAGAAATGTCCATGACATAGGCACAATTTCTTCAAGGAAAAAAAAATATCGAGAAGTCTAGAACCAGGCTTGAATTTTATATAGAGAATAAAAGAACCGATCCCTTATAAGAAGGCAATTTTATTTGTTGTAAAAGGAAGTGAGCGAGAGCGCAAGGAACCAATCAGGAGGCGAAGATTGATCAGGCTCGAGCAGGGATAGAAACGTGAGTAGATTCTTGACAGGTCAGGCCCCAGGCTGTCTGCCCATGCAGTCAATAGGGGATTCCAAAGGCGAACCACATCTCTACACCAGTAGTCTCACGGCTGGGATTTTACTCTCTTCATATTTTCTACCAATAACAATTTCATCATCAAATCACCGATATATCAAAGCCTGGCACGGAGACTTCTCTTACGTTTATTCTCAATCTTTTAACAGATTTCAGAGGACGTTCTCTGCCGACCAGCTATGCTAATCATGGGAGTATTACATCAAAGGAATGTTTAAAATATTTTTCCTAGACTGAAAAAACAAGAACTGAAGAAAAGACTCCTTGGGCCCTGATCTAAATTACCAATTCCGAACAAACTTACGATAAAGAAAACAATCATACGAGCTAGAATGGCGATCTGCAAAAGCAGCCAACATCAACAGAATACAGGCATTCCAGTCTAAATTTCTACGCAAAATTGTCAATACCGCTTTCTACGTATCCACCGAAAGTTTTCACAATGACCTTAACATCTCATTGCTCCTTGACCAAGCTAAAAAGATACAAAAAATGCACTAATAATTACTATCACATATCTAGTATTTCTAAAGTGACACAACTCGAAAATTGGTTTTATTCACACCGTCAAAGTTATAACTGTGAAAGACATGGACATATCTCTTTATCAATCATCAAAACTGTATGTACCTAGCTTCTACACCAGGGGCCACATGCGTCACCTTTCCAGTCTCTTAATCCTAAGGCCCCTACATAAGCAACAGTGATACATTTTCAGTCGAGTTTTATTTTGAGTTGTGTCACTTTAGAAATACTAGTGCGATATATTGACTAATAGATAATTTTATAAAAAAAAATATATAAACATTTATCAAATTACTTACTTATGATTTAATCTTATTTTACAGGTGAGCTTCTTATTGTGAAGAGAGATTTATTACTGTGTTCAAAATAACAAGGTTAGTTATATATTATCTGTTATTGGAAATGAGTGAGAAACCATTTAATACGATATACTTTTTCTCACTAATGGTAATCAGCAGCCTATTAACCCTGGAACACTAACCCTAATTCATCCTACACTATTACTAACCTGTGTATCAATTTGACGTATACCCAGAAAAATTACTCAGAACTTGATTATCAGGGATAATGGAGAAATCTGTTGTTAAAAAAAATGAATATTTGTCAATATTTAACAATATTAACAAATTAAAACCATAAAACATAGAGCAACAAAAAATATGGACCATTTCCGGGGTATGGAATACTAACATTTGAAATTTGAACTTGAAATAGTTTTAACCAACTAAAACGCTTACACCTAAAATAAAATGTTTTTTATGAACAAAGTAATCTTATTTTATTTATTTTTAAAGGTTTTATGACACATTTTTACCGATCAAAAATATTTCGGGGGCGGGGGGGGGGACTGCGGCCCCCTCAGCCCCCCTTATATACGCCCATGACCTTTCTCAAGATATAACTGGAATAATGATAATAATACATAATATAATATCCCAATGCCTTCTCGACTTTAAAAATATTTACTGTGTTAGCAATGTGTAATTTTCGATCATTTGCATAATTAATTAATGGTGTAATTATATTTTAGGTGCTCGTTACTATCTCTGTGTCAAATTGATGCAATTTATAATGACTCTTTATTAATACCTATACGTCAGTTGCTCATATTACTAACAGTGCAAGAAAATGAGGTAGAAAAATTTACAGGTATTACTAACCTGCACGTCAGTTTGATGCACTGTCTTCTTCGAAAATCAAGGTCACACCTATCTAATTTGTCGCTGAGAGGTGAAATCATGCTGGATGGGAGCAGGAGGAATTTGATCCAGGAATAGGTGGGGGGGGACCGGCTCTACCCCCATTTAACGGAAGAAAATGACAATTGATTACATTCATATGCGTCAATATGACGCAGGTTTGTGTTCCAGGGTTAATTAACACACAAAGCACTGATTATAATTAAAAATAGAAATCTTGTTTGAACAGAATTTCCAGCATTCCTTTAACATACATTCTAGGTACAGAGATTTTTATACAAAATCGTGAATACATAGTTCGGAGAATTGATATTACTCCATTATAAAAACAGCAATTCATCATTTAAGAAAAAAGATAAAATTAAATACATTCGATAGTTGGTATGACGATATCGGGTAGTAATTAAAATGTGTGTTGCGGCGACTCGCTTGCGTACTCATGCTTTGTGCCGACGGAAGTTGACACTTAGTTCCTTGGGCATCGTTCGCGAGCGAGTCATACGCTAGTTATGAACCCATCTGGCTTTTGGACTGAGGTTACCCAGATAGTAACGAGAGTTGGTTACAATTGTCGGTTGCTATGATAAGTGTTCCTGCCATTTTGTATTCTAAAATAGTGATTTCTGTGTAAGACGTAATACAAGAATACTAAACGTAAATTTTTGTATTTATTGATCATTATGTGCGTAAATAAGCAAAATGCGTACGAAGAAAAATGCCAGAATTTATGTTAGGCTTATATTATGACAAATGGCAAACTCCATAAAAAAATACGTCGATGAAATAAAAATTCTCCTACATTTAGCTAGTATCTTTCATATATGGAATTTTCTGACACCCTCATAACAATATCGCACTTTCATCTCACTATGTTTTCGTGATCGTAGCAATTTCCACTCGGATCATTTTTCCCGTGGTAAGAATTTAAAAGTCAAGCCGAATTGTTGGAAAAATATAAACTTATATTTAATGGCATATTGTAGTTTTATTGTTTATTAACACCTAAATCCAACTATCTTCATCTCACCATATAGATGGTTTTAAGTGCCAATAAAAGCTCCCGTCAGCCATTCTTCATTTTGTGGCAGTCTTAAATTCTATCATCTCTCTTTATTTCCCTCGACAATGCCTTTATCCTTTTATTATCTATTCTCACATTACAGGAACTCCTTCCATTTTCTAAGTATTAATAAACGAACTTAACCTTGAAGAATAGAGAAAAGCCACACTTTATCTTTAGTCATACTAACCCTCAATGTTCTTTAATGTTGGAATAAAGTTCCAGAGTACAGTCAATGTGGTCTTCTCTCTATAGATCAGTTGGTCCTTTAGTTTGTACAAGGCAATTTTGGCCTTGCCAAAATAGAGGAATTTTGTGCGAGTGAGACATCTAAGAGGTAAATACTCGTTCTTTAGGCAAAAGATTATAAAAATCATTATATTTGTTCTTCCATGAAGACCCCGCATTCCAAAATAAATATCTCAATCAAAAACATGAACCAAGTTATACATTTTTACTCCAAAAATCAAAAATTATGTTCTTAGGTTTACTGAATGAAGGCCACTGAAGCTGCATTTATCAAGTTAGCAGACCTGGTAAAAATTAACAAATACAATGAAATGATAATAAACCTAAAAATGAGAACTACTCGGGTCAACCCGGGGTTGATTCGCGTGCGAGTCTCGCTTGAGGAAAGTTGACATTTTTTAGCGATGGCCTCTCGGAAAAAATTATTTTTGGGGGCTGGCGTATTTTCTTTATAATTTGTGCCACTAGGATTCAATTAAATTTTTATTTATTTATTGAAATGTCACAACGAAGCGATATGCTCTTTAGGTCAATGTGCGAACAAAGCTAACAATTATACAGCACTATACAAACATGTCTGACAAATATAAACAAAAAACAATGAATTTGGGAATATATTTCATAAAATAGTAATTTTGAACAGTCGGATTGAAAATGCAACAGAAATAAAGTTTTTAATTAAAAAATTAAACATGAAAATATATGTTATATTACCTATATATATATGTATATATATATATATATATATATATATATATATATATATATATATATATATACAACTTGAAAACTTGTAATTTTAAATGAATTATAATGTTAAATGCATTTAACTGTTAAATAAACAATAGTGTATTAAAAAAGTTGAAATTTCTTTTTAAGTATCAGATATTTTAATATATTGTCTATGTGTGTACTGTCCTCTGTAAGTAGTTCGTGTAAATCATTTGGTAAGTCAATGTTTTCTCTTTCTCTGCAGTCTGTAAGTAGGTGTTTAATTGTCAGTGGAACGTTGCAAATTGTACAATTCGGTTTGTCCTTTTTAGCGCGGTTCCTCCCTTCCCTATAGGGAGGAACCCCGCTTATAAGGTTGATACAATGAAACAATCCGGAAGTGCCGACTAGAAAATTTTGCGTTTCAGAACCCCTAGAAACCGAAAATAACGGTGGTTCAAATTTGTATATATATATATATATATATATATATATATATATATATATATATATATGTATATATTTATTTATATATATATATATATATATATATATATATATATATATATATATATGTATATATTTATTTATATATATATATATATATATATATATATATATATATATATATATTTGTCTGTTCGCTCTCTAAATAGAAGACGAATGGTCCGATTTTGATGAAATTTGGTACAAAAATCTGTCGTCCAATTTGAAAGGTCAAGTTCGTTAACCAGCAAAATCCGCCCACTGGAAGATGGCGTTTGGGGCGAAATTCGCGCAGAAAAAATCGTAACGCTTACGTTTTTGAGTTCATAAGCTTGTACGTACTCGTTTTATAGGCTTCTTGGGCTAGAAAAACGAATGAAACCATTTTCAAGGCGATAGCTTTAACCGTTGTCGAGAAAATTGGAAAAATAGTTTTTGAATACCGTTTTTGGTTTGGGTACTTAGAATAACGGGATTCAGTTGAAACATTATGTGCATGTTCTACTTTCATTAAAACTAATATGTTGAAAGTTATGTTACGTTTGGAGTTAAGGAAGGGTTAGAATAAAATATTTTATGAACAGATATGAAAAGTTTTGGAAACTTCGTATACTTTCATTAATATCTCGAACACGGTTGGGAAATCGTGGTAAGTGGATTGAAACTATTTGAAAGCTTACTAAATTCTCTACAAAAATGATTCTAAAACTATTTTTGATTAGGTTATGTCAATCGGAGAAATAAATGCTTAAAACTTCAAATACGTCTGTTTTGTTCTTATGAACGGGTTTTTGTCGTTCTTTTTGTAATTTTTGTCTCTTTCCCTTGGTTTTTTATTGCTTTTTATTTCTTTAATTTCTTATGTTGTATTTGTAAGGAAAATGTATGTGTGTGTAAAACAGGATAGGTAAAATGAGACCAATTTTCTGTTGTCAGAAATAATGAAAAGTTTTGGGAACTTCGTATAATTTCTTAATATCTCGAAAACGGTTGAAAATCTTGGGAAGCGAAAGGTTACCATTCGAAAGCTTACTAAATGGTCTACAAGAAAGGTTCTAAAGAAAGTTTTGAATAAGCGAAGTAATGTCAGCTTTGGATTTGTCGATTTCCTTCAAATGTCTTGAAACTGTCGAGGCTCCTACTCTGAGTTCTTTGGCATATTCCCTAGTGTTTTTAATTGCTTATAGTAGTCAAATGTATTTGTCAATAAAACAGGATACGTATAATTAGAATCAATATTTTGTTTGTTAGAATTCGATGATGCCGCATGAATATCTAGATTACAGTACTGGTGTTGATTTCGTTCTTTAGAATTATTCTTGGTATTCCCTATTTTCATCTGTTACCCATAGATTTATATTATAGAATATAAATCTATTTGGCTATAAAACAGGATACGTAAAATTAGTGACAATATTTCGAAGATTTCTGAGCGAAATACTTTTAAGATTTTCTACCACCACGAACGGCTTTTTTCCTCTATTTTTATCCACTAGATAGGCTTTATTTTGCATATTATTCTATATAAGTTTTATTCAGCAGGGGATTCTGATGAAATGTCGTGTTTTTGCTGTGGATTTTAAATACGATGTATCAAAGATTGGATAACATTAGCGAGTCTACATAGTTAAGAACCGACGACGGAGGATTACTTCTTGCTATGATTTAGTCTACATATGTATATTAAGTCCTAAATCCAAAAAATAAACTTCACAACGGTTAGATACTATGAGCGTATATGGCGGTTCAATGCCCGTAGAACACAATGGGGCCGCAGGAAATTTACCTGCTAAGAGTTAATCCTCAAGAGCTGTAAATATACCCCAGGTATCTGCCGACACAAATACAAAGCCTAGGCGGAGCACCCCAAAAACACAGATCCAAAAATAGGTTATATACTAAATATTCATAAAGACTACTTAGTTGTAAACCGATTCATCAATTAGCAATCAATAATTTTCAACAAAGGTTATATACTAAATATTGATAAAAAGTATTTAATTAGAAAAAAATCAATATTCCACAAGACTTGTTTTTGGTCCATTTGTGTCTACTCCGTAGACTTAATTAGGTATATTATTCTATTGTAGTTGGGCAACTAAACTTTGTTTTATTTTGTTAAATAAAGTTTTTTTTTTGACTTGTTATTCGTCAAGACTTTTATTTGTCCTTGTGTATTTACTAGATACGTTTCATTCGGCATATTATTCTATATAGGCTATATTAGGCAGGGTATTCTACTCAATCTTGTGTACTTCTTCTTGATCCTTCTGTACATGGGCGTATATAAAAACAATTTCGGGGGGGGGGCTGAGACCATTTCCAGGGTATGGAATACTAAATATTTAGAGCTTGGAATAGTTTTAGGCAACTAAAACGCTATTGCACGTAAAATAAAATATGTTTTATGAACTAAGTGATCTTATTTGATTTATTTTTAAGGGTTTTACGAGAAGTTTTTATCATCAATTCAAAATTTCGGGAGGGGCTGCAGCCCCCTCAGCCCCCCCCCCTCATATACCCCCATGCTTCTGTATCCTCTAGAAAGGCTTTATTAGGCATATTTTGTATTGATTTATAGAGCTTTGCTTTAGAATGAGAGCCAGATTCTGTAATTTCCGCTTCTGTGTAAAAGTTAGCTACTGTCGGTGTCCCTGACGCCTTAATATCACTTTTATTCGAGATGTTCGAGAAGATTTTGACAATTTTCACGAGATATATAAAAAAAATAAGTTTATTTCTTTTCTAAGCTTATCAAATGGCACTAGGGACATGAACGGAACCGCGCTAAGATGCTGCAGTTCCTGCGAGTCGGACTTTTTTTGTCATTAAATATGAATGTGTCAAGTGTGAATGTCCGATTCTTAGTCTAGTAAGCACGACTTCTTCTCGCCTTACATTCCGGATACTGGAACTCCAGGCTCCTATTGTCGGCTTAATCTCCCGTAGCTTGTTGTCTAGTGTGTATGTCCAGTCAGTTTGCCACTTGTTCATTATGTGTTGTTTTATGACATTATGTATGTCTTGTCGAGTCATGTCATAAACGTCTTATGTTGATCGTCTCGTTGCTAATTTAGCTTCCTTATCTGCTTCAGTACTTCTTGAAATGTTGTCATGTCCAGGAATCCATACAAAAGTTATATAAATGTTGGTGTCCTGTAGATAGTATAGTTGTGAAAGTATGCTTGTGATTATAGGATGAGTACTGTAAATGTCCGATAGGGAAAGAAGAGAGCTTAGTGAGTCTGTGAAAATTATGATGGGTTTATTAGTATGTTTACTACGTGAAAGGGCCAAAAGAATTCCGTTTAGTTCTGCTGTGAATATGCTTGTGTTATTTCTATCGTCAATGAGTGCTGCTGAGCCTGTCCCGTGTAGTGTTTTGGATCCGTCTGTGAAAATGAAGAGAGCCTCAGGATTCTCTGATATTATTTTATTAAAGTTATGATTGTAGAAATGAGTAGAGCAAGGGTCATTTTTCTTATGCTTTGAAAGTGATATATTAATACTAAAATTCTTTAGTCTCCATGGAGGGTGTGGAAGGAGTTCGAAGCTATACATTGGAATTTGAAGAATATGTGAATTATCTGCATATTTCAAAATTCTTTTCTTTAAAGGCTTTTGCTTAGATCTATATGGTCTCATGTTAATTTCAATTATTGAGTTTGTACAAGGTTTATTTGAAGCTTTGAGGTTAATAAAATGTTTTAAGCAAAGGAATTGACGCCTATACTCAAGTGAAGGTTCATTGGCTTCAGCATATAGGCTTTTGCATGGACTTGATCTAAATGCACCTGTTGCTAGTCGTATTCCAGTGTTGTGTATTGTGTCCAATAGTTTCAGTGCTTTTGGACTGGCCGATGAATATGCTGTACATCCGTAATCAAGAATCGATCTCGTGTAAGCTCTATAAAATGTCAGCATAGAACATCTGTCAGCACCCCACTTCGTGTTAGCTAAGATCCTCAATAGATTCAAAGATTTCTTGCTTTTATTGGATTCAATTAAAACAACTTCTGAAGGGCCTAATAATTTACATACTAATTAACTTATGCAATGTTTTATTGGTATACTATAACCACTATGTTGTTATCACAAACACATAAACACACAAATATTTGTGTGTGTGTTCATATATATATATATATATTTATTTCAAATTGTGTCTTTTCGTTACCTGGTGAGTAGGATTGATGAAGATTTGAAGATCCTTTTCAAAATTCTTTTATGAGTGCACACCACTCTTTGAAAGTTCCATCGGATTATGCTAAAATCATGAATCCAATATTAAAACAATAAAAATGGAATAAATAAGAAAAATGAATATAAATTCTGGCGGAAAAGTATTAGAGAAATGAAGGGTTTAAAATAAAGGCTCTCATTTTAATTGGTACATGGAACCAGGGGGCCGGCGATTATAAAAACTACCTTGACGTTATAAATTTCCCAGTCCGCCGCACTGCTAAAACGGTCCAAGAGGAAGATAATATATGTATGAGAACTTTATGTGCGATCCCTTCCCGGCAGCCATCCGCTAGAAATGTTTTTTCTCCCTTAACGGACAGACATTCTAGCTTTGTTTTTGTTGTATTTAAACACTTTGGACGGAGGGAGGGTTGGAAAGTCAACATGTTTAGGTCATTGTTAAAATATCCAGCAAGGAATAAACTTAAAGCAATTTAGTTTTATAGATCGGAAATAGGAATATAATGTATACTGTATTATTTAAACATTCTGGTAATGATAGGTTACCAGTTAGTGTCACGCTTATTATAGATATAATAGTAACTTATAGAGGATTTTTTAATTATATAATTTAATTTTCATTCACGCTTCTTTAATTATATTAATAATAAGCAGACTCCTCAGAAGGTCAGTAGTGTGCCCTACATTCCTGAATAATTTGCTTGAATGAATATAGATAAAAAAAAGGTTTTGCTCTTTCATATTTTATTGAACAGTTGAGTAAATCAAGAGTAGAAAGCGGATACAGCGCTTCTAGTGGTAGAAGTAAAACCCAACGGCCGAATCGGTTTGGCGGCTTATTTCAATTGGAAAATAATACAGAATAAGTCCCATCTTCTCATGAAGCGATTTAGTTTGTTTTTAAAACACATATTTGTTATTAGACACCGACAACGCAATGCCAATTTTCCACTAGCCACAATTTTTCTACTGGTTCCGAGTTATCGATCAAAATATACAAAAAATCTTTAATGGCTCATATCTGTTAACTTAATAATTTCTTAGCAATACTTACTCTTTGTAAAATATATCAACAGTTCCTATATCTTAGTTAAATTCTCATTTTCTTGAAAACAGTTAAAAATATTGCCTTGAAAATGATTTTTATCGATTGCCATCGTCAAAATACCTACTGTTTATATTGGTAAATAAATTAATCTTATTGGTAGCCCAAAGCGTTTTATTGAAAGTGATCATTAAAAATCCTAATAGGTTTCCTATATAATAGTTTGATGATTCAATTTCGATAAGACCACTCTAGTCAAAGAAAAGTGTGCTTAAGTTTCGTTCCGTTGAATGGGAATTATTAAGAGGTTGTAAGGTTTCAAAATCACACCATGGTATAAATAAGCCATATATGGAAAAACGCTATATTAACGCAATTCATGTGGAACGTTCTGTATGCTATTTTATAATATAATGTCGATGATAGAGTGTCATTATGATATTGGCAAAACTGAGCAAATGTGCTTCATATCGGGGGTACTGAATTATCTGTAACACCAAGTCCTTTGGGAATGAGGTCTCACTCCTATTCTTCTTCGAGGTAATCGTCGATCCATACTTAATCCGTCCCGTTTTATCAGTTTCATAGAAAAATAAGTAAAACGCAAATAATAATAATAATTTATAGCATATAGAAGTAAGACTACTTGGCCCAAAGTTATCAGTCATTGGAATATAGGGGAAGAACAGGAAGGTGAAGCTTTTTCACACCTCACATGACATGATTTTATTCTGGTTTGTGACAGCTGGAAAAAGCCCTTCGGAATTTTAGGCCGTACATGGCATTTATAAAATCCATTCACTCCTTGAAATGGATTGACGTATGGCGTGAAAATGTACTCACCATCACGTGGACATCCAATCTATTCTCTTTCTCTTATGATTCCTACGAATTCCCAAAAAAAAAAAAAAGAAAAAAAAAATCGATCAAATGATGCTTTATTTGAGATTTTAGGAGCTGCCCGTTGAGGATACATCACTAGGTTCAAATATACTTAGACAACATTTGTTAGCTCAAAGTCCTTTTAAGACAAAGCAGCTTTGTGCCCTGACTTTCAACTAGTCTACCGTTAAACGAACCTTTCTTGCCGTAGGTTGGAGTTTACGAACAGGAAGACACCTGTAAGGGTTGGCCAGGCTTCAGGCGAAGCACTGAGAATGAAGTATTTCCCCAAAAGCCAGGAAAAGGTTTTTAATGTGGTTAATGACCACATTCTTTTAAATCTCATGCTCTAATTATTTTTCGAAACGATTTTCCAACGTCTATTCAACTGTTAAATACAGCACCAATGTAGTCCTTAAAATTAATGTTTCGATGATACTTCAAAATTAATTTGTGCCTGAAAAAAATTTAATATATTTAATATAATTGCAATAAGCGTGACTATTGAAGCAGACCGCTTGATGGAATTTGTGTGTTGAAAAGATAGAGATGGTTTTTATCGGCGTTCCGATCAACAAATTAATCATATCCTTCAAAAACAGGGATTGAGTTCTCCTGTAGCTGATGGAATTTTTTCATTTCCCCCTTCCCTCTCGGCAGCGAATGGCCTACTTCCTCCAGGATTTATGCTCGCTTTCGCTATTGTGATATTTCAATCATGAATCTTCTACATTTGGGAAGGCTACTTCAATATCTTGGTAGCTTTTAACAAAATATTTTGGCATTTGAATGAAAAACCAAAAAGAAAATAGACCTCACCCTGAATTCTAGTCTGTACAAATGGTCTGCCAGCATTGTGTTACCTTAGAGCATCCAATCTTGAGGACCAAGTGAAGAAATATGATATCCGCGTTCATGCAAGATTTTTCAAATAATAGTGTTCTAAACTTCTGATAATGTTCTCCAAAGATCACATTGCAACCTTTGAAATAACTTCGTAGTTTTCTTGAAAGATTTCCATAGGTTAAAGATTTTTCCAAGGAATTTAATTTTCATTCCTCCATCAACATAAGATGAAAGAACTAAGATAGTGTGCAAAAATATGTGTGGGTCAGGTTTGATACATTTATCTGGTGCCCGACACCAAAATGCACGTACGGGGAAGAGCGTTAAATTATACCTAATTATCGAGATTAGTTCCAAATTACATTCAATGAGCGGGCGTTGAAACATGCCTCTATTAGATTTAAATGTTTGTTTGTATTATGTATTATGTAAGTATTATGGCTCTTATTAAGGCAAAACAGTAATGGGATATCAATATTTGCAATTGAACATTCTATTTAAATTGCTTTTTTTGTAAAATATATACATTTCTTTTTTCATTTCATTGTTTTTTAGAGTCCCGCAACTTTGGCGATGGTTGTCATTTAACAGTTTTTTAAGTACAAATAATATACGTAAAAATAATTAAAAAATATTAACATTAATAACAGTGAATAAGATGATATCAATAAAAAATGAGTACGTCATAAAACTTAATATAAATATATGTCAAGTCAATGCATCAATTAAAGGAATTTAAAATGAATGAAAGATCAATTATTAGATTAACTCTATTTACTGTTTTTCTTTTTTCTTTTTTTTTAATTCAGTAATATTTCTTTTTATTTATTTATTACTATTATTTTGAACTGTATATAGCCGAAAATATTTAAAGTGTTCAAAGTATTCACCTAATTATCTAGCCCTGTATGTAATCATATAATTTTGCCCCTTTTTTGACAAACCTCCTAGAATTACTCTTAAGAATTATATTTATGAAGGAAATGTTTCTATACTAGACATTCATTAAAAACACATCCAAAACTTATGATTGTGTAAAGTATTTCGCACAAATATTTGGAGAACTCTTTTTACATCAAATATCCATCAATTAGCCTTGAGTGTCCAATTCGCAGACGAGCAATAACGACATTTTCCTTACTTGATTCATCAGTCATGTTCAGTATATTAAATATCATTTATTTTATTTTCTTTATTCTCTATACATAAAGCAGCCCAGTTTATTTTAAAATCACTTAAATGATGTTTAAAAACCTACGAGATCATTACGATACTTATATATATATATGTGTGTATATATATATATATATATATATATATACATATATATGTATACATATATATGTATATATATATATATACATATATATATATATACATATATATGTATACATATATATGTATATATACATATATATATATATACATATATTTATATATATACATATATATATATACACATATATATATATATATGTATATATATATATATATATATATATATATATATATGTATATATATTTTGTTGCAGATTTTCTTATTTTTAATATTCGTCTGTATAGTTCCTGAAATGTCCTTCTTGAGACTTTGTTCGAATGTTGTCTGCTAATCTTCTGTATTTTCCTACATCAATCTGGTAATTTTGGCAAATATGAGGTACATCCGGAGCTCTCTTTATTTCCATAACTTTCTATAGTGTATTTTATAAGTTTTTGTAAAAAAATATTCAATTTCAGAATTATATTAAATTACCTGCTAAATAGACTTTGACAGGTATCGATTGCATCCCTAAGCTATACTCTCTGAAATCGTTCCCTAGGTAATATATTGGCTCCAGAGGGCTCTCCATCCCCTTCCATTCTATCCTATACTAAAGGATCAGGGTTATCCTCTTTCCTCAAAGGACTTTATTTCTAAAATTTCAACTCACAACAAATTTGCGAATTTAAGAAAAGTAAATATCTCACTGTCTAATAATTACTTAAATTTCTGGATCCCTTTAAGTAATTTATCTATAATGATAGCGTAAGTTTGAACCACTGTTGATAATTGATATAAAAAACAATAAATTCAACCAATTACAACCCAGAAAGTGGATACTTTTCAGAGATAAATCTGCCATTCTCTGACGACGGGGTCATTGATGATTATGAGAATAGTTAGTGCATAATATCCAATGAACAAAGCACCGTACGACTACCAAAGATTATATTGTTCCCAAATAGCATGGAGTTTTTAGTGAAAAACAACATGGGTGAGATTCTAAGTATTCACTGTATTACAAGTGGTAAATGAGGCGAAGTCGAGCATATTCACAAACCGAAGAATCAGCATTTGACTCTCATTGTTACACCAATTGCTCGATCGCCAGGGTGACAACTTATTATTGCAATTGAATATAAGCTGTTGCCTTCTGAACATGTTTCAATATTCTATTGAAGAGAACTTCAGACTCCATCATTCTTCATTCATCTCAAAAATTTTTTATCCAACGACGGCAACACAGTTCTAATCATGACAGTGTCGGTCAAAACTACGTAACATTTGTTGAGTCGCATACATTCATGTTCGATTTAATGGACAGATACAATTATTGCTTTTCAACATGTACAGAACATTCCCAGAGAATAAACTAATTTCCTACTAAACTCGAGACCACGTATAGACTGTATTTCAATATGAACTCTAGAAATAGCAACTTGAGGACAAACCAAGGCTTCTCCCCATCCTCTCCGAGACTAAAACCAACCGGAGCGTTGGTTTCTTGATAATTAAACCGCGTTCCGCTTACTTTTTTAGCCCTGTTCCTGTAATTGGTTCCATCCGTCTATCTGGGGTTTTGCTCAACAACAAGTTCAAACTAATTTGACTCCAAGCTACTCTACTCTATCCTCCAAGTGGAACTGAATACCAATCACGATAAACATAGATTCAACTATTTCTTAGCCTTTTCTACAAAAAGGGCCTCCAGAAGTCTCTCACTAAAAAAATATTACTACATTTATTTATCATTACATTCATATCACCTCGACAGGGGCTATTCCCCACATAACTTAACTATCAAGGCATAAATTATAAAGAGCCGTTTGGGGGAGTCAATAAATGATATTTGATTATACAGCCACACATACAAAAAAAAAAAAAAAAAAAAAAAAAAAAAATTCAGACCCAGACGACATACCAAGTTTACTTTGTGTGTTGGGGGTCTCTGAATACGAATCCGGGGTCATATATTTTCCAATGCATTGAGGACACCTCAATTAACATGTCGGCAAATTTAAAAAAAAATGTTCCAAAATGAAACCCCAATTAATTTATTTTAGAAGATTTTGGGATTTTAAGGGTTTGATTAGTTCAATAATCTCCTCCGATGGCCTTGGGTAAATTTATTTATAAGGATTCAGAGATTCGTTGCATCAGAAAACATATTAAATACTAAATATAAGCAAAACCGCAAACTTTTGATAGAAATACATAAATTCAAAGGGCTGTAACTTGGTTCCAAGTTCGAATGGACCATTCGAGTTCGTTAAAGTCACAAAAAAATTTGTATTTTTGAGCACTAAAAGACAGTACACAGGAAAGAGTCGTTTATTTTAGTTAACGACTTGAATAAAAAAATTATATCGTAAATTGTGTTTTGAGGGGATAGGCTTAAACCAAAAAGTGCTGGGAGTTTTCTGACACCGGATTCTGATTCAGTGATGAAAAAACATACGTATAGTCAACATGTTCTTCTCTTTTTAAAGCTTTAAATCGTCTGCGTTAATCTATGTAAAGTTTGATAGGTATTTCGTCATGGGGGCCGAATAGGTGATATACTGCACTGTTTTCGAAAAAAAAAAATAAAAATGGAAAAACTCTATTACTTGTTTTAAGCATTTCAAGACCTTGCATAGACCTTCTTTTGGTTCCACTATCATCAAAACTAATACATACGGAGTCGAATTGATAGAAGTCGAGGAAATATTTTAAAAAAATGTGTGTTATCTACTGACAAAAGCAGTTTTTGTTTTCTTAAATATCTCTAAAACGGGGTTTAAATTGTGATAATTCAAGTGAACATTCGATAGCATAATAAGGTTCAGGCATAAATCTCAACAGAACCACTTCAGTCGGAGATCGGTCTTAGAAGTTTCAAAAGTAGTCGTTTCCCCCCCCCCCATTCATGTTTTTTTTTTTAAACACGCTAATATGACTCAGTACTTGTGAACAAAACATTTTTTATATAATCCAGAATTCGTACAAGATATTCTTAGATGTAGTCTCTACATACACAAGGTCCATTACAGGAGAGCTTACTAATTTTCGATGAGGATTAGGAAGTCGCAAATGCAGGAACATAAAATTAAGGCAGCCTAATTGGCCGGTATAATTATATGATAAAGAGATGATAAGGAGACGAAACAAAAATGAGCTGAGGAAAATTGGGCTTCATGTAAGAGACAGAAGATATTCTCGCTTTGGCTCGGCGCCTAAATGGGATTAAAAATTTAATGACGAAAGCGAGGAAAGCACTTTTACCCAGAAAACATGACTTTAGCAGCCTATTTGCCAATCTCATTTACTAGCATTTAGTTCTCTTTTTAGAAGCAAACTCCCAACAGTTATTACACAGATTTCTACTCCATTTACTACCGTTTTTAGAGCAGTTTTACTTTTATTATTTCCTCTTTAATATTATATTTACGACTCTTTTAAAAAAAACTAATTTATTGAATTCAAATGTAATTAAAGTTTTAACGACTACCGAAACGACCATATACACGACTACGGAACGACCATATATAAAGCTATTCCGTATATATACTATACGGAATACAGTTAGCACTGACAAACATTCAAGACAGTGTGTACGACAACATTACTATTTGTACTGACTCTTCAAGTTCTTTGCTCTCCATGCGAAACATTTACAGTACACATCCTATTATCAACAACATATTCTCACAAATACACATATTACAGAACAATAACAAACACAAGTAAAGATGGAATGGTTGGGATTCGGCTAAATAAACCTCAATATGATTTTGTTTTAAAAAATCTATATTTCGGACGTTTCGGCTACTCATTGGTAGCCTTCGTCAGCTAAAATGACAAAAAAAAAAGAAATTAATACAAAAACAGAAAAAATTATGATTGTGATAGGTAACAGAGCTATAGATACAATTAACTTATAAAAGAACATATCGTCTTAAATTCTTAGAATGAGAAAGTATATAGGTACAATAATTGATTTTAATAGTAATTAGTAACGTTAATTGATTTTACAAAGAAATAAGAAGCTACATACCAATGACAAATACAGTAGCTAATAGTAACATTAATTAATTTTACAAAGAAATAAGATACTACATACCAATAGAAATGCCGAGCGGCAGAGGAAGACCAAGGTTGGCAATTAAGTAACCATTGTAGAGTGTCTTAAGGAGAAAAAGAAATCTACTGGGGTATAAGTAAGTGGAAACAGCAGGAGGTGGGGGAAATGTCGGTAAGGATCAAAAAGCATGTTTATGACATGTCGGTAAGGATCAAAAGGCATGTTTATGACATATTTATGACAGGAAAGGAGAAAAAGGTGTTAATGGAAGGATACCCAAGGGGCATGGTAAAAATCTAGGTGGGAGGTCGGGAGAGTATTTGGAAAATATTAGCGTACATAGGAGAAATGCCTTGTTGGTCAGTTTTGTAGTTTATATTGTTTTTGTTTAAGTTTATGTGTACACATTCCGAGATCTGTGTACACATAAACTTAAACAAAAACGTCCGAAATATAGATTTTTTAAAACAAAATCATATTGAGGTTTATTTAGCCGAATCCCAACCATTCCATCTTTACTTATTACCTCGACGGCTAACTATCTAATCATCATAATAACAAACACATTACATTTATATGGCTACCAGGACATAAGGATATTAAACTCAGTACAGCTGTAGACCTACAAGCGAAACAAGCGACGAAAAGACCTACGTTGGACTTGAAAACTGTGACTTCATCGGACTTATACAAAACATTACAAACTGACATACTGTACGAGTGGGAAAGTGAGTGGCTCAAAACTGACGCCAAGTTGAGGGATATTAAAAATACAACGGAGGGAGAGGATAGTGGTTAAAAACAACTTTCAATATAAAACCTTTAACGTGTTTTGAGAAAAAATTGGGTGAAAAGAATAAGAATTACGGATTCGGATACTCCAAAACGTTGCAATGAGTAGAGAATTTTTCACTCGTTTCAGATTCATCTAAACTAACATACCAAACGTCTTGGGGTAAAGAAAATATTACAAAAATTAAATATTTTATTAACAGCCATTGTGGAGTTTTGGGATTTTCTTAAACTTTCTTAAATATCTTGAAAACTGTTGTTTGATCGAGATAAGTCTAACCGCTCAAAAACCCCCAAAAATAGGCTCTTCATAAATTTCGATAGGACACCTCAGTCGGAAGAAACTCGAATGAATTATTGGTGATGTTTCTTTGCCTTCAATGAGCTTTATTAAGAGAATCAATTCTATGTTTTCCACACTAAGATGACTCAGTTCCTGCAAGACGGACTTCATTTTAAAATTTCTGATGCTTCAGTTTAATTGGATCCAATTTTCAGTCTTATATACTAATGATCCGTGTTAATTGGAGTACTGAACCAGAAGGGTCCTCCTGCCATATAGATATTTCAATCAACGCTTCTCAGATTGACCTCAACCCTTATTAGCTTGACCTAATAGCATTTGGGGGGGGGCTGTGATGTTCCCATTAATATTGGGGCGGGGCTGGATAACCAAACTAACAGCTTCAGCCCAATGAGTTGTCTCGTTTACTTATAATTTATATTAATGGAGCTCGGACGGTAATTTTCACTGCTTTATTAAATGCTTCGCCTTCTTAACGGTAAGTATTCATTTACTTACCGTCACCCTTGTTTATCTTTCCAGAAATTACTCTATTCC
Source organism: Gonocerus acuteangulatus (assembly GCA_946811695.1). NCBI lineage: Eukaryota > Metazoa > Arthropoda > Insecta > Hemiptera > Coreidae > Gonocerus > Gonocerus acuteangulatus. The sequence goes on from OX328123.1 coordinate 83,238,218, forward strand.
CCTTCCTACAGTTAATTATTTTTCTCTTTTTTTTTTTTTTTTTTTCTTTTTCTACAGTTAATCCGAGATGGTGGATAAAGAAGTATTTAGTTTCTGAAAAAGTGTTTTTTCTACTTTTTTTTTTAACTTCCTAATTGCAGTTACTAAAATCTTATAACAATGTTTCACAGTATTTCGCAATATAACTTCATACTACAGGTATAAAATGTTAATTAACACTAATTCAGTATTCTCTATGCCATATTGAAAGCCTTGAAAATTGTAAAAGGATCCAAAGAGGTAAACAACTTGACCATAACCGATTCTTGAAGTTCAATAAAGGCAGTTTGAAAGAAATATCATTTATCACATTGCGATTTTATTCTCAACGAACTAGCTAATTCTTCTCTGTTTTTACTTATCTACTTATTGTACTAAAAAATTCAATTAGAAAAAAACAACAAAAACCAATTAACAAGTTAGGTAAAAAGAGATAAAACTCCGATAAAAAAAAAACAAATCTATCAATTTTGAAATTACATTAATTTTTTTTTTGTTGTAGAGAATTTAGGAAACTTTCAAATGCTTAGTTTTCTCTTACCACGATTCTCAACTGTTTTCGAGAAGTCTTAGAAACTATACTTACCTCCAAACACAACCAACACATATATATATATATATATATATATATATATATATATATATATGTGTGTTTTTTTTTTGTTTTTGTTTTTTATGGCAGGGGAAAAATCTTTCTTTAGACGAAGTGGGCTATGCCACAACAGTGTGAGATTCCTACTAACTAAAAAACCACCTCCCTTTTCACCTCAACCACCCTACGGAACCGCCCTCAGGCACTACTTCGTAGGGGGAGTGTTGGGCTTACGCCTTCCTTCTTATTGGACTACATATTTAAGCCGCAGTCTGGCCTTTTCTCTGCCGTTCCAATATACGGAGCTTCTTGCCGATGAAAGCAGCGTATTCCGCTACATCCTTCCAGTTCCTAACGTTAGCTAGGATTAGGCTGACTAGGTTTTCTGGTTTCAGTGCCTCTCCTAGTTGTCTTTCTAATTCGGCCTTTTCTATGGAAAATCTTGGGCATTCGAAGTATACATGATGCGCTGTTTCGTCTACCGGGGCACATGTAGGGCATGAAGCCTCATTATCTAGCTTAAACCGACATTGATATGCCCTGAAGCAACCATGCCCGGTGAGCAATTGTGTCAGATAATAATCAACCTCTCCATGATTCCGGTCTGACCATGTCTTGATGTTGGGTATTAGTCTGTGTGTCCACCTTCCTGATGTTGACCTATCCCAATGTCTTTGCCAGCTTTCCATTGTCGCGCTCTTCTCCTCTTTTGTAATCGTCTTCCAGTGAGCGTCTGGATCTCTTTTCCCTCAGTAGATCCTATTACGTTCCTCTACCAAGAGATCAATTGGCGGCATGTCTGCTAAAACAAACACTGCGTCATACGATACAGTACGGAAAGCTCGAACGACGTGTAAAGCACTTCGACGATAAACACTTTTGCAAGAGCGGGCGTATGCCTTTACTTCCATTGCGCTCGACCAAACAGGAGCTGTATACAGCAAGGTAGAGCTAGTAATTGTTGCCAGTAGTCTTCTTCGATTCTGACCTGGTTCACCGATGTCTGGCATTATCCGAGCCAGGCCCTCTGTTGCACGTGCTGCTTTAGAACTGATTACTTTCAGATGTTCAGCAAACCGTAATCTTGCATCGATCTGTACGCCGAGGTATCTGATGGATGACTTTGAAGGGATGTCGATTTCTCCGACTGTCAGCGTTATGGTCCACTGGCAAGTGGTTATGACAGCCTTATTCGCAGCATAGATAATTTCTTCCAGGAGCTTTCCACAAACTACTATAGCTAAATCATCCGCAAAACCCACCATATTCGTTCCCTCTGGCATAGGAAGCCTTAGTACCCCGTTGTACATTACGTTCCTCAGCAAAGGGCCTAAAACCGAACCCTGAGGAACGCCGCCTGTAATTCTATATGATTTTAAGCCGTCATCTGTTTCGTATCTCAGGAATCGTTCAGAGAAGTAGTTACAGATAATCCTCAAGAGGTATTGTGAGACCCATTTTTTTCAATCCGTCCATGATTGAATCCCACCTTGCTGAGTTGAAGGCATTCTATACATCTAAGGTTATTATAGTACAATACCTTTTGCTCCCTCTCCTCCACCTCTTACCTGCAATGGCTTCTCGGGCGGTTTTTATCACAAGGTCGATAGCATCGATAGTCGATCTGCCTTTTCGGAACCCATACTGATTCTCTGCCAGACCCCGGATACTTTCACTAGTTTCGCTTACTCTGTTATACACTATCCTCTCCAGAACTTTTCCTGCTGTGTCCAGGCCAACTGGTCTGTAAGATGCAGGTTCTTCTGGTGGGCCCTTGCACTATGGTAAAAGAACAAGATTTTGATTCTTCCAGAGAGAGGGAAAAATGCCTTCACGGAGAGAACAATTATAGGCCTCGAGGAAAAGATATGGCCTAGATTTAACAGCCTCTTTGAGAGCAACATTTGGGATATTGTCTGGGCCTGAAGCCTTAGTGTTCTTGATTTTTTTGCAGGCTTCTTCTAGTTCTTCCTGTGTGATCTCAGGCACTTCCTCCTCAGATAGCTGATCCAAACTTGTAACCATTTTCCTTTGATATATATATATATATATATATATATATGTGTGTGTGTGTGTGTGTGTGTGTGTGTGTGTGTGTGTGTGTGTGTATACTTATATATCGTAGAATAGATGAATATCAAACGTCTGGAACAAGTTTCAACTGAATCCATTCAAGTTTCTGAATACCCAAACTAAATATTAGTCTGGAAAAGAAGTTTTATATAGTTTGCTAATGACGGTTACAGATATCGGTTAAAAAGGGTATCATTCGTTTTCCAACGATAAGGAACCTATAAAAGGAGTACCTGCAAGCGAATGAACTCGAAAACGTAAACGTTACTCGACAATTTCGCTCCAAAAGCCAAGTTCCGGGGGGACGCATTCTGCTGATTAACTAACATTCGTTTCAAATTAGACGAAATATTTCTGTACCAAATTTAATTAAAATCGAACCATTTTCGAGCCTTTGAGAGAACAAACATGCATACATATATATATATATATATATATATATATATATATATATATATATATATATATATATAAAAGTAAATATACTGTTGTCGGCATCGGTGAGAGTACTGTGGGCGAGCGCTTTCGACGTAAGTACGTCATTATCAAGCCACTGTTAAGTTATATATATATATACACACACATACTAGCTATACTAGTAATATATATATATATATATATATATATACATACATATATATACATACTAGCTATTCCCCGGCGTGCCATGCTACACCAGTGTGGATTTGTAAAGAAACAAACAGACAGACAGACAGCTGGTTGAAATTTTTGACTTAGCCTACGGCAATGCCCGTATCAAGACCTGCCTGTTTGTCAAGTTTGGTCAAACTATGTGGATTTGTATAAAGAACCGATAGACAATGAGCTGATAGACGATTTTGACCTAGCCTATGGCACTTCCCTTATCAAGACCTGCCTGTTTGTCAAGTTTGGTCAAACTATGTGGATTTGTATAAAGAACCGACAGACAATGAGCTGATAGACGATTTTGACCTAGCCTATGGCACTTCCCTTATCAAGACCTACCTGTGTGCCAAGTTTGGTCAAAATCAGTCAAACGGTTTGGATTCGTGTAAGGAACAAACAGACAGACTTCCTGGTCAACCTCATAAGCGGGATTTCTCCCTATGGAGGGTGGAAAGAATCGCGCTAAAATGTTTTGTATGAATGTATCTCTAGAATGTCTGTTTCCGTCAGGTCTGCTTCTTTTTAGTTTTTTTTTTTTTACTGTTGATATACATTGAGCATTGATATTGTTTTCATAAAATTCAATGCTTTGCTTTGTTAGTCTCCGATGTCCTGGAAGAATTGTAATCTTCGAGTTTTCTTGTCTAAACAGCAAGCCGGTTATCCGAAAATATTGGTCTATATTATCTGTTTACATGGAGATATCCATGTAGCTTGATCTGTTGTCAATCATTTCCATAAACACTGTCAAGGCACCTCTTATAGGCAAATATCGAATCATGCATAAATTCAAATGGAATATAAACGAAATATTGCATATTAGGAAAACAGAGAGAAATATGAAAAGGGGGAGAGATTGAGAGAGGATTTGAGTGTGAGAAAGAGCGACGGGGAGAAAGAGAGAACGAGGTATTGGCGAGGAGAGAGAGAGTGAGTGAGTGAGAGAGAAATAAAAGAGGTAAAGGGATTGTCTAGGGATAGTCATCAAGTGGGGCCATGATAGAGGGCGCTTAGCTCTTTTAAAACAGTGATTTGGAGTTTGTGTGCTGCGGCTTGTAGCACTATGCTCGGCTTGGAGAACTATATTTCACAGCTTCAGGGCGTCCCTTACTAATGGGCCCGCCGCACTGGTGACGGATCGCCCTTACTTTTCACTCCTACTGCTCTTCCGAGAAGAGATTTCTAGTAGCACATTTCCCTCCGAGCTTTAACCTACTTTGCCCAATGTTTATGTGGTCCTTTTTGAACAGGTCGTTAGGAATGGTGACACAGCGTTCCGGGTGATAACCCTCTCTATTTCCTTCGTCGTCTTGCTTGTAAAGGAAATGACACATGCTAATCAAAAAATACATTAGGAGCTGTTAAATATTGAATCGAATCTCACGATATTTCCTCTCTAATCGTCTTCTATTATTTATTTTTTATTTACTTGTACAATGTCGATATTACTTCTTCCTATGATTCCCACCCCACTATTCACCAATGCCACCGTATCGTCGACAGCATATCCTCATCTTTCAAGAATACCCTACCTTCAACATATTACCTCATAATGAAATCCTACCTCTCTGACCATTTTTTTTTTTTTTTTTTTTTTTTTTTTTTTTAGCCATCCTATGGTACCTCATTATCTCATTATCTTCCCCTAACGTGCTGGTGTCCCACAATGTGGAATTCTCAGTCCCGTATTGTTCCTGGCTTATACAGCTGACATCCCTTCCCATTCCCAAACATCCATCCACATGTTTGCTGACGACACCGCTATTTTCTCTGTTAACCAAAACCCAGTTCTTGCTTCTAATTCCCTTCAAGAACAACTGTGTCTTCTTCAACCATGGCTAACTAAATGGGAAAACAAAGTTGGCTAGCAGAAAAATCTAGCTATGCAACATTCGCATTTCGTAAGTCGAGCTGCCCACCAAAACATTATAATTCCACAGAAATCGCAAATAAGATTCTTAGGACAGATACTAGTCCTCTTACTTGGAAGCCACACACAACACAGGAAACACAGGAACAGACGTTTTAGACTTTTATCACGCTTATTGGACAAACGCTCGAAACTTTCATTGACCAACAAACGACTTATATATTACACTATACTCCGACCAATCTGGACTTATGGAGTAGAACTATGGGGTTCACTAAGACTTCCCATTCCTACAGAATACAAACAATGCAATCCAATCTACTTCGAAAAATATCCAATGTTCCTTACTGTGTCTCGTACCTAGTATATGAATGACTTCAATATCCCCTTTATCCAATCCCTGGCCAAATCAGTCTATCAGAAGATTCATTCTAATCTCCCTGGCCATCCAAATCCTTTGATAAACGCTCTATCCTTCTTCCGTAATTAACAAAATCCTCATAGAAGACTGAAGCGGCGGTGGCTTTGAGACAATTTGTTTTAACATGCCATCTGCAATGCTCAGAAATTGTTCTAGTGGGTTATGTAATTATACATATTTCCACATCATGCCTCACAATGTTACTGTTCCAACAACACCAGCAAAATTACTGAAAATATGTATATCATATTGCTTTGATTATCAATAAAGGTTTAAAAGGGGAAAAAATGCAGCCGTTGGAGTTAATTTCTCTAAAAAATGAAGATCTGCCGCGTACCATGTCTCCTTGGTAAATTTAAATCCTTATTGAGGTGGCTACTCTGACCTCATATTACTAGAACATTGTCTGGTTTCAGATAAATATTTCCCTATAACGTCTATCAGCACCTTTTGCTCCTTTCAATGAAATCATCTTGCTATCGGGTTTCTTCGATATGAAGCCCAATAGCGTTCTTGTGAACGCGCACGAGCGTAAAATTTGATTATATGCTGGCTTTAAATACAAACCAGGAAACTCGATTTTTCTAAACGTGTTAACCTTAAATAGAAACTTAATTTACGCGGAGATTTTTGGGAAAGGTTTTTTTAGAAGTCACAACCATCTAACTTAAAAAATAGTTTGCTTCAGGAGATTGTATGACTTGAATTGGACTCTATGTACTGAATGTTACTGTACACATGTTATAATATTTAAAACATCCTGATCAAATGATCCTTCAGCGAAAAACTGGGCTTGGACAGTTATTTAGGGAAATTATTAGAATCATCATGCAGCTTTCGTCAGTAGCATATTAAATCGTTAATATTTCTAATATTTAATGAAATGTAATTTACGGTAACGTTGGAATTTAGTCTTTTCACAAATAACATGCCTTCTTGGGGAATATTTTTATACATTTAATCAAAACTGCCATATAGCGTTCAAGGGGAAAGTAAAGAAACGAAAATGCTAAGATGACGAGAGGTTTGGTGAAAAGAGAGGCTAAATAAACCTAAAACCCTGCGGCTAAATAAGGGCGAGTTGAGAGCCAAGGCTGATGAGGGCTGTTGGCCGAACGGGCGGCCTCAAATGCAAAGTGGACAAAATTAATATCTCCGTCAGACGGTAGAGAGCGGTAATTAGCAAAGTCCAGCAGTCCCTTTTGTAGCGCTGCAAAAACATAACCACCGCGCTACAACCACGGCGCTACAACGACCGCGCTACATCACACCACCGCCCTCCTAATGAATGGCTAATCTTACACGTCCTATCCAAGTACATCCTCACCCCCATCCCTGTCTAGGCGCCGCTTTTCATCTCTTCCCTTATGGTAATGGCCTATTAGCCAGCTCGATGGCTCTATTTACATTATTTTAATGGTTTCTCCATTATAATTTTAGCCCCTCGTCATCTCCCTAATTGCTTTAGAAAGACCGTAAGAGGTGAGTCTTTAAAGGAGCAACTTTCTGTAATGAAGTTCACTTTACAATTACTCTTTCCATAGCTGCATAAGCTGTCATTGTTGCACTTTTCCGTCAAATATAATATAACGAATATAGAAAAGAAGAAATTCGAAATGTTTAGTAAAAAAAAAATCATTGGTCTTCTTTGTTACCAAGCACAAGTAATCAAATTAATGAAAATATAATTAAAGGAATGGTTGTGATTCGACTTAGATATAACGTCCGTTTTTTCAGGAAAAAACGTTTGGGAGCCTTCTTCATATAAAAAATAAAATATAAACAATAATTCAGTTTACTTGATATGTACGGAAAATGTTGTTTTTATAACCTATTGTCATGATGATATGCTTGTAGCTTACGAGTTTTTTCTTGTTTTTAAACGTGTATATTAGATAAGTTGCAGAAAGCTGCCAACGTTTAAAATATAGATGTTTTGAAAATCTAACGTTTTCTCTTATTGAGATCCCAAACGTCATCCATGGGTATAAAATTCTTGTCCCTGGTGTGATCAGTAAAGCTTAGAATAGAGTGTCAATAATATTCCACCTGCAATGGGTCGAAACCAGCCCTTTTCGAAATTAATGCTTGAACTGTTTTATAGGAATTTTTATTAGGGTTTGAAAAGTCACCTTCCACTCACCTCGAATTCATAAAAGTTTCGAGATATTTTACAGAAAATACGAAAAGTCGTTTTGTATTAATAATACTTTTTCCTGAGAAGGGCCTCATAATCAATCTAAAGTTTACAATGTTTTATTTTGGGTTGGCTCTCAAATTATTTATTGTGAAAATGAATTAAACATGCCATTTGTACTTGGAGCATTTTATCATATGCGACAATACCTCCGTCTGGCGAAGATAAGACGTTTTTTATGAATATGCAATAGTAGGGAAATAAAACAAGTCCTTGGAATTTAGTGTATTTATAAGCTGAGAGAAGCCAAGAGTAAGTCACTCCTCTCAGACACCACCGACTATCCCGGTAAAGATGAAACTAACTACAGTGCTTGTTGTAATGGCTTCCTTCGTAGCAGCAGCTATCACACCGTCCGGGCTGGGAGGATTGGAGTTCCATACAATACATCTACTTACTGGGGGAAAGTAAACAGATTTCTCACCCTAATATTGTACCACGGTAATAAACATCTATTTAAACACTTATTTTTTGATATTTTTTTATTTTCATAACCCCATGACTGTGCTTTGAAAATCCTTTTATTTTCTATTTTATTTTTTTCTGATTAATTTTCCTATGTACGAAATTTGCACCAATGATCTACATTCGAAGGATGGTAATAAATTTTCTTTATCTTTGTAGGTGAAGATAATTTATTTCTTTATTACTATTAATTGTTTTTAATTTATTATGCATCGACTACAATCATTAGCACTCTCCGATATTGTTCTTATACAAAGCCGAGAACTTTTTTAGCCAAATAATCTCTCTGTTTCCCCATATTTTTGTTTTGTTTTTTGTATATTTTTAGATCTCCAAGTAGTTTTTGATGGATTTGAGATAGTTAACAATGTTTTTAAATGATTCTGATTTGTTTACACATTCCGTAGTGTGAATACCGAACTTTTCTCTGGCTCTTTGCAATTGGAAGTATTCCGTCAAAATGTGATTAATGGTAAGTACATCACTTCATAAATTGCACACCTACCAACGGTGTGGTGGAAAGGTGTTTGGCGCGTGCGCCTACTATGTAATTATTGCAATGAGTCTCGTCGACTTAGGATATCGTAGACTATTGTAGAGCAAACTCTTTCCCATCTTCTTTACCACAGTTCCTACATAATTTATTTTATATAGCGTTTTACGTCTCGAATATGTGAGCAAATATTTGCCGGTAGGACTATTGAAGCCACTTTCTTAGCTAGTAATATGACCTTATTCATTCCGGAGAATTCCTGGATGACCTGGAGCCCATAAGAAAGTAACATTTTTTTTTCTTTATTTTTTACGGCGCTTCGACGTCAAGGCCATTAGATCCGAAATCCAGGGTGCAGCGAGGAATTTTCCCAACGAGCCGTGGGATGAGAAAATTCCTGCCGTCGGTGGGGATCGAAACCACCATCTCCCGTTTATGAATCTAATGCGCTAGTCACTAGAGCATGGGTGACCCCGATAAGAAAGTGACATATTATTTCTGTAGGAAAAGTGGTCTTAAGTGTTTAAGCATGAGCACTCCTTGCCTATGGTCGTTGGGTTGATGGTGGGTCTTCTTTCTTATTCAGAGACAAGTCATTAGGTCTTCTGATATGAAAGGGTGGTAACCTGTAGATAACCCACTCTCAAAAATCTCTGTCATGTGTGTTATTGGAACTTATAATTGTTATAAATAAGCTAACAACACAGATTTTTGAGAAATGTTATCAACATAATATATTCCATTTTCTTTTGAAAGAAAAGCAACCTCTAGAGGAAATCGAAGTTAACCACTAATTGTCGAAGCCTTTACCCTCCCTGTTTTAATATATACAATTTTGTTGTAAAATGTGGTGAATATATAAAGACATGGTAAAAATCTGAGAAATGATTTTGACATAAGTGCGAAGGGAGGGAGTTGTTTTGACAGAAAGCGGTCTATGATTGTAGAAGCGCTGGCTGTCATCCTTAATGAGCCGACGCTGAGTTATTGTGAACCTCCGCTGATCATCATTTTTCTCAGGAGCACAATCTCTCTACTCCATACCTTATACATAACTCTCTTAGTTCTTCTTTCTCTCGACAACTCGACAATATCAAGTCTCCTAGCTCCGCTATTTGCACATATTTACAAATTTCGATCATCAGTCATAATCTCGCCTAAGATAGATCGATTTTTTGTTCTTTATCCAGCAGAAGAAACATTTTAATATGCTATTGGACCACATCACCCAAGAAAACAATTTGATCATAGAATAGTTGGGATTCTTAAAGAACAACAATGATATTTTCGTAAAAATCCATTTGTAGAACGTTTTGGCATGCTCTTGAGTACCCTTCGTCAGCTACAAACAATGTACAGCATTACCAAAGAGAATAATGTAGAACAGATCGGATATGCAGCATATCAAATCAGTAAAAAAACATTATAAAAAGGCAATGAACAATAGTTATTCATTGAAATCGGTTAAAAATATGGACAAATTATCTAAATAAGGTAAAATGATAGAAGTACAGATAAACAGAGATATAATATTATTTGTAATAATGGGGTTTGTACAGGGTATGTACAGAGTGCAACGAATAAAGGTATTATCCTTTCAAAAGGTGACAGTAGACCCCAAGTGCAATAAACAAATTCATATAAAGTATAGTTCAATTCTTAATAAAAACAGTAAATTTCAATTTCATATTTTTAACGTCGATCGTATATAATTTTTATTTTATTTCTAGTAAATAAAATCCAATCGAACCATCGTGAAGTAGACGAACTTTCCTTTGAAGGTTTGTAGGTTATGTTCTATGTTCATTTTAAAGGGCTTCCAGGGCGTTTCCATAAACGAAATTCAGGTTATTCATCAAAATATTTCTTTTTCGGAACTTTTTTACTCTGTACCCTGAAGGGTTCAAACTCCTCCACATTCATGAAAACTTATCCGTTTAATAACGTTTAATTTCCTAATAACGAAGTTGACAGTTTCTTGATTATTAAGGGTCTAATGCCTCTTGATACCTAACTGAAAATATGTGAAGAAAAATTATTTTTCTTCCAAAAAAGTAATAGTGACTGGGAATGAAACTTGCTTCGTGTTTTAAACAATGAGTCACATAAAGCTGGACTTGATCTGAGCCTGAATTCCATCTTAATGATTCCTATAGTACAATGTTATTGAATCACGAAGACCCCAACCCATTCCTATTCTATCTCCTTGTACAGATGTTAATTGATTAGAGAAACGCAGACCCGTGACAGCTTGCCATCGACAATAATCTCAGCTGTGGATGAGATATTGAGGCGTTGGAATTATTAATAGCCCCCAAGTCCCTGAAGGATACAAATAGTCCAAGGGCAGGAGACTGGGTGAATATTGAAGGGTGGGGTTGGAGGACTATACGGCAAGGGAGAAGAAGCAGAGGGCAGTCGCCGAGATTGCTATCAATCCACACAACCCCTAGCTCATTATATCTTACAAGGAACAATTCTCTCTCTCTTATTGTCTCTCCAGATGTCTTAATCTAGACCGCAGGGGAGTCATCCATAAACATAGCGTCTTTTTCGAGGATTCTTCATTGGCGTCAAATTCAAGGAACTTATAGCAGACAATCCGAGGGCTAATTTTGCTCTCATAGGGGAGAAACCCTCTTAGCAAGTGCTTAAATCTTCCAAAGATTGTTTTCGATCTTTTGTACCGAATAATTCCATTTGACAGTAAAATTATGTTCCTGTAAAACACGTTAAATAAGAAATATTCTTGTAGTATAAATTTTTGTGTCGACTTATCGAGTATTTTTTAAAAATAAGGGAGAAAACGGATTGAGTAATTCTCGCTACTGTATAGATTAAGTATGTCGCTCCCTAGTGCCTTGTGACACTTAAAATATCGCTTAAAATTTTTCAGTACGTCAGACATTTTTCAGGAAATAAAAAAAATCTTTCTTACTATTCCAACCCTTTCAAATGTCACTAGGAGTAACTGGGAGTTGAACTTTTTTTTTTCTTTTTTTAGTATGTTTCTAAAATCCTTGTTCGGTTCACGCAAAACAAAACGTTGCATATCTCGATTTGTCCTACATGTCTATCTAATTGTTTGATTGGCAATCATACAATAAAATACTTACATCTGGTGTAATTTGAGAGAGAGAACACGCAAATTCGCACAAACACACACACACATATATATACAGTAGAACTTGGATAATTCGAACCCCTAGGGACCGATAAAAAAGTTCGAATTATCCAAAATCCGAATTACAAAAGTTTTTGAAAATAAAGGGGTAAAAAATCGAATTTCATATTTTCACTTTTTTTAATTTAAAAAATACATACATTTTATTTAACCAATAACAAATATTTCATAAATTGATGATTACGTACATAAGTAATAAATAATTTATCCAAAAGGTAAAAATAAAAGTCTATTGTTTTGAAAAAAGTCATTTTTATGCGCAAGAATGTTTTCTTTATTTTTCAGATTAGTTGATAAAGTGTTAGGAGGAATTCCAAAGTCCTTGGCAATTACAGATTTTGTCTTTATTCTATTTTCAACTTCTTTAATTGCAGCTGTTTTCTCTGGCAACGTTAAAGTTTTATAACTTCTAGGCTTCGACAGCTTAAATCAACAACTCACTGAACTGCGCTGTAACAGAAATTCAAGGCACAAACAATACAACATCCAGTCGCTGACTGACTTATAACTGAATAAAAAATGAAGATGGGAGGGACGGTGGGAGGGAATTCTAGGATAAAACGACATGATGGTGTAAGTAACTACAACCCCTGGAAAGGAAGGAACCGCGACTCACCACTTTGCAGAACTCCTAGAGTCCAAGAACTAGACTATGAGACCGCCGCGCTTCTTGTCCCGGAACCCCTACATCCGTATCCTTCTTACCCGAGAGGAGAATACTTTCCCAAGATTTAAGATCGAGCACCTCCCTTTGGAGGCACAGACTCGTATAAAATTCGAATTATCCAACATTTTATTCGAATTAGCCATGATTTTTTTACATTGTTTATGTCCTAAATTCTAGGGATCGAGAGAAATATTCGAATTAACCACGATTTCGAATTATCCACGTTCCACTGTGTATATATAAGAGGCCGCTTGAATCAAAACAAGACACATCACTATTTTTGCGATTTCGTGATAAGAGTTGATTTTTAAAGTTCAAAATGTCCTCTATATACTGGTAAAGAAAAGGATTTTCGAAACTCCATAGATCATGCTGTTTTTTACTGCTGAAGTGAAAAGTTGGCTTCATAATAAGACATATATCAGTGATTTTTAAAACTAACTGATAAACTTCTCAAATTCCTCAAAAACATTCTTCTGTGACACTTACAACTTTAAAGAAAATTATACAAATGTATAAAATTGAACCTGAGACTTGTTCTGTTTTTGGTGTTTTCTGAACAAATTGGCATCAATGATGTGTCTTGTTTTGATTCTAGACGCCTCATATATATATACCTTTAAATGGGTTGAAGAGTGGGAGGTTTCAGGTAAAAATCTATTTCTAATCGGACGCTTTCTCATAGTAAACTTCATCCATTAGTAGCTGGTGTTTTTTTGTGAGTTTTCTTACAATATAACCAATAATACAGCCGTTAGGGACATATTGATCATTATGGTTCTGAATAGGCCCCTACTTCTAATATATCAATCTACTATATATTTGTCAAATACCACTCACTCACTCATCTTTCAACGCCCAGCCCAAACCGCTCGACAGAAAATTTTGATATTTTGCATGGACACTCCCTATATAACGTAGGCGCTCGCTAAGAAAGGATTTTTTGATATTCGTATTTTTAAGCATTTTTAGGGGGGTTTAAAGTTTGAGTTGGTTAGAGAAGGCAAGCCTAGGCAGCCTGCGTTGCTAGGACGATAAAGAACAGCTGTTACCTTACATTATCTATCTCATAGTTTTATTTCTAATTGAGGTTAATTTCAACTATGATGGCAGACCTTGAATTACTAGAAATTAACTGTCCCTCATAGAGTTTTAATTGCGTTTCTTTTCTGCCTGTCCCCGTCAGATAGGCTTGCCATATTTTTGGAGAGTTAAACCGAGACACATTAATATGGGATGGGCATACCAGGGGGGGGGGATAAAAAGTGTACAAATTATAAGCAAAATGGTTGGTGAGTTTTAAGCCTAGCAACTAACGGGAAGGGGGAATCCTAAACTGTGCAGGTAGTTCCAGCGTTTTACAGTTAGATTACTTCTCATTTCTTTGACACTGTGAGCAGTAGTAAAAATATTAATTGTAGAAAAGTAACCGATTTAAAAAAGATTCTTATAAACATGAATTCATTACTTTTTACATCTTACAGCCTTTTCCGGGACATTGATAAAACTGGGCGGGACACCGAAACAATTGCAAAATACCGGGACAGTCCCGGTCAAACCGTGATGTATGGCATATCCTTAGGTTTTCCAGGCGAGGTAATAATATCCGGAACCCTTGCACAGCCTCCTCGCCTATAACCTTGGTAGTACTCGTAAATATATTGGGTGTTACCATATGAGTTCTTGGAAACATAAACGTTTAAATTTTAACGCCTATTGAATAAAATAAAGTATGACGGGAACCGTGCTGTAATAAACTGCACAGAATTGTATAGTAACGTAATTTTAATGAAACATTATTTAAATAATAAAATAATACAATAAAATAACTACTTATCTGCCGTGACGAAGCACGGGTATTCAGCTAGTTTTACATAAAACGATTACTTTCTACTGCTGTAGGGTGTCTTTCGTTCCACGTGAAATTATTTCATGAGTGCAACCTAAATAAGGAAATTAAGTTGAAATGTGCTCATCAAATCATGACTATTTTGTGTAATCATTGTTCTTGCAAGATAAGGATCGAGAGAGGGGGGAGATGATGAAAATACCACTAGTATGTGGAAAAGGATTAAGGAAAGAAGGATTTTCCCTCTTCATTCCCAGAGGAAATCATCGAGATACGAAGGATTTTACTTTACTTTCTACATTTATCCTTAGTTACGGTGACAATATTTCTCCTTCCTATGATATTTCATAGTCGACGGCGGGTATTCTTATGGTGGACCTTGAATAACTAACAAAGAACATGGCAGTCAAACGTAATGATGTCCTTGGGACATCCTAGGTTTATCATTCATGAGACCCAGACTTCAACAGTTCTAATAAAATAAATATCTGTATAACCATATGTGATTCTTACAGGTTAATCTTTAAAGTCCCAAAACGTATTTGAAAAGCTTCTAAAATACATAAAAAGTTATATCAAAATTTCTGTCTTCCTAAGTAGATAGTACTCCTCATTGCCTTCGAATCGGAAGATGATTTCATTCTTGAGGAAAGTTTTACCAGTCTTCAATTTCCTGAAGGTAGGAAATGAACTCCAACCCAAAAGATTTTTAAACTGCGGTGGCGAATCGAGAGAATTAACAGGGCTGGTTTTAGGAGTGTATAACGAAGACGCAGATCATCATGGCGTTGAAAAAACCTTTACTAAAACTGCTGAAGAATTTAATAAAAGTGTTAATGGAAAGTTAGAGGAAATGCTTAAACTTTCAGGACCCGTTCCTAAAAAAGGTGAAACCAGAATATTTTATGGACTTGATAACAGGTTTTCCTCTGTAGTAGTGGTTGGAATAGGAGATTCTTGTCAGACATACAACGATAATGAGCAAATAGACGAATTTAAAGAATCTATTCGAATGGCAGCGGGAAAAGGCGTGAGAGCTCTTCAGGAACTTCATGTTCGCACGTTGTACTGTGAGAGCTTCGGACATGCAGAATCAGCAGCAGAAGGAGCTGCATTAGGCGTGTGGATATTTCAGGAATTGAAGAACTCATCAAAGCACACTTTTATCCCGAGGATCGAACTGTATGACGACTGTGATTTTACAGGATGGCAGATTGGGCTTCAGAAAGCAGCGGCTCAAAATCTAGCAAGGCAGCTTTGTGAAACTCCTGCTAACTTACTCACGCCTATTTCTTTTGCACAGGCGTCAGTAGAGATTTTGTGCAAAGCAGGCGTTAATGTAGAAGTCAAAGTGCGGAACTGGTCTAGAATAATGGCTATGGAAGCTTTCTTAGCAGCAGCAAGAGGTTCGTGTGAGCCACCCATTTTCGTAGAAACCAGTTATTACGGTTGCGAACCCGATGTGTCGCCAATTGTACTCATTGGAAAAGGCGTAACATTCAACAGCGGTGGTTTATGCTTGAAAAACTGTGATTCTCTGAAGCACATGCGAGGGGACATGGCCGGTGCAGCTGTAGTGGTTGGCGCATGTAGGGCTGCATCAGCACTACAACTCCCAGTAAACATTAGAGGGATTCTTCCTCTGTACGAAAACCTCCCAGGGACTTGCGCCATGAAACCAGGAGACATCATAAGAGCCAAAAACGGGAAAACTATACTAGTAGAGGACACTAATTTCGATGGAAGAATATCTCTTACAGATGCTCTTTCCTACTCGGTTATGTTCAATCCTAAATTCATTTTAGACATTGGAACATTTTGCCATGAAATGCAGGACTTCATGGGTGCCCCCGCAACAAGTGTTTTCTCAAACAATGATCAGCTCTACGAGACAATGAGAGTAGCTAGTATCCATACCGGGGATAGAGTCTGGAGAATGCCCTTGTGGAGGCACTTCAGGGACAAGGTGACGGCCTATCCGGTAGCTGATGTACGAGACTTGTATCAATGTCCTGGAGCTCCATGTTCTTGTGCTGCTTTCCTAAGAGAATTCGTTCCACCAGTCGATTGGATACATTTGGATACTTATGGAGTCAATTATTCCGATGGAAAGACTTGGGCATATCTACGGAAGGGAATGTCGGGTCGTCCAGCTAGAACAGTGGTCGAATTCCTAGCTCAGCTTGCTTGTAAATACGAAGAAGAATTAGAGAAAAAGGCGTCCTAGCAGCAGCCCATTCAATGATGGATAAACTATGAATGTGTATTTCAAAAATACAAAAATGAAATTATATTCGATTTTTTTTTTAGTTTGGTTATAAGGAGTAACTTAAATGACATTGCAATGATATTAGTATTTCATTCCGAGAAGGACGTATAACAAGATAACCATTATTTTATTTATTTAAATTTTACGCGAATGCCTTTTCTGCTTCTGAAAGAAAACCCATCAAAAACACTTTATAAAACTCTTGAGATCTTCATGGCGTCAATCACTATTTTCCAAACATGTTTTAAACATGTAGCTGTTATCAGTATTTTGCGCACGTCCTGAAAGCTAATATTTAGCCTCTAGCCAGTATTTTGCCAACCACAACAACTTAGCGCCTTAATTTTACAACTTAGCATATTGATTTAAGTTTAAACGTCAGTTAATATATCAAACTGATTTCTTGGATGGGTGTTCTGTAGATATGCTCCCTCTTATAGCCAGGTTACGGCTGATGAATTATATTTTTTTGAAAGAATCATAACCCCTGGTGGGAATCAAGGAACTTTATGCTCGGTGGCTGTTCCCAGTTATTGTTGTTACCCCAAGGTCGCCTGTTATAAAATTCACATAAATACTACAAAGGCAACACTGCGATAATGGATCGCAGTTATTATTTACCTCTAATAAGAGGTTTCTTCTTTTCATAAAAGTGAATCCTACGTGATGAAAGCAAGAAAACTCCTATAAGCTTATGAAGCTCGTGTTTAGCTCTGAACTAGAATATTTTGAAAATATGCTTAACCTGTAGAAGGATTGCATATACAATTGTTCTTTAACACTGTTAATCTCTAATTACCGCAACTATACTAAAATGCTGCATTTTTACTCGTTCCATTTCCATGATAAGTAATAAAGACACATGCAAAATAAAACTTCTTCGACAGGCATCACATGAAAGTTGATTACGCCAGCAGTTTTCTTCAAGTAGAATCCAGAGCATTGGTTTATTGGTCTATCAAAATGAGTTGCCGTAAATAACATTGTGTCGTTGCTGCCGAACGTAAATCTTTCTGCATGAAGTCTAATAAAGGCCCTAGGTGAGGACGCCAAGACCTAAATATTTGCCGTAAAAGCAGTGATAGTAAAAGCGTACACTCGACGGAAGTACACACTCATGCAGAGCAATAAAGGAGTGGAGAGTGGATAAGTAGCAGTAAAGGATTTTTATTGCGTCTCGCCTCTTTACTCCTGGGATTAGCGTCACTTTATATAAGAACTGATTTCACAGTACTCACAGCTGTTTGGTAAACATTCTTATACATTCCGGCCTTCAATACCAAGTTTGTAACGAATGCTGCAATTTTCCTTCCTAAAACGTTTAATGATAGCTTATAAAGTGGCTAGAAGCAATTCAATGACATCCTCTGATAATTGAAACGAATAAGATGTAAGACATTCAGGTTTTAATTATAATCAGAATTAAACAGTATATTTGTACTTACCTATATCTAGAAAAATGTCTTGAAATCTTCACCGATCCCATATACTAGCCCTAAAAATGTCAACCGTTAAAGTGTATGTTCAAGGGTTAGATCTGTGGTCTCAGACCGTTCTTATGCCACTCAGCCTTCAATTTTTTTTTTTTTTTTTTTTTATTTATTTATTTATGAGCATCCATGCGCATCTAAGGCGTTTCGCTCCAAACAGTTATTGCATATATACATCTAAAAACAAATGGTATACATCCAAATATATATACACATACACACATATATATATATATATATATATATATACACACATATATATACACATATACATATATACACACATACATACACATACATACATACATACATACATACATACACACACACACATTTATATATATTACATCTATCATTATACATCTATAAACAAATTATATGTAGAAATGACAATATATTCACATCTAAAAACGAATAGTATATACAAATGACAATATATATACATCTAAACATCTAAAGACAAATGGTATACATATATACATTTAAAAACAAACAATACGTATATATATACATACATATATATATATATATATATATATATATATATATATATATATATATATAAACAAATGGTATTATTTATATACATCTGGTTGATCAATCGGATTACACAATTAGATATAGTTACTAATTCATTAATTACATGTTATCGTTCTTTACAGTTTACCAAGTGGCGTAATACCTTCCTTATGTATTTTATTGCAGTTGTTTGAATATAGTATTGAGATGGGGAAAAAAAAGAAAAAAAAAAAAAAAAAAAAAAAAAAAAAAAAAAAAAAAAAAAAAAAAAAAAAAAAAAAAAAAAAAAAAGGGGGGGGGGTGAAAGTGTTAAATTTTTCCATACATATGTGTGGACTGCTGTCAGTAAGTAATTCGGTCATGTCATACGGTAAGTCTAGATTTTGACGTTGTCGGCATTCTGTTAGTATGTGTTTTACGGTTAGTTCGGTGTTACAGTTTTTACATGTAAGCTTTCCTTTTTTAGTCATTAAGTACTCGTGTGTTATTCGTGTATGTCCAATTCTGAGTCTAGTTTGTACTACTTCTTCTCTTCTGTTTTGTCTGTGACTGGAAGGCCATTCCGCGATGTTCCGTTTTATTTGTCGCAGTTTGTTGTTGGTAGATAGGTTTGTCCAGTCATTTTGCCATTTGTTTGTGATTTGGTGTTTAGCCTGTCTCGTAAGGTCTTGGTAAAAAATGTCTAGTGGTTGAATTGTTAAGTCTTGAGTAGCCAATTTTGCTTGTTCGTCTGCAGTCGTACTAAGTCCTAGGTCTTCATGTCCTGGCAGCCAATATATTGTTGTATGTATGCCTGAAAGTTGTAAATTGTAGATGTGTTGTTTGATTTGGATTGCTTTGGGATGTTGACTGTATAATTTCTGTAATATGTGTAGTGAACTGAGAGAATCTGTACAGATGATAATGTTTGTGTGTTGTGAAGGAGGAGTGTTAGTGAGGGCAAGAAATATTGCATGGAGTTCAGCTTCTAGTATATTGTACAGCGCCGGGAGTTTTTGCTTGTAGATAGTGCCATTTACAATAGCTGCCGATCCAATCCCGTGTTTTGAATTTGAACCATCGGTGTATTCAAGGATGTAGTTAGTTTGTCGATTTAAGAAGTCCAAGAAGTTAGTTTTGTATAAATGTTTGGATAATATGTTTGACTTTTTGTACTTGGAGAGGGATGTGTCTATTGTGAATTTAATGAGCCATGGAGGAGTGAGTGAAATGGTCTGTTTCTGTATTGGTTCTGTTTGTAGATTTGTAATCTCCTCTATTTCTAAGCTTCTTATAGCAAGAGGTCGGGCATGCTTGTTATTTATTTGGTATTGATTAATATTAGGGTTTTCTATGATATCCCTTGTGCAGGATGGCTGAGGGAGAGACTTAATTTTGTAGTAATACTTTACAATTAAGTATTTTCTTCGGATCTCTAGTGGAGGTTCTACTGCCTCTACGTTCAGGCTGCATATTGGGCTTGATCTGAAGGCACCCAGTGCTAGACTTAGTCCTGTGTTTGATATTGTGTTAAGCATTTTCAGTGTAGTGGGCTTGGCAGATGAGTATGCTACGCATCCATAATCCAGAAGGGACCTGGTGTAACATCGATAGAAGTTTAGCAGTACTTTTCTGTCTGCACCCCATTTAGTGTTTGCTAGAACTCTCAAAATATGCAGAGATTTTTTTACATTTAACGAGAAGTTCTTTTAAGTGGGGAACCCATGTGAGGTGTTTGTCAAAATGAATTCCTAAAAATTTTATTGTTGTTGTTTTTGTAATGTCTGTATCGTACATAGTAAGTTAGTAGTCTATGTTCCGTCTTTTCTTTGTAAATAATATAGATTTTGTTTTGGTTGTCGAGAACTTCATACCTGTTTTGTCGTTCCAGAGTGTAAGTGTATTGATTGCGTTCTGTATTCGGTCTTGGGCTTGTTCAGTGGATTTTGAAGTGTAGAATATTAAAAGATCGTCAACATACAGGCATAATTCAATGTCAGGGGGTATGTATTCGACAATTGTATTCATTCCAATGAGCCTTCAATTAATACTCCGAGTATCTGCAAAAAGAAGAATCGGGTGGCGGAGCATAGAACTGACTATGCAATCTCTCTACTGTTCCTTTAAGTCTAGAATCAGATACCTCTACATTATTTGCCCCTCTGGGTCCTTGTGGCCTGCCACGGGGATGATTATGTGTACACACACACAAAGAAATGTGAGCCACCGTTATTTTTGTGATCTATGAATTTTAAAACATGAACTCTCTAGCCGTCACTTTCGGATTTTGGGATCGGGTCGACGTCATAAGCGGGTTTTCGGTCTATGGAGAGAGGGAGGAAACGCGCTAAAGCATTCATAAATGTGCAAGGAAAAGTCCTCTACGTGTGAGGAAAATCTCAAGATTTGGACCGCGCAGCCCACACCTAAGGATATTCCTCACCGTGAATGAGAGATGAATAGAAATAAAACCCTAATAGATTAATAGTAAGGTCAAATGAGGCCGGGAATGTGCGGGCCAGGCCTGACGTTAGTGGACAAGAGGATATTTGCTTCACATACAGTGGGTCTACTGAAACTGGACTGTGCAGTCCGCTCAAGATCGGACTGCACAGTCCAGTTTATTAGCTTATCGTTTGTGTGCTAGATCCATTCAGTCCGTGAACTCCCAGCCGTGAGATTTGAACTGAACGTGATTTGAACATTAAACTACTACTTTTAGAAGGTAGTCTCTGATGAGGTTATAGAGCGGTTATCCCAGAATCGCAAGTATAAAAGTACGTCAAGACTATTAGTTATTTAATATTCAATGCCGGCCAACACTGATTGCAAATAGTCACCCGCGATTAATGTTTTGTTTGTTGTCGATAAACATTATTTAGTGCTAAGTTGTACTCGTTGCTTCGCCATTCGATGCCTTCAATATATCCATCTTTGGAACAAAAGAGCATTGGGTGTGTTTTATTTTGATTCAATAATTCTATAGCTTCATTTTAAGGGTGGTAACCTATAGATAACTCGTCCTGAAATTCTGTGCCAATATAAATGGATGTTAAAATTTAAATAAATAAAGTTTCGTCTCTTCATGACCAAAACTGTTCCACGGAGGTGTATTTAAAGACCAATCCACTGAGAGGGAGGAATAATCCTGTATTTGATCGCTCAGAGATAAAACCTTATCTATCTATCTTTCTTCATGAACAACACATTGTACGAGTTTTTGTTGGATTTCGATTGTATCTTTGAAAGAAAAAAACACAAATTTTGAGTAATTCTAATGTCTGTATTCATACGAAACAAAATGCCATTATATCCTTGAAAACACGACTTTGAATGCTTTACTGACCCCCTAGAATATATGCACTGTACGAGGCTGTAAGTGATTTGTCCACGTGTACTGGATAAGTCCAAGGTATAGTACAATAAACGGGGTACTGATGAGCTTGTAGAACAAAGCTCTTCCCCCAACCATGGACAATCAGTCTGTCTGTTCTCCACCAAAGGGAAAGGAGTGGAGTTTTTTTCACAACAGCCTCGTCTTGTTAGTAAGTACTGTATCTTGTTAAAGCTCTTATTTGCAGTTCTCCCCTCAATTGGAGCAACCCCAAACATTCAACTCTTATATCATTCGTTACTCGGAAACGTCTGAAAACCGTTTTCATAACTAATCAGTTTCTATTTGCCGCTTTACTTTGTTTTTTTTTCAAAGGTTGAATAAAAATGCTTCCTTCTACAAAGCTTTTGTGTTTATTTAGACAAGTATTCGTTTTCGGCGGTTAACGCGCTGTCACTTGAGTATAAAAACAGGATTTTTTACCTAAAAACATTTTTGCTATGGACTCTAATTCAGCATTTCAGACAATCCCTACGCCCATCCATCTTTAAATAATTACCAGTTAAGGGGAAAAGCAGGTTGCTTGACAAAACTATCATCGCAGTGTTCCGTACGGTGAAGAATCATTGTAGTTCAAAGCCAATGATTGGGGATAAGGGCCAACAAAAAATCTCGCTTTTATTTGCTTTAAAAATGTTAGAACAAGCTGTATTAAATATATCAGAAGATTTCATCATTAATTTAGAAGAAATATTAATAGAACTGTTAAATTTTAGAGGCGTTGAGTACACTGTTAATAAAGTAAATAAATCTTTGAAATCAACGTTTAATAAATTATTCAGGCGTAACTATAAAATTATCCATTCTAACACAAAACCATGGTGGACAGATGAACTGACTACACTTAGACGGGAGACAAACAAACTGAGAAGAATATATCAAAGAACGACAAACGTTCCTGCTCTACGAGAAATGAGAAGACGAGTATTTGTCTTAAAAAAATTAGAATATCAAAGAGTAATTTTCAAAGAAAAAATAAAATCATGGGAAGAATTTTGTAACAACATAGATGCAAAAAAACCCTTGGTCATGGCACTATAAGAAAGCTGCGGGAAAACTTAAAACTCCTTTGATATTAAAGACGTTAAAGAAAGAAGATGGACATTACACTTGCAACTTACAGACTACACTACACTACCTCATTAACAAGTTTATTCCCACAGACATAACAGACAACGAACAACATATACATACCTTGACTAGACGACTATCTCAAGACGTTCCTAATACACCTGATGATGATGAAATAACATTTCTAGAAGTAGAAGAAATTATAAAACATTTAAATATTAAAAAAGCCCCTGGCATCGACGGTATAACCCCGGAAATATTTAAAAATATGTTTAACCTATTCCCTAATTTTATATACCTTCCCATATTTTATATACCAATTCCAATGGCAACTCCTCCAGATCCAGAAAATTGTGATTACAGACCTATAAGTTTAATTCCTATTCAGGCAAAAGTCATGGAGAAAATTATAAATTCTAGATTGTTTCACCACCTAGAAACCAAGAGCCCATTAAATAAAAATCAGTAATTGGTGCCAGAGAAAAGTACTATAGATGCATTACATCATTTACTATCTGACATCTATCAACAAATGGAATTGAAAAATCACACGTTAGTAGTTTCATTAGATATAAAAGGAGCTTTCGATAATGCCTGGTATCCATTAATATTTAAAGCACTTCATCAACACCAGTGCCCGAAAACATTCTCTACATTCTTATAAAGAATTACTTAACTCAAAGGACAGGAGAAATAACAATGGGTAATGTAAAAGTTAAAAAGAATCAAACAAAAGGAACCCCTCAAGGCTCGGCTTGCTCCCCTCTACTATGGAATTTAGTAATGGATAGCTTGTTTACATTAGATATTCCACAAAACGCAGAAATTATGGCTTATGCAGACGATATTATTTTAAAAATGTTTAGTAAATATTTTAAAGTACTGGAATCTGCATGCAATGCTGTTTTAAATCAAATAAGTTATTGGGTTCATTGTAATAAACTAAATTTCCAAGTACAAAAATGTAAATATATTATTTTTTCGCGTAAAAGATTCATACCCGATCTAAATATTAGGCTTAATAACAATAAGTTACAACAGGTAGAAACAATAAAATATTTGGGAATCACATTAGATCGTAAATTAAACTGGAAAGCACATATTACAAATCTACAAATAA
This sequence comes from Gonocerus acuteangulatus, assembly GCA_946811695.1. Classification (NCBI taxonomy): domain Eukaryota; kingdom Metazoa; phylum Arthropoda; class Insecta; order Hemiptera; family Coreidae; genus Gonocerus; species Gonocerus acuteangulatus. The sequence goes on from OX328123.1 coordinate 83,262,558, forward strand.
AATTAAAGGGTATTATTCACTGTCTTTCGGCATATGCAAAATTGAAATGGGGGCTAAATTCAAAAATTCTAAAAATTCTCTACGAAGGAGCTATTCTACCAGCTATGACTTACGGTATAGAAATTTGGCATAAAGGTCTCGACATAAAAATAAATCTTAAGAAATTAGAAACAATGCAACGGCTGATAGCTTTAAAAATTATCCGTTCTTACAGAACGGTTTCATATGAAGCTTCTAGTCTAATTGCTGACATTATTCCTATTAAACTTCTATGTAACGAAATGACCTCAAAATTCAAAAATTTAATATTCATAATCTCCTCCCGAATCATGATGTTGAGGGAATAATTCCTTACAAAAATTATATTCATCCAAAACACTTGGTAAAAATTATCGAATTAACTGAAAATGATTCAGAACTTTATAATACTGAAGTGTACACCGATGGAAGCAAAACAAATGATCACATTGGATGTGCATTCATTGTATTTCAGAAAGTAATATTATGTCACTTAGGCCGATACCGACTTGGGCCAAACTGTTCCAACAATCAGGCTGAGCAAGTTGCTATCTGGAAGGCGTTGGAATATATTTATGGAGTTCATGATTTTGATAAGACATGTTGTATTTATACTGACAGTAGAGTTACATTAGACAGACTTAGGAATATAGACATACACGATACATTGACTTAGGCAGGAACTCATCAAAAGCTTTCGGAAAAACATAAATATAAAATTTAAATGGGTTCGAGCCCACCAGGATAATGTTGGAAATAATAAAGCAGATGAAGAGGCAAAATCAGCAGCTAATGATGACAGCCTGTCGTGTACGAAAAAAACTCCTAAGAATACTGTAAAACACATACTAAGACAGGAAACAAATAGACAATGGAACCAACGTTGGACACTGACAACCAAAGGACGACACCTATACGATTACATACGTATTATAGAGGACGTGCAGAAAATACCAAGACTTAATTATAAACTCAAATACTAACTGGTCACGGACCAACAAGAAGTTATTTACACAGATTTAAAATCATTTGAAGACAAAAACTGCAAATGTGACTCTCGTACTGAACAGACTTACGACCATTTAATCTTTGACTGCAGACTACTTGACAAGGAAAGTATCAAATTCATGAAGTCTATAATATTAAAAGGAGGAAACTGGCCGGTTTCTAAAAGGGAGATTCTTATCATACACTTTGATGAATTTGATACATTCATTGGTACAATAGATTATGACGAACTTTAAAAAATAAGCTGTATTTATTTCCATTATTGTATACACTTAATTTTATTTTTATCTTTATATTTTATATCATTCATATTTGGATTTCTTTTATATTCATGTACATTATCAATCATTTATTTCTGCAAAATTTTATACATTTTATTAGTTCTTAGTATTATTATAGTTATAGTCTTATTTCTGTTAATTTTATTGTCTTACCTTCAATTACTTTAATTATAAATTGATAAGTTTTTTATAACTAATATTCTCATGTTACATAAATATAGAACATACATGTAGTATTTTTAAAATGGCACATGTAGAAAATAAATTCCCACATCGCAGGGTTACTGCAGTGTGGAAAAAAGAAAAAAAAAAAAAAAAAAAAAAAAAAAAAAACTGTATTAAATAAACTTTCTAAATTCAATCAGTATTCATTAGGTATATGGACGGATGCCCCATTAAAGAACTTGAAACCTTCTTAAGACACTAAATATTCTTTTTTCCAGAATGTGTGCATGCTTTTTTTACGCCAAACCATTTCTAGAAAACCTTCTTGCCGGTAACTGGAGAATTTCCTTTTTTTCACTTCGATTAATTTGTTTTTTTAAACCAATACACTTATTACATGCCCTCTTCTAAGTATATTCTATTATTATCATTATAACTGTATTTTAATGCAAACCAACGCCAAGAAAAATCATTAAAAAAAGACTAATAAAATCACCCTGATCAAGGTCGTATGCACGAATTCTTTGTTGTCTATTTTTTGGTCTGCGTGAGATGTGGTTTTCTCTCGAGAATGGCCTTCAGATTTGCCTGTTCCTATTACTCTGTGGTGTTGTGAACACTTCTAGCCTTGATCATTCAAAAAATAACACATTTATTTCTAAGCTTTCCTTGAAATCACAGAAGGTATGAGAGATCTATTTCCTAAGAAACGGGGAATTGGTTTCATTTTGTCTTTATCTGCCAGTACCTGCTTTGTAACTTATCTTCATTTCCTAGCGAGTGTTTACATGCTAAAGAGAGTGTCCATGGAAAATTTCAAATTTTTTTCTCAAGTGGTTTGGGCTGGGCGATGATAGGTCAGTGAGTCAGTGAGTGATATTTTACAAATATATAGTAGATTTCTGCCTAATTCTTAGGCTGACTCACTGACCTATCATCGCCCAGCCCAAACCAGTTGAGAAAAGAAATTGAAATTTTGCATGGACACGCTCTTTAGCACGTAAACACTCCCTAGAAAGGATTTTTTGATATTCAAATTTTTAAGTATTTTTAGAGGAGTCAGCATTTTTAGTTGGTTAGAGAGCAGACACGCCTAGGCAGCAAGCGTTGCTAGGACGATAACAGGTCAGCTGTTACCGTATTGTCTTTATTTCTTAATATTTCTTCTATTTGAGCTTCATTTCAACTATGATGGCAGACCTTGAATTACTAGAAATAAACTGTGATTTTGTACCTCATAGAGTTTATGCTATACCTGGTGATGGTCCATCCGAGGTAATAATATCCCAAACCCTTTCACAGCCTCGTCACCCAACAGCATCCCCAGTCAGAGCACTCCTTGGTAATGCTCGCAAATATAATGGGTGTTTCCTAATGACGTCTTGGAAACATAATTTTTTAATTTTTAATGTACATTTATTATTGACAGCAAATTTTAACCTGTACTGGTTAAACTGCTGTTACTGCTAACCTATAAATAATGGATTATAGCCACGTTATATGTTTCTTGACAAAAGATACATTATAATTTGATTACTTATCAATTGATGAACAAATTTTAATATGACGGGAACCGTGCCATAAGAAACTGCACAGAATTATGTCGTCGGGTTAATTTTGGTGATATATTATTTAACGCAATAAAATAACTACTTATCTGCAGAGACGAAGCATGGGTATTCAGCTAGTCATTTAATAAAATCGTGTTAGTAAGTAAAATACAAAATTCTTGCGCTCAAAAATATAAATGAAGCCAAGATTTTAATTATCTGTCCGTGCAATACATAACAATAAGCTGTACAAAATTGTGTAGTAGCGTTAATTTTGATCATACCTTTTTTAACGCAATATATAAACTACTTATCTGTCGTGGTGAAGCAAGGGTAGTCAGCTAGTATTATTATAAAATTCAGTAAAAAATGAGTAATTTAGATAGCCCCAAAAGAGAAAAGTCAAAAAGAAATGGCCAAAGTACTTATATTTATTTTTGGTCATTGAATCCAAATTTAGTAACCGTTTGACGTCGTCAAGTTGGAAACATCACATCTAGTTCAAAGGTGTACGATCTCACAATGAACCCAAGAAAATTGACGATAGCACAAAACAAAATGGTATTTATATTTTATATTGAACTTATTATCTCTGGTCACTTCACGATCTGGTCAGTTAATATTTTCTATTTCAGAATTTAAGACACCGAAGCTAAGATTTTTTGAGAATTAAATATAAGCTTGGATATTTTTCTTTTAATACCTGCATCTCTAATTTTAAATAACGAAGTAAATATATTAACATACGCTAAATTATCCATAACTATTTTCATGTTATTAGTACGCGATAGATTATTTATATGATGATTTGAGACAATCAGAACAAAGACATAGAATTTTAGAAGGAAAAAGACCTACTTCACAAGAAAAGGATCTGTCATAATAGGCATGGGTAATACTGAAGGAGAGTGTCCTCAGCACCGATTTTCTTCAAAATTTGCACTATAACGTATTTTGATGCACTAAACACGAATCCGTTGAAAAAAAAAGTTGCTCGCAACTAGGAAAGAAGTTATTAAGCACTAAAGTTCACTGTTATGGAGGTTATAAAAGACGGGGTAAACAGCTTATATGTAAACACGCGCCTGCGCAATAGTCCTTAATGACGAAGTGTAATTGAAATTTAGACTCACCTGTGGTAGCTGACTTGGTCGTAAACTGTCGCTTTTGGGCATACGTGCTATGCGTTTCCGCTCGCTCAAGAAAACATCAAAACCCCTAGTCAATCCAACTCGCAGAAGTGAAAAGAATTCTATGCCCAATAGTCGTCCAAGGCAGTCTTCCCTAACCTTCATAACAGTGAACTTTTTTTTTAAATAACTTCTTTCCTAGTTGCGAGCAACTTTTTTTTTCAACGGATTCGTGTTTAGTGCATCAAAATACGTTATAGTGCAAACTTTGAAGAAAATCGGTGCTGAGGACACTCTCCTTCAGTTTTACCTAGGCATGTAATTAATCCACAGTAGGTAGGTAATGGATTCCTTTATATTTAAAGACCCATCTGTTTATTCTCAGATTAAAATTATTTATTTATTTAAATTATAACGTCCATTATTATTAACTACGAATTTTAGGACGGTTTATCTATAGGTTACCACATTTTTCCAGCCAGGATAGGGGTGATGCCTTTTCTTTTTTCTAAAGAAAAGCCACCACTTCATAGTGGGAATCGAACCCGCGACCCTTGGCACAGAGTGTTAAGTTCTCACGCCTTAACACTCACGGCCACCAGGCCTCCAAAATTAAATTAGAGACGGGTGTATTAAACAAATAAAAAACGAAACCTTTACCTTATGTGGGGGCGAGATAGGCTCAATGGTAGAGCAATTGCATGATGTTCTGAAGATTTCATCTTCTAGTGTAGTTTTTCGAGGGTTAGAATCGGGGTCCCAGATCGTTCCTAGCCTTTTATTAATTTTTTGAGTACTTGTGAAAGAAAAAATCTGGCGGCCGGAGCACAACACTGACCTCACAAGCTCCCTAGTGTGCTTTTTGGTCTACAGTACCCCCCCCCCCCCATCTGGGGTTTTTTTTTTTTTTTTTTTTTTTTATCTTTTAGTCTCCTACTCTCGCATTATTCGCTTTGTTATAGCTTAAGTAACCCTCAATCTAAGGTTTCATTAAATATTCATGTTGATCAAGAAGAAAAACAGTCATGTCCGACCGATGGCTGACCAAATTCGGCGACAGCTTTCTTATCATTCCATGGAAAATCTTCTTTTGTATTTGTTTTTTCGTATAGACTTTATTCTCCTTAGAATTATAATATCCTTACGGCCTATATATAAGCCATCAGGTTACATGTGCTTTATTTTATTGCATTAATTTTCTTTTTTCAATGGAATTCTAAATTTTTCTTATTCTTTTTAGTACTCATGTGTTAATTTATTCTTTCTTCAGCCGTACAAATGGTGATTTACTATCCTTATGGAGTCTTTTATTATTGAACGAGCCAGTGACTCAAATTTAGTACTAGTAAATTTAGTGTAATGATTCTTAGTAATTGAAAGTTATGATATTAGGGCTAGTAAATCAAAGTTTTCATAAAATCTTTTATGAGTAGCTAAATAGCTACATTAATTCGTAATGTTCTAAAAATCTGCACACCCATTAGATCTATTGGAATGAAGCCTCACCTGTGAGAGTAGGAGTATTTTCCCCGGTAAGGAAAAACCTAAAGCTGTTCTAGAACTAAGAGAGAATGTATAAAAAAGAGTAGCTGTCAGTCAGGAGGACTGGTCTAGGCCGATCCGATTTATGTGACTGTTTTCCACCCAAAAGGAAGGACAGTTAATTTTCGTCCACCCCCGCCTCCCTCCCCCCTCCCACCAGCCCCCCACTCCAAGCCTTCTCTAGCAATTAGAACAGTGACTGAATGGCGCCGGATAAATTCCTAGCCTTCAATATCCCTTCAGTTTCTCCTTTCTCACCTCCACCTCCAGCCAGCTCTCCGGCTTTATTTATATTCAAACAATATATTTATACTGGCCTCATTGAAATGATTACTTGATACAATACAAATCAATATTTTTCATTGATTACGCAGCCACACACAAAAAAAAGTTCAAACCCATAGCAGATCATTTTACTAAATGTTTTTGGGGGTCACTGAATCCGAATCCAGGAGCAAATCCATGCACTTTTTGTTTAAGCCAACCCCCCCCCCTCCCAACTCATAATTTAGGATATTTTTTTTACAATCTTTACCCATTTTACTATATTTACTTATTTTAATATAATCTTTTTATTCTAGATGTTAACCAAAATAAACGACTGTTTCCTAGGTATTTCCTTTCACTGCTAAAAAATACAACTGTTTTGAGACCTCGACGAAGTCGATTGGTCCATTTGTAGACGAGTTATAGCCCTTTAAATATATGAATTTTCTCGAAATTGCCCTATTAAAACGTTTGTCAACAAGATTAGGTGTGCTTTTATGTATCATTTACTAGTTTTCCAGAAAAAGGGTGAGCAAACTCGTTTTTTTATTCAGTAAACATGGGTACGCCCACCCTCCGTGTCCAATGTTAAAAAGTGAATCTTTGTGGCTCAATACATCGAAAAGGTGAACCGGTTTGAGGGTCCTATCTTTTTCCAAAGCATAGAGCATAAATTAACGTGTAGGCAAATTTAAAACAAAAAATAGTTCGAAAATGGAAGCTCAATACAAAAGCTTGATACATTGCTCGAATCATATAAAAGATTTTAAGGATTGCATCAGTTTAAGAATCACTTCCGAAGGTTTTAGGTCAATTTTTGTGTACGAACTCAAAGATTGTTTGCGGCATAAAGCATAATAAATACTTAAATGTAAGTAAAAACACACAAAGCTTTTTTATGTTTATATAGTACTCGTACCTTTAATCAAACATAACTTCTTCATAACTTGAAAGAAGTAGGACCTTAGTTACTTTATCTGTTCGATGTTCCATATCTTGTTAGTAAGATCGATGAAGGTTTTACATTTTTCAAGAAATCTTTCATGAGTGCACGAATAGCTACATTCCTTCAGGATGGTCTGAAGGAGTCAGCACTTTAAAATAAGTCTGAAATAAAGATAGTAGAAGCTCCTAATGGCTACTCTTTATAAATAAAACTTGTCGAACTTGTGCGAATACTTTTAACGTTTATTTCTCACCTTTCAAAAAGAAGGTCCTTAATTCGCTCTGTTTTAAATGGCTGCTGTTTTGGAAGATGCGACAGAAAAGTTTCTGGATAAAGTAGAATCTTCTGTAAAACGTTGTCGAAGAAGAAAAGATAAAAGGCTTCTATAGTTGAAGATAAAGTAAGGACGCAGAGGGCAGAAGTACTTGCCATCGATTTGTGTTGAGAAGTTTACCGAAGAAATTAGTCCCACTTCTCGCCGGACTTGATGCTCCCATTCTCTATAAACCTTTGCTTTTACAACTTGGAAGAATGAAAGTTCCAATCGTGGAACTTGAGCAATTTCTGAATTCATTAAGTAGACATCAGTTGAAGAATGATTCATTGCTCTCTTTCATTTACCTACAGTGGAAACCATTCCGGCGCATTTTCTCCATCCCTCTGTAGGGACGAAACCCGCTTACCAGGTTCATCTCTTGAAACAATCCGGAAGGGCCGAGTAGAATATTTTACTTTTCAGAACCCAAAGATCACAAAAATAACGAATGTTCAAATTTGTTGGTATATTTTGTGTATAAGAAATATATTTGTTTTTTTCGCACTCTAGCTGACTCAAGAAAAGACCAAATTTAATGAAATTTGGTATAAAATACCTTGTGTGGTTTGAAAGGTCAAGCTGAAAAGGCATACTTTGGAAACGACTTCGGAAGTTTTGAATAGAATTGCCTTTATTATTTAGTTTGTTTGAATCTTTTCGAGAGACAACATAATATCTCAGATTTTTTTACGATCATGCATTTTGTTCTGAAATTGCTGAAGGGGTCGAAAATTTGTTCTTTTTAATTTCAACCACGATTTGTAGTTATTTTATTACAGATCTATTAATTGATATTATTAAAAAAAAATCAGGTCGTGGGTTCGATTCCCACTATGGGGTGGTGGATTTTCTTTAAAAAAAAGATATGGCATCAGCCCTATCCTGGCTAGCAAACGTGGTAACCTGTAGATAACTAGTAGATATTAACTGTAGTTAATAATAATGGGCGTTAAATTTAAATAAATAAAAAAATCAAATATTCATAATTTTTACAAGGGAACAACTGACTCTTTGTTTCTTTCTTGGGCACAACAGGGGCCAGAAACGTTTGTTTCCCGTTCCACTTCTTTTTTGGACATTTTACCAGCTTATTTTTACGTACCATAAGATTTATTCTTTTTTGCACAACTAAATCGCACTCCTAACGTTTTTATGTGTTAAAAGTACAGCTTTTGAAGGAAATGCGAGTAACTTTTTCTTTTAATTGGTTTGCGTAACTCTTTAATTATGTTATGAATTTAACAGTCATGTCGAATGGCTGACCATATTTGGCGACAGATTTCTTATCATTACTAAAAAAAAGTATTTTCTTTGGAATCATTATAAGCTTCCATTAATTGTTTTGTCGATGAAATTCTGAATTTTCTTCTTTTTTTAGCGCGGTTCCTCCCTCCCCCATAGGGAGGAACCCCGCTTATAAGGTTGATACAATGAAACAATCCGGAAGTTCCGGAAGTGCCGACAAGAAAATTTCGCGTTTCAGAACCCCTAGAGACCGAAAATAACGGTGGTTCAAATTTGTATATATATATATATATATATATATATATATATATATATATATATATATATATGTATATATTTATTTATATATATATATATATATATATATATATATATATGTATATATTTATTTATATATATATATATATATATATATATATATATATATATATATAATCATTTCTGGCTTCCCTGATGGTCCGATTTTGATGAAATTTGGTACAAAAATCTGTCGTCCAATTTGAAAGGTCAAGTTCGTTAACCAGCAAAATCCGCCCACTGGAAGATGGCGTTTGGGGCGAAATTCGCGCAAAAAAAATCGTAACGCTTACGTTTTTGAGTTCATAAGCTTGTAAGTACTCTTTTTATAGGCTTCTTGGGCTAGGAAAACGAATGGAACCATTTTCAAGGCGATAGCTTTAACCGTTTTCGAGAAAACTGAAAAAATAATTTTTGAATGCCGTTTTTGGTTTGGGTACTTAGAATCATGGGATTCAGTTGAAACATTTACTGCATCTTCTACTTTCATTAAAACTAATATGTTGAAATTTTGGTTGCGTTTGGAGTCAAGGAAAGGTTAGAATAAAATATTTTATTAACAGACATAAAAAAGTTTTGGTAACTTTGTATACTTTCCTTAATATCTCGAAAAAGGTTGAGAATTTGGGAAACGGAAGAATACCATTAGAAAGCTTACTAAATGCTCTACAAAAAAGGTTCTAATGAAAGTTTTGATTAGGCGATGTCAATCGGAGAAATAAGTGCTTAAAACTTTAAAGTAATTGATTTCGCTTATTCGAACTGTTCTTTTTGTCTTTGATTTTGATACTTAAAATTATGGGATTCAGTTGAAACATTTTCTGCATGTTTGAATTTCATCAACACTAATATGTTAAAATTTTGGTTACGTTTGGATTTAAGGAAGGATTAGAATAAAATATTTTATTAACAGACATGAAATGTTTTGGGAACTTCGTATACATTCCCTAATATCTCGAAGGCGGTTAGGAATATTGGTAAACGGAGGGTTACCATGCGAAAGGTTACTAAATGTTCTACAAAAAAGATTCTGAAACAATTTTTGATTAGGCTATGTCAATCGGAGAAATAAGTGCTTAAACTTTGAAGTAATTGATTTCGTTTATTCGAACGGTTCTTTTTGTTTGTTTTTATTCCTTGTTATTTTTAAATTGTTTAAAGTTGGATAATGTATTTGACAATAAAACAGATTAATTAAAATAAGAAAAACAATTCATTGTTAAAAATATATCAGGCTGTACCGTATGAAATGTCAGTTTTGGATTTGTCGATTTCCTTCAAATGTCTTGAAACTGTCGAGGCTCCTACTCCGAGTTCTTTGGCATATTCCCTAGTGTTTTTAATTGCTTATAGTAGTCAAATGTATTTGTCAATAAAACAGGATACGTATAATTAAAATCAATATTTTGTTTGTTAGAATTCGAAGATGCCGTATGAATATCTAGATTACAGTACTGGTGTTGATTTCGTTCTTTAGAATTATTCTTGGTATTCCCTATTTTCATCTGTTACCCATAGTTTTTTATTGTTAGTAGGTTTTTCTTATTGATTATAGAATATAAATCTATTTGGCTATAAAACAGGATACGTAAAATTAGTGACAATATTTCGAAGATTTCTGAGCGAAATACTTTTATGATTTTCTACCACCACGAACGGCTTTTTTCCTCTATTTTTATCCACTAGACAGGCTTTATTTTGCATATTATTCTATATAAGTTTTATTCAGCAGGGGATTCTGATGAAATGTCGTGTTTTTGCTGTGGATTTTAAATACGATGTATCTAAGATTGGATAACATTAGCGAGTCTACATAGTTAAGAACCGACGGCGGAGGATTACTTCTTGCTATGATTTAGTCTACATATGTATATTAAGTCCTAAATCCAAAAAATAAACTTCACAACGGTTAGATACTATGAGCGAATATGGCGGTTCAATGCCCGTAGAAACAAGGGGGCCGCAGGAAATTTACCTGCTAAGAGTTAATCCTCAAGAGCTGTAAATATACCCCAGGTATCTGCCGACACAAATACAAAGCTTAGGCGGAGAGCACCCCAAAAACTCAGATCCAAACATAAGGTTATATACTAAATATTCATAAAGACTACTTAGTTGTAAACCGATTCATCAATTAGCAATCAATAGTTTTCAACAAAGGTTATATATTAAATATTGATAAAAAGTATTTAATTAGAAAAAAAAAAACAATATTCCACAAGACTTGTTTTTGGTCCATTTGTGTCTACTCCATAGACTTAATTAGGTATATTATTCTATTGTAGTTGGGCAACTAAACTTTGTTTTATTTTGTTAAATAAAGTTTTTTTTCTTGACTTGCTATTCGTCAAGACTTTTATTTGTCCTTGTGTATTTACTAGATAGGTTTTATTCGGCATATTATTCTATATAGGCTATATTAGGCAGGGTATTCTAACCAATCTTGTGTAATTTCGGGGGGGGGGGCTGAGACCATTTCCAGGGTATGGAATACTAAATATTTAGAGCTTGGAATAGTTTTAGGCAACTAAAACGCTATTACACGTAAAATAAAATATCTTTAATGAACTAAGTGATCTTATTTAATTTATTTTTAAGGGATTTACGAGAAGTTTTTATCATCAATTCAAAATTCGGGAGGGGCTGCAGCCCCCTCAGCCCCCCCCCCTCATATACGCCCATGCTTCTGTATCCTCTAGAAAGGCTTTATTAGGCATATTTTGTATTGATTTATAGAGCTTTGCTTTAGAATGAGAGCCAGATTCTGTAATTTCCGCTTCTGTGGAAAAGTTAGCTACTGTCGGTGTCCCTGACGCCTTAATATCACTTTTATTCGAGATGTTCGAGAGGATTTTGACAATTTTCACGAGATATATAAAAAAAAAATAAGTTTATTTCTTTTCTAAGCTTATCAAATGGCACTAGGGACATGAACGGAACCGCGAAGATGCTGCAGTTCCTGCGAGTCGGACTTTTCTAGTATTGATATGCTTACTCATTTCTTCCTTCCTTCAGCCGTATAGATGGTGATTCATAATTCTTATTAAATCCTTTACGATGGAACGTGCGAGTAATTCCTAGTCACATTTTATATTCCACCTTCTGAAAACATTCTGGGTAAATAAAGGCTTGGAACCTCTTAAACATAAGAGGAGACCGATTACCTCCCAATTTTGGATTCTATCATTTCTACGAAAGTAGTGTGTAAACAACTCATAAAGTAGATTTATCTTCTTTATCAGCTAATAAGGGCTCGTATGTAACATGTATCTCGATTCTAGCAGTTGGATCCAAAATAATTCCTGTGGATGCATCACGATTCTTCACCATAATGTCAGCCCTTCTTATGAAACTATGCTGAGGTAAGCAGCTGACTTAATTGTTTAATAAATCAGTATTTTGCACTCTATCTTCGCGGAAAATCACGGCACTCCATAAAAGCGTATTAAAAGTGCATACTTCTATTCGTTTTTAAGTCTAAAATAAATCACTGTTATTCAATACAAATACACAGTTGACTCCGGTAAATAACCTTTATCAGAAATATCTCCTGTCCTCCATCAAACATAACCTGCCTTCCGCTCTCAACCCTTTTCCATTTCCTCTCCTCCTATCTACATTCCCCCAAATAAATATTCTATTTATCAGTAAAGTACGTCCTCATATATCAGTTCTGTGTTCCAACGTAAAATCTATACCTATTACATTTTTTTTTTCAATGAGAAACTCCCTCGATTTCTGAAAATCTATTTCTCCTCCTCATGTTGAATTTTCAACAATAGATCATCAGGTTTCTACCTAGCGTACATGGTAGCTATCAACCCAAAAAATCTTAAGCTCTAATATTTTTATCACTCGAAATTCCCCCAAAACCCTGTTAGGGAGGGCGGATTAAGCTATCAAACTAGACATTTTGAATTTGACAAGGTATTTTTTTTTTTTTTTTTTTTTTTTGCCAAATTTCATCAGAATCAGAATATTATTGAAGCTGCTCGTTCACGAACAGACAACAACAAACATATGAATTTATATTTTATTCGACGTTTTTCTGACCTTTCAGATTATATATTCAAACACATAGAAATTTGAACTTATTTGCATTTCTACAATATTTTACAGACTGTTCGGACTATATATTCTGAAACATGGTTATTTCCCATCGGCACCTCCAAACTGTGTCATCTGGTTGATGTCGTGAGCGGGATCCCCTTCACCACTTCTAACATAAACGTAGAAGAATTGAAGATAGCGCTAAATTAAGAAACTACAGACAAAAAAGCCCGACACGCATGAACAGTGCGCGTTTTCATAACTTTCTTTTCCTTAGTGTCATCTGGAAAGCTTGAAATAGAACATTTTATTTTTTTTCTTACCTTTTTGCGATTTCTGAGTAAAACGTAATAACTAGAAACTTTATTTTGGCAGAACTTAAAATTACATTAGAAAAAAGGTATCTGAATCATGGCCATTAGGCACCCTAAGGAGATATTGAGCTCAGTACTATGCTCCGGCCGCCTGATTTTCCCCTTTGCAGGTATCCATTAATAAATTACTTAAAGGCTGGATTGCCCTAGGGGCAGACTGGGAGGCCAAATCCAACCCACAAACAAGACTCTAGAAGATAAAAGTCTTAAGTGAGTGTCCGGGATTTGAAGTTAGATTTTCCAGCATACTAGTCCAGTCCCAAATTTCATTAACTAGATTTTATTCTTTATTAATCCTTCATTTCGCCCTACATGTTTCATGTCCCTTTGACACCTCTTCAGGAGTACTTAACATAAAAAACATATCTTCAACATTAGAGAACATTTCGCACAAAGTGCCACGTCTAGAAAGACAAGATCAATCATCTACTGTAGATCAGCTGTTAAAATCTATTGCATTAGGGTAAATGTCGATTTATTCAAAATTTCATTTTCATTGCATTAAATAACACCTTATATGTCAAGTATAGTCTATCAAGTTAAAGTTTTATGTTTTTAGATACTTAATTGTTTTTATGGGATATCTCTGGTTATCCAAAATGTCAAACAAAAATTAAAAATTGTGATTATTTTTTACATCACGATCCACCAGAGCAATTTTATTGACAGTCTGCTCAAGGTTTTCAGCTTGTTTTCTGGCTCTTTATTTTTATAGTTGATACGATGACCCTATATATATAGGAATGTCGTGTCAACTATAAAATATATACTATGTCGCACATTGTAGAATTCATTTGATATAGGTTATATTTGGTTGACTTTTCATTTAATCTGCCCTTATTCTAGCTGTAGCTTTTTCCAATATATTCTGGATGCTCAAGAAAAATTCTCCCTAGATCTTTGCAAGTCTTTCGTATATAATTAGCAAAAATGGTATTATAACTGAATTTAATGTAATTCACTAATTCCAGGTTTTTTATATGTTAAATTACTCACTCCGACTCCTCGACTTCCGCTTGTTCTTAAGAAATATTCTATTAAAACAGAAAATAATACAAACTTATTTCTCATTCTACTTTTTACCTTGGAACTCATTTTAATCCCAGAAGTAATTATAAAAACAACAAGTAGGTAATTAAAAACTCTCTTCTTGGGGGAAAAAAAATCTTTCATTCTCCTTTATTAATTTATATTTTGGCGACGGATCTGCAACCACCGACATGGGGTCTTAGCAAGGTTGAATACCAATGATGTTACAAAGCCATAATATTAATCAGGCTGCCGTAGCAGCTACTATATATCGATCATGTGTCCAGTGGTTGGCTATAGAATATAAAGCAGATTTAAGTATTACCCTCTAGTTATTGCCCTCATCATCGGGATTTAGCAATATATCTAAACTCTCGTTCTATCTTCTTAAGCTGATGTCTATCATCAAATATTAGTTTTTATTACCTCGCCCATAAAGAGTACCATAAACACTTTAAGGGGAACATTAAAAACTGTTATATAGGATTTCCAAGACAGATTCAGAATTTTCCAAACTATGTTCAGAATTTTCAAACTATATTTAGAATTTTCCAAACTATATTCAGAATTTTCCAAACTACATTCGGAATTTTCCAAACTACACTCAGAATCTTCCAAAAAAAATTCAGAATTTTCCATTTCAAGTTCAGAATTTAGTTATTATTTTTTTATATGCAATTTTGGACCAACTTTCTTAAAATAGGTATTTTTTTTTTTTTTGTTTTGTAGGTAGGTAGGTAATTAATAATATAAAGTATTTCCATTTGAAATATTTATAATATGTAATAATTAAAATATACTGATTTATCAAGTAAACAGAATCTAACATTTGATCCTACTTCCTAAATCTAATATTAAATGCCTCTTATCTTATTTGTGTTTACTTACTATATATCTTATTTGTGTTTACTTACTATACGCGGCGCTAATGGCCAAGTTGTAGATGCGCCGTAAAAAAAAAATAAAAAAAAAAACTTAATATACTGTTGTTTACAATACTGTTTTGAAAAACAAAGTTTATTTTTATTTACGATCAACTGGTTCATTCAAGCCTTCTTTCAATTGAAAATATTATCAGGATAGTATGTTTGAGAAAATGTATTACATTCTCAATTTGAAATCGAAAAGTCCGAATTTGAAATTAAAAGTTCTGAAATTGTTTTGGAAAATTCTGAATTGAGTTTGGAAAATTCTCAATTTGGTTTGGAAAACTCTTAATTTGGTTTGAAAAATTCTGAAATTGGTATGGAAAATTCTGAATCTGACTTGGAAATCCTATACTCACTGAGCTAAACTTTTATTGAGGAAACCCATTGCGATTTTATTAGAATAAAACACTTGATGATCACTCCTTATTACTCAAGAAGTTATCGCTGAATTTTCACAGGGGGGATGAACTGATTTTTTTTTTTTTTTTTTTTTTTTTTTTTTTTAGCACGTTTCTTCCCTTCCTCCATAGGCAGGAAACGCCCTTTTCAGGAATTTATGTGGTATTCGTGGCTTGGAAAAGAAACAGTTTTTTTTTTTTTTTTATCTTTCGTTTTATAATATAAAGTGAACCCTTAAAGAAAAACAAGATTTTAGGCACCACAATGCACAGGAAACTGAAATAAGCGTAAATTAGTCACTCCTCCTTCTCTGTTTCCAATTTACTTACCTTATTTTACTAAAAAAATTAATTTTAATATTAAATAAAACTTATGCATAGACAAAGCTCGCCCAATAGATCGACCCTTTCGAATTTTAAGCACCCATTTCTCCCAATGAGATCGTTCTATCAAAAATTACATAAAAATCTCTTGTAGGAAATTTATTAAGGTTTCGAATAGAATTTTTACTCTTTCCCAGATTGCCTAACGGGTTTCAAGATATTTATGAAAATATACAAAAAACCGAAGAGAAGGCTAGTTTTTAGCACTTTCCTTCGAAGGAAAGTGAGGTTGGACTCATGACGGAATTTTTGAAAAATTTCTTCAAATCTTTATCGATCCTACCTAGTAGACACCGAAAATGACCCCTGTAATATATATATATATATATATATATATATATATATATATATATATATATATATATATATATATATATATATATGTCTGTTAACACGATAGCGGCCAGAGATTTTTTTTTCGTCACGAAACTTGGTACATAGCATTCAATTAGCAAACGATTGAACGAGTTCGTTAACCACCAAAGTCGGTCCACCGGAAGGGGGGGTTTACCCCGAACCCAACACACTAATTTGACCATTTAAGCCGTAATATTTGTTATATTTCAACGAAAAGTGGTATTCGTTGTGGTAATATAGAGAGAAAAGTGAGATATAAAAATGAACTAAATCGGTTCATTAGGAGGGGGGGGGGTTTACTCCGGAACCACAATACCAATTCGCCACTACCAGCCGTGATTTTTGGTATATTTCGACGAAACTCGGTATTCGTAGTGGTAATCCACAGGTAAATATGTGTTGTAAAAATAAACTAAATCGGTTCATTAGAAGGGGGGGTTTGCTCCGGACCCAAATTCCTAATATACTCATACCGGTCGTAATTTCTGCTGTATTGTAACGAAACGCGGTATACGTCGTGGGTAACTCATGAGAAAGAAGTGTTGTAGAAATGAGCTGAATCGGTCAATCGGAAAGCGGGGGTTTACTTTGTAATATATATCAATAGAAAAGCCCGCCAGACGTAGGTTCACAAAGCCGCCGCAAGGAGCGCTTTCTACCACTAGAGGGACTATATCCTGTTCCTGCGTTAGATCAAAATACGATAATATGAGGTTTTTTGTATTTATTACTTAGTGTAGTAGGTACTATGTGTAAACATAACTCTGGAAGCAAATTAATAATTGATCAGTTACTCATTACAAATTTAAAAGAGAACTATTCATGTTTTTATTTTATTTATGTAGGATATTTTAAGCAAATTGTTCTGGAAAGCAGTCTACACTACCCAAATTCTGAGGAAAGTGCTTAGTTATGCAGCTCCTGCGTGACGGACTTTTTGTTTTTGTAACTTTTCTCGAAAACTGTTAGGTATAGGTATGGTATTAAAACGGATTCTATCGCTCCTTTCATCAGAAGAAAACAATTCCAAGCGCCCATTGTATTTTATTATATTAAATTTCTAATTAGGTAGTGTCGCCGTGGCCATTGCCTTGATTGTCATAACGCCCCCTGCACACTAGGGGGTGCAACCGCCAATATTCGGAACCTATGTCCTCTTCCCATGTCAATCAGTTACTACCATAGAATAATAGGAGCACAATACCTCACTTGAATACATTTTTATTTTATTTTATTTATTAGCATCTGCAGCTAAGGTGATTCACTCAAAACAATTATTACATACATATATATGCAGCCAGAATAAATAGTGACTTCCAGGCAATGTTTGTGGTCTTGAAGCGAAAATGACCAAGGGAGATTTCTAAATCAGGCCATTTGTGGAGGTGAAGGGAGATTTGTATTTCCGAGTTAATCTGGCAAATCCTTGATGGGCCCTTTGGAGTGATTGTTATAAAAACAAACTGTTCCCCCAGAAAGGAGAGTGGGAGAGGAATAAAGCTGGATGCGGTGAGGAGCTGGGATTGGGTAGGTGGGAGAGTGTAAGGGGAGAGGGTGAGAGAGAGAGAGAGTGAGGGGAGGGTGACAGGGAGAGGGGGTGAGAGAGAGAGAGTGTGAGAGAGTGAGAGTGAGTGAGAGAGAGACTGAGATTATAGCCCTCCCTCCCTAGTACTTTCATACTGTCTTCACTTCCCTTTATGTCTTCTCTCTTTAGTACGCTTTTTCAACCAATTCACCCGGACACTCTAACATACATTCACTCGGTCTCTTCTAGATATTAACATACTCAATACAGGAATGTTTCATTTTTCAACAATCAAGTAAGAATCAATAAATAAAACATTTAGAGCCTACTTTTTAGCAATTGCTGTACCTAGCATTAAATAATTATTTTATTTATGAGCCTCGCATCTTTGGGGTCTATAGTTTAGTCCATATCTACTATATATTTGTCAAATACCACTCACCAAATCACTGACTATCATCGCCCAGCCCAAACTACTTGACAGAAAAAATTGAGATTTTGTTTGGACACTCCTTTTGGGATGTAAACACTCGCTAAAAAAGGATTTTTTCGTATTCATATTTTTAAGTATTTTTACAAGGGTTTGAATTTTTAGTTTTAAAGAGAGCAAGCTCGCCTAGGCAGCATGCGTTGCTAGGATGATAACAGAACAGCTGTCCGTACATTATCTATTTAATAGTATTATTTT
The DNA here is from genome assembly GCA_946811695.1 of Gonocerus acuteangulatus. NCBI lineage: Eukaryota > Metazoa > Arthropoda > Insecta > Hemiptera > Coreidae > Gonocerus > Gonocerus acuteangulatus. The sequence goes on from OX328123.1 coordinate 83,281,057, forward strand.
TAATTTCAACTATGATGGCAGTCCTTGAATTACTAGAAATAAACTTTCTCTCATAGAGTTTACGCTATGAGAGACAAAATCACCATTTTAATTGCGGTTCATTTCAACCTGTTCCCCCGTAGTGTCTACGTTATACCTAGTGATGGTCCATCCGAGGTAATAATATCCCGATTCCTTGCACAGCCTCAACACACCCATCAGCATCACCAGTCAGAACACTTCTTAGTAATGCTTGCAAATATAATGGGTGTATCCAAATGAGACCTTGGAAACATATTTTTTTAAATTTTAACGTCATTTATTATTGACAACAGTTTTTAACCTGTTCTGTTTAAACTCCTGTTACTGGTAACCTATAGATAACGGGTTATCTCTAGGTTATTTGTTTCTTGACACTGTTCCGGTGCACCCCAGTGTCAAGAAACATACTTTGATTACTTATCAATTGATGGATAACATATAGTATGACGGGATCCGTTCTATAATAAACTGCACAAAATTATATTGTATCGTTAATGTTGATGATACATTATTTATTTTACTTATTTATTTAATTCATTTTGCCTCTATCCTTTAGGATCATTGGCAGTTGTCAATTAAAGGTAAAATAAGAAATAGTTAATAATTAAATTATAATGAGCAGATTAAAATGAAGGAAGTAAAATTATCATAGAATAAATAATAATAGCAATTGTGATAATAATAAAATATTAATAATTTAGAATGGTAATTATAATAAATAACTCAAATATAATCAACTATATGGATAAGAATATATAATAATTGTAATGAATGTTAGTATAAAAAAATAAAAGAAAAAAAATAGGAGTTATAATTTCGAATATAAGTGGGTTCTTCTTAAAAATTTGAAAAGTTGTTTTTTATGGCCTCTTCATTAACCCCAAGAATTTATTCAATTGAAGATCCAATACCCAACGATTTTCTTATTTTGGAGTTTTGCTTGAGATTAATAAATATTCTACAGTTAGACATTATTAGACACAATAAAATAACTACTTATATGCTGTGACAAAGCACGGTTATTCATCTAGTATTAAAATATGGAGGAGTAAAAGAAAGAGACTACACAAATTTATATACATATTTTTTCTTTAATATAAGTGGCAATTTATTTCTATCACTTCACTCAAAAAATGTTGGTAAGAAAAACTTCAATATAATTGATAAATTGCTGGAAACAAACGTATCGATTGTTGAATTGGACTTTTGATAAAATAGCCTTTGCTGTTACGGGGAAATTACATTTGCATATGAGGATCAGGTCACAGGCACCCTGTTCTCTCCGATTGAATTAAGGTGGACACGCTATACAAACTTCCTATTTTTCTCTCTACCTCCCTCTCGCTCTCTCTCTCTCTCTCTCTCTCACACACACACACACACACTCTCTCTCTCTCATTTACAAAATTTGCTGATTATCAGGATTGCCTCTAAAAGTAACCTATATTTAATTACCACTCTGTTACAGGCCTATGCGATTCGAAAGCACGGTCAGGTATCTCGCTCACTACTTCTTGAATTTTATTTAACAAGATAACTTCTATAAAACTAATATCAATTAAAATGTAAATTAATATTCAATCTGAAAGACTATCCATAAAGAACACAGTTATTGTTGAGAAAACATTCTTGCACCACAACGATTCCCAAATAAAATTCCAAAATAAAATTCCAAAATAGGGAAATGCATCCCCTTAATGAGAAACTTTTAAGTAGTTTTAGTACATTCAGGAAAGGGAGTAGCTATTGGCATCATGATTTAAGTTGAAAAATGAGTTCCATAGGGATTTCCCAACCTTAAGTTAGGACTTTTACAAACAGTAAAGAATAAGAAGCAGTTATTTGTATGTTTTGATCATTCGTGAGAAAAAAGTAAAATAAAAGTTAATGGGAAAGATTTAAGGTGCTACAACAGAAAACTGACAATATCCTAAGAGACAATGGCCCTGAAAAGCTGGCCAAAAGTCCATTTTGTAAAAGTTATCCGAGACGAAAATGAATTAGTTGAATAGTTTGTGCACAATAGTTTGTGGGCAAATTTTTGACCTGACATTGTCTATAACCCAGGCGTACCACAACAAAGTCTACAGTTTTTAATAAAACACTGACTTCTTAACTCTACTCCGTATATTTATCTCCGTAAAAAATTAATTTTTCACGAGTTTGGAATTTTTATTGCAATTTTGGTTCGGGATAACTCTGAAGCAGGTAATCGAGAGTACATTTATTGCTTTTTGGCAATAATTAGGCCATTTGTTAATTACTTTGACCACAAGAGAAAATATAAAATATATTGGACTTTTTAACGTCAAATTTGACATAACTCGAAGGTTTTTGTTATACTTCCAAGCATTTTCAATCTGTTGGTCTTATATGAACATTTAAAGGAAGTATTCAGCTTTATGAATTTATAATCAGAAATCGCGGATTTGATTGAACATGCCAGTTAATGTCAAAGTTCACATAAGCATTTCTTATGTTTGTCGTTTTCCGGAGTCAATATAAAGACTAGACAAAATGTATTTGACGTCATGTGTTAAAGAAAAGAACCTTAATTATAAGAACAATTAGATGTGGTAATAGCCTCACAAAAAAAAACTAGAATAAAATAAAATAAAAATAAAAATAAAAAAAAAAAAAAAAAAAAAAAAAAAAAAACTAGAAATTGGCTAGAATTCTTTGTTAAGACATGACGAAAACAAATTATTATTCAGAAAAACAAATAAATTAATTCGAGCACATAAAAAAGGAGTACACAAAAAATGAAGTGTGGCTTCAGGGTACATTATTGTTACCAAGGGCAAAAATGAGACATGTACGACCATTTTAAAGATTCTAAGAATCCAATGGGCGGAGCCGATGACAGTAAGAGAGAAAAGTTACGTACTAATACTGGTTCTATGGGATTGCTGAATGCTACACAGACGTTTTTCTGAAGGTAATCCTCAAGCTGGTGATATATTAAGGATATAACGAGGATATAACTAGCTCCCATCCCGTGCAAATAAATACAAGGATACTTATTAAAAATTGGCATTACTTTCTCAGTGATTTCAAGGAAGTGGTGTATGTGTGTTTGTGTGTGCGTGGCGTGGGTGGGTAAGTGTGTAGGCATGTCTGCATGTGTGTGTGTGTGTGTGTCATCTGTTAAAATAGATGATAGTCAATGTATAAAAATATACGTATTATACCAACCATTAATAAATTATTTAAAACAAAAAAAAACTATTATTGCCTTAAAACCCATTACTGAAATCATATATTACCCATTTTTCAGAGTATATGATCAAAGAACATGAATTAAGCATCACAAATATTTTTGGCCAAGAATATCAGTCCTGTACCCCACTGTGCGCCGTGGGGCCAAAAGACGTGTTTCAAAAAAGACTACAGCCTCCAAAGCTTAACCGATTTCAATGATTTTTTTTTTTTTTAAATGAAAGCTATTAGTATTTAATACAACTCTGTCTGGCCAGTTTTTGTTTCTTGTTTCCCCTGTATATTAAAATGCGTGTAAATAATTCACAAACTTTTACAATTGAACATAAAATACTATTTTATTTTTCATCTAACTTAAAATCAGCACTGATATCGTTGAAATTAAACACTCAACTCCTTATTAGACTTGGAAAAAAATCAAAATCTATTTTCAAATCATTCAAAAATCATATTATTTCAATTAATCTCATTGTTGAATGAGGATAAATTTACGTTTTGAAGATGTCAGTCTGATTTTTTCCAAGTCTAATCAGGATTTGAACATTTAATTTCAACATCAGTGCTGATCTTAGAAATAAAATATTATTTTATGTTCAATTGTAAACGTTCGTGAACTATTTACGTAATTTAATAAACAGGGGAAACAAAAAACAAAAATCTGGCCAAACAAAGTTGTTTTAAATGTTATTAGCTTTCATTTAACAAAAAATGCATTGAAATCGGTTAACATTTGGAGGCTGTAGCCTTTTTTGAAACACGAAAAGTCATTTGGCCCCACTGTACGACGGCACTTGAGGATTGCGTCACGAGGTCAACCTCATAAGCGAGTTTCCTCCCTGTACATCGAGGGAGGAACCGCCCTAAAACGTAAACACGACTTTAAAAGAGCCAATTCCAAGAAAAAAAATTGGCCCAATGTCTTCTATCGGATTCCATCTAGAAAATAATCTAGTAAACGACAGAATTGATAAATACGTCATCTCCTCTACCTATTTAAACATTTTAAATTTATTTAAAACATCCCTCTCAAAAACCCAAACCGGCTCAAATAAACAAATAGAACCTTTCATACCTGCCTACCTCCCATTATCACCACACTTTTATGACACCGCTCTCCAGGCCCCTGTCATGTTTACCCTAATCTTAATGGGTCAAAACTCTCCCCCCCCCCTACCTGATATTTTTCTCAAATTTTCCGCGATCCACCATATTGAGAAATGATTTCGCATCCGTAAGGCATAGTTCTCCTTCTTCTCGTTGGTAAGCCTATTTTAATGCTCTACTTATTAATTTGATGTATATTGCTATGTTGCGAATTTTTTAAGTTTTAAGTCTGTATTAATCTACCTTTAATTTATGCTCTAGCTATTACACACAATTACTGCCAATTGGGGTAACTTTGTGCTGTTAAGGACAATTTTGTACCAGAGCCACTAACTCAACATATTTTGCTATATGTACCCTGAGGTTAGCAAATGAAGGCATTTTTGCATATCTAGCTTTCCTCAAAGTAACAATCCTAATAGCTGACTATAAAATATATTGATAAAATATTATGATTAATACATACTTTTAATAGATGTTTAAATGGTATAAAGTTCCCCCAATTCATACAGATTGCAATGACTTTAAATAGAAAATAGACAAGGTAGTACAATTTTACCACAAGAAGATGGATATGTGTGTACCACCTGTTAATTGAGGTTTTCCCTACATTCTGGTACTTTTGACACTATTTAATGCTACATGAAATATATTTAGACTAATGATGAATCCTTTAAACTTGACTTTTTTTTTTTTTCTTTCAAGTTTATTTAAAATCTGTACAATTATAAGTTCCATCATCCTTCAATCCTACCTGTCGAATCGTTCCTTTCAAGCAAGGTCTGGTACTACCTTGTCCTCCTCTCGACCCATATCCTCAGTCGTCCCACAAGGCAGCATCCTAGGTCCTGCCCTTTAAACTTAACTTGGAAAATATAACATTATACTTTCCCTTGTATGAGCAGTTTAATGCGAAGTTTTGGCAAAAAGTTACAATTGACTGTACCATTTGTATCATTCATCTTAGTCTACTTATAATGTCTTTCCTTCCATGTCATCTGTATATAAATTAGTATTAACTCTATCCTCCTTGTTTTACAGGCCTCATGTTCGCTCGAATTTCTTTCCGAAACGCCGAAAGTAAAACTAAGCATTTTCTTTTAAAAAATATAGTTTTATTAGTTTTTATATCCACCTTTGGTAGGCCCGGTGGCCGTGAGCGCTAAGGCGTATGCACTCCGTGCCAAGAGTCGTGGGTTCGATTCCCACTATGAAGTGGTGGTTTTACTTTGGAAACAAGAAAAGGCATCAGCCTTATCCTGGCTAGAAAAGGGTGGTAATCTATAGATAACCCGTCCTAAAATTATGAGTTAATTATAAATGGACGTTAAAATTCAAATAATAATATCCACCTTCGCAATCCAACGATCTCCTTTTAATGATTATATGTGTGTAAATATGTATATATATATATATATATATATATATATATATATATATATATATATCCACACATTTTGTAGTTAGAAAGATAGATATAAAAGAGTAGGAGGGAGAGAAGGAAGAACGGACGGAAATAGAGAAGATTTTCACGAGGCTTATGCCTTGAGCGAAATCCCTCAATTGGTGAAACTTCAAACTTTTCAAGGATTCACGTATGGCTTCTGAGGATTCCTAACTAAACACTGCCTAAGGAAAAGTTTCCAAACTGGAACGAGGAAGGATTATTTTAGTTTTTGGAATCGAATTTACATGGCGTTTGTAACTAGCGTCCTGTTCTTCTTTCAAGACTACAGATTTGTTTAGAATATTCAGAAAATGGTTTTTAATAAAACTCCATACAATATACCAATAGCTTTCATCAAAATGATTTAGTGGTTATGTATTCCCTCTTAAAACAATTACGATTTCCTTGAAATTGAGTGTTTTTATTAATTCATCATTGTTAAATCCCTATTCAATTACTATTTTCAACGTTTTTAGGAGGCCTAGAGTTTAAGGCTTGAGCACTCCTTGCCAAAGGTCGTGAGTTCGATTCCCACTAGGAACAATGGCATTTTTTACAAAAAGAAAAAGAAAAAAACTGGCTAAAAAAGTTGGAAAGCTGTAGATAACCTGTCCCAAAAATCGGTTTTATGCTTAAGTGGACGTTAACATTTAAATAAGTACATTTTTTATGGTCTATGTTTAAACGTTCTTCAGTTTTAATTATTAACTGTTTACTTGATCTACTGAAACAAGCTAAAATATAAACCAAATTATTATAATCTTGAAAGGTGTAACTCATAGAAGAGCAACAATAAACTTAATTTGAATATCCTTCGTACAATAAAGTTGATCATCTATTCGAAATTCGAGCGAGAATGTTACATGCTTCAAAAATTGGAAACTTGTATTTAAAAATTTAATTATTATAGTTAGTTTAGGAATTAAATTTTGTTTACAAACACATAAAGCATTTATATTTCTAATTAAGTACAAATATGCTCTAAAAATTCAATAAATACATTTTTACTATTTTACGGTACTGGGGGATGTTCTGCTTATTTGGAGTCCCTTGGATATCGTTATAAGAGGAATCCACTGCCTACTAAGTTGGTACGAGTAAAATGATAATCGGGTAAACTTGATAGCTTCAGCTATGAGCTCGATGTTCATTAGGGGAGATGGTTTCTTTCAAAACATTAAAAAAAATATATATTCCTGCGCGGAGTCATAGTGAAATGCATTGTGTGCGCGTATTTTTGGGTTAATATTTTGAAATAATGAATATTTCATTGGTTGCTTTCACTTTCATTTTTACTGAATCCCGAGTTGAAAAACGTGACTGTAGCTTTCTCCGTTGCACAAAGCACGATCGTACCTTCATTGAAATGCAAACGTTTGCTTGCAATAATAATCTAAAAGAAGCTATGCCCTATGTAGAATCTTTTATCCGGAATAAATGAGTTCAAATATTTCAAAATTATTCTCTAGATAAGTGTTTTACCAAAACACTAATTTTCTAGAACATTTGCGGTGAAAATGAAAAACACATAATAATAAGTTTCACTTTCCTGGGTTCCTCTTATAGGAAAATGACTAAATGTATTATTATATTGGAAAACTAAGAATGGATCCTTCGCCAAGAATTAAAGTAGCAGAAATAAATGAAATTTCAGCTTCTGGTTCTCCAGAATGATTGTGTATTTATTTGTTTTAAGGAAATCGCATTTACAGCGAGGCGCCCTAATATAGATTATAAAATAGATACTTCATTGATATAATGTTAATATTGTTTATATATATTTAAAACGTAAACCATTTTCAGATAAATAGACATAAAATGTTCCACACATGCGATGATCCCGATTTGAAGATCGGCTCTTTTCGGTTACTGAAACGGGACGAGCGAACGTGCTGACGAAGGGTAACAGGAGGCCAGTCCTGTGGTTCAGTTTGCATTTGCTCTGTTGCGACCTAAAGGGTCTCTTCACCTTGGATAAGTGTGATTTCTCCTTATCCTAGGACAATCTTAAGAATTAGCGGATAAAGTTCGTTTGACGAAAAGTCGTTCAAACACAAAGTTCATTTGACAAACGTCTTTTGACAAAACGTCGTTTGAACAATCCAAAATGGATTTATCTTCGAAAACGTTTGGCTTTCTAGCTTAACAAGAAATAAAATAGGTTAGCGCAATAAAATCACATTCATAGGCTATTTAAATTAAATAATAAGTTAAAATTGAAAGTACACAAAGTGGAAGGAAGATTGGCTTCACTTTCGTGTATAAATTTATGTTTTTGAATAATTTACTATAGTGCAGATGTTCGGGCTACCTTCTGCGAGTAATGTGTGTAAGTCGTGTGGCATGAGTAAATTGTCTTTTCTTCTACTTTATCTGTTATTTTAAATTTATTTTATCATAAAATTACAATAAAATTTCATTTTCACTTAATCGTGGAAGATATATGTATGTACGTGAATATTTGTATATGTGTTTATGTGTATGTACATAATATGGTTCGTGTATATAAATTAATGTATATGTATGTGTTTTTGTGTACATGCATATACATATGTAATGTTTCAATATGTATATATTTGTTTAAATACGTTATAATTGTTATATTAATTTGTAAAATACATTTATTGTCATACATAAATTACTGTTTTTTTTTTGTTTGTTTTTTTTTTTTTCTTCATACGAAGTGTTAATAAGAATAATAACTGTTTGTTAATAAGAACAGATTTTTAATTAACGAGCGAATCATCTCAGTCATGGCACTCGAAAGTTAATTAAAAAAAATAATATTATAAGATGGTGACCCCATTTTTCGAATATATTTATATGTGGCAGAAGGTCAAACTCGAACAAAAACATTACTCCTTTATTGTGCTCTAAATGTTTCGCGTTCCTATGACGCCTCTTCAGGAGCTCTTAAACTTATATACAATTACAGCCTACACCACCGAGAACCTTCCCCGCATCAGCTGTTTAAAATCGATAGTTTTAGGATAAATGTCGATTTTCCAAAAATTCTTTGTAATTTAATAAATTAATCCATTTTAAGTTGTCTTGTATGTTAAATTAAAAAATATTTCATCTGGGTATTTGATTTCTGTCATTTATTTTTCGTTTGATGGATTTTTTTCTTTGTCTAATATTTTAACTGGGTCAGAATTAAAAATATGGCTATTTTTTATAGCATGATCCACCAACGCAGTTTTGTTGTCCGTCTCGACAAGGTTTGTGGCATGTTGTTTAAGCCACTTAAAAGAAAAAAAAAAACTATCTTTAGCTGTATGTCAGTATGATTGAGTTTTACCGTCAGGGCAACATTACACTATGTGCACACGGGTCGGTACTGTCGTTTCAATAACTATGAATGTGTAAATATTATTGAATATGACTATTGTTTGTAGGTTGGTGTTTTACGTATTAAAATTGAGGTGTGAAACATGTTGAGCAAATACAAATAAATGAATTGACTTTGTTAATTCTCTTTTATTGACCTTCCGCCTGAAAAATGTTGTATTAAATTTATTAAGCTTCAACTAATTTTTTTTCTATTTATGGATCATCTGCTTCTAAATCATTAAAAAGTCAACCACCCTGAGGTTCTCCGCATGATAATCCAGCATTCTACTCACTAGAGCACAGGGAAAAATTGTAAAATTTATTTAGCTTTTGGATTGTCACCTTCCATTTATCATTATTTGTTCTAGTGTACACTTGCTAACAATAAAACCACATGCATTTAGCATGGGTAAATTCAAGTATTTTTGTGGTATCCTATCGAGTGCCTCAAATGCTATGATTGTGTTATGGGTTGCTGAAAGGAGGGAGTGAAACGGAACATCAGGGAGTTTTGTTTTATTCATCGGACCCGATCGACAAACAGGATCCTACTCCCCCTCGGGTGCATTCTTATTAATTATGTGACCGGAATGGAGGGTCCGACCTCACACATTCATGTGCCGCTAGACACATAGAACAGCTCACTATGTGCCCATCCCTTGTCGGCACTTCGCTCAAGATGAATTATTATCAGGCAGTTAAACCCCTTCACAAGCTCAAATAAGCCTTCTCTCTCTCCTCTCCGATAAATCCTATGTTCTTTATGAAAATTCTCAATATTTAATACTTGGAAGCACAGATACAATATAATGAATCTAAGCAGACTGAGGTTTGCCTGATATTTTGCTTCTAAGCAAAAAAATCATAAGATGAGAACAGATGAACTGAGCTACTTCAAAATTTAATTATTGAAACGTTTTGACAACTTACTAGGTAAACTTATTCTAAGCTTTCAAAATGACACCAGGAATAACGAGTAATGGATTCGCCCCAAGATGAAGCAGTTCCTGCATATCAATGTTTAATCCAAATGTTATTTTGTCAAATATAATGATACAAGTAAAACCAAAACATAAGGTCTTCAGCACGATGATTTATTATTTTCTCAAAGCTACGCTTTCGAATTACCAATTATGAGTAATTGTTACGTATATATTTTAATAGCTTAAAGGGACCCTCACATTGTCAAAAATGTTGCTCAACATTTTGAAGAAGTCGGTTTTGTGCAAAATTATTGCGTGTGTGAGGAGAAATATTGTGCAAAAAAAGGGGTATTCAATATTTTGCGGGACGTTCAAAAGTTTTCTGAAAGTTTTGAAAGGTTTTGCGGGCCTGTCAAAATTTTGTAGCATGAAATTGCAGTATGAGGGGGCTGACAAAGTATTGAGCAATTTTGTGTGCGTCATTTAGCGAGTGTGCGTTTACAATAAATTTTTAACTATCTTATATCCTTTTTTCATCTTTATTTATCCAGTCTATCAAAATGATATTGATTTGATTAAATATTTTGATTCAAATAATACATTCTTCTGCATTTTTATGTCAATGCATTTTCAATTGCACATATATATATATATATATATAGGCGACAATGACTTACTTGTTTTTAAGTGGTTGAACTGCCTTAAAAACAATAACGGCCGTTGTACAATTATAAAAATGTGTGCAATATTTTCGTGCAGTGTGAAGGGTCCACGACCATTCAATATTTTGTACAAAAATAAGCTCAATATACACTCAGTCAAAAAAGTTTCCATACTCCCAAAAATAATGGAATATATGTAAATAAAGGAATTCAAGAAATGTGCAATACTATTATTTGTATAGCATTTTGTATGTTTAACATATATAAGTGCAATTATTGCAATGATAAGTAAATAAATATTAAATTTATCATAATTTAAAAAATGTACGTCAAATAAGTTTCCATACACTATAAACATTAATCCTATTTTATGTAGTGTGGCCCTCTTTTAAGTCTTAGTTGTATAAATCTCACCTCTTCCCTTAATTCTTAGTCCAGTATTAGGTTTACTTGTGTCTGTGAGAGACTGATTTTTTTTTTTTTATAATGCGTGTTTCTCGTGATATAAGAGCTAATAGTTCGCTGCCATAATCAGGGCTTGTCTCTTCGAAAAATTGCACAATTATTAAATAAATCGCATGCAACAGCACAATATGTGCTTAACGTGCATAGAGGCTTAAAAACTCTGGAGGATTGACCACGACGGGAAGACCAAGGAAATTGGAGTCACTGCAGGAGGTTCATCCTTGTTCAAATTAATAAAGATCCTTACACATCATTGACCACTGAACTAAATAGGGACTACGGGGTTCAAGTCGACCCAGAGAACGTTAGAAATGCATTAAGAAAGAAAGGATTCAGGTGTCGGATTGCCAGAAGAAAGCCCTTCATAAGTAAGGTTAAACGGAAGAAGCTGCTACAGTTTGCGAAGGTATTCATAAATAAACCTGACAGTTTCTCGGAGAAGGTGATATTTCTTGAAGAGTCAAAATTTAACATTTTTGGGTCAGATGGAAGGTCAAAACTGCGGAAAAAACCAAAGGAAGCATTCAAGAGCAATAATGTAAAACCAACATTTAAACACGGAGGTGGAAGTGTCAAGGTGTGGGGGTGTGTTAGTTCATCTGATGTAGGAAATTTAGTGTTTGTTGATGGAATTATGAACCAAAATGTTTATTTGGATATTCTAAGGGGTAATTTTAAAAAATTGGCTGAAAACTCAGACTTGGGCAAAAATACTTTTTCCAATAAGACAATGACCCCAAACTCACAGCTAAAAAAGTAAAGGAATGGTTGCTCTATAATGTTCCAAATCAATTAAAAACACCTTACATTCACCTGTCCTAAACACCTATGTGATGAACTTGGTCCAAGAGTGAAAAATCAGAACATCCGAACGAAATAAGAGCTGAAAACTGCACTACAGACAGAATTAAATGAAATTAATAATCTAGTAACAAAACAACTGCTTTGTTTTGAGTAAAAAGCCCAGTCTACTTGAAATCCTAAAACGAAAAGGAGGACCCACAAGTTATTAAAAAAAAATTATGGAAATTTAATCATGCTTTGTTTATAATGTATGGAAACGTTTTTGACATACTTTTTTAAATTATGATAAATTTAATATTTACTAACTTATTGTTGCTTTAAGCTACAATTTATTGCTTTGTGCTACAAATAATAGTATAGCACATTTCTTGAATTCCTTTATTTGCATATATCAAATTATATTTGGTTGTATGGAAACTTTTTTGACTGAGTGTATGAGCTCAAAATTTTGAGAAACATTTTTGCTAATGTGAGGGCTCCTTAAAACATACTTCGAATGATATAAATTTAGCATACTATTAATACCTATTATAGGTTCTTCTTGAATAATTTTGATTATTTTTTTTTTTTTTTTTTTTTACAATTGTTAAATTCTTTTTGTTTTTGTAAAGTAGATGTTTACATAAAAATTTCAAATTACTTCACTGTCTCTCCTATCTATTGTACTAGACGCTTTACCTTTTTGATGCAGTGTAGTCTGGCAAAATCAAAATCAAGATTTATAATGACTTTTATTCCTTGTAGGCGCCTAAGTGAATGTTGTCCGTGGTATATTCAACATATATTATGTATATTTTTATGTGCCAGAAAGTCAAAAATCATTTACTACACACTCTATTCTTCATATATGTAATATTTTCTCTACATGTCTCAGGCCATCTTGACGCCTCATCAGAAGCATTTTAAATAATAATATATTTCAGCCTTAACCTTAGACAATGTTCTGTAGGTCTTCATCATACATTATATTATTTTATTTTAAAATATAAATTGCGATTAACTGTCATAATCGAAGCATTACTATTTCAATACGGGTTATTCTTCTTGGTCAACGATCTCTTCCATATGATATATTATATCATATTTGTAGTTATCAAAAATGCATTTTCCGAAACTAGTGAATAACAAGAAATTTCTATTTATGAGCCACCACATGCCATTGTCCTGAAAGGGGCGTTTTACTTTCAAAGTATTCGAAATAACATGTCCAAAAAAGTTGATAGAACGACCAGGAAAAACTTTAAAGACTGACAGATGATAAATAAAATTCTGTTTTCTTTGTGTCAACATGTCAGTAAGGTATGGTGACAGTAACAAAGGCATTAAAAAATCAGTTGTTGCTGAGTTAGTAACGAGTGAGGTCCTAACAAGAACAGGTTTCAAACTCGTAGAATACACCTTGGAAGGTTGCCAGTCGGTTTTCAAGTTCTTACAAAGGAAAAGATCTTTTTATCCCCAAAAAACTCTCCAGTTTTTTTTTTCCTTTTAATTCTTAATCTTTATTTTAAGCAGATTGCATTAAGGAATTTGGAATGAGTTTTTACAACAATATACCAAGCACATTTACGACTTCTTCATGAAGACTGATTAAAATCCTGAGTAATTCCAATGAGACAAGCAATCCAAAAAATCTAAATTTAGTAGAGAATCTATCTCCCCTTACCGTGGAAACATTAAACAAAAGTTCAATTCATTCCGTCGTTTTGGAGTACTCAGCACCAAAATTACTGCCAGTTCTGAATGGCAAATATCCAAAAGCCAGGGCACGAAATAAACCCGAATTGAGTTTTCCGTTATCAAAATACTAATTTAATTTTGTTGGGCTATACTGTCAAAGAGGGGAACTACAATTATTACCTTCAATCCTTTAATTAAAATCCAATCTATTTCATGAATTCGAGTTTGATGATTCCGAGTTTCTTATAATAGAAGTATGTAATAGATTGTATTAATAAAATGGCGTTACTCTTTTGGAAATAACCGATTAAACTCTAATCGACCATACATTAGAATTTACAATGATTTTTCCTCTTAATATATAACTTCTTTTTATGTTATGACTTGATAGCTGTTTTTATATAGTCGAATTACTTTCCTTGACTTTTTATCACCTCAACGCCTAAGTGTATCATGTAACATAGAAAATAATTAAAAATTTGATATAAATTAGAAAGGTTAAATATAAATGTTATTTCATTGAGAGGAGATCGTTGACCGCTTGGAATGCGAAGGTAGTTTTAAGGTCGATTAACGCTAGACCGTGTCGGGTCCGGGCCGGGGCCCGGCCGGGACATTGTGAAGCACTCACACACGCAAAAAACACGGACTCGGCCCGGTATAGCGTGAACGAGTCCATTGAAAATGCTGGTGTGATTGTTTCTCCGTGTCCCGGCCCCGGCCCGGCCCGGACCCGACCCGGTCTAGCGTGAATCAGCCTTTAGTCAGGGTTCGGTAGATATAAAATCTAATAAAACTATTCATATTTTATAGTTACCCAGTATTTTTTAGGTGGAAGCTCAATAAAAGAGAATTAACACAGTCAATTCATTTATTAATTTTTGCTCTACATGTTTCACACCTTAGGTGCCTCTTCAGGAGCCAAAAAACTCAATAATTTTATTGAGGCGAACCTTCCTGTACAATGGCCACCTCCAATATGAGGTTACTAAACTCCTCGTCAAAAAAAACGCAACACCCTAAAATTTATTAATTTCACTGGGTTTTTACTGAAGCAGAGAATCATACCTTATTGTGTCTTATAATACAAGTACATAGGAGTAATAAAAAGTGTATTTCAGAAAAAAAAATTAATTCCCTTAATTACAAACAAAAAATAAAAATTTATCCTAAAAATGAAGAAACAAAATTTTAGCTTTTTTAAAATTAAATTGACTGTTCTTACACTAATAACCAGTGTTGCCACCTCTTGCTCGAACGACAGCCTCCATACGTGTGGGCATGCTCCTGATCAAGTCCTGGATGGCCTCCTGAGGTAATCTTTCCCACTCTTCCAAAACGGCAGCCTCAAGCTCCCTGAGGTTGAATGGTGCTGGTTCTCTGGCTCCAACACTTCTTTTTAGTCTGTCCCATAAATGTTCTATGCAATTTAGGTCAGGACTCCGCGCTGGCCACGGCAATGTGTCGATATTGACTTCGTTTAGGTAGTCCCTAACAATACGGACAACTTGTGGCCTTGCATTATCATGCATAAGAAATGCATTTTCACCAATAAATGGCATATATGGCATGACATGGTCCTCCAAAATGTCTGCCACGTATCTTTGTGCAGTCAAAGGGCCCCCGCGAATCGAAACTAACTCCGTGCAAGCTTCCCATTAGATGCCACCCCAGAACATCACGGAGCCTCCACCATAAGGCTCCCTTCCAACTATACAACATTGGCTGTATCGCTCACCTGGCCTCCTCCACACTCTTCTGCGTCCGTCAGGAGAGTTTACCGCCACTCTGGTCTCATCGGTAAACAGGACTCGTCTCCAGTCATCGACAGTCCAATCTCGGTGCTCCTGGGCAAACCTAAGGCGGGCTCTTCGGTGCTCTCTGGAGAGAAGTGGTCCAACCATGGGCCTTCGTGCCCTCAGTCCAGTATTCCTCACTCGTCTCGTAACTGTTGATACCGAAACATGTAAGTTTCGGACACCAGCGACCAAGTTTCTTAAGTCGTTTGCTGTTATTAGCCGATTTCTGAGAGTCTGGAGCCGGATAAAACGGTCGTCTTCCGCTGATGTGACCCGTGGTCGGCCCGATCCAGGTCTTCTTGTGCATCCTCCTGACTCTCTGAATCGTTTCAAGGCCCGTGCGACAGTTGAAAAATGGACCCCAAGTCGATTAGCAATGTAACGTGTGCTACGGCCTTCTTGGTGCATCGTCACTGCCCTTATTGTGTCATCTCTATCTAACCGTGCCATAATTACTAACGAATTCTAAAATAATGCGTACTTGATGAAAATGAGCCCTAGTAACTTTTTTTTGCATCGCTAAGTCGATAAGAATGACTATGGAATTAGTGCTGTTTATAAACAATAGGATTAAAGATAAGAAGAAGTGCTGGAATTCAAATGAAATTGTTGTTTTTCTCCTCCTATGTATTTGTCTGATTTGAAACATCAACATAATATTTTTTATTTCAATTAAAAACTTGTGTAATCAATAAATTTTAGGGTGTTGCGTTTTTTTTGACGAGGAGTGTATTACCTACTTATAGCGTCAATTAGCTGTGTGTGTATAGATTCCAAAAATCGATCATCCAGAAAAAGATAAGTCCATTATTATTATATAATAATAAAACTAGAGGATAATAAAATTATATTTGTTATGACAAAAAGCTTTTTATTTTTTTCCGGCTTTTCGGTGAAATTGAAGCCTTTATCAGGGCTGTAAAACAAGGAGGACAAAGTTAATACTAATTTATGTACAAAAGAAATGAAAGAAAAAACATTACACATGGACGAGGATAAATGATACTTATGGTAAGTGTGGTAGCAACAGCTCAAATTAGAATTAGATTAATACAGATTTAAAACTTAAATGGGTAATAACATAAAAATAGATATAAAATGATTAAGTACAGGATGAAAATAGGCTTACGAATGAGGAAAAGGAGTGCTATGCCTGACGGATATGCATATAGTAGATGGCGGTTAGCTTGAGAAATAAAAAGGATGTATGTGGGGTTTGACCACCTATTAGGGCAAGTGTGGTCGAAGATGACAGGGATTTGGAGAAAGGTGCTACAAAAGTGAGGTAATATTGGAAGGTAGGCAAGTGTGAGAGGTTTTTATTTGTTTATTCGGGGGTTGGGGATTTTAAGTATATTCATTAATATTATTTTCGTTCATAGACACTTCTTAAGAAACATAATTTGGCAGGAGCACAAGCAAATCAGCAGACAAACATAACACAGGCACACGCAAAAAAAAGTGTTAATGTCCAAAGACACCATGCATATATTCTTATGTATTTCTTCAAGGTGAATCCGAATTCGGAGTCCGTTTCAGCCCATCACGTCAGGTTAAAGGGCATTTGAAGGTGAAATTTCGTATGAAGTCGCTAAAAAACAAATAACTAGAGCTTCCGTGGTTTTGAGGGTCGCTCAATTCGAATCCGAGGTCTGTTTTACCCCATCGGCACAAAATCAAGGTCATTTCAAGGACAAATATGTTTATTTAACAAACAATGAATATACAGACAATTTTTTTTTTTTTTGTTTCAAAATAGACATATTTGTCCTTGAAATGAACTTGATTTACCGATGATGGGGTAAAACAGACCTCGGATTCGAATTCAGCGACCCTCAAAACCATGGAAGCTCTAGTTATTTCTTCTTTAACGACTTCATACGAAATTTGACCTTCAAAGGCTCTTAAACCTTACGTGATTGGGTGAAACGGACTCAGGATTCGGATTCAGCGTGTCGATATACATAAGAATATATGTATGGTGTCTTTGGTAATTCCGACATTTTTTATTTGTGTGCCTGTGTAATCAGCCAATTTCTCTCCTTTTCTAACAATAAGCAGAATAGACGTTTCTATAGTTTTAAAGCAACTGGATTTAACTAAGGCCTAGGTTCACTCCGCCTATAGTAAATTTATCTTATTAATTATGTGTTATGTTAACGGTAGAAAAGAAAAAAGATTAACCACTAATTAAAAGTAAAAACAAAAAGAAATAACAAAATACCTAATAAATAAATTACTTTACTGCATTATTCTAATTATAAAGAAGATATAATTCTTAAAAGAGATGAAGACATAAAAATACGATCCTCTCAGAAGAATATTTAGAATGCTAATTTGAATAAAATGGCTTCGCTTCAAACGCTATTGTAAAAGCTCCATCGCTTTCCTATTTAGTCTCCACTTTTCCTTCATGAAATTATCCCTTTAACCATGAAATATTTGAAATAAAGACATTCAAGTGGAGCTCATCTTTGTTACCTCATATATTATGAAATATGAAGTTTGTGAAAATTGTTTCACCGCTTTATAGAAAATTCAATACTTTTAAAGTCCTCGAATGCCATCATTCCCACACAAAGAATGCCAAAGCCCTTCCAGTAAACTGACATCGACAATTGTTGTGGAAACCAATTTGAGAGCTGTTGCCAAAGAATCAGCCCGAACAGAGGTAATGGTCAGTAGAGATCTCTAATCTCCAGATGAAGGGACTTCCAATGGAAGCGCGTCTCCAGGCCATTACTCGGGGATTCATTTGAATAAATTAGTTAGCCTTGTCTCAAAAGCTCTCTCTCCCAACTCCCGTTTCGGGCCTCATTTCTATCATTTAGAATTGTAATACAAATTACAGATATGAGGTTTATATATTTACGTGTGTGTGTGTGTATATTTATATATACCCCATTGAGATGTCATAACTTTACAGATTTATTCTGCATCTCATTTGTAATTCAGCGACGCAAAAATGGCCGTTCTGTCTTAAAAATGTAGCAGAGCTACTCGAACTTTTGTCTATTTTAAAAACTACTGCTTTTTTTTTTTTTTAAGAAAAGTTATTTTTTCGAGATTTACGATCAATGTATCGTAAATAACGACCACATTTTTTAGAATGTAAATTAAATTTCCAATAATAAACATCCGTTATTGAAATATTACCATGTAAATTAAGAGATATATTAAAATCCATATTGATGAAAATGTTTGATATTAGTGTCTTCTTTCTTAATTCTTATTAATCTTTTCTTAATCAGCTATTTGTTTTTTTGCCTCCGCCTCAAAAGTTGCCTTATTTAATAAGCTTTAAAATAGTGCCTCGTAGTTTCAGAAAAAAATTTACTTGAATCCATTTTTTTCCTGATTTCAAAGTCAAAACCAATAAATCTAAATTTAATGTAGAGTCTAAAAATGTGGTCGTTATTTACGATGCATTGGTCATAAATCCTGAAAACACAGCTTTTCTTTAAAGTAAAAAAAAAAATGTTAGTTTTTAAAATAGACAAAAGAACGAGAGGCTCTGCTACATTTTCAGATATAAAACTCATTTTTGTGCACTGAACTACAAATGAGGCGCAGAATAAACCCCTAAAGTCATGACATCTCAATGCGGGACACCCTGTAGATTCATAATACATAGGCACTCTGTTTCTAAGGAAGTCAAAACGAATCGTAAATGAGAATTATATAGGTTACTTATCTCTGGGCCAAGAGTGAGTAGGAATAGGCGAATATCTTACTATTTAGATATTTTCTCCCAATCCCGATGGTGATCCTTTCCAAACATTCAAAATACTGAACCTCTTTCTCTCTTCCGGGCTCCAGAGTATTTTAGTTCTACTGAAAAAAAAAAAAAAAAAAAATTATTGACCATCTTCCTTGCACGAAATCACCCGATCATAACCTCAAATATCCTTCGTCATTTTTCATACAAAAGCTTAATGTTCCTAATGCTTAGTCTCAACAGAGTACTCCGTACAACCGATTTTACAGACTGTCTTCGGTGATTTTTATAACTTATAAAATTATAAGAGCTATTAACATAATGGTGGTAAAATCACGCTAAGATTAAGCAGTTCCCGCGAGTTTGACTGTTTATGTTTATGTAAGTGGTACTTCTAGAACATTGCTACAGACATTGCAACACCTTGAGGTGTATCTCCTCTCCTATTACATCCGAGTAGGTGGAAAATTGAGAGATTAGCCTTAGTTTACCATTGTGCTGAAAGTTGTACACAATACATTGCAGTAAGTCATTTTCCACAAGCTACTTACGATTCAAAGCGAGCAGCTCCCAGCAATCCGTACTCGCCGTAGAAGTTGGACGAAAGGGACGAGGCTTTGCCAGGTAATAACATTACTTCCAGCAGGAGTGTCGTTGCGTTCAAGGGGTGGGTCAGAACCCCATCCCGTAGCTGTGTGCCTGCTCTGAATTGCTTTAACCCTCTCGGCCAGAAGAGAGATAATTCCTGTAGGATGGTATCACTGGGATTTCGGTTCTAACATCTCATACGCCTTAGTACAGTGGATTACCAACAACACTTGCCTTTTCAAATCTTCAACAAAATCTCTCAGAGGATTCAAGAATTATTCTCACATTTAGTCACTCCAGGAGAATGTTATAGTTACAATGAGATCCATGGTTAGCTGAAGGAAAAAAGAATTCATCCCAGAATTCCTGCATGATCTGGCCACTAGCGTATATAGAAAATAATTTCAAGGGGCTGGGAGTATCAAGGCATTTGGGGTGCAGGGCAAATTTTAAATATTTTAGTGTAAAAAGGTGAGGTTTAAGGACCTCTGGACACCTAGTAGACCAGGGTAAACGTACAAGGCATTTTTCGTTATTATAGGCATTTTTTACATGAAATATTCTCAACAAATCAAAATTTCGAGGGGCTGCCCCCTTCTATTATACGCCCATGGATCTAGTATCCTTAAGAAAGAAACTTGTTATCCCACTATCTGTTATTCCCCCAGCGAATTAATATACTAATAGCTGAAAAAATGAAAACGGAAGCATTCTTGATGAAAATTTTAAAAATCACAAATCCACATTTATATTTCATACAGTGAATATAAGAAAAGATTATGACATTGACAAAATGAATAATATATTATCAGATCTCAATACATTTTTAGAATTAGACTATGATCCTGTAAATAGTTTCATACATAAAGTTATTAAATCTACTATATATTTGTCAAATACCACTCACTCACCTATCATCGCCCAGCCCAAACCGCTCGACAGAAAAATTTTAAATTTTGCATGGACACTCCCTATAGGACGTAGACGCTCGCTAAGAAAGGATTTTTTGATATTCGAATTTTTAAGTATTTTTAGAGGGGATTAAAGTTTTAGTTGGTTAGAGCAGGGAAGCCTAGGCAGCATGCGTTGCTGGGACGATAAAGAACAGCTGTTACCGTACATTATCTACTTCATAGTATTATTATTAATTGAGGTTAATTTAAACTATGGTGGTAGACCTTGAACTTACTACTAAAAATTTATTCACAATAAAATTCGCAAATAAATTATGAATTTATTCGTATTAAGATGATATTACGAAAGTTATTGAAGGTGATTTTTTTTTTTTTTTTTTTTTTTTTTTTGATGGAGGTACAGATGATAAACTGTGTCCCTGCAGCATGGCTGGTGGTCCCGCGGCGGACTCGGGGTAAACAAAAAATCTAGGCGCTAATAACCTAGACGTTAAACGCCTTTAAAAAAAAACACCTTCAATAACTTTCGTGATATCATCTTAATACGAATAAATTCATGATTTATTTGCGAATTTTATTGTGAATAAATTTGTATTCACAAATTATAATGTGAATAAATTTTTATTCGTATATTTTAATGTGATTTTTGTTGTAATCACTTGATTTTTGTAAATATTCACATTTTTTGTGATTATTTACAATTTTTTCTGTGAATTTATTTGTATTCGCAGAAAAATTTGCGAATAAATTTTTATTTGTATTTTTATATTTAATATATGTGAATAAAAATAAATTCGTATTCGCACTTATGAATACGAATTTATTTATATTCGTATTCACAAATATATGAAGTACGAATAAATTCGTCTTTTTATTTATAAATAAAATTATGCCCATCTTTGACAAACCCATAGTGAGGGCAACTGAGTCTCCACCTCAAAAACTTTCAAATATTTTAGGCAATGAGTTAAAAGATTTTGTTGACATTAATAGTATGCTCCCTAATAAACCAGTAGATCTACTAACTATAAAAATAAGAAATAATTATTAAAAAAATAATATACAACTCAAAAATTAAAGACAGAAATATATTTATTGCAGTATTAGATTGTGTTCCAAGGATGAGTGTTTTAAATTTTATAACTAGAAATAAAAGAAGCAATTAGCAGTGCAAATAAGCAATAGAGTATTGCAGTATTAATAATTTGTATCGTAATTAACAATATTTCGGAAGGAATCTTAATTCAAATATGTTGACGATATTTTGCTTTGCGTTTGTGAAAAATACATAAAAAATTAGACGAATATTTTAATAGAATGATCAACCACCAAAAACAGAAAGAAACAATAGTCTATAATTTTTTTGACGTCGAATTACTGTGGACCAATGATAAGAAATTAGATTTTAAACAAAGAATCGTTTTCGGAACGTATGGTCAATAATTGTTCATGTCGTAATTTTAGTGTAAATGTTCTATATAAAAGGACTTAAACGAAATGAAAACTTGACAATAGATACAGTAACTAGATTGGAACTCCCCGTGATCCAATGGCTAACGCCTTTAATTGATATTTTGCCATAGTCGCGTCCTCACAAATGTATAAATAAATTAAATTGATATTTAATGATTACAGTAAGTCTTACATAAAATATGAATAAAAAAAGAAAGAAAAAATACATGAAACATTATAAACGTTCTTCCACCTAACCTCCTTGCAGAACACTCAAACACCTGGTCACACCGCTGATGTAGTCCTTGCAATCTCATCATGGTTAGCTCTCATTTCTAGAAATGATTCGCGAATCCTTCTGATCAGGTGGTTTATGTCCTAAAAATCAAGTGACGTCAAATCAGGGCTTTCGCCCGGCCAAATATATACATATACACACATCCAAATTTAAACCAACCTTTTAGCACTTTCCTCCGAAGGAAAGTAGCTATTGAGGTTGCACTCATGACGGAATTTTTGGAAAATTTCTTCGAATCTTTATCGATCCTACCTAGTAGACACCGAAAATGACCCCCGTTCAAATTCATATATATATATATATATATATATATATATATATATATATATATATATATATATATATATGTATATATGTATATATATATATATATATATATATGTATATATATATGTATATATGTATATATATATGTATATATGTATATATGTATATATATATATATATATATATATATATATATATATATATATATATATATATATGTCCGTTAACACGACACAGGCCAGAGTTTTTGTTTTTTCATGAAACTTGGAATGTAGTATTCTTCCATCAAACGATTGAACGAGTTCGTTAACCAACAAAATCGGTCCATCCGGAGGGGGGGTTTACTCCGGAGCCAAAGTCGTTGTCGCCAACTGAAGAGAAAAATTAGTTATCCCCAAGAAAACATAAATGTGAAATAGAGGCCAAGTTCCTGCCCCCACAAAGAAACACTCCCTTCCCCAAAAATATCCCCTCCTAAACCCCCCCCCCCAAAACGCCTTACCATCCTACACTCCAAAAAAGTAGTATGAGTTTGTGTATTAAGTGCACCATATTTTCAACCAAAAATATTTGCCAATACAAGAGATGATACAAGAAAGAAATGTCCAAGTTCATCACTTGGAAGACCTCATAGTTATTTACTAAGAACAGTAAAGACACTTCAACTGACCTTTAAAAACAACAATAAAAATACTTATATCCAGTTACTAAAATATCACTTTCCTCAACCAGGCATATTCTTAAACTTGGCAATGTTAAGAAGTAGTAACTTCTTAGTAAGTAACTACGAGGTCTTCCAAGTAATGAACTTGGACATTTCTTTCTTGTTTCATCTGTTGTATTGGCAAATATTTTTGGTTGAATTAATACACCAACTCATACTACTTTTTTGGAGTGTAGAATGGTAACGCGTTTGGGGGGGGGGGGGTTTAGGAGGGGATATTTTTGAGGAAGGGAGTGTTTCTTTGTGGGGGCAGGAACTTGGCCTCTATTTCACATTTATGTTTTTTTGGGGATCTCATTACTTTCTTCTAAGTATTAAATAGAATTTAGTTGCCGCATACCTACTGGCTTTTGTACTTCATATAAAACCAGGGTCTGTGGATTCTGCATAAGGTTCTCCTTACTGCTTGATATTTTATACCAATAATCAATCTACATACATCTAATCACTAGACTAAAAATGTTAGAAGCTCTCCAGATGACATTACTCTAGAGGACAAATTGATTGCTCTCTTAACTAAACTATTACACTGTAAAACATAGGAACCTTATCCCGAGGATAAAGATCACAATAGGGAAAGTGCAGAAGGCCTTCAAGAAAAATATATGAACAAAGACGATACATTTTGGGTTTGTGATCCTAAACTTTGTAATTTAGATGGCTCGACTTTGAAAAACTTAGTATCTGCTTTGAAGTATATTATGCAGTGAACCCCTACGACTTTATTTACTACATTTAAGAAAGAAGTCACAACTGTTTTTGTTAAGATGGGTCGAAATGTTTTTTAAAACATCAAATATAGGTTCTCCTTACCAAGACGATTCATTTGATACCCCACATGATGGGTTTTCAGGGGGGGAAGGAATGATGGCATTTCGATGGAACAAAAAGTAGAAAACTTCATAGGTAATATGACACACCCGTATCAAGACCTACCTGCGTGCCAAGTTTAGTCAAAATAGGCCAAACGGTGTGAATTTGTATAAGGAACAAACATACAGACAGACAGCAGAAAGACCTTTTTTACCTAGCCTAGTGCATTCCCCGGACCAAGGCCTACCTGTGTGCCAAGTTTGGTCAAAATCGGTCAAATGGTGTGAATTTGTGTAAGGAACAAACATGCAGACAGACAGCTGATAGACGATTTTGACTAGCCTATGACACTACCCGGATAAAGACCGACATGTGTGTCAAATTTTGTCAAAATCGGTCAAACGGTGTGTATTTGTATAAGGAACAAACAGACAGACAGACAGCTGATAGACAATTTAACCTATCCTATGATTTTCCCCGTATCAAGACCCATCTGTGTCCCAAATTTGGTCAAAATCGGTCAAACGGTACGGATTTTTAAGAGGAACAAACGTACAGACAGACAGCTGGTATAAGATTTTTACCGAGCCTATATGCGTCTAATTGTTTCTTAAAACATCAAATATAGGTTCTTCATACCGAGACAATTCATTTGATACCCCACATCATGGGTTTCGGACGGAATGATGGGTTTCCGAAGGAAGTACAAAACTGACACGCCCCCGCCCCGGAAGCGGAGTCAAACACAACTTTTCGCGATTTTTCGATTTTTTCCTTTAATAACGTCTTCATATCTATCTTCAGGAAAAATTTCAAGTCTCTAGCATCATGGGAAGTGCCTAATAATTTTGATGAGTCAGTGAGTGAGTGAGTCCTATAAATCCCGATTTTCGATCGCTTGTATCTCAGAAACTATTCAATGTAGAATTATGAAAATTTCCAATTTTACTCGCATCTAGTAGTATAATACCTGTGTAAAATTTCATAACTTTATCTTTACCTGGTTGAAAGTTATGAGAGGGTAAAAATCGGCTCTAATACCGCCTGTAATATTCACACAGTATGCTTAGGCCGGAACTTGGCCTGGCGCACTACCGTGCGCCTAGATAAAAAGAAACTAAATCGGTTGACTAGAAGGGGGGGGGGTTTACTCCGGACAGAAATTACTAATTTCCTTATACTGGTCGTAATTTCTGTTGTATTGTAACGAAACTCTTTATACGTCCTGGCTATCTTATAAGAAAGATGTGTTGTGAAAATGAACTAAATCGGTCTATCTGAAGGGGGGGGGGAGGTGTTACTTTGTAGTATTTTTGAATTGAATTATCCCGCCAAACGTAGGCTCGCGAAACTCATCAAGATCAATTGATCAAAATGTGAAATTTTGTGTTTTAGTACGTAGTGTAGTACCCCGCGTACACAAAACTCTGGAAGAAAATTAATACAAAATTAATGATTGAAACAGCTGCTCATAAAAAATGCAAAAGAGTAGAAGAATTTATGTTTTTATTTTATTTACCTATATGGGTTATTTTAAGCAAATTATTCAGGAATGTACTCGATACTACCCAATTCTGAGGAAAGTGCTTAGTTATGCAGCTCCTGCGTAACGGACTTTTTTCTTGATCAATGGGTTCTGGAACATGAAATTTTCAACTCGGCACATCCGGATTTCGTCATGAGGTCAACCTCATAAGAGGGTTTCTTCCCCCCCCCCCGTTTTTTGTTTGTTTTTTTTTTATGAAATTTAGAAGAAAAATACTTTACGTGCTTTGAATGATCAAGTCCGTTAACAAGTAGAATCCGTCCACCGAACATGGTTTTGGCCGAAATTTGCGCGAAAAAAATCGTAGTGTTTACATTTCTGCGTTAATGAGATAGTATGTACACTTTTATATGTTTCCTAAAGTAGTAAAATGACTGAACCCATGTTTAAAGCGATGTCTGTGGCCGTTTTCAAGAAACGTGGTGTCACATAGATGGCCTAACTAATTTTGAGAACGGTTACTTGGTACTTTTGAAACTTTTTCTGGATGTAAGACATTCATACAAACTTAGATATTAAAATTTTCCTTAGGCTTAAAGTGAAGGCATTGTACTCTACCCGCCTTCGGACAAATTTCCTTAATTATGCAGCTCCTGCGTGACGGAAGTTTTTATTTTGAGGCTATGTAATCTATTAATTTCAAATTACAATGTTTCATAACATAGACCTGTTTGGACAACTTTCCACAGTTTCTACAATACAAAAGCATAGCGATGAAAGTGGAGGATCAAATTTCGTTAATAATCAAATAATCCAACAAAGCGAAATGACTTTAAAATAAGGTGGAGGTCCGGTGTGTCCAAGTGTCATGAAACCACATAAAGTGATCCACACGCGTCTAATGCAATGTCTACATACCTAACCAAAGTTATAAAGACTTTTAAAATAAGATGATCCAAAGAGGGAACTGTACTTGGGAAAAATGTGAGGAAAAACTTAGGTATTAAAATATAAGAACTACCCCAAAGAGACTTGAAAATGGAATGATGCTGGAGTTCTCCGCTGGATGGTGAGGGATCACTCAGCTTCTAAAAACTTCTAACAACTTTCATTAATATTTCTCATCCTACTGAAAAACATTAATGAGCCTTTTCAATTGTGGGCACAACTTCTTTCTCCAGACAACTTCAATAGATATTTCTCTCGGATTTAATGATTATCTTATTTCACTTTCATACTCACAAACCCTTCAGAGTTTTAATTGCATTTCGGTTGGATTATTTGGGTTCTTATCGATATCCTATTATGAACCAAAATTCTCAGATCAAGAATAATGTTTTCGTTTTTTTAATTAAATAAAATTTAAAAGGTGTCCTGCATTGAGATGTCATAAATTTAGGGTTTTTTCCTACACCTCATTTGTAGTTAAGTGACGCAGAAATGAGCGTTCTATCTCAACATGTAGCAGAGTTACACAAACTTTGGTCTATTTTCAAAACTATTGGGTTTTTTCATGAAAAACTGTGTTTTCGGGATTTCTGAATAATGTATCGTAAATAGCGACCACATTTTTAGAATGTACATTAAATTTCCAATACGAAACGCTCGTTATTGAAATATTGGCATGTAAATTAAGAGCTATACTAACAGCCATAATGATGTGAACTATTGATACTAGTGTTTTCTTAAATCATTTAATCTTTCCTTATTCAGCTATTTGTATAGTTAGAGGTTTGCCTCTGCCTCAAAAGTTGCCTTATTTAATAAGCTTTAAAATGGTACCTCGTTGTTCAATTCACTGAAGTAGTACTTCAATGTACTATCACGCCTATCGAAATTTGTGTCAAGAATTTTTCTAGAACATTTATAAGCTTTCGAATAGTCGTCTTTCACATACGACCGATTTCTAGTTATTTAACAAATTATTTATTTATTTAAATGTTAACGTCCATTTATTATTAACAACGAATTTTAGGACGGGTTATCTACAGGTTACCACCCTTTTCTAGCCAGGATAGGGGTGATGCCTTTTCTTTTTTTCGAAAGAAAAGCCACCACCCCTAGTGGGAATCGAACCCACGACCTTTGGCACGGAGTGTTAAGTGCTCACGCCTTAACCCTCACGGCCATCGGGTCTTCATTTAACAAATTATAGTACAAATTTCAAAACTGTTCCAGTCTTATGTTGTTTCTTACCCTTTTTTGTAAAGCATAAATTAGGAAATCTGATCAAATCTCTCCATCGTTTTTCACCATCTGAAACCAATATTCTAGTTTTTTTTTTTTTTTTTGTTCTTACTTTCTTTCCTAGGTTTATGGTATTGCCTTGAAAGTGATTTCACACGATTTCTTGGCAATTCGACTTTGAAAAATGTACCTGAATGCAAAACCAAGGAATAGTTTTTCATTGAAAATTGTGCCGAATTACAGTTCTGGGTGCTGGTCACTGGTGCTTAACTCAGCATATTGTGGCAAGACGTAGCATTTTGGTCCAAAACTTCGACAAAATTGGAACAACTTTGATGAAAGAGCAGGATTATACAAAAATAAATCTATTTAATAATTAACGGAAAATTTTTAATTACCTGGAAAATGACCGAACACCCGTCTTAAAATTTGTATATAGCTTAACATTTATGTAAGGATAATGTAAAAATGATTCCAAAAGACTTTTCCTGGGACAAGGACAAGCAAGAGCGTTGGAAAAGTACGTCGGAAAATTGATGCTTAGGGACATTATCGAAAACCCGTCTGCCCCCGCATGCACTTTTTACCTATTAAATAATATCAATTCCAAAAGCCAGATGTTTTCATTGGATGTAAGGCACTGCAGGATGATTAGAAAGATCAAGTCTGGTAAAACTGAAGGAGAGCGTCCTCAGCTACGATTTTCTTCAAAGTTTGCACTATAACGTATTTTGATGCACTAATCACGAATCCGTTAAAAAAAAAAGAAAAAAAAAAAAAAAAAAAAAAACGCCCTCAACTAGGAAAGAAGTTATTAAGCACTAAAGTTCACTGTTATGGAGGTTATAAAAGACGGGGTAAACAGCTTATATGTAAACACGCGCCTGCGCAATAGTCCTTAATGACGAAGTGTAATTGAAATTTAGACTCACCTGTGGTAGCTGACTTGGTCGTAAACTGTCGCTTTTGGGCATGCGTGCTATGCGTTTCCGCTCGCTCAAGAAAACATCAAAACCCCTAGTCAATCCAACTCGCAGAAATGAAAAGAATTCTATGCCCAAAAGTCGTCCAAGGCAAGGAATTAGAGAAGCTTAGAAGGAACAAATCATAAAGGCATTAGCTAATTATTAAGGGATTTCTGTTTTATAATACTTTTCAGGAGCGAAACAAGAAATTTGAAGAATGTTTCATTATTTAAAAAAATGTTTCTAAATAAATAAGTGTTGGTAAATTTTAATAATTGATAGTTAATTTCAATTACACTTCTTCATTAAGGACTATTGCGCATGCGCGAGTTTACAAGTACCTTGTTTATGCGATCGTTTGTAACCTTCATAACAGTGAACTTTTTTTAAAAATAACTTCTTTCCTAGTTGAGAGCGGTTTTTTTTTCAATGGATTCGTGTTTAGTGCATCAAAATACGTTATAGTGCCAACTTTGAAGAAAATCGTAGCTGAGGACGCTCTCCTTCAGATTTACCTCAAGTCTCTCACTAGATAAATGGCGGCAGCTTGTTTAGCTCCCCTCCGGTCACGCCCCGTCTTGTTCTTTTGTTTGCGGACAATAGGTCAGGAAGAGAAGCACATCCATTTTTGACTCAAAAAGTTTCCTAAAATATTTTGAATCCAGCTGGGAGTTCAATCATGACCACGTTTTCCTGCTAGCTCTTGGGCTATTTGACAGGTAGCTCAATACTGCAAAAGTTCCAAAGTCCTGAAATCCTATGATGAACGAAAATTCTATAAACTTTGTTTATATCTTTTTAACTTGATCATGAACAACCAAGTCACAAAGTTGTTGTTCAAGATGTTTTGTGTCTCCTCTTTAATATAATTATTAATACAATTATCAATAAGTGTAATAATATATATGAATTCTGTTATAAAATAACTTAGAATAGAATATTATCTTTTGCAGACTGCCTTCATCTCCAGTTATACAGAGACAGTAAGGACCGCTACAAGCAAGGGCAGACAAAAGCTTCACTCTCTCTTCAACACTTTTTAGGAGTTGAAACTGGTATTTTTTTTTCACATAATCTCCTTTTTTTAAATATTATTTTTTAATAATATGACCAAAGAATTGTGAAAGAATATCACAAGGATGCCCATAAGTGATTTGTCGTATATTATAATAATTGACTAGTGTCTCTTTGGGTCCCTGGGTTTATCAAGTTTTATACGTGTAACCTCTGAGAGAGGCTACCCCTGATCAGTCTTGTTCTGAACTTCCTTTGGGCGTACTCTTTTGCCTGTTAAGGCCAATTCACGCTAGACCGTGTCTGGTCCGGGCCGGGCCACGCTGAAACAATCACACCAGTATTTTCAATAGACTCGTTCACGCTACACCGGGCCGAGTCCGGGTTTTATGCGTGTGTGGTAGCCTCACCTTGTCCCGGCAGTGGCCCGGCCCGGACCCGACCCGGTCTAGCGTGAATTGGCCTTTAATTATCTTCTCCGCCGTTCACATATACATTTTAATAGGTTATGGGCCCAGAATTCATCGCTCAAAGAAGTGTAATACATGCATATAAAATAATAACTTGGTTCGAGAAAGTAATGAGTTATTAACATAACCTTCGGAGAACACGGAAACGGCGTAATGGCTACCGCTAACGTACAGTTTTGTTTACCGATCTTATCTGACAATAATAATTACGGGAATTGGAAGTTTCGTGTAAAAATGATTCTAGAAGAAAAGCAACTCCTTGAAACTATCCTACAAACGCCTGAAGAAGTTCCTAAAGATCAGAAAGAAGCTGCTCTTTTAAAGGACGCCTAAGCAAAGTCGGTTATGGTACAGTGTTTATCGGATAAGTATCTAGACCTAGTTAAAGATGCCAAATATGCGAGAGATATGATGAAGTCCTTAGAAGAAGTGTTTGAAAGAAAAAGTGTTTCCAGTAGGTTGTATCTGAAGAAAAAGTTATTAGCCCTTAAATATGATCCAAACTACAAAATTGAGGAACATTTCCTACATTTTGACAAACTCATTAGAGACATTGATAATACTGGAGCAAAAATGGAAGAAACAGACAAGATCTGTCATGTTCTTTTAACAATGGGTGATCATTATAATACTGTCATAACGGCAATAGAAACCATGAAACAAGATCTAACTATGGAATTTGTCAAATGCAGACTGCTGGAAGAGGAAATGAGAGAGAGGGTCAACAACAAACCGTATCAATAAAAGGTGAAGTCGCATTTAAAATAACATGCCATGGGTGCGGGAAAGTTGGCCATAAAATAGCAAACTGTTGGAACAAAGAAAAACGTGACGGCTTTAAAAAGACATCTACAAAGAAAACTTTTAAAAAGAATAATGCCAGTCCACCTAAGGCACATCAAGCAGGCATAACATTTTCTGCCTTAAATTGTGAAATAAGTAACAAAAATGGCATTTTTATATTGGATTCTGGAGCTACGAATCATTTAGTGGTTGAGAATTTACAAGAATACATGACAGACATTAAAGATCTAAAACAGAAAGTGATAATTAAAACTGCTAATGGTAGTGAAATGACTGCAAGCAAGTATGGGAAGTTTATAGGACTGTCAAATAATAGAACTATTTCTTTTGAGGCACTAGTTGTTCCTGGATAAAGAAATAACGTCCTATCAGTGAGTAAACTAATTCAGAAGAATTTTACTGTCATATTTAATAATGATAAAGTAATAATTAAAGGTAAAAATACCTATTTGAAATGTAAGAATGGGCAGTGTAACCTCTTGTTTTTAAAGATAAAACCTAAATGTGCCAATTTAAACAAAGAGTTTAGTGGGCTAAGTTCCAGTAAGGGAAGTTTATGGCACAAAAGCCTTGGACATCTAAATAGACGTGGATTACAACTGTTATATTTGCCATACAATGACGAAAAGTGTCCCCAATGTCTTGAAGGAAAAGCAAGAAGACTACCCTTCAAAGGAAAATCAACAAAGGAAATTGGTGAACTAATTCATTCAGACATCAGTGGACCTGTGAGAACTCCAACAATGGACAATGAACGCTACTTCCAGGTAGTTGTGGATGATTTTTCTCATTTTACTACTGTATACCTCCTGAAAAATAAAAACGAGGCAGAACAAAACTTAATTAATTATATAAAATTTGTGAAGACTCAACATGGAGCAAAAACAAAACGTATTCGGCTTGACAACGGTACTGAATTCACTTTACAAATTTTAAAAGGTATTGTAGAGATAAAGAAATAATTATTGAATACACAATGACCTACACGCCTCAGCAGAACTCAAAATCAGAGAGAATGAATCTAACTTTAATGAACAAAGTCAGGACTAAATTTGCTGACAGTGATCTACCAAGACACCTTTGGGGCGAAGGTATCAGGTCATCAGCTTATGAACTGAACAGATCTCCGTCAAGTGCTCTTAATGGCCGTACACCAGCTACAATATGGTATGGCAAAAACGATATCTCCAAATTAAGAGTATTCGGCTCTCAAGCATGGGTTCTAAAACTTCCAAGAGAAAGTAAACTAGAACCAAGAGCAAAACCTATGTAACTTTCGATGAAACGAAACTTGGTGTAATAAAAAAACAAGATTCAAACCAATATAATATGAATGACACATTTGAAGAGAAAATTGAAAGACCTATGGAAGATTATAAAAAGTCCGACTCGCAGGAACTGCATCATCTTAGCGCGGTTCCGTTCTTATCCCTAACGTCATTTGAAAATCTTAGAATAGAAATAAACTTCTTTTTTTTATATATCTCGTGAAAATTGTCAACATTCTCTCAAACATCTCAAATAAAAGTGATGTTAAGGCGTCAGGGAAACCGGCAGTAGTAACTTACACAGAAGCGGAAATTACACAAGCCGGCTCTCATTCTAAAGTAAAGCTCTATACATAAATAAAATAAAACAAAAACGTGTATGGGCGTATATAAGGGGGGGGGGGCAGATAGGGCTGCACCCCCGTAATCGGAAGAAATGTGTCCCTTAAAACCTTAAAATTAATAATAAGATCACTTAGTTCAGAAAAAAATAATTTCTTTTGGGCGTAATAACGTTTTAATTATCTAACTATTCCATGTTCTAGATTTTTATCATCCCATACCCCCAAAATCCTTTCAGCCCCCCCCCCCCGAAATTCTCCCAGTCTCTTCCAAAATGATTTTCTATATAAGCGTGAACATCCTTCTCATTTACTAGCTTTGTTTTATTGAAAAAAAAAATGCAATCAAAATAACAGCACCCAATTAAAAAATAAGGCGTACAACATAAATAAAAATTAATAACTGAGGTAAACAGAGAGGAACTACTTCACAAGTTTAATATTATCAAATGTCAAGCAGGTCATTTTGCGTGGTTTATAGCTGGGGCTGTAACGGTACTTATTATCAGGTCCTTACAAAGAGGTCCAGCAGGTAGCAGAAGTATTGTTCCCTCGAAAAACATCTAGCCGAGTCTGGCATATTATGTTGAATACAACTAAAGATAATTCTGGAATCGCCTTTTCTCAGAAATGGTTAATCTAATGAAAAAAAGTGTGAAGACAAATTTGGTACATAATTGCACAATCTACAATTTTTGTCTAACTTTGGAGTTAAGGAAGGGTTAGAATACTCGGTATAGACCACCCGTATTAACCCAAAAGTGACTATGTCAAGCTTGATAAACTTCCTGAATTAGATTAAGGAATTTAAGAGTGCTTAAAATAGGTTCTTGATCTAGTCAAAAAATTCAAGGAGAATTAGACCATGAATAGAAAATTTCGGCCAAACAGAAGGAAAATAACAATAACAAGGATAGTCAAACTTCGTTTTCAAAGATTGTTAGTTGTAACACAAAAACGGTCACTCATGATTCTAATAAATTAACTGTGAAGGGTGATTACACAAATATTCCAGTTGAGGCTTTAAAGCTTCATTTTAAAAAACATATTAACAGGAATTATAGATTGGCCTAAAAACATAAAATCATTGAAAAAAGGATTTCTTAATATTGAATTAAACAAAAACGATATAGAGGTTATATTAACAGAGTTTTCAAATATATGCAAATACCTGTTGATCAAGGAAATTAAAATAAAAAATAGAGTTCTCTGTAAAAGGTTTAATGAGTTCTATTAAATACATATTTTCCAATTGAGTTATAATTTTAACTATTGGAATTATTATCCAAAGATTCATATAATTACTCAACAATAGATTCTAATTTGAAGCACAACTATTTTCGATATCTAACCTGTTCTAAAACGTGAAATCATTTATTAGGCACTTCGGATGACGTCATTGGGTCGACGTCAGAAGCGTGTTTCCCATCTGTGGAGTGAAGCAGGAAACGAGTTAAAAACAGCAACCAATTAAAATGTGAGGTAAATAGAGGACAAACGTCGTTCGTGGTGGTAGAAAATCTTACAAGGCATTTCGCTCAGAAATCTCCGAAATATTGTTACTAATTTTACGTATCCTGTTTTATAGCCAAATAGATTTATATTCTATTATCAATAAGAAAAAACTACTAGCAATAAAAAAACTATGGGTAACAGATGAAAATAGGGAATACCAAGAATAATTCTAAAGAACGAAATCAACACCAGTACTGTCACATCTAGATATTCATACGGCATCTTCGAATTCTAACAAACAAAATATTGATTCTAATTATACGTATCCTGTTTCATTGACAAATACATTTGACTACTATAAGCAATTAAAAACACTAGGGAATATGCCAAAGAACTCGGAGTAGGAGCCTCGACAGTTTCAAGACATTTGAAGGAAATCGACAAATCCAAAACTGACATTTCATACGGTATTTCTCCGATTGACATCGCCTAATCAAAACTTTCATTAGAACCTTTTTTGTAGAGCATTTAGTAAGCTTTCTAATGGTATTCTTCCGTTTCCCAAATTCTCAACCTTTTTCGAGATATTAAGGAAAGTATACAAAGTTACCAAAACTTTTTTATGCCTGTTAATAAAATATTTTATTCTAACCCTTCCTTAACTCCAAACGCAACCAAAATTTCAACATATTAGTTTTAATGGAAGTAGAACATGCAGTAAATGTTTCAACTGAATCCCTTGATTCTAAGTACCCAAACCAAAAACGGCATTCAAAAATTATTTTTTCAGTTTTCTCGAAAACGGTTAAAGCTATCGCCTTGAAAATGGTTCCATTCGTTTTCCTAGCCCAAGAAGCCTATAAAAAGAGTACTTACAAGCTTATGAACTCAAAAACGTAAGCGTTACGATTTTTTTTGCGCGAATTTCGCCCCAAACGCCATCTTCCAGTGGGCGGATTTTGCTGGTTAACGAACTTGACCTTTCAAATTGGACGACAGATTTTTGTACCAAATTTCATCAAAATCGGACCATTCGTCTTCTATTTAGAGAGCGAACAGACAAATATATATATATATATATATATATATATATATATATATATATATATATATATATATATACATATATATATATATACAAATTTGAACCACCGTTATTTTCGGTTTCTAGGGGTTCTGAAACGCAAAATTTTCTAGTCGGCACTTCCGGATTGTTTCATTGTATCAACCTTATAAGCGGGGTTCCTCCCTATGGGGGAGGGAGGAACCGCGCTAAAAAGGGTTCAGAAGAACAATTGTCAAAACCCTCATCAAATAGTGATGACAGCTCTGATGATTTCTACGGTTTTGAAGATGAAGAAGAAAAGGATGAGAACAATAGGAGAAAATCTAGAAGAAATATCAAACAGCCCTCAAAACTAGATGATAATGAGTTATACATAGCATTTTGCTTATTAGCCGGTGAACCTGAAAATTATGATGAAGCTATCAAATCAGGTGAGGGTTGGGAAGAAGCCATTCAAAATGAAATAGATGCTCCTGAATGTCATGGTACATGGGAAGTTGCTCCATTACCTCGAGGAGAAAGAGCAATTGACACTAGATGGATATTTAAAGTCAAACAAAATGGACTGAAAAAGGCTCGACTTGTAGCTAAAGGATACCAAGAAAATCCTTCATACAATTTTTATGCACCAGTAGCCAGACTACCGACAATTCAACTATTTATATTCTTTGCAATCAGTAATAATTGGAATGTAAAACAACTCGATATACCAACTGCTTTTTTTAAATAGTTATTTGGACAATGATGTCTATATCAAAACCCCTGATGGTGTGAAGAAAGAACCAGGAAAAGTGCTAAAACTTATCAAAAGCCTCTACGGACTTAGATCTGCTCCTAGAAAATGGAACGAGAGATTTCATAACTTCATGGAAAAGAACAATATGAAGAGGTCATCAAGTGACTTTTGTCTCTATGTGGGTAAGAATGTTTGGCTAGTTATTTGGGTTGATGACATGCTTGTAACTGGAGAACAAAAGGAAATTGAAAATTTGATAAATCTTTTAAAACAAGAGTTTCAAGCAAAAGACAGGTATTTTAGAAGAATTTTTGGGTACGGAAATCTTTAAAGAGGGAAATAGTGTAAAGATTTCTCAAAGCACTTTTATTGGTAAAGTTCTCAATAAATTTAACATGAGTAATTGTAAAGGTTCCAAAACTCCTATGGAAAATAATTTCCAAGTAAACCCAGAAGATTCCGCAAATGAAAATATGCCTCTTAGGCAACTGATTGGTCCATTAATACACATTTCTATGGTCAGTAGACCAGATATCATTTACTCAGTTTCCTATCTCAGTAGATTTTTAAATAAACCCACTTGCCAAGTGTGGAAAGCTGCAAAAAGGATTTTGCGATACTTAAAATTCACCAAGGACATATGTTTAACCCTAAATCCTGTCTCCAAAGCAAATATAAAATGTTATTCGGATGCTGATTGGGGAGGAGACAGAAAGAGTATAAGTTGCTATGTTATTTATCATGGAGAAAACCCTATTTTATGGGCATCAAGAAAACAGGCAACTGTAGCACTATCAACTGCGGAAGCTGAATATATATCTTGTGCAGTTTCAGCCAGTGATATGATGTACTTACAGAGTGTTCTTAAGGACTTAGGAAGTGTTAAAGGTGCTCCAACTCTTCTTACTGACAACCAGAGCGCACTTTGCATGGCGCAGAGTTTTGAAAACAGCAGAAGATCTCGCCATATTGATATAAAATTTCATTATATAAAAGACTTGGTGGACAAGAAGAAAATAGTGATAGATTATGTAGATTCCCAAAATAACATAGGAGACATTTTTACAAAAGCCTTATGTGAAAATAAATTTAATCAATTCAGATATTTGTTAAATGTTAATTAATATTATTATATGTTTTGGTTGTATTACTTAAAAATAAATATTGTTATTGCAAGTCAAAGAAAAAAATATGTGTTATTTTTATAGTTTGACTTGAGCAGGGGTATCTAGTTTTATAAGTGTAACCTCTGAGAGAGGCTACCCCTGATCAGTCTTGTTCTGAACTTTCTTTGTGCGGTACTCATTAAAGTGGTGTTTCTATAAAGCTGACTGCTAATTATCTTTCACCTTCTCCGCCGTTCACATATACATTTTAATAGGGTTGAAGGTCTACTTTACCTTCAAATTTATTTTATGAGCTAAAACTTGAGCCTAATCTTTTATTTCATTTTAGAAAGCTATTTTTTGCTATTTATATTATTATATATTTTTTTTACGGTGCATCGACACCTGGGCCATTAGCGCCGACATCCAGGGTGCGGCCAGGAATTTTCTCAAGGAGCCATGAGATGAGGAATTTCCTGTCGCCTGTGGGACTCAAACCCACCATCTCCCTCATAAAAATCGAAGGCATTAGGCACAAGACCATGGGGAGACCCATGTAGAATTATTCTTAGTATTTTGATCCTCTGTTAGGGAATTTAAAGTTCATATGATGCAGTCTCATCTTCAAATGGGTTGAGAAGCCAAGGGGAACAAGTGACGTTATAATCATTTTGAGATATTACTGTTTAAAGTTAAATCGTTTTTTGTAAATTCCCTGATAAGTGTAAGTCTGTACAATGTTTAAATTATGTTTCTAGTATACATCAATTGAAATGTCAGTAATATAATTTAACAAAAAAACTAATTGTTAATGTCTATTAGCAATTTATAATTATAACATGCATCACTTGTACCCCTTGGCCTCCAAAGGCAAACAATATTGATATTTATTGTCAGGATACTTTTTAATTATGGCTCAATAAAACAGTATGGGATGGCAGACAATAAGTATATCGGGCCTCCCCGTGTCTAGTGGCTAACGCCTTAGATTCTCATGCAGGAGATGAGGGTTCGAGTCCCTCTGGCAGCAGGAATTTTTCTCATCTCAAGGCCCATTGAGAAGGTTCCTTGCCTTATCCTAATAGATGTCGGCGGACTAATGGCCTAGTTGTCCGTGCGCCAAGAAAAAATAAATAAATAAAAAGTATGTTGTACAATTAAAGCGGTTTTGCTCAAATTATTCAGTCACTGTCCAAAATAAAGCCTCTTTCTTCTTCTAAAGCTTCATGGTTATAATCAAATATAGTCTCTGATACTCTTCTACGTGGCTGTTGTCCTCCTTGATTAACACGTGATATATTGTAGTAACTATGGTTGTATGGAGGAATAAATAGGAGCAACTCTCGCAAGTTCTTGTGTTTTTAACAATATACAACCAGAACTTAACAGTGTGCCGGTTCTGATTTTGGCCTCCTACATTGTCACTGAACATGGTTAATTTTTTAACTGAAAGAGCATTGATAAACTTCAGCAAACCAGACATTATCTCTTCACAACCTCTATTGGCTTGACCATAATAGCTTCATGTACATAGAAGCATTGCCAGTCTCTAGGTTGTGTACACAAAAGTTGTAAATCTGCAGGTATCGTGAATAATAAACATTTGAGTAAGTCAAAACAGGTCATTATTGTTGGAAATTATAAAGATCAAATGTTAAAACTGTGTTCAAATACTTCTTTAAATACTCGGTCACTTACCTAACAAAACAATTAAAATAGTGTTGCCCTAAACAGATTTAACTGGAAGTAACAGTAAATCATGCAACAACATTCACAACTTGGAAGCCATAAAGTTTTGTTTACAAGGGATACAAGTGTCACTTGTTCCCCTTGGCTTCCAAACAAACCTGCTCATTTTTGAAGTAGTTGATTTTGTTTCCGCTATTTCTCTGCAAATACTAGTCATTTGCTTATATCCCTTTTCAACCAACATTTTGTATGTATTAACTAACCATAACTGCACTTAACTCGATTATTTTTAAAATGTCACTTGTACCCCTTGGCTTCTCACCCTGTCAAATAAGTTTTATGATCTGAACAAGAAATTATATTCAAATCATATAAATTAAATAACATTTTTGAATATATGTCTCTTATTTAAGTCTTACAGTTATGATTGGGGTCAACTACGCCTAATTGCATTCAAGTATGTTAAAACCGTCAAGCTTTCAATTATTTTATATTTATTTTATTTAAATGTGACCACAATATGTCCCTAGATAGTCTTATGGTCAAGAATCAAATATCTCTTCAGTATCTGCACCCCTGGGCCCTCATGGCCTTTAAGGTACTGATTTAATGGTAGCTAATTTCTTTAGAATTTCCAAAACTGTTCTGAGTAATTGGTCTCACATTTCTGCAGAAAGAAAAAAATATCCTGCATTATAAGTAATTACCCTGTCTTTAACAAAAATCTAAAGAAGCAGATTTCCAGCAATTTCTATTCCTCAAAGACAAATCATAAGCAGGCTAAAATAATGTATAAAGTGTAATAGTTTTTTACTTAGTTTCTTTCTTCTATAACCTATTCAGACGATCCTCCTAAGAGTATACA
This sequence comes from Gonocerus acuteangulatus, assembly GCA_946811695.1. Taxonomy (NCBI): domain Eukaryota; kingdom Metazoa; phylum Arthropoda; class Insecta; order Hemiptera; family Coreidae; genus Gonocerus; species Gonocerus acuteangulatus. The sequence continues at coordinate 83,320,737 of OX328123.1, forward strand.
AAGCCAATCAGCTTAGTCACCAATTCCCATAAACAAGGGAAAATGTACTATAATAAATTTAAATATTATTGTGAAGAGTAAATGATGATTGCCTCCTGCAACACTATTATACAATTATTTTATTTATTTTTATTTTTTTTGTTTAAATTCTACTTTCCCTAAATTTCTAAAGTAATTTATTATACTTCATTAATAAACAAATTTTACACCAACAAAAAGTGGCGCTAATGACCTAGATGTAGATGCGCCGTAAAAAAAAAAAAAAAAAAAAAAAAGTGTGCATTGCGAACACCATCCTTCTTTAATTTTCAATTCATCTTTTTCATAATCAAAATTGTTTCTAGTAAGTAATGAAGACCCAGATCAGCAACTACATATTGCCTAATGATTTATTAAACGAGTTTTTACAAATCATTTAAAGTAAATTCTTACTTATATTTTAAATAATTTGTGTCTCAATATCAAATAAAAAAATTAATATATTTTGCTTATTTTGTTAATTTTTTCAAAAGACTCATTTCAGAAAAAAAAGTAGAAATACCACTAGAAAATTAAGACTTCGGAATCATATGCAAGTTGATTTATCAAAGTGTTTATTCGCTTATTTATTTATTTTTGTTTTATTGAGGCCATCAGCACCTTTCACCAATGTTATTTATGAATTTGGATGACCGATGACTGTGAATACTAAGGCTTCAGTATTCTGTTCCTAGGGATATGGATTTGATTCCGACTAGGGTAGTTACTTTCTTTCAAAAAAATATATATCCCCATATCCTGGCTAAAACAGGGTGGTATCCTGTAGACAACCCCTCCCAAAAATCTGTATTATTTGGACCTTAAAATTTAAATAAATAAATATTTATGAATGTTCATTATTTAATTCTAATTCAACAATTTAATACGAGTTCAAATATCTTTTCTCTTGATAACAGGTTTTACTCTGGACAAGGAATCAAATACAATTGCTATTTTGTGCCAAGATGTTACTGTAGTTCTTGCTTTTGATACAAGGGAGCGCCTGATACAGTGGCAAGTAAAAATTGCCAACAATCTTGGAGAAGGTAAGTTAGCGGAATTTTATTTCAAGTAGCTTGATTTAAATAACTTGTCATCTTATTCTTAAAACAATTTCATTGTTATAAAATTATTAATTAGTTCTCGTATTCTTACTTAAATATTTGTATTCTAACTTTTTTATCTTATAGAGCAATATAACTTTCTATTTAAATAATTTGTTTATTTTGATTATAAACCCAAGTGCCGGTTTGATGCTCGCTAGATGACAAGGTGTTGAGGTAGACTGATTAACTAGTGTTCAAAATATGTCAATCAAATTATCAATCTTTTATGTTGGTTGATGGGATTAAAAATGGATTCTTGTACAGCAAATTGTGTTATTTCCTTGGAGGCTTTTATTTCCTTACCTTGATTTCAGTGTAACTTTATGTTGTGAAAAGTCATATTCTTGATAATTGATAAGGGGATGGGTTTTGTTGGATTTAAATTATGTTTCTGCAAGGAGGGTTATGGTAAATATTTCGTTTTAATTATCTGCTGTATACTAAGAACATTTATTTGAACTGTAGCAGTTCTTGTTGCAATGAAAAGGCAGGTAAGGTATGGCGTTGGGGAGTATGATTAAATAGTTTAAAGTACTGGAAGTTAAAATTAAAAATAAATATACTGAGACTGTTTTGTAACAAATCAAATTATTTTAATAAACACGAATAAATAAGTATAAACAGAAATTCATAGAAAATGTTTGACAGTGTTGTAAGATATGAAATAGACTAGAAGAAATGATAATGTTAATACATATGAGTCGTTCAGTTCCAAAGTGACTATTGTCCACAAAAAATCAAAAATGAGATGTATTCATCCCTGGGTTCAGAATTTAGGCCTATCTGATGGTATGTTTATTTGTGTGTGTGTGTGTGTGTATGTGTTTAATGGCGTATCAACATTAGGGCTGTTAACGCCTGGCTGTCTACAGGTTGCCGCCCTTTTCTATAATGCCAACAGCACGTGGTCGGTCACCCATTCAGGTACTGACCTCACCCGACGTTGCTTAACTTCGGTGGTCTACGGGAACCAGTGAATTCAACATGGCTATGGCCGTTGGCGCTTATTATGTTTAAAAAAAAAAAATCCCATCATATTCAAAAGCCCGTGTAAAAGTTTTACTCAGCTCTAAAGTGAAGGTATTTCAGACAGCGGATTTTATGATGATAGCGGAGTTCCGGTTCAAAATGATGATGATGATGGGCCAATGTTGGACATTTATTTGTTTGTTTAAGCTTGAATTTTATGTGTTTAATAGGTTAGGCTCAATTTTTTAAAACCCAATGTGCAAGTTTTTGGTATGTATGTACCGTGTAACTAATACAGATTTTTCAAAACTCATTTTGCAAGTTTTTATTATAATAAGACTAAACAAGCCAATCCTGCCCTTCATAGTGAGTCTTGACCAGTCTTGCTGTTCCAAATGAATTCTTATCCATATGTCTGTTCCAAAGTGACTGTTGTCCAATTTGCTTTTGTTTATAACTAAGAATGTATTTTATAAATAACAAAAAAAGCCTTAAAAACAGATCTGTGGTGGGCGAATTAAAAAAAAAATCCATGAAGATATTCCAAAAATTCTAAGATTAAAACGTTTTTCTTGATTTGCCAAACATTTTGTAAAGTGGACACCAATCACTTCGGAACGGAGCGACTCATTTATCCTTTAGAGTTTGTATTATTTTTGTATTGAATCCAAATTAATAACTGTTTACAGATCAGCAATACCTAATCCAAGTCGGAGCTGCCCCAGCCCGAGCTAAAATAGCTCCAGGTCCAGCCAGATTGCATATTCAAGAGTATAGGTTTTCTCTCACAATGGGGGTTCCTCCAAGGCTTATTGGAGTATGGAATATATCACAACTCAGGTTCGGTTTATTTTCATATATTTTACCTCCTAATTATAAATTTATTTTTTTGGAATAGTATTTAAAAGGTCTTTCTACCAAATCATTAATCTTATATTTGTTATTTATAATTAATAATCATGAACCAAAAACTTACAAAATTTGATAGTTGATAATAAAAACAATTACAATTTTGTAGAGATGGTTACTTTACACAGTGAATTATTTGAAAAATTGAGATGTTGTGAGTCTCCCTTCTGAGCAAATCTTTTGACAAAGAAATTTTGTCATAAAATCAATTTACTGAGAAATTATTACACTATCAACTCAATGATCACAATGATATTCTCGATGGAGGCAATCATGATTCATTAAAAAGAAACTATATTTATAGATCAATCTTCCTCTGGGCAAATCTAAGGTGAATTTGGGGGAAAATATGGAATGTGTTTTCAGCTAAAATTGAGCTCTTTCAAATGAGGTTCAGGTATTAGCCTGTTTCCTCCCTTCTCCATTCAAAGGACGCAGATCTGATGACGCAATCCGGAAGTGCTGATTAGAAAATTTCATTTTTACTACTCATATATCACCAGAATAACAGTGGCTTTAATTTGAATATGCATATTTATATATATATATATATATATATATATATATATATATATATATATATATATATATATATATATAAGAAACTCTATTTAATTCTAAACGAAACCAAAATTTAAAAATGTTAGTTTGGATGAGAGCAAAAAGGGAAATATATATATATATATATATATATATATATATATATATATATATATATATATATATATATATATATATCCCTTTTTGCTCTCATCCAAACTAACATTTTTAAATTTTGGTTTCGTTTAGAATTAAATAGAGTTTCTTATATTTTCTTAACTATCTCATAAACGGTTGGGAAATAGAGGTAAACAAAAGTTTACCACCTGAAAGCTTACTACATTCTCTACCAAGACAGATCTGAAGAACTATCATTGACACAATCTCAGTTGGAGAAATAAGGGCTTAAAACTTCCCCAGTTTTTTATTGTTTGTAGTTTTTATGATTGGTTTCAGCTGTAAAATGAATCTGCCAGCAAAACAAAATACCTAAAATAAGAACTAAGTTTTGGCGGTTTGTAATACTGTTTTCGGCTACTGGAAGTTTTTGGTGCAAAATGGCTCCTCAAATCTCTCTTTTCTTCAAGATTTTTTTGAAGAAGATGTTTACATTTTTCACAAAATATTAAAAATTTCTATTCGAAGCTTCCCTAATGACACTAGGGATAAGAATGTTCTCCTTCTAACGGAAAACCGCTTAGATGATGATGTTCCTGCAAGTCTGACTTTATTATATTAATTTATAAATTATAAATGAGATCATTCTATTTTTGGTCTGAAATACTCCAAAAGTAAACATAGAATATTTAAATACATTCTCATTTGCTTATAGGAAGTATGGAGTTGTGGAAAATAGGTTTGTATTTGAGGGTGGCTCAGGATGTGGTAGATACGAAGGAGTTTATGTCCTCGTCACTGACCAAGGCGAAGAAATCAGCCAGGCATTTCGAGCAGCAAGTCAAGGAAAACTCATACCAAAAAGAAAGCAAATTTCTCGAAATATGTCAGGTAATTATAAAATATTGTTAATTTCCATCAGTAATTATCCCTTACACTAGAAAGATTGGAAATATACAAGTTATTGGTGATACTCATGTTTAATATTATTTCAAGAATACGTATTTAGGTCTTATATATATATTTACTTATATACTTTTTCCAATAAGACAGTGACCCCAAACTCAGAGCTAAAAAAGTAAAGGATTGGTTGCTCTATAATGTTCCAAATCAATTAAAAACACCTCACATTAACCCCATTGAACACCTATGGGATGAGCTTGATCGAAGAGTGAAAAATAATAACATCCGAATGAAAGAAGAGCTGAAAACTGCACTACAGACAGAATGGAATGAAATTAATAATCAAGTAACAGAACAACTGGTTTGGAGTATGAAGAAGCCCAGGCTACTTGAAATCCTAAAACTAAAAGGAGGACCCACAAGATGGGCGTATATAGAAAATAATTTCAGAGGGGGCTGGGAAAATTTGGGGGGGGGGCTGAGACCATTTCCGGTGTATGGAATACTCACAATTTAGACCTTGGAGGAGTTTTACTTAAACGCTATTACACCCAAAATAGAATATGTTTTATGAACTAAATGATCTTATTTAATTTATTTTTAAGGGTTTTATGAAATTTTTACCGATCAAATCGAAATTTGGGGGGGGGGGCTGCAGCCCCCTCAGCCCTCCCTTATATACGCCCATGACCCACAAGTTATTAAAAATAGTTATGGAAATTTAATAATGCATTGCATGGAAACTTTTTTGACATACTTTTTTTTAAATTATGATAAATTTAATATTTACTAACTTATTATTGCTTTAAATTAATTTATATATGTTAAACATAAAAAATGCTATACAAATAATATTATAGCACATTTCTTGAATTCATTTATTTGCATATATAAAATTATAATTGGCTGTAAGGAAACTTTTTTGACTGAGTGTATATACCGAAGGCTCATGATGGAGACCAATCGGCTATCACGCAGGTTTAGGTCTTCTATGTACATAACTTGATAATGGATGTTTACTTAACTGCCTAATTATATTATTTTTATATGCTCTTACTAACTAAAGTCTCTGCACACCCGGAAGCAATTTTTTCCATTGTACAGAAAAAAATGTAAGAACAGGTTTGTTGACATCAAATTCATGTCATTTTGAACAGAATTTATTATAGAATTGTACATGATTGTTAAAATTAATAAATTAGGTCCGTAAAATTTAGGTCTGTAAAAATAGGCATCAGCCTACAAAAGGGTGGTTACCTATCAATAACCCATCCTAAAAGTTTATGTTAATTAAATGGACGTTAACATTTAAATAAAATCAGCTGAATAATGGTTTATGTTACTTCTTTTACTAAATTGGAGGAAATTACTTTCTCCTTAGCTTCCCTTAAATGCTTATTGTGGAAATTGATTCAGAAACCAGCAGTTGTTGATGTTAAACCAATTTAATCAACTAAAATCATGAACTCGACAACACAAATATATAGAGGAAAATATTCATTTTGTAATACTAGGAACACTCTTGGGCGATACTTACAGACAACAAACTACGGACTATAAAACATTCCATCAAAGATTGGCCAGCCAGTTCGAGCCAATAGATGAGAGGAGGTTATATTGGCATGACTTAGGATTGGCCATTCAAGACTTACTCATCAGAACCTAATGACAAGACAAGAGAGACCATCGTGTGAAATTTGTAATACTGAACTGACAATAAAACATATTCTAACAGACTGCACAAGACGGAAAGACTTAACCATACCATTCAACATGTTTGAACTTCTCACAGAAGGTAGCCAGTATATAGACAATATCTTAACATATTTACATAGTACAGGATTATACAATTTCATATGAAGGCCTCTGAAACGGGTTAATGAAACTCCATTTTTATCCCTTGAATAAGTTCATATTCATTATAATTTAAAGTTGAAACTAAGGGAAATAAAGGGAACCCCCAGGACTTGGAGATCTTCAGTTTGTCCAACCAGAAGGAAAGAGATTGTGTTAGCCAGGTTGCGAATAGGGCATACAAGGCATACACACTCTTACCTCATGTCTAAAGATGAACCACCCAACTGTATAAGCTGTGGAGTCCTCCTCACGGTGAAGCACATACTTACAGAGTGCTTAGCATACCAATCTGAAAGGAATCGGTTCAAAATTGATGGCACCTTAGACGAAATTCTAGGGGATTATCCAGAAAAAATCATTAACCTGTTTAAATTCCTAGAGGCTACAAATTTAACAGACAAAATTTAACATAAAACTGTATTTTCCTGATACAGAATATTCTAACAAAATACAGTTTTTTTTTTAATGATTATTTAATATTTGTTTTTTTTTTTGTTTTTTATTGTTATTTAATTTTCATTCTAATATCAATTTATAGTAATTGTAAATGTCTCCATATTGCAACAAACAACAACATCAATAACTATGAAATGACAACTTTAATACGTTAAGTACCCTCTTGGGTCTTACTTTCACAGGGTGACCATGACCCATTGTGGTTGATATTGCCCTTAATACAAAAAAAAAAAAAAAAAAAAAAAAAAAAAAAAAAAAAAAAAAAAAAAAAAAAAGTTGAAACATTTGATAATATTTGAGTTTGCTATAAAAAAATTCAGTATTCAAATATGGTAATTTACAATATATTCCTGGTTTCTTAGAAGACTTACCTCAGTGTGCTTATTGTCCACATATTGAAGCACGTAAAATAAATAAATAAGCTCGACAATTTGAACTATGTATATGTTACAGTTGATGAAACCATGATGAGAATTCCTTTAAGACACTGCGTTCATTGTCAATTCCATCTCGCACGTTTATTTTCTGAGAACCATCAACTTATCCCAATTATGAAAAGTAAAAAGCACCATGATAAAGATGAACTGTACATTGGGGAGCCAATAAAGTGAATTTTACAACTCATAGACCAAAGAACCTTAATCTCCCCTTTAATTTTGATTTTATATTATCAGTTCTATAGTCTAATTGTATTTGTATCCAAACATTTTAGAAGAATAAATGAATATGTTAAACATACACTACTGGCAACTGTTATCATTTTTGAGATAGCTTCATTCAAAATTACTACAAATTATCATTAAATTTGTTGTTTTAAAAAATATATTGGTATTTTATTACTACAAATGAACGTGAAACTGACTGTTTTGCCAAAATTAAGACTTATCCCAAAATAATGACATAACTAATAATAATAATAATAATAGTTTTTTGAAATCGCAGTCAATGTTACTCTTAAGCAAATAACATATTACATCCATTGAGGGATGGTTTCATATTGTTCTTTCTTTTTTTTTTATAACCTTTATTCTTATTTCAGTCATGGAAAGTCCAAGAAAGCTTCAAGCCAGGCTGAAATCAACAATCAGCACTGACCTTGAATGTAACAGGCATGAGCCTTTGTGGGAATCCTCAGAGGTGAACAGCTCTGACTTTGGCGATACTGTCTCTGTTTCAGATCTAGTTTTAGAAGCACAGGTAAAAAATTGTCCTTTGAAACTTAGCTTTCCCACTAATGGAAATGCCATATTGTGAAACATTTACAGTGAGAGTCACAAGTAATGATACACCAAGTTTATTTTTATAAAAAAGTACTTTTTAAGGTTCACCATATCGGTAAAAATAATGCAGGTGGTACATGAGTGATAATTCATCATCAATAAGTTATTTTATTTGTCAAAAAATGAATTATTAGATATTAATAACCAATATTATAAATCCATATACACAAGAATAATGAGTTATAAGTATTGATACATTATTACATATTATTCAAATAAATAACAAATTCATACATAACACCACAGTTTGTTGGCCACATTTTTGCTTCAAAACAGGCTCTAACATCTTCTTCCCATGGATGGGTGTGTTTGATGTGAAGGAGTGTACCATTTTATTCCACTCCTCCAGACAAGCTTATCCTAGTTCTCTGGTGTTACAAAAATTATGGATACATACTCAAAGTTATTGAGATCCAATGACTGTGGAGGTATTTCCATCAATTTTTTAGCATTGTACAGGAGCCAAATCTGTTTTTTTATGGTTCATGATACCATATATAAAATGTAAATACCCTTCACCCGAGGCATTCATACGTCCCCAGACAATGAGGCTCGAGGAGGTCATGCGTTTGTATGTGATTCACAGGAGTCCTTTGTTCTACCTCCGCCACATAGTATTCCTTTCAACCGACCCAAAAATAGTAAATTTACTACTGTCGGGTTAAAGCTGTGAAGAGAATAAGGATTATAAATGAAGGTGTATCAATACTTTAGACTTGTGTAGTTATCACTCCGGGTAAGAGGATTCATTCTCTTCTTTAGGCAAACCTCAGATGTAACTGTAAGAGAAGGATCCTTTCAGAACAACAAAACACAAGTATTTAATGTAATATTTGGTAAATAAAACATCGTACACATATTTAATATTCTGAGGTGTATCAATACTTTTGGCACTCATTGTATAAACCTACTATCAACTCCACCACATTAGTATTTTACATGTTACAGGACAGTTGGAACCCCCACGATATGAGCAGATGCAGAGGTTGTCATACAACGAAAGTAGGAACTATGACGAGGTCGCTAACTGTATCAAACACCCCTGGGACTGGATTCAATCCTGCCTGGATTATGGAATCTACAAGTAATTTTTAAATTATTATTTAGAGGTACAGAGGTATGAATATGGTAGGTTATTATTTTCATCTTATTTCCACTATTCAGGGCTTTCTGGGGAGGAATCAGTAGACAAAGTCCTTAGTATGTGTTCAGCAGAGAAGTTTTTCCACCATCTTCCTAGTGTAAATCCGTTTAGCAAATCAGTTAAGTGCATAAATCTAAGCATTGCTAATACTTTTGTTATTGTAGTAAAATTAAATAGCATTGAAAAATTGTTGTTCCAAAATATAGAATTTGCTGGTTTTACAAACTTATTCAAAATCACTTCTTCCTTCATAACGTGACTATAAATAATATTTTTAAAATGTTTAATAATATCTCATAAAGTTTTAGAAATGTGATTATTAATTTCATGCTTCTCAGTAAATTGTTAAGCTGATCTGACAACATTTCAATTTTCTTTTCTATTTCTTAATTTTTGTAAAAATAGTACAGACAAATTTTCTTTATTTTATTGCAAAAATGTAAAAGACATTTTTGTAAAAACATCTTAGTGGTTTATGCAATAGAATATATTGCTTTTTGCGTTTACCAACTGAATTATTTAAAGAAAACATCAATATTTTGAATTATTATGAAGTGTTTTAATTTACAGGCTGTGAACACCATGTTAGGAATACTATTTGCTGTAATATATCCTTTATTTCACACACCTGCCATGGAGACGGAAGTTCTTCCAAGTCAACTAGTGATGATTCTGGATGCAGGTGAGATTTGTCTCTGATATAACTTTATTCAAGTAGTATGTTAAAAATTAACAACTTTTGATATTTTAAATAATTAAAGAATATATATATATATATAAATATACATATATGACAGGACTAATATTAAGGAGTTAGAACTGTACCTAATATATCGTCCCTGCCATGTCAAACTATCGAATAAATAATAATAACAATAATAATGTGAAAAATCTGGTTTTCAGATTCCAGATTTTGCTCTTGGATTGTGGACGATATGGCATCTCGCAAATTGTTGCAACTCTAACACCTTTATAGAATAGCCTTTAATGCCTTAAATAAAGTACCGAATAAGACCATTTTTAGCGCGGTTCCTCCCTCCCTTCATAGGGAGGAACCCCGCTTATAAGGTTGATCTCATGAAACAATCCGGAAGTGCCGACTAGAAAAGTTTGCGTTTCAGAAACCCTAGAGACCGAAAATGACGGTAGTTAAAATTTGTATGTATATATATATATATATATATATATATATATATATATATATATATATGATTGATTTGTGAGACGGCTTCTCTCTCCAGCGGTGTTCTTCCTCTCCTTTGCGCAATATTTCGTCGGGTTCATCTCCGACTTCTTCGGGCTGCTATCTTTTTCCGCAGTGAGGAATTCGGTTCATTTGGTTGAGATCCTTAAACAGACGAAACTGGAGAAACAGGATATGTTAGTGAGTTTCGATGTGGAGTCCCTGTTCACCAATCTTCCAGCGAAAGATTCCATTGCCATCATCAAAGACAACAAGTTCCTGGAAGGCAGCCTGATGGAATTAGCAGAACTAGTGTTAACTTCCTGCTATTTCCAGTACAAAGGAATAATATACCAGCAGAAGGATGGCGTAGCTATGGGCAGCCCCCTATCACCAGTGGTGGCCGATATATTTATGGAGGATTTTGAAAGGCAACTCATGGAGAGGACTGAACACAAACCCAAGCTGTGGCTTAGGTATGTTGATGATGTCCTAGCAATTTGGCAGCACGGTGCAGAAGAACTTCAGAAATTTCTTCACTTTATGAATAACATGCACCCAGCCATCAAATTCACCATAGAAGAAGAAAAAGATGGCAAGTTGCCCTTTCTGGACCTCCTGATTATAAGAGGACACAATGGTGATCTGGAGCACACCGTCTACAGGAAGCCCACGGCCACAGGACGTTATCTCCACTCGGACTCACACCATCACATGGCACACAAGATGAGTGTGATCAGGACACTGGCACATAGAGCCCTGACTTAGAAAATGAACTGGCACAACTCACGAAAGATCTGGTGAGCAACGGCTATGATCATAAGAAACTGGCCCGGATCATCAAAGATGTGAAAACCCGACACCAAGACAATAACCGGACAGAGGCAGAACAAAAGACAAGAATCTCCCTGCCATATGTCAACGGCGTGAGCGAGAAATTAGGCAGACTATTCAGAAGTCACAACACCGAAGTCGCCTTTAAACCGCTCAATAAGCTAGGGGAATGGCTCAGCAAGAGTAAGGATAAGCAGCGGTTACAAGACCAGGGTGTTTACCTTCTACCGTGCGACTGTGGGAAGGTGTATGTAGGTCAAACAGGTAAGAAGGTGGCCACCCGGATCGGACAACACGCTGCTGACTACAGGCTGGGGCGCACCAAAACTTCTGCGGTGGCAACACACGGAGAAGAGTGCCCCAAGCAAGTATTATTCGACCAAGCCAAGGAGACCAATTTGACAAGAAGACTTATTAGAGAAGCCATAGAAATATATAAGCATCCGGTGAACTTCAATAGAGAAGATGGCCTCATCCTCCCGGACATCTGGCGGCCCATCCTTAAGAAGAGAGAGGTGAAAACAAGGACTGAAGACCAGCGCCCCACACGGACCACTGATGAACTACAGACGACGGACGGACAAAGACAGCCCTCGAGCCCTATTGGCCCACGGACCCCCTACACCATTGGCCCGCATAGTCTACGAAGTAGGGCTATAAAGGAGGGAAATTCCGGGAAAAAATCATTCCCTTGACAACCACCGAGGACGACAGATAGCAGCCCGAAGAAGTCGGAGATGAACCCGACGAAATATTGCGCAAAGGAGAGGAAGAACACCGCTGGAGAGAGAAGCCGTCTCACAAATCAATCATATCAACCCCAGCGAAGAAACTTAAAACAAAACATTGAAAGCCTCTACGGCGAGGAATTGTATCAGCTGACCAGGCGATTAAGCAGGACGAGATGCCGAGTAGCGACTACTCGCAACGATCTCGAATTCTTACGGAGATGCAGGGAGGAGAAGGTGATCCCACATTTTCTAAGGATGAAGAAGCCACTCAAGACCTTAAAAGCAGCCCGCATCTATGACAACATGGAAAGGACTCTTTTAAGAGAAAGGATTGGAGCGTACCGCCACCGGATTTGGAGTCTATCTTCAGATGAAATGTCCCTCAAAGAAAAAATCAGCACAGGAGTGGACTCAGACATGTGGGACACTATTGACCGCATTACTAAGACCAAGGCGGACAAGGCAGGTGCCCACAACAAGGTTAAGAAGGACAGGAAATGGAACAAACTAACCAACAAACAAAATCAAGAAAATTTGGTGGCCCTTAATAGGGCCGTTGACAAGTCAGACCAACAGCCTACCCTAACTACAGAGAGATCTGTAATAGTCAACTTGGCAGGCATAGAGTTATCTCAGGCAGCCACAGAGGTCCTCGAGAAAGGGATGAACTTTGCAGTCACACCCAAGCACACCCCGACAGAGGAGCTAGTGACCAGTATCGAAGCCGCTCTCACATACATGGATGAAGAGACGGCTGACACGATCAGACTGGAAGCAGCCCACCTCGTCAGGAGAGCCAAACCATCTAAGGACAATCTGTCGCTAGCCCAGAGACAGGCCCTATGCGAGCTACGGAAGAGAGATGACGTCATCATCACGAAGGCGGATAAAGGGAATATGACGGTCATTCTCAACCGAAAAACCTATGATGAAAAAATGCAGGATCTATTGACACCAGATAAATATAAAAAAGACATAAAGGATCCAACTAAACGAATTGAAAATAAAATCAAGAAAATATTGAAAGAGAGCAGCCTGGACGAAGCTAAAATTACAGAAATGACCCCCGGTGACTCAAGGATTCCCAGAATTTATGGTCTACCAAAAATTCACAAGGAAGGAATACCACTACGACCAATTGTTTCAATGATCGGGGCACCTACATACAGAGCAAGTAAGGTACTTGCCAGAGCTCTGAAATCGCACACAGGCCAATCTTTTTCCGCAGTGAGGAATTCGGTTCATTTGGTTGAGATCCTTAAACAGACGAAACTGGAGAAACAGGATATGTTAGTGAGTTTCGATGTGGAGTCCCTGTTCACCTATCTTCCAGCGAAAGATTCCATTGCCATCATCAAAGACAACAAGTTCCTGGAAGGCAGCCTGATGGAATTAGCAGAACTAGTGTTAACTTCCTGCTATTTCCAGTACAAAGGAATAATATACCAGCAGAAGGATGGCGTAGCTATGGGCAGCCCCCTATCACCAGTGGTGGCCGATATATTTATGGAGGATTTTGAAAGGCAACTCATGGAGAGGACTGAACACAAACCCAAGCTGTGGCTTAGGTACGTTGATGATGTCCTAGCAATTTGGCAGCACGGTGCAGAAGAACTTCAGAAATTTCTTCACTTTATGAATAACATGCACCCAGCCATCAAATTCACCATAGAAGAAGAAAAAGATGGCAAGTTGCCCTTTCTGGACCTCCTGATTATAAGAGGACACAATGGTGATCTGGAGCACACCGTCTACAGGAAGCCCACGGCCACAGGACGTTATCTCCACTCGGACTCACACCATCACATGGCACACAAGATGAGTGTGATCAGGACACTGGCACATAGAGCCCTGACTTTGTGCAGTAACCAGACACACTTAGAAAATGAACTGGCACAACTCACGAAAGATCTGGTGAGCAACGGCTATGATCATAAGAAACTGGCCCGGATCATCAAAGATGTGAAAACCCGACACCAAGACAATAACCGGACAGAGGCAGAACAAAAGACAAGAATCTCCCTGCCAGATGTCAACGGCGTGAGCGAGAAATTAGGCAGACTATTCAGAAGTCACAACACCGAAGTCACCTTTAAACCGCTCAATAAGCTAGGGGAATGGCTCAGCAAGAGTAAGGATAAGCAGCGGTTACAAGACCAGGGTGTTTACCTTCTACCGTGCGACTGTGGGAAGGTGTATGTAGGTCAAACAGGTAAGAAGGTGGCCACCCGGATCGGACAACACGCTGCTAACTACAGGCTGGGGCGCACCAAAACTTCTGCGGTGGCAACACACGGAGAAGAGTGCCCCAAGCAAGTATTATTCGACCAAGCCAAGACCCTAGCCAAGGAGACCAATTTGACAAGAAGACTTATTAGAGAAGCCATAGAAATATATAAGCATCCGGTGAACTTCAATAGAGAAGATGGCCTCATCCTCCCGGACATCTGGCGGCCCATCCTTAAGAAGAGAGAGGTGAAAACAAGGACTGAAGACCAGCGCCCCACACGGACCACTGATGAACTACAGACGACGGACGGACAAAGACAGCCCTCGAGCCCTATTGGCCCACGGACCCCCTACACCATTGGCCCGCATAGTCTACGAAGTAGGGCTATAAAGGAGGGAAATTCCGGGAAAAAATCATTCCCTTGACAACCACCGAGGACGACAGATAGCAGCCCGAAGAAGTCGGAGATGAACCCGACGAAATATTGCGCAAAGGAGAGGAAGAACACCGCTGGAGAGAGAAGCCGTCTCACAAATCAATCATATCAACCCCAGCGAAGAAACTTAAAACAAAACATATATATATATATATATATATATATATATATATATATTTTTTAGATGGAACAGCATTTTTCTCCAGCGGTGGTACTCCTCCTCACTTCTTCCCGGAATATTTCGATGGATTCATCTCCATCTTCTTCAGCCAGGTACTTGTTTCTTCCTCGGTGGTAGCCAGGGGAATGACATTTTTCTCGATCTGGGCGCCTTTTCTCCCCTCTATAAAACCTTACGGCGAGGAAAATAGAAGCAGGAGAGAAAAAAGACGCAATACCATCAGCGCTGCCAACAGACAGAATCCCAACTACACCAGGGAGCTTCAACACCATTCGTCCGCCGATACTGTGGCTAGAGGGGAGAAAAGGCGCCCAGATCGAGAAAAATGTCATTCCCTTGGCTACCACCGAGGAAGAAACAAGTACCTGGCTGAAGAAGATGGAGATGAATCCATCGAAATATTCCAGGAAGAAGTGAGGAGGAGTACCACTGCTGGAGAAAAATGCCGTTCCATCTAAAAATACTATCCCATATATATATATATATATATATATATATATATATATATATATATATATATATATTTGTCTGTTCGCTCTCTAGGTCCCAGATAAATGGTCCGATTTTGATGAAATTTCGTACAAAAATCTTTCGTCTAATTTGAAAGGTCAGGTTCGTTAACCAGCAGAATCGCCCACCGGAACATGGTTTTTGGAGCGAAATTCGTGCGAAGAAAATCGTTCCGCTTACTTCATATGCTTGCAAGTACTCGTTTTATAGGCTTCTGGGCCTAGGAAAACGAATGAAACCAGTTTTAAGGAGATAGCTTTAACCGTTTTTGAGAAAATTAGAAAAATAGTTGTTGAATAACGTTTTTGGTTTGGGTACTTAAAATCATGGGATTCAGTTGAAACATTTTCTGCATGTTCGAATTTCATCAAAACTAATATTTTGAAATTTTGGTTACGTTTCGAGATAAGGAAGGGTTAGAATAAAATATTTTATTAACAGACATGAAAAGTTTTGGGAACTTCGCATATTTAGAATTGTACTTCATCAATGGATAGAATATGTTCGTTCCTATTTTGCTCCGATTTTCATATTCAATAGTTTGACATGGTAGGGACGATATAATAACATCTAGAATAAAATCAAATCATATGAATTCAATGAACAAACTTTTCAAAAAATAAATGAAATCCTGATAACATATATAAATTCGAACTAATCTAAATGGTTATCGTCTAGTTTGGACAGGTCTCGAGCAATCTCTCCTTGCGGAATGCCACAAACGTGTACACATCAAATTGAGCATTTGAAAGGTACTAAACAAACAAAGCCAGTGCCTCCTGAACCTGTACAATATGAGAACTACGACACTCCGCGCTCCCTCTGCATAAACCTAAAAGTAAGTTATTGTCTATTTAATATTTACTACATTAATTTCATTACTGTATTGATAGTTTTAACACATGATTATGTGTTTTATTCAACAAATAAAACAAAGTTGAAGCTTAATAAAAATATAGAAATGGAAATTCCTAAAATTAATTTTGAGCTTTCATCTTTATATGTGCGTTCACATGCTATGTTTTGTCAAATTAAGAAATATTGACAAGTTTTCATCAAAATGTTTAGACTATAAAATTGAAGTTCAGATATTAGCGAATATTTTTTTTTTTTTTTTTTTTTTTTTGCAGCCCCATGAGTTGGACTTTTAGCATGCTTCCTCCCTCTTTCTCACAGGGAGAAAGGTTGCTTTTGAACAATCATAAAAACAAAATATTAATAGTTTCTGTCACAAGCTTTTCAAATGACAGTAGGGATAACAATATTATGGAAACATGCTCAGATGATGCAGTTCCTTTGTGTCACACGTTTTTTATGATTTAGTCTTATCTTTGGTAGAATCATTTTTTACTAATTTAAGGATGACCGGACTGCTGGGAATAGAAATTCAGTGGCATCAAGTGGCTCTGAACTTGAATATTATGATACGCCGAAAAAGATAAAAGAATCAATTACATCTGCCTCATGCCATGCTTGCTCTATGCGATGTACATCTCCTCCACCAGCAATCTGTCACCCATCAATGCCAAAGTAAGTAAAACTAGATGTAAGATCTAATCAGTAATTACCGCCTTCATATTAATAATTAAGAAAGCATGATAGTTTTTTTTTTTTTTTTTTTTTTTTATACAAACTATTTTAACTGTCCTTTTAAAGAAAATCCTTAAAACAAAATGAATTACCTCCTTTTTTTGCTTTAGAAGATTAATAATGATTTAAATGGAGATTCTTTGTCAAGAAGTCCTCTTGTAGAAACAAGCTTATCAGATCATTGCTTACCTCCACTTGTCTCATTTGCCGATTTTCCGATTACTTCTTTCCCATTACAGTAGAACCTCTCATATCCGACCTAGAGCTCGTTGATGCAGGTTGGGAAGAAATCACTCAAACCATCCTTCAGAAGGCTTGGAAAAATATTTGACCATTATTGAAACAAGACAAAGCTGAGACTGAACATGAACCGAAATAGACAGAAGCAGAATTTGAAACAGACACAACAGAAGAATTAAAAAATCTACAAGTGTATTATCATGATCTCCAGATGACAGATGTAGAAGAGTGACTTGTTGAAGCTGATGTTTCAGAAGTTACCAATGAAGATCTCAACGATGACTCAATCATTGCTGTTGTGCAGAACAAAGCCGTGGACGAAGAAATCGACTCGGATGAAGACGAAACCACTAGTGATCATATAGTGTCATTCTGCTGCTAAGGACTCCTTCGACATATATAAGGACGATGAAATACATGGAGCAACATCCAAATACAACCCCAATGGAGGTATTGTTGGAAAAAAAAGTTGAGGGACACTTCCGCAAAGTCAAGATTAAAAAAATTAAAACAAAAATCCATAACTGAATTCTTTAAACAACGTATGCTTAAATTTTGTTCATATTTTCAAAAGAGTAAATGTTTGAAATGTATATAGCAACAGTTTTACAATTACAATACAATAAAGTTGCATTACAGTATTTACTGTACATTATAGCTGGTTTTATAAATTTCGAAGGCGTTTTTTTCCTCCTCCCGATATACACCCTTTTGGCCGTTCCGACCATGGCCCGGTCCCGTCATGGTCGGATATGAGAGGTTCTACTGTTCTTCCAAATGATATATGATTAGTTGCGAAAGAAACATAAGGTCGCTTGGTGTTCATTTATGTACTGGTCTGGTCTAAGGGTTGAGGTTGAACCAATTTAGATTTTTGTTTTTCAGAATATAGCCCTCTTGATAGTTTTTGATGTTATAAAGCAATCTTTCTTTCAAGAAAACAATAACTAAAGCCAGACTAATTAATATTTTAGCCTGGAGTGTGGGTTTCAGGTAAACCCCCGCTCCTAATGGTACAATTTTTCCTATTTTCTTAATACATCTATTTTAGTAGTTCTAGGTATTACTGAAATGTTATTTCAAGGAAGAAAACATCTGAAAGAGGGATCTCCTCTACCATTAGGGATTAGGTCAGACCAAAATGTTTTCAGGAAACCATTCGTGCTCAAAGGACTGAATGAGTGTTTTATCATAGATAAATATATGGTTGGTTAGACAGATCGACTGACTGTCAGTTTGATATAGATATACATTTTAACAAGCCTTGAAGGTACCAAGTATGAGGGCACAAATCAACTGAACGATTGACAAATTGATTACATTTTTCTTATCACTAATCAATCATGGGATGAAATATTATCAGAATTAGTCATGATTAAATTATTCTCGTTAGTCATTAGTCATAGGTCATCTTAAGCATTATTCATATGTGAAATTAATCATCAATCTATCTGTTCGTCGTCAATCATTGACAGTCTGTAGTTATGATTGACATGACTAAAATTGTTAATACAGTATTAGTCTAACACTTATTTGCTTACACGTATACATTGGGGATTAGAATTCCTTCATGAAGCAGTTCTGTTTTATCTTTCGAACAGACTGTTCAAATGATAGAATTGTTCAGAAGAGTGAACGAGGAAAATTGTGAATCTTGTGTTTTAAAAATGTGATTATTGGTGTAATTATGATTACTATTATGCTGAACACTGAAAATATCAGTCAAACTCAGAAATAATAATTATTTCGAAATTTTATGAAGATAATCAACAATCATAAATCTAGTTTTTTAGTCTTTAATCATCAATCTGCGTAAGGTCAGTCATTAGGCAAAGCCTCTTTTAATCACTAATCATCAATCATAGGCTAGAGAGTAGTTAGTCATCACTCATTAGTCATTGAGAAATATGATTGGTCAATCATCAATCGTTACTCACATCCAAATTACTCATTTAATCATTAGTCATTAGCTACAAAATTAATCACAGTTTGACATACTCTAGTACCTTTAAGGTAAAATCAATGAAGATTTGAAGACATTTTTTTCAAAAATTTGTTTAAATATATATTCTTATTGCCAGAATTCCTATGGAATATACCAAAAATCTGTAATGCAGCAGGAGCATACCATAAAGAAAACTTTAAAATTTGTACATGATTATATAAATTTCATAATACTTATAATTTTTAAGTATTATTTCCAACAAATAGGTTGAAGAACTATTAACATACACTAGTAAATCTACAACTTGTATGTTTTTAATTTGGATGAAACATGGAAGTAAATCATTACCAAAAATATATCTCATTGTATATGTTTCAGACTTGAGTGTTCCTGTCATGCTGTGTTTGTCTGCCCTTGCCAAAACGTTCTCTGCCAGCCCAAACCAATTGTGATATGCCCTTGTGCACAGGACATGAAACTTAGAACAGCACAAGTATGAGTATTTCCATTTTATCATTTAAATCTTAATAACTATAAAATGACTTCTTGAATCAGAAAAAGCCTACAAAAGAATAACAATAAATGGAGCTTAACGCAAAATTAATTTTTAAATGCTAATTTTGTTAGGTTGAATTTTGAAACTCCATGTGACAACCTTAAGCCTGTTTAACTTTATTAACCCTTTCGAGCCTGAAGCATCGTGTGGCCTTGAAGGCCAGGCGGACGGACCACCCCTCGCCTCCTTCAACCCCCTGGACTGGATTGTTTTACAGTCTCGCCGCGCTACCCTCGCGCTGTCCTCTGCCTTTCATTAGATGCTCTGACAATGCTATTTCTTAAATTAACTGATTTCCAGCACTATTTTTCTTCTGAGATTTGAACCAGTGGGTGAACGTTTTTTTTTGTTTAACAGAAGCAAGCAGTAATTAAAACACAAACCATTTTTTTTACTAAAAAATTAAGTAGTTACGCGTGAATAATCTTTTTTTTTAAATACACAGTTAAACTGTTCCTTGTAAACCGCGTTGAGCTAAAATCGTTCAGAATAATGAATAAATCTGTAATTTCATGCTGAAAAATGTTTCATTCATTATTAAGTCATTCAATGAATAACGTAATTTGTTTTGTTCATTATTGAATGAAAATGATTTATTGACTGAAAATTGTTACTGAATAAAAGTTTTTGATTCGAATGAAATAATTTTTTTGAATGGAATTGATTTATTTGACTGAAATTTATTTGTTAACTACAAGTGATTTATTTCAACGATCCTTTCTAATAAAAATGACTAAATCAATAAACGTTTTCTTAATTTTAATGAAAACTATTTATTCAAGACCTGCCCCATATGTTTAATGTAATCAATTACGATACTGGGCTTTATAACTCGTTTCCCTGTTTCGTAATTCGTTTTCCCAGTGTCGAGCATTTCAATTCTGTGAGCAGTCGATAACATGTAGACATCCTTCTTGTCCCTCCACTTCAATGACAAAAGTTTCCTGTCCGAGGTCCTAAAGGTGCATTCACCTGTTTTCAATTTTTCAGTGAGCTTTGGTATATTTTTCATTTTTGCTTTTATTGTGCCTGTAGCATTTGTGGAATGGTTTGAGAGCCAGAGGAAAAGATCTGGACTGGAGTACCAGTTATCAACATAGTGGTGGTGTCCTTTATTTACATATCTCTCTAGCAGTGTGCAAACCACGTTGCCTGTTGTCCCTAGACCATGATCTTTCAAATCAGTAGACAAACCAGTGTTTATAATAAAATCTAGAATATATCCAGTAGCACAATCACATAGAAAACACAAATTTTTATTCCAAAATGATTTCGTTTGGCTGGTAAATATTGTTTGAAAAAAAGCCTACCTTTCAAAAGTAATAAACTTTCATCGATACATAATTGCTTGTAAGGCCCAAAAGTATCTTTAAATAAACGTCTTAGATGCTCGACAATGGGTCTAATTTTTACTAAATGGTCAGAGGTATTTGTCGGAATGTCTGTAAAATGGAGCATACTCAAGATATCCTTGTACCGATCCCTGGAAAATAATTTTCCGAATATCGGCGTCTCAATTAATTTATTCTGTGACCAGTAACCAGAAATCTTTCTTTTTTTTAACAGCCGACATCAGCATTGTTGTTGCCAAGAAAAGATTCATTTCAGAATATTCAATGTAGGGAAACGGCCGGGAACGTTTCATTTTAGGGCACTCCCCTTCAAAATTCTTTTTATAATAATTATTTGTTGCCACATAAATATTACTAATAAAATTGTGACTAAAAAATAATTTGAAAAAGCTATAAAAGCTTTCAATATTTATGTCTACATTTTTTATTCCGGCATTTTTATTATCAAAATCAAAAATCAATGGCTGGAGATTTCTATTTTGCCATTTCCGAGAATTTGCAATGTTACGTTTTTTTTGTAATTATCGATTGAGCTGCTAAGTCATCTTCACTCTCACTCGAAGAAATACAATTCTTTCCTAAAGATAACGCACCTGAGGTTCCTGGGACGTCGGGGTCTTCCATTAAATCGTCATCTGATGAAGAAGAACGCAATCCACCCGACTCGCCATCAGAAGCCATCAACATTTCAAAAATCTCTTTCTGGTTTAGAGCCATAACACAATTTCACTTAACTCAACACTAAATGACCACTCTAATTAGATGCAAACGCAAGACTGACTGAAAGAGGATTGCAAGGACTGGACTTGAGTCCGCGGCGCCCGTCTGGACGCTGCCAGCCGGACGCATCGCGACACACGCCAGTCTCGTCTCTCTGGGCATTTATTATAATTTCTTTACTGTTGTAATTTTTTCAGTTTTCCTATAACATAATTTTGAGCTAACACATAGGTGGTTTTATGTCTTCATAAAGACGAGCTACTTTATAGTAGTAGATTTAAAACAATTAATGAAGCGAAAACCTGCCACACACAATAAAATACTTCCATCAAGCTTAGTGTAACGAACTTATCCCAGCTTAAGATGGCAGCAATTCATCTAGGACCAGGATGTATTGATTTCATTCATTAAAAATAATATTATTGGTATTTTAAGTATTTCGCGTAATGTTGAAAAAAAAGAAAAAAAAAAAAAGTTTGTTGGGTTTTCTTTAAATTTTTATTTCATTAATCATATTTCTCAACTAATGTTTTTTTGAATGCCCGCGCAATGCACTTTTCCATTAGAAATTGAATAAGATCAATTGCAAGTCGGAAAATCAGTTCATGATTATACAACAATTTCCTAAAGGTTTAAACGAATAATAATAGTAATAGGTAATTTCTTCACCGTCTTAACATCCAACTACCACATGTCATGTAATGACAGGCACTCCAAAAACCACAAAGAAATCTATAAAACCTATAATTTAATCCATATACTTTCTGGTCAAAATTCCTAATTCTTAGTGCCAAGATCAACTCGAGCACATATTTTTCTCATGAATCTGTTTATTCTGAATCGAATGAGACCAACGACAATTCGATCAGATCAGTAGTTCAAAAGATATCGATTTTTCTTCCACAGAGCGGCGAGTAACAGGCCGCTGTCACTTAAGTGGCCAACAGTCCCCGGGGCACGGCAAGCGGCTGTCACTAAAGTGGCCAACAGTCCACGGAGCACGCCTTTTTGCTGTCACTAAAGTGGCCATCAGTCTCGAAAGGGTTAAGTTAATTTAAGAGAAAGATAATGGTGTCAGCAAATATTAAAAAAAGTTTGTTTCTTATTTTATAGCCAAATGGTTCAATTCGTTTTTTATATTTTATTATATATATAAATAAAGTAGGTTATGGGACAGATTATCTGCAGCTTCCCACAAGTATTTTTTTTTTTTTAAAGAAAAGCCACCACTCTAGGCATGGAGCTTTGCCTTTTTTGAAGTGACGTGGCTACTTATTTTAATTTAATTTACTAATGACACCATTAGTTATGGAAGAAAAAGCACGCCACTAATTAAGGGTTAACAATTTTCTTAAAAAAAATAATTACCTCACAGTAAACGTTCAAAGATGCTGCTATTAGCACATGTTCCACAATTTGTTGACGCCTGATAAGCTATTTAGTTGTTATTTGCTAAGGCACATTAGATAAAAAAATTATTGTATATCTTGACACTAAACAAATTTTAGTGAATTCAACTTATAATAAATGTAAATAAATAAGTTAATCATAAAGCAAATTTAAGAATTAGCTTTGAAGTCTCTTAAAATATCAACTGATTTCTTTCAGGCACTCCAACAACACGAAATGTGTCCTAATGGAGCAATTTATGCAAAAGTTGATATGCTTAAAAAAACAAAGAGAAAATTATTAGATGTGACATCTGAAAAACACCAGTCTCCTATTTGCACTGAGTCTGAAGCATCCAAAGAAATCTGCCAACCTTGCCAACCACTCCATTATGAGAACCTGCAATTTGCACAAAGCTTAGAGCACTATGAAAATGTTCGAGACTTGAAAGTTAGAATAGAGCCAGAACCTTGTGATAAATGTCAGTGTGGAATGAGAAAACGTGAAGAGACTAACGAGGAAGACTACCTCCTCATGGGTCCAATCCCGAGCAACTTGGAGGGAAATAGTTCATTAGTTGAAAAAACGTCTGCTCCTCCTTATATACCAATGAATCCAATTCGGATGAAATGCCCCTGCGTTAATACTGCATTCAGTGAACCTGTATCAACGGAAACTAGATCAGCAACAGCTAGTCCATTTTTAAGGCGGCATGACCCAACTAGTTGTTACCTCACTGAAGAAAGAAGGAGAATTGCACAGATCAGGTATGCAGAACTTTTAATTAATTAATTATTGCTATTATTGATCAATACCATCCAATGTTCCTGTCAATTTGTAGAAATGGGTTGGTAACCTAAAAGTGAGAACAGATAGGTTTAACTTTTTGATTGTGTGTAAAGAGAGCAGCTCTGATTGCTCCTTCCAGAAAACATTCTGATTATAGTAATCACTTAAAATGTGATTAAAAAAGAAGGCAGATGGTTCCCATTTCTGCACCATCTACAATATCGCCCATCCAATTAACCCCTCCATTTGAAATTCTGAATATTGTATTTTTTTTAATTATATTTTAATTACATTATTTAATAAAGCCAAACCTGTATACATTAGAATTTATTAAAAAAAAAGAGGAATCATAACCCCCTCAGCACACTAAAGGAGGAGGTGTACGAATATGTAGAGGCTATTATGTGACCTCAAATCATTTATATAAAGCATAAAGTCAAAAATTAAAAACCAGAATTAAATTTGATCCAAAAAGTTTATTATTGCTCTACATGTTTCATGCTCTATCGATAACCTTGTCAGAAGCTTAAAGCCATTCCTAATTGTGTTATTAAACATTATAAATAACGCATGGAGCTAACTTTCTACTGACTCCGGCTAGGACAAGACTAAATGAACCAACTTTGTAGACAGATGGATCAGCTGATTATTTATAAGTCCTGTGAAGCAAATTTGTAATTTTACAGAAAAAGTCCAGTTCCTACACATAAAATTGATTGGTACTATATTTTGCTTTGCTAGTATTTATGTATTTCTCCACCTATAAATTGACAAATATCTAACTTTTTCAAGCCCACCTTTTTACAAAAAACTGTTCTTTTATGGTATAAATATTAACTATAAATATCATAATAAATGAACTTTTAGAGACTTCCTGACACTTATAAAAGAAACGTATTTTATCAACACAAAAATACTTTTTTATTGCTTTTTTTAACAAGAATTAATGCATAACTATTTTTTATATAACCTCATAATAAACATCTGGGCAACAATTCTACTAGTTGCCACACACTTCCCCCCCGATGAGTCCGTCGAGGAAACGTAGCGGGGGGTTAATTGCTCTCCCTGACCGAGTCATCGTCTTTGGTTTTGCCTCATCCTCGGCGGAGTCATTGGAAAAATAGTTGTCTGATGCAGGTGCTGTTATCCGAGGACTTGATGTGGAACTTTCATCTTGAAGAAGAAAGGCCGGTTTCAGCCGGTCAATGCGGACGTTCACTTCTCTGGTACCTAATTGTAGCTTATATGTTTTCTGATCTCTACTTAAAACTTCGTAGGGGCCAGTGTAAGGAGGCGTCAGGGGCCTTCGAACTGTGTCATCCCGCACAAATACGTGGGTACAAGTCTGTAGATCTGGGTGGACAAATGTTTTTGTTGTCGATCTTCGATGAGACGCATGGCGTAGTCGTTCCATTTGCTCCCGGAGAAGTTGGACAAAAGATTCTGCTCTTTCAGGTTGTCTGAACTTTTCTATTAGTTCCCCTGGCAATCGTAAAGGTTGACCATAAGTCATTTCAGCTGCACTTGTGGCATTATCGTCGCGTAAGGCTGTTCGAAGACCGAGGAGTACCATGGGTAGCAGTGAGGTCCAGTCAGAAGCGTTTAATTGTGCCTTAAGAGCAATCTTTAGCGTCCTATGCCACCTTTCGACACAGCCATTAGCTTGAGGATGGTATGCTTTGGTTCAACAATGCTGGAATCCCAGAGACTTGGACAGTTGATGGAATAATTCCGACTCAAATTGACGTCCTTGATCTGTTGTTATACGTGCAGGGACGCCTAAGCGGGAAATCCAGACGTTACAGAGAGCTTCTGCACAAGATGCCGCTGATATGTCTTGCAGGGGTAGAGCTTCTGGCCACCTTGTATACCTGTCTATAACAGTGAAACAGTATCGCATACTATATGAAGGTGGTAGAGGTCCAATGATGTCTAAATGAACATGCTCAAATTGAGCAAGTTCCGGGAGGTGCCACTGTGTGTCGATTAACCTTTGCCTTTTGGCTGGCGATGCAGGTCTTGGCTCAGCTTCCATGTCCTTGTTCTGATTCGGCCAAAAAAATCTTTTCGAGATTAGCCGACGCGAACCGCGAATACCAGGGTGGCTGAGATTGTGTAGATGCTCGAAGATAGCGCGCCGCGTGCCCTCAGGCAAGTAGGGACGGGCGGAGGCCGTGGACATTTCACATAACAGCGGTCGAGATAAGTGCGGGAACTCTACCCACTTAAGTTTTAGGGTAGGGTTTTTTTGTAAATCCGTTATTGTGATATCACTGGCCTGTGCCTCTGCAATTGCTTCCATGCCATCCAGTCCATCAAATGTCTCGACTCGTGAAAACGCATCAGCCATGTCGTTCTCATTTCCTGCAACGTATTGAATGTCGGTTGTAAATTGGCTGATATAGTTAACCCACCGAATCCTCAGAGGTGTGGAGGTCTCTGACTTCTGTTGAAATGCGAAAAGTAATGGCTTGTGGTCAGTCCATATTGTGAAGTGGCGGCCTTCAATTTGTGAGCGGAAGTGCCGAGTAGCCTGGTGGATGGCCAAGAGTTCGCGGTCGTAGGTGGAGTATGCTCTTTGAGCTGTGTTGAACGTTCTTGAGAAAAATCCCAAGGGCCGCCAGATATCATTTTCCTTCTGTTGCAATGCTGCTCCCATCACTGTTGCTGAAGCATCACACACCAGCACTAGCTCTGCGTTAGGTCTCGGGTGAGCAAGAATGGTGGCCTTCCGTATGGCTTCTCTACAACCCTCGAAAGCCTTGTTAGCCTCAATGATCCAAGAGATCGGGGTCTTATCGTTTTTCTTTGAGCCTTTCAGGAAAGCATTTAATGGGGCTTGAAGAGAGGGAGGCAACGCCTGTAGAAATTGAGCATCCCCAGAAAACATCTTAGATCTACCATGAGGTTGAATTGGTACAAAAAATCAGCTCCGATAATTGGTTGTTTAACCACCGCTAGAGTGAAGCGCCAGGACATGGAGCCTCGTAACCCGAAATCCAGTTGAATCAGTTTCTGCTCGTAGGTTGGTATGGGAGTTCCATTCGCTGCGTAGAGCGTGAAATCACTAGGTGTGGTCCGTTTTTCCTTACCCACTGGAAATACTGATATGGCAGCGCCCGTGTCTATGAGATATCGTAGACGGGATTGCCGATCAATCATAAAAAGACGGCGGTGAAGACATTCCGCGATGGATTCCGCCTTTGCCATCGCGACACCTAGTTTTCTGAATGCTGAGTTGGATTTGATTTTTTCCAACTACAGGGAAGCCTACATTTCGTGGCCTTATTGCCGAAAGTTGTATGATAAAAGCATAGTCGCCCGTTATCCCATTGAGTACTATTTGGGGACATTATGTTTGATGGTCTACAAGTCACGACAGATTCCTATAGCTTTTCTACTCGTTTCATGAGTTTTTCCAAAGAGTTTACGAGCTTATTTTCCCAATTTGCTTGCGTGGGTCTCGTAGTAACTTTATCATAACTCTTTAGCTCATATATCTTGGCGATACGGTCAGCGAGATCTCCTAATTTAACAAGATCAGTTTGGTCTGACGCTGTTAGATCTATTCGCATCTGATCAGGAAGTCCTCTTAACCAAATATATTTCAACAAATCGTCCGAAACTGACGTACCACCTAGTCGTTTTAGTTGCGATAAGAACTGTGAAGGGCGCTGATCTCCAAGTTGCTGTTCATCAAGGAGTTCCCTAAAGTTAGCGTAATTTTCTTTTCCAAATATTTTCATGATTCTATCTTTTAATATTTGGTAGGGATTTTCGGCCGGTGGATCACGCATAAGATCCATTACTTGCTTCGCGTTATCTACATCCAGTTGGGAGACGATATAGCGAAATTTTCGTCATGCTATTTTTAACACCATACAGTAGAAAAATGGTTTCCGATTGTAAGAAAAATACGTCAGGTTCACGTTTATGGAAGATTGGAAGCTGGGCCTTGATAGCCGTAGCAGAGGAAACGTCTAGTTGCTGAGGCATCTAAGCCGGAGTTATAACTTGTTCCTCATCTGCTGAGTAAAGGTCTAGCAAATCACCTTCCATTATTTGTCTTTAAGGGAGCACAAAAATGAGTAAATTTATTTTCTCACCTTCCTTGCGTGCCCTTCTTCGTGGGGGTCACCAATTTAGAGACTTCCTGAGACTTATAAAAGAAACGTATTTTATCAACACAAAAATACATTTTTATTGCTTTTTTTTAACAAGAATTAATGCATAACTATTTTTTATATAACCTCATAATAAACATCTGGGCAACAATTCTACTAGTTGCCACAAACTAATAATCCATTTTGAGGCCCTGATGCCTTTATAATCTATGATGAATGTAATAAAACGTAATGTCAAATTTGTCTTTCTTGTTTATTAATTCTTTGCTATTAGCAATTTTTTCCCCTTCCATTGATAGCATAAGTATATCTAACAAAATATATTTTTTCTTTTTAGGAGACGATCTAATTCAATGGATTCTGGAAGATGTATTGATGGCTTGGAATGCATTACTGAGAGGACTGTTTCTTCTCAGAATACATTGACTGCTAATTCTGCTTCTAACTCAGTCGACTCACTCCCCAGTGAGAAAGCTGAAGTAGCACCAAAAACACCAACTGTCAGCAAGTTACGGCAACTTCCTTCCCGAAGAGCATCCTCTGGCCCAGTTTCCAAGTCAAATAGAGATTCAAGCAGCTCCAATGATTCTGGAGTATCGACTGGGTCACTGAAGAACTTTGGGGCAGGTTTCCTTGAGTTCGAAACAATCCTTACCCCGTTATCAAAAGTTCGAGCTAAATCTCTAGGAGCAACTCGTGAGCTTGTCAAGTCCAAATCGTCAGATCCTCTTGAAGAGCTTACGTTTAAATTTAATAAAGCAGACATTAAGTCATCCTCAGCAGAGGCAGAAGTTCCTATTTGTCCTCCAAAGAAGGAAACCAAAGGTTTGTAAAATATTTTTTTTTTTTTTTTTTTTTTTTTACAAATTAATTATTTTTAATTCTAATAGTTATTATTATGAAACTGCTTATAACAACAAATAATGGGGTCTCCCGTGGTCTAATGGCTAGCGCCTTGGATTCATAAGTGGGAGATGGTGGGTTCGATTCCCAACCTCCGGCAG
Organism: Gonocerus acuteangulatus; assembly: GCA_946811695.1. Classification (NCBI taxonomy): domain Eukaryota; kingdom Metazoa; phylum Arthropoda; class Insecta; order Hemiptera; family Coreidae; genus Gonocerus; species Gonocerus acuteangulatus. Next base: position 83,349,853 of record OX328123.1, read on the forward strand.
GAATTTTATCATCCCACGGCTCGCTGGTAAAATTCCTTCGCTGCACCCTGGATGTCGGCGCTAATGACCTAGATGTAGATGCGCCGTAAAAAAAAAAAAAAAAAAAAAAAAAAAAAAAAAAAAAAAAAAAAAAAACAAATAATATTCTGTTTTAAAAGTGCTTAACTTCGGAATATAAGAAAACTCATAGTTTACTGATTTACTACTTGGGATGCCAATTTGTGTGCTCAACTCAGATCACCAACTCACTCAACATCGGAATCCTGTCAGTCAGTATGTTACAGATGAACTAGATAGCTACCAGAAAAAAATAAATAAATAAATATCGGTTAGGTCCAAAAATAATGCAGGTTTCGAATATTCATTTTGCTCAGCCAATAATCTAAAATCTAGTTAATGCATTATAAACAATGGTAATTTTTTTTTTTTTTTTTTTTTTTTTTTTTTTTTTTTTTACGACGCATCTACATCTTGGCCATTAGCGCCAACAATGGTAATTAATGTTGTTTTTCCTCAAAGATTATATTAGTTTGAGATATATTCTCTATGAGTAAAAATCTTTGAAATTCTCCATGTCAAAACAAGATATTTGTCATGGTCGAAGTGCGGCTCCAAGTATGCATGACATCAATGTTGATGATCAAGGGTGATGGAAGCATCAATGAACGTACAGCGCAGTGATGGTTCCAGACCTTTTTATCTAGAAGCATTTGATCTTGAAGACAAGTAAGATTGCGGTAAGCTTTCTGTAGTGGATCGCGACTAACTGTGGGCTTCGCTAGATGAAAATCCTTGCAAAAGATGTTGGTTTTGACCACTCAACAGTTGTTTGCCATTGGTCATATAAAAACCTACATTATTTTCAGGGTAGGGCAATTACTCGAGTAAATGATTTAGAGAGAAGAGTGAATTACTCATGGGACATGAGTCATGATTAATGATTAAATTACTCATGTGATGAGTGATCACTCTTTAATTTTCAGGCATGAGTAATTTACTCACCACTCATTTAATCATGAGCCGTGATTAAAAAAATTGGGTTGACATTTATTTCATTAGAGTATGTAACAAAATATTTTATTTCCATAAAACCAATATTTTTTTCTTTGCATAAATTAAAAAAATCCAGTACTATACTATTACAAAATTTATGAATAAAACACTCTCATAGTTTAAAAAAAGTGCTACTCCTAAGTTCACTTCCAGTCCATAATTGTTCCTCTTCCGGGTCCTATTCTAGTCCACTTTGACCAGTTCAGGTCATCTCCAGTATACTTCAAACCACTTATGGTTTACTCTTGCCCACTTCCAGTCCGCACAGATCCACTCTAGTCAGCTCTGGGCAACTTCCAGAGGTATTCTTGGTCACTCTGTCTCACTTTTGGTCCTCACACCACTCCTGGTCCACCCTGAGACCCTCCTGATCTCAGTTCGACCTAGTTCACACTCTATCTTCTCTAATATGGGTTACTTCCGGTCAATTCAGATTCACTTCCAGTCCCTTGCCATCACTTCTGGGTCACTCCATTCACAACACGGTACATAGGGTAAATTCCGGCGCCTAATAATAATAATTGGTGGGAACCTATATTAATCCAGAGGCTAATTTCAGAGAGGGTCCGGGCCATTTCCGGTTTACTTCTGGTGTCTAATAATTCCTTTTTGGTCACTTTATTAACATCTGGGTCACTTCTGAGTGGATTTTGGTTACTTCCGTTTTACTTTCGGTCTCTCCTAATTACTTTAGGAACCCCTTCCTATTTCCTCCTAAATTCATCCCTTGATTACTTCTGGGTGGGTCTAAGTGTGTTTTAAGCACTTCCAGTCTCCAAAATATATTTTTGGATCTCTACATTCACACCTGGTTCACATCCAGATGGATCTAAGTTACTTCCAGTCTCTCAATATTACTTTCCAGGCATTAAATTCATCCCTGGACGCATCTGGGTGGTTCTAAGTGTGCCTCAAAGACTTCCGGTCACTAACACTCACTCTTGGATACTTAATTCATCCCTGGGTCACTTCCGGGTGGGCCTAGATGAACGTGGAGTACTTACGGTCTCTAATAATCACTTCTGAGAAACTAACTTCATCCCTCGGTCACTTTCGGGTCAGTCTAGGCGACATGGGAGTACCATCAGTTTACTTCCGACCTGTCCTAATTATTTTTGGGATGCTATGTTCCTGCCTGAGTCTTTCCGGGTGTATCTGAGGCATGTCATGGTACTTCCAGTTTCTCATAATTACACTATAATCGTCCCCAAGCCACTTATGGGGCAACCTGAGTCAACCCGGTAACGTCCAGTTAACTGCCATGTCACTTCGCTTCCTATACCAGGAATTGGACTGGAATGTAAAGGAAGTGAGAAGTGTTTTTTGTTGTTTTTTTTTTTTTATATACATACCCGGAGGTTAGTTGCAGAATTAATTGTTGAAACAATTAACAATTGACCTTAGGAAATTCAATTTTTAATCGTAATTGCGGGATAGTGCGATTGAATTTCTAATTGTTAATCGTCAGTAGCCTCTGCAATTAATTTTTGCCCAACTCTGGGTTAAATAGTAGAGAGGAGTTTAAAATGTAAACAAAAAGCAAAGGAATTATAATTTACTTGTGACACATGAATGATAAGTAATGAGTAAGAGAAATCACTCATTTTTCAGAGTGATGAGTAATGATTAAAAATTTAATTTATGAGTTTTACTCATTACTTTTACTTGAGTAATTGCCAACACTGATTATTTGACCATCACCTTAGTTGCGGGTGCTCATAAATAAATGAATTAAAAAAAAAAAAAAAAAAAAAAAAACACTATTTTTCCGCCAACCCAATAGCACTTGCTCTATTTCTCAGTTTAGTATTCCTTGTTAACAAGGATGTTAGGGTGCCCCCATGGTCTAGTGGTTAGCACACTGAATTCTAATGCGGTACATGTGAGTTCAAGTCCCGCCTGTTTAAATAAGTTCAATTTATTTATATTATTAGTTTAGCTAACAATTACAAAAAAAAAAAAAAAAAAAAAAAAAAAATGTATTATTTATTCTCTTATTGTTTCTTATTTCATCATTTTCCATTTAAGCGACTGATATATAGAATTTAATTGTTTTAAATTTTCTAGATTTATCAGTATCAAGCAGTTCTGGTGCTCTGACAATACCATATGTGGATTCAATAAGTACAAGCAGTGGTGCATCTGACATGTCAGACTACATTGAAACATTATCCATGTCTTCATTCAGTTCATCAGAGCATGATAACTTAAGGTTGGTTCTTTATAATTGAACGTAAGTCCCAATATTAATATCAAATATTTCCTTTGATCTGTAGAAACATTTGATAGGTACAGTAAAATCAGTCATAATACGTAGCCTGAGTCATTTCAAATTTAATTCATTTTAATTTAGTTCAAAATTAATTATTATTATTATTAATATCAATCAGGGTTAGCAACTCCTGTAGGAGTGATACTTAATGTCAGAACCCATAGGGCACAAAAAAACTGATTGATGAAATTGTTGAGTATATATAACCTTTCTTGACAGGTTCATCTATATGTGTGTGTGTGTGTGTGTGTGTGCGCGCGCTTTATTGGCATCCTCTTGGGACAAAAGCCTCCCCCTTCATGGAGAGTCCCTATGACAGAATTCCAATAAAAGGAAATTCATTGACAAAACAGCAAAATTACACATGACTACATAAATTAATAAAATACATTAAACAATAGGATATTTCTCAATGTTTTTGATATTCAACCTTTACATTCTTCACTAGTTTTTCCCAAGTTGTCCTGTCCCTGGCCACTGTCCGCCAACCATTTCCCGATCTGCCCGATCATCATTCCAACTCGTAACGAGTCTTCCTATACTACTTTTTATATTTCTTGGGATCCTTTAAGAGCATATTTTGGCCCATGTGTGAGAGTTCATTCTTGCATCATGTCCAGCAAATCTCTATTTGAGGATGTTGACAGTGATAGAAAGACTTTTCAGCTCTTTATCTCAGTAATTCTTATCCGGTCTTTACTTCTTAGTTTTAGAATATTTTTCATGAATTGCTGTAGGGTTAAGGGTGTGTGAGTGTATATATATACACACACACACACACACACATATATATATATATATATATATATATATATATATATATCTTAATCGTAATTATTATTCTTTATAGAGTCCAATTTAGATCTTTGGCAAATAAGTGTTTATTAAATAATTAATTATTGATTAAGATTAACTTTTATTTCATTTAAATGTTTAATATTTATGGTATATAATTTATTTTTTTATCTTTAAAGTTTAAATGGTATTTCTTATCATTTGTACGACTTGTATGATATCCAACTTTTAAGTTCATTTCATCTAATTATTTTAGGCAATGCCATTCAGCAGTGACTGTCTTGAGGCCTCGTTCTGGAAAAGAATACCAAAAAATTGATAGGATAAATATTGATGACGTAAGTTTTATCTCAGTTAAATTTACTTTTTAACTCATTATTTTTGATTTTTTATAGAGAGGTAGTTAATAAAAACATTAATACCATTTCCCTATTGACCAAAGAAGAAATAATAGTTATTAGTTTTTTTATCACTGCTATTTGTTAAATACGCTTCTTTGGTAATTGCTTCTCATGTCATTTCACATTGAAATACCATAAAAATAGTTAGCTAGTTTATTAACTTCATTGTAGTTTCAATGTGCTCATTAGCAATAAAAACATGAGTCCTAATGTTTTTCAAATAAGTTCATTTCATCAATAGTCCAAAATCAGTTTAAAAACTAGCCTGTAAATCAATCAATCCTCTTTTATTGTTTTTACAAACATATTTTGTCAATAACTTGTTCCCCTCTATCAAGAGATCATAGCTCAATGAAACTGCTTAAATAATCAAAATGATGCGAGTATTCTCGCAGGAGAATGTCGTGCTCCAGAGCCGACGTACGAGTATTCTCACCACAGCAGTATCTCTTGATTGCGAGCCCTCTTTAGCCTTGAGAGTGTACAGAGTTCTCTAGTAGGACTGGAGGATAATTTTTCGTTTAACCCTTAACTAGTAACATACAAATTTTTAACGTTATAAGTAGCATGTTTCTGTGAGACATGTGCACAGTAAAAATGTTCTTGGGGCCTTTTTTTTTCTTTTGTTTTTTTTTAATGAACTTAGTGAAACTAAGTAATAAAGGGGTAGCTTATTACAATAATTAAAAAAAAAATTGCATTGCTACATTTAAAAATCACGTCTAAAAACAAACAGAAATTGTAAATAAGGATCAGAAACTAATTCATCGCTCTAGGAGCACAAGAATTGCTTACTTTCATTGAACACTCTTTAGATACAGATGTTTGGTTTCAAAAGTAAATATAAGTTTAGGACTTTATTGTTAATAGTTGTTAGCTTTAAGGAATAGTAGATAAATAATAATTTTAAAAAATGGTGAATAGTAATTAGATTTAGGAATTTGTACATAATAGTTAGCTAGTAGAGATTTACTTATTAGATATAGGGCTTTTTTCGAAAAAAGTTTTTAAAAAAAAATATTAGATTTAAGAATTGGTATATAATAGTTTTTAAAAAAAAAAATCAGCACTTAGTATAGACAAAGTTAAAAGATTTAGGGCTTTGTTTGTAAATATCAATATATATTTTATTATGAGTTATGTTTTAACTCCACCATTGAACGTCCAAAACCATTATGAAAAAAAAGGATGGAAACATTCGTCAAAAGGCTTGAAATTAAAGTCTAAGTAAAAAAAAAAAAAAAAATGACGGGTGTGTACGGCTGCCCTAGGAGAGGGAGTTTGGTCCGCCTGTGGAGGGAGTAGGTAGTGCCTTCATGGACGTTACTCTCTCTAGCGCACATCGTATTGATAAGGTTAACAATGATTTAAAGCAATATTTTAATAATTATATTGAGTATTATATTATAAAGCATTGGTTGTAGGATATTAAACCATAATTATTACATCTAAAGAAAATTGTATAATTAAAATTTATATTAATCATTAAAAAGAATGTTACATATGTAATCAAATTGTTTTGTTACAGGGAAAACATAAATTAAGTATGCAGCATTTAGATTCTCCCTCTCCAGGATATGGAAGTTCAACTTCGAGTAACTAAGTCATAGGTTAGCATACATAAAAAATCTACTACTTGTTTTAGAAGCAATAAATATACATTGTGTGTAAAAACATTAAAAAATATGAAATATATTAAAAAGAGAATGTACATTAAACTGTGGTAAAAGAATTGGAATGTACCATATTTATATGTTGTATAAATAAATTGTAATTATGGTTTTAATTTATTTTTCAAAGCCACCTACTATGCAGTTATATTTTTAAAATTTCGTAGATTGTTGATAGTATATTATGTTTTTGTGAAATAAATTACATTGTTGTGATTTTACTTATAAATAATCCCTTTCCTTCCATGCATAAAAGCACTGCCTTTGGATTTCTTCTGTTTAAAATATTCTTATGTTCCATCATATGACTACTAATCATCTTACAGACAAAGGATACTATGTTATTAAAAGAATTGACGGTAATTGAATAATATGAGTTGTATGCCAATAAGGTTTCATTGGTTTAGAGCTCACGGTTATTTGGCAATTACTTCTAATGGGTAGCTTACTTAGCATGTTCGGACCCGGGTGTTGTGGCATATGCATCAGAGAGATGTGTTCTGCGGGCTCGCTATCAAGGCGTATTTGACACTTAACTAAATTGTAAGTAATCCACTGTGTTAAGCAGCACATCAGGAGTAAAAAAAAATTAAATTTTATAATCCAATTTTCTTATAAATGAGGAGATTCTTTCCCTTTCTTATTCATTAATGAACTCCTAAGTCGTTCTCCTAAGCGTCTCTTTTCTAGGAAAAGTGACATAAATGTTTGCCACCTGACATAAGTTGACAGAGGCTTTTTATAGCAACAGCATATTTCGGAATTCACCAGGAAAAATATAAGTAAGAAAAATACTTACATTTATAAGTAAATATAAGTACTGAAAGTTTGTTAAGATAATATTTTTAATGGCCTTAGTAAACAATTGTAAATCATTTGAATCTATATTTATATTTGATAATTTTGACAATGTGTTTGGCATAATTCCCAAGTATTTTTCCTTATTTTTCACCAGGGAGGACCAATTATGCGCGGATGTCTCTCATGGCTGTCAATCATGATTGGAAAATTATCTCAACAATCCTTAATCCTAATGGTTGAAACCCTCCTAATCCTAATTTTGTTAAATATGTACTCGAAAACTGTGATAAGTAGAAGGTGACCATTGGAATTCATCAGACTGTTATTTATGTATGAAAAAATAAATGGGAACATTATTTCAATGAGGAAAGTTCATAAGTTTCTATGATAATTTTGCACAGAAGTTCCTCCTAACACAATGAATCACAATTATTTATTGTAAAATATAAGGTGAGTGTTAATACTAATATCTCTGCAACCAATGATAGAAAATCTTCTTTAATGAAATTGGTAAAACACTAGTCATTTTTAAATTCACATTTTACCAAGCCTTTCTTTGGGCATGCTTTGGATTTAGGAAAAAAGAATTAATTTTACATAAATTGGGATTAAAAATGGATGTAAATAGTTTAAATTTAATAAAAGAAAATCTTTTTAAACAGAATTTTCTTTCTTTAGTTTAATTTCTTAGAGAAGAAAATATAAAGGTATAAATAATAATAAATTTAGTATGCACGGCCCTGCTCCCTTTCTCTGCGGTTGCGTCCCCAATCTTGCCCTGGCCGGCCGTAATTCTGACGGAATGTTCCTTGGTTTCCACCTCGAAGGAAGAAACTTCCTGCAAAGACAAAAATAGACAATAAAAATAATGACTTAGAAAATATAATTTGACAGACTAAGAATCAAACCTACTTTATTTATTTTTTTATGCTTAGGTTTGATTTCCAGTCAGGTATTTAAAAATTATAGAAATTAAGGTTATAGTAAATTCAATCCAAACAACTGATAGTGCACTCTTCCTCGAGCATATTCACTGATGTCTTATCATTTCATAAAAATTGGAAGTTACAGTAATTGTGAGTAACTGCATGACAGTTTTTACATTAGGTAGTCAACAATTTTCCCCAAACCCTTGAAGATAGGAGTATAATTTGAAAAAATAAAAAAGTACAGTAGAACTTGGATAATTCGAACCCCTAGGGACCGATAGAAAAAGTTCGAATTATCCAAAATTCGAATTACAAAAGTTTTTGAAAATAAAGGGGTAAAAAATCGAATTTCATATTTTCACATTTTTTAATTTAAAAAAATACATACATTTCATTTAAACAATTACTAACATTTCATAAATTGATGATTACGTACATAAGTAATAAATAATTTATCAAAAAAGTAAAAATAAAAGTCTTATTGTTTTGAAAAAAGTCATTTTCGGGGGATTTTTTTCTTTATTTTTCAGGTAAGTTGATAAAGTGTTAGGAGGAATTCCAAAGTCCTTTGCAATTTCAAATTTTTTCTTTGTTCCTTTTTCAGCTTCTTTAATTGCAGCTATTTTCTCTGACAACGTTGAAGTTTTATAACTTCTAGTCTTCGACATCTTAAATCAACATACTCACTGAACTGCACTGTACAGCAGAAATTCAAGGCCCAAACAATAAAACAGATCTATAAAGGCACTGACTGGCTTATAACTGAATAAGAAATGAAGATGAGAAGGATAGTGGGAGGGAATAAACGACAGGATGGTGTATGTAACTACAACCCCTGGAAGGGAGCAGAGTTGGGCATCAATCAATTAATTTTTCAATCCTGACTGAATCAATCGCGATTAAATCAATTGCAATTGATTTAATCGCAATTTATTTTTTTATCGCCAAATACAATTAATTTAATCGCGATTAATTCCTTTAATTGTCATTTGCGATTAAACATTTTAATTGCAATTGATTTAATCGCGATTGATTTAATTGCAATTAAATTAATTTTGATTTTTTTGTAAAACAGTTTTTTAATAAAAAAATACTGCGGAATTTCAACAAAAATACCACTCCAAAGTTCACTTTTGGTCCACAATTGATCCTCCTCCGGCCCTATTTTAGTCGACCCCGGCTACTTCCGGTCAACTCTGGCCATTTCCAGTACACCCCAAACAAGTATGATTTATTCTGGTCCACTTCCGGTCAGCTCTGGGCAACATCCAATTGGCATTCCTGGTCCACTTCCGTTTTACTCTGGTTAACATTTTCCCATACCTGGGTCACCCAGGACCACTTCCAGTCAGTTCAGATCCACCCGTGTTCACTTCCGGATCAATAAGGGCTCGCTTACAGCACTTACTGTGTGCAGGAGTAGGTCCGGAAGTGAGAAGAGATTTTAGTGCTATTTTTTATCTTTTTTTTATGTATATCCGGAAATTAACACGTTAACTGCGGTGCATGCCCCCGGGGCTTGCACCACATATAAATATAGGTAAAACTGCAGTTTAGTGTCCTCCAAACCGATTTCTTTCAAATTTTGTACAATAACATATTTTGATGCACTAAATACGAATCCGTTAAAAAAAGGTACGCTTTCAACTAGGAAAGAAGTTATGAAGCACTAACGTTCACTGTTAGGAAGGTTCTAAAAGTAGGCATAAACAGCGTATTTGTAACATTGGGAAACAGAGAACTCTATTTAAAATGTTCATAAACCATTTGTTCAAAAATATTGTCAATTTTAAGGGCATCCTCACCCATCGTCACCTGTCACGTATAGGCATACGTGCTATGCGTTTCCGCTCGCTACGCTCCTTCAAGAAGGTATCAAAACCCTAGTCAATCCAACTCGCTAAAATAAATAAAATTCTATTAATTTTAGCGAGTTGGATTGACAAGGGTTTTGATATCTTCTTGAGCGAGCGTAGCGAGAGGAAACGCATAGCATGTATGCCTAAAAGTCGTCCTAGACATTCTTCTTATATTCCTAGACATCCTTCTTAGCTTTCTTCTTCTTCTTGAGATGCGATGATCGGTGGATACAAATCCCCAATCGCACAGAAAACTGCCTTAAGCGCTCTTCATATTTATGAGCTCGTTTGAAGAGAATAATAAATTCCCAACTTCAGTGCTATTTCTTTTTATAAAATAAGAGTATGTTGACAATTAAAGTTCAGCAGGCGCGAATTAGAACGAACTAATAATTATAAAGACATTAGCTAATTATTTAGGAATTTCTGTTACATAATACTTTTTGTGAACGAAACAAGAAATGTGAAGTGTTTCATTATTTAAAAAAAAATGGTTGTGAATAAATAACTGCTGGTGAATTTAAATAATTGATGGTAAATTTCAATTAAACTTCTTTATTACGAACTTTTCCATACCCATGCATGCGCATGATGACAAAGTTAGTTGTTTACATAAGCTCTCATAACCCCCATAACAGTGAACTTTAGTGCTTAATAACTTCTTTCCTAGTTGAATGCCAACTTTTTTTAACGGATTCGTGTTTAGTGCACTAAAATACGTTATTGTACTAAATTTGAAAGAAATCGGTTTGGAGGACGCTAAACTGAAGTTTTACCTAACTTTAAGTATGGTTAAACAACAGCCGCACTTGACATGTTAATTGCAGAATAAATTGTTAATTGCAAACTGTGCAATTACAATTGATTAATTGTTAATTGCGAAATCCGTGATTAACAATTGATTAATCGGAATCGCGGAGTTCGCACTTAACAATTAAATTTTCAATCGTAATTGCGAGTTGATGCGATTGAATTTTTAATTGTCAATCGCCTCTGTGATTAACGTTTGCCCAACTCTGGAAGGGAGGAAGCGCGACCCACCACTTTGCAGAACTCCTAGAGTCCAAGAACTAGACTATGAGACCGCTGCGTTCTTGTCCAGGAACCCCTATATCCGTATCTTACTATCCGCCTTACCCGATGGGAGAATATTTTCACAAGATTTAAGATCGATCACTTCCCATTGGAGGTAAAGACTCATAAAAATTTGAATTATCCAAAATTTTATTCAAATTAACCACGATTTTTTTACAATGTTTATGCCCTAAATTCTAGGGACCGAGAGAAATATTCGAATTAACCATGATTTCGAATTATCGAAGTTTGAATTATCCATGTTCCACTGTATTTAATAATTGATTTTATTTTGCCCCAAAAGAGTAATTCATAAAACTTAATTTTTCAGAAAATATTCTGCCACAGACAAAGTGTTTGCTATTTTAAACTTTGTTGCTCATACCTATTTCCAATTATAATATTACATGACGTAAACCTAATACAGCAATATCCTCTTGTATTGGAAGATCTGAGAATGAGTCCCAGGCAATTTTATCTTCTACTGTTATTATTCAGGGGGACAAAATTGATAAGTGGAAAATCATCTCATTTCAAAACCCTCATGGTCTGATATTTTTAAATTATATTTGTACTAAAAATCTCCTTCATCAATTTAAGAACTCATTTTCAAGATGTTTTATAAACAAAAAATATAAATCTATTATATAAAAACAAAAACAAACCTTGCTTCATTTCAAATATCCTCTCATTGGAATCCACTAAATTGTTTACTTTATCAGCAAGCTGCAAAGCAAGGGACTGTAGTCTAGAGGGCTCGCTCCTGTGCATTACCACTGTCTGAGAAGGGTCGTCCAAAGATGCCTGAAACAAATAGTAATCATGTAGCCTATGATCCGTAGGAGCTGCATTACTAAACACATTCAGCAAGTTGATCCTTAAAGCGAAGCAAGTAGTCCTTAAACCAACTGATGCATAAATATAAAAGTTTATCTCTTAAAATTTTATTTAAACAGTTGACTCAATTGGAAAGAAGTATCTGTCGAATACCAACTTTTAATTCATACTTTAGACTTCTATGCAGCTTGTTTTGATGAACAAGAACCAAAAAATATTCATTATTAACAGCTAACTCAATTATTTAAAAAAAAAAATTAGTTCCTGAATAAACCCTGACTCATAATAGACAGATTTTGTTTATTTTTGCAAGATATCTTTATCATTAGTTTATCATGATGTATTCCGTGTTTTGTTGCAAGGAAGCAACAATTACGACTCATAACGGCAAATTAATAATTCCCCACTCGTAAAGGATCAATTATGCTGACTTTCAAAAAAAGTTTTTCACATTAGTTGGGTACAATGTATATTTCTCCTATGTACGCTAATATTTTTCAAAAACTCTCCCGACCTCCCACCTAGTATTTTCCCATGCCCCTTGTGTATCCTTCCATTAACTCCTTTCCTGTCATAAAATGTCATAAACAGGCCTTTGATCTCTACCGACCTCCCACCACATGGTTTGTTTCCGTTTCATTTACCCTAGTAGATTCCTTTTTTCTTAGACACTTCCACAATGGTTACTTAACTGTCAACATTGGTCTTCCTCTGCCTCCAGGCATTTCCATAGGTATGTAGTATCTTTTTTGTTTGTTATAATTAATTTATGTTACTAATTATAATTTGGACTGACAATTGAACCCAGATGGACAGATTTTGTTGGTTAACGAATTCGTCCAATCATTTTATTTGTGAATGCAATATAAAAACATTTCTATGAGAAAAATAAATAATAATATTATAATTATAACATATAAATGAAGATTTGAAGAGATTTTTCAAAAATTCTGTCATGAGTGCAACCTCAATAACTAACTACTTTCCTCCGGAAAGTGCTAAAAGATAGTTTACAAAAGTCGGGAGATACTTGGCAGCTAACAGCACTAAAAAAATAGCTTGAAAATTCTGCTGCTTTGTAATTTATCTTTGTTTTGTGAAAATTTAAAAACAGAATGAAAAGTACACTAATAGGCAAACAGTTTTATAGAATTATTATATATTTCATTCTACATACTAATATATATTTCATATATTCTGACTGATATCCAAAGAAATTAAATGATAAACTTTTTTAATAGAAAGAGGCAATAAAATGGTTACCATTAGTTCTTCATTAATGATCATTTTGCTGATAATGGAGTGCACAATTGGTTTTTCAAGCTGGAACATCTGAGAGAGTGTAACCATTGATATTGAAGCATATACGTGGGAATAAGTAAAGAGATATGTTCTTAAAGACTCTTCTTTAATAAGCCTTATTAACATAGATCTTACTTTATCTGCTTCATAGAACAAATCCCAAACCTGTTAAATAAAAACAAAATACATCATTTAAAAATAAAACAAAATTTGTTGAATATTGGCATCTAAAAACTATTTATAAAACATTAAATTCAAAGTAACCATTGTTGTAGATTAGAAAGGGTAATAGGGTTTTAAGGAAATATAAAGATTAGTTAAAAACTTAAATTTCATTCATACAAATTGAATATAAGTACGATTACCCTATTATTAATATAATTAAATTTGTGACTACCCTTTCCCAATAGCTCAGAGGCTCCATAATCCCCCCTTTTTACTTAAATCACTATCTTTATTTCTCCTGCAGAAAATTGTGATGGGAATGGGAAAAGTGGAAATCTGAAGGAATGATGTCAGGCAACTAGAGTGGATAAGATAAAACCTCACATCCAAAGTGTAATAAGATCTGCCGAGTCTTACAGAAACATGAGGCCAGGCTTTTTCATGTTGGAATATTACACTTTTCCGCCAACGACCATAGCCACGTTGGATGCACCGGTTCCCATAGATCACCGAAGTTAAGCAACGCCGTGGAAAGTACCTGAATGGGTGACCAACCACGTGCTGTTGGTATTATAAAAGGGTGGCACAACCTGTAGATAGCCTGGCATTAATAGCCCAATAGTTGATACACTGTTAAACACGAACAAATAATTACACATTTAGTGCAATTTTTACATTTAGTGTAGGGGTCTCTTCCAGTCCCGCCAAATACACAGCATAATCTTCTTTGTGCTGTTCTTTGTGCTATTCTAGGCAAACCTAATGATTTTTTCAAATAGCAGTTTTGTAGAGAATCCAGTTTATTGAAGCCAGTTGCTAATCGTTTCACAAAAAGTTCCTCTCCATTTCTTTTGAGTAAGGTATCACAAGTTGTTGTTGTTGGATATTTGTTTTATTAGGTTCCCAAACATCGTACTGACAGGAGTACCCACTTTCTTCAAATGTTCAAAAGCAGAAAATGTTGAAAAATTTAATTCCTCAGCGCTCTCATAGGCAGAAATATATGAATAGTTTGCAACAACAACCGTGATATCCTCAATATCCATCGTTGAACTTCGGCCAGCTCTAAGACGGTCTTCCAGACCGAAATCTATACACCTGAACTGTGAGAACCACTTCTGAGCAATGGTGTCATTAAACTGAATCCTCATCAGACACAGCGTGAATCTTATTTCCAGTTTTTGCAGCATTTTTTTGTTGTTTTCATTTTTTAACAAAGAAAAGCATAATGTGTCTGTAAATGTACTTAATCATTGCTCATGTTCAGTAAGCAAAAACTGGACATACTGATAAAGACAAATTTTGAATGTAAACTCAGTTAATACATTGAGGATTTACGTTATGTAAACAAAATTAGCCTTTTTGTCCATTGTAAGTTGAAGGAATTAAGATAAAACTTTATTTTCTCACATATGATAACTCTAAAGAATAAAAATATGCTTTATGGTTTACCTTTGCTGACATTTTGTCATTGATAATGTAATCAGCACAAGCAGACCAATTACCATTCCTCATTGCTTTACTGGCAGCAACAACGTGTTCCCTCATTGATTCAGGTGGGCCAACAAGACTCTGCCGCTCGCTTGAACGAAGTTGCTGATAAAAGGTTTTTGAAATCATCCTCCGGCGAGCATCAAATTCATGAGCTAAACAAAGAAGAAAGAATTCTGTAGTTATAATATACATATTTATTATTTAAGGTTATGTTTGTGGATTTAATCTTATTCTTAGATAATCAAATGCCATTTAAATAAGTAAAATGCAAATAAAACTGAATAATACAGATGTTTGCATTAAGGAAATTAGAATTTGTATCCTACACTCCCTTAGTGCACTATTGCCAAATATTGTAACAAGTACTAGTATTTTAATGGAAAATTTATGCACAAGTCAAAAAAAAAACTTGACCATTCGGGTGTCAAGAAGGGTCACCCCTTGACCCCACTAGGGAGTTTACCCCTTTGGACCCCTGTTTCTTTCTGCTTTGAGTGTACTGCCAAAATTTAAAACAACTATGGACCACGCTTTAGCCGCTCAGTTGTAGCATGATTCTGTTTGCCCTTTTTTTTTTTTCAATCTACCACTTCAATTCTGTGATTTTCTGAATGCGGTAATTTGGACTGAATTCAGATTGCAACTGCCAGTGATGTTAGATAAAAGCTAATATTCATCGTTGAATGAACTAATTTTTTACATAATTTAAATATAAATATAAATTTCAACAATTTAAAATATAAAAAGTTGATTGTATAACAACAATATTCAACTAAAGCTTTTACAGCTACATTGTTGTATTCGTCAACTCAATAGGTACCATAATCCCCCATTGTTTTGATGAAATCGAACTGTATAAAGCATTAATAATTCAAAAACTGAGGAAAGTAAGTAAAAAATTTGGTGATCGAATAATGGTACTGGTCGAATCTTTCAACTCCTTCTTGCTTCTACAATAGACTAAACTAGAAGACACACCTATGACAAATTTGAATTTAAAGGAGACTTCAAGAAGGATCAACAATCCTTAATTCATTAATGATAAATCCATTAGGAGTAGGGCAAAATATTACACCAACAACCAGGACATAGAAGCCGGAATACGAAAAGAAGAAGAAGAATGGTGTCATTAATTGAATAGATAAATACAAAAGGGGCTTCATTTCTAAATCAGTAGTTTTGAGAAAACTAGGCTGAAACCCTTTCTGCACGGAATAATAAAATTAGGTCTATGTTTCTAAGGCAACTATATATTGGATTCAAGTCCTAATAACATAGAAATGTGTAGTTACCTTCAGAAACAACGAATCCATCATTCATATTATCCGAACTCATATTGGGAAAAAAAGGACTGAAGCCCTTTTTGCATGGATCGTTTCAATTAAAGTTATATTATTAAAATATATGATTCTTACCCGCCATGTATGGGATTTCAATAAGCATAGCTGATACTAGGTATACACATTCAATCAGCTCAAGATTAATATGCATGTGGAAGGGCATTTGTCGCTGCTTTTCAACTTTTTCTTGCTCCTTACTCCTCTCATGTTGTCGCTGTATTATATAAGAAAGCAATAAATATAATTCTTATTATTCAAAAAGAAATGAATGAAAAACATATATTGCCAACACTAGTATGAAACGTTATACTAATATTGCATTATTTGGTTCAAGATTATTATATATTTCAATGACTATGTAAGTCATAATGAAGTGAAGAGTAGTTGGAGATTGTGTAGACAAGTTTAAATTCAAGCAAAGCTAAAATCATCAATTACTTAAAAATCTTTATTGTCTTTCTCATTGGAGCTTGTTTTTAGCACTGATGCCAAGAGAAAGATCAAAATAGGGTGAATGTCACTCACTATACTATAAATCATAGTAAGGGTACCATTTTGAAAAAAGGACTTCTCAAAAGAAATAACAGGAAAGCTTATTTTATATGCTTTTAATTTGTAATGTCCTTTTATAAAGAACGCATTTTTTTCAGATGGGCTAATGTTCCACCTTTGGCCATATAGGAATAAAAAATGAATGAGAATTAGGATGAGCAGACGTGGGACAAACAGGAGAGCTTACACTTGCACATAACAATAACTCGTCTTTATAAAATTTATTGGAGACCTAAAATGTCTCGTCTTCAGTCATTGATGGCCATGTGAGCGTATAATATATTGCAGATCAGTGGAGGTTATCAAAATTGGTTCCTTTGTTGATGACAAATTAATTATTAAAATTAAAAAAAAAAAAAAAAAAAAAAAAAAAAAAAAAAAAAGAAAAAAAACATTTATATAGTCATAAGAGCAATTTATATGAATAAATGCTTATAAGAAATTTACCTGAGGCATAAGCCCTTGTGCGAGGAGTTCCTTAGTCTTTCCTGTCATCATGAGATCCACAAGACAGTTATGAGCATCTTTTATATTAGCATGGCGGAAGGCACACAGACCTAAATGAGCCATTGTGCGGTTGTAAAGGATCTAGAAAAGAAAATAAGTACAATTATTCAAAATTTATTAATGTTATTTGTGTATTTTACAAATACATGGCCATCTGGGCCAATAGCGTCGACATCCAAGAGGCAGCGAGGAATTTTCTCAACGAGACATCAGATGAGAAAATTCCTGCCACCAGTGGGAATCAAACCCATTATCTCCCGCATGAGAAACTAAGGCATTAGCCACTAGACCATGGGGAGAACCTTTTAAGTATTAATAATTTCTCTTTTTGGGAGTCTTTAGTCAATCAGACTTGGATTCAGTGGATCCAATTTTACGGAAATTAGCATCTGAATTAGTTAGTTATTCTGAATTATATCTAACTTGGTTAAATTACTTTAAACCACTACAATCAAGTATTACAAACGTTAGATAAGAAAAAAAAAATGCATTAGAAAGGAAGTCTAGAACTGATTTTCTATATTTTCCCCAGGAAAGATCAACTTTCATGATCCTCAAGAAAGACTTTAATCTTTTTTCTTCAACATAACCTTAAAAGCTTGAGGTACTAATTCCTTCAAAGAGGGCCACAGTTTTTTTTTTTTTTTTTTTAATTGAGAAGCAACTGCACTTTTCCCAGAAATTTCCGTGCTAAAGCCCAGAAGTCGATGCACCATTAAAAAAAAAATTAATACTTAAATTATAAACATATTTACCTGTGTCGAGGGATCTGAATGTTGAATAGATTCCTGCAGATGAGACATGAGAATGAGATCACGGGCTTGGAACCAGTTGTCATGAAGAGCATGATGGTATACATGTGCCAAAATAGCACGAGTTCTCAGCCTATCAGTCACATCTTTATCATAAATATATTTGCAAAGTTTATCCATAATCTGAATACTTGTAACTGTGTTTGATTCAAGTTCTCCCTTAAAACAATAAACAAAAAAATAGGTATACAAAATACAAAGGCAGTCTCAGATGTATTCGGGTTGTCTAATAGATAGACTGTTGTTTCAAACAAATTAAAATAAAACTAAGTAGAAAGTACTCTTTAATGAAAGATAAATAATAATACCTTCTTTTGTTTAATGACCGTGGGATCAAATTTGTAGTAAAGGTGTTCTACTTTACGAAGATAAATCCTGCAGAGATCTGAAGGATTTCCTTGCTTTTCCAAAAACTGTTGTACTTTATCAATAATTGCGCAAACCCGCTTTTCATCAGTTAATCTGTTAAAATACAAAGAGACATTTTTTTTTTTTTTTTTTAATTTTGATTTAAAGAAATTAAAAAATACAGATTTATCCAAATCATTTTAAAAATTACCTCTGTACGTATTCATTTGAATGAGGATCACATTCCTTTAAAAGCTTTGTGAATTCTTCATCAAGCCTTTCAACGATGGTAAGAACACAACCACGTACACGATAAGGAGCTTTATCAAAAACTTCAGTTTCTTCTGTAATGTTTTCTCCAATAATTATGTCTCCAGTTGCAAGAAGTAAATCCAACGCTTCAGAGATTCTGTCTAAAAGCCTATGAACAATAATAAAATGAGTAATGCCTCGTGAGTATTTAAGGGGAAGAACTAGTTATCTTTCTGTTTATTTATAAGTATTAGATTAATTTAGAATTAGAAAATATCAGATACAATATCTTACTGAGGCCCTCGTATTTAGTAATTAGATTGCTGTAGATCTCATTGGTATGGTGATTATCCTTTGTTGATATGACACTCCTTCAATGTAGTATTAAAACAAGTATGTTGTTGTGGTTTTTCTCTCCCTTATAAGCATTTGTTATTTGCTTTAGGCCTTAAGAGAAGCAGGATAAAAGGTATCTCAAGCATACATGCAAATAGGGACAACTATGTGTGTTATTCTACAATGGTCTAAAAATCATTTAACACCAAACTATGACCAAATAGATGGGAAGGAGTCGTTTTATGTCGCCCTGGCCACATAAAAGTGACTCACTCCAATATTACGTAAAACAGGTGTTAGACCTACTGTATTCCAGAATTCATAAAGCATATTCGAATGATTGACTGTTCACTCAGAAAAAATATTAAACTACCGTGAAATCTGACAGAATTCCATTCTTAGATTAATGAACTTTTTAAATTAGGAAAATTACATCCGTTTAGATTTGGAAAATTACATCCGATGTTGATTTGGCGTTCATTGACCAGTCAATAAGGTAATAAATTTTTGTTGACTGAATGAAACAACGCTTAACAGAATATAATTCACATTCGACACAAACACTTAAGAATCAATAGAGAAGTTAATGTTTAATTTATTTCCTACAGTACTGTGCATAACTAAGAAAAATAATTGTTATTGCCAATTGGTGGAAGGCTAAAATAAAAAATAATAAAAACATAAAAATTCACAAGTAAATCAGAAATAGAATTTAACCTATTTGAAGATGATCCATGCAAATAGCAACAATGTATTATAATGTAATAAAAATAAATACTATTTTGGGGAAAAATAATGATATCAACTTTTGTATATTTTTTGAAAGATATAAAACAACATACATCAGATAACTAATACCAAAGGAAGCCGGCTGTAATGTCGGGGAAAATTTGTGGCTTAGGAAACCGAACCGCTGGAGATACATGTAGAAGATGAAGTAACCCAGCGACGAAGTTTTAAAGAGAACATCTTGTTTTTACATTAGGCTATTAACTTTTTAAATAATTCTATAGTAATTTTAACTTAATTTTCTTTGCATGATCTTGCAGTTATAAATTTGCTATAATTTGTATAAAAGTGCATTTTATAATAAGTTAAAGTAAAGCTTATAACTTACTTAGACCAATATTCTGGTTTCATTGCATCAGATACTTTAGGATTATAATCGAAGATAGAAGAAATTATGGCTAGGCGGATTTTAGTGCTAATTGCAGGCCCTAGATGATGGGCATCAGCAACGCTAGCAAGTTCATGGAGAAGTTCTATTTGCTCTCTTCTATCTGTCCTCTTCTTCCCACGAGCAGCAACAATCTCACTTAGTTTCTTTAGCACAAGTGGCATATCAATTTCAGCATCCTTTGAAAACATCTTAGGCTTTTCCTAATAGGACAAAATATTTTTTTTACAATACAAATTTCAAAATGAAAGTTCAATGCTAAACATAATGATTACAGTATTAATTAATATTACAATTTAACTTGATTTTCTGGGAATAAACATTATCAGAGGATATTTTCTGCAAATTATTTCCATATAGTCTCATCATCTGTGACTGATTACGAATCATTTCAGTAGACTTGTTTGCTTTTCAATGTGGATTTCTTGATATTGCATCAGAAATCACTGCTTCTTTCCAAGAGATTTTAATATTATCATTATCAAGAAATCTTTGTGGGGCATGGTGACAACCCGGTATCTTGATATCCATCATGCTGAGCACTTATGCAAGGGCTCGGTGGTACATCTAGGTCACATTCACATGGTTGTGAAGTTGAAGGTAATTTTTTAGCCTGCCATGATGTGCTATATAACTCATATCCTATGCTTTAGTTTATAATCTGTATTAGTCTGAAATGTTATAATCCTTTAAATCTTATCATCCACAGGATCATATAGTAATTACCTGGCACTTTATAGCTAATACGATAGAATAGCAAACAAACTATGTTTTTATTTGTTTTACATTTCAATTTTAAGAATGCATAGTTCTCATCTAATAATGCAATTTATCACAAGAATTTTATACACATTTTTTTCTAAGTTATTGTTAGGTAACAAGCCACTAAGGATGAAACACTTGCTCTCTGTTGTAATAAATTTAACAATTTATTAAAGCACGGTCACTTTAATAAATTGTTTGTTGAAGGACAGATGGTGAAGTGTGAAACACTTTTTCTTTAGGTGAAAGTGCCATATTATTGTTACTTCCACAATGGCAACATCAAGATGTATTAAGATGAAGAGTATTAATGAACTGTACTGCTTATCACAATAAACGTGACATTCTTAAAGAGAAAAACAGCTGATTTAGCCTACCCCCCCCCCCTCACAAATGAAAAGAATATCCAGAAATTGTATGATGCGAAAATCTGCAAGAATGAGAAATTGGACATAAAGCTGACGCCTATTTACAAATTACACTCAGCATCACATGCACGTGAAATTTACATAAGGAACAAGTGTGAATGGTCTCACTGTTTCTTTAATCGAATTAATTCTGAATATCACAATTTGTGGATACTATGCCTTGCAGGGGTCTCCCGTGGTCTAGTGGCTAGCGCCTTGGATTCATAAGCGGGAGATGGTAGGTTCGATTCCCACCTCCGGCAGGAATTTTCTCATCTCAGGGCTCGCTGCACCCCGGATGTAGATGCGCCGTAAGAAAAAAAACAAAAAAAACAATGCCTTGCAAAAAGCTCTCCGACAAAAAGTTTCTCCAGGAAAGCAAAGGTCCTATTTTACAAAACTAATAAGACCAGTTGCTGTATACAGCCGCGTAACATGGAATCTGACGAAAGAAATGAGGAGAGTCCTGCTGGTCTGGGAAAGAAGAGTCCTAAGAAAGATTTTTGGAGCCGTAAGAGAGCAGCACAGGTGGAGGGTCAGAAGCAATGCCGAACTAACAGAATTGTAAGGCGTTCCTAACATCCTCTATGTCATCAAGAAAGGTAGACTACGGTGGTTAGGGCACGTGGAAAGAATGGAACCCTGTAGGCTACCTAAAATGATGATACATGGAGCACCTGGGGGCAAAAGAAAGAGAGGCAGACAAGTCAGAGGTGGCGAGACGACCTGGAGGCTAGGGATGCAAGGGATTCAAAATTGGAGAAATCTAGCATCAAACCACATAAAATGAAGCAGGATGGTGGCAGAGGCCCAGGTCCTACAAGGACTGTAGTGCCCAACTGTGAGTGAGAGAGTATTCCCAATTTGATCATCTAGATATTAGAAAGCAATCAAAGAGCTCTCAAAGAATGCACAACAGGCAGGCAGTTTGATACTGAACCTAGATTATTTATTTTGTTGGACTAAAATAAAATCTTTGAACACCTGCTATAAATGAAATAAAACAATGACCAAATAATTCTCAATTGGAAATTTCTCCTGATAATTATAATGATCACTAACCAACTAAAAAAACACAAAAATAATAATTATTAAAACTCTCTGAGATACTTCATGAAGACGCCCAACAAGTGGTACTACTGTGACGATAGTAAGAGCATTTTTCATTAGTATAGTATATAGTATGTTTTCAATATTAAGTTTAAGATATGTTTCAACAAAATAAGTATCGATCAGCTTAACTTTTAACACTATTAATAGCAGTTTGCTCAATCTCGATGGCCGTTTTCTGGAGACCCGATGGCCGTGAGGGTTAAGGCGTGAGCACTTAACACTCCGTGTCAGAGGTCGTGGGTTCGATTCCCACTAGGGTGGTGGCTTTTCTTTGGAAAAAAGGAAAGGCATCACCCCTATCCTGGCTAGAAAAGGGTGGTAACCAATAGATAACCCGTCCTAAAATTCGTAGTTAATAATAAATGGACGTTAAAATTTAAATAATAGCAGTTTGAAAAATTAAGGTTTCAATCTATACAAATTTAAGAATTTTGAAATTAACAGAGAATAAAAAAGAAATTAAAAGTGTTCAATTAATCACTGGAGCACGTAATGGTATAGAAACTTACGGATGGTATAGCAACACCTCCTTTCACTGTTTCCCACTCCCCTTCACCATCTTCTTCTTCATCTCTCTTTTTCTTTCTCTCCTTTTCTTTTCTATCCTTCTTCTTTTCTTTTTTTTCATCTTCTTCACGGTCTGTGGTTCTAAAAATAATTATAAATTACTAATTACAAATTAATGAATAATAAGATTACTATAATCACGAATAAAATATTTCAAGCAGTTGTTCAATGGTGATGTAATGCTATTTAAGATAAATAAGAACACCTTTCTCACTACTCATGGAAAAGGCATCTTTGTTTTTCCTATAAGTTTGATACAAAAAAAAATAAGAACTAAAACAAAATGTTTTAGTACATATGGAGCAATGACATAGCAATAACATTATTAGACTGGGGAGACACTTTTCTCTCCCCCATGGAAGTTATAAGACCTTACTGACTGAAGTGGTTAAAAAATCAAATCGTGTTACACCTTTTAGCACATTTCCTCCCTCCCGCCATAGGGAGGAAAACCACCTATCAGGTTGACCTCATGATACAATCCGGAAGTTCAAAATCAAAACTTTTACGTTTCAGAACCTATAGATCATGAAAATAACAGTGATTCAAATTTGTATATGCGTGTGAATGTATGTAATAAATAAACAATAAACATTCTCTTTCTTGTATGACTTATAGAGCCTTTCCGACAAATGAAGAAGGCGGATTAATTTCTGCTTCTGTATAAGTTGGCTACTGCCAGTTTTCTGTGCTTTGATACCTAAAATAATACAAAGCACAGGTAAGATTTCTGCATGATGTTGTTCAAGTAGGTGTTGACATTTTTCATGAAATATCAAAAAAAGGTTATCGTTTATTTCTATTATTGTTTTTTATTTCTATTATTGTTCTATTTTTTTTTTATTATTACATTCAACAGTAAAATTATATTCAAGTAGAACACGTTTAATTTTGTATTCCCTGATAGAGTCTTCCTTAAAAGTTAAGGAGAAGGCGGATTGAGTAATTTCCGATTCTGTGCAAGTTGGCTACTGACAGTTTCCTTTGCTTTTTGACACCTAATAAATCCCTTTTCTTTGGAATATTGTTCAAGTAGGTGTTGACATTTTAGACAAAATAGAAAAAAATTGTTTATTTCTATTCTAAGCTTTCCAAATGCCACTAAGAATAAGTATGGAAATGGGCTAAGCTGGTGCAGTTCCTGCTAGTCAGACCTTTCATTGATCCTATGCCAAGAAATATAAGAAAATAAGTTATTTTAATCACTACTTACTTTTTCAAGAATCTTTCTCTGATTGAAGTGTATTGGCCTTCATCATCACTTGATTCTGAACTCGACTCTGAGCCACTACCCCAGTCAATTGAATCGTCACTTCCTTCATCATCATCAGCAGAAGGCTGAAACATTGAGGTAAATTCAGTATATTTATTTATCTACTGCCAATTATTGAGTTAGAAAGAAAACTGCGACAAACAATTAATAAAACATAAAAAAAAAAAAATTTTTAGTAAAAATTATAGAAGATTCTACCTTTGATGGTTTAGTATCTGGTCCACTACCTTCAGAAGTTCCACGCTTGAACTGTTGTGGGCCTGGAGCTTCATCATCTGAGTCATCATCAACTTCTAAACAATCAAATAAAGCAATAAGAGTTTATGATATGCTGCAAATGTTAGCAAAATAAAAGTTGCTACTTATTGGAGAGTTATCCAGGCAGGGATTTATTCTCTTTGGAATTAAAATTTGTAACACAGATTACATTCTCATCATGGTAAAGACATAGAATAATTCGGTTTGTGGCTGTACTTTTTTTTTTTATTTATCCAATGCCCGTCAGTGGCGGTTGAGCCATTTGACGCCGAGCCTCCCAGTATCGCGTCGTGAGGTCAAGAAGATGGATTAGTTTGGGGCAGACGAGGAGATGACTTCCCACCATCCTTCCGCTTGAACATAGTGGGCAAATGTCCGATTCTGCTAAGCCAAGGCGATAAAGATGGGCCTGCAGGTAGTCGTGTCCAGTTTCCAGGCGGAATCTTGCGACAGCTTCGCTTCTCCTCAGATCGTCAGGGATGTGACCTGGGGTTGCTAGGTTTTCCCACATTTTTCCTGTGCTGGAGCTTTTTAGGAGTTCTTTAGTATGCCTGGATATTTCGGTCTCAATTTGGCTTCTTGCTGCTTGTAAGGATTGGAGAGTCTCAGGTTGCTCTTCGTCTGCTCCCTTTTTCGCCATTTCGTCGGCTTTCTCGTTACCTGGAAGACCAACGTGGCTGGGGACCCATTGAAGACAGACTTTCCATCCCCTATTAATGAGGTCAGATATTTTTCTGCGGCATTTTGAGGTGTACTAGGTTTGTGGCTGTACTGATTTAGATTGTTATGGCTAAAAAAAAAAACAACCACCTGAACCCTTTCTCTACAGTTCACTGCTCCAACAGTAGAGAGTGGCAGGGCCCAGTGTACTGGATGGATGGATGGGGTTTAAGGACGGAAAACGTCGAAGGCTATCATCGTCCTAACCCCTGTGTACCATTGAATTACGTACAAGTCACAAGAAATCTCTTGCAATCTTCCTCTTCTCATTTCTCGTCTTTAGAGCTATCTAGTGTTACCATAGCTAATTCTGGTTGTCACAAGAGGGTACTTTAATTAAGTTTTTCGCCTTCTGAGATATTTAGGCGTACAGTTTTTAAATCCGCTGGTGTTGTGTGCAAAGCCAAAGATCAAAAAGGAGGATTGAAAACTTATTTACCATAGTAATTGAGTACATATTTCACCTGTTTATTATTCATGACATAGGACCATTGCTAAACAGAAAAACGTTTCTTTTTTTCTTTTACACGCATATGATATAACTTTTTTTTATACAAAGTTATTCAACTTAAAAATGATTCAAACTCTACATTAATTTATGAGAAGTAAAAATGATTTATGATAGTAAACAAAACAAAATCATAAGTTTCAATTCAGCGAGGAGATTGCTCAAAGTCGAGGCACTATGAACGAGGGTGTAAACAGTATCCCTTACAGGGAAAGTCTTCACCATATGCCTCTCTTGGAACGAAAAGGGTTAAGCTGGATTTGAATCCACATCTAATGGACAAGACAATAACATAATCAGGGTCCATAGCTATCTGGACCCAGATTATATTAATGTCTTCTCTATTAATTAAGGCTGAATTTTTAGTTTTTAGGGCATCAACTGTCAATGATATTATTAACATGTTTAATTTTCTGAATATTTTTGTCATAAAAAAATGAAAAGTTTGTCATCAATCAATTATCATCTACCACTTTTATGATTGATTCAAAAGATTTTTTTTTTAATTGAGATTAATACTAGAGAATTTTTTCAACTCTTTAAATAGGGATATAGGGCTCATAGCCAGGGTGTAAAAAAATCATGATTTTTAAAAAAAAAATCAAAAAAATCGGATTTATTTGATTTAAATCAGATTTTTTTAATTTAAATCGGATTTTTTTTTATTTAGATTGAATTTTTTTACTAAAACCGGGTTTAAAAAGTCCGTCACGCAGGAGCTGCATAACTAAAAACTTTCCTCAGAATTTGGGTAGTGTAGACTGCTTTCCAGAACAATTTGCTTAAAATATCCTACATAAATAAAATAAAAACATGAATAGTTCTCTTTTAAATTTGTAATGAGTAACTGATCAATTATTAATTTGCTTCCAGAGTTATGTTTACACATGGTACCTATTACACTACGTAATAAATACAAAAAACCTCATATTATCGTATTTTGATCTAACGCAGGAACAGGATACAGTCACTCTTGTGGTAGAAAGCGCTCCTTGCGGCGGCTTTGTGAACCTACGTTTGGCGGGCTTTTCTATTGAAATATATTACAAATTAAACCCCCGCTTTCCGATTGACCGATTTCAGCTCATTTTTACAACACTTCTTTCTCATGAGTTACCCACGACCTATACCGCGTTTCGTTACAATACAGCAGAAATTACGACCGGTATGAGTATATTAGGAATTTGGGTCTGGAGTAAACCCCCCCCCCTTCTAATGAACCGATTTAGTTTATTTTTACAACACATATTTACCTGTAGATTACCACTACGAATACCAAGTTTCGTTGAAATATAACAAATATTACGGCTGACATAGTCAAATTAGTGTTTTGGGTTCGGGGTAAACCCCCCCTTCCGGTGGACCGACTTTGGTGGTTAATGAGCTCGTTCAATCGTTTGCTAATTGAATGCTATATACCAAGTTTCGTGACGAAAAAACAAAAACTGGCCGCTATCGTGTTAACAGACATATATATATATATAAATTTTAACGGGGGTCATTTTCGGTGTCTACTAGGTAGGATCGATAAAGATTTGAAGAAATTTTTCAAAAATTCCATCATGAGTCCAACCTCAATAGCTAATTTCCTTCGGAGGAAAGTGCTAAAAAGAAATCAGACTTTTTAAATGTTTCTAGTCTATATAGAGAGCTGGTTAATACCTAGTTGTTCATTATATAAACCTGTAACTAAAATATTTGTTTATTTACAAAACAAATGATAAAATAACTATTCTAAAGTGGTGGGTCTTAAGTGGATAATTTTGGGAGCATCGCAGAATTGACGGATCATATATACAGGGGTTGAAGTTGTCTTATATTTTGAGACCGGAATTTCTGTAAATTTAAAGACTTAAATCAACAAAAATCATTAATTTTCGGTGATTAAAGACATTAAATTTAAATGTACAGAAACTCAGGCCTCCAAATATAGGACAATTTCGACTCTTGTATATATAATGAATTTTCTAATTTTAAAACATCAATTTTAGAAATGAAGCTTTACAGAAATATTAATCACTAGGGAACAGATGTCATTGTATTTACATATTTTTTTCTCATTCATAAATCGTAAGTATTGATGTAATTCTGCATGTTTTAAAAGTATTTAAACAGTTTTTTATTTTATATATTTAGCCAAAACTCCATATTTTTACATATTCTGCCATAAATACATATGTTTGCTACATATTTTAATATTCTTTTTATTTTGTAATTGAACAAATAAAGGAAAACCGAGAAAGAAAATAAAACTTTACCCATTGAGTCTAGGTAACTGTGATTTTTCTAATTCCAAGAAGGTGGCTGCATATGTACTATGTCAATACTAGGTACAGGGTGTCACAAAAATAATGGCCATCTGTTGGCCAGATGATTCTCCAATGCGAGATTGGAAAAAATAACCCCAATATTAACCCCCGCAAAATTGACCTTGAAATGTTATTGAAGGTCAAATTTTTTTATTGCATATTTCGAAACTGCGGGGGCGAGGTTAGCTCAGTGGTAGAGCACTGGACTAATAAGCTGGAGGCCTGAGTTCAAATCCCGAGCAAGCACTAAAGATTTTTTCTTTTAGTGTCTTCGTTCATGGGTTGGATTCGGCCTCCCTGACCGTCCCTAGGCCGACCCAGCCTTTAATTAATTTAATAATGGGTACCTTGGGTGCTAATGACTCTAGAAGTCGAAGCGGCCAAGGGGAAAATCAGGCGGCCGGAGCATAATACTGACCACACTATCTCCCAAGTGTGCCGTATGGTCATGAATCAGATATTTCTATAGTATCTGCCCCTCAGGGCCCTCGTGGCCTGTTACGGGACTGATTTTTTATTTTTTTTATTTTTTTTTATTTCGAAACTGCGAGTCATGAGGAAGAAAAAAGACAACGGCACCATAGGTCAGAAATGACCTTATATTCAAAGTGACCATTAACAGCGTATGCGTGGGCCGTCAATTTGACGTTACAATTGTCAAATGGTGGCCGATTTTGATAATTTTTTTTCTTTAGTATGTTCTACTAACATTGCCTTACACAAAAATACCTCATTTGATATTTTTAAAAAAAGAAAAAAATCTTCCAGCATAAAATAATGTAAGTATATTGAACAACAGCCCTCACAGCGGCAATCATTGGAGGGCCAGAACTTCCTTCGGGAAGAACGTCTTCCTTCAGATTACAGCAAGTTCAGGAGTTGAGGCCTGGGAATCATGAGCAGAGAGCATTGTTTTGCAGATGGGTGCTGGACATGTTGGAACGTCATCCAGACTTCCTCCAGCGGATATTGTGGACGGAAGAAAGTTTGTTTTCTAACGTTACCGTCCACAGCAGGCAAAATGGACGAGAATAACTTGGGCATTTAAATGAATTTGGAGAAAGTCTGGCAGCTTGCCTCAGAAATGAAGTCCGAAATATTTAAGCTGGTGAACGGGCACAATTGCTACGGGCGCTGGAGTGATAATCTTACTTAAGTTATTTTTTTGATTTTTTTTCGGAAGAAACTTTTTTTTCACGGGCAAGGACAATTATTCTATCCTCTATTCTAAGAGTGACTCGAGGACTGGCTGCTTCATGAAATTCATACACAACCTGTGAAATCCTTAATGATTAATTTCAGCGATTGGTTGAAAGCTTATGGCCAGGAGCTCTTGATAAGCTTCGAGAATAACCTCATGAAGGCATTTCTGTCAATTGTAAAATATGCGTTCTGGTCCTCCAATGATTGCCGCTGTGAGGGCCGTTGTTCAATATACTTACATTTTTTTATACTGGAAGATGTTTTTTTAAAAAAATCAAACGAGGTATTTTTGTGTAAGGCAATGTTAGAACATGCTAAAGACAAAAAATTATCAAAATTGGCCACCATTTGTCAATTGTAATAGAATGACCCATGTATACGCTGTTAATGGTCATTTTGACCAAAAGGAGTAATTTCTGGTCTATGGTGCCGTTGACTTTTTTCTTCCTCATGACTCGCAGTTTTGAAATATGCAATAAAAATGAATAACATTTCAAGGTCAATTTTGCGGGGGTTAATATGGGGGTTATTTTTTCCGATCTCGCATTGGAGAATCATCTGGCCAACGGATGACCATTATTTTTGTGATGCCCATGGGCGTATATAGAAAATAATTTCAGAGGGGGCTTGGAAAAATTCGGGGGCTACTAACAATTTAGATCTTGGAAGAGTTTTAGCCAACTAAAACGCTATTACACCCAAAATGTAATATTTTTTATGAACTAAATGATCTTATTTAATTTATTTTTAAGGATTTTATGAATTTTTTTCCGATCAACTCAAAATTTCGGGGGGGGAGGCTGCAGCCCCCTCGGCCCCCCCTTATATACGCCCATGGTGATACCCTGTACAAAAGGCATGTTGTTAGTGGATAGCATTAGAATCATATGAGAGTAATAGAGAAAATCCAGGTTTTAGAAGGAGCTACTGTGAATAAATTAAAAATAAAGTGAAAAGACAGTCTAGAATAAACCCCTGGATGGGAAAATATCTGCATTATTGGAGATATCCATAGTGGCAAAACGATTAACAGTTTAGTTGAATACCACTCTTCAGAGCAGTTGATTGTAGCCTTAAAATACACACCAGAGGCTTTAGATGTTGAAAGATAAGCTTTTCTGTCATAAGCTGCTCTATTATTAACATTTCTTTTGAGGAAATGCAATAAGTTAAGGCCGACGAAGACTTCCACCAATTTAAAGCATTCACTTCGCCCACTACATGCCAATCTCTTTTATCTTAACCTTAAATGGAGATTTATTTGCAGAATTAAAAACAAAGAAAGGATCATAAAAGAAACAGACTTTCAAGTGAGGGTAGGCCCTAGGGACAAGTGAGGGTAGGCCCTAGGGACAAAAATATAGACGAAATATTGAAATGGCTGAGAAAAAGGCAGAACTAGTTATATTTAAGTTAAAAAAATAAACTAAAGTTTAAAAAAATATATAATACAATTTTTTTAAATAAAATCAATTGGTTTAAATCAATATTTTTTTTATGAAATAAATTGATTTAAATCAATGATTTTTTTAAAAAAATCAAATGATTTAAATCAATGATTTTTTTAAAAAAATCAAATGATTTAAATCAATGATTTTTTTAAAAAAATCAAATGATTTTAATCATGATTTAAATCAATTGATTTAAATCGTTGACACCCTGCTCATAGCCATAGTTGCGGAGCTCTTATAATGAAATAAAAAAAAAAAAAAAAAAAAGATAGGGATACCAAATAGTGGAGATTATAAAGAGATTACAGTTATTTCAAGACAGTTTATTTGCAACTTTCATGAGTTTATTCATTTTCTTAATATAGTTTGATTTTTACCTTTAGGTTGTTCTTCCTCTTCATCACCAAAATCAGGATTTTCCCTAAATTTAGTCATTTCCTCTTCAAATTCTTTATTGTATTTCCTGAGCTTTTGTCTTAGTGAAGCAAGTGATTTTGAATTATTCTTTGACATATTTTTTCTAAAAAAAAAATAAGAAAAAAAAGGATGGTCCCACTCACATGTATAAATATAAAGACGTATTCTTAATTAGTTTTTAGAGATATAGTTGGGCACTTTGTCAGATTAATTTCTATAATGCAAATTAACATTCAAAATCTTGGCAAATATTCTTTTTAAAATAAATTATAATTTATTGTATTCAGGTGGCATCTTTCAAGTAGTACCCTAGTTTTGATAGTATACTATATTATTAAATTTCTGGTCAACATTTTTCACTTGTTAATAAGAGGGCCGGGAATTTGATAACTTAGAAAAAAAATGGGTCAAGATTAGCTCAGCGGTGGAGCAGCACTCAATTAATGTTCTGAAGGACCCGATTTCAAAACTCGGGTAAGCAATACAGATTTTATATTCTAGAGTCATTGTTCGAGAGTTGGGTTTGGAGTCCCAGACAGCCCCCCAGATTTTAATTAATTTAATGATAACCAGCAAAGAGGAAAATAAGGTGGCCAAAAACAAAAAAACTATTTGGTGCATTAGTGCCTTTTTTTTTTTTTTTTTTTACCTTCCTTCTCTGTCTTCCCATATCTCATTAATAAAATCTTCAACTTCCACAAGACATCTGAGATAAAATTTTGGAGTTTGACCATTTTCCTCTTTATTTATTACAGGTTGGGCTTTTGTATAAGCCCTCATAAGATCTTCAAAACCTACGAAAAAAAGAATCATGAGTTAATATAATTATTAGATCAATATAGACATTTTCAAGGCAGGCAAACAGAACTATCTCCTATAGAAATAAACTTGTTTATCTTGTTTTAGAGAATCCTCACATAAGTGAAGTGATCTGTAGATGCACTAAAAAATAAAATATGTATTTTATATTTTATTTTAATTTTAACGTCCGTTTATTAATGTATTTTATATGTTCATATTTTTATTACATAAATAAAAAAATATATTGTGCCTCCTTTATTGTAGAGCCTAAGTAGAATAGATAGATTAATGAATATTTTCTTTATGGTCTAAGATCCGAGTATACAACGACCTTCATCAAGCTGGTTAATGGATGAAAATTATTTTATGCTAAATTAATTAAGTCAATAAAGATATTTTGAATGGGTTGCCTGAAAAAAATCCAGAATATGAATTATTAAAAATTTAATTTTTTTTTTTTTAAATTGCATTGGTTTGGTTAATAGACAAATACCATACCAATTGATAGTATGAAGCCTATAGAATATGCAAACGATAGGTTGTCTATTTTTTTCCTGTCACAACTCTTGGGTTGCCGGGTGTAAACAGGTAACTCGAAACGAGTAACTTTCATCGGTCTGATTAATGAATTAAAGTTAAGTTAAAATAAAGATCATTTCATTATGAACACGGTGGTATAGGGTTGTCTGCGAAAAATCAGTCCTGAATTCCGGTTGTCGAGCTTTAAAAAGTGAAATATTGCTGCGAGTGAATACGTGCGACAGAGAGCCCAGCGAGGTAATAGTCATACATATACAGGGTGTCCCGCATTCAGGTGTCATAACTTTAGGGGTTTATTATGCTCCTCATTTGTAGTTGAATGACGCAAAAATGAGCATTCTATCTGAAAATATAGCAGAGCTACTCGAACTTTTGTGCATTTTATACCTACTGTTTTTTTGTTGTTTTTTTTTTTTTTTTTTTTTTTTTTTTTTAAAAGAAAAGCTTAGTTTTCGGGAACTATACATTTGAAACTGGAGTGAGTTGTTATTTTGTTTTATACACGTCAGGTAGTTTGGGAAAGATGGGACATCACCATCATCGAGTGAAATTAAGGAATGTGTTCAGAATGGCTCCTTCAAGCAAAAGCACATTTATAGGTTTTGACTTAGACATCAGAAATAAATTAATTCAAATAGATTTGTTTCTAAAACTACGAGGTACCATTTTGAAGCTTATTAAATAATGCAATTTTTGAGGCGGGGGCAAGTCTATAAATAGCAGATTAAGAAAATATTGAATAATTTTTTAAGACACTAATATCAAACATTCTCATCGATATGGATTTTAATGTAGCTCTTAATTTACTTGATATTATTTTAACAACGAGCATTTCTTATTGGAATTAATTCGTTTGGCATTAATGACCTCAATGACACGCCTTAAGCCCAAACAAACAAAAAAAGAAAAAGAAAAAAAGTAATTTCATACTATAAGTTTAGATGTTTAATTTTTGAAATATCTGTTGAGAAAACCTTTTAAGATAGCAAGAAACTCAATCAAGAATTATCATTAGCGAAAATAATAATACCTCTCCTTCTCAAAAAACGTTGAAAATATTAGAATTTGTCTATATAAAACCAAAAACTAACCACCTTTAAGATGATATTAAAACTGATAATTAAATTCAGCCATGACATGGATGAATAGTTTCCTAATTAGGCTATAAAGAGCACTAAATTTTGCTGCTGCTAAGACACTAAAGGTCTGAAACTAGTATAGCTGTTATTGGTAAATCATTTTTAATAATTCAGGTATATTTTAGTGCTTCCCGCTCTTTCCATAGGGAGGAAAGCCACTTATGGTGCTGCCCTCATGATGTAATCCAGAAGTGCCGACTAGAAAGTATCAAGTTTCAGAACTCATAGGTCATGAAAATAATGTTGGTTCAAACATGTATATGTTTGTATGGATGTATAAATGTATGTATAAATAAATAAATATATATATATATATATATATATATATATATATATATATATATATATATATATATTGTAATGATCTAAAAGAGGGTGCTCTAGAAAGAGTCAGTTTCTGGCATAGCAAAGAGTAGCATTCCTATTCAAAATAAAGGCTAAGTTATATTCCGTAAGTCCATCACAAATATTATCTTTTGTCAACCAATTAAATAAATAAAAGAGTAATAAAAGGGATAGCAATTGGCAGTGCTTAGCTTGGCAGTATTTATTTTTTTAAAGGCAGTGTGAAATAAAAGAAGAGTCCAAATGTCTCGGCTAGGAGCGATAAGGTGTACAAGTTTCCCAGGAAGATAAGAATAGAGGTGCTTCCAAAGATGCCCTTTGAACATCCAGGTGGCGATCGCTGAAGACAAACTCCCTTGGTATGGTGGGAGTACCACCCATAAAAAGGGCCTCCCCCACCACTCGATCTCATTCGAGCACCAGAGACGAAGGGCACACGATCTCCCTGCAGAACCAGCTGGTCAACCGACACCAAGCTCTCACTTCATCTTCACTTGATGGCCAGACACCACTCTATGATCTAGCAGCCGACCGTCATTCTCCTCAACATGCCGACATAACTACAACCAGTCTGCCTCTTCACTTCCAGAACATCATCCGTATCATAAGCTGAGTATACCTCAATAACTGCCAATCTTCAATTAAATTCAAAAGCTAGCTAAAATTCAATAATGGCCAATATTTATATTTTAATATATAAGTTTAATATTTCAATTATGTGCTAACTTTTCTTTAATACCCCAACATTGATACAATTATGTGAGTCAAGCACCTTTTCTTTTTATATTTTATTTTATATTACAGCCATGCCAAATCTTAAATTGTATCTTTTATTCAATATAAGTCATATGTTTCCAACTCTATTTTATTTACTATGAACCTTTCTCCTGGTATTTAATATGGTCTCAACACATAAAAGGACAGATGGTAAGAAGTGGTTCTAATTTGATATTTCTCATGCTTTTCTTTCAGGAAATTTATTAAATTAATTTAATTATCCAAATGGTTTTATTCATAAATCCGTATGTGGTGAGTTTGGTAATATTAAATGAACCCTGAGATATAATGAAAATATAATAAAAACATTTCAAATCAACTTTTTCTATTACAACTTTTAAATTCTTTTCTCCCCCCCCCCCACAAAACACCACAATATATATATATATATATATATATATATATATATATATATATATATATATATCTTATCCGTCGCTCACTCTAATTCGGCAGTCTCCGAGAGGAATGAGTGACAGATCTTGGAACCTCCTGGAGCTAGAGCGGCTCAAGGGTTCCTACAAAACCTTCCCTTCCTAGCTAGCCAAACATTTGTTTCTTGGTGTTTCATTGAATTGAAGTCAAAGAAGACTTATATGTTTTGTTTTAGATGCAAGAACTTGTCTCCATCTGCAGATGGAACACCTGATTTTAGCCAGTCTAGTTCAAACATTCAACGCAAGTGTAGTTCAAGTTTTAACAGTAATTTTAATAATATGTATCATTTTAAATATGCAATATTAACCCTTTCTGGACAGTGGGCTTCTCCAGCAGCCAGCACAAAGCCGTGACTGGCTGACGGTGGGCTTCTATAGCAGCCAGCACAGAGCCGTGACTGGCTGACGGTGGGCTTCTCCAGCAGCCAGGCCACTCCTCACTCTTTATCGTTGGTTTCTCCAGCTCTTTTAGACTTTAATTTAACTTTTTGGATGCCTTTCAATTGAATACTATATTGCTTTGAGGTTACTGAATACAAAAATACGAATATATTTTTTTAATTCGCTATTATTTTGAAAATATACCTAATATACAAAATTTGACTTTTAGTAGTAGTTAGACACGTAAAGGTGCAAAACAATTTATTTTATAAAAAACAAAAACTACATTTATTTATTCCTTTTTATATAAAATGTAGAATTTTGAAATATTAATGTGGAAAATATATCGCACTCCCCATTTTATATTAAATTTGCCACACATGAACAATAAGAGCTAACTATGAATTTTAACTTGTATATTTATCTTCAGCGAGTGAAATACTGTCAATATTGTATATTTTTATGTAAAAGACAAATTTCATGTAGACCAGTGTTATTATGAGCAAGAGGGCGCGTTGCAGGTATGGAGTCGGGGACCACCAGGACCTTCTCTTTTGTTTATCTGTCAACAGAATTATGACAATTATACCTGCACTGGGACCTTCGCAAATTTTTCAATATACCTTCTTCAGTTTATATCTGGACTAGTTATAGAGCAGTTGTCCGCTACTTTTTGTGTGTTTCATTAAATTATTATATTACGAAATGGCAGAAGAGCAGAGGTACACATTAGACGAAGCTATTAGCAAGATTTTAGGGAGTGATTTTGAAGAACCACCAGATTTTTCTTAAGTGTCAGACGATGAAGGATCACTAAATTTGGCTGTTCTTGGAACTTCTGGGCTTTCTACCAGACACCCTGCCAAAGAAGTATCTTCCTCAGAGGAATCTTCATCCTTGGAAGAAGAAGAAGTTTCAAGATCCACAAAGCGGGTTTTGAAGTGGAAACAGAGGAATTTGAGCCCTAATAAGCATCCCTTTGATTCAACTCATTCAGGTTTGTCCAAAGACGTTGATGTTGGGAATGGGCATCCATTAGATTTTTTAAAATTGTTTATGACGGCTGACATTTTGTTAAAAATTTGTGAAGAAACAAATAAATATTTTTTATAATACTGAAACATGTCTCGACAAGTTAATCAAAATTGGACTGATCTCACACCAGACGAATTATTATTATTTTTTGCAGTCTGCTTTAGTATGACGTGCGTGAAGAAATTGTCTATACCAGAGTACTGGTACAAAAACAAAGTATTAGAGACTCCCAAGTCTCAAATACTTTAAATAGTGGCAAGTTATTATCCAGAGACCGGTACAAAAGTATTTTGAGATACCTTCATTTTGCTGACAAGGAAACTGCTAATCCTAAGGATGTATTGAGAAAAATCCGTCCAATTTTGAACCATTTCAAATCCACTTTTTGGACATTATATACTCCACTAGAAAATCTGTGTATTGATGAGTCCCTGATGCTCTTCAAAGGACGATTACTGATAAAACAATATCTACCGGCAAAGCAGAGCAGATTCGGCGTGAAAATTTTTGAAATTTGCAATTGTTCCTCCTATTATGTTTTGGATTTTATAGTGTATTGTGGCTCATCAACAGACATAAAGGCATGTGGCTTAGGAGTATCAGGAGATGCCGTAGCCACCTTAATTGAACCTTATCTACAAAAAGGCCACACTTTATACGCGGATAACTGGTATTCCAGCCCGGCGTTATTTTCCTGGTTGTATGAAAGGCTTACAAACGCTTGTGGTACAGTCAGGTCAACAAGGAAAGACATGCCTAAAATTACGGAGAAGCTGGAAAAAGGAGAGTTTGTTTTTTGTTCAGTTTCTGGACTTATGCTTGCATTGAATTGGCACGACAAAAAAGACTATAAAACAGGAAAAATTAAAATGAAACCGACAGCCGTAATCGATTACAATAAAAATATGGGAGCCGTAGGCAAAGTGGATATGGTCATCAAAACTGTCGAGACAATTCGAAAATCACAGGAATGGTACCGGAAACTTCTCTTTCACATACTGGATTTGTCAGTGTTCAATAGTCATTGCTTATACAAACAAAATAAATAAAAAAGTGTTAACGGCTGACTTAGATTTAATTGAAAATATAATTGAAGAGTGCGGAAGAGGGGAAAAGAGACCTTCTGGAGGACGAAGAAGCCCTTATCCCTCAAGATTGAATGTAGCAGGGCATTTACTGGAAGAGTGGGATAAATACAAAAGATGTTATGTTTGTGCGCAAAATAATAAGCGAAAAACAAACAAAATTATAATGCAGGGAATGCCAGACAACTAAACTCCTCGTCAAAAAAAACGCAACACCCCAAAATTTATTGATTTAACAGGTTTTTTATTAAAAAAAAAATTATTATATTTATGTCTCTAATCAGAAAAAGACAAAGGAGGAGAACAACTACATTTTCTGTTTAATTCCAGTACTTCTTGTTATCTCTAATCCCATTTGTTATAAAGAGCACTAATACCATAGTCCTTCTTATCAACTTAGGGATGCAAACAAAGTGACTAGGGCTCAGTATTCGTGTTAATTTCAACAAGTAAACATTTTTTTATAATTATGGCCCGGTTGGATAGGGATGATACGGTGAGGGCAGTCACGATGCACCAAGAAGGCCGTAGCACGCGTTACATAGCCAATCGGTTAGGGGTACATTTTTCTACTGTCGCACGGGCCTTAAAACGATTTATAGAGAGACAGGAGGATACTCAAGAAGACCTGGATCGGGCCGACCACGGGTCACAACACCGCAAGACGACCGCTATATCCGGCTCCAGACTCTCAGAAATCGGCAAATCACAGGTAATGACCTAAACAACTTGTTGGCTGGTGTCAGAAACTTACATGTTTCGGTGTCAACAGTTACTAGACGAGTGAGGGATAGTGGACTGAGGGCACGAAGGCCCATGGTTGGACCTCTTCTTACCAGAGAGCACCGAAGAGCCCGCCTTAGGTTTGCCCAGGAGCACCGGGATTGGCCTGTCGATGATTGGAAACGAGTCCTGTTCACCGATGAGACCAGAGTGGCTCTAAACTCTCCCGATGGACGCAGAAGAGTGTGGAGGAGGCCAGGAGAACGAAACAGCCAATGCTGTATAGTCGCAAAGGAGCCATATGGTGGAGGCTCTTTGATGTTTTGGGGTGGCATCACATGGGAAGCTCGCACGGAGTTAGTTCCGATTCGTGGGGGGTCTTTGACTGCACAAAG
Source organism: Gonocerus acuteangulatus (assembly GCA_946811695.1). Taxonomy (NCBI): domain Eukaryota; kingdom Metazoa; phylum Arthropoda; class Insecta; order Hemiptera; family Coreidae; genus Gonocerus; species Gonocerus acuteangulatus. Next base: position 83,388,475 of record OX328123.1, read on the forward strand.
ATACTTGGCAGAGATTCTGGAGGACCACGTCATGCCATACATGCCATTTATTGGAGAAAATGCATTGCTCATGCATGACAATGCTAGACCTCATGTTGCCCATATTGTTAGGGACTACCTAAACGAGGTCAATATTGACACATTACCATGGCCAGCGAGGAGTCCTGACCTAAATCCCATCGAACATTTATGGGACAGATTAAAAAGATGTGTTCGAGCCAGGGAACCAGCACCAATCAACCGCAGGGAGCTTGAGGTTGCTGTTTTGGAAGAGTGGGAAAGAATACCTCAGGAGACCGTTCAGGACTTAATCAGGAGCATGCCCAGACGTATGGAGGCTGTCATTCGTGCCAGAGGTGGCAACACATCTTATTAGAGATAAGAATAATCAATTTAATTAAAAAAAGTTAAATTTTTTTTTTCAGTTTTAGGAGTAAATGTTTTTTTTTTTTTTTGTAATTAAAGGAATTAAGTTTTTTTTTCTGAAATTCATTTTTTATTACTCCTATATACTTTTCTGATATGACACAATCAGGTATCATCAGCAAAAAATTGTTAAATCAATAAATTTTGGGGTGTTGCGTTTTTTTTGACGAGGAGTTTATTTGTGCCTTTTCCTGTTTACGGGACTATCACACCAAAAAAAAAAAAAATATGTAAATATAATTTTGAATATCATTTTCCAATTTTGGCTATACATTTTTTAAAGTATTAGTTATATATAGTTCAGTTAGTTTTAAAAAAAAAATGATTTTTAAATTTAATCAGTTCTTTAGTTTTTTTTACTTCATAAAAACTTATAAAAACTTTTTAAAAAATATTGAAAAACCAAAAAAAATTTAACTCCGCCTGTGTCTGGTCCAAAGCCCAGAATCAAAAAGGAGAATGGAAAGATTTTTTTTTGTCGAATTATAAAGTATAAAAAAGAATTTTCAAAAAAATAAATAAATGAAAATCTAAATTGATAAAATTTTAAATATTTTTTAAATAATAAATAATCATTGGTGATATAATTTAATAGCCATTGATATAAGATGAGGGAATTTTTTTTATTAAGAGAAAAAATTTGTATTATTTATTGTTAAAATATGTTGTATGTGATGTCTTTCTAAAACTTTTATTAATAATTGTAACTATACTTCTTTTAAAATATTGGAGACAGAAAAGCAATAAGTATGTCGACAAAATTTACTTCGAAAACCTTGAAATGGCTAAAAACAAGACAATTGTGGGAAACGCGTGGAAGGGAGCTAGAAAGTAGCCGTCAGGAAGGACAGGCAGGTATCGGAAAGTCCCCGTCACCAGGTACTCTCGCTCATACCACGCCCACCGTCTCGATAGGGTTAAAAATGGCACATATTATTATATCCTCAAATTATAAGATTTTCAAATACATAAGAAACCTCTTCTAACTGAATTCTCTAATCCAGCGTTTTCTCTAATCTGACTGTACCCTGGTCTCGACGACGCCGGATTAGGGAGAGTCTACTGTAAATACTCTTGTAGATGACCCAAAATATATCTAAATACATTTTTGTTCTTTCGCTTATGGTCGGAAAAGTACTAATCCTTTGTAATGCACCACTTTATTTTGTATGCTTTATATGTTTTGTCCTTTATTTATTTCGCACCTCATCAGGGGCACTTCTTGTTAAGAAGTCCCTCTACGGAGGCAAGCGTAACACATTTGAAATTAAGGAATTATTCGAAAACAAATATTCTCATTAAGACATAAAGAGAGTTAGGATTTCATATATGTTCCTTATTATATCTAAAACAGTTGAGAAATCATGGTAAATTGACAGTAACCAATCGAAAAAAATGTCCTATAAAAATATTTCTGAAGTAATTTTCAATGAGACAGTCAAATTCGTTGATTTTGTTTTTTTGAAAAGTTCTTTCTGTCTGTTCCACTTCGTTCTTTTATTGCTTGATATTTTAGTAATTATTTCTGGTAGTAAAATGTATTTATCAGTAGAACAGTATACATAAAATAAGCAACAATTTTTTCTTGTTAGAAATAGAGCTGTTCGAGCGGAATTCGAAGATGAGTATGAGTCACTATAGATAAGAACAGAAATGCCCTAAGATCCTGCATATTGGAGATCTTCACCTGCTATATGCTACTTAATAAACATTTAATTTAATACTTACTATTAAGCATGCTGCTCATATCCTTAATTTTCTTGAAATTTCTAATCTGCTTAATGAGATTTGTAAGTTCTTCATAACGCTTTTCCTTCGCTGAACGTACAACTCTTTTGGTATCTTCTTCATCATCACTGAACTGAAAGTAAAGATGTATTATAAATATTTCAATTGTTTATGGTAAATTTAGCAGTAGTAGTAGTTGTATATGTTAACAGTTGCTAATATTTCTGGAGAAACAATGCAAATTTAATACCGTAGAAGTTAATTTAGAAACTAATATAAAGTAATGCAAGTTAGGCTCATAAGGAAGATATATTAGTGTAGAACTATATTCTAACTGGCCTCAAAATATATATGAACAGATAAATGGACTTTAAGTTAAAATTAAACAATTTATTATAGTGATAGGAAAATAATTTGTGACATCTTAATGAGTCAGTAATTGTCTATCCTCAAATGAATCACATTCACTGTAAGCCTCCTATTTATGAAAGTACTAATCAGTAATCATAAGGGATATTCATTACAACCAACATATAATGGTGTGGAATTCTTACTGTAAATGTTGCAGTGGGTTTGGTAATCTGCTCCTCCTCTGATGAGCTTTCTGATTCGGAATCAGTTCCGGTAGCAAAGAATCTGCTCATTTTGAAATGTAGTTTGTTGTATCAAACTGTATTAACTGCTTGTATAAGCTTCCAGCATATGGCGTTGATGAAATGACGAAACAGGATACCTGAAATTTATTAAGAACAAATAAACAAAATACACTAGAGGCTTTAAGCAACTTCGAAATTCACAACAAAGAAACATCAATACGAACAATTAAGTACAAAACTAAAGACCAACCTCAAGCACTGCCAGGAAAAGCACCATGCAACCAGAAAGGTTGGGTTAGATAGTGCAGAGAAGTATTAAAAATAAGGTAATCCAAAGAAGCTCTCTGATTGGAGTAGTTGCAATCGAATATAGTTGCACGACCTAATTAACCAATTTCTCACCTAGCATAGTTATTATATGAATTGTTAATGTTTTTCGTAAGGTTAAAAATATGAGTTTAATAAATATTTATAAAATATTTATTCTGTGGAACCCTGTTTTGTGAAATGGTACTTATAAGCACCTCGATGTTCAAACGTAACAATAACGACTTGCATTGAATTAATATATTAGCATAAATATGCTTTAGCGATAACTAAACTGAAGAATAAAAAACATTAGAAAAAAGTATCCAGTGGCGTTCACGCATGCGTGTTGCCCATTTACGAAAAAGAAGACTTTATAGTTTTCCTGTATATTTGAGGAGCTTGGTATCAAAGTTGGACAACTCCATTTTTTTCAGTTTTGAGATTTTGGTCGATTCTTAAGGAGCTTTTTATACTGCATTCGGTTTTACAACCGTTTTGCATTAAAAACAGACAGAAAATAGTTAAAATAGCGTTTTTTGCACCCTTCAGTATCAAAATATTGACAATTCCAACATAGTTTGGTTTCAAAAACAGACAACTCCATGACTTGGTTTCAAACATGGACAACCCCACTATTTAAAGTGTGTTTACGGCCTTAATACTCATATAATTTTGTAATGCATTTGAAAACATGTTTTTTGGACCTGGGAGAATAACATATAAAAAAATCACCGTGATACTGACAACCCTATAGTAGATATGGTTTTTTACCTGTCCTGTAAAAAAATCAAAAGTTGAGTTGTCCAACTTTGATACTAAGCTCCTCATTTATATTCTTCAATTTGAGCAGAAGGCTCATTTTTTTTTTTTTTTTTTTTTTTTTCATTTTACATTATTTTTATTTAAATTTTAACGTCCATTTCATTAACTACAAATTTTGGGACGGACTATCTTTAGGTTACCACCCTTTTCTAGTCAGGATAGGGCTGATGCCTTGTCTTTTTTCTAAAGAAAATCCACCACCCCATAGTGGGAATCGAACCCACGACCTTTGGAACGGAGTGATAAGTGCTCACGCGTTTAACGCGACCAGTATATATATACATGGAGGACCCAGGTTCAAAACTCGAGCGCACACTATAGATTTCATCTTCTAGTATCGTTGTTCGGGGGTTGGATTTGGGGTCCTAGGTCGTCCCTAGGCTCACCCTGCCTTTAATTAATTTATTAATTAAGGGGTACATGCAAAGGGAAAAAATGAGGCAGCCGGAGCATAGTGCTGACCACACTATCTCCCTAGTGCGCCGTATGTTCAAGAATCAGATAACTCTACAGTATCTGCTCCTCTTAGCCCGTGTGGCCTGTTACGGGACTGATATATATATATATATATATATATATATATATATATATATATATATATATATATATATACATATATATATAAGTACACACACACACACACACAACAAAAAAAATGCCAAAAAGCTGAAAAATATTATACATTAAACATTTTATTTATTTATATTTACATATATATATATATATATATATATATAACTATAGTAAATATTATATAGTATAACCTAGAGGTAGATCAGCACCGGTTTTAACACTACATTTAACAGACCTGGTACTGGTATAAATGTCAATAAAAAATATATATATTTGTTACTAATATATACAAAGTAACATTAAGTTCATTCAATGTACTCTCTACTTATAGCTACAAACGTAATTTATGAAAGTAATATATATTATGTAGTAGAAACGTTGAATTGAAATTTCACAATGAGTTAAAATGACTGGACTGGTAAATCTAGTGTTAAGACATAGATGGGTAAAAATCACCTGCCTGTTTGTCTGTATGTTTGTTCCTTATACAAATCCACACCGTTCGACCGATTTTGACCAAACTTGGAATACAGGTAGATCTTAATACTGGGAGTGTCGTAGGCTAAGCCATAAACGTCTACCACCTGTCTATGTGTATGTTTGTTCCTGATACAAATATCTAAACAGTTTGACCGATTTTGATCAAACTTGGCACACAGGTAGATCTTCATACGGGGAGAGTCATAAGGCTAGGTCAAAAACGTCTACCAGCAGTCTGTCTGCATGATTGTTCGTTATACACATCCACACCGTTCGACCGATTTTCATCAAACTTGCCACACATGTAGGTCTTGATCCTGGGACTGTCATAGGCTAGGTTAAAATCGTCTAGGACTAACAATTCCGAGGTCTCGGATTCGAAGCTATGAACCCGAACTGTTACAGATTTGTGTTATTTGATTTTAATATTACTTATTTGTTTTCTAATTTATTTGGGTTTTTCTAGATGCAGAAAGTAGGTGTGTCATAGCACGCCGGGTAACAGCAAGTACAGATATAAAATCAACAAGTACATGATAAAAATAGGCTCACCGATGAGAAAACGGAGAACTATGCCTCAAAACTATAACCCATATAAAGGGGATTGACTTTGTATGAAAATTATAACTTAGTACTTCTTTGGAAAGGCGGTATCTCCTCTTTAATAGAATTCATTTGTAACCTTTAAATTGACTGTTCAATGTTATTATGTTCTCGATAAGATGATTGATGATAAAATACCCTTTAAATGCTTGTCTATAAAATGCATTTAGCATTTTTTGTATCTTGTCAACTGTTTGTGAAGGCTTCTAATTTGTGCTGTTTTGGATTTTAAGTAATGGAACTCCAGTATGGCAACTAGTTTAACTGAGGAACAGAAAAAAAAAATTGAAGAGAACAGGAGACTTGCTTTAGAAAGACGTGCAGCAAAAATAGCAGAAGCAGAAAGGCTTAAAAAAGCTGCTATTGCTCCACAACCTGCAGCAACTGAATCATTTTATAGAAAACCTGAGAATTTTCTTAATAATTCAAAACCCAGTCCTCCTAATTTGAACACTGTAGGATTTAAGCCCAAAGGATTTCAAAGTAACCCTTTCAAAGTTAATTCTCCTAATAAAACAAAATCTCTTAACGATGGCATTTTGGCAAGTAGAAGTGCCCCTGATCCTGCACAGAAAACATGGAATGTCACAACTGATGCTCTGTTGGGCACTGTCAGTCTCATTTCCAAAGACAGATTTGTATTGGAAATAGGTTACAATTCCAAGTTGATTGATTTGTGCAAAACTATTCCTGGGAGAATGTATGGTAAATTGTCACTGTTATTTTCCTTCTTTTTTTTTTTTTTTTTTTTTAATATACCAAATGAGCTATTTATTGCTATTAGGAAACTAAAATTATAATTTATGTATATTATATTAGATTGTATTATAATCTAAAACAATTTATTTCTGTAAATATTGACTTGTATTCTTTCCATTTTTCTGAATATTTCTATTTTTTTTATCTCTATTAGTTTTGACATTTTTGAACATTGATATTATTTATTTGGATTTCTTTCTGGAATTAAAACGAAGACCGCAAACAATGCTAATAATTTATTTATTTAAATTTTAACGACCATTTATAAATTACACAGATTCTTGAGGCTAAGTCTCGAGGCATGGAGTGCTCACGCCTTAACACCCATGGACTTCAGGTCTCCTAATCATGTATTAAAAAAAACATAAATCTTAATGATAATTATTAAGGAAACAATTTTATGAAAAATTAAGGAAGTAAATACTAATATATAAAGAATGAAATTTTCATTTGGTCTTATTCCGTTATATAAAGTTTAATAAGTAATATTAATATAGAACTTTCTTGTCAACTTAACATTAATTATTATTTACATAAGTTTACTGTTTTAATTTAAAAAGAGTCTGTTCTTTAACAGGCCAGATGCTGTGGAGGCATCTGATTCCAAAAATGTTATATCTCAACCAATGCAGTTATTTTCCTTTTTCTTTTCTTTTTTCCTAAAAAACAAAAAATATAAATGAATCCCGAATCAGGCCACGAGGGCAAGATACTCTTTGAGGTATCTGATTTTTTACTATAATGCCCACTAGAGAGACAGTGAGGTCAGTACTATACTCAGGCTGCCTGATTTTCCCCTTTGTGGGTACCCATTAAATTAATTAAAGACAGTGTGCCTAGGGAAGGTCTGCCACCCCGAATCCAAATCTAGAAAGACGACACTATACAATAAAATCTTTACAAGGCGTCCGAGTTTTGAACACGGGTCCTCCAGAATATGATTTGAGTGCTCTATGACTGAGCCACAATTGCCCTCTTGTTTTAATAATACTATTACTAAATTAATAAACTGGTCTCAATTTGGAGAGAATTTATTATTTAAAGAATTTTCTATTTTGAAAATAAGTTGAGGAAATGAGCTTTCCCCAGCAATCAGTTGTTTACTGGATAAAATATGCCTGCTAAGTGGAGCATTTATTATATTTTGACATTATTTCTTTAAGGTTAATGGCTCTAATAACCACTAAATCAATTAATGTTCGCTGTTTGTATAATAGTTACACATTTAGAATCTAACCTATTATTTGAAACTTGCTATAGAATGATAGGCATACAACTTCTTTGTGCTCAATAACCCAATTTTTTGGGGGAATGGTGAAAAAAAAGATCATTAACACTGTTGAACTTAAAGAAGTTTGAAACAATTTTTGCTGCTTTAGATCAATTTGAAAATAGATGCCCCCATTCATAAAGAAGTCTGCTGTCCTACCCTGTCATATAATTGATATAATTATAATTACTTCTCTCAACATTTTAGATGTACCAAGAAAATCCTGGACTTTTCCTCTGAAGGAATATGAAAATTTTAAGAAAATCACTGCACAGTTGTCACCACAAATTATTATAGGGAACTTACCAGCAAGCATTGTAAAGGTAGGCACTTCATTTTGTATTTAATTACTTCAATATACAGGTCATTAATATTTAAATTATTATTAGAATCATGTATATAGTGGTTAATGCCTTGGATTCTCATGCAGGAGATGGCTGTTCGAGTCCCACTTGCTGCAGGGATTTTTCTCATTCCAAAGCCCGTGGAGAAAATTCCCTGCTGCACCATGTATGTCGTCGCTAATGGCCTAGAAGTCAGTGCACTGCCAAAAAAAAAAAAAAAAAAAAAAAAAAAAAAAAAAAAAAAAAAAAAAAAAAAAAAAAAAAAAAAAAAATCCAGAATTTTGGGAAACACAATTTGGACGTTTCAGCATGCTCTTTGGCAGTTTTCTTCAGCTTAAAGATAAATATATAAAATCAATGAAGAGAATGATTAAATTGTAAGCAATATATTAGATTTTAAAACATTTTTTATGTACATATTAAGTAACAAAATTAATATATTTGCTGTTTGATTATTCTCTTCCTTAATTTTGCGTATTTATTTTTAGCTGAAAAAGGCATTGAAAGAATCAAAATTGTAGATTTTTTTTCCCAAAATGTGGTTGTTTTCTTAATCAAAAACTATCTATTCAGTGTATTCTTATCCCCTCAACAGCTAACTATTTGCATCTCATTGTAAACCTCTAGAAAAATATTATATATTTTATCTAGAGAGATTTTCCCATGGTTTTACATTGTTGGAATACTTCAGGTATCTGTTAGTTTTCGTTCTGCATCCCTGTCTGGTATTAACCACTCAGAGTTAGAGGATTAGAGATAACAGTTTCAGTGGAAAATATCAATTTCTCATCAGTTAGTTTGGAAGCTCTTTGCTGAGAAGATTTCTCTCTGCAAATATCTTTTTATCTTCAAAAGAAAACATTCAGTGTTCGGTTTTAAATCAATCCCTCGCTAAATTGATGCCTACACTCGCCCTGCCTTGCAAATTTTTCCTTTGCTCTTTCTGGATTCTGTCGCCGACAAGAGTCGCAGCCTACCTGGCTTAACTTTCTTTAAGTTTTTGTCGTAATCTATTTTGTTTATTCTTTTTTTAATTTTTTACATTTTGTTGTTGCACATATTTTTTTACAAACGTTTTGCCATTGTTTCACTAACCATTTTACATAAAGCCTCATTATTTAATTTTGCCATGTTTCTTATTAACGCATTAACAAAGTATAAAATGTTTGTTTTTTTGTTGTTGTTGTTGTTTTTTTTTCACATTTGTTGAATCACAGACGCTTCAAGGGAGGGACTATTCGGTTTTCAATCAAACTCTTGCTAAATTGGCACGCTGGCCCCCACCCTTCCCCTTTCTAAGTGACAGCCCACTAAATCCCAGTTCACTCTTGCTCAAACCTCCCAACAGTTCACTTCTAATTGCTCATGTAGCTAAGTTTTCGTACCTCAATCCTGCCCTTTTCCTTGCCATGTTTTACTCCCCGCCCATCTATATATAGCTAAAGGTTTGATGATCACAGATTAATGATAAGTTGAACAGAATATTTTATTTAAGATGTTTAATGGATAACGTAACTTCCTCTGCTCGCATGAACCAGCAAAGGTTCAATAATTTCACCCTAGTATCGCTGTTAAATTACAGTTCACTCAGTTCCCAATATTCAGCAATGGCTTTAAATGACAAAAACATGGCATAAATTACCAAGGTAATTTAGGCTCGCATATTGAAGAAGTTTGCTGCTCTATAAATTTAGATATAGGACAGCAGAAGAAGGTTGCTGCTACACTGATCTAAATGGAAGCTATCCTAGCAGAGAAGATCTCTGCTACACTGATCAAGAGGGAAGTGAGCCAAGTGAACTAGATTGGTGGCTACACTGATCTAAATGGAAGCTATCCTAGTGGAGGCATGTGACAAAGGCTACCCTGAACGAGATGGAAGCAAGGCATATGACAAAGGTTGCTGCTACACTGATCAAGATGGAAGCAAGGCATGTGATAAAGGTTACTCCTACACTGATCAAGGTAGAACCTAGGCAAGTGAAGACGATAGATTGTAGTTCAGACTAAATTGTATTAAATTATGTGTTTTTAGAAATTAACATTGTGAAAGAAAACTTCACTTTTTGCGTAAAGAGATTTTTGTAAATAAATAAATATTTGAAAGTGTTTATGGTTCTTTTCTATGTTGATTAAATCTGCAGGAAGAGCATATTTTGATTAAGAAGTAAAAGTCAGTCATAAATTTAACTTTTTCATTTTATTTTAATAGTAAATTAATTTAATACTTTTTTTTATTCTTTTGTCCTAGGTATTTTCTAATAATTGGGATTCTTCAGTTGATTTTAGAAGCATTGATATATCTCGAATTGAGCCAACTCTTCTGAGTGTTCTCTATCCTTTTCAAAAAGAAGGTGTGCAGTAAGTATAAAAAATCTCTCTTCTTTACAATTTGTTTTATTATAATCAATTAATGATAGCTACTAGCAGTGTTCTCTTAGAAATTCTTCACATTTTAGTCCTTCTCTTTTATTTTATAGAAATAATACCAACAAGGATGAGGAATAACCCTTCACAGCTGTACAACATACTTTTATTTTAACGTTAATTATTTTCAGATTCGGGGAATGGAATAAGCATAAATCATGAAAACTTTCTATAAAATTTTGATGACTAGATGAAGGGTATTAATTAATAATACCAACAAGGATGAGGAATAACCCTTCACAGCTGTACAACATACTTTTATTTCAATGTTTCGGACCGTTCGTCCATCTTCAGGCAATCTACAATAGTATACTCATTACTAGAAACAGCCGAAAACAAGCTTTATAATAACTATCAACCACAAACCTTAAATCATCTAATGCAATTATTAAATTTTATTTACTTAATTATAAACTCACCAGTGACAGGATATGGTGAGTTTATAATTAAGTAAATAAAATTTAATAATTGCATTAGATGATTTAAGGTTTTTGGTTGATAGTTATTATAAAGCTTCTTTTCGGCTGTTTCTAGTAATGAGTATACTATTGTAGATTGCCTGAAGATGGACGAACGGTCCGAAACATTGAAATAAAAGTATGTTGTACAGCTGTGAAGGGTTATTCCTCATCCTTGTTGGTATTATTAATTAATACCCGTCATCAAAATTTTATAGAAAGTTTTCATGATTTATGCTTATTCCATTCCCCGAATCTGAAAATAATTAATTTATCTTTCATGAATAATTGAATTTTAGAGTTCTATTTATTTCTGTCTGTTTTAATATTTCCATTTAGCATACTAAAATTGTGATGTAGCTGGACAGAAAAGGTTTTCTGGCTAAATTGTAGATTAATTTGTTGTTTATTATACTACCTATATAATTGTTCATATCATTTTGTTTTGTTGTTGAAAATTGATGGTCTGTAAAAAATATATATATGATATAGCACTATTTAAGTTTTAATTTATTTACACTAACATCAAGTTGGTGTTAGTCAATTTAATGTTATTTGCAGGTACATTGAAAACTTAGTAATGGATAAGTCTTTAAAATCATGTGATTATGCAAAAGTAGATATTTAAATTTTAACAATTATTTATTATTGTCTACAAATTTTAGGACGGGTTATCTATAGGTTACCACCTTTTTCTAGCCAGTATAGGGCTGATGCCTCTTCTTTTTTTTAAAGAAAAGCCTGATGGCCCCTAGTGGGAATTGAACCCATGACATTAGGCAAGGAGTGCATACGCCTTAGCACTCACAGCCACAAGTGCTCCAAAAGTAGATATATTGATAAAGGTTAAACAATATTATTTTGTACCTGGTTGGTTGTACCTGGTTGGTTTGTTGTTTACCTGGTTATAAAACCATCATAAAATTGAGACATGTTTTTTGTTACTTGCCTGAAAGGTGATTTAGTGAAACGTTGCTTCCTTTCTTTGTTTTCTGAAACATTATTTTATTATTATTTCTTTGTTTAGATTTGGTGTATCAAAATCTGGTCGCTGCATGATTGCTGATGATATGGGACTGGGAAAAACCATTCAAGCATTGGGTATTGCAGATTATTATCGAGATGATTGGCCCCTACTTATTGTATGTCCATCATCAATGAGGTATTTTTTTGTTTTAAATTCATCGACTATCTATAATACTAGAAGAACTTGAATAAACAAGGCTGCAAATTTTAATCTTCTCCTTGCCCAGAACATATTTGTCCTTCACCTCAATTTTGAGACATTTTAAAGGATTTAAAAAAAAACAAAAAAAAACAAATAACAAAAACAAAAATTCACGAAAACAGCAATAGTAAAATAGCTTTATCTAAAAAACACAAAAATTAAACTTAAAAATAAATTAGCACACTTAATTAATTAACAAATCAGAAAACTGAATTAATTAATGTAAATACATAAGATTAAATAAAACACACTAAAATTGGAAATTGTGTAGGAGGGCTGTTAGATGGCTTATTTATAGTTCCTTAAAGGAAGAAGTAGAGGGGCCGTTCTTGAGTACGACTGGGAAATGGGGGGGAGGTTGCCTAGGTGAACAAATTGTAGCGGGTTGGTCATGTAATATTTTGTATCTCGGTTTCTACAGTTTTAAAGTGAGACTAACATGTACCATAATTTTTAAAAATGTTTATAATAAAGTGTTGACTCAGTAATTATGGAGGTACCAAATTTGTGGTGTCTCCCAGTGGTCTAGTAGCTAACACCTTAGATTCTAATGCGGGAGATGGTGGGTTCGAGTCCCACTGGTGGCAGGAATTTTCTCATCTCAAGGGTTGAGATGTCAATGCGCCATAAAAAAAAAAAAATAATAAGAAATTTAGCATGAAAAGTCAAAAGGTCCATTTGAGAACATTCTCTCCTACACGTAAGAGATCCTGCTTCCTTATACGGGTCCTTACTGTAGTCAGTCAGCCGAATTCAGATTTTGGTCCTAGTTAGGTGTTTCCAGATTCAATATTTATAATATATAATCTTGAATCTCTAAGGAATTTGTTCAAAACTACTTTTTGGTTTACAGTTCTTTATAAATTAGCATATTTGATGATTTATTTCAATTTTTAAAAACATTCCTTATTTTAGATACCAATGGGATGAAGAAATCAGGAAAAATTTGCCGAAAGTCCCAAGTTATTCAATTTATGTTTTGAATAGTAACAAAGATGTAATTGAGAGGGCTAAAGTTGTTATTTTGTCATATGATCTTATGGCTACAAAAAAAGACTTTCTTAAATCATACGGATTTGGAGTCATAATTGTAGTAAGTACTTACTTGAATAATGTTACCCACCTAATCTATATTAATTTTCTCTAAAATGATGGTTCATAATTTCCTTGTCACTACGTGCTCCAACATTAGTTCCTTTACTGGCAAATGATGAAAATATTGACATCCATAAACCCTGCTTCTAAACATAAAGCCTGTTCTTAACTTGGAATATCATAAATATATTTAAATACATTGAGTTTATTAAATATCAATAATTAATGAATATTTGAGAAAATTTATTTCCGATGGAAAATTATATAAATTAGCATGAGGGCCTTATTTATAATTTCGGAGAACTTTTTTTTTAAAAAAAATGTCACAAATGGAACCTTCCTTTGAAATTTGCTAAAAGGTGCCATTTGTAATTATTTTTCTTGAAAAATAAAAATTTAGAACTACTTTTACATTATTTTCAATTTTATCTCTATATGATGCTCAGTATTATTACTAAAAGAGATGAGAACTTAAATAATTATAATATGATGACAGTCAAAACCTGTTTCGTTCTCTATAAATTTAATGATTTTCTGTGTATTGCAAAACAGTTAATGACCTGTTTTTGCATGTATTCTTATTTGGGGGGGAAGGACTTTTCTGATTTAATCTGAAAACAGTTTAACATCTCCTAATTCGTCAGTGTAATGACTTTCGCCAACCATGAAAAAAATTGCCCATTTGATTAAACACCACGTTTTCTGTTCTTTTTATATATCTCTACTGTATCAGCTATCCTAAGTTTTTGACTTCTGGATATGACATTTTGTTTTTATTTTTTTTTTTTTTTACGGTGGTATGCATGGGTAATTATGAAGTACTTTATTTTTATAGGACGAATGCCACAGTTTGAAAAGTATTAAAACTAAAAGAACAAAATCAGCCTTGGACCTAGTTGGAAAAATACGAAGAGTTATCCTGCTTAGTGGAACTCCTGCTTTATCAAGGCCTTCCGAGCTTTTCACCCAGATTAAAGCTCTCCAGCCTAATCTATTCAAGGATATGTAATGAGAAATTGATTGAAATATTTTGTACCATTATAGTCATTTGAAGGATATTTATTGAATCATTAGTCAGAAATATTGTTTAAATAAATTTTAGTATTTATAAAATTGATACTTTTACTTTTTTCAATAATGTATTGATATACATTTTATGTTAAAATATAGACATTAATTTTTTTTATATATATATTTATTTTTTAGGGTAGAATATGGTATTAGGTACTGTGATGGTAAGCAGGATAAGTTTGGATGGAATTTCAATGGGTCCTCGCATTTAGAGGAATTAAAAGTAGTTCTTGAAGAGAAAGTAATGATTAGACGCTTGAAGACTGATGTACTAGATCAGTTGCCATCTAAGACAAGGTATCTGCTGTTACATTAAGTCAATCTTTTTAATCATTACATATCTAAGAAATGTGACACTTTAGATCAAATCCCCCCAAAAACTAACAGTTCCAGGCCCTCCTAAAAACAGTTTGCCTATAAAGGTTATAATATCAGAGTATTGGGCTAAGATATAGGCCCTAAGAACCTAATAATACCCTCTCACTTATTCGTGCATTTCCAACTTGGCCAGTTTTTGTTAAATAATGGCCGCTATGACGATCAAATTTATTATAAAATTTCTGGTATTTAAAAATTCAGGCCCTTAGGGTAACGATTCAGGGTTATTATAGACTCTCTGATTACTTAAACGATCGGGGTTGTATGAACTCTATGTAAGTTAAAACAGTCATTATTTAACGAAAACTGGCCCAGTTAGAATTGTAAAAATAAGTGAGAGGGTATTATCAGGTTCTTGGAAAGGTATTAAGGGCCTAAAATTTGGCCCAATATTATGAAATCATAACTTTTATAGGCAAACTGTTTTTGGAGAGGCCTGGAACTTGGCCTCATTTTTTTTAAGGGATATCAATAATTTTTTTAAGTAAATTTTGAGTTGGCACCGTTGATGTTTGGCTTGAGGAGGATGACATGGAGACAGAACTTGGTCGTGCTTCAAGCTTTTTGTCGGGTATTTTTGCATGCATATGAATAGCCCTGATGGAAAGCCACAAATCAACTTTTCTGTATTTTCGGATTTTTCCCTTACTGAGACGATTCATTTGATACTCAAGATAATGGGTTTTGGAAAGAATGATGGATTTTGGAAGAAATGATGGGTTTCTGAAGGAACAACAAGTACAAATTGGGCCCTCCTGAATGCGGAATGAAGCACAACTTTTCAGGATTTTTCAATTTTTGCCTTTAATGACACCCTAATGTCTATCATCCTGTAAAATTTCAAGTATCTAACTTTTCGACAAGAGCCTAATAATTTTGGTGAATGAGTGAGACGTATAAATTCCAGTTTTCCATCGCCTATATCTCAGTATCATTTCAATGTACAATTATGAAACTTTCCAATTTTCCTTAAGCCTATTAGTATAATACCTGTGTAAAATTTCATAAATTTATCTTTAACTGGTTCAAAGTTATAAGAGGGTAAAAATCGGCTCTAATACCTTGTGTAATATACACACAGTGTGCTTAGGTCTGAACTAGGCCTGGTGCTTAGATAATATATAATATAGGTTTTTCCCATATCTCTTAGAACATAGATTGAAATCATCCAGTGGCTTTGCGAAAAGTTGTTTAACAAAGAACTATTTTTTCAATTTCATTGATTGAGTCCAGAATTTGTGACATGAAGAAAATATTCATGTGTTCAGAATACATAAAACAATCAAGAGAGTTTATTTTGTTAATTATTTTCTTTATTTATTAGTATAGAACTTTCATAAGTTTTTGTACCAAAAATATTATCTTTGAAGATAATTATTAGAATTAATTGAGGAAAGTCTAAATGCTTTCATGCTACCAACTCACTATTTTCCTTTTGGACTTAAGTAAAGAAGGCTTCATAGAGAATAAAACTTGCTTAGAATGTATTTTATTTTCTCTCAGATTTCTGTGGCTGTGTCTGGATTCTCTCCACTACATTTCTTGGGCCTCCCTTGCAGCTTGATCCATGATACATTCATAAGGAATTGTTTAAAATTGCTGAATGAATAATGTAAATTAGGAGGTTAGAGAGAATCCAGGTGCCACTGAAAGACTCTCGTTTATTTTGGAAATTATGAAATTCCAACAAGGAAGTCTCTGTCATTGATTGAGTATGTATTTTATTTCATGTTTGTCATGTTTTTTATTTGTAACTAATTTGTAGGACCTTTTAATTTTAAATTGTTATTCACACTTTGCTAAATGAATGAAAAACTTAAATTTATATTGTTTAACAGACAAGTTATTGTAATTGAAACAGACATGAACAATAAATCCATGAATGCTTTTGCAAAAAAATTATCTAATGATAAAATAAATGGAACTGAGAAAAGAAGTACTTTATTGGCTTATTTTGCAGAAACTGGGCAAGCTAAAATTAATGCTATATGGTGAGTGTTAAGTATTTGAATTTTCAATTAAGAATTTGTTTTGGCTGTGACTATTTTAAATAATTAGTTTATGGTCGTTAAATGTATTTTTTTTTTTATTTCAGCAAGTATGTTGAACAACTTTTAAGCCAAAACAAGAAATTCCTTATCTTTGCTCATCATAAAAGTGTTATGGATGCCATATCTGATACATTGGAGAGAAATAAAACCTAGTGAGTTTATTAACAGTATGTATATCATCCCTTCCATGTCAAACTATCGAACAGTAAAATCGGTGTAAACTAGGGAATGAACATATTTGATACATTGCCGAAGTAATATATTGAAAAATGTTCTAATTCGATACTTTATTTAAGACATTAAAGGCTATTCTAAAGGGGTTAGAGTTCCGATAATTCGCGATAAGCCATATCGTCCACAATCCAAGAGCCAAGTCTCGAATCTGAAAAACGAGATTTTTTATATTCGATAGTTTGACATGGTAGGGACAATGTCATCAATTATTCGAAGCTAAAACAATGCTTCTAGCGATTTTTTTTGTTATGGCGGTAATCCATAATTAAAAAGTCAATTTGTTCAGCTGATGTTTTCAAAATGTTCATTTATCTTATTTTAATTTAAATTTCCCTTTTTTACTATCACAATCCTTTTTTTTTTTTTTTTTTTTTTTTTTTTTTTTTGGCCGGTTTATTTACACGTAGCCACCCTTTTCTCACTAGGATAGAGTAGTTGCTTTTCCTTTTTCCAAAATAAAATCCATCATCCCTAGTGAGAATCGAACCCAACTCTAGAACTCTAGACATGGAGTATTAACAGCTGATCACTCAAGGCCATTGTTCCTCCAATTTTGCCTATTACAAATTCCAATAGGAGGAGATTAATTGATAATTTTAATATATTAATTATTTTATTTAACGTATTAGGTATTTTATTTTTAATATATTAAATATTTTAATTAATATATTAATTATTTTATTTAACATATTAATTATTTTATTTAATGTAAAATTTAAATTAATTAATTTAATATATTAATTGTTTAACATTATGAAGGATATGCAGAAACTTTTAGGCAATGATAGCCAGTACATGAACACTATACTGACCTATCTCAAGAACACAGGACTATATAATCTTATTTTTTAACTATAAGCACTGTTGACTTAAAAACAAAAATTATTCTTCCTTAGATACTAAGTACAATTTATGGGCAAACTCTTCGCACTAACTACATTAGCCATGCTGATTTCCTGTAATTAGTTCAGAGGATAATTGGTTCAAACGATACTGTTCTTTGTGTTATTCACCAATGAAGTGGAACACACCCAACAATAATAATAATAACAATTATTATTATTAATTTATCCAACATAAAGCTTTAAAACAATAAATTTGTTAGTAACTATGTTATTTTTCAGCTATATTCGAATTGATGGCTCTGTTAATTCTGAGGAAAGAAAAAGTGTTTCTGATCAATTTCAAGAAGAATCAGATTACAAAGTTGCAGTACTTTCGTTGAAAGCAGCAAATACAGGAATTACTTTAACTGCAGCACACCTTGTTGTTTTTGCTGAACTGTTTTGGAATCCTGGAGTAAGTCATTTGAATAAACTTTTAAGTTACTATGTTTCCCTCCTGGCTATGGGAGTGATATTCTGAAAGTTCTATTGAATTTTTTAATCATGCTGAGTAATATGTATAATAAGATAATTCTTTTTTAATTTAAAATATTTTTGTTATTTTAAAGAAATTCATCACTAAAGATAATCCCAAGTTACACAACAAGCATAAGAACAGCATAGGTGGTGCTACATTTTTTTAATTTGTGCATAAATAACATTTATTTTAATAATAATCTTTTATATTTCTATAATTAAAATAATTCTAAATCTTAATTATTAATAGTTGAATAGTCTTTATATAAAATTTTAATTATTCAAATATAAATATATAAAAATTTACTTTCACATTTTCTATTAAAATATAATAAAAATATTGTTATATGCATATACATACTAACATATGGGCCAGGCATGCCCAGTGGCCTGATAGCCACTTTCCTGACATGGTCATTTCTGTATTTTGGGGCAGAAAGCCCCTGCTGTGACAGCTTTTTGCAATATCTAGTGGTAAGCTTTGTAAGCTCCAGTCGTTCGTGTATCCGCTAGAGTTCATTAAAAGTGCAGTTTGAGCCTATTCAACGGGGGTGTCCCTCTGCTTCCTAGTCCCTTTGCATAGTTAGGGTCGCTCTGAAGGACCATATTTGCATTTTATCAGTTGATGTGTACATAGAGATCATGTTCCGTAGATATTATAACAACACCGAGATATTTCACATGATATTATTTTCACGAGTAAAAGGCTTTTTCTTTGACAGAAATGTATTATTGCAGATTGCCTTCTGAGCTTATGCTCTGATAACATTTATCCTAATAAAACATTGTGGAAGAAACCTCTGTGCTATGTTTTCCCTTTTAGCGCGGTTCCTCCCTCTCCCATAGGGAGGAACCCCACTTATAAGGTTGATACAATGAAACAATCCGGAAGTGCCGACTAGAAAATTTCGCGCTTCAGAACCCCTAGAGACCGAAAATAACGATGGTTAAAATTTGTATATATATATATATATATATATATATATATATATATATATATATATATATATATATATATATATATATATATATATTGTCTGTTCACGGATTTCTGGCCTCCCTAATGGTCCGATTTTGATGAAATTTGGTAAAAAAATCTGTCGCCCGATTTGAAAGGTCAAGTTCGTTAACCAGCAAAATCCGCCCACTGGAAGGTGGCGTTTGGGGCGAAATTCGTGCAAAAAAAATCGTAACGCTTACGTTTTTGAGTTCATAAGCTTGTAAGTACTTGTTTTATAGGCTTCTTTGGCTAAGAAAACGAATGAAACCATTTTCAAGGCGATAGCTTTAACCGTTTTTGAGAAAATTGGAAAAATAGTTTTTGAATACCGTTTTTGGTTTGGGTACTTAGAATCATGGGATTCAGTTGAAACATTTTCTGCATGTTTTACTATCATTAAAACTAATATGTTGAAATTTTGGTTATGTTTGTAGTTAAGGAAGGGTTAGAATAAAATATTTTATTAACAGACATAAAAAGTTTTGGTAACTTTGTATATTTTCCTTAATATCTTGAAAAAGGTTGAGAATCTTGGTAAACGAAAGAATACCATTAGAAAGCTTACTAAATGCTCTACAAAAAAGGTTCTGATGAAAGTTTTGATTAGGCGATGTCAATCGGAGAAATAAGTGCTTAAAACATTAAAGTAATTGATTTTGCTTATTCGAACTGTTCTTTTTGTCTGTTTTTATTCCTTTGTTATTTTTTAATTGCTTATAGTTGGATAATATATTTTACAATAAAACAGATTAGGCAAAATAAGAAAAACAATTCATTGTTAGAAATATAGCTTGCCAAGAGAAAAAGATTCGATGACGTCTTTTGAATATTTTCAATTGCCTTTATACTGTTGGTTTTTTTTATTTTATTTTTTAATTGATTTTATCTGTAGAATTATTACTATAGTAAAAGAACACAGGAATATGTGAAAATTTTTCATATTTTCCAATTCATTGAAACTTATGAAATGAAGTAGAAAAGGTTTCTAGGGTCTTGCGGACCCGACCCCAGGTATAGCCATAAAACCCTTTGAACAAAGGCCGAGGAAAATATTATCTGTTTCTATTCTATGCTTTTCAAATGAGAATAGGGATATGAACGGGAACCGGGATCTCCCGTGGTCTAATGGCTAGCGCCTTGGATTCATAAGCGGGAGATGGTGGGTTCGATTCCCACCCAACCTCCGGCAGGAATTTTATCATCCCACGGCTCGCTGGTAAAATTCCTCGCTACACCCTGGATGTCGGTGCTAATGACCTAGATGTAGATGCGCCGTAAAAAAAAAAAAATGAACTGGAACCGCGCTAAGATGACGCAGTTCCTGCGAGTCGGACTTTTTCCTGAAGAACCAATACCACGAGTGTTTTTACTGTTCTGGAAGCCATCTTCAAGTCTCCTCATAAGTGTTTCATTCTTAAAAAGGAGGAAGATTTGATTTAATGGAACCATTTTTATTTGGAATTGTCATAATTTATCTAGGGAATTCTGATTCTGTGCAGGAATTAATTCAAGCAGAAGACCGTGCTCACAGAATTGGCCAGGAATCCAATGTGCTAATCCAATACCTTATAGCAAAGGGCACTGCAGATGATTATCTTTGGCCACTAATTCAAGGAAAGCTAAATGTTCTCAATCAAGCTGGGCTCACCAACTCCACTTGTCTTGATGTCACAGAAACTCGACATCAGGTATGAAATAATATATTTTTTTTCTTTTTTGCTTTTCAAATAGAAAGAGGACTTCCAAGGCAACAGTTCGAGGTCAAGGCGGTAGTCTGAGCCAAGAATGAAGTGATGAGACAGGAGCAGGAATAAGGAGGCATGAAGAAGGCGGTATTGGAATGAAAGTGGAGGGTTCAATTACAAGATTGGCAGAATGTTCAAGGAACATTGAGTGGTCGCCTCTAGCTTTCTTGATTGGAATGTATAAAAACAACAAATGTTTTAACAAGGGTTTGAGCCCTCCAGTATTTGTTTTTATTATTTTTTATCACTCTGCTATGACATTTTTTTAAAAAAATTATGAAGCTTAAAGATCTTAAGTGCAAAAAACTTGAACAATTAAATTAGCTGTATGAAATACACAATATCTATCCTCCATATGTATTCTCATGAGTTATTAATTTAATTATTTATTTATTTTTTGTAGAATGAACAGAAGCAATCTGTGATAACAGACTTTTTTAATGAAATGGAAGATGATGTAGATGATGCAGATCTTGCTAACCTCCTTGATGAGATTGAAGGAGTACAAGAAAAGAAGATTAAATTATCATAAATAATATTAATTTTGGCCAATGATTAATTGTATTATTATTGTTTTCTTATTCCATGTTAATATAACTAGATTTACTCCCTTGAATCATGGAATTGAACTGATCAATGATGTAAATTCGTTTATTTTATTTTAAAATTATTCATGTAAATTTTGTATGTATATATTTAGCTATATTTAATTATTTTATTGTTGTGTAAAAAAAAAAAAAAAAAAAAAACAGAAAAAGGTAACTGTTTTGTAATTATACTGTAAACTAAGTGCAGTCTTTTTTTTACCTTATAAATTTCCTATTAAGGTGCTTCAACTGCCTAGGTCATTAGCACCAAGGTTTTTTTTACCTTATTGAGTTAATTTTTGTCCTAAAATAATTTTTTACTATTTTAGACAATAACATGGTGGTTGTAAATTCTATGAGACTGCTGTAATGTCTTTAAGTAATAAAAGTATTGAATATTGAGGGATAATCACTTGCTAAAAATGGCTACAATTTTCACATTAGTTTTTGTAATTTCCAACATTTTGCTCAATATTTATAAAATTATTGGGGTGCTATAGTTAATAACAATCGTTGAAAAAAAAGAGTTGAGAATTTCCTTTGAAAGAGTCAATTCTTAATTTCATACCATTAAGAAGCTTAAATAACTTTGGTGAGTAAATTTAAAGCATTAAAATCATCAATAGACAGGTGTACCTTGGGTTACATAATTTTAAGTTGTGGATTATAATTATATGAAAATAATCAAAATATATTCAAAAAATAAAAATCAAGTTTAAGACATCTTATTCGCCAAAAATACTGGTTGCAATTTTAGTAAGGAAGCGTAAAGGTATAAAGTCATGTTACTCAGTCACTTTTTTTAGCAGCCTTTAAGAGGTAGATTCCATGGTTGTGTTATTTGTACTACTTGTGGTTCACACAAAGTGAAATACATTTTTTTAGGGATACACATGATATATATATATAATGGTCCCCAAACATACAAACTTTTCAAAAGTTTTGTACATTTGCCATGAACCTTTTGATCCTTAACCCATAATATTTCAAGAAAACAAGAAAAGCACAGTCTCATATTAAAATGCTGATCAAACAAAGACAGCCAGAGTTAGCTGTTGCTGCTGTAAATTCGGAATTTTTTGTTGCCCACCTTAGAAAGAATTAACAAAGTGTGATGAGGTATACCTATATTTCATCATACTTCTACATGGTCAGAAAACATCTGAAGTATTAAAATAAGTGCCAAGACTCTTTACAGAAAAAGCATGGATTGTAACTACTTATTCTGCACAAAGCATTTTAACTAAAAAAAATTTCCGGAAAACAATAAGTTCATTCAGGAGGAGGTAAATTCAGTAAAGTTCCCATATACAGAAAAAATAACAGAAAAATTGGAAGAAAAATATATTTGCATCTTAACATAATTATTAAATGATTTATTTTACAAAACTTCCAAACCTTAATTAACTCAATTAAAAACAATATCAAAACATTAAATACTAAGGTATGACCAGTAAAACAAAGATTGAAAGCGAAATCTAAAAATATAATACCCTTGTTTTTGAGAGAAAAAAATGGCAACTTCTGTCTAACTAACGTTGCGTACTTTTAGCAATTTGTTCCTTAAGTACAAGAATACTTTGTCGCTGTTCAGGTGGCAGCATAGCAATTTGCTCATCCGACAGCTGTAATACTTGCATAATTAGCGCAGCCTAAAAACAAAAGAAAAATACAAAATAAGTAGTTTTAATATTACAATTTGAGAAAGGATATGCATTAATGGACATAAAAATCTTAAAATTATTAAAGATCATTTCATATAAAAAAAAATTGTAATATAAATTGATCTAAAACCTACGAATGAAGATACTAAAGTTGTCTCAAACAATGACTCATGCTTGCAATTAATTTTAAAAACTATAAGATTATCAAATATTGGATTACCTTTTCTTGATCAGAAGCAGCAGGAGGAATAGCTGACGGTACTCCGCCAGCAGTAGGTGGAGGTACTGGAGCTATGACAGGCCTGGGGACTGGCACAGGAGCAGGCTGAGGTACAGGTCTCGGAGCAACTACAGCCCCTGTAGCCCCTGCTACTGTTTTAAAGTAAAACAAATATATTAATTTCTTGTAATATTTTTATTTACATAATTATATCTTGTTTATAATTTTTATTTATTTATTTATTTTTTTTTTTTTAACGGCGCATCAACTATTTGGCTATTATTGCCGGTTTATAATTATTAAATAAAAAAATAGTGTTAATCCCTCCCTCACCTATTCAACTGCCAGTTTTGTTTATCTATTAACCTATTAGTTAATAGATAAAGAACTAACTGATGAAAAATAAACCCCCTAAATAACGAAAAGATAAAATAATGCTCACATCTTAGCTTAGAATTATAACCCCTTAGTATTACCAACCCCCTTAATATTATTAACCCCTTAAAAAAAAAAAAAAAATAAAAAAAAAAAAAAAAAAAAAAAAAAAAAAAAAATCAGTCCCGTAACAGGCTAAAGGGGCTCAGACGGGCAGATGCTGTAGAGGTATCTAATTCTTGACCCTACAGCACACTAGGGAGATAGTGAGGTCAGTAGTGTGCTCCAATAGCCAGTTTTTTCCCTTTGCAGGTACCCATTAATGAATTAATTAAATGCTGGGTGAACCTAGAGACGATCTGGGACCACAAATCCAAGCCTCAAACGACTACACTAGAACTGAACTGAAGAACCTGTAATAATTGACATCCTCAGTACAGTTCAATTGACCTTCACTTCTTAATGTGCTAAAAGGAACAACGTTGTAATCTCCAGGCTCAGAACAGGACACTGTAGAAGTAAGGCACGTCTATACAACTCGTTCAACATAAGTACAAGCTCCCTATGTATTAGTAGTCTTGAACGATAACTGGTCAGGTTCACTCTTGGACGAGAAGAACTGTTGGATGTGGCCTAGCCCCATGAATGGGCTGTTGGCTCTATGAAACCCTTTAGGATCTTGCTAGGAATGTTGGTTTTTAACCCCTGAATGGCCCATCAAGAAAGAGAAAGGTACAAGTCACTTTGAAAAGAGTTCTACTAAATGTACAGAATAAATGCAATCAATAATAAACTTATTCACAGCAAAACACCAAGTTGTATTTACTTTAAGTCTCCCCAATGGAAAGGAAAAATAATTTTGGATTTTGAAATGTATCCAAAATGTTTTTTGTGGCCCTAAATAGAAAAAGAAAGAATGAAATTCTTTATTTAAAACAACAAAATAAAGAGGGCTGCCCAAATGTATTGGGTTGCTAAAAACACAGCGTACTTATCAATCTTTCGAAAATTCATTTCAATTGGTTAAAATATGGTTAATTTTAAATTAACTAGAAGTTTTGCCGAGAAAATAAATTTGGGTGACGAATTTATTAAAACATAAAAAAATGAAATAAATTTAAATGACATTTTAAATTTATACAATTACTTTTATAGGTCTAGACGTAAATTTTGTGAAATGAATTCCGAAAGATTGATAAGTAGCTGTTTAGCTCCCATATATGTGGTAGTTGAGTATCCCCAGGGAATCTATTAAGATTGATTCAGCAAGGATACAGAGTTTGTTGGGATCCACACCTAGTTCTTGTAGGAAATCGCTTGTCGATTTTGGGATCGTCCCTCTCGCCCCGAGCCATAGGCCTTGGACTACATACTATCTTCTTCCAAAAGTATCCTGGAATTTTTCCTCGTAGAATTGGATGCACTTAGAGTATATTGCTATTTTTTCCTTATTGACTTCTGCCTGCAGGGGATCATTCGTCTCATATCTTATTGTCAGGTCGATGATACAAGCCATCTTCGATTTTTGTTTAAAGGCAATAATATCGGCATACCTTGACGAGCCGTCAACATCAACACCGTAAACTTCTTCAAGATAATTAAACTATTTTTCTTCGAAGAGCTTGAAATTTGGCACTAAACTGTTTTTAATTGTTTTAAACAATGACTCACCATACTGACAATTTTTTAATCATGACAATTTAATTTTAATACAGTATAAAGTACATCATTTAGTATCTAGATCAATGAAAAAAAAGTGGTCATATGGATTAATCGAAAGACGGCTAAATTACAACCAGCATTAAGAGGCCAGAATGCAAGCAAAAACTTTTATGCCAAGCAAGAAGGGAAAGAAAATAAGAAATAAATTGAGGATATTGAATATTCAAAA
Source organism: Gonocerus acuteangulatus (assembly GCA_946811695.1). NCBI lineage: Eukaryota > Metazoa > Arthropoda > Insecta > Hemiptera > Coreidae > Gonocerus > Gonocerus acuteangulatus. The sequence goes on from OX328123.1 coordinate 83,414,170, forward strand.
AGTAGTAACAAATCTTGAAAATGGTGAAGAATATTAGCAATGGACTCACTACGAGAGGATATACCTAATCAAAAAAGCCCTTAGTAAAATGCGGCAATAGAATACAAGAAAGGTGGAAACAGCATTTCAATTCACTATGTACCAATTGACTCCCTACAGAATAGTTTAAAGCAGGGCAGTATGAAGTTCAGTTATACAATGATTTAAGCATCTCCTATTAAATTAAGATTGATATTACAAAGGCTTGGCCATGTAATAAGAAAGCGACAAAAGGATGACTAAGCAGTTGTAAGCGATTGTTCCAGAGGGCGTGTGCTCACATGGTAGGCCAATGTAGATGAGCCAGGATCTTTGGCAACTGAGAGTCTGTTACTCATTCAATGCAAGAGAAAAGTCTAACAGCTCTTAAGGCCAAGGATGGCTTCAAGCACCTGTTGTGCCAGTAGTAGAAGTATCTTTATTATTTCCTTGAGGTTACAAAGCTTAAAGAGCTCTCCAATGGTGTTTAATATATTCAAACATTCCTGAACATTTTGTGTTTTTTTATAATGAAAGTTAATGAAAATGATCAGCCTTTTATGTGCAAAAAAGTGAACAGGAGAAAATAAAATAAAATATTTACAATCTTCAGCGTATCACCGCCTAGGGAGCTAAAATATAGAAGAATTAGTTATATTAAATAAACAGTGTACATGAAATATCAAAATCATGTAACAATAAAAAAAGCACATACCTGTACGAGGATCTCTGAATTGCCTTGGATCTCGAACTGTACTAGATATAACACTGAAGAAGAAAAATATGTTAAAATAATTTCTAAAAGTAAATTAAGGGTAAGGCCCAGCGCACATGGTGAGACTGTTTTGCAACTCCAGTTGCAAACTAGTTGCACGTGCGACTGTTTTGCGACCTCGGCAATGTATTTCAATGGACAGGCGCACACGACGCAACTGGTTTTTGACGATTTCAAACTAACCTGAAACCAAACATATGTTAAGGCCCATCGCACACTATGCAACTCGTTTGCAACTCCAGTTGCACGCGCAACTGTTTTGCGACCTCCGCAATGTATTTCAATGGACAGGCGCACACGACGCAACTTGTTTTTGACGATTTCAAACCAGTCATATGCAACGCAAATGCAACGCAACTGCAACCGCGGGCCCACGGTTGCAGTTGCGTTGCATTTGAGTTGTACGAGACTTTCGTCGGACAGCCTTGCCTTCTATCGATATTTGTGGTTGCTTAGTTACATGAAGGTTCATTTATTACATATGTTATTCAGCTATGTTATCTTGGGTGATAACATCTATCTGGACTGATAAGTCCAGGCAACGATATAACGTTTTTTGGGGTGCTTATTTCTGCTATTATTTTTGGTCTAAAAAAATGTATAATGCTAGTTTACTTGAAAACATAAACATATTTTTGAATTTATTTGACGTAATATAAATTATTGTTTAACGATTATATTTTTCTTTTAATCTAGGAACTCTATAAAACAAATGAATTGGTGAAAGAATCATGTTGATATAATTTTTTAAACTCGATGAAAAAAGCACTTTCAACTTATTTTATTTTATTTCTCGGCTCCAAGGCGTATTGGGCGGAACGCTCGGACACGTCGACTATTTTTCAGCGTAGAATCACCAGAATAAAAATAGTTCATATTGGTGACCCCCATCGCTGTATACTCCCCTTGTGAGTCTGACATCGCAAGTTCTTACAAAGAAACACGTAACTCACTAAATAAACAAACCACTTGCGAAACTGTTGGGCAATTGATTTACAACAAGCCAATATACTCGCGTGTTTTGTTTTAGTTAATAAATAATTTTATACGCAACTGGTTTGCAACTCGAGTTGCAGAACAGTCGCGCCTTTTGCTGAAAAAAGTTGCAAACTGGTTTCAGACGCAACTAGTTTGCAACTCGAGTTGCAGAATAGTCTCACCGTGTGCGCTGGGCCTAAGAAGAAATCAGTCAGTTATATACTATTATATCAGTCAGCTAGGTACTACTATAAATTCAAATTGTCAAGTGGAAGCTTTAAAATGAAGCTTATTTTGAATTTATGGAGTCATATACTCAATATTAGTGGTTGCTATATTCAAAATAGTGGAAACAATAAAGCCATTAGCGATGAACAACATTATCTCCAAAATTCACGAAATCATAGAAACATTAAGAGAAGAGAAATTGAAAAAATATAAATTGGAATCTACACATCATTTAAACCACTGAAAACAGTAGAATCTATAAACACATTTTTTTTTTTTTTTTTTTTTTAATAAAAACAAATGGTCTAAAGGAAAACATGAATGAATTAGACAGGTTCCTACTTTTATCAAAGTCTAGAACTATTTCTTGAATATGTAGAACTAATGTATCGAAGCTTATATACATACAATTATATACATACAATTTTGTCACATTTATTTTTCCTTTTTTGTCAACCTGATTTAAAAAGTAATCAGTAATCATTATTTTTTTTATGGCGCTTCGACAACTAGGTCATTAGCGCCGACATCCATGGTGCAGCAAGAAACCTTCTCAACGAGCCCTGAGATGAGAAAAATTCCTGCCACTGAACCCCGCTATTCCGCATGAGAATCTAAGGCGCTAGCCATTAGACCACTTTATTTCTCACCATTCTTCAAACATCTTTATTTCGCACCATTCTTGAAACATCTTTATTTCTCACCATTCTTCAAACATCTTTACTGCTCATCATTCTTCAAACATCATTATTTCGCACCATTCTTGAAACATCTTTATTTCTCACCATTCTTGAAACATCTTTATTTCGCACCATTCTTGAAACATCTTTATTTCTCACCATTCTTCAAACATCTTTACTGCTCATCATTCTTCAAACATCATTATTTCGCACCATTCTTGAAACATCTTTATTTCTCACCATTCTTGAAACATCTTTATTTCGCACCATTCTTGAAACATCTTTATTTCTCACCATTCTTCAAACATCTTTACTGCTCATCATTCTTCAAACATCATTATTTCGCACCATTCTTGAAACATCTTTATTTCTCACCATTCTTCAAACATCTTTATTTCGCACCATTCTTGAAACATCTTTATTTCTCACCATTCTTCAAACATCTTTACTGCTCATCATTCTTCAAACATCATTATTTCGCACCATTCTTGAAACATCTTTATTTCTCACCATTCTTCAAACATCTTTATTTCGCACCATTCTTGAAACATCTTTATTTCTCACCATTCTTCAAACATCTTTATTTCTCACTGGTCTTCAAACATCTTTACTGCTCATCATTCTTCAAACAACTTTATTGCTCACCATTCTTCAAGCATCTTTATTTCGCACCATTCTTAGCAATCTCTTTACTCCTTCCCTTTTTCTTTTCTCAACCTTGTCCGAGTACTTGCTAGGCTGAAAGTTTTTTATTTTTATTTTTTATTGTGAATCAACAACTGGGCTATTAGCGCCAAGCAATCTAAAAGGTTGGCACCCATTTATAATGCCAAAGGTCCCCCATTCAGGCCATACCGGACATTGCTTAACTTTAGTGATCTATGGGAACCAGTGTATTCAACATTGCTGTGCCCATTGGCTGAGAGCCCTATTATTCTTATAATGTTCCAAATAAAAATTACGTAGTTAAATTTTTGGCAAAAATCTACTCAAATGTCATTCATAAGCAAGCAATATTAGAATGAATAATAATAGTTATTGTTTAAAATGAAATAGAACATGCATTACAAACCTTTCATTAATTTTATCCACAATTCTTTTAGCAGCAAGAACAAGTGATATTATGATTAAACCTTACTGTTAATAGCAACAATGAAAGAAATTATATAATTTATTTATTTAAATTTTAACGCCCATTTATTATTGACAGGACAGGTTATCTATAGGTTACCACCCTTTTCTAGCCAGGCAAGGGCTGACGCCTTTCCTTTTTTTGAAAGAAAATCCATCATCCCTATTAGGAATCGAACCCACGACCCTCGGGACGGAGTGTTAAGTACATAAATTATATAAACTATATTGTTAAAAAAAAAAAAAAAAAAAAAAAAAAAAAATATATATATCAAAGGAAGGCAAATAGTTTTCTATTATATCTTCTAATCTTTTTAAAAATTGATTTTCAATTTATTTAACTCAAATATCAGGTATTCTTTTTTTTTTTTTTTTTTTTTTTTGGTTAATTAAATGTATTAAAAGATTCATTTTATCTTTTGAGAATGTTGGCCATTGATTATATTCAACACTACAGGTGCACAACCATTTATTCCTCACACATTTAGGTTTTGAGCACCTTTTAATTACTTTTTCTCCAGAGCCTAATTCTTTAATGTATATTAAATAAATGAGTAAATACATGGTGTAATACTAACTGCTCCTGAGGAAATGTCTGAGGAGGAGGTTGTGGAGGCACAGCAGGGGCTGGTACCATCGGAGGAATCCTCAGATCTTGGTCTTGGGTAATCCTTGCAGGTCCTCGAGGATCCAAAGTTCTCATATCCAAGTCACCACCGGCTAAAAATAAAAAATTGATATTTTATTTTAAAAATATTTGTTACAATGTTTGCAAATTGAGTAATTAAATCAATTTAAGACTTTAATGGTGCCAATGACCAAAGCAGTCGAGGCACCCAAATAATAAAAAAAAAAAAAAAAAAAAAAAAAAGACTTTAATATTAACTTAAACTTGTATATACAAAGGCCGTAGCCGGGTAAGCATAGGTTGTCGGCCCAGAAAGGTTTTAGGGGGTTTTAGGGAAACTAGTCCCTTAAAAGTGGCCTAAAGCCAAATTTTTAGCTCTGAATGTTCACCCCCCCTCCTTCGTCGAATAAAAAAAAAGAAAACCAAAATTGCCTATGAAATTTATACCTCAGGATTGAGTTGTCTCATCAGAATGAATAAAAAAGGAATATATGCATATTTTTTAAGGCTTTTAGAAAAAAAATAATTCGGCTTACGGTGACATCATGTTCAATTGCATTTTTGTTTTTATAATTATTTTTTTTTATGGAGTATCCATTTTGGTACAATCACCAAAATTGTTGTGAAAATTCTCTTACCATCCTTGTACTACCTCAATTTTTTTCGAGACGATCCAAGTGGTACGCCATAGTAAAAAAAAATGTCTTCTACTTTTTCTCATTCTGATAAGACAAATCAATCCTGAGGTATAAATTTTCAAGGCAATTTTGGTTTTCTTTTTTTTTTTATTCAACGGGGGAGGGGGAGGGTGAACATTCAGAGCTGAAAATTTGGCTTTAGGCCACTTTTAACCATTTCGTTGCTCTGAACGAGTTAACTCGTGTACGAAAAGCAGTGCCCCAGACGCTCCACACGAGATAACTCGTGTTCCACTGTCGGTGTCCCTCACGCTCCACACGAGTTAACTCGTGGCCGGTATTAGCCCCGTCTGTCGCTTTTCCGGCCTAGTTTAGTAGTAGTTTAACTCGCCTAAAATCAGTGGGACCTAGCGATATTAAGGATGGTTCGTAGGTTCATTAAATCTACGGAATATTATAATTTTTAATTAACTAATGTGTTTATACAATAACCATACTATGAAAGATATTATAATATCTTATCTCTGAGACATCTAAAGAAGCCATAATGAAATGATGCATTCAATATAATTTTCTGAGCATTTCTAGGATCTGTAATGACTAATAATTTTTCTCTAAAGGTTAAAGTAACAGAGACTTTATATCTAAATTATCCTATAATTGCTAGTGATTTTATTTATTTTTTTCCGGCGCATCGACAAATCTTGGACATTAGCGCCGACATCCAGGTTGCAACCAGGAATTTTCTCAGCAAGCCCTGAGATGAGAAAATTCCTGCCGCCGCACAGTGGGACGAATGAGCAATCTAGGAAGAAAAAATTCTGTATTACTTAAATGGACACGGCAACTAGATTCAAATGAACAATAACAACTTAAGATGATCTTATAACATGTTTTAAGGCGCATTCCAATCAATGCGTAGTAAATACACAAATTAATAAGTCAACAGCTACATCTTTGTCTTAGTTAAACAATAGACTTGAAATAAAAACACTCAACTGACCTGATCCAGGCATGTAAAGGCGTTGTACCAAATTTATAATATTCCTTTAGCGCGGTTCCTCCCTCCCCCTATGGGGAGAAACACCGCTTATAAGGTTGATCTCATGACACTATCCAGAGATGGCAATTAGAAAGTTTACGTTTCAGAACATTCCTGAGTCGGAAAGAAAGCTGTTCGAAGATCATAAGAAGGAACTTATCAACTTTGTTTTATCCATAAATTTTGATGAACTAACAAACAATTAGAAAAATGAAGAACGAGAAGATTATTTGACTCCACTTCATCATCATCAAAATAAATTCTTTTGCTTATTTATCTTGTACTTCCTTACGCTTATTGATTATAAATTGTTAATGTTTATTTTATTCTTGTATACTACATCTATTTATGTTATTCTGTATGTATATATATATATATATATATATATATATATATATATATATATATATATATATATATATATTATATCAATATTATAAATATTAACAATGTATACTCACTTTAACTATGTAAAGACATGCGTGCAGTATATCAAAAGATATGGGGCACACTTTAACTAATAAACAGCGCTACCATAGGGTTACTATGGTTGAGAAAAAAAAAAAAAAAGTTTTGTACCTATCTCTTGTAAAACGGTTGAAAAATATTGGTAAGTGTAAGGCAGAGTTGGGCAAACGTTAGCGCGCACTAAAAGCTGATACCTCTCCGCTAATTTAGCGAAACTGTAGAAAGCCAGCGCTAATAATTAGCGGTTAGCGGCGGCAGTGCGCTAACCGCTAATCTATTTATGAAATATCGTAATTGCTAATAGCTTAAGCTATAGTTACAACATTTTGTCACCTCAAAGTTCACTTCCGGTCTGCTCTGAGCAACCTCACTCCTGTTCCACTTCTGCTTTAATCTACAGGATTTACGATCACATCAATGTCAATTTCGGTTACTTCCGGTCGACTCATGCCTATCACTGGGAACTCCTGTTCGATCTGGCTTACTTCCGGTCACTCACAGACAATGGCATATTCTGACACTCCTTAATCTAGGCTACTTCCGGTCCTATATTTATCCCTGGGTCGTTTCGGGAAGTACCCCAAGGCCTTCCAGGCACACGTGATAGACTGGAGGTGAACCGGCAGTGACCCGGAAGTAATTGTAAGCAACCGGAAGTGAAACCGGAAGTGGAACGAGGTTGTCCAGATTCATCCGGAAACTGCCCAGGAGTAATTTTGGTGACCCGGAAGCCATTTTGTGCACCCGGAAGTGGCCAAAAGGTTTCCAGATTCATCCGGAAACTGTCCAGGAGTAATTTTGGTGACCCGGAAGCCATTTTGAGAACCCTGAAGTGAAATCGGAAGTGGTCACTGCCGGTTCCCCTCCGGTCTATCATGAATGCCTGGAAGGCCCTGGGTACACCGGAAGTGAACTTTGAGATGACAAAATGTTGTAACTATAGCTTAAGCTATTAGCAATTACGATATTTCATAAATAGATTAGCGGTTGGCGCACTGCCGCCGCTAACCGCTAATTATTAGCGCTGGCTTTCTACAGTTTCACTAAATTAGCGGAGAGGTATCAGCTTTTAGCGCGCTAACGTTTGCCCAACTCTGGTGTAAGGCGACTATTCGAAACCTTACTAAATGTTCTATAAAAAATTTTCTGAAGCAATTTTCGAGTCGGACTTTTTTAATTGAAGACAACAGAGGAAGATCGTTCATAGATATCTGAGTAGCTCTACAAGGTTTTGAATGATTTCTTTTTGAGTTGAAACAAGTCTCTGAGTTTTGAGGCTTACAATGCTCTGAACGTTACGGTTTCGAATGTTTCAGTAACGGTTATATCACACGATAAAGGATAAAAATTACCCTTGGGTTTGGATTCTTGGGGTGGGGGATGATTGGTAAATATAATGGCCTTTTCTTAGAGCTAGCTTTCGAGCTTTAATATAAGTATGCTTTGTTAATTTGTAGTCTACCATCAAAGCAAGGGCCTCTTTATTAGAAAAAAGACACATATGATTAGTTTCACTAAATCATTATTTTCATTTGAGTTGCAAATTCTGAGGGAGATTTCTCTGATAAGATTTAGCATCGAATCTTCACCGAATTCCTAACAGATTCTTCTATGGCGAATGCTAATTCTTTCGTACTGCGTGACTTTATAATAACTTTAACTTTATTTAACTTTCCTCGGGCACAGCAGTCATCGAATCGTTTAATAGAGCGACCGAAATCGACAGACGAGTAGATGGTAAAATGTTTTGAAACAAGTATTCGAACATGAACATACTGTCTAGCCAATCATTATTTTCAATTATAAATCTGTCCAGATATCTTCCAGCCTCGTGCCATTTCATTTTCATTTTCACAATTTTTTATTTTAAATGAGTCTTTAATGTAGCTGAAAACGTTGGAATAATATTTACTATCTCAAACGTTTCCAAATATGGCAATATATATTGAATCTACGTCCTTTCAATTTCACCAAATACTAAATAGCTTCCTACGCGGAAATGGAATTTATTTTCCACAAAACACATAAGCAGACGAAAGCAGCTAAATGTTTCAGTTTTCTCTCATATACCTTCTAAGTAACCTGTACCATAAATTTCCTAGTGATTTTATTATTTACAAATAGAGCTTCATCCGAATCTTCACCAACTTTTCGATTTCATTAAATCTTCTTCGTATAATAATTGAAATTTTTCATTGTGCAAGTCTATTAGTATCTATAAAAAAAAATGTAAAGTCCTACAATCGACATTGTTATGCGTAATTGTTGAAGCTGGCGCACCTCGCCGCCTATTTACAGTGTCGTACTCAGATTTGTCTCTCCAGCCATATTGTTGCTGTTTATATTTTTCATTCACAATTTGGATGTTGTATAGTATGGTTGGTATAGATAGCCTCCTTCGATATGAGTAACGATGCACCTCGTTTTCTGAGAGAGAGGAGAGAGTCGAACGGTAGTAAGGTCGAGATGAGGAGAGATTGGCGAGCATACAGGGGGAGTTAGACGGAAAAGCATCAAGCATACCGGGTGCTGCAAGTCGCTTCATTCGTCAGCAAAAAAAGAGTTAAGGGACTAGTTTGATCCTCAACATTTCAAGCAAAAACTTTCTGGAGCCGACAACCCATGCTTACCCGGCTACAGCCTTTAATAGAACAGTTCAACGTTCATACAATAAACATCTATAGTAGCAGACATTTCTTAGTCACTTAATTTACAATTTAAGATGCCAGAATTAAATAGGACTTTATCATCCAGCAGTGGGTTTTATTTTTCTTAACTTTTTAGTTTATAAGGGCCTACAAAAAAACTATAAATTTGGATTTTCTGCATCAGGGATACAATGCAGTATCAAGCAATGAAATGTACTTTGAACATTCAATATCAACACAGATCTAAGAAACAATTTTATAAGCGGAATTAATAACTGGAGTAACTTGTCAACTTCATACACTAGTTATTTAACTCCCTTTGCACACTTCAGTCTGCGCTAAATTTATATATACTATTATTAATATTAATATTAACTACTAATTTACTAGCTAGTGTTCAGTTTTCAGTTATGTAAAAGATGGCTAGTCTAGTAGTAGAGTGTAGTTTTCGTTGTACTATAGAGTTTGATACATTGATACGTGAGATGGGATCAGCTCCTCTGCCTTTCCTTTTCAATTATTGCCTTTCAGGTATACAGTGTTTGCTCTAGGCTAGTTTTAATCTCAGGTGAACTCTTTTTGTGTTTTCAATTTAATAATAAATGTTCACGGTCTATTTCTTGCCAGCAGAAATAATATATGCCTAATATATATTACTAATACAAAAAAGGGTACACAAATTATTGTTTTGGGTCTTTAATAGAGAGTATCTGACAAACCTTGGGGTGGTATGAATGTTGGTGGATGAGGAACTGCTCTTGGAGGTGCGGCCCATTCAGGATCTACAGGTCTAGGTTGAGGTGGAACAGCAGCAATAGGAGGAACGACAGGAGGAGGTGGCTGCGGAACTGGAGGCCTCATTGCTTCAACAGCTGGTGCTTGGAGGGGTGGTACACTTGGGTTTGCCTTGTGGAGCATCGTCTAGTAACATTAGTTAGAATATCATTTGTAAGAAAATAAATAATGGGTGCCAATGAGAATTTAAGAAATATTCACAATACTTTGCTTATAATGAAGACTTTTTAGGAGTGGTTATCTAGAGATTACCGCATTTCTCTAGACACGATAGAGGTGATGCCTTTCCTTTTCTAAAAAAAAAGCCATCTAGTGGGTATTAAACCCACAACCCCGGGAAGGTCCAGTGCGCCCCGGTTCATGGCACCAGTAAATACAATTAGTTACCATTGAAATAAGGGTTGTCTTTTGAACAAAGGTTATTCTCTCAGGAAAAGGGACTATATTGTTTTAATTTAAATTAAGCAAAAATGAAACATGTTTCACACAAAAGGCTTCTCAGCTTGTAAGAAAATCTCTTAAGCGGTCTAAGAATAATTTATAATATCATAATTGATTGACAATGCCTCAGTTATCTAAAAAGAATGGAATAATAGAAGTTTTACAGAATTAATCCATCTAATTTTATATTTACAATAAAAAATATTCCTCTCTACCATACAACTTCCTTAAAAAAAACCTGTTATTCATGCAATCTCTCTCTCAAATTCCTTAATCCGATCTATCCGTAATGCTACCACTTTTGATACCTTTTCCACTAAGTCTTTGCTTTTCCTCTGCCTCTTATCCCTCCTATAAAAAATCAGCCGTGTAATAGGCCACAAGGGCCCAGAGGAGCAGATCCTGAAGAGGTATCTGATTCTTGACCATACACAAAATGCTAGGGAGGTGTGTGCCACTTGATTTTTACCTTTGCATTGAATTTATTAAAGGCTTGGTGGGCTTAGGAATGGTCTGGAACCCTGAATCCAACTCATGAGCGAGGACACCAGAAGATAATATCGTTGGCTAACCTCGCCCCTCTTATCCCTCCCTAAAAGTCTAACCTAACCCTTAGAAGTTCCCGTAATTTCTAAAAACATTAAATTAATAGCATACCATTTTTTTTAAATATAAAATGATTGACATTTGCCCCACAATAAAAATTTAAAAAAAGTTTCATTTCATTTATAAACAGTAAAGCCAAAGAGCATTAGCAAAGAGAGTAAATAATCATCAAATTTTTGCACAGTAGTACAGTCCCCTTTTACTTGAAAAATATTATCTGATAGGAAATAAAATTGGGAGCACTGTGGTCATTCGTCTTTTGGTCACCTAAATACGCAACTATTATTATGTTATTACTAGTACCGGACATTATCCTTCTGTAGGTAGTCCATGCTATTACTTTACTTCCTACTTTCATTTTTTTCAGTGCTGCAAATATGCAAGAGAATTTTTCTCTCTAATAATGCATGATATTTAAATATGATATGTTTAGATGTTTCATATCATTCCTTCCACATTCTAAAATTTTGATACGTACACATCTTCAAAATGCAAAAAAATCATTCAGAGTACAGGGGAACAGAAATCAAATTTATAAAAATTATGAATGAGTTACAAGTGTGAAATTTCATTGCTAACAAAACATTTTACAGATTTGATTTTTGGCCTTTCCTTTATTGATTCTGGCAAATTAGTATTGCATTGGAGCCTACTCTTATCAGTCAATCAGATTTTTCATTCCTGGGAAACTGTGGAGGCATGAAGAAATTAATCTCATTATTTTTTGCAAAGTTAATCATCTTGATGTGACATTTCTTAACTGTCTTGGATTTTATATCAGTATTTTTTTTTTTTTTTTTTTTTTTCAAATTTGCAGGTTTCTTGAGTGTTTTTGTTTGTTTATCATAATATTTTTAATAAGACACCAAAGTTTGCCACAGAATTTTTCTTAGAGAACGTAGAGTAAAATAATACAAATGACGAGTCTAGTTTCTCTTTACATATTAATAAAATTATTATCTTTTTCAACAACCAACTAAAACTTTTAGAAGAAAACTTTTCTTTTTCTATTTGACTGCACAAAAAACAATCAATAACAAAAACAAATTAGGATAATAATTCAAATTTGAATGACCTCTTCTACATAAGAATGTAAAATATTTCTCAATTTCAAACATATAACAAATTGTCAATAAATCACATAATTATTACTTTTCTTTAAATTTGAAACCACTAGTTGTTGAAGTATATAGTTTGATGAATAACCTTCAATGTCTTATCCTAATTAGTTTTTTTTATTATTATTTTTAATGTTAAATATATAAGTTAACATACAATAGCAATTTGAGGGTCGACAATCCGCATGACAACTTGAGCTTGTAGCAAAGCATAAGCCAATTGAGGATTTTGAAGCAACATTGCTCTGCCTTCTGTTGGGTTATTCTGTAAAAAAAAGAGAGAAAAAAAGGAATTATTCCTTGGGGACATGCGTCCATTTCATTTCAGCAAATAATGAAAAACTGTGTTAATACACTCATAAAAGTTTGGCAGCAATTTTAGCATGTTTCTGTTCTTATGCCTAGTGACATTTGGAAACCTTAGAATATAAATGCAAAACTGTTTCATATTTAACATGCTATACTGGGGTCTCCCGTGGTCTAGTGGCTAGCGACATAGATTCATAAGCAGGAGATGGTGGGTTCAATCCCCACCGGCGGCAGGAATTTTCTCATCCCACGGCTCGCTGGGAAAATTCCTCGCTGCACCCTGGATGTCGGCGCTAATGGCCCAGATTTGTCGAAGCGCCGTAAAACAACAAAAACATGCTTTACTGAAACGTAATATATATATATATATATATATATATATATATATATAGAGTCCAAATATCTCGGCTAGGAGCAATAAGGTATACAAGTTTCCCAGGAAGATAAGAATAGAGGTGCTTCCAAAAGTTGCCCTTTGAACATTCAGGTGGCGATCACTGAAGACAAACACCCTTGGTATGGTGGGAGTAACGCCTCTATAAAAAGGGCCTTCCCCCACCACTCGAGCACCAGAGACGTAGGGCACACGATCTCTCTGCAAAACCAGCTGGTCAGCCAACACCAAGCTCTCACTTCATCTTCTTTTGATGGCCAGACACCACTCTATGATCTAGCAGCCGACCATCATTCTCCTCAACATGCCGACATAACTACTACCAGTCTGCCTCTTCACTTCCAGAACATCATTCGTATCATAAGCTGAGTATACCTCATAACTGCCAATCTTCAATTAAATTCAAAAGCTAGCAAAAAATTTCATAATGGCCAATATTTATATTTTAATATATAAGTTAATATTTTAATTATGTGCTAATTTTTCTTTAATGCCCAAACATTGATACAATTATGTGAGTCAAGCACCTTTTCTTTTTTATATGTTATTTTATATCACAGCCATGCCAAATCATAAATTATACTTTTTATTTCAATATAAGTCATTTGTTTCCAACTCTATTTTATTTACTATGAACCTTTCTCCTGGTATTTAATATGGTCTCAACACATAAAAGGACAGATGGTAAGAAGTGGTTCTAATTTGATATTTCTCATGCTTTTCTTTCAGGAAATTTATTAAATTAATTTAATTATTCAAATGGTTTTATTCATAAATCCGTATGTGGTGAGTTTGGTAATATAAAATGAACCCTGAGATATAATGAAAAAATAATAAAAACATTCCAAATCAACTTTTTCTATAATAACTTTTAAATATAATTAATTTTCTTTTTCTCCCCCCCCCAAAACACCACAATATATATATATATATATATATATATATATATATATATATATATATATGTGTATGTTATAGATCCTAAGTTGAAAACTGAGATGTTCTAGGTAGTAGGTAATATTAATAATTGTTCATATTTTAACATATCCTAACCAGAATAATTAATTGTAGTTCACAGACAAATTGGATTGAAAATGGCATATGCCGAAACGTTTCCACGACAAAAATTTAATAAAATACATAACTATTGAAGACTTTATAAGCTGTTACCTACTACCTAATATATATATAAAAGTGCCAATATTCCATCACCTGGAAGCTGTTTAAGGTAGTCACACAAGAAGGCCCTCACTTATGTTAAACGAAAAGACTAAATATACGACGTTTATGCAAGATAAAATTAGCCTAATACTAACCTGAATGCAAAGTTTCATCTGTTTCATTAATTCGAACATCTGTTCTGGAGGTAAGGAAGCCACTGCTTTACTAATAGCTTCCGGAGCTTTGTCAGATTCGACAGCATCTCCATATGTGTTATCGATTGGAGGTCCCGCCAAAAGACCTTAGAAATGAAATGATATCTTATATAATACACTTATATACATACTTATAACTTAAATATTCAGATGGAAGGCTAAGGTAAATATAAAAACAAAAATTTAATATTTATTGTAGTACTTCAGTAACAGTTACACCATAATTCAGAGTAGTTTCTTATTGTGAAAAATACTACTAAAATTAAGGAATTGTCAGGGTTCGGTCATTATTTCTTAATAAAACTACATTTTACGTGTGAAAATGGTTTTATTGTTTGCCAAAGTTTCGGCTTGAAATTCAAGCTTTCATCAGGGCAGTAAAAACAAGCAGGACAGATTTAATACTAACATATATATATATATATATATATATATATATATATATATATATATATATATATGTGTGTGTATATATATATATATATATATATATATATATATATAAATGCAAAAAAGATTAAAAACAAAACAAAACAGAAAAACATAATACATAGGTAGAAAAACAATATGTTATAGCTAGCGCTTAAATTAGAGGTACATGGATACAGATATAAAAACAAAAATTCCGTCATGAGTGCAACCTCAATAGCTACTTTCCTTCAGAGGAAAGTGCTAATAACAAAATAGGCTTACCGATGAGAAGACTGAGAACTATGCCTCACAGATGCGGGATCATTTCTGACTGTTGATCAAGGAAAGTTAGGGGAAAGGAGTGGGGTGAGGGGGTGAGTTCCTGACTACCCATTAAGTTAAGGGTGGAAGTAGAGATAAAAGAAAGGGTGGGGTCATAAAGTTTTGTGTTAATGGAAGGAAGGGAGGTATGAAGGGCTAAAACTCTATACCGCATGCAATATAGCCCTTTATACCTCCCTTCCTTCCATTAACACAAAGCTTTATGATACCAAACTTGAATAGCGGGAGCAGCAGATATTGGACCCTTTGTAAATGCGAGAGAGAGCCTAAAACTAAGCCCATGTGCTGGGTAGTTGTCCAAACAGTATGCTCCTGGTTACTCGGTGACACCAAAATGTGAAACATAGGCTAATAGCTCTTCTTAAAGAAAAAGGCTTCAAATGCCATGAAGAGGTATATGCAATCGACGACCAAGGCTCTTCAAGGTACGCTGACATCGTTGCCTTTCCACAAAATAGTACGACTGCCTACGTACTTGACCCAACGATCCGATTCAAGACAAGTGATCCTGAGCAAGCGGAATCAATAGATTGCGAAAAGAAAGGAATTTACTCCAATTGTGTTCAGCGCCTAGAAGATAAATTCCTGGAAATGTATGGGCCAAGGAACTATTTATTAGGGGTTTGTGATTCGGTGTGAGAGAAACAATTCCAAAAATGACTTCCAAATATCTGAAGGCCTGACCCTGTTTTAGCTGAGTCAATACTTATTGACTTGATTGGCATTATAAGCCAACGTATATACAGTCATTGATGGGCACCATTCCTTTCCCTTATGATTATTTTATTTTCTTATTTCATTTTGTCAAGGTGAAAATAATCTACAGACTTTTTTTTCGCTTACACTCCTTGAGAAAAGGAATAAAAAGTTAAATCCAAAAAAAAAAGAAAAGTGTTTCCCTAATGAGGATATTTGTGAAGGATGTTTACACCACTCAATAAGAAACAGACTGCAAATAAAACACCCGAATTTAGAAAGAAATACCAGAACAGGTGGATAAGCATGCAGTGTGGCCAGCAACCCGATAAAGTTGGGCACTTTATTATTTGTTAATAAAGTTTTCTTCTTCTTCTACCCCAAAGGCTAACTATATTATAAAATGAAGATTGTTGGGTAGTTACGTAGGCCTTTTTTCTCTCTTTTTAACGATTAGAATGTTCTCCTACTTGATGCCTTAAAATAAATAAATAATAACACCTACAAATGTAGGTTAAAAGTAAGATATTGATAAAATTACTTTGCATCTCCAAACGTGACTTCTCAGTACAGGCATTATCAACTCTCAGTGATCTGCCGCCAATCTCATAGCCATTCAGATTCCTCATAGCACTAAGAGCAGTTTCTTGATCTTTGTATTCGCAAAACCCGTATCCTTTGGGTTTTCCTGTCTCTCGATCATACACTAACCTGTGAGGAAAAAATAAACATTTATAAATTGAAATAATTCTAAGTCTTCCATTCATTTTTTTTTCATTAAATATGTGTCTTCTGTAGTATTACTCCTGCCTCCTTAGAGGGTACATGGGACAAGAGGATTGTTGACTGTTACATATATATGACTAGACATTTACGGGACACCCTGTATATATATATATATATATATATATATATATATATATATATATATATATATATATATATATACATACATACATACATACATACATACATAAATACAAACATACATACATACATACATAAATACAAACATACATACATACATAGCAGATCAAATGGCTCAGTGGGTAAGGTACTGGCCCAATATGCTGGAGGACCTGAGTTCAAATCCCAAGCATGAACTAAAGATTTTTATCTTTTAGTGTCTTTGTTCATGAGTTGAATTTGGCCTCCCTGACCATCCCTAGGCCAACCCAGCCTTAAATTAATTTATTAATGGGTACCTTTAAAGGCAAAAATCAGGCAGGCGGAGATAGTACTGACCACACTATCTCCCTAGTGTGCCGTATGATCATGAATCAGATACCTCTATAGTATCTGCTCCTCAGGGTCCTCGTGGCCTGTTAAGGGACTGATTTTTTTATACTTTATTTATATAAATATGATAACAGTTTATTATTGAGCTAACTTTTAACAGTCAATTTTGTACATTTTCTACAATATTGAAAATGAGTCACTATTGAAATGTATAAACTGTAGAAGTTATATGATGTTGAAAATTATTGATTTTTTTATTGCACTATTTGTAGATTCTTAAAATTGTTACTTCACAAGAGAGCAAGCTTGAGAACAGGCAGGGCCAGTTGAAGTGGGCCGTAAACACGTACTTAATAAAACTACCTAATAATTTATTATTGACAAGTTTGAGGAGGATCAATTTGTAATATTCAAAAAGGAAAATTTGGTTAAGCTACAAATTCTGCTTGGTTGGCTCTTGGGTTAGGATGTCTGATATATATTAAACAGATGAAACTGTGATTTTTAATAAAAAGGTAAGATTAATTCTGAAAGTTGCTAAATAGAAAATTGATGCCCTAGGAATACTGAATATTATTAATCCTGATTCTGATCGTTTAATGCAATTTTGGGAATGTGGTCAGGTAATTTAAACATAAGATGAACAATTTGCGAAGACAGTAGTATGGTCTGAAGAGGCCCAGTTTAAACTTAATGGAACAGAGAACCAGCATAACTCCATCACACAAATAGGGAGTATTTTTTTTTTTTTTATTGAGAGAAGATCGATGACCGTTGGTGAGGCAAAGGTAGGAATTGTCAGGGTTTGGTTGCTATTTCTAACTAAAACTACATTTTACATTTGAAAATGGGTTTTATTGTTTGCCAACGTTTCGACTTGAAGTTCAAGCCTTCGTCAGGGGTGAAAAACAAGTACGACAGAGTTTATAAATTTACAAAAAGATTCAAAAAATAGAAAATCATTATACAGAAAGCATATGCTATATCTAGAGCTTAAATTAGAGGTCCATCAATACTGGTATAAGAACCTATTTTCACAGGTAAAATGTAGTTTTATTAAGAAATTAGCTGAATACCCGTGCTTTGCCAGAGCAGATAACTATTTATTTTATTGCGTTAAATAATTTATCATCAAAATTAACACTACTATATAATTTTGTTCAGTCTATTAGAGCACGGTTCCCGTCATACAATATGTTATTCATCAATGTTATTCATACAATATGTTCTCCTAAAGTATTAAAGCTATGGAAATAAATCTTCAATAATGTCAGAGAGATAACACCAGAGCAAAACATAGTCAACTTTTAAGAAATATTATTTCTGTAGCCCTCAGTGGAAAATTAATACAAAATTACTAACTTGAATGAAAGCACAGGGCCTACTTCATTAAATATATCTTTCAATTTTTCTTCTGTTGCTTCATACGGAATATTTCCAACTAAAACAAAAGTTGATAATATTAATACCGCAAAATAATCAAGCTCGTACGGGTTTCAAACATAATAAATTTACAAACCAAAGACTGAGCGCATAGACTTGTCTATTATATTAGCGTCGCCCATTTTATATAAAATTTGAAAGAGCGTTAACGATAATTTGAAAACGTACACAAACTTTCATGAAAAGGTTTCAAATCTGTAGGTTGAAAGCTGAAGCTTAGAAGAAGCAATGATGCTTAATCTTTACTAACCTAACAACCTCATTGGATTGAAGTAATTAATATTTACTACAAACAACTACAACACTCCGTGCCAAGGGTCGTGGGTTCGATTCCCAGCATGGGTGGTGGCTTTTCTTTACAAAAAAGAAAGGGTGTCAGCCCTATCCTGGCTAGAACAGGGCGGTAACCTATAGATAACTCGTCCTAAAATTTGTAGTTAATAATAATGGACGTTAAAATTTCAAACAACCACATCGATCACAAGAGGTGAGGGAAGGACAATAGGTAACTTGAAAAACATTTTTTTTTTTTTTTTAATTTATCTATCTATAAGCATTCGCATCTAAGGCTTCAACTTGAAAATAAATAAAAGACCTTGGTGCTAATGACCACACAAGTAGTCGATGCAACCCCCCCCCCCCAAAAAAAATAATAAAATAAAATAAAAGTCCTGGACACAAGGGAATAAGGAATGAGATGCTAAAAGCAAGAGGTACAAACTTGATAAGAAATTTGGAAAATATTTTTGTAATTCTATATTACTGAATGAAGAAATAACACTTCCAATAACATCCAAAATCGTTTTGCTTCATATAAATGGCTGCAGAAAATAATAAACAATTATAGATCCACATTTCCACATTTTGACTGAGTCAAATGTTTTTGCAACTATCCCACGATTTTGTTTGAGTATTCAGAAATGAGGACTAAGCTGGATTTCGGAAAGGATATTCTGTGACGCACCACATACAGACAATTAATCAGGTCATTGAAAAAGCAAAGAAATATACGTTTCCTATTAATTTGTGTTTTGGCTATTTCCAGGAAGCGTTTATCTTCATAGAAGCAGATTATCATTGTCCATAGAAGTATTTTTGATGCACTACAAGCTATTGGCATATATATATATATATATATATATATATATATATATATATATATATATATATTTATTTATGTATTTATTTATTTATATTTTTCGCATAGTTATGCACTTGTGTAAGGACATGGAAGCATACATTTCCACTGAACGGATTGGTACATATTTGGCCGTCAGAAAAGGAGTGCGTCAAGGTGGTTAAATTTTCTTCGTTTCTTCTTGTTGGCGAGCATTGCAGATGACCTCACAATAATAATAAAAACATTGCTGGAGGTGTTTAGAGGAGTGCGGCTCTTCCCGAAATTTAATTAAGCAAAGCTAATGACGAACGCTGAAAAGGTGCTAAATAAAGTTTGAAATTACAAACTAGAATATGTGGAGGACTATATATACCTTAGAATGAGGAATGTACTGGAGACTAAGAGAAATAGGGAAAAACGATTTCCCAAAATAAGCCAAGAAGAAAGCCTTTGATACAAGCAGGGCATCCGAGAGGAATTACGGGTCGCTGTCCAAATAATTTTACGAGCCCCTTAACCATCCTCCTCATTAACATTACCAAAAACTATTAATAGAATTATTTGAAACAGACATTTCTCTGAAAAAAATAAATACATTTTTAATTGAACGGGGTGGGAAATGCTGCGTATATAACTTTGTTATTGCGTGGAGAAGTATGACTAACATAAAGAGGAAGGAGGAGGTTAGGAGTTCCGTTATCCAAAAGAGGTCTGGTCTGAATGACATTGTAGCAAACGCACTGTAACCTCCCACTGCACTAGCTGTCAAACTCACCCGCCAAGCTCGCGGCAAATCTATTATCAGTGAACCACGGCCTGCAACTGACTAATTACTAAATTAATGATTAATTGCTTGCGCGGGTAATGAATTTCTAGCTCATCAGCTGTTAGGGAGTACCTCGTGTTTCTCTGAAGCATTCCTTGGTTGTTCCCGAAATCAGTGTGTCGTGTTTGTGTGGTGAATTGGACAGGGAGACTTTTACTTTGATTTATTTTTATTTATCATCAGTTGCGCATTATTTATTTTATTTTAATAAAGAAGAATATTTTTTATCATTTTATTTATTTATTATCTGGCCTGTCACAACATAATCCATCAGGTTAGGAAGTAAAAATGGGGAGGCAGGGTACATTTTAAGAAAAACAGACAAAAGATGGTCAACGGAGATGACTATTTGGACACCCTATAGTTGCAAAAAGTCCGTCACGCAGGAGCTGCATAACTAAGCCCTTTCCTCAGAATTTTTGTAGTGTAGACTACATTACTGAATAATTTGCTGTAAATAACCTATATAAATAAAATAAAAACGTGAATAGTTCTGCTCATTTACATTTCTTATGAGAACTGTTCATTTATTAATTCTGTAATTAATTTGCTTCCAGAGTTATGTTTATACATGATACTACACTACTTAATAAATACACAAAAACTTCATATTTCCGTCTTTTGATCTGACGAAGGAACAGGATACAGTCCCTCTAGTGGGAGATAGTGCTCCTCGCGGCGGCTTTGGGAACCTACATCTGGCGGGCTAATTCTAATGAAACAGAGTTTAAAGTAAACCCTCCTTCCCAATAGACCGATTTACTTCATTTTTACAACACTTCTTTCTCATGAGATACCCAGGACGTATACCGCGTTTCGTTACAATACAGCAGAAATTACGACCGGTATGAGTATATTAGTACTTCAGGTCCGGAGTAAACCCTCCCTCCAAATTACCCGATTGAGTTTATTTTTACTGCTCATTTTTCTATGTTGATTACCATCACGAATACCGAGTTTCGTTGAAATGTAACAAAAATTACGGCTGGTAGTGGCAAATTGGTAATGTGAGTCCAGAGTAAACCCGCCCTCCTAATGAACCGATTTCGTTTATTTTGACAAAGTATTTCTCTCTTTAGATCAACATAACGAATACTGAGTTTCGTTTAAATATAACAAAAACTACATCTGCCATAGTAAAATTTGTGTTTTGGGTCCGGGGTAACCCCCCCCCCCCCCTCCCGGTGGATCGATTTTGGTGGTTCAATCGTTTGCTAATTGAACGCTATATAACACGTTTCGTGAAGAAAAATCAAAAACTCTGGCCGCTATCGTGTTAACAGACATATATATATATATATATATATATATATATATATATATATATATATACACACATACACATACACATATATATAATTTTTAACGGGGTCATTTTTGGTGTCTACTAGGTAGGTTCGATAAACATTTGAAGAAATGTTTCAAAAATTCCGTTATGAGTGCAGCCTCAATAGCTACTTTCCTTCGGAGGAAAATGCTAAAAGCGCAGAGGAAGGCAAATGAAGAGGTGGAGTTCCTTCTTTAGGACGATGGCTGGTCCACAATGGTGGAGATTGGCGAAGAACAAAGAAACCTAGAAAGGGAAGTAGACCCATATAGCGAACTTGGCTTCTCAGTAGCCTGGTCTCTGGTAAAGAATATACATACATATACTCTTTCATGGAAGGCATATACTCAAGCTCACATAAAGATTTCTCAGCGCCGATATCCATGCTGCAGCAGGGAACTTTCTCAACGGGCCCTGAAAGCTGAAAATTCCCTACTGTAGGCAGGACTCGAACCCCCACTTGCCGCGCGAGAATCCTAGGCGTTAGACCCTGGACCACGAGGAGGAAAATTATAAATACATAATATGTTCTGAAATACAAACGGAATATCATAATATTTACAGAGTTTCGCGTAGTGTGATATTTAATGAAATTGGAATTTGCGGATGGTAATGGCGGAACCGTTGGGAATATTCCCTCAGAATTTCACCAATGTGAAACATTTCCATATATCTGAACGAGCTATTGGGCATTAACATTACCGATGGTGGCGCCACCGTCGTTGTCAAAATGGCTGTTTACAAAGGGAAACATGTGACATTTGTACATAGCGATTGCTGATAACAAGTGTTTTCACAGTTGTTTGTGGTTCTATTTCACGTTAATATTAGTGTTTTCACCAAGAAATAGGGTTTTTGGAAGCTCTACTTTATTTGTGTACTCAAATATGTAAGAATATTGGACTAACAGTGAGTTATTGTGAGTTGTTGTTATTGTGATGGATAAGCAAAAGTGAGGTAAATATTATTTCATACCATTGTGAATAGCTTTGAACACAATAAATGTATTTTATAATAAATACTGCATATTATTGATCACCAATAAATCATGAACAATTTGAAAATTGAAAAAAAATACTTGAAAATCTTTATTTTCACATATTACATGCACCATTATTTTTTTTTAGTTTTGAATCGTTTCTGATAACAAATTACAATTATTGCTTACATTATTTGCAAATTATAATTGATGTAAATATAATTTCATACCATTGTGAACAGATTTGAATACAATAAATTTATTTTATAATAAATATTGCATATTATTGAAACCAACAAATCATGAACAACTTGAAAATTGAGAAAATATTTCAAAATTTCTTTGAATCTCTATTTCACATATTACATGCACCATTTCATTTACTTATTAAGGTTGTAATTAAATTATATAAATATACTTCATCAAAAGGCACCGTAATATTTATGAAAGGAGTCATATGAATCAAATATGAAGTAGTACACTCATTTAAATTTAATACAGCCATTCCTAATTAGTGTGTTTGTGCAAGTGCAAACAACTTAATAGATTGGTTGGTCTTCTCCAAAATACCACAGGTATTTAGGTAATGGATGTGCATTCACAATTGCTTCACCTTCAACTATGCACCTGAAACTACATAAGGCTTCTAGACAGCCAAAGAAGTTCCTTTGTACATACTTTTGTTCATCATTATCTATACCTTCTGAATTTCTAGAAGTGAATTTCAGAAATTAAATCAAATTCGGGTAAAATGGGTTGCAAGCTGTTTATAGTCACACAAGAGTGAAGGTTGCATAAAAGTGAATTATTGTGAATTATATATTGTTTAAAAATAATTACTTTGTGTAAGGGAAAGGTTCATGTTGTCTTTAAAAAGACAAATTTGTCATAAAACAGTTGGGAAATTATTAAATAACAAGAAAAACACGAACAACACAATAGCTTTACATTTGTAAACAATGCACGTCTCCCTTTGTCGCTAGTTCTGAAATTCCGCATGGCGGCGTATCGCCTAATGTTAATTCCCAATAGTGGAATTTCTCTCCTGCTTAAGGGAAGTAGTGTACAAATCCTGCCGTGCTTAATTGGCAGGCCCGTCGCGAAGGTTTATAGCACCCGGGGCGATGTCTGGCAGAACGCTCCTTCAAGTTCGTTAACCAGCAGAGTCCGTCCACCGGAAGAAGCTTTTTGGAGCGAAATTCACACCATGTTTTCGGGTTCATATGCTTGCTGGTGCTCGTTTTATAGGTTTCTTAACGTAGAAAATTTAGGGTCGTGGGTTCGATTCTCACTAGGGCTGGTGGCTTTTCTTTAGAAAAAAAAAAAGGCATCAGCCCTGTCCTGGCTAGAAAAGGGTGGTAACCTATAGATAACCCGTCCTAAAATTCTTAGTTAATAATAAATAGGCGTTAAAATTTAATAATAATAATAATAACGTAAAAAACGAATGAAACAATTTTTAAAGCGATATCTGTAACCGTTTTCGAGACACATTGAAACACCTACTTTTCCAAACTAATTTTCAGTTTAATTATTCAGAAACCATTAATTCTTAAGATCAAACCCCACCAATAACTGCTGCTATTCCTTTACTAATAGTACTAGAGATATGAACGAAACCGCGCTAAGATTACGCAGTTCCTGCGAGTCGGACTTTTTATTGGCGTACGAGAACTTATCTGTTATACAGTGTACAAACACACAAAAATATACATATCGAACTAGTATTTCTAAAGTGACGCAACTGAGGCGTTGCGGGTAGGAAGGGCGATCTCAACAAAATGTAGTTTTTAGGAAAAGGCGTTTGAATATTTTTTCCATTAGAGAGAACTCTACTAGATATTCAAAACATTTTTTCGTTGAGAGATGTCTCATTGCTTGCCGTATAGATTTTTTCACCTTCGATACTTTGCATTTGTACAGACGATGTACGCAAGGAATGAGCTATGACTTCGTTAACTTACAATGAAAAGGATGGTAAATATAAACTTTTGGGGTCAAGTTTTTCGTAAATTTGTTTAGATCTATTGTATCATAAAATTCGTAGCTTTTTTTTTTAATTATTATAATGGCGTATTCGTAGCTTTGATTTATTGTAAAGATAAAGTTTTTATATTGAGCACATTAAAGGGAAATTAAATGGTATTCTGATAAAGCGTAAGTGGTGGTTTATTTATACTTACTTTCCTAATTTTATCCTCTATTCACCCCACCGACCTCTTTTAACTGTTAAACGTTTTCTTTGCTTATTTCCCCTCCCTTAACAGAAATCAATTTCAGCTGAACTGAGCCGCCATTTTCTGAGGAATATCAGTTTTCGAACCGGCAAACCGATAGGATGGAAATGTCTGATGGAGTGAGTAATAATATTTTTAGTTGTTAAATACGACAGAATTTAGTTATTCATTAATTCATTGGAGGTTTTGCTTGAACACAATTGAGCTCTGGTTCATGTACATGGGTCTTTTAATTGTTGTTTTACAAAAATCTACCAATTTTGCGTTTATTTTTGTTTTATTTGAAGTTCTCTATACTTGACCTGTATCCTCCTTTTTTTTTGGTTTGTTAGTTCTTTTGTTTTTATGTATCATTATTTAGATTCTGTTTATCAGCATTACTGGGAAGTTGTTAACTGGATCTATGTATTTTTTATTATTATTCAGAATTTTAATACATGGAATTCCTAATTTTCATTTTTTCAAAGGTATATTAGTAGTGAAATATTGGAGCTACTTGAATTTAATAAAAGTATTTGACAATACTTACTGAAATTTAGCTTAGTTATGAGAAAATATCTTGATGTCGCACATTCTTAGTACAAATGTTTAAAATATCAATGATGTCACTTAAATAATGGAAGTAACAGTTTAGTTATAAAACATAAATATTGTAACATTACTTATTCTGATTTATCTTTACCAATTTAATCCTATTACTACTGGGGAAGTAGGGCAGGCCATGCCTTCCTTTTTTCTTCTTATTATGTTGAATATGAATAACTCATATTTACAAGAAATGAAGTCTACCGTTAAAGCACTTGCTTATGCCATACAATAGGAAATGTTGAGAATAGTTTGAGGGACCTCTAAAGCATAGCGATTCAGAAAATAAGATAAAGTCTCTTCCGAGAGCTAAGGAATATGATTACAATGTAATTAAGCTGCTGGTACATCTAAATATCTCTGGAAACTCTTAGCTGCCATGGTGTAGTATTCAATTCCTGCTAAACAGTACATTCTATCTCTTTTACTAGGCCCTCATTCAGAGTAGCTAACCAGTTTACTTCTAGAATTAGATGAATGTAATAATATTTTCTTATTTGAACGAATGCAGGCATGTTACATACTTGAATTATTTAAGAATTTATTAAACCTCCATGAAAAAAACTATTTCTATAATTTGTAATTAAAAAAAATACAAGAGATCAATATGTCAAAAATACAGCAGAGTTGTGTTTTTTGTGAACAGAAATATTCTACTATGTAAATCGGAAGAGCAAAAATTGACAACTTCGACTCTTATTAAAGTTATTTTACTATCCATGTATTTTGTCTCGTAGAATTAATTTAACAATTAACATTTCTTTAAAATTATGTATTTCAGATGCTTTGACTGCTATGTGTCCATTGCACCTATAAAAATAATCGTTTAAAATTATTATAAATGTATTAATTTAATACATTAAATTCTTTATTATTTATTTATTATTTTTATGTACATTTGCATAAAAATATGCAAATTCCTCTCATAAACCAGTAAATTTTGGTATAATATTACATGATATGTAATATTATACCAAAGTAAAATATTATTTTATATTATTAAACTAATTAAAATCTTGAGCTATTGTTCCTTGTTATGTAGGTATGTATTTTAATATTTACTAGATATTGGATAGTTGGGCCATAATTAATTGTATGAGTATTTAATTATTACTCTATAACATTTACTATTATTTTGTTAGTTAATTGTAACTACTCTTTGGTTATTTCAATTGTAATTTAAGGTCTCATTTACAATTACTTTTTGGCTTTGAGTAACTACAATTACAATGATTACCTGTAATTGAATGTAAGCAATAAGAAGTAATTGTAATGATAATAAAAGTAATTACAAATACCAGGTCCTGTCGATATTTTTTTAAATCCCATTTTTACAAATTTCTTACTTTAATACCATAATGATAACTAAAGAGCAACCTTGTAGGATTAGAAGATGCTTGTTTTGGTTGTAAACCGGACTACTTTAACTTTAATCCAATTGACGTTCTCAGCTGAAAAACATTTTTGCAGTGATCTCTCTTGAAACACAAATTCGATCGATTTTGCTCTACGAGTTTAAAATAGGCCTCAAAGCCACTGAGGCTGCTCGTTAACTGTATAAGGTGTTTGGGGAGGATGCTCTCTCAGATCAAAAGGCACAATTCTGGTTTGCAAAATTTTGTAGAGGGGATGAATTGCTCATGGATGAACCTCGAAGTGGAAGGCCGGAAGTTGTAGATTACGACGCCCTGTCAGAAATAATTGAGTTAAATCCTTGACAAACTTGCTCTGAAATCGCTGGACAACTTCATGTTTCCGAGTCAACCATCAGAAATCACCTACATCAAATTGGTAAGACCAAAAAACTTTATAATTGGGTTCCCCATAAACTGACCGACCACAACCGGTCCAGTTACCTGTCAATCGCGACTTCTCTTTTGTTGCGACTAAAAAATGATCCATTTTTTGATTGGATCATTACATGCGATGAAAAGTGGGTTTTCTATGATAACACAAGAAGGTCTTACCAACGGCTATCAATGGATGAACCACTGAAAATGTTTCCAAAGAAGTATTTACACCCAAAAAAGGTTTTCTTGCCTTTTTTTTTTTTTTATATTCAAACAAAGGAATTGTTCATTTTGAGTTGTTAAATCAAAGAGAATCAATCACCGCAGATGTTTACGCAACCACAATTGGCAGAACCCGCAAAAAATTGTGTGAATTTTGGCCCTCTCTAGATAACCGAAAAGGCCTGTTACTCCTTCAAGATAACAACTGTCCAAATACAGAAAACATCACACCGGACAAACTCGTAGCGATTGGGTGGGAAACTCTACCTCGCCACCATATTCCCCTGATTTTTCATCATCTGATTACCACCTGTTCAGAGCTCTAGACAACATTATGCGGGGAAAAACGTTCCCGGATGTCACGACATTGAAAAACACCTTAGAAACTTTTTTTTTCATCCACACATTTTGAGTTCTATAAAAAAGAAGTTTGGGACCTTGAGGCACATTGGAAGAAGGTTTTGGAGAGTGAGGGTGACTATTTCGATGAATAAAACTTATTGGAAATATTCTTTTGCCTTATTTTTACCCTATTTAAAAAAAAAAAAAAAAAAAAATACAGGACTTTTTGCGTTACCTGGTATAACTGAAAGTAAAGACAGAAATTGAAGAATTACAGGGATATTTGAACAGTGGAGATAGTCCATCTGTGATCTATTTGAATTTCTTTCAGTTTCATGGATGCGGGCACAAAGCCAATGCTGAATGACAAAAAAAAAAAAGTTTGAAACACGGGCAGTGCTTCATCCTAGTGTGCTTCCATTGACTTATTTCTGTAATGGTCGGGAAAACTTAAAAAAAAATTCTCTTAATTTTTTGCCCACTAGCTTCTTGCTATTTTTACTGGAAACTTAATTCTGAAAACTGATTTTGTGGTAAAAAAAAAAAAAAAAATTAATATCAACTAGACAAAATCTATACTTATCTACCTATTAGAAAAGAAAACCTGAATTTTGGAGATGAAATTACCCTAATGCACGGAAAGCAACATTGTTCAATTTAGACAGCCATAATATTACTTCTCCCCCCCCCCCCAGTACACAACTTTTGCAGGGTACTATGAACCAAAAAAACAAAACAAAACAAAACAAAAAAAAAAAAAAAAAAAACAATCCCTTTCTCATTTTAATGCCAGGTAAGAACATTTAAAAACCTGTGAGAGAAGTGATTAGAAACTTAAGTTGATTGAAAACAACACTTGCGAAAATTCGTGCACTATTTTTCCAAAATATATGGCCCAATCATGATTTAGCAAAATTTTATTTAACTCTCAAAGATATTTTACTCTAACTTTGGAAAAGTCCAAAGCTGCTCATTTTTTTGGGTTGGTTTAAGGTGTTAACCTTTGAAGTTATTAACGTTTGTTTATAAAATAATTTGTTGTAAGACTTTCTCTTTTTTAAACTTTATAAAAATTTGTATATCTTCGTTTCCATAATTGTGAAACATGTGGATACATTTTCATGTCAGTCTGTCATTTCAAGTATTTCAAGGTGTTGTGTGTGACATTAACCGATAATTGGAGTTGGAGGAGCTGGGACTTTGGATATCAAGAGTGGTTCATGTGCTGGATAGGCTAGGGCAAGGAATTCCTGGGAGAGTTGGCATACATATTGTAAGGATTTTATGAATGGTTGAAAAGAAGGTAATGATTGGATTGGATGTTAGGATACGTTTACATCTGATAATTATTGCAGGATATTAATGTCCGACAGAAATTGTGACTAATGTAAAATGCAGACAATTTATGTCTAAATATATATTTCTATCGCGAGCAATAATAGTGCGTTTACATCTTACACTTCTCACGGGAAATATATCTCAGGTATCGGATATAATAATTCTGATAATTATCTATCTGACACCTGAGATATATTTCCTGCGAGAAGTGTCAGATGTAAACACACCCTTACAAGAGTGAACTGAGGAGTTGAAAGACACAGGTAGTTTTTATGATGGGATGACATAGTAATGTAATGGATTTAAATGAAAAGGCACATTAAATTTGCTACTTATTAGAATTAGTTATTTCTAAAATTGAAATGAACATATTTAATTTTATTCTGCTGGCATCACATTCTGTAAAAACTTAATTTCTGCTGTGTACTTATGTCTAGAAAATAAACAGTTCTCTGGATTTCCTATTGAATATTATTTGAGTAAGAATTCTTGACAATGGTTGAATGTTCTAGGTAAAAGGAGTATAAAGAAACTTTTTTTTTTTTTTTTTTTATTTTAAACTTACTGATCAGTCTTTGACGAATAATAAATGTTAATATTCTTCTTACATATCTTCTATGCCTATATGTGTCGATTTTTTCCTGTATCTCATGGCTTGGGGTCAGTAGAAAAACGTACAACTTGACTTTCATGGTCTTTGTTAGCCACCTTTTCAGGGTTAATTCCCACCTATAATAATGTTTTAAAATCCATATAAATGTTTAATTAATTGTCAATGGATATAATATTTTAGCCAATATTTGCATTTAAGAGAATTTATTATTATTTAAAGTAAAACCAACAAACCTTACTCCAGTTAGTAAGCTTATTTAAATTTTAACGTCCATTTATTATTATCTAAGAATTTTAGGACGGGTTGTCTATAGGTTACCACCCTTTTCTAGCCAGGATAGGGCTGATGCCTTTTCTTTTTTCTAAAGAAAAGCCACCACCCCTAGAGACCCCACAACCTTAGTGAGGTTATCTATTGACTAAAAACGTGTTTAAATTTTAAATTATTCAAGTCAACTACTTCTGGATTTAACAAAAAAAAAGTAGGTGGAATGGCCTCTAAAGAATTGCTGGCTCTGAAACATGGGGAATATAAAAAATCAAGTTGTGTGCTCTTTTTATTGACCTCATGTTGTTATATGTAAGAGAATAATAAAAAAATAAACTAATCTTTACTAAATAAATGATCATCATTACATATGAAATGGAATTGACTAACTTATCAGGGCTTCATACAAACAGATATTCACTCAATGTACTCAAGAATTTGCCCAAATGCAAGTGGCATATGGCTAATTTTTTTTTTCTTCTCTCAATTTTGATATATTTACATACTAATTTAGTTATTATAATAACAATGAAAGAGGGAATATACTTTTATTTTAATGAACTTTTGATTCTCATAGAAATTTCAGTTAGAATTGTTGTTTCTGTCAAACACATGTAATTTTTTTTATCATCTGCTGAGTGTTAATGTTCAATGTGTTAAGCATTGTACCAATGGTATCTCCTATAGACTTGTTAGTTGATTATATTAGTGCTCATGTTCAAGAAGACCACTTGGTAGTTATTGATGAGGACTCTGATGAAACTGATGAAGATAGTTATGAGGTACAAGTTTTTCTTTTCGAGTCTATTTTGCTCAAGTTAGTTTGCTTGGGACAGCCTTTGTAGAATATGTCAATAAATCCTTGTTTGATTTCAATGTTTCTAAGACAAATATTTGTCATTTGCTTAACCTTCTGGATTTTCATAAGGCAATAAATTCTACACAGTTGGATGAAACATATGACTACTTTCATTTGATTTTTTTTTTATTTTTATTTTTTTTTTTATTGGAACGTATTTAGTTTTAAGCAGGTATCTGAAATAAATGTGAACTTTTACTGTGAGAGGAGGTTGAAGATCACACATTTTTGACATAATTATGAAAGACCTACAAATTTTTTATTTTAGTCCAAACCTATCTGTCTTACTAGGAAGTAGGATTGAGTTTTTTTGAGCTTGTCGTTATGTAAGTTTTTAAAATAAAATTAGTTCTTTTGAAACAGGTTCCCCCCCCCCCAGAAAACATGAATAACTGTGTTGGAATCTTGTTTTAAATACAAATAGTTTTAACTTTAAATAGGGCATCTCAACTTCAGGGTACAACCAGATAAGAATAGTGAATTGGTACCAAGAGAACTTTGATTTTTCATACATAGTGATTTAAACATTATGGGGGAAAAGTCTTTTTTCCCCTGGGCTAGCTACTAGGCCATGGTGACATATCATAGGATTCACTACTTCAATCTTCAGAGTAATTCTAAATGCAGATGCGAAGCTATAGAAACTGTTCAATATCTGATACTAGAATGCCCAAATTACTTAATTTGCTAGAGCAAGGCTTCAGCTCGCGGGAGAATTCTCGATGCTTGAATAGCCAACTTCAACTGAGGGGGGGGGGGGCAGTCTTCAAAGCAAAGAAAAAGAAGGCCAAAAAAAGAAATATTTTTAATAGACTAGTAGTTACCAAAGAAAATAAATGATACAAATATAATATATAATGTTAATAAAGCTTGAAATTATAAATGTTAACAAAATTAACTGGTAACGTAACTTAGGAAATCATTGGCACCTCACTGAACCCAATTGCAGGCACCCGTTGATTGATTTAGCAAGTGCAAAACACCCAGCAGTCGGGCTGGGAGGGAATTCAAAGGTGCCTGTAACGGCTCACTGTTGGGTTGTTACAGGTGCTGGATACCCTAAAGGCACATATCGTTGATACAAATGCAAAGTAATGAATGTGAAAAAATGCATCTTTCATTGTCAATCTTTACTAATTTCTGCTGGACTTATGTACGGCAAATTCTTGAATCTTAGATCACTCTATTAAAGGGAAAGTATTCCACTATCAAAAGGTCAAATCTGCCGAATATTTGACTGTCCAAAAAAAAGTTATGAATAAATGCTTTTCCACTCTGAAAAGTGGTAATTTTCACATTCGATACTTTGCATTTGTAGCGACGATATCAAAATTTAAGTTAGTACAAATTGGAAGAACTGCTGGTATAGGGAAACCTAAGGTACAGCAGAAGAAACAGAAGGACAAAAAAAAAAAAAAAAATAAAAAAATAAATAAATAAAAAAAAAAAAAAATAACGCTAGATAGATCTGAAGTCGAGAAATGAGAAGAGAGAGAGTGCAACAGATAAAATAAATTCTTGACTGCTGGACAAGGCAACGGTACATGGGGCCAGTCTTTCCTTCGACTTGTACACAAATCAACACAACATAAGGCCAAGCTGCTCTCGACTGCCGGAGCAGTTAACGGTACAAAAAAGGTTAATTGTATGAGGCCTTTGCTCAAAAAGAAAAAATATTAGCAGTATTTTTCAATATTCAAAATGCATTTGACTGTCTTTGGAGACGGGAAATATAGAATCAATACTCGAACTTGGGACATCTGGTCATGTTAATTTCATGCAATCATTTCATTGAAATAAAAGTTTAAAATTAAAATCAATAGGCAGCTTTCCATTGCATACAAGTAGGAAAATGGCATACTCCTAGGATCCATATTCAATCCTTTGCTATTTATTCTGGCTTGGAATTTGAAAGAAACCTGATAGTAGCGTACAGCATGAAAGCTTAAGGATAGCAACAGGAACTTACTTCTCTAGCCTTGTGGATTGTATTCGAACCACCTCTGAGATATTGCAGGAATTTGTTAACATTAAAAATTTGGAGTTCTGTCCTCATTAACAAACCATCCTTTACATGATTACATCAATTCTCAGATCTTTTCTTGCGTGGTGTCTTTGGGTTAGTACTGGAAGGCACCTGGGTTGCCGATGAGACCCCGGGTTTCTTAATTACATGGGCTGAGCTAATATGTGTACATTCTCACAGCAAACCTGATGTACTCGCAGAAATTATAGTTGCCAAGCAGAATGAATATTTTTGGACTTTTTTTAGTTAAACTCTGTAAATTTTTTTTTTGTCTGCTGTTTTCATAGAATAAGGGAAAAGTTTATATTTCCATTTTGCAAAGTGTGTATGTAATATTTTTTTGTCAATCTAGGTGCTCTTCTGTGTAGCAGAAAAGAAAGTGCCTTTGTAAAAGTTATTTCCTAACCAATTCTCCAGAAAATGTGCTTATATTTTCATCAACCCTTCTTTGACCTTAATATTTGATATTTCATCCAATTTTGTGTATCAATCCATATGATTTTCTCCTTTGACTAACCTATTCTTCCTCAATTCCTTTGAAAAAAGTAAAGGTGAATCACTTTGTATCCCCTTTCTTGAGAGTTTAATCCGTGGTTGTGAGATGTTTAATTCACTTTTACAGACAATTAATGTGGAGGATAGTTTAATGGGGCACATAGGAATGGGACGCCCTCCTGCTAAACCTTCACCATCAATGCGAGGGCGTAGGCTTATCAGAAACATGCTATCAAATAGAATGGCCCCTCCAGAAACAATTCCCCTCGAGGAAGCTGCCAAAAGGGTATGTTGATGATTTATCCTCATAATTTTTCTTTTGAGTGATTTTTCTTTCATGTTTGCCTTTTAAAAAAATATTTTTATGAGTAAAGATTGCTTCTCTTAGATAGTTGTTTGTCTTGCACAGTGTTTGGATGTTAGAATTATCAAATAGTGTTTTGCATTATATGGAGTTCAGTTGACGAGGTGATGATTATTAATTATGTGATTTCGGCTTCAAACAAATGATATCATGTCTTCTGGGAGTACGCATTGCTGAAAAGAAAAAATATATGGGAGCGTGGTAAAGAATCAATGCTGCATCTTATGTTTATCTATTGACTCCCCACATTAGAAGTTTTTAGTTAGAATTGTAGTATTTTTTAGAGTTTCGTTTGCATCCATTAAAACCTAGTTTAGCCATATGCCATTTGCTTCTTTTTTTATGTTTTCTAGTTTGTAAAGTGCTCTATTTAGTGTTACTATTATTTTAGGGGAAGTGGTACCAAGTCTGTACTTTTATGTCTGCATGCCAAAATATTTTATATCTGCAAGTGTTTGTATGAAATTTGCAATCAGCAGTAGTATCAAAAATAATTTCTTTCATTAATAATTCTCTGCTGTGAACTCACATAAACAGAAGCTTCTTGCTTTAAACAAATGTTTGCAGCATAATTGAAATATGAAATCTAATATCTTCTTTTAAGATAATTATGCTCAAGTGATGATCAGATGTTCAGTAATTTCAAATTAAATATTCATTGTTAATCATAAACAGTTACTTGTCCATTGAAATAATCTAGAGAAAGATAATCAGGGTTCGGAGTAATGTTGTTAATTACATACTTATTCCTGGAAATTGAGTTTTATTCATCTGAATTTCAGCTTGAATTTTAAGGATTCTTGAGTGCAAAGGGTTTTGAGAAGGAGAGGAACCATTCTGTATGTTAGCTAATTCAACATTGTGGATGTCTGCCATTATACCATAAGTCAGCGGTTTCCAAACTGTGGGGCGCGCCCCCCTGGGGGGCGCGAGACTATTGCAAGGGGGGCGCAGGAGTTTTCACTGACAGCTGCGTTGTTGTGAAGAGAAAAGTGCCGGCGAGGAGAGGACACGGAAACGGGAAAGGTATGGTAGGTGCCAGTTTCTTGGTACCTACATATAATGATTCAAGGAAGTTCAAGAGAACAGCCATTGGCCTCAGTGTGCCGGGATTGAACGATTTCCAAGAAAACAGATGTCGGCATTTATGTTTATGATTGTACTTTATTTTCCCTTGTTGAACAGTCACTGTTTGGTTTCCCATCGAACAACACCGTGTTATATAACATATAAGTATGACTGTGTATTCAGGCCTGCTAAATTTTTGGACACTGCCCACAAAAGATCTCGCTGATCCGGAATAGATTGTTACAAAGAATGAAGCACCTCCTCTGGGTACACTTTTAGTCTTGAGGTAAATTTCAAAAGTGCAATAAAGTATTCTTAAGAATAGTGGAAACAAATCCGAATGAGACACATGTCAAAATCATCAATCTCTTTTTGTTCTATCAATTTCCGTTTTAAATTCAAAATCGTTGATAGCGAAATCTGATTTTAGTTTTAATAATTAATTGATTAATAAAATATAACTATGCTTTATTAATTATAATCTGTATTCTAGTTGTTGTATTTTTATAATTTTTTTTCCTCTTAATTAATATTTGATGTATATTAGGTATATTATTTTGCAGCCCATTAAATATATTATGTAATTAATCATGAGTAAATTAGCATGTACTTATGAAATTACATAGCCATGAAAACTGAGGGGGGGGGGCGCGAAAAGTTTTATATAAAAAAGGGGGCGCAGGTGCAAAAAGTTTGGAACCCGCTGCCATAAGTCCTTCATAGTGATTGAATAATGCTTATATTATTGATTTTTGGTATAATGGTCTGGGAAGGGATGTAAGGTATTTTCATCCTACTACAAGTCGACTCCACTTTCTCAGAATGAATTAGCTTTATGAGTTATCATACATGGTACAAGTCTCTAAGTACCAATTTTACTTTTGTCAATGAAATAATAGAATTAATAACAAAGTCTTAAAACATTTTTCTTATATAAACATTGACTTACAATTACTTAATAATAAAAAAGAATAGCCACAATGTGAAATATGTAATACAACTCTCACGATGAAACGTCTACTTGAGTGGACATCACCTGAACATTCCTTACAATTTAATTGAGTGATTGTAGCCAGTCTCAAAACTACATTACCTAAACAATAATAAACAGTATGATCTCATTTGAAACCAAATAATATTTTTATCTTACAATGCTGTGCTTTAGATACTTGAATATTCCAGTGAAGACAGAATATATTCCTTGTGAACCTTCTCCTTATAACCATCATGATAACTTCCTCATATACAAGTTTCCTAGAAGGCAGGTACTGAAAGATTTTTTATGCCAATAAAGCAAAGTGTGAATTGCCTAGAAGTGGAACATCCACAAATGTTTGCAGAATAAAAGTTTGACTCGCAGAACCTGCATAAGCTTAGCACGCTTCCATAATATCTTTTCCTGAGGTGTGTTTTGAAAAGCTCAGAATAGTATAGACATGAATACCATTTTGCTTTCAATGATAAATAACTCATGGTTAATTTTACTTGTTTAAAATAGAAATAATTTTATTTAAGTATTTTTTTCAATTTTTATAGTCCCTGAAATGTTTAGTTTTTTGTTACTGTTACAACAAAACTTTACAATAAAAATAATGTCTCATTTTTTTACACTTGTTTGTAGTTTCCTCTGTACTTAATCAGTTAATATCACAGGTCCACAAAAAAAAAGGTGGTTTGTGCGAGGTATCGGACACAATTTTTCTGACGCATTTTTTACTGCTGAACACGAATCTGAAGCCATAATTGGGAGTTAATCAGTAAAAAACGGAGAAAAATGAAAAAATCGATAAAAATAAAGATTTAATGGTTTTTTAACTATGTAATAATCAATTTGCAGTTTCTGCAGGTACTGTCCACTCCCGTGATTTGCAAAAATTATTTGTTTGTTGCTTATTGCATTTTGTTTTTGTTTTTTATAGGAGATATTTTGTCTTCGATAAAAAGAAAACATCAGGACATTAAATCGGTACATTTACCGGCAAAATCCTGCTACCACGGAGTGTTTTGGCTACGATGACAACTGCCCTTCAACGGGATGTGTAGAATGATTCGCTAGTCAACATTTTGTGGTATCGAAGCCAGCGAAGGCGCGCTGTTTTGCTGCTGGGAAGCGCTAGAATATGAGAATGATGCCATAGTGTGTCCGACGACGTGTTGACATTGTCCTCGTCAAAGTCGGAAAGCCCTCATACTTAGGCCTGGGGATGCTACAAATTGAAACTCAACAGCGAGGAAAAACACGTAGTAGAAATCCATTACACAGGTCATAAGTAAAGATGGAATGGTTGGGATTCGGCTAAATAAACCTCAATATGATTTTGTTTTAAAAAATCTATATTTCGGACGTTTCGGCTACTCATTGGTAGCCTTCGTCAGCTAAAATGACAAAAAAAGAAATTAATACAGAAACAAAAAAAATGTATAATTGTGATAGGTAACAGAACTATAGATACAATTAACTTATAAAAGAACATATCGTCTTAAATTCTTAGAATGAGTAGAATGAAAAAGTAAATAGGTACAATAATTGATTTTAATAGTAATTAGTAACATTAATTGATTTTACAAAGAAATAAGAAACTACATACCAATGACAAATATAGTAGCTAATAGTAACATTAATTAATTTTACAAAGAAATAAGATGCTACATACCAATGGAAATGCCGAGCGGCAGAGGAAGACCAAAGTTGGCAATTAAGTAACCATTGTGAAAGTGTCTAAGGAAAAAAGGAATCTACCGGGGTATATGTAACTGAAAACAGCAGGTGGTGGGAGAAAAGGCGGTAAGGATCAAAAGGCATGTTTATGACATTTTATGACAGGAAAGGAGAAAAAGGTGTTAATGGAAGGATACCCAAGGGGCATGGTAAAAATCTAGGTGGGAGGTCGGGAGAGTATTTGGAAAATATTAGCGTACACAGGAGAAATGCCTTGTTGGTCAGTTTCGTAGTTTATATTGTTTTTGTTTAAGTTTATGTGTACACATTCCGAGATCTGTAGTCTTTTTTTGTTTCGTTGTGTAGAAAGAATTTTCGTGTCGTCGAAGTTAAAAGTGTGTTTTTGTGTAATGGCGTGTTTTGCAAGTGCAGATTTATCTATTTCTTTATTAGTGATGGTTCGTTTATGTTGTGTAAGACGTGAGTGAATGTCATTTATGGCACGCAACCAATTTCCCCCCAACCTCATAAAATCCCTTGTTAAAAAAGTAAAATCCCAACCTTCCAACACTGTCTCTCCCAATTCTTCCCTAACTCCCAGTTCCCAAATGTTCCGATCTCTACCATTTACACCTGGACTGACTGATAAACTTACAAAGACAATAAAAAAATCCTACCCTTCCCTAAATTTTGGTTTGAAAACTACCAACAAACTCAAAACCCTCTATACCAAACTCAAAGATCCCATCCCTTTTGAACAAACCACCCGTTGTGTTTACCAAGTCCCTTGACAAACCCCTTCCTGTAATGGTGTATACATAGGAGAAACCATAAATGACATTCACTCACGTCTTACACAACATAAACGAACCATCACTAATAAAGAAATAGATAAATCTGCACTTGCAAAACACGCCATTACACAAAAACACACTTTTAACTTCGACGACACAAATTCTTTCAACACAACGAAACAAAAAAAGACTACAGATCTCGGAATGTGTACACATAAACTTAAACAAAAACAATATAAACTACAAAACTGACCAACAAGGCATTTCTCCTATGTACGCTAATATTTTCCAAATATTCTCCCGACCTCCCACCTAGATTTTTACCATGCCCCTTGGATATCCTTCCATTAACACCTTTTTCTCCTTTCCTGTCATAAAATGTCATAAACATGCCTTTTGATCCTTACCGCCCTTTCTCCCGCCACCTGCTGTTTTCAGTTAGATATACCCTAGTAGATTCCTTTTTTCCTTAGACACTTTCACAATGGTTACTTAATTGCCAACTTTGGTCTTCCTCTGCCGCTCGGCATTTCCATTGGTGTGTAGTATCTTATTTCTTTGTAAAATTAATTAATGTTACTATTAGCTACTATATTTGTCATTCTCCGTTTTTTGCTGATTAACCCGCAATTATGACTTCAGATTTGTGTTCAGCGGTAAAAAATACGTCAGAAAAAATGTGTCCGATACCCCGCACAAATGACTTTCTTTTTTTTTTGTGTATTTTAAGAGGCAATTTTTTTTATTAACTTTGTTACAATTTTTTAGCTATTTATGGCTGTATCTTGTGTATTAACATTAATTGGGATTTCCAGGAACTCCAAGCTATGTCATCGAAAACTCCAGTATCTGTGTTACAGGAGTTGTTATCTAGACGAGGTACAACTCCTAAATATGAACTAGTCCAAGTTGAAGGAGCTATTCACGAACCAACTTTTAGATATACAGTTTCTGTTGGTGAAGCAATTGGTAGGTTCTCTCTACTTTATATGTGTTCCTTTTATGTTATGCTTTTATTTAAAGAATAGGACTGATGTTGATTAATTTTAACATATGTTATCTTGAATTATCAACAATTTTTGCAAAACTCCTCTCTTAGCCTCTGAATTAGGGAAGGTTCATTCAGTTATCACTTAACATATAAGGGGGTATCACTTAACAATATAATGGTTGATAGTCATTCAAGAAGTTCATATGAGAAGGTAGTCGAGTATTCTAAAATTTGGGTCTATAATCTAAAATCATTATGCTTGGTTTCTAAATTAAAGATATAAGTAGTCTTGGAATAAGCAGAAGTCTGACTAGCTGAAACTGTGATGTCTTAACCCTCAGAGAGCCATGCCTGCATATTGCGCCAAGGCCAGGCCTGTGTATATACGTAGTAAGGTCCATAAGTTTCCGGCCTGTCCTGCTTCCCATCCTTCAAACGTGCCGGGACCTGCACGCCTATGCAGGTCCATGCCTGCTCACTCCGTACCCATCGCCTGCACTTCCTCAGTCTTGTCAGTCAGTGTCCAGCCTTGAAGGAAACTCCCCATTTTAACAATGTTCAAACTCGAGTACCGTGCGGTAATTAAATTCTTTTGTAAAGAGGGTCTTACTCTTGGGCAAATTAAAGAGCGCTTGGATTGTGTATACGGGCAGCCCTCCCCCTCGTATTCCACAGCGAAAGAATGAGCAAACTTATTTAAGTTAGGGAGAGAAAGTCTAGAAGATGACCCGCGTCCCGGTTGCCCATTGGAAGCTGTCACTTCTGAAACAATCCAACTTGTGGAATCTGAATTGCTGTCTGACCGGCGACTAAAAACCAAGGAAATAGCACCATTCATAACACTCACAATGAATGGTGAGTATTATGCAGCCCTACTTCATCGGTTACGAGACGCCATTTAAGAGATGAGGCGAGGGAAGTTAAGCAGAGGTTTCCGCCTCCTTCACGACAATGCCTCTGTCCACACAGCATTGATTTCCAAGGCCGCTGTGAAGGACTGTGGATTCCAAGAAATCTCTCATCCACCCTACAGCCCAGACTTGGCCCCTAGTGATTTCTACCTTTTCTCAAAGTTAAAATCTGACCTTCGTGGAAGGCGATTTAACACCGATGAAGAGCTCCAAGCAGCAGTGGAAGAACATTTTTTTAACAAAGAAGAAAATTATATTTTTCATGGTATAGAAATGTTGCCAAAGCGTTGTATTAAGTGTGTTGAACTTAGAGGAGAATATATTGAAAAACAGTAAAACCAGTTTTTTTCTTTCACTTTTCCTTCTATCCCAGGCCGGAAACTTTTGGACCTTACCTCGTACAAACCCTCCTTGAGTCAGCTTTTCTCTCGTTCTATTTACAGAATCTTCTTGTAATTTATTGTCCTCATCTTGCGATAATTTGTTCTTGTTACTACTTATTTTATTTTGATTACTTCTGAATTGGTTTTCTAATTTTTTTTTTTTTAACATTATAGTTAGCATTGTAATATACTGTACATTATTAGATTTAATTATTATGCATTTTAGTAATTATACCATGCAATATTTCCGCACAATAAAAATATGTATAAAAACAAAAAAAAAATTGTCTACTCATTTTTCACATTTTCAAATTATATAGTAGGAAGTTGTTAAATGAAGCCCTGTAGTAATTTTGTAAATTTTGTCATAGTCGATTCTTAGGTTGTTTACTCTCAAGGTGGGATTGAGAGGTTTCTGTAAGGATATGTAGGTGTATTGATCAATGTAGCATTTTCTGTGTTTTTGTGGAATCGGATTAGGAGTGGTTTTTGCCTTGGTTGTTCCTGTTTATATTTGTTCATGTAAGGGTTGTTTAAAAACGTGTTGATGCAACAGGTGTTCAAAGTTTTCGATCTCACGATAAATTTAAGACATATCATCCAACGGGGTCTCCTGTGGTCTAGTGGCTAACGCGCTAAATTCATAAGCGGGAGATGGTGGGTTCGATCCCCACCGGAGACAGGAATTTTCTCATCTCAGGACACGCTGAGAAAATTCCTGGCTGCACCCTGGATGTCGGCGATAATGGCCAAGATTTGTCGATACGCCGTTAAAAAAAAAAATAATAATAAAAGAAAAACAATATCATCCAACGTCGATAATCCAACGATGGTTCTCCAGATTCTGAATAAAGGCTACTTATTGGACTCGACCTAAAAGCTCCTGTTGCAAGTCTTATACCTGTGTTGTGTATTGTGCCTAATGCTTTTAGTGTTTTCGAACTGGCAGATGAATATGCTATGCAGCCGTAATCCAGCAAAGGCCTGGTGAAGGCTCTGTAACACTTTAGCATGGTACATCTGTCAGCTCCCCATTTAGTATTGCAAAGAATTCTTAAGAAATTCAGCGATTTGTTACATTTGTTAAGAATACTTGTGATATGGGGTCCTCATGTTAGTTTTTTGTCTAATGTCATTCCAAGGAATTTTAATGTGTCGCTGTGTTTAATGTTCGTGTTATTAAGCTTTAAATTTGGTGCTGGGAGGTTGCAAAATAAAAAGAATATTAAAATATGTAGCAAACATATGTATTTATGACAGAATATGTAAAAATATGGAGTTTTGAAGAATTACATCAATACTTTTGATTTACAAATCAGAAAAAAAATATGTAAATATAATAACATCTGTTCCCTAGCGATTAATATTTCTGTAAAGCTTCGTTTCTAAAGTCTTTGTTTTAAAATTTAAAATTCAAAATTAAGTCATTATATATACAGGGGTCGAAATTGTCTTATATTTTGAGATCAGTTTCTGTACAATTAAATTTAATGCCTTTAATTGCTGAAAATTAAAGATTTTCGCCGATTTAAGTCTTTAAATTTACAGAAATTCTGGTCTCAAAATATAGGACAACTTCAACCCCTGTATATATGATCCGTCAATACTACTGTGCTCCCGAAATTATCCACTTAAGACAAAAAACTTTAGAATAGTTATTTTATTATTTCCATTGTAAATAAACAAATATTTTATTACAGGTTTATATAATGAACAACTAGGTAATAACCAGCTCTCTATATAGACTAGATACATTTAAAAAGTCTGATTTATTTTTTAAATCCAGTTTTAGTAAAAAAAAGTCCGATTTAAATAAAAAAAATCTGATTTAAATAAAATAAATCCGATTTTTTTTTATTTAAAAAAAAAAAAATCATGATTTTTTTACACCCTGTGAGCTCAAAAAAACAGCTGTCTTGCCTATCCCTAATCATCAGGTGAACCTAGTACTTGCGCGTTTTTTTATTTTTATTTTTTAGCCACCACCACTGCATAAGTGTATCGTCGTCAATTACGAAACAGATGCATAACAGTTTATTCTGAATGTATGCTTTAAGACTAGAACCTTCTAGGTGTGCTGTACCTAGAACCGCCAGCACCGGTCTTTTTGACGAGCATTTATTTATGTACATTGTAT
The DNA here is from genome assembly GCA_946811695.1 of Gonocerus acuteangulatus. Taxonomy (NCBI): domain Eukaryota; kingdom Metazoa; phylum Arthropoda; class Insecta; order Hemiptera; family Coreidae; genus Gonocerus; species Gonocerus acuteangulatus. Next base: position 83,456,907 of record OX328123.1, read on the forward strand.
GAAAGTGAGGAAATTTCTTTTATAATAAATAGAAGGTCTCAATTATAATTTTATTCATAACATGTAACAATAACTCACATACAAAAATGGCACTAATAAAAATACAGTTAATTAATTTTTTTAGAAATAGAATATCCCTGCTTACAAAACATAATTTTTTCAGTCGAACCCACACATTTTCTACAAGTAAATTTTCTGCAGATTATACATGTATTCTCGGTTTTGTTTTCGCATTTTGAAGTTTGACAGGTACGCATTTTTCCATTATTATCTGCACTTGTTGCTGGTAGTGTCAATGAAGGAAAATCGACTTCTTGCTTTGTACTTACATAGTTTTCTGAAAGCCAACACATTTTTAAAATAATATCTCTTCTTTTCATATTATTACTAGTTTTATCTTTATATATAACGTAAGCATTGTTTAGCGCTAGGTCTAATATATTGTAAAATACTTGGACTGGCCATCTTCACGAGCATGCCTTTGTAGTGTATTTTCAGGCCGTTTGATCTATCTCATCTACACCATATTTGAAAGCGTTATAATATAAAATTGTTTTGGCTTCTTTTTTAGTCTCAAGGGACATTTACAGTACTGTAAACTTAATGTACTCAATGTAATTGCATTTTTCGATATAGACAGTTAGAGTGCAGTTTACATTTTAGAATGACCTAGTCATAGAGCTATCCTTTACTTTTTTTGAAAATAGTTAGCACTTCCTTCCTTATATGTTTTTTAGTCCCAACCATAGTGATATCTTTACTCAGAAGCTTGTTTTATAAAATTGGCCCATAAGTTGACAAAATACATTTTCTGTGAGAGATTGGTCTTCTGGACGAGCATCATCTGTACCTAAATATGGAAAACCATTCAATACATATTTTGAGTTCGTGCGAACATCAAGCCAAAATTTTATTCCATATTTGTCTGGCTTATTTGTCTAGTACTGTGTATAACTGCATCTTTAGTGGGAATAACTGTTCGTCGATAGTGATATTTACTCCTGGTGAGTAGCAAAGAAGACAATTTCTAGTGAATTCATTACAGATGAATGCCATTTCTCAACAAATTGATATTATGACCTTTCAATAAAAAAAATAAATAACTCGATAAAACTGTGCACTTCACTGGTCGAGTCAACTATGCAAAAAAAAAAAAAAAAATGCACAATAATAATGACATAGAAACCTCACACATAATGCACAGAGGTAATGTTGACGTTTTGAGAAACAAACAGAACCTAAATCCTTACAAAGAGGAGTACCAATGCAGACATAAATGAAAGTATGTACCTGTCGGAGGCCGGTCATTTTGACTGGAGCCGGCGGTTCTAGGTATAAAGTCTATTAAAGATCATAGAACAAAGTTATTGTATAGACACTCCAGGTACTCAAACTGTGTAAGATTCTAGGAAAAGTCATGGAGTTTGGAATGTCTACAGCTGATAATGGCAATTTTATTAAACTATGAAAAGGCGGACCAGTCAAAATGACCGGGGTGGCGGTTCTAGTGTTAATGAAATAGGTTTCATGAAACCAGTTTCTTCAGTGTGCACCGGGTCTATGTGTAACAACTGTAGAAACTGTGTCAACTTTTCTGTACTGTGTAAACTAGTTCAAACTTATCGATACAAATTTAACCTATTAAAAACATATCTTCCTCTAACAAAATGTTACTTTTAATGATAGCTTTTTTTACATTAATAGCTACCTACTTAATAGAGCTTTGAAAACATTTGCAAAGAAGATCACCTCAATATTTCAACGAGATAAAAAATAAAATCAGGGTTTTATTCATAAAGAACAATTTTCCTTCCAAAGAAATAGAAAAGCAAATAAAGACAGGAGAAAAATATATATTACACAAAAAATAAAAGCCCCAATTTAAATAAAAAGCTCTCATAAATACTACTAATTTATGTTTATAAACTATTTTTTCCTAGTACTTATCAAACTTTTTATATCTTAGATCAAATGAATGTCAAATACCTTGAACATTTTTCAACCTAAACTGCCATCTTGAAAATAGTTTCATTTCATTTTCTGCAAAAAATGTTGTATGCAAAGCTGTATTCAAAATAATTTTGCCAGTGTTCGGCTGATTCTGGTGATAAATAAACTTGACCTTTTGTTTGAGACAAATTATTATTGTACCAATATTTCCTCCTAACTTTTGATGAAATCATAAGTTAGGAGTTGACCTTATGATGAAATCTGGAGGTGCCGATAAGCAATGTCCATGATTCATAGGTCACAAAAATCCTTGTGGCTCAAATTATTCTTATGTATATGTGAAATAACATTTGCATACGAATCAGCACCTCCAGATTGCGTCATATGTTCGACATCATGTGGAGGAAATACGCCAAAATAAAAATAAAAAAACTTAGTAACATTTCCTTAAAAGAAACTTAAGCTGACTAAATGTTGAAAGAGGGTAATAAAAGCCCAAAATGCAGTCTCAAATTACAGTTTAATCATACAAGCGATGCAGCCGCATTTTGAACCTACCAGATCATTCTCAAGCTATAAGAATAATGTATCTGATATAAGTTGCTAGGCTATTTTATGAGTTATATTTTTCTTATAGCTTGAGAATGATCCGTTAGGATTGAAATGCGGCTGCATTGCTTGTATGATTAAACTGTAATTTGAGACTGCATTTTGGGCTTTTATTACCCTCTTTCACATTTCCTGAGCGGTCTTCACCCGAAAGCTGACTAAATGTTTTGACCAGGTACCATAAGTTTCTTAGTCAAAGGTTTTTGATGCGCTTAATATGAGTATGCCTCAAAATTGACTTAGGTTTTATTACGCCTGTTTGCTGTGTAGGGAAAATGATCTTGCTGCCTCAAAACTGGCAATGTGTAATCCAGTGACCTTAAAAACTTGCTTATTCAATTTTTCAAGTAAAATTATTAGACAAGCAGTATAAGCATCATTAGGTTGATAGGTTTAAAGTCTTGTATATAGCAATAACTTACGCATATACACAAAACTAAGAAATTTCAATCATCGGTACTTTCGGTACCCTTATAAATATCCAATACCATTTAAAGAGGAAGCCCAGTTCTTTAAACACTAGATCATTAAGGTACATTCAACTTATTGGTACTTAAGTAGTATCAATGATTATCAGTATCTAACCGAAACCAAAGAAATAATTCTGATAAGAGGTTTTGATATGTGGTTACGAACATATAAATGATAAACTAACTAATAACAGTTTAGGTCTCATACTCTGACAGGCCTCAGTATGTTGAGTATTTTCTCTGATTGTAAGTTCCAATTCTCATTTCACTATTTGATGACAAATTATTAATGGTGCTTACTAATACTTTTCTTTGTCATAATTGCACTACTAATAGAGCTTTAAAGTGAAATGATTATTTTATAAATGTGCAAGTCCTTTATTTTAATAAATTTGGTTGACATGTAGAAATAAATGTACCCTTGCCTGCTATTTGGTCCAAGATAAAACAAAATGGCTTCAGAAAACAAAATTACCGAATTTTTTTTTCAATAAAAAATGTATTGAAGTTAAATCTAATCATTTTAACACTTTGCAAAGGAAAGTAGCTATTTAGGTTTGACTCATGAAAAAATATTTGAACAATTTCTACAAATCTTCATCGAACCTAGCTACTATCAAAAATCTTTCCGTCTCTCTCACTAATATTTTCTGTTAAGCTTTACTTAACATTTAGTGTTTGTTTTATGTCAATCCGATCATAAATAATAATGTTATGCCAATATAAAGAATTACATCAAACATTTGATAAACTATCTATATGTCATGTTAACATGATACGCACCAGTGTTTTTGTTTTTTTCGTCAGGAAACTTAGTATATAGTATTCTCCTAGCTTGGTTTTGTTAACCTGCTAAATTGGTCCATCAGGAGGGGATCGGGTTTACTCTGGACCGAAAGTAGTTATTTTCCCATGCCGCCCGCAATTTTTGTTGTATTGCAACGAAACTGAAGTATTCGTTGTGGTCATCTTAACACTTTGCTTTGGGTGTCATTACAGAAGGACACTAATAATCCTACCCGCTTACGAGTGTCCCTTCGGAAGGACACTCCTCCATTTCTTTTTCCTTTAGATTCAAAAGGCTTGTAAATGGAGGGGATTCACTTTTACAGCTCCAGGTATAGACAGTTACCTTCAGTATTGTTTGGGCTTTCCAACAGTGTTTTCCGTTTTCAAATTGGCTGACTGGAAGATTTTTGATGAAAAAAAATATCTACATGAAACATTCAAACAAAAAATGCACCTGATACTGAGGTATTCCCAAACAATGACAGCCGCAGAAAAAGTGTTAAATAAAAAATGTGTTGTAAAAATAAGCTAAATCAGTTTGTCTGGAGGGGAGGGTACTCTGAATCCAAATTACCAATTCGCCACTACCAGCCTTAATTTTTGTCATTTCAACAAAACTCTGTATTATTAATTAATAATTTACTATTATTGATTACAAATTACTAATTTAATATAATTATATATTATAAATATATAATATAATTATAAATATAATATATTTTTTTATTCCTCGGATTTCTCTCAGTCCTAACAATTATGTTTCGCGATGACAATTAAAATAAATAATAGCCCAAAGTCACTATTCCACAGAGACGATCTCGAGAACAACTTAACCGATTTCGCTAATTCTTTTTTTATAATATTCCTTGAACTACGAGGATGGTTCTTACGGAGAGAAAAATTTAAAAAATTGCCTGAAAAAGTCCAAAAACAACACTTTTCGGGTCTTTTTCACTTCCTTAACGCAAATTCATTTTTAAATAAAAACATGTGTTCTCAATTATAATATTTTTAACACTTAACGTATTTGTGTATCTATTATATAAAAATGAATCATTAAACGTGTTGGTAAGCGCAAATCTCAAGAAAAACTGAACCAATTTCGCTAATTCTTTTTTTATAATATTCCTTGAAGTACGAGGATAGTTCTTACAGAGAGAAAAATTTAAAACATTGCCTGAAACAGTCTAAAAACAACACTTTTCGTGTCTTTTTTTTCTTTGTTAACAAAAATTCATTTTTAAATAAAAGCATATGTTCTCAATTATAATATTTTTTAATAGTTAACGTATTAGCCAACGGCCATAGCCACGTTGAATACACCAGTTCCCGTAGATCACCGAAGTTAAGCAATGTCGGGCGTGGCCAGTACCTGAATGGGTCACCGACCACGTGTTGTTGGCATTATAAAAGGGTGGCAACCTATAGATAGCCTGGCGCTAATGGCCAAGTTGTAGATGCGGCGTAAAAAAAAAAAAAAAAAAAAAAAAAAAAAAAAAAAAAAAAAAAAAAAAAGTTAACGTATTAGGTTATTTGTGAATAAGCGAAAAAATTAAATAAATAAGAACAAGTAATCACTAGGTGACAATAGAATCACATGTTAATAATGCAATTTAAATTGACTTATATTTGCGTTAACGATGTCCCCACTTTTCTATATTCCCATACAAAAGATTCGTAATAATACTTAAAGGGCAATTAGAACTTTAATGCCATACCATAAAGTTTAAGTGTTAGTGGAGGGGTTCTGGGAAGGCAAAACAATTGAGTGACATTATTATCGTATGAATATTAATGTTAATATTTGTCAAATTTTATACGATGGTAACATTACTCAAAAACAAATTGTCTTTGGTAAAATGTAAATTGTCTGTGGTAAAATGTCACTTGAAATTTAAACATCTCTTTGCTGTGCATCTGGGGGCGAGGTTAGCTCAGTGGTAGAGCACTGGACTAATAAGCTGGAGGCCTGAGTTCAAATCCCGAGCAAGCACTAAAGATTTTTTCTTCTAGTGTCTTCGTTCATGGGTTGAATTCGGCCTCCCTGACCGTCCCTAGGCCAACCCAGCCTTTAATTAATTTAATTAATAATGGGTACCTTGGGTGCTAATGACTCTAGCAGTCGAAGCGGCCAAGGGGAAAATCAGGCGGCCGGAGCATAGTACTGACCACACTATCTCCCTAGTGTGCCGTATGGTCATGAACCAGATACCTCTATACTATCTGCCCCTCAGGGCCCTCGTGGCCTGTTACGGGACTGATTTTTGGGGGGGCGAGGTTAGCTCAGTGGTAGAGCGCTGTACTAATAAGCTGGAGGCCTGAGTTCAAATCCCGAGCAAGCACTAAAGATTTTTTCTTCAAGTGTCTTCGTTCATGGGTTTAATTCGGCCTCCCTGACCGTCCCTAGGCCAACCCAGCCTTTAATTAATTAATTAATAATGGGTACCTTGGTTGGTGCTAATGACTCTAGCAGTCGAAGCAGCCAAGGGGAAAATCAGGCGGCCGGAGCATAGTACTGACCACACTATCTCCCTAGTGTGCCGTATGGTCATGAATCAGATACCTCTATAGCATCTGCCCCTCAGGGCCCTCGTGGCCTGTTATGGGACTGATTTTTTTTTTTTTTTTTTTTTTTTTTTTGCTGTGCATCTATAATATTACTAAATCTAAAAGCCACAAATTTCTATAAAATTACTAGAGTGTTGTATGTTTGTGACTTACTAAATATGCCTCCTATAAGGTGGCGGACAAATTTAGGCAGAACAACCCGAAATTCAAAGAATAAAAAAAAAAATGAATTATCAATCTAATTGTACTGCCAAGGAACGTGGAAATCGCAATGAACGTGAAGATCACAATGATCGTGAAAGAATTCGGTTAAGACAGACCCGTGAAGCGCGACATTCGACTAATAATGGTGCAAGTTTGAATCGAGCTGCTGAGAATTCATTACAGTGCCTGCAGCTGTGTTGCTATTGGACCTATGAACTCAGTTTGACTATAAACGAATTCCAGGGGCAGTCATTAAGTGTTTGTGGTATTCATCTAGAATGCCCATGTTTCTCGCATGGTCAATTGTATGTTGCCTGTTTCCGTGTTGGAAAACCATCTGCTCGGTTTTTTAACGTGTCAGGTAATGAAACAAAAAATATCGTGTACTACAATAAAAATGAAACTTAATTTAGAATAAGTAAAAATAAAATTAAATATTTTTTTTTTTAATTGTTGACTTATTAAGTTTCTTTTTTCTTTTTTTTTTTTATCCTACTAGCTGACCCGGTGTCCCAAATAGCAGAATAAGTATTAAAAGAAAAAAAAAATTAAAGAATCGACTGTTAGGCGGTACGAAGTTCGCCGGGTTAGCTAGTTATGAATAAATAATCTTGATTATCATATGTTTTCTTATGGTTTGGTTGTTGCTTCTGCCTATAACCATTATTAAGGTTGAATCATATGTTTTATTTAGTTTCCATGAGAATCTTTTTCTATATAGCCTGCCTACAGAGTCTATTGTTGAATTGTGCTGTGATTAAATTCACACACATTTAATTTATTGTAAAGTTGGACTTGATTTGTGTTGGTGGATTGTTCGTTTTTTTAAGGAGAGGTTACCTGTCCACCCTTCTAATAGAAAATGTTAGGTATTAAATATTGTTTAAAAGTAACATCAGGGAATTATGTTCTTTTAGGCAAATGTTCTTTTACATTTATTAACTTTGACCACAATTGAAGGGGTCGGGGCCAAATAGTGCTAAGTAACATTTTCAACTACACTTAACTGTAGCTGCTATATGTTGGATATTATGTGGGACTATCAGTCTATGATCCAAATGCTACAAGCTCTGTATGCTACTTAATCTTGTTGCCCCTAACCATTTCAACTGATAGTCCCACTATTTGGCACTTGCTTGGACTATTTTGCCCTGGCCCCTTCAATTATACTTTTTGATATTTATTTGAAACTTTTTCAGCTTTACATGTCTATCTATAAAAAAAATAAGTCTTAAAATTCGTAGTTTATAATAATGGATGTTAACATTTAAATAAATATTATTAAAAAAAAAATCATATTTTATAAATTTGTAATTGATAGACTTATTTGCTTAACACGTTCGGGCCCAGCGTCGTGGCATATGCGTCAGCAGATAGCTTGCCTTTCTTTCTATCCCCACTACTCCGGGCCTTGTTATGTATAAATGGATGTTTAACTATAATTATTTGTTTTATTTCATGATTTAATTTCAGAAATTCCTTTTTTAATATTTTATTTTATTACATTTTTATTATTTTATTAGTTGCATTTAGTAGTACTTTTAAGATAATTAACATTTCTAATATATTTGTAATTATTTTCAATAGCCAAATTTCTTCTTAATTTCATTTAAAAAGAAAAGGCATCAGCCTTATCCTGGCTAGAAAAGGGTGGCAACTTCTAGATTAACCGTCCCAAAAATTTGTGTCATTTATAAGTGCTCGTCAACTGCAAAAACGAGTTTCCTCCCTTTGGAGGGAGGAAGGATACACCCTAAAATGGTTGAGAAATTATGCTAAGTATAAATTGACTATTCGAAAGCCTAATCAATTTTCTACTGAGAAGACTTAATGTTCGACATGGCCAGTACCTAAATGGGTGACCGACCACGTGCTATTGGCATTATAGAAGGATAGCATCCTGTAGAAAGCCCGGTGTTAATAGCCCAATCGTTGATATGTTGTTAAACAAAAAAAAACCTCTTCATTGATAAGAGGAGATTGTTGGCCATTGGTGATGCAAAGGTAGAATTTGTCAGGGTTGGGTTGTGGTATCTTAATAAAACAACATTTTTTATATGAAAATGAGTTTTATTTGCCAAGGTTTTGGCTTGAAATTCAAGTCTTCATCAGGGCTGTAAAACAAGGACAGAGTTAATACTAATGTATAAACAAAAGAAATGTCAAAAACAGAGAAACATTATACATGGTAGTGATTGAACGGTACATTTTGTGTGTTATGGCCAAAGCTTAAATTAGAGGTAGATTAATACAGATTTAAAACTTCCATGGGTAACGTAGACACAGATATAAAATTAATAAGTACATGATGAATATAGGCGTACCGATGAGAAGAAGGAGAACTATGCCTTACGGATGAGTACACATGTGAAGGCTTGAATTTCAAGCCAAAACGTCGGCGAATAATGAAACTCATTTTCATTTAAAAATAAAAAGGTTCTTGAACTTCCTAAATTATTGGTTTCATTCTATTGATGGTGACATATTGAAAATCTATTCTAAGCTTTCAAAATCACACAAGGGATAATCATTACATGGATACCTGCTAACATAGTTTCTGCTAATTGGACATTTTATTGTTATTTTTGCGTCACATATCATGAGGAATACTTTTCAGATAAATTGCCCATTTTTGAAGAAATGTATCTAAAAACTTAGGTTTTTATATTTCATTGACAATAAAGTAAACTAATTTTCATCCTAATTTCAAGAAAAAATATTAAGAAAATAATATCATTAGAGTTTCCCTTTTAAACTTGTCACACCAGGGATAAGTAGGTATGTTATGAAAATATTCTAAATATTCTTCAGAGTTTGAAGTATTTTTTCTTCACCTACCATGAAAATCTCACTATATTTCCTTGCCCTTTCTTATCTTACCTTGGGTTCCTTTAGAATTATAGATTTTAATGTTTCCTCCCTTCTTAAAGAGTCAGACTTTTCTATATGAGCTTTGAATCACTCCACAGCACAGTGTCATGAGTATATGGGGTAAGAAATCAAAAATCGTATTTTTGTCTAGACAAGGTTTATTATTTTTTTCTGTTATTAAAAAACATAACATGTGAGAAAAAGAAATGTTGACTTAAAAAAATAATTTATTATGGTATAAACTTACATACAATGTATATGGAAATATAAATATGATATTTACAAACTTATAAAAAGTCCGTCACGCAGGAGCTGCATAACTAAGCACTTTCCTCAGAATTTGGGTAGTGTAGACTGCTTTCCAGAACAATTTGCTTAAAATATCCTACATAAATAAAATAAAAACGTGAATAGTTCTCATTTTGTAATGAGTAACTGATCAATTATTAATTTGCTTCCAGAGTTATGTTTACACATGGTACCTACTACACTACGTAATAAATACAAAAATCCTCATATTATCGTATTTTGATCTAACGCAGGAACAGGATACAGTCCCTCTAGTGGTAGAAAGCGCTCCTTGCGGCGGATTTGTGAACCTACGTCTGCCAGCTTTTCTATTCAAATATATTACAAATTAAACCCCCGCTTTCCGATTGACCGATTCAGCTCATTTTTACAACACTTCTTTCTCATGAGTTACCCACGACGTATACCGCGCTTCGTTACAATACAGCAGAAATTACGACCGGTATGAGTATATTAGGAATTTGGGTCCGGAGTAAACCCCCCCTTCTAATGAACCGATTTAGTTTATTTTTACAACACATATTTACCTGTAGATTACCACTACGAATACCGAGTTTCGTCGAAATATACTAAAAATCACGGCTGGTAGTGGCGAATTGGTATTGTGGGTCTGGAGTAAACCCCCCCTCCTAATGAACCGATTTCGTTTATTTTTACAACATATATTTACCTGTGGATTAGCACTACGAATACCGAGTTTCGTCGAAATATACCAAAAATCACGGCTGGTAGTGGCGAATTGGTATTGTGGGTCCGGAGTAAACCCCCCCTTCTAATGAACCGATTTAGTTCATTTTTATATCTCACTTTTCTCTCTATATTACCACTACGAATACCAAGTTTCGTTGAAATATAACAAATATTACGGCTGACATAGTCAAATAAGTGTTTTGGGTTCGGGGTAAACCCCCCCTTCCGGTGGACCGACTTTGGTGGTTAACGAACTCGTTCAATCGTTTGCTAATTGAATGCTATATACCAAGTTTCGTGACGAAAAAACAAAAACTCTGGCCGCTATCGTGTTAACAGACACATATATATATATATGCATATATATATATATATATATATATATATATATATAGATATATATAAATTTTAACGGGGGTCATTTTCGGTGTCTACTAGGTAGGATCGATAAAGATTTGAAGAAATTTTTCAAAAATTCCGTCATGAGTCCAACCTCAATAGCTACTTTCCTTCGGAGGAAAGTGCTAAAAATGTATACAGACCTTTTACAAATAAAAAAGCTTATTCCTACTCAGAGTCACTAGGTAAACAATTGACTAGATAGGTAAACAAATACTATAGTTTTTGTTTAAAATTAACTATGATAAAATGATTTCTTTAATTTTTGTTTTGATTTTGGAGTTAACCTTTCTTAAAGTTGACAAATATGGATCAGATGTGAAGAGGAGCATTTTCATTAATTCTGTATTTGTATCAATATGTGAAGTTTTCCTTGTATTGTGTTCTCTGAGATACCTTATGTTTTTGTGTCAGCCCTCCCATGCTTCTTTCAATAATCCCCCAATTGTTGTAATGAAATAGGAAATAATGTAAAAAGCAGTTTATGTAAAGACACTGACATAATATTATGAATAATGCCTCAGATATAAATATTTAGTCTCACCAATGAATGGAGGTAATTTTGGCATATTAATTGATTTACCACTAGAACCACTTTGAAAGTGGTGCCCAAATTGATTATTAATGTTATCTCCATTCCAGTAATTTCAGATTTCCACAATTTTATCAAATAGAGCATCGTATGTGGTGTTAGGTTCATTACTGTGCCAGACGTTGTACAGTTGTGTATTGGTTATGCAAACTAAATCCACAAAATCGCTGTAAAGGTACGATTCCACCAAATTAGTGTGCACTAATTAATGTTTTTGATCCGAGAGCGGAAGCAAAACTGAGTTCAAACATTTGTGCTGCACAGTTCAGCACACTGGTGGAATTGTACCTTTAGAAGCAGTCAAAAGCAGGTAGACTAGGTATCAAAATAATTTTGAAGCAAAATATTTATGGTTAAAGTATGAAAAAACCATTATTTTACGTTTTTCAATTTCAAAGTTGAAATAATGATGATAACTTCTTACATAGTTAAAACACTAGAACTTATCCATTTTTGTACTGTTGCCCAAGATTAGTTAAAAGAAGGATGAAAATGTTCCAGTAATAAGATTGGCACAGCCAAAGAACTATTTAATAACCGAACCAGTTTTAATATGTGTATTTGTATCAACAATTCAAGTTAATTATTAGCTTTTAGCCTTTGTTTTATATTCTAATTTTGATGTTTTCTTTCTGTTCTAAGGTTCTAATTTTAATATTAAACGTAAAAAAAAATGTTTTCAAACTTTAGTTTTCTTTTTTAGCGTGGTTCCTCCTTCCCTCCATAGGGAGGGACCTTGGTATATAGCATTCCTCCAGCAAACGATTGAACAGAATCATTATACAGCAAAATCGGCCCAACTAGGGGGCATTTGGGAATTTTATTATATGTTATTTGTGGTTGTAAGATTTTATTTAAAAATCTATGCTGTTGATGAAGTCGGCATAGTAATGGTTAATATTGCGGCAATCAGTTTTAAAATTTGTTACTTGGTCTAATTTTTTGTAATATAAATTGTTTCTTTGATTCTTCTATTGAATGTTTTGGATTCTGAATTTAAAATTTTCGTATTTTTAAAGTCAAAAGAATGGTTATATTTGTGTGTATGTTGAGCTATGTTGTCTTTTGGTTTCTTTGTTGTGGTGATATGTTGATCTATTCTTTTTTTAAAATTTTGTCTTTTTTCTCCAATGTATTTTAGGTTACAATTATTACATTTTATTTCATATATTATATCTTTTTTTTTCTTAAGGCATTTATTTTATATTTCATGTTGCTGATATGGCTGAAGATTTTGTTATCCTTGTATAGTCCTAATTTGATGTTATTGTGGTAATATTTATTGAAAGTTTGTTTAATTTTTTGAGATAGTTTAGGTATACATTGGAATTTATAATATTTGAAAGAATTTTTGTTTTTAGCGAGGTTCCTCCCTCCCCCATAGGGAGGAACCCCGCTTATAAGGTTGATACAATGAAACAATCCGGAAGTGCCGACTAGAAAATTTTGCGTTTCAGAACCCCTAGAAACCGAAAATAACGGTGGTTCAAATTTGTATATATATATATATATATATGTATATATTTATTTATATATATATATATATATATATATATATATATATATATATATATATATTTGTCTGTTCGCTCTCTAAATAGAAGACGAATGGTCCGATTTTGATGAAATTTGGTACAAAAATCTGTCGTCCAATTTGAAAGGTCAAGTTCGTTAACCAGCAAAATCCGCCCACTGGAAGATGGCGTTTGGGGCGAAATTCGCGCAGAAAAAATCGTAACGCTTACATTTTTGAGTTCATAAGCTTGTAAGTACTCGTTTTATAGGCTTCTTGGGCTAGAAAAACGAATGAAACCATTTTCAAGGCGATAGCTTTAACCGTTGTCGAGAAAATTGGAAAAATAGTTTTTGAATAGCGTTTTTGGTTTGGGTACTTAGAATAACGGGATTCAGTTGAAACATTATCTGCATGTTCTACTTTCATTAAAACTAATATGTTGAAAGTTATGTTACGTTTGGAGTTAAGGAAGGGTTAGAATAAAATATTTTATGAACAGATATGAAAAGTTTTGGAAACTTCGTATACTTTCATTAATATCTCGAACACGGTTGGGAAATCGTGGTAAGTGGATTGAAACTATTTGAAAGCTTACTAAATTCTCTACAAAAATGATTCTAAAACTATTTTGATTAGGTTATGTCAATCGGAGAAATAAATGCTTAAAACTTCAAATACGTCTGTTTTGTTCTTATGAACGGGTTTTTGTCGTTCTTTTTGTAATTTTTGTCTCTTTCCCTTGGTTTTTTATTGCTTTTTATTTTTTTAATTTCTGATGTTGTATTTGTAAGGAAAATGTATGTGTGTGTAAAACAGGATAGGTAAAATGAGACCAATTTTCTGTTGTCAGAAATAGTGAAAAGTTTTGGTAACTTTGTATACTTTCCTTAATATCTCGAAAAAGGTTGAGAATTTGGGAAACGGAAGAATACCATTAGAAAGCTTACTAAATGCTCTACAAAAAAGGTTCTGATGAAAGTTTTGATTAGGCGATGTCAATCGGAGAAATAAGTGCTTAAAACTTTAAAGTAATTGATTTCTCTTATTCGAACTGTTCTTTTTGTCTTTGATTTTGATACTTAAAATTATGGGATTCAGTTGAAACATTTTCTGCATGTTTGAATTTCATCAACACTAATATGTTAAAATTTTGGTTGCGTTTGGAGCTAAGGAATAGAATAAAATATTTTATTAACAGACATGAAATGTTTTGGGAACTTCGTATACATTCCCTAATATCTCGAAGACGGTTAGGAATATTGGTAAACGGAGGGTTACCATGCGAAAGCTTACTAAATGTTCTACAAAAAAGATTCTGAAACAATTTTTGATTAGGCTATGTCAATCGGAGAAATAAGTGCTTAAACTTTGAAGTAATTGATTTCGTTAATTCGAACGGTTCTTTTTGTTTGTTTTTATTCCTTGTTACTTTTTAATTGCTTAAAGGTGGATAATGTATTTGACAATAAAACAGATTAATTAAAATAAGAAAAACAATTCATTGTTAAAAATATATCAGGCTGTACCGTATGAAATGTCAGTTTTGGATTTGTCGATTTCCTTCAAATGTCTTGAAACTGTCGAGGCTCCTACTCCGAGTTCTTTGGCATATTCCCTAGTGTTTTTAATTGCTTATAGTAGTCTAATGTATTTGTCAATAAAACAGGATATGTATAATTAGAATCAATATTTTGTTTGTTAGAATTCGAAGATGCCGTATCAATATCTAGATTACAGTACTGGTGTTGATTTCATTCTTTAGAATTATTCTTGGTATTCCCAATTTTCATCTGTTACCCATAGTTTTTTATTGTTAGTAGGTTTTTCTTATTGATTATAGAATATTAATCTATTTGGCTATAAAACAGGATATGTAAAATTAGTGACCATATTTCGGAGATTTCTGAGCGAAATACTTTTAAGATTTTCCACCACCACGAACGGCTTTTTTCCTCTATTTTTATCCACTAGATAGGCTTTATTTTGCATATTATTCTATATAAGTTTTATTCAGCAGGGGATTCTGATGAAATGTTGTGTTTTTGCTGTGGATTTTAAATACGATGTATCTAAGATTGGATAACATTAGCGAGTCTACATAGTTAAGAACCGACGACGGAGGATTACTTCTTGCTATGATTTAGTCTACATATGTATATTAAGTCCTAAATCCAAAAAATAAACTTCACAACGGTCAGATACTATGAGCGAATGTGGCAGTTCAATGCCCGTACAAGGGGGCCGCAGGAAATTTACCTGCTAAGAGTTAATCGTCAAGAGCTGTAAATATACCCCAGGTATCTGCCGAGACAAATACAAAGCCTAGGCGGAGAGCACCCCAAAAACTCAGATCCAAACATAAGGTTATATACTAAATATTCATAAAGACTACTTAGTTGTAAACCGATTCATCAATTAGCAATCAATAGTTTTCAACAAAGGTTATATACTAAATATTGATAAAAAGTATTTAATTAGAAAAAAAAAACAATATTCCACAAGACTTGTTTTTGGTCCATTTGTGTCTACTCCATAGACTTAATTAGGTATATTATTCTATTGTAGTTGGGCAACTAAACTTTGTTTTATTTTGTTAAATAAAGTTTTTTTTTCTTGACTTGTTATTCGTCAAGACTTTTATTTATCCTTGTGTATTTACTAGATAGGTTTTATTCGGCATATTATCCTATATAGGCTATATTAGGCAGGGTATTCTACTCAATCTTGTGTACTTCTTCTTGATCCTTCTGTACATGGGCGTATATAAAAACAATTTCGGGGGGGGGGCTGAGACCATTTCCAGGGTATGGAATACTAAATATTTAGAGCTTGGAATAGTTTTAGGCAACTAAAACGCTATTACACGTAAAATAAAATATGTTTTATGAACTAAATGATCATATTTAATTTATTTTTAAGGGTTTTATGAGAAGTTTTTATCATCAATTCAAAATTTCGCGAGGGGCTTCAGCCCCCCCCCCTCATATACGCCCATGCTTCTGTATCCTCTAGAAAGGCTTTATTAGGCATATTTTGTATTGATTTATAGAGCTTTGCTTTAGAATGAGAGCCAGATTCTGTAATTTCCGCTTCTGTGTATAAGTTAGCTACTGTCGGTGTCCCTGACGGCTTAATATCACTTTTATTCGAGATGTTCGAGAGGATTTTGACAATTTTCACGAGATATATATAAAAAAAAAAAGTTTATTTATTTTCTGAGCTTATCAAATGGCACTAGGGACATGAACGGAGCCGTGCTAAGATGCTGCAGTTCCTGCGAGTCGGACTTTTTTGACAATTGTTATCATTATTAGATTGATGGCTAGGATCGATATTATCAAGTCTAGTGTTTTTGGAAGGTTTTTTTGGGGCAGGTTTGGGATTGACAGTTCCATACCATAAGGAATTTATTAATGTTTTAGGATACACGTTTCCTATTAAGATATCATATATTTTGTTTTTAATTTTATTTAAATGTTCATTGTCAGTTAAGTTAATGGCTTTAGTTATTAAATTGTGTGCTGTATTTTTAATTTGGTGTTTGCGATTATTGCTGAAGAATTTGAGGATTTGATTTGAGTAAATCTCTTTTTTTGTCCATTTTGTTGTTATCCTAACAAGTATAATCAATTGTATTTCATAGATAATTAGATTGAAAATGGCTTATAGCCGAAACATTTCTGTCTGTTCGCGGTCTAGCACAGCGAATAATGGTCCGATTTTGATGAAATTTGGTACGAAAATCTTTCATCCAATTTGAAAGGTCAAGTTCGTTACCCAGCAGCGTCAAGTTCGAAATTTGCACAACAAAAATCGTTACGCTTACTTCATGTGCTTGCAAGTACTTGTTTTATAGGTTTATTGGCCTAGAAAAACGAATGAACCCATCATTAAGGCAATAGCTTTAACCGTTTTTGAGAAAAATGGAAAAATAGTTGTCGAATAAAGTTTTTGGTTTGGGTACTTAGAATCATGGGATTCAGTTAAAATATTTGATGTTTGAAATTCATATTAACTAAGTTGTTTAAATTTTGGTTACGTTTGGAATTAAGGAAGGATTAGAATAAAATATTTTATTTTTAGATATGAAAAGTTTTGGGAACTTTGTATATTTTTCTTAATATCTTGGTAAGCACAAGGTTACCATTCTAAAGCTTACTAAGTGCTCTACAAAAATGATTCTGAAGTAATTTTCGATTAGGTGATGTCAATCGGAGAAATAAGTGCTTAAAACTTCAAATGTGTTTGTTTTGTTTTGATCTTTTGAACAGGTTTTTGTAGTTGTTTAGCTAACTTAGTGCTATAGTAGAAGAGTACAAACAAATGTAAACATTTTGATATTTCTCAATGCATTGAAGAGTGAGATTAGTATCTCTAGAAGTGGATAAAGGGTGCTAAATTGCCAGGTAAGGCCATAGAAGGCATTTCACGAAAGCTCGAACCAAAATAATAACTGTTTTTATTTCAATCTTTCCAAATGATAATAGGGTTAAGAACGGAACCGTCCTGCGAGTCGGACTTTTTCTTTTTTGAACACTGCTCGCGTGACACTGAAAGATGACAGCTTCTGCGAGTCGGAACTTATATATTCAGTAGCAGTATTGCTATTTTTATTTTGTTGCTAGGTTTTTTCTTCAATCTTTGTCGTATTTTCAGGGTCAAGCAGATTTGCTGCTATGGGCACTGGCAGATCTAAAAAAGAAGCAAAGCATGCAGCTGCCAAAGCAATTTTGGATAAAATTACAGGAAATACTGAATCAAATGACCTTTCCAGTCCTAGCAATGCGTCGGACAGCATGTAAGTATTTCTTCTTCTTATCCTTTCTTTTTAAAGTGGAGTTTAATCTACAGAAGGCCCTCTTAGAATTATGCCACTCTTATTAATGCTTCTTTTTCTTTATTTTTTTTTTTTTTTTTTTATAAATAATATTCTTCAGGAGTCCTGGAATGAGTACCATTGAAGAGCGGATGTTTGGTAATCCCATTGGTCTTCTTCAGGAACTGTGCATGACCAGGCGGTGGCCACCCCCTGCTTATGAAACGGAGAATGAAGAAGGGCTTCCTCATGAGAGGCAGTTCACAATTTCTTGCCTGGTCTTCAGGCATAAAGAAATAGGTATGTCAATTCATTACAACAACCTCATCTGTTAGCAAAGTAATAACCTAAAACAAATGAATTTGTCCTCTCCAAGTTACCTTAACACATCTTTATTTATTTTTTTTATTCTTCTATTTAATTTGTACTTTTTAGGTACTGGAAAATCTAAAAAGATAGCAAAACGTTTGGCAGCACACAAAATGTGGACAAGGTTGAAGGACTTACCTTGTGAAACCAATAATATGCATTATAATCTTGACGATGAAGATGAGGTAATTCTTTGCTAATATATTTGACCTATAAATTGGATGTATAGCCTGTTCAAATAGATATTGTAATCGGATGGGAAAGGAGTTAGCCTATATTCCCTGGGCAAATTCACTGGTAAAATTCCCAATCTCTGGGATGTTTTCACTCTGTATACTAAATTACCTCATTTTTCATTACATTTTAATATGAAGTGCTATTAATATTTTAATGTGTTATAGAAAGTTTTTAAATTTAACTCTTTAAACTTTTACATATGCCTTTTTTTTAGTTTAGAAATTTAGGAAATATTAAGTTAAATATAAATAATTCAGATTGAATGAGGTATATAATGTCTTGTTTATGCTTCATTCTGAGTCAGTGTTTATTTTACTATCTTCAGAAATTGAATCCTCACTTAAATTAATAATGAGCATTAACTTTATATTCCTTTTCAGTGTTTCCCTGATGCTTACAGCATTTCATCCATTTTTCTGTTGGATTTACTTTGAAAAGCTTTTGAGCTAGTGCTTCTTTTTCGATTAAATTATTTCCAAACAGGTTTTATTGGACTTAAATCTAGATGATTAGGATGTAAAAGTGTGACGTGACCGTGTTCTTTTAAAACATCATCTGTAATATATTTTTTCTTTTTAGGAACTTCTAATACCTTTTTTGGATCATTTCTGCTTTCGTGATTTTTAACTTGAATGTTATGAGCTTTAACCATTGTTCATTAGTTTGTTTATTTAAGGAGTAAGTTGGTCGCCTTATCTTTTTTTACACAATGATATTTTGCATTATTCGTTATTATAACAGAATTGAGTGTCAAAAATTGTCGTACCATGATGCTGGTATGCGATGGTGCATTGTCGTGCAGTAACATCCAATTTCCAGTTTGGAACATCTGGTCATTAATGGCATTCTCCATTTGGCCAGCAGGAACAAATTCCTTCTGGTTGATTCCTTCTTTGTCAAAAAAATAAGATCAACATGGTCTTCACTTTGGATTTTACTGCTCGGCTTTTTGTTTGTCGCAGAGAAGAAGGTGACCGTCATTCCATCGATTGTTTTTTTGTTTTGGTGTCGTACTGGTAACACCAAGTCTCGTCTCATGTAACAATGGAATCCAGAAAGGTTGGATTCCTGCCACACATGTCGATGAAATCGCTAGAGGTCTCCAAACGTCTTGCTTTTTGTTCATCTGTTAGGATGTGCGACACAGAAATCGTGAACAAATCTTGCGTTTGCCCAATTATTCATGTATGATGGTCCCTACTGTGTCTTTGCTAATGCTCAATTCCTCTGGTATTAATCACAGTCAATCGCAGATCTTTTGTTAGCATCACATGTTCAGTATATTCTGGTGTCCTGCTTGTGGATGGCCAGCCTGAACATGGTACGTCCTCCACAGATTCTTTAACAATCTCTTACCTGCACAATAGCGTACAAACCAATCGTACACACATTTCCTATTCACAACATCCTGCTTGTACACCTACACCAAAATCTCATGGGTTTCTGTCGCCGTTTTACCCAATTTGAAGCAGAATTTAATGTTCTGTTGTCGCTCCATGATGCATACTACTCAGGTCACCCTATTAGACTGAATGCAATAAACACTGCACTAGAAGCATCCAGCTAGTACCGACAGAGGAAGAGTCCAGACATCTCTGTGTGAGTCTACAGAGGCATGCATGCTTCTATCAAACTTTGAGTACCCACTTATGAGACCATTCACCAAACCTTTTAGACACACCACGTACACCTTACCTTATGTCGATAATTTGTTCCGAGGAAAGCAATCCCAAAGAATGTCTTAATTTTAATTTACTGATCTTGAAATTTACTTACCCCAGGCTTAACCACAAATAATTATTTCCAGTTCTTCATTTTATCTTTTAAAGCATATTTAATTATGTATTGTCAATAAGAATCTACATTAACCTTACCAACAAATAATTTTAGTTTTTAATATAGTCCTAAAAAATTTAACCTAAATTTATGAGTACATATAAATACAAACTTATAAATTTAGATGTTTACTCCCGTATTCTTTATTTGAGTATGTGATGTTCTTCTAAGATGATTTTGTAAGGCGAAATTAAATAAGAAATTCAGTTATTAATTTTACGATAGTAGAAAATAACTGATTTATGTTAAACTTTTCAACATTTACATTCCATTTGTTTATTTCAGTCCTAGTCAGAGATGCCTGAGGATCCTCAGCAGCAACAGCTGATTCTGGCTGTCTTTTTTTTCTATTAGCTTTTTAATAATTCACTGCTCACGGTTCCTTGAACTGTGTTGTTGTTTCCTTTAAGGATTACTTGATAGGTATCAAAAGCTTCTTACTTAAATTTTGAAAGACGTTTTCTCTAAAGAAAAGCGATTTTTTCTAAAGAAAAGTGATGTACCTAAGGTTCATCTTATTTTCTTTATTTTCTGCTGCTCGTTTACGGACTGCATAACCATACCATATTAAAAACAATACATTTTTATTGTCTAAGTTTTAATTTTGAATTTCTTTTATCTTGTTTCATCACTCCCTATGGGAATACAACACGTTTATGATGTCAACCCATGATGTTGCTATCTGTCAGTGCTGTCAATGGGAAATGTCGATGTTTTGTAACCCTATATCTGCTCCTTCAAATTTGTATGTATACAAGGCGTATGTCTCTCTCACTCCCTCAGTCATTATTCTGGCTATCTGGCTGGCCGTGGAGGTTGCGTCCAATAGTGCACTTCGTACCTCTGCAGGTAAAATAATAATTTTTCCTATCATTTCATGAAGGGCTTCTTTTTTTTTTTATTAAATCAATTTAACTTCTTAAAACAAATATATTATTGCCAGACATTATTATTGTTATCATTATTATTGTTGTTTGCAATGTACCTGACGCTAATTTTAATTTCAACAGTTTTTTTTCCCTTCAAAATTGTTTAGTATGGCTAAACTTTATATATGCTATTATTTAAGTAATAAAAAATCTATAATTTCTTTGCAAAACAATAATTCGGCCATTTAACCACCAGTGAGACCAATTTAAAATTGAAGAGCGATGCGATATTATTTTAATTTGGCAAAGAAACACTTAGAAAATAGATAAACGTATAGACTGGGAAAATACCAATAACTAGTGAATTAATCCTCTCCAAAAATGATTATTTTTCCATTTTTGTCTTCACAGTGGGGGCGAGGTTAGCTCAGGGGCAGAGCACTGGACTCACACACTTGAGGACATGAGTTCAAATCCTGAGCAAATACTAAAGATTTTTATCTTCTAGTGTCTTCGTTCATGGGTTGAATTCGGCCTCCCTGACCTTCCCTAGGCCAACCCAGCCTTTAATTAATTTATTAATGGGTACCTTGGTGCTAATGACCTGACCCTAGCAGTCGAAGCAGCAAAGCGGAAAATCAGGTGGCTGGAGCATAGTGCTGACAACACTATCTCCCAAGTATGCTGTATGGTCAAGAATCATATACCTCGATAGTAACTGCCCCTCAGGGCTCTCGTGGCCTGTTGCAGTACTGTCTTCTTTTTTTTTTTTAAGTCATTAACAACAAATGCCATGATGCAACTATACTGGTGCCCCCTGAATAGAGACCCTGTCCATTCCCTCCATCTATTTGAACAGGCTATAGTTCAAATTGTTTTCAGTCTTAGCTTTGGCTAAGTATTAATAAACATTAAACACTGTCTCCCTTTCCTGCCATCTTAAAGCCTTCCCTGGTCCTAAACGAGACTAGGTTTTTTTTAGTTCCGCGGAGCGTGTTGTTCAATGAAATGGTATTGCAAATGGCGGAACCATCGGGGATATTTCCCTCAAAATTTCGCGCATGCGGGATTTGAAATATTCCCTTTAATCGAATGGGCTATACAAAAAAACAAAACACCATATACAAATTACAAACCTACTGAACTATTTTGAAAAAAAAAATTACATTAAAATTAACATGTAGCACATTATAAACTATAATGTGTATATATATATATATATATATATATATATATATATATATATATATATATTATATTATTATTATTATTTATCTAATATATAAAATTCTCGTGTCACAGTTTTAGCGTTTATACTCCTCCGAAACAGCTTAACCGGTTTTGATGAAATTTAATATGTACATTCAGTAGGTCTGAGAATAGGTTTATAACTAATTTTTATACCCCTAAGTGTTAAGGGTGGCTCACTCCTAAATTTTTTTTCTTTTCATTTTTTCAACAAAATTTTTTATTTTTATTTTATTTTTTTATTTTTTATGATTTGGCATTAAAAAATACATACAACCCTAAATTTTCACTCTTCTACCACCAACCCCCATTTTTTAATAACGATATTAGTACTTTAATCATATTAAATGAATTTTAATTATAAAATCGAGACAAGAACTCAACCGACGGTACAGACTTTTACTAAACTTACTCGACCAACAATCACACCTTACACTTAAGAACAAAAGACTCATTTACACGAAAATACTCAGACCTATATATACTTATGGCATAGAGCTCTGGGGATCCACAAAGCCCTCAAACTCCTACAAAATTCAATCATTGCAATCTAAAATCCTCCGTAAAATAGCCGACGCTCCATTCTTTGTATCCAATTTGACTCTTCACAACGACCTAAAGTATATAAAAAATTCCATTCAAAATTACACGGTCATCCAAATTATTTAATTAACTCCCTATCATCACATCTAATCCCAAACTACCCCATTCGCCGTCTGAAACGTAACTGGCCTAGAGACCAGCTCCAGGAGTAATTACTACAATATTACCACTCTGCCTTGTGGGTACTGCAACTGTTCAGCTTCCCTC
Source organism: Gonocerus acuteangulatus (assembly GCA_946811695.1). Lineage (NCBI taxonomy): Eukaryota > Metazoa > Arthropoda > Insecta > Hemiptera > Coreidae > Gonocerus > Gonocerus acuteangulatus. Next base: position 83,480,059 of record OX328123.1, read on the forward strand.
CTCACGAGCTTCAAGACACATTCCCATATATCTTTTTACTGGAAATGTATTTTTACATTGTTGTAAATTCTGACTATATAAATAAATAAATAAAAAAAAATAAAATCTAGTTTTATTCAACATATGATCTTTTCACAAAGAGAAATATGGCCCTAGATTCTAACCTGTTCCTGAAGTAGATTCCAATATTCAATTTATGTGTCCCAAAGACATCGTTCGAAGCAACGGAATAGTTAAACATAATGGTGCAAATGGTCAACAATTTAATTCAACATTGAAAATCAAAAACCAAGTTTATCACAAAGTGAGATCATTGCTGCCAATCCTGATTCGAAGGAGACATAATAATTGTAAGTCCATTGCTGATACACACCATTCTTACTATGCTATCCAATATCCGCTAATGTTCTGGAAGGGACAAGACGGATATTGCATAATTATTAAACGACGAGATCCCACAACAGGTACGGGATTATTATTTCACTACCAAAATATTCACTAGAAATAATGTATATGGCAAAACAACGTTTGCCGGGTGAGCTAGTCATATATATAAGTTTGAAGAGTTACATTGATTTAATAAAGAAAATTACCTTCAAATGATTTGAAAATTATTATTTTATCTGTACAGGCACGATGCTCATTAATGAATGCCACCTCTACCACCAACCAGGTAGCCTGAATAATGTCTGGAGAAGTAAGAGAGAGAGATTATAGTAGAAATGTAGCCTTACTTATATTCTCTCCAGAAAACATTGCCAGCTCTTAGACTGCAATAAACCATTTATAATTTGTGAATGTTACAAGGTGGTTTTGGAATGAAGCATTTTTTCATTCACAAAATCAGTTAAATTTTATTCTATCATTTCAATGTTGTTTATATTAGTTTTGTGTCAAGTAGCATGCCTCATGTTTTTTAATTCAGATTTCATTTTGTATTTTAGTATTCCTTAAGGTGCCGTAAGCGGCATTTACTTTTTTTTAAAATTCTTTACCACGTTTAGTGGGGCAAAATCAGGAAAGTGTAGATGTTGATTCACCATCTTCTTGTTATGTAGATTAACCAGCGAATTCCTCAAAGTGAGTTCGATTCTCTCAAGACAGTGAAAATCCCGCTTGCTCCTACGCCTTACAACATGAAAGTGTCAATGTTCCACAAGAACCTCAAATCTTCTTCTGGGCCAAAACTTGAAGAACTCCAGGTACTCCATATTCACATTTATAATTATCTTTCTGGCTCTTCACAGATTCCAGCGTTTTAGCAATTTTAGTTTTAGATACATTACTTGTTTCTCAATGTGTGGCTTTTGAAGGTCAAAAACGAGTTATTTTTATAGATCCTGTGTTCATTATTAGTAATTTGTGTCAGAAGTAACCTCCTCCTTCAGTTGGACCGATTTTTCTGGTTAACAAACTCGTTCAATCGTTTGTTAAGAGAACACTATACACATACTACTTGTTTTTGATCCTCTGATTTAGGTACCAACTATTATGTTCTGAATTCATCTAAAAAGTAATAACAAACGTTTTAGCCCATTTCCTCCCTTCCTTAGGAGAGAGGTAGGAAACAAAAGAACAAAAAAAAAGTTGGTTTTTAAATTATAATAAAAACTTCATAAATAGAGGAGTTAATAGATTTTCCGAAGTACATGATATTCAATATAAACAAGGAATACTTATGAACAAAAACGGTAAAAAATTATGTTTTTGTTTAGTTGACAAATAACAATATTAATTACAACTGGTCTTAGAGATACAGCAATTTCAGTTTAGTTTTTGTGTCCAGTTAGTTTTCCTTCTATTTCATCTTATTGTGGTCTATGTGAGTTTTTATTTCACGATCTTCTATTGACATGTTCTTTTTAGTATGTATTTTAAGTCAGGTATTTTTTTTTTAAATTATTATTATTTTTTATTTTTTTGCGGCACATCGCCATCTAGGCCGTTAGCGCCGGGCTATCTATAGGTTGCCATTCTATAGACCTAAACATGCATGGTGGAGCAAAGAATCTTTTTTTACGGGCTCTGGATTGAAAAGTTTCCACCTTCTGCAGACGGGACTCGAACCCGCCTCTCCTGCATGAGAATCTAAGATGTTAGCCACTGGACAGTAAACCAGTTTATCTATAAGAAATGGATTTCCAGGAGCACTTGATAGAAAAATTAGGGGAAATTTTAAATTTTCATTCATAGTGTTTTGTTGTCCGAGAAGTCCCGAGCACATGTTGCGCGTCATGTGCTCGGGACTTGTTGCACAGTATTGTTGCCGATTCTCTGTGACTTGTCGCAGAGGCCAATTCTCTGCGACATGTCACAGAGGTGTTTGATGCAAGAATGAGGTATAACATATGTTAATCATATGTGAAGATTAGTCACGTTTTAGGTTAGGTTCTGTGGACACAGCAGAGTTGGGCAAAAATCATTCAGAATAATGAATAATAAATAAATCTGTTATTTCATTCTGAATAATGAATAATTTTTCATTCATTATTCAGTCAATTCAATGAATAACTTAACTTCATTTTTATTGAATAAATGTTATTTATTCAAATGAAACAATTTTTTGAATGAGATTGATTTATTTGACTGACTTTTTTTGTTAAATTCAAGAGATTTATTTTAACAATCTTTTCTAATAAAAATTATTATGTTCATTAAACTTTTTCTTACTTTTAATGAAAATTATTTATTTAAAGTGATATTTTTTACTGAACTTTAAGAATCAGGGTTTGTTCTTCCAAGAACCACATTATTTTAAATGTATAAAAATAACGGATGAAGAATGAAAAATAATGAATTATTCATTAAAAAAAAAAAAAAAAAAAGTCAATAAATAACTGGATAAATGCTTATTCAATAAAAATGTATTGGATAATGAGCCAACCTCATTATTCATTGAAAACAAAAATAAATCAGTGGATGAATTATTTATTCAATGAATAATGCCCTACTCTGCTAGGCAAGATTGTATGTGTAAACGGTCGTTTGCGTATGAGTGTGTTCCTGGCACAAGTTGCGAGCTGATTCCATTACCTTATAGCCCAGTCAAACGGTGGTTTCAAGTGGAAAGTTTTGGTGTAATTGTTTTGATTGGCTTATTCTATGTTTTTTGGGGTGCTGAAGACAAATCAGAAGTTTTCCACCAAAACTTTGCCCAGCAAATATGTGAAATCATCAAAAAATCCCTAAAAATAATGTTTTTTTAGTTGTTTTCAGCTTATAATTTGCAAAGCAAACTATTTACGAAAAAAGTAATTCGGTAGTAAACTAAAGAGGATACAATTTATGTCCCTTAACATTTTTTCGTACATCGCAAGGTCTCCATGCAAAAGAGTGTTGAAATAAGGGAGAAATCAGTAATTTTTGTAAAGAAGCAAAAAATAGTGAATGGATCAATGCACTTTTCCCTTCTGGTGAATGAATTCATCTGCAGCGCATCGACTTTTAGCGTATTTACCTGTAAAATAAACCTGTCTCCCTTACTAAATCAGAGTCTCCAGAATTAAGGGGATAGGCACCAAGCGGACGTTGTCATGCCTAAGCGCAAGGGTTCTCCTCAGTTACTCAGTTCGTTCACTGTTACTGTCGTGGTCGTGTCATTTGTCTCTCTCAGCAAAGAAGCAAAGTCCAGTTATTTTCGTTTCTGGGTGTTTTCAAAATGCCAGTGAAAGTGTTTTATTTGTGAAAAAGATTTGAGTGAGGGTCTTGTGAAAGGGTTCAACGAAAAAGTAGTAGAAACTTTATGTGATGCATGCTAGTAAAAAAAGAAATGATAGGAAGGGAGTTGTTTCAGCGGGTAAAACATATACAGTGGAACATGGATAATTCGAAATTGTCTTTAATTCGAATATTTCTCTCGGTCCCTAGAATTTAGAATAAACAATTTAAAAAAATCGTGGTTAATTCAAATTTTTTCATGAGTAAGATACGGATGTAGGGGTTCAGGACAAGAAGTGCAGCAGTCTCATAGTCTAGTTCTTGGACTCTAGGAGTTCTGCAAAGTGGTGGGCCGCACTTCCTCCCTTCCAGGGGTTGTTATAGGTCCATCCTGTCGTTTTATCCTAGAATTCCCTCCCACCATCCCTCCAATCTTCATTTCTTATTCAGTTATGTCAGTCAGCGCCTAGATCTGTTTTATTGTTTGTGCCTTGAATTACTGGTGTACAGTACAGTTCAGTGAGTTGTTGATTTAAGATGTCGAAGCCTAGAAATTATAAAACTTTAACGTTGTCAGAGAAAATAGCTGCAATTTAAGAAGTTGAAAAAGGAATAAAGAAAAAATATAAAATTGCCAAGGACCTTGGAACTCCTCTTAACATTTTACCGACTTACCTGAAAAATAAAGAAAAAATTCTTGCCCATGAAAATGACTTTTTACTTTTAGAAATTTTTACTTTTTTGATAAATTATTTATTACTTATGTACATAATCATCACTTCTTGAAATGTTTGTTATTCTTTAAATAAAATGTTTTTTTTTTTTTAAATTAAAAAATGTGAAAATATGAAATTCGATTTTTTAGCCCTTTATTTTCAAAAACTTTTTTAATTCGAATTTTGGATAATTCAAACTTTTTTATCGGTCCCTAGGGGTTCGAATTATCCAAGTTCTATTGTATAAACGTACGTGTTTCATGTCAGAACGTGATGAAATGTGTTCAGCACCCCAAAAAACATAGAATAAGGCAATCAAAACAATTACACCAAACTTTCCACTTCGACCCCTTTTTGAGCACTGTTTGACTGGGCTAGTGGGCACAAGACACGGGCACATGTTTTGTCGCGAGGTCGCCTGGCACATTTTTGTCGCAGGCACACTTGCCGCCACTTGTTGCTAATGGTTTCCATTCTGCAATTTTTGCCCAGCACATGTCGCAGGGCAGATTTGTAGTAATGGAAAAAGGGCTTTAGAATGTTTTAGGTTTTCTATTTTCACTTTTTTAGTTATTTTATTTGTCCAATCTTTCCCAAACAATAATTTCTCTTTCTTTTCAAAATATATTTATTATATATAATCTTAAATAAATTAAATTACTCTGTCATATATATTCTGCTTGTTTAATTTTGTTTTCTTCATACTTACATAAAAATTATTATTTGTAAATGCAATTTTCCTTTCTATATAGTTGGAAACTCCAAATAATTTAGTTTTAGGGAAAAGAGGTTTCTGTTAAGGAAGGATTTCAATTTAAACCCCTCTGTTAGAACGGTTTTAATATAAACCCCACTATAAGAAGGGTTTTAAATTACAGCTTACACCATGAGTAAATCCTTTGATTGAGCTAAACTACTTATATTCTATTATTGACAAATGCCTTTTAATGCTAAACAATTAATAATGGTTATCAGAGATAACCACGTTCTAAAAAACTGATCCAACACGTCCGAAACTTTAAGCATCATTTTGTTTGACTAAGATGGACCTATCGGAGCACTGAAACATCGACATTTTCCATGAGCACTTCTGGATCTCGTCATTGGGTTGACGTCACAAAGCAAGTTTTCCTCCTGAGGGAGAAACCCTCTAAAATGTAAAAAAACATGAGAAATAATCTTTTTTTTTTAATGAAAATTGAGGAACATAAATAAAATGGTTCAACATTGAGCGTACTTTACTTACAGAAGGCTATGCATTAGAGCTATATGTATGCAGATATAAGTTCACTCAATAACATGAACTATTTTTTTTTTAATTATCTTAAATTTTTAAATATGTATGAATCTTAGTATATTTTATCAATTTTCTTATTCCTAGTTACAAATAAATACGAATAAAAGTAATTTCAATTGCCAGTTTTCATGGACAAGTGATAGTTTCTGAGGGTCACCTAAACACTATCGTGGTCTTCCTACATTCCCTAGGATGCTGAAGAAGGCTGTCAAAGGAATGCCAAAACATCCAAAATATAGATTTTTCAGAAAATCTTATGTTTTCTCCTAGTCGAATCCCAACTATTCCTTGACGTGTACAAAATAATGGTGGGAAAAAACAAGCAGGAGTGAATGATAAGTAATTTTAAATTTTGTTACATTTCTTTAAAAAATGTCAAATTACAAATTTAAGTAGCGTGCGATAGCAATAATACGATAGGACAATTGCAATAAGTGAAAATAAAATGTAAATTATTTGTTTTTCAGAATTTATAAACTCTTTCTGAATAGTATTAACTAGTTCCCTAATGTTACTTAACATCTAAAATTCTGTCTGTTTTTCTATATTCTTATTATGCCGAAACAGTTCCGCTATGAGTCCGATTTTTCATATTACACCCACTTTCCGATAATTATGATGCCTAACCTTGCTAATTTATTCTGAGTGAGGAAAAAAAAAAATCTTGTTTTTTATTGATTGTGAATATTTTTACCACGTATTATTATTTCATGATTGTGTTGCAGAAAACTGCCCTCTACAAAGACAATGATTTCAATCCAGTTCAGTTCCTTCAAGAAATTGCTTCGGAGCAGCAATTCGAAGTCACATTTGTTGATGTAGAAGAAAAGTCAGTTTCAGGTAAGAACTGTTGTCACTCTTTTTAGCCATTCGAAATCAAATTTCAAGTGGCTAAAACTTATAATCATACCTGCATCAGTGAATTTTCGTTTGGTATGTCCAAAGCTTTAGAGATTTCATTTTAAAATAAAATTAAGAATTTAATTTTTTTTTTTAAATTGGTTTTGTTCTTGATTTTAATTTTTCATGTTTAGATACTGTACTGGTACATAGTAAAATCGAGAACAGCTTGACTTTGAAAGATTTAACCCTTCCCCCCCACCAACCAAAATAAAAGAGTCCAGCTCTGAACAACATTCATCCTGCCATTAAGACTTATATAAAATGAATGTATGCAATACGCTCTGAATGTATTTATCCCTTCATTCTAATAGCATTATATTCCATAATCAATAATAATATATTCTATAATTCAATAATAATTAGATTATTGTTTGACCACATTACAGGAAAACATCAGAGTTTGGTTCAACTGTCAACTCTTCCTGTTGCTGTATGCTATGGTACTGGTGCTACATCTACTGAAGCTCAAACATCGGCAGCCTACAATGCACTTCACTATTTAAAATTGATGACTAAGAAATAGGTCATTATTTAGTTATTATTTTTCCTGTCCATACTTTAATTTTTCTTGACTTCAGGATTGGAGGCACTAAGCTTGTTAAATTTTTACAGGTACATTTTTTGCTTTATGTAATATTTACATAGGAGACTTATTTATAAAAAATAAAGTTTTGGGATTTTATTATTTGAATAATTTATTTGTTAAAGAAGAAAATAAAAGCTTTGAGTTAGGTACACAGTTCTTTCTTTTAGCTTTTAGTCAAGGAGTTCCAAGTATCTGAATATTGGAAATAGTTTGTTTCTTTCAATCTTTTTTGCTCTTTGAGTGTTTTGATTTTATTATGTGATCATAATAATTTTTTTAACATTAACTTTTGGCATTCATTGTTGTTTTCCTTGTAATGGCAATCAATTTTAATTTATATTCTTTGAAATATATTATTGTTCTAATAATTTGTAATTCATTCAGTCTTAAATCTATTCTTTTATTTTTATTTTATTTTATTTTTTTTTAACAAAAAAGTGCAGTCTTATTTTTTTCTTAATTTGAAAGCCACTAGAAATTATCTTTTGTGTTTCAGCTATTTACTTTATTAAGCAGTTTGATTTGAGAGGTTTTTATTTTGGCAGTCAAATGAAATACAGTGAAACCTCCCTTAACGGACACCTCCCTACAGGGGACACCTGTATTAACGGACATTTTCTCACAGTCCCGAATTTTTCTATAGGTAAACCTCTATATTGCGGACACCTCTGTATAAAGGACACGGACAGTAAAACCTGATTTTTTACCTCCTTACTACGGACAATTACAGCTAATGTTATTCATAGAAGCATTCCCATCAGTGCAGGTTTCCAGAAAATTGCCTTAACAATAACAAACTCTTTGAAATAATAAGATATATATACACAGAATAGTGACTAGTAATATCTTCCTAACCATTTCACAATAGGAACCCCTTCCTTTTCAGCGGGAGCATATGATCCCGCTGGCAGATTACTATTGTTTTGCCTACGCGGTATCACGGTTCCGGGAATATTCCATAAGTCTGTTCGGTTCACATTCCTTCCGCAGAACTTCACTCTCTTCACTTATCAGTTTTTCTTTTTAGCTCTTGTTGAGTAAATATCGTGCTTTCTCTTCAATACATCTTCTTGGAAATCTCTGACACTTAAAGAAAAAATTGATGTGATAACATTTTCCAATCGCGAAAAATGTGGTGTGCGTAAAGTTGACGAGTTTTTTAAGATAGGGAAAACACAAGCAGCAGAAATATTGAAAAAGAAAAATGAAATTTTGAAGAAATGGACGGAAAATTGTGACAAAAATTTTGTCCGAGAACTAAGAACTTCTTTATGCTTTAAAATTTTTAGAATAAAAACTTTTTTTAAGTTTATACTTATTGAACTTCTTTCTATATACTTTAAAAAAACTTGTTATGGATCATTATTAAATGGTTAATTAAAATATGAATTAAATATACAAATTCCGTACGTATCCATCTCAACTAACCCCTCTGTATAGCGGACACCTCTCTATAGTGGACAACTTTGGTTCTCCCAGAGGTGTCCGCTTTAGAGAGGTTTCACTGTACTTACTGATAAAAAGGAGTCTTAAATCCCTTAAAGGCAAAAATTATTTTCTTTATGTATTGCAAGAAATTTTAGGTACTTCTGGCAATAAATGCAGGGAAAGAATCAAGAACCTCTGATATAAAAATGTGCTTACATATCTTCGTGAAAATCATAAACCGCTTTATAAAGTCATTTTAATTTAAATATTTATTACAAATTAGTAGAATTATTTCTTCCTTTTCTTTTTTGCTCCGTGAAGTAGATTAATGCGTTATGTGGTGTATTATTCCGTATATAAGTACGGCAAATGAAATCAAACAGTCCATTATACCTGGACGCCAAGGTATGTTTTCTTCAGATGCATTTTTGCTGGGTCTAATATTGCCTTGATAACTTCAAAGGAAGAATTTCGTGCGTAAGAAAGTTGTTTAGATGAAAAATATTGCATTATTAAAGTGTGCCCTTTTATAATTATTTTTAAGCCATCACATAGATATGAATAGGAAAAAGGAAAAAGTTATTTTTTTTTTTTTTTTTAATTTTTTGTTTAACAGTTGTATATTATTAATAAATTTCCCAATGAAATTGATATTGCTTGCCATTAGAATAATTTAATTAAATTCTTCAGCTTGTATTACTTTTTTTTACCTCATTAAATTGCTTTATTCATTTAGTAACTCATTTATGATCTGTAGCATCCTTGTATTATGTATTACATATTTAGGCTTACAATGTGTCTGTGATTTTGTGTGTCTAGCGGATTACTTAATAATGCTGTGTTTATGATTTTATCCCTAAGAAGGATTAAAATAAAATCAATTTAGTGTTACAATAATTATAGAATTACCATAAAACACAATATCAGATGGGCTTGATTGACTGGTAATTTTCTTTACTTTATAAATAGTGTTTATTTACTTTTTTTTTTGCTGAAAAAATGAAGAAGATTAAAAAAAATACCTTATGTTTTTGTATTGACAAGCCTTAAAATAGCCTTAATTCTTATTTTTGACGTGTCCAAAATTTAACCAAATAAATTTCCCTTTCTTTAGTTGACGTACCATAAGTTTTCCATATATATTGTTATATCAATTTCACTTATCCAACTGATTTGTTCTATATTAGTTATAGTTGTTAAGGAAGTTGCAAAAACTAAAGTAGCAAAGATAGATTCACTGATTAGTTGGTAAAAACCTCTTAAATTGAAGTTCATCGTGATCAAATAAGGTACTGTTTGAATTACGGATAAATTTTGTCAAAAATATCATTGTTTGATGGTTCACGGTGCCCCAAGAAATTTTACTTGACTGGGTGAACAGAACCTTCAATAGTTCTTTAAAGTATATTAAACTGAGACACATATTATTTTTTTTTTATTTAGAGTATTTTAAACAATTTATCTTAATTTTTTTTTTAAATAATTATTTATCCTGTCTATTTAGTTTAAGATGAAAATGATACAATCTTAACAAAACTCAGTGCTAATATTATTAAAATAATCATATTTTAAATTTATAGAAATTAAATGTTTGTATGTCGATGTATTGGATGGTTATTTAACTAGTACTTGATTTTATTTTTGATGAGAATATTTATCTTAGGTTTATATTACAGTTTGACATTGTGTAAAATAAATGCTAAAATTTTGGTTCAGAATTTTCAATTACGGAAGGGTAAAAAAAGTTAAGTTATTATGAAATTATTATTTTTACAGTACAACTAATTTAATTTCCTTTTAATGATGACCCAGAAACAACATACATTAAATTGGTACTTCAGTAACTTGAGAAACCTTGAGTGTTTTCCAATTTACGAGAATTTGTTTTGTCTTTGAGTTTAGTGTCCTGAAACTAGCAGAAAAGAAAAACTAAATTAGCTCTGTAATAACTTAAATGTTATCTTTTTATTTTAAGAGATTTTGAATTTAATTAAACTTTAACAGGGGATAAATTATAATAAATATGGAAAAATAAATTGTCTATAGTTTAGTTTTTCTAAAATTGAATATCGGCTTCTAACATGTCTGAATTACATGATTCGGCCCTAAATATTTATTTAAAGATATTTGCTGCATTCAGTCTACAAAAAAGTATATTAAATTTATTAATTTGAATTTTGTGGTATCTGCTTCTCATATTGGTTTTATTTATTGATACTAAGGCTTATTTTTCAAATGAGAGCAAAAAAATAATTACACTTATTTTAATTCAAACAGTACTCTTTGTTGATTAGAGTAGTCTTATGTTCACATAATTATTTTAGTAATTTAGTCAGCATTGATTCAATTAGAATCTAAGGAACAGTAATTGAAAAGGAATAAATAATTTTCAGAGATTTGTAACACATTATTAAGAGAAGCTGTTAATTTGAGTATTTTTAACTCAATTTATTGTTACAGTACTACTTTGATTTTGTTATCAAGTATATATATGTGCGAAATAAATATTTTACTTAAATTACCTAGTTATAGTACTGTTATTTAAATGGGACTGTTTTAAATGACTGTTATATATATTTATTCTTGTCGTCCCTCTTGTGCATACTCTGTACATGAGAACTATTTCAGTTGAGCGTTTGTAAAAAGTGAAGTAGGATATATCTATACAGTCTATACTTTGCATAGACATAGTGATATTTTCCCCCACTTTTATCTATTTGAAACAACTTAGCTTACACTATTTCTTGTTAGGAAAGTAATGCATTATTTTGGTGCAAAGTATAGGAATTCGTATAAATTTTCTTTTTATATTGTATTATATTGTACTGGATATAGTGTGTGTGATGTGTAGAGTTCTTAGCTTCTAAGATTTTTAAAATTGTTTCATATCAAATGCCTATTCTTCCTAGTATTTCAAAAACATGTACTAAGCAGAACAGTTTTTTCCCCCTGTATTATTTAATTTAAGAGGTGTTTTATTTAGTTAATGTGTTTGAAATAGTAGATAATTTGAACATTATATTGTTAATCACATAACAACATATTTGCTTTGTTTGGTGTATTAATAAATAATGCTTCAGACATTGTGATTTTATTTTTTTTTCTAGCCCCTAATTCAGATATATTGTTCTTTGTATTTGAGTAGGCTTCATGTTTATACAGGGTATTCCATAAGTGACCTCCTAAATTTAAGGAGGCGATAGTAAATTTCAAGAGCAATGGATCACATTTTTTCATCTAATAATCATTTTTATAATTATAAGAAACTAGCCGAATGCTTCTGCTTCGTCACGGCAGATAGACAGCTTTTTTATTGTGTTTCATAATGTATCATCAAAATTAACGCTACTATATAATTTTTTGCAGTTTATTATAGCAAGGTTCCCGTCATATTATTTTTTTTTTTTATGGCGCTTTGACAACTAGGCCTACTATATGTTATACATCAATTGATAAGTAATCGAAGTATAATGTTTCTTGACACTGGGGCGCATCATACTAGTGTCAAGAAACAGATAACCTAGAGATAACCTGTTATCTATAGGTAGATAACCTAGAGGTACCCTGTTATTTGTAGGTTACCAGTAAAAGCAGTGTAACCAATACAGGTTAAATTTCGTAGTCAATAATAAATGTATGTTAAAATTAAAAAAAATTATATTTCTTAGATGTCATTTTGAAACACCCATTACATTTGCAAGCATTCCTAAGAAGTGTTCTGACTGGGGATGCTGATGGGTGTGGAGGCTGTGCAAGGGTTCGGGATATTATTACCTCGGCTGGGTCATCACCTGCTATAGTGTCAACTCTATGGGGGACAAGTTGAAATGAACCCCTCATAACTCTATGAAGAACAGTTTATTTCTAGTAATACAAGGATTGCCATCATAGTTGAAATTAACCGCAATTAAAAATAATACTATGAAATAAATACAGTATGGTAACAGATGTTCTGTTATCGTACTAGCAACGCATTCTGCCTAGGCGAGCATGCTCTCTTTAAAACTAAAAATTCAAACCCCTTCTAAAAATTCTTAAAAATTTGAATATCAAAAAAACCTTTCTTAGCGAGTGTTTACATCCCAAAGGGAGTGTCCATGCAAAATTTCGAATTTTTCTGTCTAGTGGTCTGTGCTGGGCTATGATAGTCAGTGAGTGAGTGGTATTTGACAAATATATAGTAGATAAACAATAATTCAAAGTAATATTACTATAATTATCCTATTGTAAAGGAAATAAAGTTTCTTTTCAGTAAACAGAACAGTGATTATTATATAAATTTAAATGAATTCTTATTACATCTTAGTGTAAAAGTTTCTTTCATAAAATAGAAAAAACATGTTTGCTCTTTTATTTTAAGGAAGGGAAGAATCCTGTTGAGATGGCTAAGAAAATTTGTTCGGCATATTGAGTCGATTCAGGATCTGTTGATGCAGATAGAAGGTGATTTAAAAAATGTAAGCAGGGTAATATCAACATCAAAGATGATGAACATGAACAACCTGGGTGGCCTTATTCTGTTGAACATATTCATTAAGACATCATCATTGAAAACCCATGTTGTTCGTTAAGGGAGCTATTAGGAAAGCTCAACAATTCAAAAACCCACCGGTTACTGTTTGAAGAAGCTTTGGTACAGAAGTCGATATGATGTCTAGGTACCACACTTATGAAAAGTGCTCAAAGTTGAACTGCTGGCGATCTATCTCAATATAGTTGGACTGCGATCAATGGTTGCTAGTATGTGATGCAGGATTGTCGCCTAGGTAGGGTATATCTAGGTATAGATATGACTTTTCAGCACAATATGCATTTTTTTATTCAAGGTAAAGTGTAGGTCTGCTCTAAAACCATTCAAAAGAAAAATTCTTCCTCCCACTCGGTATTAAAATTATACATTTTACTTTGCTGCTCTCATATTGTACTATTTATTAATAAACTTTGAATCAACTTATCACCTTCGAATAATAACTCAAGACTGTCTCCTATTTGTGCAGACACATTTATCTCAGCGCGAATGATGTTTAAAATTTTTCCGCTAAACAGGTCTCCTGAAGGTTCTAGAAAGATCGGAGGAATTAAATATATGGGTAATAAAAAGAAATTGATGGGGTTATTCTGGCCTTATAGTGGCTCAAATAAATTTTAGTTGTTTCTTCATTACATTCTGTTTTAGTTATGTACCTACTAAAACAATATCTCTGAATAGTTCTATATCGGAAATTTTTCCTCAAGATTGACTTTAACCCTTTAAGGCGCAACCATCTGAAAAATATTAAAAATCAAGTGATGCAAAAAAAAAATGACTCCTTGTGGTTGCTAAAACACACCCCATAGCCCATTTACTGCAAAATCAAACTCTTAATTTTTTTTTTTTTTAAAACGGCCTGAGCCGGTTGTACGGTATAAGGTCTATGTTATGTGCACTTGAATGCAAATCCGCAGTGTGAATTTCACACGTTTTGGCCGCGATCTTTCACACTTACAATGGGATTTCTTACCTGTGTTAGTTGCCTTGTCCTCTGGATTCTTTGCTTACTTATTTTCTGAATTTCTATTAAATTTGATCAGTAGCCCGTTTACTCAAATTAAAATTTTTTGAAGAAATATGTTTACCCTTTGAGACATTTATAATTAAATAAAGCAGTAAGGAAATAACAACATTATTCAATTTTGTACTGTACAACCTCCATTGAAAAATAAATATGTTTATAAAAAAAAAGAAATAAAGCGCAAATAAAAAATGTAATTATTTTTTTAAGAAAAAAACCCTGTAAATATTGAGAAGTAAGTAATTCTCAGTTCAAAGCAATCTTAGGTAGCTGTGTATGTTCAAAGAGTAACTGATAGCTCTCACTCTTAGCATTACATCAAGCCAGTTAAGATTTCACTGCTTCATCGCTGATGATATATGCCGCAACGTAGGAGGATATTCCACAGTGGGTGGGTTAAGTGAAGAATGACCTGTTTTTTTTTTCTTGTTCCAAGTTATAGAGAGATAAGTAAATACGTTAATCGGAGTCATACTACTATACAGTATAAAATACAAAAAAAAAGAACTGTTGACAATATTGGACGGCCTAAAAGGACAACTGCTAAGGAAGCTAGAAACATTGTGCGAGTAGCTGTAAAAAAATCTATAAATCAGTGACAAGGAATTAGCATAACATTGAGAAACGTCTGGCAAATCTGACAGTATACTCGTATGTAGACATATTGCAAGGCAACTTAAATAATAGGGTTGACCAATTAGGGATTGAACAAACATTCATTTCAGCAGAATAACGATCCCAAGGACACTGCTGAAAAAACAAGACTAGATTTTTTTTACAATACCCATAGGGTATTCCCTACTCCTCCTCAGTTCCCTCACCTGAACCAAGTAGAAAATTTATGAACTCAATGGGGGGGGGGATGTTCAGACTTTTAAATGTTCTAACAGACAAGAATTAAAATTGAAGTTGGAGTTAGCTTGAAATGAAGGGAGGAGACAAAGCCTAGTGGAGTCAATACCTAGAAAGTGTCAGGCTGTAGTAAACTTCTGTCGAGTGGTTTGTAAATGCTGAGAGGCTTAATAAAAAATATTAACTTATGTAGATGTGTACCAACCTGAGTGATAGCTGACCACATTGAGCGACTGCATTCTCCTAAGCCAATAATAGGCTATTTTACAAAATTATAATGTATAATTTGATTTTATTTTTTCCCCCAGCTATAAAGGAGGCAATTCGCCATATTAATTGTGTCTTTAAGGATTATCTAACTGATGCATACTAGGACCTCTTGTTTGAGTTTGTATTTCTTGGCAAACTTCTGGATTTACTGTGTCATGGCACCACGAGCAACAAACATAAGTCCCATTACTTCCTATTTTTTAATCTTGTATTTTTCTTGAAAATATGGGACGCAGTCCTCATAAAATTGTTTTTTCCCCTTATCAACTGCCTTAGGTTGGTCCACATCTATTTCAAGATTCAATAAAGAGCCTGAAATAACATTTATTATTTTTTTATTTAAATTTTAACGACCATTATTATTAACTACTCCTTCCCCTCCTAAATGCATGTTTTTTTTTAAAAAAAAAAAGATGTATTTTTCAACAAGTTGTGCAGTAAAAAATTGTGTAATGGGTAGTTGGTAACAGCTTATTAAGTCTTCAATAGTTTTGTGTTTTAATTACATTTTTGTTGTGGAAATGTTTCGGCTATAAGCCATTTTCAATCCAATTTGTCTGTGAAATACAACTTAGGATCTACAACATATAATCAGGGCCGCTACATCTCAGAGCCGGGCCCGGGACCAGATCACGGGCCCCCACTTCTCAGAGCCAGAATGAAAATTCTAGTACTTTGCTATAGGACTTTAGGCATTTTAAAATTATTTCAGTTTTGAGCAAAATGAGGATAAAAGCCGGCAATCGGTGCTGCAAAGGTCACTTTTGGTACATTTTTTCCAATTAGCGACGATCGGCCCGGGCCCGGGACAACTGTTCCCGGTTGTCCCCCCCATGTGGCGGCCCTGCATATAATTGTGTAATGTTCAACGAAAATAAAGTTTATTAAACTAAAAAAATATATGGTTTATAAATACTTTTATATAATATGTATATATATATATATATATATATATATATATATATATATATATATATATATATATATATTGTTATGATTAATTTTTTATAAAAAAATAAAAAGATTTTTTTTACTTTAATAAGTTTTATTATATTAATTTGACTTAATCTCAGGGATAAAAGTTCTGAGTGAATGAATAATATAATATTTATTTCTAGACAATCCTGAGATACAAACACCAATATTAAAATAAATACAAATGACAATAAAAGAATTAACAATTACAAAAAAATAATTTTACCTCTGAATTAATTTACTTCCAATAAAGCTTCAATATACTGCGCTTCAGTAATTCCTTCTTCAAAGTGATACGCTTTCTTGCCAGGTCTCGTTCATAGAATGGATATCTTGAAATTCTGGATTCCGTTGTCTTCTCACTCCGTCTTCTATGATAAATAACAATGGACTGCACTCTGTATTCTCTGTGGCTAGCGATAGACTCTAGCTCCGCATTCGACAACTGCTAGGAATAGACTTCAGCTCTTCTCTCTATGACTGCTGGGAATCAACTGACGCCATTGCTATCGGGAAAGTTAGCATCCTTTTTTTCTAACTTCCGCAGTTTTTCCGGCTTATATATGAGAGTAATAATTATATTTTTCGTAACTTCAAATAATTAATTTATTTTCACCTGAATGTACATTTAATATGTATTTATTGTACACCAGTATTGTCCAAAAATATTATTAATTTAAAATGTATATAATACGATGTTATTTGTATTTTATGGTTTGTGCTTTGCACGGGCTTTTCAAACTATCGATGGTTATTTGAATATAAAAATATTTTCGAGAATATATCATTACAATATATATATATATTGTAATGATATAAAAGGGGGGTGCTCTAGAAAGAGTCAGTTTCTGGCATAGCAAAGAGTAGCATTCCTATTCAAAATAAAGGCTAACTTATATTTCATAAGTCCATCACAAATATTATCATTTGTCAATCAATAAAATAAATAAAAGAATAATAAAAGAGATAGCATTTGGCAGTGTTTAATTTGGCAGTATTTATTTTTTCAAAAAGGCAGTGTTAAGTAGATAGAAGAGTCCAAATATCTCGGCTAGGAGCGATAAGGTATGCAAGTTCCCACAAAGATAACGATAAAGGTGTTTTCCAAGTATGGACAAGAAAATCCAGGGAAGGACGCAGAAGTCAGACACCCTTGGTGTGGTGGGGGTACGCCTCTATAAGTAGGGCCTTCCCCCACCACTCACGCTCACTCCATCGCCAACGAAGGGCCAGAGCACTCACGCTCACTTCAACGCCAGCCAAGGGCGAGAGAGCACCCTTCGCACCACCACAGCCTGACACCGAGCTCCAACTGGACATGATGGGAAGACAGTACTCCAAGATGTAGAAGCCGACCATCCATCTCCTCAACACGACCACAAGCAGCCTGCCTCTTCACTTCAAGAACATCATCCGTAAAACAAGCTGAGTATAACTCACTCACTGCCAATCTTTAATTAAACTCATAAAGCTATCTAAAATTTCATAATGGCCAATAGTTATATTTTAATCTATAAGTTAATATCTTAAATATGTTCTAAACATTTCTTAATAACCCAACATTGATACAAATATGTGAGTCACGCAATTTTCTTTTTTATATTCTTTTTATATCACAGCCATGCAAAATCTAAAATTATATCTTTTCTTCAATATAAGTCAATTATTTCCAACTCTATTTTATTTATAATGAACCTTTCTCCTGGTATTTAATATGGTCTCAAAACATAAAAGGACAGATGGTAAGAAGTGGTTCCAATAAAATATTTCTCATGCTTTTCTTTCAGGAAGTTTATTAAATTAATTTAATTATTCAAATGGTTATTCATAAGTCCGTATGTGGTGAGTTTGGTAATAGATTAAATGAACCCTGAGATATAATAAAATATAATATAAACATTTCTAAATTAACTTTTCCTATAATAACTATTTTATTCTTTTCTTCTCCTAATATAATTTTTCTTCTTCCCCCCCCCCCCACAAAACACCACATATTGGTGACCCAACGTGGGGCGATCCACTAAACCTGTCGCCGAAATCCTGAACAGGTTGAGTCGCGTAATCATTCCCGTAGCTTTGTATAGCAGCCCGGCAGCCTAGAGAAGAGTTGCAGTAGGCGCGCGTGTTTTAAAACCAGAATTAAAATTTTTATTTTTTATTTTTATGTTTTCAGATTTTAAAATTGAGACCATATATTTAAAAAAGTGTGTTTTAAGGTTCAAAACATAAATTTGTATGAAAAATAAAATTTTTTGAGTGATATTAAATTTTTAGCAAATAGTTTATTTTTGGCTGTGATATTTACTAAGTTATTTTAAGTTTTTATATATTTGTTTTATCAGCTTGACAATTTTGCTACGACTACATAATTGGATCAATGTTGGGAAATGTGATGGCAATTTTAAAAGATGCGCTAATGATAGATATAATTCTATATATTTATTTCTGTATCTTTTTATATTTTATTTTTATTTATTAATTTTTGGATCATATTTATGATTTTTTTTATATATTAAAATTACTTTTACTTTTATTTTAACAATATGGAACATAACGAAGGTAATAGACGTTTCACCCAGGGTAGTAGGGAAGAAATAAATTCGGGGTTCGCGAAGATGCAGTTAATGATGAAACAAATGATGGCCCAAATTTTAAGTAACCACACCGAATTAATAGAAAATCTAAAAGCAGAAATGCAAAAATCCAAAACCGAAATAATGGAAAGTATGAAAACAGAATTCCAAAAGACCAGAACCGAATTGGGGGAAAAACTTCAATCACTCGGGTCCATAATGACGCTCCGTGAAATCAAACCAACTCCTCCTGTAATCCATAAAATTAAACCGGTTTCTTTAATGATAAATGATCAAAGTAGTCATAAAATAACTTCCGTGTCCATCGATCTATTTACTTCCGATGAAATTTATATTTTAAATAATTTATTCAAAATAAATAAAATTACAACAAAATTAAACAATAACGTATTCACTTCCGCCGAAAATTATATTTTAAACAAATTATTTAACAAAAATGACACAACAAAATTTAACATAGATTGTTTAACAAACGATGAGAATTTTATTTTAAACCATTTATTTAAAAACAATATTTTAATAATAAAAGAAACAGCAAAAGTAAACATGCAATTGCATATTAAATGTCCCATTATTAAGATCGACCTGGGATATAAAATTAAAAATAAAAATGGAATCATTCAGGAAATGTTCCATTCGATTCTCCTAAAATATTATCATGAACCGACCAAAGATGATGAAATAAAAAATTTAACCAGTAAAGTATAACGATAAAACCTCTCTGTTTTGGAGCTCCTCCGGCGTTGGGTACCGGATTTGAGTGGATAGGGACAAATAAATAATAAATTTATTAATATTTAAATTATATTACCTATCAAAATTTTATGGTTTAGTGATAAAAACCAATGTTTATAAATTTTTTACACCATTTTCAAAATTACGAGAGGCAAAACCCATATTCTTTCATTTTTATTTTATTTTTAAAATCGTGTGCACAACCGTACACTAAAAACGAAAAAATGTTACGAAAAAGGTCATTATATTATCCTTTTTTAGTCGTAGATTCAGTAAAATGATAACCGGTTTTATCCGTTAAAAGCAGTAAACTTATTAATTAAATGAAAATTTTGCACCAAAATAAAATTCTAATGTCATTATTCCTATTAATATCAAAGAGAAATTATCAAGAAGATATAAAAAATTATTTCATTATCGGTCGTGATAAGATTTTAGACACGCAAGTGTAAAGGTTGGAGAATCCAAAAAATGCTCTTATAAGACAAAGAGATTCGATAAATGTCAGGAAGTATCCAGTAGCTGTTAAAATCCTATTCCTATCTTAGGAATGCAGATAATAGGATGATTAACTCCCAAAAGCTCTTATCTACTTCGAGGGAAAAAAGATTTGATAACGCCGAATGTAAACAAAGCAGGCTCATGCTAGTTCAAGTTTTCAACACGCGCACCGCGCTAGTGTTCTACATTGCCAAGAAGTTCCAATAATTGCCACAGCCCCGAGCAGCGCTCACATCACTCTCTATTCAATATAACTAGAACCCTCCAACTATAGGATGTTTTTAAATGAGAAGTATATCTTTGAAGCCAATAAGGCTATAATGAGTTAATAAAGAGAATAATTAATGGTCAAACTACGTTTTAAATAAAGAATAAAATAAATAAAACTTAATAATTGTTTAAATAAAGATAAAGACAGACATTTGACAAGGACAGTTAATAAATATTTAAAGGGAAAAAACCTTTTTCAAAAGTTAATAATAAATAAAGAAGAAGTAGGAGTAAATAATTAATTGAAGTAAAGGGAAGGAGAAAAATATTTCATATATTGATTGATATATTTGAATTAAAAATATATTTTATATTGAGGGCTCACGGACCCATGAAGAGGCCGGAGTACCTATTATTTGTTTTGTATTAAAGGCTCACGGACCCATGAAGAGGCCGGAGTACCTATTATTTGTTGTGTATTAAAGGCTCACGGACCCATGAAGAGGCCGGAGTACCTTATCTACGTAGTGGGAAATATAATATTATATTATAATAAAGGGGGGAAACTTATAAATAATAATTTGTTGAATAATATTATTCAAGAGTAAGGAATTGGATAATATTATTGAAGTGGAAGGAGTTTAATAAATATTGAAGTGGAAGGAGTTTAATAAATATTGAAGTGGAAGGAGAAGTTTTTAAATGAAATGTAGTAAGAAGGAGTGACTGACAAACAAGTTGACACCGACAAGGACTGATAGACTATTGACAAATTATGTTATTACATTAAAATTTCAATTTTTTAAAAAATGGGCTAGTGAGGGAACAAACTTTCTTGAACAATTATTAGAGTCATGTCAAATGCATTGGGTAAAATAATTAAATATGAATAAAAACCACAATGAACTTAAAAAGAAAAATTGTTGAACATAAAATATAATTAAAGAATAAATAAATAATAATAAAACTTAAGATTAAATGAGCCCGGGAGGCTCAGCTTTAAGCTATACTTATTTTTTTTGTTTTGTCGTAGTAGATATTTTTAATTATATTATATTGTTCATTTGAAAGTAAAATGATTAATTATTGAGTTAAGGGTAATATTAAAAATTAAAAAAAAAAATAAATAAATAAAAATGTATATATAAATAGATAAAAATAATTTTTTTTATTTATTTGAAAAAAAAAAAAATTTTTTTTATAAGTGACTTAGTAATGGAATAAGAAGTATACAGCCATACAACATGTGTTGTAAATGTAAATGTTATTATTGTATGAATTTTTTTTTATAAGACATAATTTATAATTCTGTAGACTTGTTAGAATATTTATAATTTAATTTACGGCATATAAGAAAACAAATTTAAACTTTTAAAAATGAAACCTGTTAATAGTATCCAGTATTTGAATAGTAATGCTACCCAGAGCCGGAAAACAAAATCTTTAGACCAAATTAAATTTAAAAAAAAAAAAAAAAAAAAAAATTTTATTTTTTTTTTACACCGGAGCCCACCCGAAATGTAATGATATAAAAGAGGGGTGCTCTAGAAAGAGTCAGTTTCTGGCATAGCAAAGAGTAGCATTCCTATTCAAAATAAAGGCTAACTTATATTTCATAAGTCCATCACAAATATTATCATTTGTCAATCAATAAAATAAATAAAAGAATAATAAAAGAGATAGCATTTGGCAGTGTTTAATTTGGCAGTATTTATTTTTTCAAAAAGGCAGTGTTAAGTAGATAGAAGAGTCCAAATATCTCGGCTAGGAGCGATAAGGTATGCAAGTTCCCACAAAGATAACGATAAAGGTGTTTTCCAAGTATGGACAAGAAAATCCAGGGAAGGACGCAGAAGTCAGACACCCTTGGTGTGGTGGGGGTACGCCTCTATAAGTAGGGCCTTCCCCCACCACTCACGCTCACTCCATCGCCAACGAAGGGCCAGAGCACTCACGCTCACTTCAACGCCAGCCAAGGGCGAGAGAGCACCCTTCGCACCACCACAGCCTGACACTGAGCTCCAACTGGACATGATGGGAAGACAGTACTCCAAGATGTAGAAGCCGACCATCCATCTCCTCAACACGACCACAAGCAGCCTGCCTCTTCACTTCAAGAACATCATCCGTAAAACAAGCTGAGTATAACTCACTCACTGCCAATCTTTAATTAAACTCATAAAGCTATCTAAAATTTCATAATGGCCAATAGTTATATTTTAATCTATAAGTTAATATCTTAAATATGTTCTAAACATTTCTTAATAACCCAACATTGATACAAATATGTGAGTCACGCAATTTTCTTTTTTATATTCTTTTTATATCACAGCCATGCAAAATCTAAAATTATATCTTTTCTTCAATATAAGTCAATTATTTCCAACTCTATTTTATTTATAATGAACCTTTCTCCTGGTATTTAATATGGTCTCAAAACATAAAAGGACAGATGGTAAGAAGTGGTTCCAATTAAATATTTCTCATGCTTTTCTTTCAGGAAGTTTATTAAATTAATTTAATTATTCAAATGGTTATTCATAAGTCCGTATGTGGTGAGTTTGGTAATAGATTAAATGAACCCTGAGATATAATAAAATATAATATAAACATTTCTAAATTAACTTTTCCTATAATAACTATTTTATTCTTTTCTTCTCCTAATATAATTTTTCTTCTTCCCCCCCCCCACAAAACACCACAATATATATATATATATATATATATATATATATATATATATATATATATATATATATAAATTTAAAATTTGACAATATTCTGGAATGAAGGCAAAGTTTATAAGGTATATTTTTACAAGACAAGGTAAGACTTAAAGATAGAGCAGGCAGATTAGTTCTTAATAGTCTGTGCTGCAATTCACTTTTGCACTAGTGAAGATGATCCCAGGCATTATTCAGTGAAATCTCAAATATACTTCAATGAACATTAGTAAGTGGAAATATTAATAACTTTTGGAATCTTCATCTAAATCAAGAAAAGCATTAAAGCCAATATAAATGAATGGGATGTTTACAGAAAGAATGCAAATATTTTTCACTAAATAAATCTTCACTTTTTAGAGAATTTAACACACCAGGCTGGGATTTGAACACAGATACTACCAATTTGTACTCGGGAATCTTACCAATTTGGCCACTAATAGGTAGAAGTATAAAGTTTTTATTTTAAGTAAGAGATAAAAATAAAAGAATTTATATTTTTATATACATATGTACGACCATTATCCTGTACTTTCAAGGTGGTGTTCTTTTAAGAGATAAAGGTTTAATAGAAAGTCAGCTAATTCCATGGGCGTATCTAGAAAATAATTTCGGGAGGGGCTGGTAGAATTTTGGGGGGAGGGCTGAGAGCATTTGGGGGATATGGAATTCTACAATCTACAACCTGGAATAGTTAGCCAATTAAAGCGCTATTACACTCAAAAGAAATTATTTTTTTCTGAACTAAGTGGTCTCATTTAATTTATTTTTAAGGTTTTTACGACACATATTTACCTATTTTGGGGGGGAAGGCTGCAGCTCCCTCACCCCCCCCCCCCTTATATACGCCCATGGCTCATTCCAGTGTTGCCAGGTTTCCTAATTTTTCCTTCTGTCTGAATGTTTGATAAAAACTTCTGA
Organism: Gonocerus acuteangulatus; assembly: GCA_946811695.1. Taxonomy (NCBI): domain Eukaryota; kingdom Metazoa; phylum Arthropoda; class Insecta; order Hemiptera; family Coreidae; genus Gonocerus; species Gonocerus acuteangulatus. Next base: position 83,503,979 of record OX328123.1, read on the forward strand.
TTCTTTTGTTTTTAATCTGGTTAAAAAAAGATTATCCCAATATCAAAAGATTATTTCAATCAATATCAAAATGTTAGATTTGAATTCACCGCCGATTTGATTAATAGTGGAATCTTGAATTTTTAACTTGATGTTTTCCTTCAGTATTATGGGTGCTTTTTAAGCTGTTATATTTTTATTTGAATAGTAAACAAAAATTATGATAATAATTTTCCAAAAGGTTTGGTTCCTAAAAAATTAGCGAGAAAGTCTTAAAACGTTAGAATCTATAAACGTTCGAGAATTTATTTACAAATATGGCAACACTGTCTGATCTTCTTATGTTCTGGGACTACTCTGGCGTCTAAAACATAGTTAAAAGTTTGGTTCTGCGTTTCTTTTGGTAACTATAGTATGCATTGTTATTAATAAATCGAATTTCTATAGTGTGATATGTTATTATGTCTAGGGGTGGGTTTACACTTGCTAGTTATTGCAGGATATTGAAATCGGATAGAAATTGCGACTACTGAAAACCCATGTAAAATGTATGTCTGCAATAAATTGCTCATGGTAGCAATTTATTGCAGACATACATTTTACATGGGTTTTCAGTAGTCGCGATTTCTATCCGATATAAATATCCTGCAATAACTAGCAAGTGTAAACCCACCCTAACTTAAGTAGCTGTTAGGGCGAAACTGAATCATATGAAATGTATTTTGAATGCGCGTTCATTGCAGATCATGTTAGCAATGTTCCAGTGGAAAAATCTCAAGAACTAAGTAATGGCGGATTATAGCATTCTTTAAGTATACAATATCCGCCAGATTATATATATATATATATATATATATATATATATATATATATATATATATATATATATAAATAAATAAATAAAGAACTGTAGCTTTCATTACAGATGATGAGATTGTTACAGACAATGCCTTTTTCTTTTTTTCGGAAGACATACTTTACATTTGAAGTAAAAGGTAAAGTTTCTGCGAGCTCATTTACTTATTTTTGGTGTATGTGGACAAGCAGAAGAGGTTTTGCTTAAAATAGTATAAGTTTGAGCATACGCTTCTTTTAGCGCGGTTCCTCCCTCCCCCATAGGGAGGAACCCCGCTTATAAGGTTGATACAATGAAACAATCCGGAAGTGCCGACTAGAAAATTTTGCGTTTCAGAACCCCTAGAGACCGAAAATGATGGTGGTTCAAATTTGTATATATATATATATATATATGTATATATTTATTTATATATATATATATATATATATTTGTCTGTTCGCTCTCTAGCTCGAAGACGAATGGTCCGATTTTGATGAAATTTGGTACAAAAATCCGTCGTCCAATTTGAAAGGTCAAGTTCGTTAACCAGCGAAATCCGCCTACCGGAAGATGGCGTTTGGGGCGAAATTCGCGCAAAAAAAATCGTAACGCTTACGTTTTTGAGTTCATAAGCTTCTAAGTACTCGTTTTATATGATTCCTGGGCTAGGAAAACGAATGAAACCATTTTCAAGGCGATAGCTTTAACCGTTTTTGAGAAAATTGGAAAAATATTTTTTGAATACCGTTTTTGGTTTGGGTACTTAGAATCATGGGATTCAGTTGAAACTTTATCTGCATGTTCTACTTTCATTAAAACTAATATGTTGAAAGTTTTGTTACGTTTGGAGTTAAGGAAGGGTTAGAATAAAATATTTTATGAACAGACATGAAAAGTTTTGGGAAGTTCGTATACTTTCATTAATATCTCGAACACGGTTGGGAAATCGTGGTAAGTGGATAGAAACTATTTGAAAGCTTACTAAATTCTCTACAAAAAAGATTCTAAAACTATTTTTGATTAGGTTATGTCAATCGGAGAAATAAGTGCTTAAAACTTCAAATACGTCTGTTTTGTTCTTATGAACGGGTTTTTGTCGTTCTTGTTGTAATTTTTGTCTCTTTCCCTTCGTTTTTTATTGCTTTTTATTTTTGTAATTTCTTATGTTGCGAAAATTTTGTGTGTAAAACAGGATATGAAAAATGAGGCCAATTTTCTGTTGCTAGAAATAATATAAATTTTGGGAACTTTCTTTAATATCTCGAAAACTGTTGAGAATTTTGGTAAACGGAAGAATACCATTAGAAAGCTTATTAAATGCTATACATAAAAGGTTCTAATGAAAGTTTTGATTAGGCGATGTCAATCGGAGAAATAAGAGCTTAAAGCTTTAAAGTAATTGATTTGGCTTATTCGAAGTGTTCTTTTCGCCTGTATTTTATTCCTTGTTATTTTTTAATTGCTTATAGTTGGATAATGTATTCGAAAATAAAACAGGTTAAGTAAAATAACAAAAACAATTTATTGTTAGAAATATAGATTTCCAAGATTCCAAGACCTTGCAACTAGCGGGACGGTTTCTTGTGTTGCCGACCCTTCCAGGTCAGATTGTAAATCCTACCTTTCAAGACTGGTGGAACCAAAATATAACTGTCAGGGTTCGGTCACTGCTACTTAATAAAACTACATTTTATCGTAAAAATGGTTTTATTGTGCCGACGTTTCGGCTTGAACTTCAAGCCTTCATCAGGGCTGTAAATACAAGTAGGACATATTTAACACTAATATATGCACATATCTATGTATATATATATATATATATATATATATATATATATATATATATATACATATATAATATATATATATATTTATATATATGCATATACACATACACATATACACGCACACGTATGTACATATATATGCCCACATACCTACACATATGGGGTATGTATTATTAAGTAGCAGTGACCTAACCCGGACAATCCCTACCTTGCATCATCAACGGTCAACGATCTCCTCTCAACAAAATAATAACTGCTTCTATTTTAATCTTTCGAAATTAGACTAGGGATAAGAACGGAACCGCGCTAAGATGAGGCAGTTCCTGCGAGTCGGACTTTTTTTTTATACATATGGCCCAATGTCGTATAAACCTGAGAGCATTTAAATTGATTTAACCTCTGCGAGGTACAAATGTCCGTTTGCTTCACCAGAGATAACATCGAAAGTTCGTTAACTAGTAACATCCACCCATCTGAGCATTGCTTTCAGTTGAAACGGACATTTTTGCTTTATATTGGGTTGGAATTTTGTCTTTATTTGCTAATTTAAATGCGCCTTCGCCATATATATATATATATATATATATATATATATATATATATATATATATATATATATATGTGTGTGTGTGTGTGTGTGTGTGTGTGTGTGTGCGTGCGTGAGTGTGTGCGTTTGTGTGTTTGTATATGCATATGTCTGTTCACTCTCCGATTCCAATCGAAAATTGGTCCGATTTTAATAAAATACGTCACAAAAATACTTTATATGATTTAAAAGGTCAAGCGAGTTAACTAGTAGAATCCATCCAATATCGTAATGTACTTCAGCGAACATTTTTTCCGGCGAAATGTGCGTATAAAAAGTCGTTGAACTTACGCCTTTTCGTTTATAGGCTCACACATGCAGTCTACATTTTTTTTTTGTTGTAACTAGGAAATCGAATGAAACCACTTTCAAGGCGATCATCTTTAACCCTTTTGGAGGAAAGGGTAAAAAATATTGAGTTGAAACGTTTTTTACACGTTTGACATTCATCCAAACGATAATATATGTACCTATACGTTCTGTTACGTTAGAACTAGAGGATGTTTTCGAAAGAAAAAAAAAAGATCAACTCTCATCTCATTTCTGGTTCTTCATATGATTTCTTAAATATCGCGAAGACATGGGCGTATATAAGGGGGGGGGGGCTGCAGCCCCCCGAAATTTTCATTTGATGGTACAGATGTGTCATAAAAAAACCTTAAAAATAAATTAAATAAGATCACTTAGTTAATAAAAAATAGTTTATTTTAGGCGTAATAGCATTTTAGATGCCTAAAACTATTCCAAGTTCTAAATTTTTCATATCCCATGTCCCGGAAATGGTCTCAGCCCCCCCCCCCCCCGAAATTATTTCCTATATACATATCTCAATAAATATTCTACTAAAGAGGTTCTTAGGTAATTTGCGATAGCAGGAACTCATTTGGCAAAAATTGTGATTAAAATGTCGAAAATGTTAGTTTTGTACCATAAACGTCTCTATTTCATTTCAAATTTTATTTTATTTGTTAAGCTTTCCAAATCTCAGGAGGAATAAGGATTGCTTGGAAAAGTGCTAAGATGACCTGCTTGTTAGTTGGACTTTTTATAAATTCTCGAAAGAAAGAAATAGTTATTCTACTTTATTTATTTAAATTTTAGCGACCATTATTATTAACTACGAATGTTAGGACGAGTTATCTATAGGTTACCACCCTTTTCTAGCCAGAATAGGGCTGATGCCTTTTCTTTTTTCTAAAGAAAAGCCACCACCCCATAGTGGGACTCGAACCCACGAACTTTGTCACGGAGTGTTAAGTGCTCATGCCTTAACACTCACGGCTACCAGGTCTCCTATTCTACTTTAATGCCTTCTATCTCTGCCCTGGAAAAAGTAACTAAGTATAAAGGTGGCCATGAAAATGTCTTGCACTCTAACAAGGCAGTGTTCTGTTTCAGGTGGTTCAGTTTCGGGAACAGTAGCCTTCAAGTTGAGTCTTCATCTGGTTGTCCTTCAGTCCCTGAACCTGAGGAATACTCCAGTTAGGAACTTTGTGTGACCAGTTGATGATCACCAATAATAATGGAGATTATAATGCAGTAAGCCACCTTTTAAAGCATTTCTTAAATGTCTGATCAATATTAGACACTCATTATTCCTCAGCCTCCATATTATGTTGGTCAAAGTCAAATTTTGTTCCACTCTGAAATATGATAGATACTGGAAAATTATGATAAGGAGGGATAAAAATTGGACTTGGAAAAAAAAAAAAAAATCGTATCAACCACAAATTGCATGCTGGATTCTCATGGGTGAGATGTGGATTCGAGTCCTGCTTATTGTTGGTTGAATTGTTCCAAAAATCTCGATAAATGGTGATAATTAATATTTCAACGACATACATCACAAGCTACATTACAACTGTGCAAATGATAATGAGTTTGAATCCAACTAGGTGAGATGGGTTTTCATTCAAAAATAAGTTTGGCATCACCCCTATCCTGTATACAAAAGGGTGATAACCTGTAGATAAACTGTCCCAAATTAATTAATGTCTTTCATTAACCCTTTAACGCACAAAGCGATATATACGTCCCACTTACATCCTCTGCCTGTGCAAGGTTACTAATTAGTAAGATCTATCAGAGGGGACAAATATGTTCCACCCTATTACTTGGAACCGTATTTGTTTCAATACAATAAGTACAGATTGGCATGTGTTTTTCAATGCCCTAAAATAAAAAACAAAAAAATGTTTCATTGAAGAAAAGTTTTGTGTGTTAAAGAGTTAATGAAAGGGTATTTAAAATGAATTAATAAACAATAAATATTCATCATAAAGCCACACTACTCTTCACTGCATTTATAATGCTTTGTTGGAAAAACGTAATAGAAAATAAATGTTAGCATATTGCTTCATCCTCCTTAAACCTCTTTCATCATACTATCTGCAGATATGCAAGGATGTCAAACGAGGAACTTTTTGCCTCATAAACCAATGACCTAATGCCTTTGTTTGAATATAGAACAATTTCAGTTACTGAAAATGATAGTACATACATTTTTTTTTTATTTTAATTAATGAGTATAAACCACACTGCACCATGGTCATCCTAAAAAAGCAAGATCCAAAGTCAAGAGGGTACAGAGGAGTTGTCATTTTAATAAGAACAAAAGAAAAAGTTATTCATTGTTTTATTTCTCGAAGTTTATTATGAGAGATTTCGCTCTATGTTCTTTCCCACTGAAGCCAGATTCCGTCTTTGATTTGAGCTAAAATGTTGGACCGTGATAATATATTGTTAATATATATATATATATATATATATATATATATATATATATATATATATATATATATATATATGCCTTTCTTTAAAGCACTTTAGCTAATTCATTGACTCTCTCATTACTTGGAATACAAGAGTGGCTAGGAATCCATGATAATATTCGTAGGCATTTGTTTTGCTGAAGATTTTATATGGTGGTGAAAATATCGACTATAATAAGATGAGTGGAAAAGGGATTCCGTTACTGACGATAAAACGGAAAGAGAATCGGAAAAAATGGAAGGAACGTTCCCCTCAGGGATTATGATGCACAATGATTTAAGTATAGGAATTAGTTCGGCTGTGTAAACTGAGCATACTGGATTTAAAGTAAACTGGCAGAACCTAGAGTTATAAAGATATGAAGCGCCTACTCCATCATTGATTTTCGATCCGTCTATCTGTACATACATGGCTGTCTGCTGGGAGAGTGTTAACATCTGTGTAAATTCGGTTTTGAAAAGCATTTGGGTTGTGTATTTTTTAATGAATTCGGATAGGAATAAGTTGGTGCAGAGTGGGGGCAATTCCCAAAGGGGTTTGACTGAGTAAGATTCATTCATTAAGTTTATCATTTCTATTTCAAGTTTCTCTTTTATTAGCAAAGATCTTAATTACAAAATTTATTCTTTTACTTCTTTGATGGAATGGATTTAAACATTGATTGAATTAGTGTAGTGGCTAGCATGCTAGATTCTCATGCAGGAGATGTGGTTCGAGTCTCGCCTGTAGCAGGTTAAGTTTTTTCAGCAATGGGCTGTATACAATGTATTCTATGGCTTTTTATAAAGGGTGGCAATCTGTACATTATCACAAAGAACAACCAAAAAAAACAAAAAAAAAAAAAAAAAAAACACAGTCACAGTTATTTATCAAACTGTTTGATTGAATAGAAAATATCAGCTGCTTCAAATTCTGAAACCTTTTATTTTATTTATTTTTTGTTCTTAGAAGTCTTTTAAAATTGAATTATCTAATGCCTAATTAAAACATGCGAGCTGAAGAAATATTCCTCTGAATTATTGGCTTTACTGACAAGAATCCCATTTTACTTTCCATGGGTGTATATAAGGGAGGGGGACTGCAGCTCCCAAAATTGGTAAAAATGTATCATAAAAATAAATTAAATAAGATCACTTAGTTAAGAAAAAATAGTTTTTATTGGGTGCAAGAGCATTTTAATTTGCTAACTATTCCAAGTTCTAGATTGTTAGTATTCCATACCCCCGAGATGTTATTATTGCTTTCTATATAAGAAATTATTTTCTTTATACGCCCATGTTACTTTCGATAAAACTTTGTATCAATTAATAGGCTGGTTGTCTGTTTGTAGAAAAAAGTTCGACTCGCAGGAACTAGTTCATCTTAGCACGGTTCCGTTCATATCTCTAATGCTATTAGTAAAAGAATAGTAGCAGTTATTGCTGTGGTAGGTAAACAGATATAAAAACCCAACAATCAATAACAAACAAAAAACAATTTAATTAATTTTATTATTAAAAAAGTCATATTTTTGATAACTGTATAAAAACAAAATTACAAATGAAGAAAAACGATTAAAATTTTACTATAAAAAAAAAAAAAAAAACGTATATTATATGGTATTTTTTTTTATAATAAAATTTTAATCATTTTAAAATGACGGACGTTAAAATTAAAAAGAAAAAAAATAAATTAATTTTTAAAAATTGATTATTAAGGGATAGAAGAAGACAAAACAAGTACTTATTTTAACAAATATTATTGCAAAGTATACAAATTTAATCTGTAAAATACTTAATATCGCTAACTCTAAACTTCCACAATAAATTTGTTTCATGTCATTCATATGCATAAATTTTTTACAAAAACAACAAAAAATCATTGTTTTCTTGTCTAAACTTTTCTTTCTGTGTGTCTTGGTCAAACGGCACATCAACCAAAATGTCTATTCTCTGTTTTTGGTGCCGGTCATTATGGCCACAAAATTTATTTTGGAATCCAAGATTCTGTTGCTTTCTTTTCAATTTGAGGTCTAACAATTTAAACCCAATATCTCTCAAGAACTCACTAGAGATCGTAGTAGGATTGTTTGCTACATCTATTGCCTGAGAGTTAATGCCGGGTAAGTGGAGGATTTTAAATAAAAGAGTTAGAGGGCACACCAAGCTACAGGATATATAGCGCACATATTGTCAATGATGTCAACATAATCTTTTGGTAGATTATAAAATGTTATTATTTCTAGCTTCTCATCTCTATAGTATTCTTCATCTGACTGTTCACTTTATGTTTTATGCAATGATCTTTCAAAAATATCTCTGTCCTCTTCATCCGAATCAATAAACTCAACTTCTCCATCCTCTTCACACACTTACTAAACAAGCCTCTTCATTCTTTCTTGATTCTCTTCACATAAAATGTCAAACGGGAGCCGAAACAAAAAATTATATTTTAAATTTTTCTTCCATTAATAGGGAGGTGGGGGTGCTGTGAGCACCCCGAGCCTATAAAAGACCCGAAAAACAAACAAATAAGGTTTTTTTCTGATGCGAATGCAACCTCAATGTGTACCAACTACTTCTTTAAATTGAAAACGTAGAGGTAATTAAGTCATGGGGTGCTGAGAACACCCCACCTCCCTACTTTAAGGTTAATCATTTCTGAATACCCAAACATAAAATTACTTTGGAAAAGTAGATGTTTCAATGTTTATCGAAAACGGTTACAGATATCAATTTAAAAATGGTTTCTTTCGTTTTTCTATGTTACAAAACCTATATTAACGCATACCTGAAAGCATATGAAGTCAAAAACGTAAGCGTTACAATTTCTTTCGTGCGAATTTCACTTCAAAAAGCATCTTCTGGTGGACGGATTCTGCTGGATAACGAACTTGACCTTTCAAATTAGACGAAAGATTTTTTTACCAAATTTCATCAAAATCGGACCATTTGTCTCGCACCTAGAGAGCGAACAGACAGATATATATATATACACACACACACACACACACACACAAATTTGGACCACTGTTATATTATTGATCTAGGGGATCTGAAACATGAAATTTTCATGTCGGCACTTCCGGATTGAAGGGGTCAACCTCATAAGCGAGTTTCCTTCCTATGGAGGGAGGGAGGAACCATGCTAAAATTTTTGTTCATAGATTTAAATTATAATTATTGTTATTTCTAAAATATGTTGATAATAAGTAGCAAGGAGCATTTAATTTATTTATTTGGAATAAAATAAAGTAAAAATAGTGATATATAAAAAATAATACATTGTTTAAATAACAAATAATTAGAATTACAAATAAAACTATCTTATATTGGATACAATTTTCTCAAATATTGCCCAAGTCTAAATAGGAGTTTTCTCTTTCTTAATAGATATCTTATAGTTTCATGAAATATGTGAGCAGATCACCTTGCTGTTGCGGAGCTCCATAAATAAATAAATAGATATATTAAATATCATTTTTATTATATTTACAGGACATTATTAAACCAAATGGTGGTACAAAATTATAACTCTTTTTACATAGAAGACATCATTTTAATTGTTTTTCATACCCTGCATTGTTGTCTTCTTGTTACTATATTATAGGGCACAATAGATCTTTGAGGTCGAGTTGCTTTCCCCCCCTAGGGGCCCTGATTATATCTACTGTATTATAAAAAATTAACATTTAATATGTTTATTCTTTACATACGTATGCACTCATACTTAATGTTAGGATATAAAAATGTCGAGGCAAGGTATTAACCAATACATTCACCATACTATAATGGAATAATCAAATATAATACAAAATTATGTTTGCGTATACATCTACATTATCTGCAACCCATATTTATTAAAATTCATGGGGATACAAAAAAAAAAAAAAAAAAAAAAAAAATCCTTTTGAAACAAACAGATATATAAAAATTGAAGATCCTTGTTTTTGTTTACAATTTAGTCACATATCTGTTGACTAGTTTATTACATGTATATTAAGGTTTATACATATTTATAGCTGCATTTCGTTTTATTAGTTTTTCTTCATATTTTTGTAAAGTAAAATGAATATTTTTTCTTTAGGCTTTTTTTTTTTTTTTTTTTTTTTTTTAAACTTCATCACCGTTACACATACAATTTGATTTTATATTTAATGTTTGAACTGTAGACTGCATCTTATGAGTATATTTATTTCTCCTACTGCGAGCATACATAATTATTCACCTTTGCCATCAGTGCTTTCGGAAAATAAAACACATGAAGTAGAATCTTCATAAATATAAAACTTTGAAAAACTTATCATCTGATTTATTATATTTTTGACATTGTGGAATTCGGAAGAAACATACAACTCAATAGAATTTGCTGTTTGAATCACACCATTAACTCTTTCATTCTATCGTAGAAATTGAACAAATTCTTGTTGAAGACTAACCATAATGATAATGGATGGATTAGTCAACAAGCTAATAAATGTTGTTCTGTAAACTGCACCCAAAAATCTCATGGCTCCATTTTTAAAATAATAATATGGAAATGACAAGTTTAATCTAGAATTGGATGCCTTTAAATGGAAAGGAACCAAGTGCCATCTGTTCATTCCTTAGAGAATTGGGTTTAAAGTTTTTTGTGGTTCTAAAATTTCTTTATTATCTGAAATGTTTCATTCATTTTCTCTCATTAAAATAAACTGTTGTTATGGTAAGGGTTTTTTTTTTTTTTTTTTTTTTTTTTTTTTTTTTTTTTTTTTTTATAGTTATTGATGAAAATGGTGCTTGATTCCTTTCTTTTTATAACAGCATACTGGATATACCATTTCACTTTTTTTTGGTATTTTTTCTTGCTTTAATTTTTTTTTTGTTTTGTTTTGTTTAGGTGCATCTACTACTAAGGTCTTGCTTTAATGGCAACATTATATTTTAACCAGTTTTTTATTACTATATAAATTCTCTAATTCTCTACAAGATAGCACCAAAAACTCAATTTTGTTAAAAATGGCGCTTGGTTCTTTTCCTTTTAAAGGCGTCCTATTAAATATAAATATCGATCTTCTTATTGGAAACATTCTATTATTCAAACATTATCCTATTATTGACTCTAAGAAGCACATTCTTAGCCTCAGTCGGGGAAGAGAATAGTAATATAGCAAGCCTTATAAAGAATCAAAGCAACACTTCCTAAACTTTAAGGATAGTTTTCTCCAGCTAGACAGTTTTATTGAAATGTGGCCCCTGATGCGTTTAAAACACACACATATACAGGGTTTCCCCAAAATAAACGGCCATACTTTGGGAAACGATACAGGATGGTAAAAGAAAGACAAAATGTCCTTTGGCATATATCTTGTTTTTGCTTTGTTTCCGAGAAAACGTAAAAAAAACTAAAACACAATTGTGAAAAGCCATTCTTTCATAATGCCTATATAAAAATCATTAAAATTATATGATTTATCTTCCACCCCTCTACTCGTGCTCTCATCCCGACCCCCATCTCCTTTAATCCCCCACCCCTAAAATATAGGAGAGAGTATGCCTCTGATTTTGTGTGGAATTATGAAATAATAGGCACCCATTTCTTGATCCCCCGACTTAACGCAGAGTCTTTCCATGCATTCCTCAATAATAAACTGTCGTTGTTCTTTGGGTAGTCCTTTTGGCACAATGATTAGGAAGCTGGTTCCATGTCGATGGTTGTCCAGCCAGGGAGGGCCATCCGAAATTGGTTGGGCACTAACTATCCTTAGTGTAGGATAGGACGTTGTGGGCCAGTATCTTAGCCAGCTCCATCTTCCGTCTGAGGCCCTTGGATTTCTTCGCATCAGGACACATTAATGATTTGGTCTGGTAGTCCATTGGCTCAAGGGAGCATCTTATCCGTCGCATCAGATGGGCCTGGGAACAGATTACAGCAGAGCAATGCTCAAATGCCATCAAGTCGGTCAATGTGCGATGTGATGCTTGTGTTGCTGCAAGGGGTCAAACATTTGAACAGTTTTTAAATCAATTATTAGAAGAAGAAATTGTTACTCTATAATTATGTCCAATGTTAAATTTAAAATGTTTTAAGAATTGAAAATACATTTTTATTAAGAATTGAAAGCATTTTTTGTTTTGTGTTATAGCACTTCGCTCGGAAGGAAAGTAGCTATTTTAAATTCTGTTTAACTTGCAGCTTTACATGGCGTCAGTTAATTTTTTCGAACAAGAAGATTTTTTTTTGTTTTTTTTTGGGGGGGGGAGGAGGTAGTTTGCTAGAGAGCGTGGAAAATAAAAAATATACTTTAAAGATTTTATATAGGCATTATCAAAGAACACCTTTTCACCTCATCCTCCGCATCAGATGGGCTCGAGAACAGATTACAGCAGAGAAATGCACAAATACCATCCAGTCTGTTAATGTACAATGTAATGCCTTTATTGCTGCAAGGGGCCAAACCTTTGAACAATTTTTAAATTGATTATTAGGAATTATTAGGAGAAGAAATTGTTATTTTGTAATTATGTGTGCGTCAAGTGCTAAATTTAAAATGTTTTAAGAATTTAAAATTTATTTTTATTAAGAATTGAAAGTTTTTTTGGTTTTGTGTTTTATCACTTTCCTCCAAAGAAAAGTAGCTATTCTAAATTATGTTGAACATGCAGCTTTACATACCGTCATTTAATTTTTTCGACTAAGAGGATTTTTGTAGGTAGGGGGGGGGGTGTAGAGGGGAGGGGGAGATAAAACATGTACATTTAATGATCTTTATATAGGCATTGTGAAAGAACGCCTATTCACAATTGTGTTTTAGTTTTTTGTGTTTTTCTCGGAATCAAAGCAAAAGTAGAAGAATGCCAGAGGACTTTTTTCTTTCTTTTTTCATCCTGCTTCAATTCCTGAAGTTTTTCCGTTTATTTTGGGGACACCCTGTATACAGGGTGATTTAGGTTTAAGTAGCCAAACTCTAGGAGGTGATTGTAGACATAATTTCCTACAAAAAAGTTCATTTGAAGTATGGTCCGATTCCAAAAGGAAAAGGAGTTATGTCCAATTTTCTGTTTTTTTTAACGAAGTCATGTTTTTTAATCAATAAGAAAGGATTTCTCAAAAACTATTCAAGATAATTAAATTATAATTATGCCATTGTAAAATAGACAACGTTTCCTTTAAAAAAAACAGTAATTTAATTCACTATAATCATTATTAAAATATACTTTCTGGACGTCCAATAACGCACTTCTGTTTTTATCAATGAATCAGAATTTTTTCGTGATTTTTTTCCTCAGCCCCCTAACGGACTAAAGATTCAATAATTACACGAAAACCTCTACATTTAGTAATGTTTAAATCCATGCAAATGAAGTGGAGGTTTGTTAAGGAATATATTGAACGATTGGTTCCCTTTTGTCAAAAAAATGCGGAATTTAGTTTTGTTACTTTCAAATACCTTGTGTGAAGAAATTAAAAATTATTAATTTTTTACTGGCCAAACGGTGTGAATCCATTGCCCAATCCAGAAGCAATAATTGTAGCTGAAAGAATCTATTGGAAACGTTTTTCATTTTTTGCAATCCATCAGGAACCATGAATTATGTGCAAGCGGAATGTCTTCCAATGCAATAGGTCGATTGAGCTGAAGGAGGTTTAAAAATATGTTGAATCAAACCTATCGGGAATCATTATTGGCTGAAGAAGATATTTGTCCAAAATTCCGCACCAAGTGTTAACTTGGCGCTGATACTGATTGTGTGATCTACACAGGGCATAAGGATCAACATGAAACCAAGTATACAAATTGGGACTGTTGAATTCCATTCCTTGTGAATGTGGCCTTGTCGGACTACAAAATGTTGCAGCCGAACTGATTAACATTTTTCCTCCAGCAAAGTTCTGTACAATTTTTAGTTTAATTTCAAATTTTATTTGAAAACATATCGAATGATGTGTAAATTTTGAATTACAATTATTCAACTATCCTGAAATGTTTTTGAATTCTCCCCTCAAAATTTCTAGTCAAAACTGGGTGCCAAATATATCATGTAAAAGATAAATCAATGAAAAATTGGGACACTAGTCACCATCCTACCAATAAAGACAAACACAGACTGGATTAAGACATAAAGATGTAAACAATAAGCCCTACTTATTGTTATCATTAGAAAGTCTATAAGATAGCGAGAAGAATCCAGGCTATTTTTTCTCTCGCATTACAATCACTGTTCATTAAATGTATAATATGTAAGTTCATTTGTAATAAATAATTTCGAAGTTATGTGGTCTAGAGGAACACTATATTGTAACTGAATTACAATTGTAATATTTATATTTATTGAATAAAGAAATTAAAAAAAAAAAAATAAATAAATAAAAAAAAATGCAAAATTGGAAAACACGAAATGTGACATATCTCTCAAATTAAAAACTTTTCCAATCATTTCTTTCAGTTACTTTTTATTGCTTCCGGACTGGACAATAGATAGCCACAGTTCGGCCAATAAAAAATTAACAATTTTTAATTTCTGCACACAAGGTATTTGAAAGTAACAGAACTACATTCCACATTTTTTTGACAAAAGGGAGCCAATCGTTCAATTTATCCCTTAATAAACCTCCACTTCAATTGCATGGATTATTTAATGCCTTCTAAATGTAGAAGTTTTCCTGGAAGTGTTGAATCTGTAGTCCGTTAGGGGGCTGAGGAAAGAAATTGCGAAAAACCTCTGATTATTAATAAAACAGAAGTGTGTTATTGGACGTCCAGAAAGTATCTTTTAACAATGGTTTTAGTGAATTAAATTACTGTTTTTTTTTAAAGTAAATGTCTATTTTTTGATGGCATAATTATAATTTAATTATCTTGAATAGTTTTTGAGAAATCCTTTATTATTCATTAAAAAACATGACTACGTTAAAAAAAACAAAAAAAATAAAAGTCCGTCACACAGGAGCTGCATAACTAAGCACTTTCCTCAGAATTTGGGTAGTGTAGACTGCTTTCCAAAACAATTTGCTGAAAATATCCTACATAAATAAAATAAAAACATGAATAGTTCTCTTTTAATTTTGTAATGAGTAACTGATAAATTATTAATTTGCTTCCAGAGTTATGTTTACACATAGTACCTACTGCACTACGTAATAAATACAAAAAACCTCATATTATCGTATTTTGATCTAACGCAGGAACCGGATACAGTCCCTCTAGCGCTCCTTGCGGCGCCTTTGTGAACCTATGTCTGGCTGCCTTTTCTATTGAAATATATTACAAAGTAAACCCCCCGATTCATCTCATATTTACAACACTTCTTTCTCATGAGTTACCCACGACGTATACCGCGTTTCGTTACAATAAAGCAGAAATTACGACCAGTATGAGTATATTAGTAATTTGGGTCCGGAGTAAACCCCCCCCCTCCTAAAGAACCGATTTAGTTTATTTTTACAACACATATTTACCTGTAGATTACCACTACGAATAAAGAGTTTTGTCGAAATATACCAAAAATCACGGTTGGTAGTGGCGAATTGGTATTGTGGGTCTGGAGTAAACCCCCCCTCTTAATGAACCGATTTAGTTAATTTTTACAACACATATTTACCTGTAGATTACCACTATGAATACCGAGTTTCGTCGAAATATACCAAAAATCATGGATGGCAGTGGCGAATTGGTATTGTCGGTCCGGAGTAAACCCCCCCTCCTTATGAACCGATTTAGTTCATTTTTATATCTCACTTTTCTCTCTATATTACTACTACGAATACCAAGTTTCGTTGAAATATAACAAATATTACGGCTGAAATGGTCAAATTACTGTGTTGGGCTCGGGGTAAACCCCCCCTTCCGGTGGACCGATTTTGGTGGTTAACGAACTCGTTCAATCGTTTGCTAATTGAATGCTATATACCAAGTTTTGTGACGAAAAAACAAAAACTCTGGCCGCTATCGTGTTAACAGACATATATATATATATATAGATATATATATATATATATATATATATATATATATATATATATATATATATACAGGGTGTCCCGTAAATGTCTAGTCATATTGTTAAGGGTGATAGAGGACTCTTAGGGAAACAAAAAATGTTCTGTGACGATTTCCCGAATTCTCGCCTAAAAGGGAGAAAACGTCATTTTATTGTTTTTTCATTACAAACGTGGTTTTTAGAAGAGTCATCATTGTAGCTCCGGCCCAGGTAGTTCTACTAGAAAGGGAGTGAAACCAATCGAAAGCTGAGTAAATTTACTATAAGACTAGTTGGGAGTAAACATAAAAATGAATGAATGTATGTACATCTTACCAAAAGAAAGCTATTCTAAATTTCCTGACATTATATTGATATTTCTTTCT
Organism: Gonocerus acuteangulatus; assembly: GCA_946811695.1. Classification (NCBI taxonomy): domain Eukaryota; kingdom Metazoa; phylum Arthropoda; class Insecta; order Hemiptera; family Coreidae; genus Gonocerus; species Gonocerus acuteangulatus. Next base: position 83,520,265 of record OX328123.1, read on the forward strand.
AGCGTAACTCCTCAATGGACAGGATCTGAGATTTCCGGGTTTCAGAAAAAGTTTCTCATTTAACTAGCTTTCCATTCATGTATCACAACCCTGTGTTATTGAAGTATTTGAACGGTTTAAGAACAAAAGTTTATGTTTAGGGTTGCCACCCTAAAGATGCTTTTTTTCTTTTCAACTCTGCCAACAGTAGCGCCGTCTACCTCACCGGGTTGAACTACCCCCGGTCAAGTCGAGACAGACGAAGTCCACCCCGCTTACACAGCGTGTACAGTCAAGAATCCATCTCGCTACACAGCGTGAAAAGTAATTTTGTTCTTTTTCACCGGCTTTAATACACCATGGCCGAGTAGTCACCTAAAACCACCGGGCAGCGGAGGAGCAATGACATGCAGCTGACCATAATGAAGAAACAGGGAGAGATGCACCCCTTCTGTCCAACCAGGCACCGTCAACAGGTACCTATTTAATATAATTTCATGGATCTCCAGCAGCCCAACATCTTCATCACCACATCATCAGCTCATCATCATTTCAACTCATCGGTCCCACCACTTTCAAAATTTCATTAATACATTAACCTATATTTGTTCTGATTTTGGCAATTTCCCCCCACTACTCTTTGTACTCAATAAATATAAATTATCAACTCATCATTCATACAGTCCACTTATTTATCCAGCCCCACACAAATATTACTTCCACATCATACCATATAAAAAATGGTGGTGTGGCAATTCTTTTTACATGGTCCGACCGGGCCGGATATTTTTCACTATTCTCTAGAGTAGATAATTTATATTTATTTCAAAAAATGCTACATATGAGCCATTAGCAACAAGTAGCTGATATTTTGTCTCAGCATTTCACTTTTTCTATATGCACTTACCTTGCATATATATCATTGTTCATAAAGTTAAATGGCTCAAATAAAATTAATTGTTTAACCATTTCATCTGTGTTAATTATTTCTATGATAATGGTTTTCTAAATCTAAAGTGGGCATAAAATCAGTATTCATTAATTATTGTGAGGTGAGCTTCAAATATACTTTAACTTAAGCTATTAGTGTTAAATTCATATTGAAACAACATTAAATTAAATTGTTTATTTTCCATTAACTCAAGTAATTTTTAATTTTAACACTATTTCAAGGCTGATTTTTTAAATTAAATTTTGCAAAGGTAAATAACCTTCACTTGATACATACTGAGATGATTTTTTTTCTCTTATTTCAAATCTTAGCTGTTAAATCTTAAATCTTTCACAGCATTTGTTAATTAATTATTCTTTCTGTGATAAGGCTTAATAAAATCATCTTGAATACCCAATTATTTTATTTATTAAGTGAATACATACAATTGTTAGGACCCATATTTTACATTATCATTTCTTAATGGCCTTTATTTCAATTAATTCACAATATATGCTTCAATTATCACATTTCACTATGGATCAACCACTAGTTTTCAATTATTTCTTCACAAATTCTGCAGAACAACTTAATTTATTCCAGCTTCTTGATCCACATTGTTTACATGGCAGGTAACCTCCCTACTGGTCTCCCGCTTGCCGGCTTCCAGCGAGGTAGGCACTCCCGCGCTTTCTCAATCAAGAGCTGGTCTTTCTCACGCCTGTGACGTCACCGTGTATTCTTCTTGTGTCGTCTCACAGCGCTAGCTTGTTCTTTTTCATTCAGATTTGTCTTTGTGTTGATCATATTGCTCTAATTCAATTCTATATGTGTTTGAGCATTAATCAATTATTTCATGTGATTTATCTCATTTTCTATTCTGTATTTTTCTTATTGTTGACACTTTGGGCTGCTGTTTAATTTCTCTTGTATCTCCTCTCCTTTTATCGGTCAGCTTTGTCTTCTCGCCTCCCGCCCGGTAGGTTGTTTATTTTGTCATCTTTTCATCCATTTGATTTATCTATCTCGCTATTTTCTATTTTATTTTCTATTGTTTATTTTCTTCTTCATTATGCCTGAAACGCGTGGAAATAAAAATCCTAGTCGAGATGAAGAACCTACAGCACTCCGCATGAAGGAACTTACTGCGAAGGCAACCACCCTTGAGCGCATGCTCACCGACTATGAACTCAACATCAAGCATATTTCTCAAGTCGACGAAGAAAACCTTGTCGGTCGAGCCTTCGTTAATTTTAAGGCCAAATTGTCTTCTGCTGAATCTTACTGGTCAAGATTCCAGGCCACCTGGTACGAGAGGACCGAGTTGCAGGTGCTACTTGGAGAGTCGGACGACTTCCCTTCGAACTCATGGAGGGACCGTTATTCTGCCTTGAAGAACGAGGTAATCGAGGCCAACACCATTCTTCTTGGTGTTCAAGAAAACCAAGCAGCGCAACAAGGGCCGACAACAGTCCCTCAACCTGGCTCGGCATTTCATTCCACTATAAGCCCTTCTTCGAGATCTCAGCTTCCAAAAATCCCGATTCCCACGTTTTCAGGCGACATTCTCAAATGGACACATTTTCGAGACACCTTCGCCTCTATGGTGCACGATGATCCTGGCTTGTCTAATGTAGAGAAGTCCCACTATTTATTAGGAGCATTGAAGGGAGAAGCCGCTACTCTCGTATCTCGCTTTCCTGTTGAAGACAACTCCTATGTCCAAGCTTGGGAAAAGGTGCTCAAAACCTATGACAATCCCCGAATTTTAGCCAGTCTTCTAATTCATCGTATAGTGGACTGTGAAATCAAGACGAACCGGAGTGAACTACAACGGTACGATGAGTTCCTCACTGATGTCGCAGACAGCATAGACTCATTCCGTTCCTTAAAACTAGAACACCCTGAGGAGTTTCTTCTATCTTCGCTTGCTTTACGAGCTTTAGACGCCGACACTCGAAAGGACTTCGAGATAGACATAAAATCGGCCAAGAATTTCCCCACTGCTGATGATGTCATCAACTTCGTGCGGGAACGCAGGACAGCCTTAATGATGTCGTTCCGTGCATCGACCACGTCTTCAGCCAGTCTTAGTTATACAAGGAAATCTTCTACCAGTCCTCGTTACCCCAACAGAAGAGCCACCATATACAATCCTGTCTCTCTTCACACCAGTTACGCCGACACAAGATGCAAAGATGGCTGTCAAGATGCAGCTTCAGGCGGTCAATCTAGTTCTCAGAATCTCAGTAAGCCTCCTGCTCTGAAACAAACCATTAGATGTCCCTCTTGCCAAGAAGCGCACTATTTAGGTCTTTGTCCAAGGTTTCAAGATCTTCCGCCCAGCAAGAGAGCAGAGCTTGCTAAGTCTCTTCATGTTTGTTTCAATTGCTTGAGAACAGGCCACGGGGTAACTTGTTGCTCCTCCAAATTTACGTGCAGACATTGCAAGGGTAAACACCACACCCTCATTCACTCCAAGACCAGGAATGTGGCAGAGGCCAAGGATGAGAGCCGCGACCAGACAGAGCCTGAAATCTTCACAGGATTTGGATCGACTCGTCAATCTATCAACCCAAATGGTACGGTTGTGCTTGGGACCGCCAAGGTCCTCGTGATGAGCGATAATGGAGATTTTCAAATGGCGAGGGCAGTTATCGACTCAGGAAGCCAGCACACTTTCATAACCACATCTCTTGCAAACAAGCTCAAGTCGAAGATTATTCCATTCAAGGGCTCCATTACTAGCCTCGGTGAGTCTGCTCTCCCAAAATCACAGCTTAGAGGCTCCATCAATTGTGATATCCGATCTTCTCGAGGCAATCACGAACTCCAGGTAAGACCCATCGTTATTGATCGAATAACGTCTGCACTTCCAGGTCGCCGCATACCTCTGAGCATCGCCGAAAAATTCCGTCGCCTACCCCTGGCCGATCACGATTTTAGCTGTCCTGGACCAGTAGATCTTCTGATTGGAGGCGACATCTACCCTCGAGTCATCACGGGAGCTCCTTACCACTCAGAAGTTGAGGATTTGTACTTAACGCCCACAGTATTTGGTCTCATCATATCGGGATCTCTGAACGAGACTCCATCAAACTCCAGCTTCTCTTTCTTTACGAAATCCCAGCTCAACGTAGAAAACCAATTAAAACGGTTCCGGGACTTTGAAGAGCGTCGATCTACATATAGGAGCAGCACTCAAGACAAATTCTGTGAGGATCATTCTCCTCGCACCCACTCGCGATCCTCCGACGGCAGACACATCGTTAGACTTCCCTTTGAGAAGGACATCTCCGAGATAGGGCAAAACAGAGACATGGTTTTCCGACGATTCTACGCCCTGAAGCAAACACTTTCAGAAAAATACTCGGAATTTATCACAGAGTATCAGAAGTTATGGCACATGTTACCTACAATCAAAGATTCCCCTTCTCATACCCCACCACGATATGTGGCACGACGGCGCAAAGGGCCGAAAGCCGTGAGTGGTTTTTGACGGCTCATCTCAGTTTTCCATTCAAAGGCAGCCTGATCGCACACCACCCTCTTGCCTTGAAGCCATTTCAACCGAGGAGTTTCGTGACGCCGAACTTAGAGTCATCAGGTTCACACAAAATTTGTACCTTCCCAAAGAACTGTTCAACGAACCTGATACGACACCCAAGGCCTACGCTCCACTCTCGCCATTCCTTGACGAACGACGAGTTCTCAGGGTGGGCGGAAGGCTACACAACGCTCCAATTGAGTCATCAAGCAAGCATCCTATTTTGCTTCCTTATAATTCCTGGCTAGCCCGACTCCTTATTGCGCATATACACAACAACCATTTTCACGCTGGGCCAACGCTCACCTTGTCTCTTCTTAGGGCAATGTATTGGATTCCCAGAGCTCCCAAACTCATAAGTAGTTGTATCAAGCGCTGCTCGCATTGCCGCATACTAAGGGCGAAACCCATCACACCGCACATGGCATCCCTGCCTAAAGACAGATTCAACCAGTTCAGGGCATTCACTGAAGTTGGAGTGGACTACGCAGGACCCTTCCTAATCAAGGAATCGCGGCTCCGGACTTCGGCTACCGGCAAAGCATACTTGTCTGTATTCGTATGCCTGGCGACCAAAGCACTACACTTGGAGCTGGTCCCTTCACTAACTACCAGCTCGTTTCTCTCAGCCCTTGAGCGATTTATGGCGCGTCGGGGCACTCCTGCCGTGATCTGGTCCGATCACGGCACCAATTTCGTCGGAGCTTCAAGATTTCTCAAGGATGTATACAAGTTTCAAATTGAGGTTTCCGACACCATCACCAACTCACTCGCCCCCAAAGGCGTCCGATGGAAGTTCATTCCACCGCGTGCTCCACACTTCGGCGGTCTCTGGGAAGCTGCAGTGAAGTCGACGAAAACTCTCTTAGCTGGATACCTAGGGAAGCAGCCATACCATTACGACGAGCTGGTCACGGCCTTCACAAAGATAGAAGGTCTTTTAAATTCCCGTCCCTTATGCCCTCTCAATGAAGACGTGGAAGACTATGACTTTCTTACTCCCGGCCACTTTTTGATAGGCTCCGCCTTATGTACTCTCCCCGAACCTGCTTCATCGAACCAAGTTTTAAGTTCCCACCCTTCGAAATGGCAAACCATGCAATCACAAATAGCTCGAATCTGGAATCGTTGGCGCAGAGAGTACTTGCACACGCTTCAACAAAGGGTGAAATGGACTCGTAAGGTCCCTAATATGAAGGTAGGTGATCTCGTGATACTAATCGAGAAACGGTCCTTGCTCGGACAGTGGCCAGTCGCTAGGATTGTAGAGACTCATCCTGGACGTGATGGCACGATCCGCACTGTTATCGTGCGTACACCATCCGGCGGCATCCTCACCAGAGCTGTAACTTCCCTAGCTCCATTGTTCTCCTCCGAGATGGGTGATCCCTCAGAGAGTTAGCAACTCTATTTTATTGTATATTTGTTGCATATTTCCTTTCCTATTTTCGTTTTTCTCCAGATGGAATTACATGTATTTTTTTTTCCTTTTATCATCCCTTTATCTATGCCTAGTTGACCTTTATTCATTCTTCTCTTGAAGGCATTGCATGTATTTTGTTCCTTATTTTTCTTGTCAAGTTGACTAACTTATTTATTTACATTATCATACTTTTTTTTTTCTTTTCTTTAAATTATTACATTGGGTGAAGCTCACCAAATTACAAGTGTATTTTTTTTCTTTAAATTATTATGAATAATTTAGGTGGGCGGTATGTTTAGGGTTGCCACCCTAAAGATGCTTTTTTTCTTTTCAACTCTGCCAACAGTAGCGCCGTCTACCTCACCGGGTTGAACTACCCCCGGTCAAGTCGAGACAGACGAAGTCCACCCCGCTTACACAGCGTGTACAGTCAAGAATCCATCTCGCTACACAGCGTGAAAAGTAATTTTGTTCTTTTTCACCGGCTTTAATACACCATGGCCGAGTAGTCACCTAAAACCACCGGGCAGCGGAGGAGCAATGACATGCAGCTGACCATAATGAAGAAACAGGGAGAGATGCACCCCTTCTGTCCAACCAGGCACCGTCAACAGGTACCTATTTAATATAATTTCATGGATCTCCAGCAGCCCAACATCTTCATCACCACATCATCAGCTCATCATCATTTCAACTCATCGGTCCCACCACTTTCAAAATTTCATTAATACATTAACCTATATTTGTTCTGATTTTGGCAATTTCCCCCCACTACTCTTTGTACTCAATAAATATAAATTATCAACTCATCATTCATACAGTCCACTTATTTATCCAGCCCCACACAAATATTACTTCCACATCATACCATATAAAAAATGGTGGTGTGGCAATTCTTTTTACAGTTTAAAAAAAACATGGATCTGTGAAAAGAAAATTATATTTTTTTCTTCCGTTAATTCAAAAAGCTGAAGAGAAATATTTATTTTTATAAATGTTTACATAAATATTAAGTAAATATTTACATAAAACAATAATAAAAATAACTTCCATGAATGTAAAAAAAATTCCTAAAACAGTAAATAAATAAAATACACATTTATTTTGAATTTATTAATTCATGTGACTAATACTGGGTCCAGGGGGGTGGCCATTAATGAACCCCAACCATACATTAACCTCAAAAATTATTATTTTTACCTATATCACGCATTTGAACACATTTTTACAGGACTATTTACATCTTATTTATGAGGGATAGAATTTTTAATTACCACAACAAAAACGCATGGGCTCACGAGAATCCCAGTGAGTTTCACAAGCGTAGCCATCAGTATTAATTCAAGGTAAAGCATTTGTTTTCTAAATATAAATACCTGTAAAAATGTGTACAAATGCGTGATATAGGTAAAAATAGTAATTTTTGAGGTTAATGTATGGTTGGGGTTCATTAATGGCCGCCTCCTGGACCCAGTATTAGTTACTGTAATCAACAAATTCAAAATAAATGTGTATTTTATTTATTTACTGTTTTAGGAGATCTTTTTATATTTGTGGAAGTATTTTTTTTATTGTTTTAAGTAAATATTTACTTAATATTTATGTAAACATTTATAAAAATAAATATTTCTCTTCAGCTTTTTGAATTAACTGAAGAAAAAAATATAATTTTCTTTTCACAGATCCATGTTTTTTTTTAACCTTTTGTTCTTAAATCGTTCAAATACTTCAATAACACAGGGTTGTGATACATGAATGGAAAGCTGGTTAAATGAGGAATTTTTTCTAAAACCCGGAAATCTCAGATCCTGCCTATTGAGGAGTAACGCTGGTAAGAAATATCAATAAAATGTCAGGAAATTTAAAATAGCTTTCTTTTGGTAAGATGTACATACTTACATTCATTCATTTTTATGTTTACTCCCAACTAGTCTTATAGTAAATTTACTCAGCTTTCGATTGGTTTCACTCCCTTTCTATTAGTACCACTTGGGACGGAGCTACAATGATGACTCTTCTAAAAACCACGTTTGTATCGAAAAAACAATAAAACAACGTTTTCTCCCTTATGGGCGAGAATTTGGGAAATCGTCATAGAACATTTTTTGTTCCCCTAAGGGTCCTCTATAACCCCTCACAATATGACTAGACATTTACGGGACACCCTGTATATATATATATATATATATATATATATATATATATATATATATATATATATATATATATATATATATGTAAATTTTAACGGGGGTCTTTTTCGCTGTCTACTAGGTAGGATCGATAAAGATTTGAAGAAATTTTTAAAAAATTCCGTCATGAGTCCAACCTCAATAGCTACTTTCCTTCGGAGGAAAGTGCTAAAAACAGAAAATTGGACATAACTCCATTTCCTTTCGGAATCGGACCATACTTCAAATGAACTTTTTTGTAGGAAATTATGTCTACAATCACCTCCTAGAGTTTGGCTACTTAGACCTGAATCACCCTGTATATATACAGGGTGTCCCAAATAAGACGGCTCAAACTAATTTTGCTGCCAAATGGTTGGTCTGAGAAAAAAATGCCAGAGGCAAATGTAGGGCTTTCCATGCACCTAAGATTTCTAAATATGTCGACCATTAAACACATTTACCGTGCACGTGTGCTTGGTGCTAGATGAAATGTTAGGGTTTGCAGATGACCCCTATTATTGTGCACATAATTTTGAAGGGAATTTAAAAACAAAACTATTGCTGCAAACCACATTTCAATATCTTCAAAATCAAATGAGTTTCGTGCGATTCAAATTTTATTGTTTTAAATTAAAAAGATTTTTTGTAGGCACTTACAGAGGTTGGTTATGAATGCGTGATACATGACTTTGTGGTATTTTTTCCTGAACTTTCTAAAAAAAATATGGCCGATCCGAAAGCTGGAACTTATTAACCAGAAGTATTCTGCTAATGGATCACACTTATCTTTCATAAAATTACTGTGAAATAAAATAGTTTTGTGTTTGTAGACTTTTAGATACACATTTTTTTAAGTAGTTTGGCCTGACTAATTGAATGAAACCTTCAAGACAATATCTTTTTTTCGAGAAATGGGAAAATACTATATTTTTCATTTCAATCATTTAAAAAAAAGGTATTGTCGTCTTGACTTTTTCTCAGGCAAAAATTAACTGGCATGAAAATTGTTGAACTTTTTGTTTGTTTTGTTAACAATTTTGTATATATATCGGGGATATTAGAAGTCTGTCTTAAAGCTTATTAAATTTACTACTATTAAAGTATTATTATTTTAATGGACTGTCTGGATCGGAGAAAACAATGCTAAAGTATCGGACGTGTTGCTATCTCATCTTTATTTGTAAGTTTATTTAATTTAAAGAATAAAAAGTCCGTCACGCAGGAGCTGCATAACTAAGCACTTTCCTCAGAATTGGGTAGGGTCGAGTGCATTCCTGAATAATTTGCTTAAAATAACCTAGATAGATAAATCAAATAAAAACATAAATAGTTCTGCTCTTTTGAATTTATTATGAGCACCTGTTTCAGCTGTTAATTTTGTAATTAATTTCCTTCCAGAGTTTTGTGTATGTGGCGTTCTACACTACGTAATAAATACACAAAGCTTCACATTTTCGTCTACTGATCTTTATGAATAAAATATAATCAAAATTACGACTAGTATTGGCAAATAACTACTTTGGCTCCAGGATAAACCCCCCTCCTAATGAACCAATTAAGTATATTTTTACAACACATTTTTCTCTTCAGTTGACCACTACGAATACCGAGTTTCGTTGAAATATAACAAACATTACGACTGTTATTGGCAAATAACTACTTTGGCTCCGGAGTAAACCCCCCTCCAGATGGACTGATTTTGTTGGTTAACGAACTCGTTCAATCGTTTTATGGGGGAATACTAGATTCCAAGTTTCGTGGCGTAAAAACAAAAACTTTGGCCTGTATCGTGTTAGCGGACATATATATAACTATATATATATATGTATATATATATATATATATATATATATATATATATATATATATATATATATATATATATATATATATATATATATATATATGTTAACTGGGGTCATTTTTGGTGTCTACTAGGTAGGATCGATAAAGATTCGAAGACATTCTTTCCTTCGGAGGAAAGTGCTAAAAGGCATTTTATTATAAATAACTATTTCGGAGGCTTATAATATATTAAAATATTAAGAATTTATTTTCTAGTGTAGATGGAGATAGTTAGCCGCTGTAGAGATACGAAGACAGGTATAGTTGGGATTCGGCTAGGACAAAAACGTCAGACTTTCAAAAAGAAATCTGTATTTTGGACGTTTCGACTGCAACAATGGCAGCCTTCTTCAGCTAAAAAATATATACAACTTATAAGTAAAGAAAATGTACAACTAGTAAGTAAAAGACAGGCAGAAATGAGCGGAGTATATATATCAATACAATAAATTGTAACCAATCTTATTTTTAAAAACAATGAAAATACGGTAGTTGGAAAGAAAACAGCATGTAGAAAGTGTTAGTAAAAACAATACAAAAAAAATTAAACAGTAAAAACAACGCACATTTTTTATGTAGTGAAAAACAAAATCTATTTTATAAGTGAATACAATTTATAACAATTAATATATAGATACATACCTCTAGAGAATGCCTAGGGGGGAGGGAGGAAGACCTCGAGGACAACTTAGGTAACCATGGTTAGAAGTATGAACGACAGCAACTACACCGGTGGTCTTTATAGTTATGAAAAAGGGTGGGGAGGCGGTAAATCAGTGAAGATGAAAGGTACAATTGCTGGGTTGTAAAAGCGGGTTGTAAAGGAGGTTGTAAAAGGTGTTAAGAGCTTTGGGACACACAAGTAGAGAAATTGTCTGGAGCCTGGGAACAAAGATAAAAAAGGAGGTCAGGACAATTTATGGAAGACGGAGGAGTAAGCAGGGGAGATGATAAGATAAGATACGATTGGTTAAAATTTATTGTATTGATATATATATACTCCGCTCATTTCTGCCTGTCTTTTACTTACTAGTTGTACATTTTCTTTACTTATAAGTTGTATATATTTTTAGCTGAAGAAGGCTGCCATTGTTGCAGTCGAAACGTCTAAAATACAGATTTCTTTTTGAAAGTCTGACGTTTTTCTCCTAGCCGAATCCCAACTATACCTGTCTTCGAATTTATTTTCTGTTAGGAAACAGACTAAGATGACTTAGTTCCTAGGAATCAGATATTTGATTTTATTGTGGCTTTGTAGCTTTGTAGCTTGGCTCGTTCACAATTGTTTAAATTTTCATTTTTTGTTTCTTAGTTGAATTAATATACATCTACTGCATGAATATTTATAGAGAATGGAAATCCAGTTAATAATACAAGGAGTCATTCAAGTATGCCCTTAAGTAGGTATTTACTTCATTGGGGAAAGGAATTCCAGCACATAAAATGAATCTTCATGATTTCACCATTACTTTAAAAATAGAAGGAATAACAGCGCTAATGGCCTTGATGTCGATGCACTGTAAAAAAATAAAATAAAATAAAATAACATCATAGTTTCCACACATTTATACATACAATTGTTTTAATTTATAGATCAATTTTTTTTTTTAGATTATGATTGTATGTATTTGTTATTATTGCTTCTCTTCCTTGATTGTAATGGTGCCTTCAGTTTGAGTCCATTTGTGTTCTACACTAGGAAGAATGTCACTCTGCTTTGTTGTCCCTGAAACTAAATACAATATATGATCAGATGAATAATGTATTGTGTATATTATCTCTGTGTGTGTTATATTCTTAGGATAGCCTTTGCTTTCTTGGACAGTTTGGTAAGCTGGGCTATACATTGGGAGATTGGCTTCTTGGAGGTTTGAGAGTAGGAGATTTCAGGGGAGTGTAGTATTATGGATTTCATTGGGAACAAAAACTACAGGTTTACAATTTAGTTTTTGGTTTGGATTTAAATTTTTATTATATACGTTTGGTATAAAAAGTATGTATGTATTTGAACTATTAGGCCATAAACTAAAACATTTTTTTTATAGGTCATCGTTCAGAGATTGTTGAATGTTGAGATTCCAAAGGTGGATTCGGTCATGAGAGCTAATAAATTTGAATTTTTCATATAATAATGAGTTTTATTTCCCACCATTTTGGCTTGTTCTTTATACCATCATCAGGGCTATGGGGAGATGAAGAACTGATCAGTATGGGAGTCGATACATCTCATAAAAAATATATTTTTATTAACTCTCATGACCGAACCTAGACAATCTCCACCTTCACAGTGTCAAAGCCAAGGTTATCTTCTCAATGATCTAGAGAAAAAGGGGTGTCGATAGAGTATCGGAGAATGCTCACAATTACAATAGAGAAGAATGAAATACCATGCAATGAACGCGGATGAACACAATAATAAAACAGCATTTACAAACCATACCATACCTAATAATCATGAATTCAACTTCACACATGTTAGGATTTTGGAGAAATAAAGAATTACCACAAAATGCTGAAGAAAAGAAAACATGCATATTATTAAAAATTGAAAAAAGTAGGTAAAAAAAACTGATATAAAATATTTAAATGATATATTTTTTAGATTTTTAAACAAGATTTAAAGAATTTTAAGACGAGATATTTCATGTAATAGGACTAATATAGGTCTTCCAAATATCAATTTTGACTTATTAGACTTATTCAATTTTAACAGCTGATACTAACCACCTGAAGCTCCCCATGTAGATGATCTCATGGCCCTTTTAGCGGAATGTTTGTCTCTTTGTATTTAGGCAGTATACTTAGCTTTCCTAATGTTAGTGATCTCAAAGAGGAATTTTTTAAAAATAAATATCCTTGAACATTTTGGATCATTTATAAAATCAATATTTTATTTTGTTTTCATTAATCCTTGTCCATAAGTCACTCGGGTCTTTTTTAGAAAAGCCAGGCAAGTGATTTTATCTAGTTACTATTACTAGGTGACAAATATTCAATTAAAAACATATCGCACTCGTGACACAACTCAAATATCGGTGTTTTTGAGTTATGACTATCAAAGAAATTGGCAAATATCTCTTTATCAACCATCCAAACTGTATGTATAACTGTATGTGTAGCTTCAGAGATTGTACGCCGAAGGGCAATTTTGTCACTCTTCCTCTCTTTATAATATTCCCTCTCCATAGGCAAGAGTGACACATTTTCAGTTGAGCTTGAATTTTTGAATTGTTAATGTTTCAAAGTCTGAGAAGACGTTCTATTTGGAGTTGTGTCAATTTAGCTGACTCAGGTAATGTAACAACCTTTGCTTATTTCGAGTTATGTCAGTCTTCATAAATTAGTTTAACTCATTTTGAGTTGTCACTTTTAATGAAATATGCTTTTTTCCCCCTTTTTTTATTTAAAAAGAGATCTGGTGGCCATTTCCTTTGCTTACAGTATACCTTACAATCTTTTATTTGAACTATTCTAATCAAAGTTTAAAAAAAGTTAGCCTAACCTACTTTGTCACACCTGACGGATATACTTTTCTATTATAGCTTATTATACAGAGGATGAAATCCTAAACATTTCTTAGGCTTTTTATTATGTATCTACGATTTTTATGGACTTAAATTGAATTTCAATTTATTTAGAGTTTTTATCTTTTTAGTTACATTTTTTATGTATTTCCTTGGACAAAGTTTAACTTCTATAAAAATGCATTAAATGTTATTAAAATAAAATATTTAAGGAGCTCCACTACATTAAATTGGTCGTCTCAATCGAAGGTGAGAACTTTGAAAACTGATTCAAAATCAGAACATTGAACAAAACTTAAAAATAGAAAAAAAAAGGTTTTATTTTTTTTCAAAAATCTTTTTTGTCTATTCGTTTTACATTGTTTTTTCATTGAAACTTTTTTTTTTTAATTACTCAATCATAATCTAGATGTTCAGGATTACCTACCATTTTCTATTTTCTTTCTTTTAACACAGAAAGGTTACAACTAAGACAAAAAAGTTTACAAAGGAATTAAATTAAATTTTGAACACAAGAGTTTCGCATTACTAACAATTAAAAGTGTCACAATTCAAAATAATTCAGTCCTTCGTAATTTTGAACTCACAATTGTCACAATTTTGTCATTTGTAAAAATTGTCACAACTCAAAAACGTGAGGATTTTTGGAAATTATAAGTTGATTATGTAATTGGTTGTTCCATAAGCTCACGAACAGTTTTTCCCATTTTGCCAAAAGTGTAGTTTTTTACTTATGTCGGTATAGAAATACAAGTGCGATATGTTCTTAAATTTATTAAAAAGTTTCAATTTTTATCAATATTTACAACAAATAAATTCCTAAGATAGGTTAGACTTTCTAGCTAACTAGTATTTCTTGCTGTCTGAAATGATTGTTCTGAAGAAATTCTCTCCTCTGTTGAGCTGCCTCCTCACGAAATCACTCAAATACGAATCGATCAGTGTTCTGTTTGTTCCACATTCGCTTTGTATTGTATTATACATTATTGTCCAATAGCTGTTAACCGCACGTTACATGAAGTGTTTTATGGACCTTGAAATTTTGCTGTAATGTACCTCTTGGTTAGATAAGAAGGTAAATATGTGTTGGCTATACACCGTGGAACACCAGGTACTGCGCGTAGGGGAAAGGTACAAAAAAATATTGTCCGAAAATAGAGTTTTATTCAGAAGCCAACTATCTTTAACGTAAAATTAAGACAATTTTACAATGAATAATAAATAAGGCAGACACTTTTAAGGGGAATGACATGTAAAAAAAAACAAAAACCTAATTAGTTTTTATTCTAATATTAAATGAGCGTTTTAACCCTCCTTAAAAGTGTCTGCCTTATTTATTATTTATGCCCTAGTTTGCAATTTTTTTTACATTAATGATGGTTTCTGAATAAAACACTATTTGTGGGCAATATTTTTTGCACCTTTCCCCTATGCGTTGTACCTGGTGTTCCAAGGTAAGTCTAGCCAATACATATTTATCTTCTTATCTACCTTCTTATGTACCATAAGGTACATTATAACAAAATTTCAAGGTGTATAAAAAACTTCATGAAAAGTGCGTTACCAGCTCTCCGACTATTACTATAATAACATATGTTTGATTAGATTGTGTAGGTAGTACCTACTAGGTACCTAGCAAATGTAACATATGTTTGATTAGATTTGCTAGGTACCTACTAGGTACCTAGCAAATGTAACAGTTACTACAAATTCACTGGCAGGGCTGTTCTAAGAAAGACCCAGACACTCTAGCTCTGTTCAACCACTTTCTTGAGTGATGAAAGCAGATCTTTATGGGACATGGATGAAGGAGGAATGCGGTTTTTGCTGCTTCATCAGGAAATTCTTTCCATGTATATTTATATTAATGTGGCTCGGTATCCATAAGAATTTTAACTCAAGCTTAAAATTCTATATTTCCATCCACTCCAGAAAGGGATTTCCAGCCACAAGCCCTTTTAGGTACCTTTCCCGAAACACTTCCTCTGCCATATCTTGGCATAGTAGAACCTTAATGTTTTCTCGGTGCTCAGCGCTGATCTTTTCATAATCAGACCCACTTGCTCAGCGCTTGTGGAGTGATTTTTTTAAAAGACACGGACGTGGATTTGGCATCAAATCGAAGCGTTTTAATTTTGATGGTCCAACGAATTAGAGTAAAATGACATACTGAAGTCTGACCTAGATTATGGCAGTAATAGCTCAGATGAAAATGTGGGGCTGATGTTACGTCATATATAAAACAGAGTTAGCAATTTGGAGTTGTCTATAAAGGCCTTTCAGAAGCCGATAACACATTTTATTTTGGAAATAACAAAGAAATATTATTTCTCACGAAACCTCTTTCCAAAAATATGCCAAAAAAAAAACGACTAATTTTCCGAATCTGACATCTTCGTTCACATTTTACATTTACCTACCACCAGGCAAATAGGTTACGTTTTAGTTGGTATAGAAACGAATTATGTCATAAAATTGCCTTAGGTTTTGATTAAAAGTATTTTTATTTAATAAATGTCTTACAAAAATGTGACCTCCTTATTTCTAAGATTGTGGAGAAAGCTTAATAAAAAATATCTTATCAATCAATTTGAACATATTTCTATTAGTATTTATATTACCAGTGATTGTTGTTGTAGGTTTAGAAGAACTTGCATTGCCTTTAGCTGCAGCTTGCCTGTAGTTTGGCATCATGCTTTGCCGGACATTCATTTCTGGCCTGATCACAATTATGTACAACTGAAAAGAAATGTTTAATTATCATCTTTCTCTGAGATAATTAGTTTTATAAATTGGAGAAAGTGACATGAGCGCCTATTAGATACACATGTTATGGACTGAAGATTTTGAAAACAGTTCATTGATCATAACTGATTAAAGATCTATTAATTGTTAAGGAGCAGCGTGGAGACGGAGAAATAGTTTCTAAAGTTCAGTAAGGTGTTGGTTTGGTTCCAATGAGCGTGTTTTCCACTTTATTGGGGGAGGAGAGTTAAATACCTGTGAATAATGGGAGCTATGAGATAATCAAAATATAATCGCTCGCGAAATTTCGAAAAAATCTCAACCTTGGAAAGGAAAATATCTAAAAAAAATTTTTATTCTAAATATAAAGTCCTGTGCTAATTATTTTTGGAGTCTATACGTCAAAAGGAGATGAAAAATATAGATTTTCTTCTAACCTCTGCAAGTCACACCGAATTGAAGGCTGTTAGCGAACTACCCTAGGTTGTCCATTTAATTGTTGTACGTGATCCGCGTGTGGATTAGCCGCAGAGAGCCTTTAATAAAAACATCGCTGAAGTACGTAGACAACATTTTTCACTAAGGAATACTTCGTAGCAACAGCATACGATTGTACAACATTTAAATTTATATAAACTTATAAAACAACGCTTTTTAACATATTGAGATTCCTCCTTCTAATACTTACAGAATAATCAACCGTGCACGATTTTTTTTTGTATCCCTTAGAAATGATTAAATTGAATCTGCATAGACATTGTCTTATGTAAACATTTAAAAGCTTGTTTTCAATTTTGAATATCAAAATGTTTCAGTGACGTAGATGTCAGTGTCGCAGAACTGCAGGTAAAATTTAAACGTGAAATTAATAATTGAAAGTAAGTCATGAAGAGACAGCAGATGCTGTCGGATGCAATTAGCACTGGTATATCATTTATTGGCTTCCAAATTTATCTGCGAAAATTACGACTAGATTATTTTATGCATTTAATAGCTGAAAATTAAAAACTCTACCAATTCAAATGAATTGTATTATTAAATCATAGTACGGGCAAGACTATTATAGATATTATTATTAAAAAACAATTGAAAAATATTATAAGATGGCGAATCTAGTCGTCTTGTTGGTTTTTGGACGTGGCAGAAGCTAAAGGGGCCCTCAAACTGGCAAAAATTGAACTCAAAATTTTTAGCACAAATTGAGCTATTTTTGTACAAAATATTGAATGGTCGTGAACCCCTCACATTGTACAAAAATATTGCACGAAATTTCATTGTTGTCTAACATTCGTGATGGAAGAAAGGCGCATTGCGTTGTAGTCAGGCATAGCCGCATACATTTCTTTGCCCAGGGCGAATCCGGAGGTTGAAAGTAGCTTAGTTCTATTGTGTGCAGATTTGAAGGGTTTTTACATGATAAAAGGAACAGAGAAAATAAATGTCTTCTGATCTGTATCGATCCTACCTATTAGACAATGACCCTCGTTAATATTTATATATATATATATATATATATATATATATATATATATATATATATATATATATATATATATATATTATATATATATATATATATAACAAGATACACGCCAGTTTTTGTTTTTCCTCACGAAACTTGGTATACAGTGTTCCCCTAGCAAAAAACGATTGAACGAGTTCGTTCATACCGATCTTTATGTCTGTGTTCTGAACGTGGTATACGTCGTGGGTATCTTATAAGAAAGCAGTGTTGTAAAAATATAGTAAATCGGAAGAGAAAGGGGGTTACTTTGTGCTATGTTTGCATTGCATTCAGCCTTCAAACGTAGATTGGGCGAAGCTACAAGGTGTGCTGAACAGCTGTATCTTTCTTCTATTATTGTAACTTCTTCCACTAAAAGCGCTCTACCCCTTTCCTGCATTATTATTGTTGGATGCTCTCTTTTTAAATGGGGGCGCTTTTATTATTCATCAAGATTAATAGAGATAATGTGAAGATTTTGTGTATTTATAATGTCCATTCACGAAACTCTGGATGGAAATGGATAAAAACATTAATAATTATTAATTATTTGTTCAATTATAATTGAAACAATTGCTCATTACAAATGAAAAAGAGCAGAACTATTCATGTTTTTATTTTATTTACATAGGTTATTTTTAGCAAATTATTTAGGAATGCAGTCTACACTAACCAAATACTGAGGAAAGTCTTATTTATGCACCCCTTGCACGACGGAATTTTTTATTCCTTGTTATTTTTTAAATTGATTTTAGTAGTAGTATTAATTTGCCGGTAAAACATCATACGTAAACGAAAAAAAAAAAAAAACAATATTTGGTTGCTTGTAATAGATCCTACGACGAAGAGGGTGAGTGAGCAATTTCCGCTAATGTATGTTAGGTGGGCCTAAAATCTACCTTGCCTACAAGATGTCATCAGAATAGTTTTAATTGTTCACAAAATGTTAACTATAATTATTCCAGGCTTTCCTAATGACATCAGGTATACCATACCAGGGATTCTTATATATACAAATGGAAACGCAGTAAGATGACGCAGTTCCTGCGAGTCAGACTTTTTTTTTCTTTGTGTTAGTTTTGTCATTGTAGAGCCTATGAAATAAATAAATATTAAGGAAAGTTTGTTTTAAATATGTCTTCTGTCGCGTTGAAAATGCCATTAATTAGCAAAAACTTTGGTATCCTGTGGTATTCTTCAATTATTGAAGAATACCTCAGAATACCAAATTTCTGCTTTTAAACATTGACGTCTATAGTGTGTGCTTCTAAAACATGCCGTTAGACAAGACATGGCCTAACGATGAATGAGGGTTACCAACCACCCAACCCATTCACAAACCCATCCCCACCCATGTCTCCCACTCCTACATTGAGTTCATTGATTACTTCTCCTACGGTCCCATTCAGTAGCCTTTAACTCCAAACTTACCCCTCCTCTACCCCTGTATAGAACTAAACCCGTGGGTAGCGTTCATTTTATTTCGTAGGTATGTCACTGAAAGATCCAATATATATATATATATATATATATATATATATATATATATATATATATATATATATATATGTATATGTATATATATATATATATATATATATGTATATAGTATATATGTATATACTATATATATATATATATATATATATATATATATGTGTATATATATATACATATACATATATATGTATATGTATATATATATATATTATATATATAGTATATATATACTATATATATATATATATATATGTGTATATATATATATATATATTTATATATATATACACACAGGGTGATTCAGGTCTAAGTAGCCAAACTCAAGGAGGTGATTGTAGACATAATTTCTAACAAAAAAGTACATTTGAGTATGGCCCGATTCCGGAAGGAAAAGGAGCTTTGTCCAATTTTCTGTTTTTTAACGTAGTCATGTTTTTTAATGAATAAGAAAGGATTACTCCAAAACTATTCAAGATAATTAAATTCTAATTATGCCATCATAAAATAGATAAAATTTCCTTTAAAAATAACAGTAATGTAATTCACTAGAACCATTATTAAAATATAATTTCTGGACGCCCAATAATGCACTTCTGTTTTTATCAATGAATCAGAATTTTTCGCGAATTTTTTCCACAGCCCCCTAACGGACTACGGATTTAGTACTTACGCAAAAATTTCTACGTTTAGTAAGCTTTAAATCCATACAAATGAAGTGGCGGTTTATTGAGGGATAAATTGAATGATTGGCTTCCTTTTGTCAAAAAAATGTGGAATGTAGTTTCGTTACTTTCAAATACCTTATGTGAAGAAATTAAAAATTATTCATTTTTTATTGGCCAAACTATGGGAATCGATTGTCCAGTCCGGAAGCAATAAAAGTAACTGAAAGAAACGGTTGGAAAAGTTTTTCATTTGAGAGATACGTCACATTTCGTGTTTTCCAATTTTGTATTGATGTTTCTTTTACATAATGTATTTGGCACCAAGTTTTGACTAGAAATATTGAGCGGAGAATTCAGGGTGATTGAATAATCGCAATCCAAAATTTGCACGTAATTTGAAATGTTTTCAATTAAAATTTGGAATAAAACTAAAAATTGTGCAAAACATTGCGGGAGGAAAAATCTTAATCCTTAGTTCGGCCGCAACATTTTGTGGACAGACAAGGCCACATTCACACGGAATGGAATATTTAACAATCCCAATTCGCATACTTAGCCTCATGTTGATCCTTATGCCCTGTGAAGATAACACAATCAGTATTAGCTCCAAGTTAACAAGCGGTGCGGGATTTTGGGCGAATGTC
This sequence comes from Gonocerus acuteangulatus, assembly GCA_946811695.1. Lineage (NCBI taxonomy): Eukaryota > Metazoa > Arthropoda > Insecta > Hemiptera > Coreidae > Gonocerus > Gonocerus acuteangulatus. The sequence continues at coordinate 83,540,746 of OX328123.1, forward strand.
TTCTTCAGCCAATCCTGATTCCCGGCAGGTTCGATTCTACATATTTTTAAACCTCCTTCAACACGATCTACCTATTGCATTGGAAGGCGTTCCGCTTGTGCATAGATTCATAGTTCAGATGGATTGCTGTCCGCCACACAGTAGCAGTTCTGTTAGACAGTGGATGGATCCTCAGTCCAAGTTCATAAAGGCCCAATTGCCTTTTCGGCAAATTTTCAAATATATTAGCAATTTTTTTAGTTCCAACTACATCACGTACAAGATAAATCAATGCAAATTTGTTAAACGCAAAAATTAAGATATTTACCAAATGATAAAATTTTCCAATCATTTCTTTCAGAAAGTAAATTACGTAAGTTATCTGAAATTACTTCCATAGGAAATATACCTCTTCAGTTTATTAAGTTCTATCAATTCTAAACTGATCGAAGTTACCGTCGAAAAACGATAGACAAAAAGAACAATAGCATGTGCTTTTTTCCCCATGAAGTTTGGATATTATTGATAGTTGATACTTACTTTAGGCGAGAAGAGACAGCATATGGTAACGCTGGCCGATAAGCTGATAGCAACTGACATGCTTGTAATCCTCATGGGCATGTGGTTACCCGTTGCAAAGTACAGGGGTACGAAGGCCAACCAGATTACACACGTTGTGTACATCGTAAATCCTGGAAAAAATCAAACAATAATTTTCCAATAGAAAACATCAATTTCGTTTAGAGCCTTCTGCTCAAATACAGGAACATAAATATGCTTTAGGTCCACCCGACAAACCTACGGAATGTAATGTATAACATACAGTCTTCTTTTTCGTACATAGCTACCGCGCACGCGCGACTGCCAGCAGACACTTTTTTTTAACGTTTTTTTCAGTTTAGTTGTCGCTAAAGCATATTTATGCTAATAAATAGCAAGAAGAATTTTTTTTTATTACTTTTTTAGCGCAATTCCTCCCTCCCTCTATAGTGAGGATCCCCGCTTATGAGGTTGAGCGCATGACGCAACCCGGAAGAGCCGACAAGAACATTTCATGTTTCAAACCCTATAGATCACGAAAATAACTACCTTTCCCTTCTAATTTTTTGTTTGGGTATTCCAGAGGTTTGGACTGAAGTTGAACGGTAATCGTGGTAAGTTGAAAGTGACCATTCAAAAGCTTTTTAAATTCTCTAGAAAAAAATGTTTTGATGTAATTTTTGATGGGGGGATGTCAATTAGAGAAATAAGTGCATAAAACCTCGGAATTGTTAGTTTTGTTCTTTTTAGCGGTGTTTGCGTCTGTTTATCTAATGTTTTTATTGATTGTTGTTGTTATTAATTGCATTTAAGAGAAACGTATTTGTAACTCTGTTTTCCTAGAGCGGTGGGAGTAATTTCCCCTTAGAATACTGTTAGTTTCCTCTTCTGACGCCTAAAATCTTCTCCCTGAGGTTTCATTTTACATTTTTCATCATAAATCAAAACTGTTTCTAGTCTCCGCTTTCCAAATAACACTAGGGATAAGAGGGTAAACTCGCTAGAATGACGCAGTTCCTGCGAATCGGAATTTTTGCTTTAACTGATCCAGGTAGCATGATGCACGTCGAGACGTTTTGAATCCTCTATATGGGAATGTAAGTTTGTACAAGAGTTAGTGCAGGGCGATGATGCTTTTCGTCCTCCAGTTTTTTTTTTGGCATTTTTAAAACAATTGAGCTGCTTTCCAACTTAATATTTTTATTTGTGACCTTGACTTCGCCCTTCTGGTCGGGACGCCTCATAAGAATACGGGCTTTTATGGGGTCTTAAGTAATATAGTTTGTCTTATAGTTTATAACTCACCGATATGTTTCGACTCATTGAATGCTTCTGGAATATTCCTCGTGAGAACAGCATAAACTGTACATACAACTATGAGGCAGATCGGATACCCAAAAGCAATCATGTAGGACGCGTCCACGTAGGACGCACATACCAGTAGATTGTCGTCCCTGGTAGGGTGATGGTGCACAGCTCTTGGTGGAGACACCACCATCCAGACTGCACTCACTAAAACCTGAAAATAATTGAAATTTTATTAATTCATATTTTAAACTAGTTTATGATAAAACTTGTTCTTTTATTTTTATTTACTTATTTTTCTTTTTGTTTAACGGCGTATTAACAATTGGGCTATCTACAGTTTGCCACCCTTTTAGCGCGGTTCCTCCCTCCCCCATAGGGAACCCCGCTTATAAGGTTGATACAATGAAACAATCCGAAAGTGCCGACTAGAAAATTTCGCGTTTCAGAACCCCTAGAGACCGAAAATAACGGTGGTTCAAATTTGTATATATATTTGTCTGTTCGCTCATTTCTGGCTTCCCTAATGGTCTGATTGTGATGAAATTTGGTACAAAAATCCGTCGTCAAATTTGAAAGGTCAAGTTCGTTAACCAGCAAAATCCGCCTACTGGAAGATGGCGTTTGGGGCGAAATTCGCGCAAAAAAATCGTAACGCTTACGTTTTTGAGTTCATAAGCTTCTAAGTACTCGTTTTATATGATTCCTGGACTAGGAAAACGAATGAAACCATTTTCATTCGCGATTAGCAAAGGCGATATTAATTTTCAAAGGTGATAGCTTTAACCGTTTTCGAGAAAATTGGAAAAATATTTTTTGAATACCGTTTTTGGTTTGGGTACTTAGAATCATGGGATTCAGTTGAAACATTTTCTGCATGTTCTACTTTCATCAAAACTAATATGTTGAAATTTTGGTTACGTTTGGAGTTAAGGAAGGGTTAGAATAAAATATTTTATTAACAGACATAAAAAGTTTTAGTAACTTTGTTTACTTTCCTTAATATCTCGAAAAAGGTTGAGAATCTTGGTAAACGGAAGAATACCATTAAAAAGCTTATTAAATGCTCTAAAAAAAGGTTCTAATGAAAGTTTTGATTAAGCGATGTCAATCGGAGAAATAAGAGCTTAAAACTTTAAAGTAATTGATTTCGCTTATTCGAACTGTTCTTTTTGTCTGTTTTTATTCCTTGTTATTTTTTAATTGCTTATTGTTGGATAATGTATTTGAAAATAAAACAGGTTAAGAAAAATAAGAAAAACAATTTAATGTTAGAGATATGGATTTCCAAGATATATAGCTTTTCAACTGCCTAGCGTCCTTCCTAGGGAGGGTTCTTTGTCTTTGATTTTGGTACTTAGAATTATGGGATACAGTTGAAACATTATCTGCATGTTTGAGTTTCATCAACACTAATATGTTGAAATTTTTGTTACTTTTAGAGTAAAGGAAGGGTTAGAATAAAATATTTTATTAACAGACAAAAAAAGTTTTGGTAACTTTGTATAATTTCGTTAGTATCTCGAAAACCGTTGACAATCTTGTGAAGCGGAAGATTACCATTCGGAAGCTTACTAAATGCTCTACAAAAAAGGTTCTGAAGAAAGTTTTAATTAGGCGATGTCAATCGGAGAAAAAAGTGCTTAAAGCTTTAAATTAATTGATTTCGTTTATTCCAATGGTTCTTTTTGTCTGTTTTATTTCTAGTTATTTTTTAATTGCTTGTAGTTGGATAATGTATTTGACAATAAAACTGGTTAAGTAAAATAACAAAAACAATTTATTGTTAGAAATATAGATTTCCTAAACCTTGTCACTAGCGGGTCCGTTTCTAGTGTAGCCGACCCTTCCAGTTAAGATTGTAAATCATGACCTTTCAAGACTTTACTACTCACAGGAATGGCGTTAGTGACCTTAAGGGTTGACACGCCATTATAATAATTAATTAAAAAAAAAAGACTGGTGGAACCAAAATAATAACTGCTTCTGTTTTAATCTTTCCAAATTAGACTAGGGAAATGAACGGAACCGCGCTAAGATGATGCAGTCCTGCGAGACGGACTTTTATAATGCTAACTGCACGTGGTCGATCGCCCATTGAGGGGTACTGTCCACTCCCGACGATGCTTAACTTTTGCGATCAACGGGGACCAGTAGATTCAACGTGGCTATTGTTTTATTGTTCGGTATTTTACGATATTTTAAAATTATGCACTTATAATACAATATTTATTTATTTAATTTATAGAGATCCACAAAAAAGATACTATCCATATTTAATTTTTTTGGGGTGAGTCTTGAGCCTAAGTTAAATTAATTGATATAAAGGTATTAAAAAAACAAAACAAAGGAAAACCTTTTCTTAGAAGGTAATTATCAATTGAAATCAAATTATTATTATACCATTGAAATATTAAAATAATAAATAAATAGATAAAGATAAATAAAATAAAATAAAATGGAAACTAAGAACTGTTACAACGACTAAAAATTAAGGAAAGAAAAATTAAAAAAAGAATAAACAAAAAGTAGATAGAACAAATAAATGAATTAAAAGAAAAGAGAGAAACACATAGATATACAAAAAAAAAAATAATAAAAAAATTAACAAAAATATGTAATTAATATGAATATGAATATATTAAATATTTAAAAAAGGAGTATATAATATTTATATTGTATAACACATGGCTCGTGGTCTTGCTGAAAAATGGGAACGCATTTTCTATTGAATCATTATGGTTGGATGATTCAATACTGAATCATCCAACCATAATATTGAAATTTGCCCATATTTTTCCTTCTACCCCATTTGGTATATTTAGAGGTCTAAGTTGGGTATTTTCGATGATTTCACTAATGCACCATTTTTGTTTATGGTGAAGGATGTCTTCAATCATGGTGATTATTACTCCTCGTCTACTACCTCTTAGTATGTCCTCACTAAAAAAAACAAAAAAAAAAAAAAAAAAAAAAAAAACGAAGTCCAGGGAAAGGAGAAACCTCTTTCACATAGAAAACAAATCGAGAAGATTGGAAAAATTGGCTGGTACATGAAAATCATACATGACCTGTGAAACCCCTAATGAGTAATTTCAGCGACTGATTGAAAACTTATAGCAAAGAGCTCTTGATAAGCTTCGAGAATAAACTCATGAATTCCGCTGAGAGGGCTGTTTTTCAATATACTTATATTTTTTTATACTGGAAGATGTTTTTTTTTTTAAAAAATTCAAAGGAGGTATTTTGTGTGAACATGTAAAAATAATTATTAGCCGTTTGTCGATTGGAATGGCGTGGCCCACGTATACGCTGTTACTGGTCATTTTGACCATAAGGAGTCATTTCTGACCAATGGTGCCGTTGACTTTTTTTCTTCCTAATGACTCGTAGATTCAAAATATACAATAAAAAAATTTGACCTTGAATAACATTTCAAGATCAATTCTGCGTGGGTTAATATGGGGGTTATTTTTTCCGATCTCGCATTGAAGAATCATCTGGCCAAAGGATGACCATTATTTTTGGGACACCCTGTACAACATACAGTCTTCTTTTTCGTACATGGCCAGCGCGCATGCGCGAACGCCAGCGGACACTTTTTTGTGACATTTTTTTGTAACGCTTTTTTTTCAGTTTAGTCATCGCTAAAGTATATTTATGCTAATAGAGACTAAGGTGAATTGATGCCGTGATTCAACAAAGGTTATACACACACTGGCTTGTTCAGGTAGCAACCGATACCTTTTGATATTGGGCCATTCCACGTCAATTCAACCAATGAAAGTACTGTTTACAACCCGACCCTCTTAGATTTTTTTGAAATTTTGAATCCTAATAGCTCTAACAACTCCTTGAATGGTACAATTTTTTAAAAAATTTTATCAGTTTCCGTTTTTTTAACATTAATTTGAATCCCTTGAAGAAATAAATTGATGCAGGAGTTGAGTGAATAGGTAATTCCGTAATTATTAGCGAAGTTGTGGTAGTACTCCCAATGCGCATTAGTAAATTGCATTACTTCCCTGCAAATCGATAGCTTCATCAAGTCATTGTTAGCCTGATTAAGGTACATCCTTTCCCAATTAACGCGATACTTTTTTATCCATTCACTTCCATTTTCTTCAAATAAATTATTAATGTTTGTTAATTTAATAATGAACTTCTAAAGTAATAATTACCTGAATTAAATATTACCCTAAAAATTAAAGAGCGCATTAAAATAATTGTTATTGGAGATTATTATGTTATATTGCAGCTTAAAATCAAAATAGAATAAACATTGAATAAATAATTTTAAACAAATCTTGAAGGAATGTAGCTATTGAGGCTACATTCATGAAAACATTTTCAAAGGGTTCTTCAAAACTCAATCAAGTAGACATTCGAAATGACACTGGTTAAAATTAGATATGTAGTATTTACAAGTCAAATTTACTTTTAAAAATCAATCACCCATATTTTAATTGGTTTTGCAAGTCTAAATATACTTCTTGATTTTGAAGGACTATATTTGTTCTCAAAGTCATTTCATTCAGGCAGAAATCGACTTAGTCAAAACTTGTTTTTAGAGTAATTTTAGTCCTTGAAAATCAGAAGTACAGTAAAACTTTCTAAAATCAGATCAATATATATATATATATATATATATATATATATATATATATATATATAAATATTTATAAAAAGATCTTGATTTAGGACTGATGAGCCAATTTCATATTTCCTGCGCTTGCTTTGAGACACGGTTCAATAATAGAGTAAAATTCGTTCCTTTATATGGGAAATCTTTATGTGCATTTATTTAATGGTCTCGTGGTTGTTCATACTGGTATCTAAAGAGAGATAAAAAAGTAGTAAAATCTTCTGGAAGAATACGCAGTTAACCGTGTAAACTAAGCGAATTCCTACGGTGGTACAAAATATACTAAGTTTTTTTTTTTAACTAAGTTATATTTTTTTTACAACGGAGAGACTCTAGCCTACTTCACTGGGGCTTATTCATTTTTGGTTGTGAGGGTTTTAGGTAAATACTCCTAATTTAAATCATTTTTAGCATACGTTATTTTTATGAGCTTTAAGTGTTGTGTAGGTATCTGAATGTTCTCATGTAATAATTAGAGTCACTAGTGAAACATTATTATTATATCTCAAGCATGACATTTAAACTGAAATTTTATATGAACGTCCGAATAATCATTATGAGTAACAAAAATATGAAATAAAAATATTCTTCATCTCAGAAATTGCGATCATTAGGTAATTGTTAATAAAATAAACAGTCTTGAAATAATTGAAGGAGGCTTTGAAACTGAGTATATTCACCCCGAAAGAATGACCTCGGTTTTCCTCTTTTATATATTTTACTCTTTTACTTAAAACTAGTTGGGGATCACCACTCATTTCCGACGATTCTACAACCGTTTTCAACTTATTTAAGGAAATATACGAAACTCTCAAAAATGCTCTTTTTTGTTACTAAAATGTTTTTTTTGTAATACGTCTTCAAATCTAAACTTAACCAAGATTTATATGTTTCAGTTTACATAAATTTCAAATTTCTGGAAAAGCAAATCGAAAATATGGTGTTTAATTATTTTTGGAATTTAGTATTATTGAAATTTTATTATTATTGTTGGAATTATATTCGGTTTTATTCACTATACTCAAAAAGATATCCGGCTCGAAATCGGTTTCATTTGATTTCCAACGTCACATTACCTGTACTAATTGTAGATGGAAACCTATGAATGCAAACCTGTAAAGTCTAATTTTTTTTTTCACACGAATTTTGCCGTAAAAACAGTGTTCCGATGAAAAGAGTCCGCTGGATTACAAACTTTATTTTTTGTTTGAGACAATATATGTTTTAATTTTATTTCAACAAAATACATATTACAGCCTCCTACGAAGCGAGCATACATACACATACAGAAACACACACACACACACACACGCACACACACACACACACACACACGCGCGCACACACACACACACACACATATATATATATAAATATGTATATCTATAAATATAAATAAATTCGAACCACTGTTATTTTCGTGATCAATGAGTCTGAAACGTGAGATTTTTTAAAAATTTATTGAGAGAAATAGCACATAACAAGAAAATAGGTACATAATTATAATGCTAGTCATCAAACAATCCTATCTTATTTAATTACATCTACGGCTTTCCTGACCATTATATATGGTGGCATTACCCACCTAATGATAAAAACATTTGTAAAAGCGATATTTTATTACCCACGACACCTCAATATGGCATAAATAATTAACATAATGCCGGAGTTGAGGATTATCAGTAATAACCTCTTCATAATTCCAAACACTATAAAAAATGTAAAGATTTGAATGAGAATGTGTCGTGCCTTTAAATCCCGAATAAATTAGTTAACATACTGAGAAACGAAACGATAAATCTAATTTATTTTCAATTTGATAATAAATTAAAAGCATGAAATTGGGTGCCAGTAAAAGGCTTGCTGTTCTTTTAAAAGCATTCTGGAGGTATCTTCCTCGATATCATCGAGTCGTAGCTGGTTCTTTGATCTCCGTTCTCTGGCTGTTATTAGGCATCAATTTAACCGGCTTCATTCCCATGAAAGGGAGAAACATTTCATATTACAATAGAAGGCAAATCAAATTGCTTTACATGGATATGCTTTGCTTAATTGAATAAGGTTACATTTAGAAATTATCATTAAATCTTTTTAACGACAGTTTTCTCCTTGCCTACAAAATATTTTATTTTTATTTATATATATATATATATATATATATATATATATATATATATATATATATATATATATATATATGACCGCTCTAGCATTGTCATGAATGGACCGATTCTCATGAAATTTGTCACAAAACTGCTTCACTCGCCTTTTGGTGAAATTCGCATGAAAAAAATTGTTGCGTGTACTATTTTATGTTAATAGGCTTTTATCTGGCGCTAGTAGCCGAGATGTCGGAGCGCCGTGAAAAAAAAAAGAAGTTGGCTTTAGGTACATGTTTTTATTTGTTGATCCGAGAATTGAGTGAAAACTCGAGGCGATGTTTGTTACCGTTCTTAGTTTGCAAACTAGTAGTTTTTTTTGGGGGGCCCCTATTTTCAAGGTGGTGTTGTAAAGGCTCTAGTCTTTGCCCGTTGCTCAAAGTCACTGTTAATATGTGTTTTTTCGGTGTGCCAAAGTCATTAGCACTATTCCAGTTTAGTTTTATTCCAAAAAATATTGGGGTTAACACATTTTTAAAAATCAATTTAATTATATGCACAACTACTACTAACCCGGGAACGTATGAGAAAGGAATGAAGGACTCCACCCCTAAATGGTCTCGCTGTTCACCAGCCTCCCGGTTAAGGACTCACTCAACATCATCAAGAAGAAGAAGTTCCTGGAGGGACCCGTGCTTGAGGTGGCGGAAGAGGTCCTCACATCATGCTGCTTCCAGTATGAGGACCTCATCTACGAGACGGGGTAGCGATGGGCAGGCCCCTTTCCTCGGTGGTGGCCGACATCTTCATAGAGGAGTTCGAGCAACAGGTGATGGAGAATGCTCCGGAGAAGCCGACACTGTTGCTGAGGTACGTAGACGACGTCTTCGCTGTGTGGCCATTCGGACAAGTGAGATTCGAAGTTTTGTTGGCTTTCCTCAACGACTTCGATTCGGCCATCAAAATTACCTTGGAAATAGAGGCTGATAGTCGACTTCCTTGCCCAGACTTGCTCATTGTCAAGGAAGCAGACGGGGGCCTCAGAAACACCGTGTATCGGAATCTGACGGCTTCAGGGAGGTACTTACACGCCGATTCTCACCACCATCCTGCCCTGAAGAAAGGCGCGATTACAACGCTGACACTAAGAGCTGGCTCGTCTCAAGGAGGGTATCCATAGTAACGGATACGAGGCTAGGGAGATATCTCGGACCTTTAACGAGTTTCTGAGACTGCAGCGATAAGGCAGAAGCACGAATCCAGACAGGGCAGTCGAAAAGATGGTGAGTCTGCCTTATGTGAGAGGTATCAGCGAGAAGATCGGCAGGATGTTCACGGGAGTCAGAGGGGAAGTTGCCTACAAGCCTCTGGACAAGATGAGCGACTGGCTGGGCTCAGCAAAGGACAGACTGCAGAAAAGAGGGGTCTACCTTCTTCCGTGTGACTGCGGGATAGTGTATGTCGGGCCGACCGGGAAGAAGGTGGCCACAAAAAACGCACTGCGCGGACTACCGTTTGAGAAGCACGAAAACTTCCACTGTCGCGATACATGGTGAGGAGTGTTCCGAACAAATGCTATTCGACCAAGCCCAGGATGCTAGCCAAAGATGTGCTGGAGAGGAGGCTAGTCAGGGAGGCCATCAAGATTTCGAGGTTTAAGAGTTTGGCTATGAACGGCGAGGATGTACTAGTGCTGCCTACAGTTCACAGGCCGGTGATGAAGCTTCCCCAAACAAACAACAGAAACTGCCCTGAACAGCGTACCAGCGAAACCAACGAGGAAGCAAGGCAGCTGATTGGTCCGCCTGGGAAACATAAAAAATGTCTGAAAACGGATAAAAAGCTCCTGCCTACCTAGAGGAAGTATCAATCAAATCTGATGAAGCTCAATGGGATTTGGGCGAAATATAACTTCCATAACCCCGACACCGTTGGAGAGAAGCCAGAACGTGGAAACTCGAGGAACGCAGTCCCAGCGGGGCAGCTTAAAGGAGAACTACTGGTAAATTTAAGAGAGATTTTGTGTACGTTCGTATTTTCAAAACCGCTCGCATCTCTCACTCATATTACCAATACTGTTTCACATTAAATACATAATTTCAGCGATGATCAAGGGAGTGGACAAATACTTTCTGGTGAGCGTCCGGTAGTTTAAATAGGCCTTAGAGTAAACCTATTGTATCCTATACAGAGTAGATTACTATGTGTCATGTTAATATTTTGAATCACTAATTTCGTTTATTGTATCCTCCTTCGCTATTAAGGAATATTCGCTATAGTTGAATAACTTTCTCATTAAAAAGCGATTTAAATGTAACAAAAAAAATATTCCAATTTGGAATTGAATATATTTGAATTAATTGTTTTACGTTACATTTCCTTCTAGGAAATCAGTGGCGTAAATAATTTGGTGATATCAAATTTGAATATTTGCACATCTGTGCTGTTCTAATGAAATATGAACTTCTTTTTGTTCAAGGGTTTGTTATATCATGCGGGAATATAATGAAATTGCGAAAGTTTTCGTTAAAAGCGTCTAAATTAAATGAGCAAACTTTAGAAATGTACTAGAGGGAAATTTTATCTCTTTTTTAATGGAGGGGCATTTCCCCTATTTCTGCGTTCTTACTGTTCATTCATATCACTTAACAAGCATGCATAAAATAATTTTTGTTGCAGCCAGGATGCCTTGCAACCGTTCTCTATTTTACATCGTATTAAATTGTGAGATAGTATTAGCATGGAGAGCGACCATACTTTGAACCATGAGAGAGATTAATCTTTTGAATCATTAATTTTGTGTATTTTTTGTGTGTCCTTCGCTCTTAAGGAATATTCGTTATATTTAAATAATTTTCTCATTCTTAGACAAATAGAATGAAATAAATCTCTGATTTGTTCCTCATTCCAAACATTTTGTAATATTAGATTATTGATGACGGACATTACCTGTACACATACAAGGCCGGCACAGATGATAAGCTGAGATCGAGGTGTTATAAAGGACGGCCTCTTTGCTGTCCTTTTGCTAGCATTGAAGATTCTTGAAATTCTATTGGTTTTCGTGAGAAGGGCTGCGTACACAACTGTGAAGCAAAAACCAGCCCCGAACCTGTTCAAAGTAGGAATAAAAATTAAAATCACCTTCAGAAAAAATATTCAACAACAAAACAATTGAAAACGGAGATTTTTTTTCAAAAATTCAGTCATGTGGGCATCCTTAATATCTATAATTTGAAGCTGAGTATTCACACCTGTACGATAAATAATCTATTTTTTTTGGTTGAATGATTGACATTCTTTGATGCAAAATTTTAACTTTTCTTTCCGATTTGTCTGTGAACGTTCCGGAAAAGGAAAAGGCCAATAAAGATCACGTATAAAACTGCTATATTGGTCCAGGCACCACGTTCAGAGCAGAGTGCCTGGCTATAGCTTTCTCTTCTCTGTGGCATCTCTATTGCATTCCAAATCAGCCGGAGGCCTTAGTAGGTCTTTTGTAGAGAAGAATGCTGTTATATAAGTTAAAGTGAACTGAGGAAAACTAGCCGAAATACGAAATATCTTGCCAATGGTTTCTTCGTTTTTTTTTTTTTAATTAACTTTATTATTTAGTACATTTTGTATATGAATACATCTATGATACAATGGTAATATGATACAATATGAGGTTTCTGTGCTCATGACCTCCCAACTTCATTCTCGATTAACGTCACGGAAGGACGATCAGCTTCAAAAGTAGCCTACCAGTCGGTGAGTTACTACAAATCCATCGATAAGGCTTCATTTCGTCACTACAGCAGATATGTGTGCCACTGTTTTCAGAGCCGCCTTGCTGAAGAGAGCGGGCGAGTGACTTTTTTTTATTACTGGAAAGTATGGTTTAGAAGCGTTGGAATCTGGATAATATAAAATTTATTATGGATGATATTAAAATCATTATTTATGGAGTTTGGGGTTGGAAACATACAAGGGAGCATTGACGATGGTTCTCAGGTCTTTGGATTGCAAAGTTTGGATAAGTCTGATGTTCGTTGTTTTCGAATTTCCCCAGAGTTCTGATGCGAACGTCCAAACGGGTTGTAGTAGTGATTTGTGAAGAATCAGTTTGTTTTATTACTTAAATATTAATCATTCCAAGAATAAAAATTAGTAGAAAAAAAAACAAGAATTCTTATTCAGTTATTCTTTGTTATACTCATGTAAGAACTAATACTCATTTTAATATAAGATTTGTTTGTTATTGCCCGGTAAACTAGCTGGAGTTAAGGTGTAAAATAGAGGCGCCGAGAGAGAAGAGAAGCAAATAAAGGTAGGGCGTTGAGTAAAAGGCCATGAAAGTGAGGCTTGTTTATAACTTAGAACAATGCCAGTACGGAGGATGAAATAAAGACTGGCTGGTTACAGCAGGCTACCAATACACCCCTTTTATTAACCTCATTTTAGCCTGTAAACCATGAAACACTTCCTTTTCATCGTCAAATTTTATGATTACTCAAGAACGTTTCCGTTAAGCTTAAACTGAATCGAATTGATTTCACCAAGGCTGTGATAGCAGATATGCTTACACCATTCAAATAGATATTGGTGTTGTTACCTAATTTTCTCCTTTACCTTTATTATAAGTATAACAAACGTTTACATAATTATGATAAAGACTATACTTCATAATGCGTTAAATGGTTGAAGTGTTCAAGAAACTTATGCCAGCTTATTGCAAAATCTTCTTTTATTTTTCGTTGAGATGTCTCGGCTCACGCCGTTATCAGTCTGTATATAAAAAAGTCCGTCACGCAGAAGCTGCATAACTAAGCACTTTTCTCAGAATTTGGGTAGTGTAGACTGCTTTCCAGAACAATTTGCTTAAAATATCCTACATAAATAAAATAAAAACATGATTAGTTACCTTTTAAATTTGTAATGAGTAACTGATCAATTATTAATTTGCTTCCAGAGTTATGTTTACACATGGTGCCTACTACACTACGTAATAAATACAAAAAACCTCATATTATCGTATTTTGATCTAACGCAGGAACAGGATACAGTCCCTCTAGATACAAAGCGCTCCTTGCGGCGGCTGGCGGGCTTTTCTATTGAAATATATTACAAAGTAAACCCCCGCTTTCCGATTGACCGATTCAGCTCATTTTTACAAAACTTCTTTCTCATGAGTTACCCACGACGTACTCGTATACCGCGTTTCGTTTCAATACAGCAGAAATTACGACCGGTATGAGTATATTAGGAATTTGGGTCCGGAGTAAACCCCCCCTTCTAATGAACCGATTTAGTTTATTTTTACAACACATATTTACCTGTAGATTACCACTACGAATACCGAGTTTCGTCGAAATATACTAAAAATCACGGCTGGTAGTGCCGAATTGGTATTGTGGGTCCGGAGTAAACCCCCCCTCCTAATGAACCGATTTAGTTCATTTTTATATATCACTTTTCTCTCTATATTACCATTACGAATACCAAGTTTCGCTGAAATATAACAAATATTACGGCTGACATGGTCAAATTAGTGTTTTGGGTTCGGGGTAAACCCCCCTTTCCGGTGGACAGACTTTGGTGGTTAACGAACTCGTTCAATCGTTTGCTAATTGAATGCTATATACCAAGTTTCGTGACGAAAAAACAAAAACTCTGGCCGCTATCGTGTTAACAGACATATATATATATATATATATATATAAATTTTAACGGGGGTCATTTTCGGTGTCTACTAGGTAGGATCGATAAAGATTTGAAGAAATTTTTCAAAAATTCCGTCATGAGTCCAACCTCAATAGCTACTTTCCTTCGGAGGAAAGTGCTAAAAAAATGCTTTCAATTTTTCCATACACAACATACATCTCACTGATCTTTGTTTTGTCATAGCTGTATTTAAACTATCCCAATGGCCAAAAATCGAACAAAAATTTGTGAATTTTAATTTATCAGTGAGAATGTAACTAGTTTAATTTACACTAGGCCAAATATGACCAATTAAATTTTCTTCCGAAATAAAGTGTAATAACGGAGTTGAGCCCATTTTACGCTTGATTGATTTTATTTTGCTGTCTGCTGGGTGCGACTAATTTAACTCCAGATAATCTCTGTTAAACTTTCTTTAGTTTATGAATAGAAGTTGTAAATCTAATTTAATCTAGATCAATTTGAATCATTTTTGCTCTGAGGTATTCTGGAAATGTACTGGAGGTTTAAGTTACAAAGTTCTTTTTTTTTTTTCTTTTTTTTTTTTTCTTTTCTTTTTTTTTCTTTTTTTTTTTATACCGACGTCTTGTGCGGTTATAAAATTGAATTATTAATTCAATTAGTTTCTTACATTGTGAGGTGATGTAGCTATCATGTTGGAATCTAAGACTAGATATCAAGAATGACCACTTTAAAAATTTATATCTATCTATCTATACACACTCACCTTCACACATATGCGTTTCTATATATATATATATATATATATATATATATATATATATATATATATATATATATATATATATATATCTGGCCTGAAGAAAGAAATATATATATATATATATATATATATATAAATATATATATTTATATACACATACTTACTCACCACACACCCACACGCACACCCACACCCGCACACGCACACGCACGCGCACGCACGCACGCACGCACGCACGCACGCACGCACGCACGCACGCACGCACACACGCACACACGCACACGCACACACACACACACACACACACAATATTTTAGTGTATGTATATGTAGATATTTTGTCAGTCCTTCCGGATCAGGTAAAGGGTCGACGTTGTTGCGAGCTAGTAAACGAGCTAAAAGGAAGACATTACAGGAGAGCTTTTACCTCTGAAATCCGCAGACTAGATCGGTGGGCCTAAGGACGAGTAGGAAGGTCATGAGATAGCAGAGGAGTATACCAGTAAGGAGGACATAAGTCAACTCCCTCCCAGCTGCTTTGACTACTGGTGTCTCGTTGTGTTTGAGGAATACACCAGCAACTAGTAGTGTTATTGCAGCACCTCCTGCAGCTAGTGACATGGCACCTATAGCCCATGGAGAGTCGGCCCGCAGGAATACCTCTGGTATAGGCCGGCATTCCTGGTGGCTCGAATCGGGGATTGTGCCCAGGCTGCACGTCTTGCAGGCTGTCTCGTCTTCGGGGTCTCGGATCTGCAAAACATTACAGCATTATTTATACATTTATAATATTTACCTAAATGTAGTGGACGGCCGAAAATAAAAAAACCATGGTTCCAAAGGTGTTTTATTTTAGGCAGAACGTTTTCAAGAGACCTATCTATTGGCTCAGCTGAATAAGGAGCTTTGTACGGATATAGAAAATGGGGCCAAGGCCTTGAAATTGATCTGCATGAAAAAAGTGATAAAAAAATAAAAAATAAAAATCTAGGTCACAATAAATCGGCACATGTTGACCACCCAATAACAATAGACCCACTTCAACAAAAATAGAAAATTTCACTTCAACAATTTTAACTTACCTAAACAAGAACACGACCGAATAGAAATAAAATAGACCACGTATATTCTAAAAATAAAAAAAATATAAAAAAAAGTTTGGTTAATTTAACGACATTATTTATAAAATCAATGGTCCGCAACTTAGGCTATTAGAAGCAGATCTCTTCTGGTGTGTTCCATTGTAAACGGCGGGAGGTTGAAATTTAATAATTTATGTTTCGAGACGATATTTACAGATTATGTTTATATGCAATATTTGTAATAGATGCACAAATATGAATGTATGTTGTGGATATGAATGCATATCTATGTTAATATATATTTGAATATGAATGAAAAATGTATTTTTTGTTTTCTTTCTAAAGGAGAAATATTTTAATGGTTTCGATAATCAGCATTATTTTATTAATTGTAGCAGTACTTTAGCCAAAAATAATTTGTTTTAACATTTTATATAAAAGAAAAATAATAGATATTTAAACAATTTTATAAGAAAATAACTAATTATCATAGTAATGAAATCTTAATTAAAAATTATATACAATAATAAACATTGTATTGAACAATTAATTTAAAAACAGACATAAAATATTTACATGATATATTTTCCAATTTATTAGTTAGGGGGATAAACTGTTGACACCAATCGATTTTATATTTAGTTACTATACTTCTTCTAGATTTGGCATAATCGCATTTTATAATCGATAAATAATCAGCTGATATACTTGCCCACTATTGGAAAGTGGATCTTTTAGTACTGCCCAAACGAGGATTTTGGAAGTTTTAGCCCCATGGTTTGTTTATAACTTTTAACGATGTGACCCGAAATAGATTTAGTTATAAATAACTGATTTGATGCTGAAGTTGTTTTGTGTTTTATTATTGATCTTTCGCCGCATTTATGTGTTGTTTATGATATTAAAGTTCGCAATGTACATACATTTATTATATTGCCCCTATTAGAAGTTTCCAGTTATTTTGTACCATTAGAATCTATGAGAGTTTTTCAATTTGTTCGTATGAAGTTTTTTTTCGAATTGATTTTTAATTTACGTTTTGAAAAGTGGGTGTATAGCTGGGTTGACTAAGGAATTTTGGACCTGGAGGAAGTAATTTCAGTATATGTTATGGAAACTTTTCAAGGTTTTATTTGGATAATTTACGATAATTTTTTTTCTATTTATTCAAAAAATGAAAATTAAATGGAATTTGACTTCAATATTTGTTACTTTAAAATACATTTTCTAACTGTCGAATTTTTGTTTCCATATACACAAAAACAACTATTTATTTTCAAATAATGTTTTAATAAAATGTATTTGATCATTTCTCTCAAAAATGACCAAATAAGTCGGTGAACCGTAAAACAGATAAATAAATAAATAAATAAGAAATAAGTCAAAGAACAAGGTTATGTTAATAAGAAATTGTCTCCTTCATTTATATATATATAATTGGATTATATCATTAATATAAACTTAAAAAATAACCCTAATAATATTTTTGTGGTCATGAATAGCAATCCGGAAGTTCGGACGAGGAATGTCAGTATTTGTTAATCAAGCGGGCAGGGCAGAACGTAAAAATATTGTAGTGTTTACTATATTGAATTGGCTTCCAAGAACAGAATATATGCATTCATTTAGACGTGGCATTCGCAAAAATTACTTTCCCTTACTGTTTTTGATAAAAACAATAAAGGAAAGTAATAACGTTGTAAATTTCTCTAGAAAACGACCGGGGTATCAGTATTGTGTAAACCGTCGTAAAGGAAGGGCACGACAACTGTTTTTAACACCTTAAAAGTAAAAATACAGAAGGAAAAAATCCTTGTAGCAGACTTCACAAATTGTGTTATACGAAGTAAAATATATCATATGTATGCTATTCAAGATGGTGTCCCAACTATTCGCTTTCTACGGAAATGTCAAATGAAAATATTACAAAATGTAGTCCGGGATATTAGCAACAAATATTAAGAATGAAGGGTTGCAAATAGAGAAAATTTCTAAATAAGAGAAAATATCATGAGGGAGGACAGATTGTTAAGTTAAATACTTTCGAGCTAAATTAAATTAAAGTTAAATAAAGCATGTTCAGTCAACAAGCAGCATAGCATTCATTTATTTTTTTTTTCTTCGAACAATATAACCTCAAAAACATATGATCAAACATATGATCTAATTACATTTAATAACATATGATCTAAATACAATTAAATATATTCCTAACATCTCCCTCTTCATAGATAACGTCCAAAGATAAAGTTTAGGCCCTAATAAATCTTCTATTCCTTAGATAAAGCCTTCCATTCACTTCTACTTGATACCTTCTTATTCCTTCCTTCTTCACTACCTTTCCTTCAATCCAAGGATCGCCTTGGTTCTGCGGATGCAGCTTCACCCAGACCTTCTGTCCTTCAACTAGCTCCCGTAGAACTTGGGATCCATGATCGTAGGCAGTCTTGTAATTCCTCTTTCTTCGGCCCCTCTTCTCAGTAACATTGTGCGGAACCTTCGGCTTCAACAAGTCTTCTTTGATAGGCAAAACACTCTTAGTTCTCCTCGACATGAGAAAATGGGAGGAGCTGTAACCAATATCTTGAAGGGAAGTATTTCTCCACTCCAGCAAGGCTATATAGAAGTCACCTCCATCTTCTCTTACTTTCCTTCTCATATTTTTGAAAATTTTTACCACTGACTCTGCTTTTCCATTGGCTTGATGGTTATACGGCGAAGATAAGATAGTCTGAAATTCCCATTCTTTCGCAAAGTCTTGAAATTTCTTAGAAGACAGCTGTGTTCCATGATCTGATACAATGACATCTGGAATGCCGTGTCATGCGAATTGTTCTTTACAAAAATCAGTTAGGGTCTCAGACGTGCATGACCGAGTCTTTTTCACCTCAAAAAAGGATGAGTAATAGTCAGTCAAAATCATATAGTGATTTGGCCCCTCCTGCAAGAAATCAAAGCCGACCCTCTGTCATGGTCGCTGTGGCGTTTCCTGCAGTATCAGGGGTTCTTTCTTCAAAGCAGTGGCGAATTTCTCGCATGCCCTACAGTTCATGACTAGATCCTTAATATCAGTTTTCATAGTTAGCCAAAAAAATCCATCCTTTGCTCTTCTTAAGCAGGCCTCAACTCCTTGATGATGATATTTTTGATGATCTAAGTGATCTTATTTAATTTATTTTTAAGGGTTTATGAAACATTTTTACCGATCAACTCAAAATTTCGGGAGGGCGGGGGGCTGCAACCCCCTCAGCCTCTCCGTTATATACGCCCATGAAATTAACACTGATTCACAATGATCTATAACAATGCGATACCTACCTTATACAATCTGAAGTATTTAAATTTAACTTCATATTCCTTCTATTTAAAGACTAAAAGGCCAGAAGCATGAGTTTAATGACAACAATTTGAGAACTAGGTATTTATTCACCTACTATACACTTCATATTAAAACATAATGACAACGAAGGTTATAGTGTAGTAAGCAACCGAGCAAATCTTTACTAGTAATAAGGATATAAGACAGGAAATTTCACGGCCCGGAAATATAGGCCACGTCCTTTTCCCTCCAACTGCACCGTCTATTTGAACAGGCTATAGAAATGAAGCATTTTCAATCACCATTTCTATCAAGGCACTGACGTTTAATAGATATATTTTCCGACCAGTGCCGAGGGAAATCTTTACGCCATATTTGCTATACGTACATAGGACTATACATATTTACACGCACACGCATACACATATATAATATTAAACTAGATAAATTATGTTTAATAAATAAATATGTATACCTTGTAGTAATTTAAGCGGAGAAAGGCGTTTGTTAATAATTGCATACGTAAATAAAATAGGAATGCTGGGGGGTGGGGGGTTAAGCTTTTTTAAGGGTTTGACTTCCACAAAACATCCACAAGATCTCTATAAATTGGAAACAAGTTCTCTTTTAATAATCGCAGTTTTTTTTTCTTTTTTTTAACGGCGCATCTACATCTAGGTCATTAGCGCCGACATCCAGGGTGCAGCGAGCCCTGAGATGAGAAAATTCCTGCCGGAGGTGGAAATCGAACCCACCATCTCCCGCTTATGAATACAAGGCGCTAGCCACTAGACCACGGGAGACCCCAATAATCGCAGTTATTGAAATAATATATAATTAGGGTACAACCGTCAAAAAAGGTTCAGAAAGTTTTAAAATATATTCTGTTATTCTTAAACTAGGGAAACGGTGGCTTCATCGCTTGTACTTATTTTATTTTATAAAGGATTGACTGTACTTTACCTGATACTGACTGCAATTGAAGCAGTGCCAACAGCAAGACTCTCCCTCGACGTAAGTCTTCGCTTGGCCTACTTCACAAGGTAGCGAACACACTGATTCTTGTGGACTGCCTTCGGGGAAGAAAACCTCTAAGACACAAAGATCATGAGGAATATATAAGGAAATTATTCAAATGTTCATTGTCTATGTACTCAAATGGTCGTTTTTTTTATCAACCAAATCTAAATCCATTGTTTTAATATACTTTTTAATAATAATAGGTCGTGGGTTCGATTCCCACTAGGGTTGGTGGCTTTTCTTTCGTAAAAAAGAAAAGGCATCAGTCCTATCCTGGCTAGAAAAGGGTGGTAACCTATAGATAACCCGTCCTAAAATTCGTAGTTAATAAAATAAATTTAAATAAATAAATTAATACTAAAAATTAATGCCAACAAAACTGAATATTAAGTTATAAAGCTTCTATTTTATGTGAAAGAGAATGGAGGAAATGAGAGAAGCGTAATTTTTAGGGCGGTTCCTCCCTCCCTCCATAGCACAGCGTAAGGGGTAAAAAATCAAAAATCGTATTTTTGTCTAGACAAGGTAAACTATTGTGTTCAGTTGTTAAAAAACACAAACATAGGAGAAAAAAAGAAATTTTGACTCAAAAAAAAATAATGTATTGTAGTATAAACTTATATAAAATGTATATGGCAACTTACAAACGATATTTGCGAACTTCTAAAAAATATATACAGAACTTTTAGGAATGACAAAACTGATTCATTCTCATAATCATTAGACTTTAAACAAATACTATTCTTTTGATTTACAAGTATAATAAAACGTTTTCTTATTATTTTTTTTTTCTCTGGTTTTGGAGTAAACCTTTCTTAAAGTTGACAAATATGAGTCTGATTAATGAAGGAGCATTTTCAATTAATGTATAGTTGTATTAACATGAGACGTTTTCCTCGTATTGTGTTCTGTGAGATACTTTATGTCTTTGTGTCGGCCCACCAATGCTTCTTCTGATAATTGCCCAATTGGTGTAATGAAAAAGGAAATAACATCAGCTCCAAATAAAAGCAGTTTTTGTAAAGACCCTGGCATATAATACCATGAATAATGATTCAGATATAGATCTTCACCAACAAAGTCTCACTAATTAATTCAGATATTTTGGGCATATTAATTGATTTACCACTAAAAACCAGGTCCAAAATAGTTTCCAAATTGATTAATTATGTTATCTATCCAGTTATTTCGCTACTTAATTTTCGATTACCAAAAAATCTGCGGGCGATATTACCGTTATTAGTGGAAAGAAAAGAAGGTATGGTGCATCCATTAATAAGCCCATGTTCTCTCCCCCCCATTTAAAGACTGAAAAGTCCTTAAAGGTTAGCGGCAAACTCTATTTCGTTCGGAGATTTCGTCGTTACTATGTCCGCAACACGCTGTAGAGTATGACGCTTCCACGAAACTTACTTGAGGTCTTCCACGTGAAGGACCTGCTTGATTATTATCTCATCTGCATATTTCAAAATCGTCTTTGGGAAGATTAATGTTTTCTCAACCAATCCTCGTTTATAATTTTCCTCTAACAGCGATACCACTTTGGTTGAATATCCTGGCAAAACAATCGTACTAATTTCCTTATATTCTCCTTAACGTTATTCCAACATGTAGATAAATTACATTCTTGCACGATTCTATCAAATAAAGCATCGTATCTGGTGTTTGGTTCATTACTGCGCCAGACTTCATATAGTTGTACTTTGGTTATGAAATCTAAAACCGCCAAATCGCTGTAAGAAGCAGCCGAAAGCAGGTAAACTAGGTATCAAAATAATCGTGAAGCAATTTACTATTTATAGTTAAAGTATGAAAAAACCGTTATTTTACGTTTTTTGTAAAATCGCTTCCAAAGTTGAAAAAATTATGAGAATTTCTCACATAACTACAGCAATAGAACATCCCCATTGTTGCACTATTGGCCAAGATTAGTGAATCAAAGAGTCACTTAGGACTGGAACTTGAACAAGTTAAAAGAAGAATGAAAATGTTCAAGTAATAAGATTGGAACAGCCAAAGTATATATTTTCTACCCGAACCAGTTTTAATATTTGTATTTTAGCGAAGTTCCTCCCTATCTCCATAGGGAGAACCCGCTTATGAGGTTGACCTCACGGCGCGATCCGTACGTGCCGACCAGAAACTTTCTCGTTTCAGACCCCATAGATCACGAAAATATAGGTGGTTCAAATTTTTGTGTGTGTATATATATATATATATATATATATATATATATATATGTATATATATATGTGTGTGTGTGTGTGTGTGTTGTTTATTCGGCATCTGTCTCCAGCGGTCTTGCTCCTCCTATCATCGCAATATTTCGCCGGATTTCTCTCCGGCTTCTTCTGGCAGTCACTCATCCTTGGTGGTTGGTAAGGGAATGCTCGTTTTTTTTTTGTTTTTTTTTTTCCCTAAACCCTACTTTAGAAGAAAGAAAAATAAAAAGCATGCAAGAAAGGGCACGATGAAAACGAAAATGAAAGAAAAACGTGCAGAAATGTCCAAGTTTCTGAGAGAAGAAGTCCGAGTTGTGAAAGTCGTCCTCTCGGTCTCCGATAGTATGCGGTCAGTTTGTACGTCTTGTTCAGTTTAACTATGACTGTCAGAACAAAATTGTATTCGTCTGGGTCTATGATGGGACCTATCCGTTGGTAGCGTCTACCGTGTCGAAGGCCGATGGCGACTCCACCGGCTAGTGTATTGTCCATGTCGTGCCTGAGAAGTGTATAGCCTTGAAAGTGTGCGTAACGACCTCTGGTCAGTCGTGTGTCGGTTAGTATGAATACTGTGGGCTGTATTTGTCGTAGAAGTAAGTCCACGTCTTGTAGTTTTGGAGTTAGTCCGTTCGTGTTTAAATTAAGTATCGTGTGTCGATCATTTAGTTATCAGTTTTGTCATGAGTTCGACTAATGTGCGTATCATGGACATCATGTCTGTCATGGTGTTTGTAAGTTGTTCGACCCATGCGGGTGTACTGTCACTAGTGTGTTGTTGTGGTGCGATAGGTGTTGGTAATTTGTAAATAGGTGGTGTAGGTGGGGTGGGCAGCAGGGCTGGTCTCGTGTTTTGTGTGCGTTGGGGAAGTGGTAGTGTTTGTGGTGGTGGTGGAGGGGGAAGTTGAGTGATGTGGCCAGTGAAGGCATTGGAGTAGCTGAAGGCTGGGTCTACTGCTCTGTATGGTCGTGCTGGTGTATTGTTAGCCGGGGGGGCCTACTATTTATTTGTCGAGCTTTTCGGCTCTTCTCAAGAAGGTCGAGCCGGGCTGGTCATGGCCTGTATGAGGCGGGGTGCTCCTCCTGACAGTTAGGGCACTGGAGTGTGTTTGTAATAAGGTCGCAGTCTTTCGACGCGTGTGCTTTACCACAGCGAACACAACGTTCGCGTAAATTGCAATTATTCCGGGTATGGCCAAAGCGCTGACACCGGAAACACTGGGAGGTTGTGTTGTCTCCCTTGTATGGTTTGAAATAGACAATTATTTGATCGATTTTAGGTGAGCGGGATTGAATTTGTGGGTGAAGGTGAGCAAGACAGGGGGGATGGGGGCTCTTGTACCGTCTGTCTGTGTTTTGCTCATACGTTTCACTGATACCAGTTGATCCGTATTGAGCTCCTGCTTGATATTGTCTAGCGGGTGGTCAACATCCAGCCCGAGGAGCACGAATAGTTGTTTTTTGGGAGCCCTTGGGTGTGTATGAGTAAAATTGGGTCTTGTTGTTCGTTAGTTTGTTTTTGATAGTTTGTTAGTTTCGAATGTCTTGAGGTCTTGGGCAAAGATTTTATTACCGCCTTTGCATCGTTGTACGGTATAGTTCTTAATCCCGGCTGTGTTTAGTGTTCTAATGAGTCTTATGTTTCTAAGAGGTTCGAATTTGTTTTGAGTTTTGACCGGGGCGGGGCTGTTGTTGATAGTGGGTGTGGTATTACGGGCCACCTTCCGGTGTTTTTTTGCCCTGTGGTTTGACCAGAGTAAAGATCTCACTGTCAGTGACATCTTCGCTCCCAGAAGAGCTGCTGGTCTCTATGGGTCTCTTAGAGGCCGGAGGGAGGTTGGGAAAATCTTTGGTGTTTTCTATGGCGATACCCTGTTCCATGGGAGACTCGGGGGCCAGGATGTTAAAGAGACGATCCATCTCTTCACTTGTAAAGGTGCGTGTGGCGAGGGCTTGTAGAGTATCCTTGTTGATGTGCTGGTGGTGGGTGGTGGTGTGTCTGATCGTGTCTGGTGAGTGGTATATAGTTGCTCGTGTGAGTACATAGTGGGGTGGCGGGCGTGGAGATAGTAGAGTGGGGGACGATAGAGTGGGGGTACCCTTCTGGAGGGGGCCGCCTGCGGTCGTACCTGTACCGACCGTCAGACGGTTGGGCAAAGCCCCGGAAAGCAGAACCCCTTAACAATTCCCTTGTGGGTCCGGACCCAACGGCTTCTTTAGGGATCCTGGATGTGCCCCTTACTCTCTTCTTCTGCGACTCCTGCTGGTCCTGGCTGCTACACTAGGCGCTTCTGATCTTTCGAGCCTACTGACCGAGCGGGTGCTCGGGGCCTAACTTCTTGAGTAGCTGGTCCTGCTGGAGGTGGCTGGAGAGCTGCCGGCAAATGGACAAGAGCTGCGACGAGGTAGAAGAGTTCCAAGCAAACAAAGCGATGTGATCAGCACAGAAGTTCATGGAGAAGTGATGAGCTCGTCAGCGGTTTGGGCCCTTCTTATCCTTCTTGGTCGGAGACTATGCGAGCCAATCAACTGGGGAGGCTCTGGGCCAATCGGGTTCCGTCTGTCTATGCTAACTTCCTCGGTCATCCGTTCGGGGCGCTGGTGGTCCTGTATGAGTGGATTATCTCCAGTCTTCTTCAGGATGGCCCGCCAGGTGTTGGGGAGGATGAGTCCTTCTTCTCTATTGAAGTTGGCTGGATTTTTGTGGATCTCAATTGCCTCTCTGATGAGTCTCCTGTTCAGCGTGTCTTCCTTAGCCAGGGTCTTGGCTTGATCAAACAGGACTTGTCTGGGGCACTCTTCTCCATGTGTTGCCACCGCAGAAGCTTTGGTGCGTCCCAGCCTGTAGTCTGCAGCGTGTTGCGCGATCCGAGAGGCTACCTTCTTCCCTGTCTGTCCTATATACACTTTCCCGCAGTCACATGGTAGAAGATATACACCCTGGTCTTGCAACCGCTGCTTGTCCTTGCTTTTGCTCAGCCAATCCCCGATTTTGTTCAGAAGCTTGTAGGCGACATCCATCTCCAGTTTCCTAAATAGTCTGCCTAGCTTCTCGCTGACCCCGCTGACATACGGTAGGGTAATTCTGCTTCTGGTTTGTGTTTCCCTTCGGTTACTCTCATCACGGTGGCGTTTTTCCACCATCCTTATCGTTCGGGCCAACTTCTTCCTGTCGTATCCATTCCCGGCTAAGTCATCCGTCAGTTGACTGAGTTCTGATCTTAGGAGTTACTGGTTACTGCACAGAGTTATAGCTCTGTGTGCCAGTGTCTTAACCACTCCCATTTTTTGTGCCTTGTGGTGGTGAGAATCGGCGTGGACGTATCTTCCTGTGGCCGTGGATTTTCTGTATACAGTGTGCTCCAGTTCACCGTTGGTTCCTTTTATGATCAGGAGGTCCAGGAAAGGCAATCTGCCGTCCTTCTCTTCTTCGACGGTAAATCTGATGGCCGGGTGCAAAATGTTCATGCGCTGGAGGAATTTTTTGAGTTCCTCTGCACCTTGCTGTCAGATTGCGAAGACATCGTCCACGTATCGTAGCCAAAGCTTCGGTTTGTGTTCGCTGCCCTCGATCAGTCGCCTTTCGAAGTCCTCCATGAAAATGTCAGCCACAACTGGCGATAGGGGGCTGCCCATGGCCACTCCATCCTTCTGCTTATAGATGATTCCCTTGTACTGGAAGTAGCAGGAAGTTAGAACTAGTTCAGCTAGTTCCATCATCCCTCCCTCCAGGAATTCATTGTCCTTGATGATCTGGGTAGCATCTTTAGCTGGTGAAGAGGGACTCCACATCAAAGCTCACCGTAAGGTCTCCTTCTTCGAGCTTAGTGTTTTTTAGGATTTCCACCAAATGAATCGAATTTCATACTGCCGAAAAGGACTGGCCTGTGTAAGGTTTCAGAGCTTTTTCCAGCACCTTGCTGGCTCTGTACGTGGGCGCTCCAATCATTGAGCCTATAGGCGTGATCGCGCAACACGCTGCAGACTACAGGCTGGGACGCACCAAAACTTCTGTGGTGGCAACACATGGAGAAGGTTGCCCCAGACAAGGCCTGTTTGATCAAGCCAAGACCCTGGCTAAGGAAGACACGCTGAACTGGAGACTCATCAGAGAGGCAATTGAGATCCACAAAAATCCAGCCAACTTCAATAGAGAAGAAGGACTCATCCTCTGCAACACCAGGCGGGCCATCCTGAAGAAGACTGGAGATAATCCACTCATACAGGACCACCAGCGCCCCGAACGGACGACCGAGGACGTTAGCATAGACAGACGGAACCCGATTGGCCCAGAGCCTCCCCAGTTCATCGCGTAGTCTCTGACCAAGAAGGATAAGAAGGGCCCAAACCGCTGACGTTCTTAACATAGGAAAACGAATAAAACCATTTTTAAGGCAATATCTGTAACCGTTTTTGAGAAAAGTGGAATCAATGTTTTCGCATGTCATTATTTTATTGTGGGTACTTAAAATCGCGGGATTCAATTGAAATGTTTTCTACATCTTGGAAATTAATCCCAACTGAGATGTTTAAATTTTGGTTGTATTTGGAGTTAAGGAAGTATGCGAAAAAAAAATTTATTAATAGACATGGAAAGTTTTCGGATCTTCATTCGTAAATATCTTGATAACGGCTGGGAAATCGTGGCAAGTGGAAGGCAACCATTCGAATGCTTACTAAATTCTCTACAAAAAAAGGTTCTGAAGCATTATTCGATTGGACAACTTCAATCAGAGATATAAGCGCTTAAAACTTAAAAAGTGTTTGTTTTGTTGTTTTGAAAGGGTTTTTCTATTTTTTTTATCTCACTTTTTAATTGGTTGTTTTTTGTTTTAAATTGCATTATCAGTAAAATTAGTATTGTAGTAAAATAAGCTAAGAAACGGTAAAAGGTATAGGTAATACGTTTAGAATAGCTGTGGAAATCAAGATGGCTGTGGCTAACCATGATGGCGTATACATAGGTTTGTTTTGAATTCTCCTATCTATATAACCTTCCTCCTGCTGCAACTGAAGTTATTATTATTTCTTATTTTATAGAACGATTTAACCCACGAGAGAATGAACATTTATTTGCCATGAAGCACATATTTACAGTTGATTATTACAGTGAAACGAATTTGCTAGTAAAACAAGGAGCTTAAAATGACAACGAATTTTCGGTTGTTTGGAATAGAGCCTGCTGAGCAGTATTCGTAGAGTGAGTACGTTTTTAGTACATAATTGTATTGACTTATTCAGCCTTCCTCAAGAATGAGGATTAAGAATTATCCGCTTCTGTGTAAGTTGGCTAATGTCAGTTTCCTGTTATTTGTGATGCCTAATCTACTCCACTTCTTCAAGATATACGGAACCGCGCTAAGATGACGCAGTTCCAGGGAATCGGACTTTTTTATCAATAGTTCAAATTAATCCTTAGCTTTTAGCTTTTGTTTTTATATTCTAATTTTGATGTTTTCTTTCTGTTCTAAGATTCTAATTTTAATATTAACCTCCAAAATGTTTTTTTTTTTCAAACTTATTTTTTCCTTTTTTTGAATAGGGCTGACCTTATGACGCAATCCGGAAGTGTGGAAATTTTACGTTACAGAACCCCTAGAGAACGAAAATAACGGTGGTTCAAATATATATATATATATATATATATATATATATATATATATATATATATATATATATATTTGTCTGTTCGCTCTCTAGGTCCCAGACGAATGGTCTGATTTTGATGAAATTTGGTTCAAAAATCTATCGTCTAATTCGAAAGGTTAAGTTCGTTAACCAGGGGAATCCGTCCACCTGACCCATGGTTTTTTGGAGCGAAATTCGCGCGAAAAAATAGTTGCGCTTACCTTACTTCATGTGCTTGAAAGTACTCGTATTATAGGTTAATTGGCCTAGAAAAACGAATGGAACCATTTTTAAGGCGATCGCTTTAACCGTTTTCGAGAAAAGTGGCAAAATAGTTGTTGAATCAAGTTTATGTTTTGGATACTTAGAATCATCGGATTCAGTTAAAATATTTTCTGAATGTTTGAAATTCATATAAACAAGGATGTTTAACTAACTTAAGTATTAGAATAAAATATTTTATTTATAGACATGAGAGGTTTTAGGAACTTCGTA
The DNA here is from genome assembly GCA_946811695.1 of Gonocerus acuteangulatus. NCBI lineage: Eukaryota > Metazoa > Arthropoda > Insecta > Hemiptera > Coreidae > Gonocerus > Gonocerus acuteangulatus. Next base: position 83,569,506 of record OX328123.1, read on the forward strand.
TATTTTCCTTAATATCTCGAAAACGGTTGGAAATATTGGCAAGCGGAAGGTTACCATTCGAAAGCATACTAACTGCTCTACAAAAAAGATTCTGAAGCAATTTTCGATTAGGCGATGTCAATCGGAGAAATGAAACTTCAAATGTGTTTGTTTTGTTCTTTTGAACGGGTTTTTGTCTTTTTTGAATCACTTTTTAATTTATTTTTTTAATTGCATTTATCTGTAAAATTAGTATTTTAGTAAATGAAAATAAGAAACAGTAAGCAGTGTGTTTTTTGAGGGAAACTTGGCAAGTCAAGGGAGTCATTTTTCTATCAGGTAGAGGCGAGGGTCTGGGCGGACCCTTACAACCGTGACCTATTTGAGGTCATAAATTATTTCATGAAAGGTCTAATCAAAATTATAACTATCACTTTTTAAACTTTTCAAAATGATAAGAGCGGAACCGCACTAAGATGATGCAGTTCCTGCGATTCGGACATTTTTTTATTTAGTGAAGTTTCTACTCTTTTTCCTATTAACTCATAAATTACTATTTATTTAAATTTTAACGTCCAGTATAATTAACTCAGAATTCTAGGACGGGTTATCTATAGGTTGCCACCATTTTCTAGCCAGGATAGGCTGTTGCCTTCTAAGTGCTCACGTCCACCAGGCCTCCAACTCATAAATTAAAGATCGCAAATAGAGATAATTTATTTCAATATATTTGTTAAAAATATAAGCTTAGGTACATATACATATGTAAATGTTGTCAAAGATTCTTACTTGTACTAAAAATTCCACTCGGTTATTTGGATGAATATATGAAGTTATGGCTTGAATAAAGAGGAGTAAATGTTTTATAACAAAAGTCTTACGAGTGTGCATATAAGTAAGTATAGCCCAACGAAATTACCATCATGATGTGCTAAGGGTAATATTTCGAGCTTTTTGTACTCGGCTTCTTTGTGTCGGCGGTACCTACTAAAGATTTTACGAATAGGATAAAACTACATTAAATATGCATACATATACTAAGGGAATCCCGCGTAGGAATGACGGTCTTATAAAATATAAATAAATGTTTTACGAACATTATGATTGTAATGTTATGGGAGTACAATTTTATGAAATCGCTTCAAACATTTACTTGAATGAATTCAGAAATTACCATAAAATGAATGGCTCAGCTGAAGTTACCACCTCTCCGACTATGAAGTACTTGGGCCGCTTTCTAAAATAATAATAAATAAGTGGATAAAATTCCATTGAAAGGAAATTAAATATTTACCAATATATTGACAATTTTTATTTCATAAAAATAATAATAAATTCATAAACCTGCATCAATTTCTAAGCAACGCTATAATAGATATTACAGCTATCAAAGAGGAATTCAAATCTTAAAAAAATTAGTTTCAGAATAAATTGTTTTAATTATGTTTATTCTGGCCCTCTTTTCTTTCTAGAAACAATTTAGAATTCTGAATATCCATTAAACAACTAACATATTCCTCGGCCCAGTTAAAAGCAGTACTCATTTGAAGCCTTTCTTAAGTGTTTTTTTTTTTTTTTTTTTTTTTTTTTTTTTTTTTTTTTTTTTTAAAAGGACATTTTTAATATAATTAATTAAATTTAGTAACTAACCTTGCCGTGTAGTGGAGGAAATAGGCGGTCATTGAATTAAACATACTTTTATTTTTAAACTATAGAAAAATTAACCTTGGCGCTGAGAGACTACAGCAATCATTAGTTTTTATAAGAGCAGTCCCCTGCTGGTACGCAGAATATAATTAGCTCAAAATTATAGAAGAATGATCTCTTAATCTCCTATATTATAAAGAACTCATCATGAAATAAATTTAAAAATAAGGGAAACATTCTTGTCAGTTTTTGGTAATATTCCCTAAAGAAAATAAGCAACGAGGAAAATTTCCCCAGATGAGGCGTCATTAGAAATAATCCTCTGTAATTGAACCTAACCCCAACCTCATCCCAACTAATTACACTGCCAAAATTAATATTTTATTTCATTCCTTAGATTTTTTATAACGTTAGTATTTCACTACCGCATTATGGATATACCAATAACTGCAATAACATTTAAAATCAAGAAATAAATGTTTTAGTGTGTTTCCTCCCTCCATCCATAGAGAGGAAACCCGTTTGTGAGGTTCATCTCATGACGCAATCCGGAAGTGGTGCCTAGAAAATTTCAAGTTTCAGAACCCATAGATGACGACATATATATCTTAGTTCGCTCTCTCACAAGCGCTTAAATATGTACCAATTTTGATTAAATTTGGTACATATGTCTATGGTCTAATTTGAATGGTCAGTTCAGGAGAATCCGTCCACCGGAACACGGGGTTTGGGGCGAAATTCATGGGAAAAATCGTAGCGCCTACGTTTTCGCGTTAATATCCCTGCAGGTTTCCTTTTTATAGGTTTTCTAACGTAGGAAACCGATTGAAACCATTTTCGATATCTGAAACCGTTTACGAGAAAACTTTATACAACTAATTTTCCTAACCAATATTCGGTTTGTGTGTTTTGAAACACAATTGATCAAGTTTATTTTGTTGAAATTGTTTCTAATATTTGTCATTCATCTAAACTAGGATATTTCTATATCGGTTGCGTACGGAGTTAAGAAAATATTAGGAAAACAAATATTAATAGACGTGAAAGCTTTCGGAATATTCGTATATTTTCTTATACATATACCACAAAAACAATAAGGAAATCGTGGTAAGTGTTATCGCACAGTTATGGGAAAATTCATATACGGTTTGAAGACATGATTAATGAAATCACGAAAATGAAGGCATCTAAAAGATATTTACGTGTTCTGTAGGTCATTCTCCCACCTGGCTGTTAAATGTTCTGTTGCCTAGGCAACTTATTAAAGAAGGAAATTTAACAAATAGACTTCGGGGGTTAGGAAATCGGCCGAGTATCTGAGCAAAGGAAATTTTAAGATTGGGAAGAATAGTGTTTTTGGTAGTGTAATGGAGAGCATTAAGTATTTCAAAGGCAAATGTTTACCTGGAGAGATTGCGTTCTTGGGATCTACTATACTTGCGGCTTACAACTTCTCAAGAACCCTACTTGACTCGAGGCTCTCGCTTTCGAGGGAAAGTTGTGAGTGTTTGTTGAATGTAAGGAGTTTGTACCGTTCATTAGCTGAATGCTTCTTAGTATTTAGGGGGAAAGGTTCTCCGGATCTCGATAAGGATTGTGGTTGAGAACATTTGTTACGGTGTGAGTTAAAATCTACTATACATTTGTCAAATACTACTCACTGACTGACTGGCCTATCATCGCCCAGCCCAAACCGCTTGACAGAAAAATTTGAAATTTTGCATGGAAACTCCCTATAGAACGTAGACACTCATTAAGAAAGGATTTTTTGATATCCGAATTTTTAGGTATTTATAGAGGGGTTTGAAGTTTTAGTTGGTTAGAGCAGGCAAGCCAAGGCACATGCGTTGCTAGGACGATAACGGAACATCTGTTACCGTACTGTATCCATTTCATAGTATTATTTTTAATTGAGGTTATTTACAACTATGATGGCAGTCCTTGAATTACTAGAAATAAACGGTGATTATGTCCATTATAGAGTTTACGCCATGGTGATAGTTCATGCGAGGTAATAATATCACGAACCACTTGACACAAAAATTTGAAATTTTGCACGGACAATCCGTTTAGAATGCTAAGAAAGGTTTTTTTGATATTTAAATGTTTATGTACTTTTAGGAGGGTTTGAATTATTAAGAAGTTCCTCATCGGCTCAAAAATGGTACGATTTTGATGACATGTGGTACAAAATCTTTCTTCTCATTTGAAAGGTCAAGTTCATTAACCATCTCAATCCGTTTACTGAAACATGGTTTTTGGAGCAAAATTTGCGCGAAAAAATCGGAACGCTTACATTTTCGAGTCGATATGCTTGCAGTTACTCGTTATATAGGTTCCTTAACGTAGGAAAACGAATGAGCCATTTTTAATGCGATTTATGTAACCGTTACGAGAAATACTTTTCCAAACTAATTTTCTGTTTGAGTATTCAGAAACGATGATTGGTTCCCTCGAAAATTGTACCAGGTATTTGACATTCATCTAATCTAGGATATTTAAACTGTGGTATCGTTCGGCTATTCGAAAGGTTACTAAATTTTTCTACAAAAAAGATTCTGTTGTAATGTTCAGTGGGGCGATGTCAATCGAAGAGATAAGTGCTTAAAACTTCAAAGTTTTTATTTTTATTCTTTTCAACGTTTATTTGTCTCTGTTGACCTAACTTTTTAAGTGATTGTAGTATACTTTTTTTTTACTCCCCAACGAAAACAAGTAGGGTTACCACCACATGGTGTTTCCTGGGTATCTTTAAAGTCCGTACAATAATAAGCTGTAAATAATTATGTAGTCGCGTTAATTGTGATCATACCTTATTTAACGCAATATAAAAACTACTTATCTGCCGTGGTGAAGCAAGGGTAGTCAGCTAGTTTACTATATATTTGTCAAATACCACTCACTCACTGACCTGTCACCGCTCAGCCCAAACTACTTGAAAGACAAATTTTGCATAGACACTCCCTTTAGGATGTAAATACTCGCTAAGATGTTTTTAAAATAAAATGAAATTGAAATTTTTAATTATTTTTAGAGGGGTTTGAATGTTCCAGTAGGTTTTAAAGAGAGCCATGCCTGCATGTCGTGCATGCCAAGACGTCATGCGTTGCTAGGACGATAACAGGTCAGCTGTACTGTATCTATTTCATAATATTATTTGTATTTGCAGTTCATTTCAATTATGATAGCAGACCTTGAATTACTAGAAATAAACTGCGATTTTGACCGTCATAGAGTTTTCTATGTGTTCTTTTTTGTCATTAAAAAAAAAAAAATCTGGCTTCTTTGCGAGTTTTACATTAGCAAAAATAGTTTATCAATATAAGTCTTAAAGAAAAGATCAAGAAGCTTGAAAACATAATAATAACTGTTTCTTTTCATAGCTTTCTGAAGGCTATGTGAAAGCCCGTCGGACTTTTCAAACTTTATGTCACCAATAAAACCATTATAAGATCAGAGTACTTAAGCAACTCCCCAAAGTAAAGGAATATAAAGAAAAGCAAGAGACATTTTGCCAGATGTGTGCTCGTTGGAGCAGAGACGAATGACGTCACAACGTGCCTTTCCTTCCCAAAAGACTTAAATACTCGAGGGATTTCCTCAACCAGATACGCGTTAGATGTATATATGTAGTTTATCTGTCTAAGAATCTTTCACTTATAACCGTGAATCATTTACACTCTTTTCAAATAAACTTGTTTCTAAATATAATCGCATAACATATATTAATTCAATGAAAATAGGCTCTTTTCAAGGAATAGCGTAGCAGGACGCATTATGCTATAGGAAAGAAATAACTGCGGTATAAGTTCCTTTTAGCAAGGGAGTTGGAATCAAAATAATTTATTTCACTATCCTGTGTTCATGACAGTGAAATATATTATTAGTCACTGGAAGAGTGTTTTAATAGCGTATTAATCTTCGGAACGAAAGAACAACAAGACGCAAATGTAATTTAAATTACTAAAGATATATTGTTACTAAAAGTCAGGTCAAATCTGACGATGCTAATATTTATACAGGGTGGCCTGCATTGAGATGTCTTTAAGGGATTTATTCTGCACGTCATTTGTAGTTAAATGCCGTTCTATCTGAACATGTAGCAGAACTGCCCAAATTTTTGTATATTTTCAAAACTACTGTTTTTTGTTTATGAAAAACTGTGTTTTAACGACCACATTTTTAGAACATTTCTAAAACAACCAGATACCGTTTTAAAGATTATTAAATAATACTACTTTTGAGGCGGAGGCAATCCTCTAGTCTACAAATAGCTGATTAAGAAAAGATTGAATAATTTAAGAAAACACTAATATCAATAGTTTACATCTATATGGTTTTTAGTATAGCTCTTGACATGAATTTGGATTATAAAAATGTGATCATAATTTATGTTACATTAACCAGAAATCCAGAAAACGCTGTTTTTCATAAAAAAAAAAAAGTTTTGAAAATAGACATAAGTTTGAGTAACTCTGCTACAAATTCAAATAGATCGCTCATTTTTGCGCCATTTTACTACAAATGATGTGTATAATAAATCCCAACAGTTATGACATATAAATGCGGGACACCCTGTATAGTGGAAGTTATTTGGAGATAATATTTAGACATACTATAAAAATGTAATACACTGTTTAGCCTGTCAATAGCTCGTCATTGTTCCTTCTTTTATTTAAATTAATTTGTGCATTAATTATTTATGAATTAATATATAATATCATAAATTCATTGATATTTATTCTTCTATCTGAAAATTCTAAATGTTATTGGGCTCCCGTTTTAATGTAGACCTTAAAATATAAATAAAATAACATGAATAATAATACCATTGATGAATGAGTAGATACGCTTATGTCCTAGATACAGGATACTCCGTAAAAATAAATAAGATTTTTAAATTATTAGGGGGTTTATTCCCGGCCAAAGGAGAGTCAAAATACGCTACTTTGTTAATTTAAACTGGTAATTTTAATTGAGTGCAAACAGACACACACACTATAAATTATATATATATATATATATATATATATATATATATATATATATAGATGACTACAATATATATAAATTATTTAATCATTGTTATATGCATATATACATATTAGTATCTACTATTAAAGAAAAAAATAATATTTTATTAGCTATCTGTGTTAATCTTTGAAGACGCCTGGCTTCTTGAGACTTCACTATTCCCTGTTTGCCATAAATTCCATGCCTTCTTGGTTTATTTAACATCAGTAGCTCGACGTTGACAGAATCTGAAGTATTCAACATTTCCTCTTTGTTGACATTGTAAGGTTAAAGGACAAGAATCTATTGACACTTTAAATTATATTGTATGTTTAAGTCTTTATTTGGGTTTCCTTCTAAATCCGAAATAATTTGAAGACAAGTCACATATTTTTTCCTATCCTGCGGATTCTACTTTGATTTCCTTTTGATTAAATTTTGTTTGGAATTAATTGTATGCTTAATTTAATAGGAACATAAATGAATCGTTAAGTTACTTGCTGATTAACAAAAAAAAAAAAAACAACCAAAAACTTAAACTACACCACATTATTCAAGTAAGGCCATAAATACTAAAGAATAAACGTATATATATATATATATATATATATATATATATATATATATATATATATATGTACATATATTAGAACGAAATCAAATTATTAGCGTGTTTCATCCCACTCTGACGGAGAAAAATTAATATTACCTGATTTATAGATGAATGAATGGTTTAATCAAATTAAGTTATATTATTTTTTTAAATGTCGGTACTGAATACGGTCGACCGTAACACAATTCCTTAATTGATAACATAAAAGTACTTAATATTTGAAGTTTTTAATTATTACTATCGATTTGTTCCTTTTTAAAATATACGAAAACTACCTTTCATGCATAAACCTATGTATATAACTTAAGCGCCTATGTACATTACTAATAAGATGTTCACACACTCAATAACACTTATGATACACGAATTTTTGAAGTGGATTTATACATCTTCGTTTCTTCTTCTATAAACAGAACGATTTGATGTGTGTGTTTACTTATTCTGTAGATACATTTTCGATTTAATATTTTATTACGTAAGACAAATGTTAACTTATGAAAGGTAGAAGAGTATACTTAAAAATGTTATTAATTGATCTCGCTAAGCTGAGGTACGTGGTACTTACCAGTTTTTCTCAGTGTTAGGGTCCCTTCGACGTACTCCCCTACATGAACCCACTGGTACTGCCCTGAAGGTACTTTCTTGAAGTGCACAATATTGTACCTTGCAGGCCCGTCTCCGTTTGAATCGAAGTGGAACTTATCTCCCGATAACCCTGTAATCATATCAAATGGTAAATAAATCGATATGTAGGTAGGTAGAATTCTTCGATCTTTTTTTCCTGTGGAAGAATTCATGTTTGAACGTTTCTTTAATTAATGGCACCAATGTAATAACATTTTATTATGTTTTTCCTATTTTCTTCCTATGCTAATATTTACTTTTTATTACAATTTTTCGATTAGAATAACTATTAGCACTAGGATATTTAATGGTGCCCGCTCTTTTTCTCCGAGGTGTGTGCAAAGTTTTCATTTAACCTATTCCTTAAGGCATTTCATTGAACTTATCCCAGGCTACGCGAATCTGCATCGGCATCATTATGATAGTAGCTAAACAAAAACAGTACATGCTCATCCAGTTGTGCCCTGTCTCTCCTTCTCGCTAAATATATATATATATATATATATATATTCCACTTTTTCTTGTTTCTTTTTCTGGCAGGGGGTCGATAAAGTAGTACACGCTTTTTTCACTTTAACTACTTTATTTTGTATGTTTCGCCCGACATGTTTCCTGCCTTTTCGCACCTCTTCAGGGGCTTTCCTATTCAACAATAATTTTTGTAAATCTTAAACTTATAATTATATATCTTTTTAGTGTGTTCCTTTCTTTATTTAAAATGTCAACGTCCCTAAAGTTAAAGTTATATTTTAAAGTTAGTGCGTGTTCTGTCAATGTTGTCCTGTTTTCGTTTGTGTCTATGCTTTTTGTGTGTTGCACAATTCTCTTTTGCAAAAGCTGTGCCGATTCCCCAATGTAGCATGCGTTGCAATCGTTACATCGAATTTTGTATATATTGTTCTTTGTACTTGTTGGTTTAATTTTGTCCTTAATATTGCTAAAACTAAAAGTGTGAAAACTAGTTAAAGTGAAAAAGCGTGTACTACTTTATCGACCCCCTGCCAGAAAAATAAACAAGAAAAAGTGGAAAAAAGGTTTCGGGTCATCATTCACAAGAATTAATATGAATTACTCCGCGGCAGAAGATTGGAGGGACGAAGGGTTCTATTTAGAAATTCTAAATATGAACCTGGATTCTTTTTTAATGAAACAAATTTATGAACTGCACAACATTGTTAAAAAAATAGTTAAGATTAGATTAAGGTTGCAATTTTTAAAAACATGTAAAAAAATAAAATTCCTTCCAAATTTTATAGAAAATAAAACTAAAAAGGTTTATGAAATATTTAAAGTTAATTTTAGTGGATATAGGAAATTTATGAATGTAGTAAATAACTTTAAATATAAAATTTTGGATCTGGAAATATCTAGAAATTACACCTTACTGGAGAAAACGATTAAAAAAGAAGGTTTATGTAAAAGTTCTCTCGTCGCCAAAATAGAATGTTCAAAAATTAGGCAAGTGCTGGATACATATTTTAAACTCTATAAGAAACGAATAAATTTACAATTTGGCAAAAATTACCACAAAAAAAGTATAGTATTTTAAAAAAACATAAAGGCCCTTATTATCATGACGAACGGTTAACGGACATTAGTACGAACAGTAACTGGATTGTTAACTTGTCAGAGAAAAGTTTTTCTCAAGAGGTTAAACAATTTTTAACGTTAAGTTGTAAATTTAATATCTTAAAACCCATTACTGCAACAGATAGGATTAATACGATAACGGACGTAGAATACATGCTTGACAACCTGGACACTACAAAGAAGGAAAAGAATAAAATCAGACAAAAAAGTGTAAATTTATTAAACAAAAACGAAAAGGCGATTTACTTTAAAAACATTCCTGACCATACAGACATTTTACTAGCTGAAAAATTAAATCACTATGAAAGACTTACTAGGAAGTTTAAAAAAGACAATCCCGATGTTTTAACCCTTTCCGTACCGTGGACTGCTCCAGCAGTCGAGAGCTGTAAATATTTATTAACTGTAAATATTTATAATTATGCTTTTGTTTTTGTAACTAAATTTTATACATAAAAAAAAAAAAATTAACTCCGCCGGTGTACAAAGTCACGGATCAAAAATGAAGACGGAAAATTTATTTGCCGTAGTTATTGAGTATTTAATTCCCTTGCTAATTATTCATAAAAAAACAAAAACAAATGGTAACTGAAAAAAACCTTCTTTTTTTTACTCGAATATAATATAGCTTTTTTATTACTTATTTTTAAAGAAAGTTATTCAAGTTAAAATAATTATAGACACGCCAAACATAAATAAAAATTAATAATCATTGTAACCAAAATAAAAATAAAAATTATAAAAGACGAGTTTTACTATGGCGAGGAGATCGCTGAAAGTCGAGGCGCTGTGACCGAGAGTGGGAAAAGTATCCCGTACAGGGGGACCAATGCTGGCTGCCAGTATCCCGTACAGCAGAACACATCTCCTCGCGGCTCGTTGCGTACGGAAAGGGTTAATAATAAAAGCTGACAAATCAAACAAGACAGTTTTAATCGACAGATATACGTAGAATCTTAAAATGGAAAACATACTGAATGATAAAAGCGTGTTTAAGCAAATTGATTACAATCCAACTACTAGTATAAAAAATAAAGTTATTAAATATTTGGACAAGTTAGTACACAAACGCTATTTAAATAAATTTGACAAAACCAAATTAGTTAATCATAATTGTTTGACTCCCTTAATTTATGGACTTATTAAATTGCACGAAACAGATATGCCTTTACGACCGATTATCAGTGGCTGCGAATCCCCAATACAAAAATTAGCAAAAATGTTAGCAAACGATTTAAAACCATTTAGTGAAGATAACCCTTTCGATATTATCAATGCGACGCATCTTATTGACAATTTAAAGAATACTAAGATTTTACCAGGTTTTAAATTACTTTCATTTGACGTGGTTAACATGTTTCCAAACATTCCGGTAGATTTGGCAATAAAAATTATAAGTAATAATTGGACGCAGGAAGAAGTTTATGTTGAAACCGTTCCGCTGAAGGAATCAGTTTATGTTGTAAATTCGGGTACTTTCAATTCAATAAAAAGATAGATAAGCAACTGTACGGAATTCAGATGGGAAACCCGCCCTCAATTGCTGTTAGTGGAATAGTGATGAATTGGATTCTTAATAAAATAATTACGGAGGTTCCAATTAAGATTCAATTTTTGTATAGATATGTAGACGATCTTATTTTATGTGTAAAGGAGGAGGAAGTGAATAAGCTTTTAGAAACTTTTAACAACAAATATAATAATATACAATTTACCAAAGAGTTGGAAGCTGATAAAAGATTAAACTTTTTAGACATGGAACTAATCAGAAATGAGGATAATTTTATTGAATATAAACGGAAAACAAAGACGTATCATTCAACAAGAATGATTAATTTTTATTCCAATCACCCACTTAATTTCAAAAAGAATATTTTATACAATTGGACATTATCAGCTTTGTACAGAACTTCCTCTAAGTATTTTTGCGAAATAAAAAATAAATTGCGAAAAATGTTTAAAGAAAACAACTATCCTAGAGCATTAATAGAGCAGCAAATAAAAAGGGCAGAGAAACGTATATTGTACACAAAAAGAAGAAGAAGAAGAAGAGATTTTTATTTACAAATTGAATATACAATATGTACATTGAGTTTTACATGTTATTATATATGTTACATGTTATTTTGTTTATTGTCTAACTAAATACACAATGAGTATTGTTGAAAGTTTGGGAAAAATTATACAAAAACCCAAGCAAAATACGACTATTATGAATACAACTGATAATTATTAACTTATATTAAATGAGATCAGGTGTCCAGAAGTATATGGTTGGTCCGTCTGTGGGTGTATCGTCTGAGGGTTTCTTTGTTGTAATTACCTATTTCAGCTATTAATGGATTGTCTGATAGTTGTGCTGAATGAAAGAATTTAGTCGTGAGTGTGTGTACATAGTTTGTGATTGTACACAAAAAGACCAACTGAACTTCCGAATAAGCAAGACAAATATAAACCTGAAATGTTTAGCATATCTGACGACTTTTTTAATGACATAGAATGCAAAAGGAAAAGAAAATATTCTAATACCATCATAGAATCAATGCCGCCTAAAAAAGTTAAATTAGTTTCAGATTTGCTTAATAAAGATACTGAAAATAAAAACAAGCGCAAATGAGATCAAAACGATAATCCTCCTGAATCACAGAAAAAGCAAAAGTTATTACAGACAAGTATTAAAAAATTCGTTATGAAAAATACGAATTTAAATAAGCAAATAGCTTTGAATGAGCATTTATTTCTACAAAAGAGAAAACAGATATTAACAAAAGCAAATGACAAAGATTTGAATGAAATAAATCGATATTTTACTTGTCATTACCATCCTTCAATAGCCAATAGACTTAAACAAATATTTAAAGACGTAGGGAAAATAAGTTGGAAATATGGTAACAAAATAGTTTTAGCAATATTAAGGACAAAATTAAACCAACAAGTACAAATAACAATATACACAAAATTCGATGTAACGATTGCAACGCATGCTACATTGGGGAATCGGCACAGCTTTTGCAAATGAGAATTGTGCAACACGCAAAAAGCACACAAACGAAAACAGGACAACATTGACAGAACACGCACTAACTTTAAAACATAACTTTAACTTTAGGGACGTTGACATTTTAAATAAAGAAAGGAACACACTAAAAAGAAAAATCAAAGAAAATATCTATATAATTAAAAATTCAAACACCGCTATAAATAAAAAAACAGATTTAAAGAATGTGTACCAAATTTTTCACAGTATTATAAATTAAATCTCACGAAAACCTTTTTACCAATAATCGATACCATTGAAATAGCTAAAAAATCTATACAAACCAGCCATATTCATTACCACAGATGACTTTTCAGTATTACGCCTGACTCAAGCTAGACAACACGACGAGAGGACTTCCTGATAAGGTAGGATTAAGATTAAGATAAAATATTATATGTTCATATGTAAATTTATTTAAGGAAAGGATAGATATATAGTAGTATACAAAAATTATAAGTTTAAGATTTACAAACATTATTGTTGAATAGGAAAGCCCCTGAAGAGGTGCGAAAAGGCACGAAACATGTCGGGCGAAACATACAAAATAAAGTAGTTAAAGTGAAAAAAGCGTGTACTACTTTATCGACCCCCTGCCAGAAAAAGAAACAAGAAAAAGTGGAAAAAATGTTTCGGGTCATCATTCACAAGAATTAATATATATATATATATATATATATATATATATATATATATATATATATATATATTGCGCATTTTAAATGAACTTATAGGATATTTTATGTTATTATATTAATTGTAGGGCTCAGTGCCAAAGGTGACTAACCCACATTTTTAACAAATTTGAGTTATTCACTTTTCCTGAAAGAGAATTTAAGTTTTATAATTGATAGAAATGCCCAGCCTTTACACCTCATTGATTAGTACTGACTTCTGTTAGTTTGTTTTGGAACTTACTGCAAAGCTATATCTTGTTAGAGGCAGACTTGACCAACCCACACTAGGTATGGCTTTGTTAATGGTAAGCAACAACATGAGTGATATAGTTGAAGCTTCTGAAGTTCCTGTGTACATGGGCGTATATAAGTAGGGGCTGAGGGGGCTGCAGCCCCCCCCGAAATTTTGAGTTGATGATAAAAACTTGTCGTAAAACCCTTAAAAATAAATTAAATAAGATCACTTAGCTCATAAAAAATATTTTTTTCAAGTGTAATTGCGTTTTACTTGGTTAAAACTATTCCAAGTTCTAAATTGTTAGTATTCCATATCCCGGAAATGGCCTGAGCCCCCCCCGAGATTTTCCCAGCCCCTCCCGAAATTATTTTCTATATACGCCCATGCCTGTGAATGAACCATCAAGGAAGGCGTGTTCATGAAGCACGTTTGTGGAGGACAAAATCGCAATATTAAGATTGCACCGTTCCTGTCCCACATACTACAGAACTCACCTAATCTGGAAATCATTGTTTTGTTAAATTATTGATTCATAATCATAGAAATCTAAAGAACAATAATTTTTCATTAATTATTAATCTCCGGATTTGTGACCACTATTGTTTAAGTGTACGTTATTTTTTATTCATGTAAGAGCCAAGCATGACTATACTTTTTGTTTTTCATTATCATGTCTAATTATAAACTTTTTATTATGGTATATTCATAAGAATTTTGTGTATCTAGTGAATTAAGACGAGTTAAAATCTTTTCTGTCGCGAACACCAATTTTTTCCAAAGTCTTCTAAACTTTAACCTTAAATTTCTCAGTTTGTTCTAATTGTGGGTTAGTCACGTTTGGCACTGAGCCCATCAATTATTTTCACAAAAATAGTTACAAAAAAAACTTCAGGCATAGAAAAACTTTTTTTTTTCTTTACTATTCTACTTTTTTTGATTTATCAGATGACTTTAAAGTTTTTGGTTTCTTCTTATTATTAACATCCTTTTCTACACCTAGTTGTAATTCTTTTGCGTTTTATTTCTTATTTTGGATTATTGGTTTAAATGGCAGTTTTTCCGCATTCACGACCCTTTTTAGCTTTGGTAGCTGTTGTTGTGGGAAAGGACGTATTTGTGTGGAAGTACGAATATTCATTTGATCTTGAGAAGTTTTGTCAAATATTAAGCGATTGTTGTAGTTAGTTGGAGTATTCAATTGTATAGGATGACTGTTATTTTAATATTCCGAAGTATTTTTATTCCTAAAACACATGTCTGATGCTTTTCGTGGCTCAACCGTCCCTGGGATTGATGCTACAATTGACCGTATATGACTTTATTGTAATTATTAATAAATGGTACATTAACAAAATATTATTTTACTCTTAATGAAGATAGGAATACAAAGTGTAAGTAAATGAAACTGTTAGAATGGAAATTTTATTAAAAAAATCAAACATTGTTAAACAATTAGTCACTAGTCGAATACAGAGTTTGCATTCCTAATTATACAAACATCTATAATATCCACATTTAGTTATCAGAATGATTCCAAATTTTTAGCATGACATGGCGTAATATGGAGTCTAGTCTAAGAGGATGATTCATTTTTTATTTTTTGTTTCGTTTTTTAAGTCGACTGGTTCAATTGCTCCATGGCTCACCCGGGCCCCTACGATTTCCGGAGAGTTTGCCTTATAATATTTAAAACTAGTAATATAGATGTAAATTGAAAACAAAATAATTGGCATAACAGGTAGGGAGCTTAATTGATAAACAAAACTTGTTGTTGCCCCAGCGGTATGTTTTAATTTCTATTGGTCGTTATGAGTAGTATTTTATTGAAAACACTCATTGGGGAATTTTATTCAATTAAAATAATATAGTATCTATTTTTGTGTAGTTGTTTCAACCCTTGATTTACTGAGTGTTTTTCTCAGTAAATCTAGCTTCCGCGGTGCGGATTTCTCTTACATAAATAAAGGTTTTGATCTCTTAGAACACTGTTAATTGAAAAGAGACGAAATAAGTTATTACCAACCATTGAAGTTGACCTTCCTGAGATACTTGAGTAGTTCAGGTCCGGACACAGGATTCATATGCTGACATAGTCCTCTCTTTCCTCGACAGAGGTCCTTGTGCATGTCTTCCAGTGCTACCGCTAAGGCCATCACTGCATCCGAGACGAACTGCAGTTGGTTCTCGAAGGCAGTTTCTCCTTTCTTGAGCACCATCCCAGCAGGACAGGCTTCGGTGTACTTTCTGTTGTACGGGGTCCAAGAGCTGTTCGGATACTTGCAGTCGAAGTGATCCTCCCAAAACTCTAGGGCACATCACCGATTAATCACTAGAACATCAAGTTTTGTATAGTTTTGAGTGTAAATATTATTAAGTTCAAAGAAGTATGTAAACTCCCAATTCTCTACCATAATACTGTAGTATGTTTGTGTCAAAGTAACGGCTTACTTCATCATATATCATTGAGTAAATGACTAGCTTTGAAACCAATAGCACAGAAGATAGCCCTCACATCTGCACTATTTGTATAAAAGAATCTAGCCATTCTTCCTTTTTCTCCTTGTTCTTTCAATTTGCATTGTTTATTTTGAATCTGGTTATATTACGGTAACATGGGGCCTCCCGTGGTCTAGTGGCTAGCGCGCTGGATTCATAAGCGGGAGATGGTGGGTTCGATTCCCACCTCCGGCAGGAATTTTCTCATCTCAGGGCTCGCTGGGAAAATTCTTCGCTGCACCCTGGATGTCGGCGCTAATGACCTAGGTGTAGATGCGCCGAAAAAAAAATTACGGTAACATATTTTATTTTTACTAATTTGAAAATGTTTTATATTTTGTATTGTAAACGAATTGTGAATTTAAATGAAGTATATTTTCTATTGGTATGTTATTTTTATTCTTTGTGTCTATTTTATGTATATATTTTGTATTTAAGTTAAAATGTAAATTGGAAAAAAGTTAACAATGTAAATTAATTATCTAATTTGTTCTATGTATTAGGGCTTATCGCCGAAGATGCCAAGCCCTTAAAATAAATAAATAACAAATAATAATAAAAAAAAGCTATATTGGACTGCACTTAAATTTGATTAGAATAGAGATATAAATACTCCGATAACGAACACAGCCTAAAAACGAGCCGAAACAGTAAAACAATAGTAAGATAATATTAGGTATAAAAAAATCAACGTATAACTGTTATATATTTTATTTTATTTTTTTAATTATTTCTTTGTTGTAATAAAAATAAAGGAATAAAGTATGCATGGTTGAATCATTGCTATAATTTTGTATAATTGAGGCGTTGCGGATACGAAGGGCGAACTCAACATCAACTTCACACTAATTCCTCTTAAATTGCTATATAATGGACTTCACTCTTATGGAAAAAATATTCAATCGCAATTTTCCTCACACAACCTTTTGTAGAGTACGCCCTTCGCAACGCCTCAATCTTAAAAACTATAAAAGTATTCATTCGTTCAAATAAAGTTTGTTTGACGCATTATAATCTTGAAGTCTCTAAAAACAACTAGGATTTTATTTTCGTTAAATTGTTATGAAAAGAGTTCGTAGTACCTATTTAATTGGGATATCATTTAACTCGAGAACACAAGCGAAAGAAACGTAGTGGAAGGAGAATTAGTAGAATGCGATGGTTGGTTTGTTCAGAGGATCTTAAATCAGCTCGCACATGCAACAAATCGTCTATCCTTTCTTTTATAAGAAAACAAACAGCATCTGTTCCTGATTCTTAAATTGTAGGCGGAGAATGTTTTTAGAAAATATAGCACAAACCGATTCTAAGGATATAACCTGAAAATATCGTGAATATAGGAAATCGGTGATGTAGGAACTATATCAGCAACGAAGGATACATGAAACAACCTGAAAAAAATTGTGGGATTAGTTTAGTGAGTGATACTGTTTTTTGTCTTGATTTTTTTTGCGCTTCTGCATCTAGGCCATTAGCGCCGGACTATCTATAGGTTTCCCCTTTGTTGGCAACATTACCTTGTGTAATATGTTATTTGAATCTAGATTACATTTTACGCTCGAAAGTGTTGCCAACTAAGCTTCTCAGCCTAGCTCTATGCATGCTGGTACCGTCCGTCTATAGCTTTGGTTCCTTTGGATGAATTAACTTACATTGATGGTAAATCCGTCAGCGTAATTGGTAACTCGTTCATGTGTAAAACGGGTGATTCTGGGCTTATGCCCCAGCATGGCGTGTACATTTCTCTTAACTGTTTCATTATTTTTAGTTAACCCAACAGTTACTAAGCCACTTCAATACCCTTATGATTACCAAGGACGGTAAGTGAACCTTACCCACTTTTTCATGCATGTTCGTTTTTCCTCACAATTGGTGGTAAACTAAATATTTCCGTTATGTATTGACTATTGAATTTAATACGTTATAAGATCTTTTAAACATTAAGGTCAGTATTTGTAGTCATGTATATAATAATATTTTAACATATTTTTAGGTTTGTTTAAAATAAGTATATAATAAAAATGGATCGATGAAGGCATGAACTGATTTTCCAAAATTCATTCAAAATTGCATCTTCAATTGCTGGATCTCTACAGAATCTACAGAAGTACATTTTACTTCCATGATGCAGAAGACAGTTCCGGAACCATTAAAGTTGGTAAGAATGTTTTTATGCTAAAAGCAATTGTAGCAGAACAAATAATATTATTTATTAATTTTGCGCGTTTCGTGTCATTGTCAAACTGAGCTAAGGCTTCTAAGAAACCAAGAACGTGTTATGTATGCATTATATTCATATAACGAGATTCATTTATAAACATGGAATGCATTAAAATAATGAAATTGATTAAAGAAGAAGTTTAATTTTAAGTCAAAACGAATATGCCCTGATTCATGGAATAGAAACGTCGATTCATTAACTTTTACAATTATATATATATATATATATATATATATATATATATATATATATATATATATATATATATATACGTAAAATTCTCGGGTCACAGTTTTAGTGTTTATACTCTTCAGAAACGGCTTAACCGATTATGATGAAATTTAATACGTATATTTTCAGTAGGTCCGAGAATAGGTTTATAACTAATTTTTATACCCCTAAGAGTTAAGGGTGGCTCACCCCAAAAAGGTTTTGTGTACAAAATATTTTATTTTTATTTTTTTTAATGATTTGACATTAGAAAATACATACAACCCTAAACTTTCAACCGTTTACCACTAATCCTCATTTTATAATAACGATAGTTTTATTCAACATAATATGTTGTGAAAAGATCATATTATGATCTTTTCACAAAGAGAAATATGGCTCTAGATTCTAACCTGTTCCTGAAGTTAATTACAACATTCAATTCATGTTTCCAAATTACATCTTCCGGAGCAACGGAAATAGTTAAATATAATGTTGCAAATGGTCAACAATTTAATTCAACATTCAAAATCAAAGGCCAAGTTTATCACTAAGTGGGATCATTGCTGCCAATTCCAAACGAACCATATCAATTTATACAAATTTACTTTATGGGAGGTGAGGACTCCATAAGCGCAGTTGCCAGTCGCGTGGATTTTGTAGATATGCTACGATACTGTAATAGGTAGATATAATAATAATAATAATTCGTTCACATTTAAATACATATATAGAAATCCGATTAAAAATAAGTTAATCTCTGCACAATATGTTGGAAACACGATATAAAAATGTTACCAAGTCATAGCAAGATAGCCTATAACATTCAATGCTCTTAAATCTCATAATTAAGTAAAATCATCGCACAGTCTACATATAAGAAGTACACAACATGCAAAAAGAGTTGATAGAAATAAAAATATTACTGACTTGACTGAACATTGCCCTTACTGTCAAATATATTTTAGCGCGGTTCCTCCCTCACTCCGTAGGGAGGAAACCGAATTATGAGGTTGACCTAATATCAACTACATAGCATATCTTGTACACCACATGTGGTGAACCTCATGAGGTGGGTCGCAATCCGAAAGTGCCTACTAAAAAATTTCGCGTTTCAGATACCATAGATCTAGAACATAGCGGTGGTTGAAATTTGTATTGTTTAAATGTTGTGGGCCCATAGGGGAAGATACAGTAGAGGTATCTGATTCCTGACCATAGGGAATGCTAGGGAAATAGTGTAGTCACTACTATGTTCCAGCTTAATAAAGTAATAAAAGGCTGGGTTTAAAATCTTTAGTGCTCTACCACTGAGCTACCTTCGCCCCCATATATATATATATATATATATATATATATATATATATATATATATGTATGTATAAGCCTCTGCACTCTCTCACGGACTCAGAAATGATCCGATTTTTAGGTAATTTATTAAAAAAATATTTCGTCTAATTTGAAAGGTCGAGCTTGTTAACCAGCAGAATTCATCCATCCGAACATAGTTTTTGGAGCGAAATTAGTGTGACAAACATCGTAACGCTTACGTTTTTGCGCATATATGCTTGCGGGGGCTCGTTTTATAGGCTCCTTAACGTAGGAAAACGAACGAAACTGTTTTTAAATGGATATTTGTAACCAAGTACGCGAATAATTGATACAACTACTTTTCCAAACTACTTTTGAGTTTAGGCATTAAAAAAAGATTGATTCAGTTAACAATTTTTACAGATGTTTTTGATATTTATCTAATCTAAGATATGTAAATTTTGGTTGTGTTTGGAGGTAAAAAGTTTTAGAAAAAAATCGTTAGTACTAGACATGCAAATGTTCTGGATCTTGGTATAGTTTCTAAAATATCTCGAAAATATTTATATTTTACAGTGACCCAATCTTCTTCAATTCAATATTTTTCAGGCGGAGACCTTCCGCCTGAAAAATATTGGATATCTATAAAATGGTTGGGCAATCGTGGTAAGTAGAAGGGGACCATTTCAAGGCTTACTAAATTCTCTGCAAAGTTTTATGAAGTAATTTTTGATAGGGCGATGTCAATTGAAGATATAAGTTCATAAGCCTTTGAAATTGATAGTTCTGTTATTTTTAACGGAGTTTTCTCTGTGATTACTTAAATTTTCAATTGGTTGTTTTTTAATTCCATTTACAGTAAAATGAATAATTCAGTAAAAAAAAGGTAAACAACAACAAGGTAAGAGTGAACGCTGAGAAAAAGGATGGAGTGATTTATGCTTAGGCTACTGATAGTTTCCTGTTGTGGTGCCTGATATCATCCTTCTCTTTAAGATTTCATTTATATTTTTAGGAAAGCTTAAAACCCACCAATAACTGCTTATAGTCCTTTACTAATGGCACTAGAGATATTAGCGGAACTGTGCTAAGATGTCACAGTTCTTTTGTTTATTATTACTGGTTAAAATTAATAATACAACAATTTTAATAGATATCCATATGCTGAGAAATGAGCTGTTCTAAATACATCAGGGACTAATCCTGGCCAGTTGTCAGACATAAGGTCAGAATTTATTATGCTAATATTTTTTACCATTCTACTTTACATACTATGTCCTGCTTGTTTTTACAGCCCTGATGAAGGCTTGAATTTCAAGCCTAAACGTCGGCAACAATAAAACCATTTTCACTTGTAAAATGTAATTTTATTAAGAGATAATGACCGAACCCCGACAATCCCTACCTTTGAAACGATTTTAAAGTTTCGTTAACCAAAAAATAAATCGATAATCAAAAGTGTCGGAATACTGTAGGCCGTAATTATTAGTAATTACGTAATTATTAGGACGGTGGTAATTGTATGTATGCTGTTAACGAATAACGAAACCCGAAACTAATTTCGTCCTGTGGACTGTGTTCGTTTTTGCTTATGTCAGTGAAACTTACTATACAACCAATGTTAAAAGTCAGCTATGAATTTACCAAAATATACCTGTATACCAATTACGTAATAGGTGCTGGAGCTTACCTGAAACCCTCTACTCCTGATGAAATTATTCAATCCCCCTTGTGGCAATAATGTTTATTTTGTTACGAAACTTTGTGTTTAACATTTTGAGTTAATATGTTTGGTCAACTGTGAAAACAACCAAATTAAGTCCTTTTAGCGTCAATTTGAACTCCCTATGCGTGTAAAAATTTAACTGTAACCAATGGAAAGTGGAAATATTTTTTTATTTATGTTTAATAATTGATTTAGCTTTTTATGACACATGTATATTGTGTACGAGCGAAACCTTTTGTTTTTGTAGACACTGTCATTCAGAAGAATGTGTATGTTTATGTGTATAGCACCCGCGTAATGTATGTTTTAAATTTCGTTTTCTCTAAAGAGAATATTATTTTATAATGTTAGCATTGACTTGTCATTATAGTGATTCTACGTTATCTAATGAGGTCTCATTGAAGAATACATGTTTTTACTTATCCCAGACTTTATATGTGTCTTTTAACACTTTTACGAGTAAAAGTTATTAATTTAGGATCTGAGATTCATATTTCCCCCATTTTCCTTCTTTTATATAACATTCGAACCTAAAGTAAAAGATACATTCTGATATTCAGCAAAATCGGCCCATTGGGTGGGGCGAGGTATCGGAAAACCGTTGTTGAAATGCAGCCCAAGCGGTATCTCGCGATTATTAACAAGCCAACGAGGCCAATTTGCTCTTTTTCGATAACCAATTGAATAGAATCGTGATAAAAAATACAATAGAGAGAACCAAACTTGTCTTTACTATGGAGTTAGTTTAGTATTTTACAAACCAAAACATACGACTTTAACACAGACCTTACTGTAAAACATGTATTCACTGGCTGTCATGTATTAACGACATGACCTGACAGACATACAAGTACTTTCTGAAGGCAGGCATTTTGACACAACATTGAAATATTTGAAAAAGACTAACATGTTTGTACAAATATAAAAATTGTAGAATAACCATAAGAACCCTCTTTACCTTTTTTGCAATAATGGTAAAAAATATATTTCCTTCAAATAATTAAAGTCTCTTATTCACTATAACTTTATTTATATTTCTACTTATTTATTTAGTTTTGTTTTCTTGGCTATACACACCTTAAATATCTGAATACTCACCAATTGCCTGTGCTAACTAATATTTTCTCGATAACAGCTTATAGGAAGGAATTAAATGCTATTTGCCTCAGATGCAAATCATCAATAAATAATAATAATAATGTTTGACACAGCTGCTGGAAAATGGGGTTTTAAATCGAAAAATATGTTTTCCTATAGTGTAATATTTTTATGATCTATTCGAAAGTTTGTGGGGGAGGCCATGCTTTTTTAAAAGAAAACCGTCATTTCATTTGCCAAAGTCTATGAATTTTAAAACAGACGTCACTGATCAAACGGAGTTACTTCTGAGCTTGAAGAAGTATTAAGATCGAGATGGGAATGGAATAGGATATTAGATGATGGAATTCAGCCCAAAATGAGAAAATTCTCGCGAGTGGGAGTTAAGGGAATAATAATGGAGCCTAAAGGTATGGGAGAACCCAGGAGGGTATTATCTATTCAATCCTCCACAACTGTCATAAAGTAGTATGTATATACAAGTACGTACTTCCCGATGATGAAACATTAATGTAAAATATATTCTGTTCATATTAAATATTTAATGTTATAATTTTAACGTTTTTGTTTAATTTAAATAGATTGGCTAAAAGTCCGTCACGCAGAAGCTGCATAACCAAGCACTTTCCTCAGAATTTGGGTAGTGTAGACTGCATTCCAGAACAATTTGCTTAAAATATCTTACATAAATAAAATAAAAACATGAATAGTTCTCTTTTCATTTTGTAATGAGTAACTGTTCAATTATTAATTTTGTAATTAATTTTCTTCCAGAGTTATGTTTACACATGGTACCTACTACACTACTTAATTAATACAGAAAAACTTCATATTTTCGTCTTTTGATGTAACGCAGGAACAGGATACAGTCCCTCTAGTGGTAGAAAGTGCTCCTTGCGACGGCCTTGCGAACCTACGTCTGGCGGGCTAATTCTATTGAAATATATTACAAAGTAAACCCCCCTTTCAGATTGACCGATTTAGCTCATTTTTACAACACTTCTTTCTCATGAGTTACCCAGGACGTATACCGCGTTTCGTTACAATACAGCAGGACCGGTATAAGTATATTAGTAATTTGGGTCCGGAGTAAACCCCCCTCCTAATGAACCGATTTAGTTTATTTTTACAGCACATTTTCTTCTGATGATTACCACTACGAATAGTGAGTTTCGTCGAAATATAACAAAAATTACGGCTGGTAGATGCGAATTGGTAGTGTGGGTCCGGCGTAAACCCCTCCCCCCCTCCTAATGAACCGATTCAGTTTATTTTTACAACACATTTTTTTTCCGTAGATTTCTAAGACGAATACCAAGTTTCGTCGAAATATAACAAAAATCACGGCTGGTAGTGCCGAATTGGTATTGTGGGTCCCAAGTAAAGCCCCCTCCTATTGAACCGATTTAGTTAATTTTTACATCTCACATTTCTCTCTAGATTACCACTAAGAATACCAAGTTTCGTTGAAATATAACAAATATTACGGCTGGAATGGTCAAATTAGTGTTTTGGGTTCGGGGTAACCCCCCCCCCTTTCCGGTGGACCGATTTGGTGGTTAACGAACTCGTTCAATCGTTTGCTAATTAAATGCTATACAGGGTGTCCCACATTGAGATGTCATAACTTTAAGGGCTTATTCTGCACCTCATTTGTAGTTCAGGGTCGCAGAAATGAGTGTCCTATCTCAACACGTAGCAGAGCTATTCAAACTTTTGTATATTTTCAAAACTATTGGGTTTTCTTATGAAAAACTTTGTTTTCCGGATTTCTGGTCTATGTATCGTAAATGACGACCACATTTTTAGAATCTACATTAAATTTCGAATAACAAACACCAGTTATTGAAATGTTGTCATGTAAATTAGGAGCTACACTAAGAGCCATATAGATGTGAACTATTTTTATTAATGTTTTCTTAACTCATTCAATATTTTCTTAATCAGCTATTTGTAGACTTAGCGGTTTGCCTCCACCTCAAAAGTTGCCTTATTTAATGAACTTTAAAATGGTACTCTGTTATTTTAAAACAAAAATTATTTAAATCCATTTTTTTTCTGATTTCTAAGTCAAAACCAATACATTTGCTTTTTTGTGAAAAAGCTATTACATATATATATATATATATATATTTGATTTCTTTCTATATGTATATTTAATAAACATTGACATAAATACATACAGTTTGATGGGTTGATAAGTAGAAAATCCACGCGAATTATAGTGCGTCAAATAAACTAGATTTAGCGAAGAACAAATTTGAAAAAATAAGAAAACTAATTAAAACGCATAAATAGTTCTGCTCTAAGGCAACTGATGGATGAATAATTTAAAACACTCATATCGTTAGGTTATAGATGACATGGGAAACCGTAAACTCAGTGGATTAAAGTCTAACACACTAAAACATAGATAGAGGTGTAAGGAAAAATAAATAGTTAGAGAGGAAGGTGGAGAAACAAAAGTTTAGAACTGGGGTTGGATATAGATGTGTTCTGTGACTATGCGTTGCGAAGAAACAGTAAAAGAAGCAGGTGAATTGTTGGTAGAACTGAGCTATCTCGTTGTTTGCTTACTGACAGCTATTATACTTGGAATGGATATATTCCCCCACACTAAGTCTCTACCTACATCTACCTACATTGCACATGATCATCCCAGTGACAAGGATAGTCTGCTTCTCTGAAACGTTTCTCCTTCTATGAGTGTGCACCCGTGTACGAATCCCAGCGTTTTCGGTAGGAGTTGACGTACTTCCTATGTTAAACCTTACAGTATTGAATGTCGTAGAACTGCTGATTTTTCGGACATGGCGTTCTAAGTGTTAAAATACTTACATAAACAGTACTTAAACTTTACTCCATTAAATTTCAAGCCTGGGAATAAGGGGAAAACATGGATTTTTTTTCCAACCTCATAAGCCCTTTGGAGGAAGGGAGGAACCGCGATAAAATAGCCTTAGTCATTCTCTACAACAGAGAGGGTCTTCGTTATTTGATAACATATTCATTTTACCAGACCTGAATTTTCTCGTTTTCGGAATAGTTATATTGAGAGACTTTTGAGCTTCCCCTGACATTTTTCCAATGGGTACCAACAGTTTTTAATTATGTTTTGTCCATGAATTAGCACTTTGTGTACTGTCACAGGCATACAGGACCAAACGTAATGACAGACAAATAGCTCTCTTTATTTACAACCAGCTAAATACTGCTGTATTTGTTATTTCGAGCAAGGTCGCAGGTGGTCGCAGCTAATCTCTGCGAATAATTCAAGTAAAAACCATAAAGAAAACAATGGAATGAGTAGATCTTTGCCACAACTTGATAGAAAAATTAAAATGAGATTTTATAGAAATAACCCTACCTTTTTTTTAGAAAAACATTTTCGAGGCGATGATTTTTTTTTAATGTTCAAATAGGTCCTAAAACTGAATTGAGCAGAATGGAACATGGCTAAAACCATTCTATCAAAATTTCAAGGTACTTATATTTGGCTGTGGTATCATTCCCGTTTGCATTTAATCCTCAATAAATCTTAGTTAATTGATATTTTCCCAAAGTCTATAATGGGTAAATATTCTGTAAGGTTTTAGGAACAAGTTAATACAAAAATTAATGATAACAAAAATGTTTTTTTGTCAATATTAAGTTTTTTCCGTTAGTCGTTCCACTGTGTGCCGTTTATTGTGGAAATAGTGATCCCAAAAAAAAATATAAATGTGAAATAGAGGCCAAGTTCCTCCCCCCACAAAGAAACACTCCCTTCCCCAAAAAGCGAGAAATATCTCCTCCTAAAACCCCCAAAAAACGCCTTACCATCCTACACTCCAAAAAAAGTAGTATGAGTTGGTGTATTAAGTGTACCATATTTTCAACCAAAAATATTTGCCAATACAAGAGATGATACAAGAAAGAAATGTCCATGTTCATTACTTAGAAGATCTCACAGTACCTTACTAAGAACAGTAAAGACACTTCAACTGACCTTTAAAAACAAGAATAAAAATACTTATATCCAGTTACTAAAACATCACTTTCCTCAACCAGGTATATTCTTAAACTTGGCAATGTTTTATTTGTGCCGAAATTATCTTTAGAGAGAAAACTAAACATTGCCAAGTTTCAGAATATACCTGGTTCAGGAGAGTGATATTTTAGTAACTGGATATAAGTATGGTTATTGTTGTTTTTAAAGGTCAGTTGAAGTGTCTTTACTGTTCTTAGTAAGTAACTATGAGGTTGTCTAAGTAATGAACATGGACATTTCTTTCTTGTATCATCTCTTGTATTGGCAAATATTTTTGGTTGAAAATATGGTACACTTAATACACCAAATCATACTACTTTTTTTGGAGTGTAGGATGGTAAGGCGTTTTTTGGGGGTTTTAGGAGGAGATATTTCTCGCTTTTGGGATCTCGCTCTTTTTTGGGATCTCATTCCTTTTTTCTAAGTATTAATTAAAATTTAGTTGCCGCATACCTACTGGCTTTTGTACTTCATATAAAAACCAGGGTCCTTGGACTCTGCATAAAGTTCTCCTTACTGCTTGATATTTGATACCAATAATCAACCTACATACATCTAATCACTAGACTAGAAAAGTTAGAAGCTCTTCCAAATGACAATACTCTAGAGGACAAATTGATTGCTCTCTTAACTAAACTATTACACTGTAAAACACAGGAACCTCATTCCGAGGATAAACATCACAATAAGGAAAGTGTAGAAGGCCTTCAAGAAAAAGAAAAGAACAAAGACGATACATTTCGGGTTTGTGATCCTAAACTTTGTAATTTAGATGACTTCGAAAAACTTAGTATCTGCTTTCAAGTATATTATGCAGTTAACCCCTACGACTACATTAACAACATTTAAGAAAGAAGTCACATGTGTTGTTGTTACGATGCATCGAAATATTTCTTAAAACATCAAATATAGGTTCTTCTTACCAAGACGATTCATTTGATACCCCACATGATGGGTTTCAGAAGGAAAGATGGCTTTCCGATGGAACAAAAACTACAAAACGTCATAGGTAAGATGACACTCCCGTATCAAGACCTACCTGCGTGCCAAGTTTGGTCAAAAGGCCAAACGTTGTGGATTTGTATAAGGAACAAACATACAGACAGACAGCTGAAAGTTCTTTTTGACCTACCCTAGTGCATTCCCCGGACCAAAACCTACCTGTGTGCCAAGTTTGGTCAAATCAGGTCAAACGGTGTGAATTGGTGTAAGGAACAAACATGCAGACAGGCAGCTGAAAGACCTTTTTGACCTACCATAATGCATTCCCCGGACCAAGACTTACCTGTGTGCCAAGTTTGGTCAAAATCGGTCAAACGGTGTGAATTAGTGTAAGGAACAAACATGCAGACAGACAGCTGATAGACGATTTTGACCTTGGCTACGACACTACCCGTATAAAAACCTGCCTGTGTACCATGTTTGGTCAAAATCGGTCAAATCGTGAGGATTTGTATAAGGAATAAACAGTTAGGCAAACAGCTGATAGAAGATATTGAACTAGGCTATGATTCTCTCCTTATCAAGACCCACCTGTGTGCCAAGTTTGGTCAAAATCGGTCAAAGGGTTCGGATTTGGAACAAACATACAGACAGGCAGCTGGTATAAGATTTTGACCGAGCCTATATGCGCCTAAATGTTTCTTAAAACATCAAATATAGGTTCTTCATACCGAGACGATTCATTTGATACCGCACATCTTGGGTTTCGGACGGAATGATGGGCTTCCGAAGGAAGTACAAAACTGGCACGCCCCCGCCCCGGAAGCGGCTTCAAACACAACTTTTCAGGATTTTTCGATTTTTTCCTTTAATAACACCCTCATACCTATCATCCTGCAAAATTTCAAGTCTCTAGCAGCATGGGGAGTGCCTAATAATTTTGATGAGTAAGTGAGTGAGTAAGTCCCATAAATCCCGATTTTATATCTCAGAAACTATTCGATGTAGAATTATGAAAATTTCCAGTTTTACTCACGTCTAGTAGTATAATACCTCTGTAAAATTTCATAACTTTACCTTTACCTGGTTGAAAGTTATGAGAGGGTAAAAATCGGCTCTAAGACCTCCTGTAATATAAACGCAGTATGCTTAGGCATGAACTTGGCCTGGCGCACTACCGTGCGCCTAGATTATTTAAGATCCGCCGGATTTGCTCATGTTAGAGTGTTATATTCTGTTCTGCGCCTAAGAAGAACTTATAATGGTGTTAGAATGAATTGAACGTTACAAAGGGAGCTGCTTGTAATATAGCAATCATATAAGGAAAGGTATTTATTTTATTTTTATGGTTTCAGAAAGTTATACTTACTGGTCTAAATGAAGGACAGACCATTAACTGGGCATAGCTAATTACAACTAAAGTTGTCCTGACATGACTTACAACTATTGTTTTGCCATTCGGTGTAGTGGAGAGGCAATTGGACTACTCCCCTGTTGAGAGTAGATATAACTAACTTTAAGGCGGAGTATTATACTATTTGGATCAGGACCCCCCCCCCCCCCAAACCTTCCCTCTCTATCCAGCTAAAGGCTTTAATTAGCGGACTATCTCACTCCCGTTCTACATTTAACCACTAAAGCCTTTTCATGAATTTGCATTTTCAATTTTTTTAAAGTATTTATTTTTGTTTTTATCCAATGAATACTTAGTATGTTTTTTACCTGAAAATGCTTTGTATAATTTCGCTATTGATTAAATTAATTAATTAGACCGACGTGGAAATCTGGAAGAGTCAGATCAGGGGATCTAGGAGGCAACGAACTGGCCAATAGTAGCCGATCCAACGGTTAGGCAATTCACAGTTCATCCATTCCGTCACCACTCTTCAAATATGAGCTGGGCAACCATCCATTTGAAACAAAGTGACTGGATGGACCAATATTTGACGGGTGGACGTGTGTGTTGTACACGTCATATAGTGTGCGAAGGATGGGACATCACCATTATCGTGTGAAATTAAAGAATGTGCTCAGGATGGCTCCTCCACGCTTAAGCATATTTATTGGTTTTGACATATAATAGAAAAAATAGATTCAAATAGTTTTTTTTCTAAAACAACGAGGTACCATTTTAAAGCTCATAAAATAATGTAACTTTTCAAGTCTACAAATAACTGATTAAGAAAATATTGAATAATTTAAAAGAAACACTAATATCCTAAGTGCACATCGATATGGCTCATATTTTACATTGTAATATTTCAACAACGAATGTTTCTTATTGGAAATTTAATGTAGATTCTAAAAAGGTCGTTATTTACGATATATTAATCTAAAATCCTGATAACACAGTTTTTCATAAAAATAAACCCGCTTTGAAAATATACATAAGTTTGAGTAGCTCTGCTACATATTCAGATAGGACGCTCATTTCTGCGTCCCTGAACTTCAAATGAGGTGCAGAATAAACCCCTAAAGGTATCTCAATGCGGCACACCCTGTGTATATATATATATATATATATATATATATATATATATATATATACACAGGGCGATTCAGGTCTAAGTAGCCAAACTCTAGGAGGTGATTGTAGACATAATTTCCTACAAAAAAGTTCATTTGAAGTATGGTCCGATTCCAAAAGGAAAAGGAGCTATATCCAATTTTCTGTTTTTTTTTGACGTAGTCATGTATTTTAATGAATAAAAAAGGATATTTCACTATATATCACTAACTATTCAAGATAATTAAATTATAAATATGCTTTCATGAAATAGACAAAATGTCCTTTAAAAAAACAGCAATTTAATTCACTAAAATCATTATTAAAAGATACTTTCCCTTAATAATCGAGTTTTTTCGCGATTTTTTTCCTCAGCCCCCCAGCGGACCCCCTAAAGGTTCAATACTTACACGAAAACAGCTACATTTAGTAAGCATTAAATCTATGAAAATGAAGTGGAGGTTTGTTAAAGAATAAATTGAACGATTGGCTCTCTTTTGTCAAAAAAATGCGGAATGTAGTTTTGTTACTTTCAAATACCTTCTTTGAAGAAATTAAAAATTATTAATTTTTTACTGGCCAAACTGTGTGAATCCATTGCCCAATCCGGAAGCAATAAATGTAACTGAAAGAAACTATTGGAAACGTTTTTCATTTGGGAGATATAATAAAATTGTCGTATTATTTCATGTCTGATATCTATCGCTAAAAATTATAAACACTACTTTAAAAGCCGACGTTATTTTATTTTGAACCGGCCACGCGACCTGTCAAAGGTTGCCGATACAGTCATTAGAGTATAATTTTAATTCTACTTTTCCGTTTCTTTCAACACTATAGGAGTCAATCCCTATCAAATGGCTTAAAGTTGGTTGCTTGACCATTTAAAAAAAATGGATATTTTTACCACCAATTACACATTGAATCAGAAGATAAAGAAAAAAACATTTTCGAGTCAACCGTTTGAAAATGGCAGCCCTCTATGTTTAACCGCACACGCTGGTTTTTAAGTTTATAAGCACTTACGGAAAACTCATTTTCTCAAGACTGGTAAATCATAGAATAATAGTTTGGACATCATTGTTTTTTTTGTACAGCCTGATCTATCTTTTTTTGTCTTCTTTACTATTTGAATATTTTGAAGTCCAATACCTGAAAACAGCCATTGAAAATAACTGTTCAACTGTTTTCATATTTCTGAAAATGCCGTTTTTGAGGGTAGTTTTTTGGCATAAGGGGATGTATATCAAAGTTGATTTTTGGCACAATGCTATACCTAGGTAATTAGCTTGTATTAAAACTTCTCTTAACCCTGATATTTGTTCTCTTATTTTTTTAAAAATTTTTAAACTTCAATTTTTTGCAATTTTTGATGACTTTAGGATTCAATATCTCTAGCGGGGGACTTGATAAAAATCTAATATTTTGATATGTTATAGTTCGTGGTAACGTAAAACTACTGTAAAAATTTCAGCTTGTTTATTTGAGCACTTTCGTAGCTATGAATTTTTGAAATTGGTCCTTTTTGCGCCTATTTAGCAATGCGTAAATTTGAATAATTCATTAAAACTTTATTATTTTTGAACTTTTAATAACTCGTTTTAAGGAGGTTTAAAACTTTTTACCTTTGTCCAGTACAACACATGATTTTGTAGTTCTATTTATAATTGGAATCCTAAAGCCTTTTATTTCTAAAGTTTTATTATTTTGTTTATTGAAAAATATTCAAATGGTGAAGAAGACATAAAATAAAGAGAAGGCTATAAGAAAAACAATGGTGTTTAAATTATTAGTCTATGACTTACCAGTCCTGAGAAAATGAGCTTTATTTAAGAGGATATAAACTAAAAATCAGCTTGCAAACGATTAGCTATAAAACAAATTTAAAAATTGTTTTGAACTACTGATTCCATATTTAATGCATGGTAAAAATATCATTTTTTTCTAAAATGGTCAAGCAAGCAGATTATTTTTTTGAATGTGACTTTTCAAAGACAATGGAATGCTGAGCATAATGATTTTTTTACATGCAATTGCTGGTCTAATCTACAATAAGATCTTCACCGCTTCGGAGTAATTATTAAAAAGTCCTTACGGGAGAGCTGCATAATTAACTATAAAGGGTGCTTATTTTTCATTGTATTCCTTTATAAGCCCTTTAAATAACTAACATAAGTGCAAAACAGACCTAAATAGTTTAGAAGTAAAATAAATGTATTAATAACAAAAGGGATGTACAAGAAAAAACATGTTAGTGTTATTAATCTATCTTGGTTGAACTGAGATTTCCTTAAGAATAGCAGATTGAATAATTTCTCGTTTGGCTATGATTGGTTTTCTGAGCAATGTGTTGCGTAAAAAAATGTGGTTCTGCAACCTTTTATTTGAGTAGATGTTTAAATATTTACGGAATATTAACTTTTTCTGTTTCAAGCGTTCCAAAGGATACTAGGGATACGCAATTAATGAAAACGCGTTTATATAACGTAGATCTTGCGAGTGATAGTGCTATGTTTTAATAACGTTATTTGAAGTGAAATATTCAAAACACAAAGTAGTTCCTAATAAGAGTAATATTTTTCCATCTGTACGCACATTATTTTTACACCAACTCTCTAACGAAGATCCCGCAATTCCTTTAAGTATTGCAGTTTAGTAAATATTTTAAAATAACGTTTTTGTGACAGAAATCGGATGCACACACAGACTTGTTTAAATACCCAACCCTCGGCATGAAACCCATTTCATTTCAATGAATGTTGGGAAGCAAACAAGAATTTCAAATATAAAAGCAAGTAATCCCTTTGATCCCTTTGGCAAACATCGGATATATCCTCGCGCTATGAATGAAACGAACCGAGTATTAATGAATTGATTCATTGAAGATTATTCAACCGAGTTTGTTCGCCATTTGTTCCTGGTTCATATCACCCCTAAAAGTAATGTACAAAGCCGTTCTCGCAGCACGCAGTTAATGTCTAAATCAAGCGTCAACCCCCTAAAAAGTACGAGATTTATTATTCTTGTAACCTGATGATATTTTGGTGAAATTGGTTCGTTTTAACGATTAGTCCTAAAATCAACTTTCAACCCTCTGGTTTCAGATTTTTTTCCCCAAATCCTGACGTTATTTTTATAAGCAAATTATAGGCAGATGGGGTGTACTCCGAAGATCGACCGTAATATAAACTTGTCTATTTTACCGGAAGTGGACTAATTTTATCAAATATCAATTTTCCCCCCGTAGTTTCAAATTCTATTTCGAAAAATATGACTTTCTTATTTAAAATAATTTTTGATGGAGTATTCTTTTGCACCCCAAATTTAGCTGAATCTGCCTAAGAGTAAAATTTGTGTTTTATTGCATATTTACTCCTTGATCTGAAAATATTTCTGAAATCGGCTTCAGAGTTGAAAATTTGATTCAAAATACGATATCTTTCATGACCCATGGAAGTGGAGCATACAGGCTTCAACGGGAATCACGTGTTTCGAAAGAATTAGTAATTTAAACTCATTAGTTTATAAAATAGCCCAACAAAAAAAAAAATACGATTTTTAGTTATTAGATTCTTATTTGGGATATAAACCCTTTAAAAGCGATTTCCTGCTGTACGTCCGATCTAAACACCCCACTTCTCTTGGTGACAGAAATGAAAGATATTATGATTTGAATAAAACAGGCAATATTTTCACCTCTCAAGCCGATTTCAAGGCCAACTACTCTGAAAAACGCCCGAGCTGACTTCAAGGTGATTTAGAGGTCTAAAATTACTTTTTATCAAAAACAATTGCGCACAAAACTTCCTTATTCTCGATATAGAATCTGAATCTGTTGACAAATTTGACTATCAGATGTTAATAGCCTACTTCTAGTACAATTTGTATTAGCAAACCCCATTTGCTTACAAAAACATCAGGATTTGAAAAAAAACATTTGATACTTTTTAGGGGGGATTTGGAATGCACATAACTATATAATGCAGTTGAGGATTTACTCCTTTTTTTTCTTATCTAAACACTTGTTTTATACTCACTCGACAAATAATTATTGATATCTGGTAGCACTGTGAGCTGCGGGGTGATAATAGGAATAGAAAATAAATAAGAATATACCATTTAAAAAAAAGAACATAAATGTCATTGCCGCGACATCTTGCAGCGGTGGTGTGCAAAATTTCATCACAGGTTATGCTCTAGGCTACAAGACTGCAGATGCTTATAAGCTTTGCTGAAGTCAATTATTGACTTTGATTGTCGGAAAAGTAGGTTTAGTCAATTTGATAAAACTTTAATCCATCAAAGAATCGAATACCCTTTTAATACTCACGGATCCAACTTTCACTTTTCTGCTATTTGACGTTTTTGTGTTTTTTCCAAGTGAATTACATCGAATTACTTTATGGTTCATATTAGAGGCGTGATTTTTCTTATAGACCATCTAACTAGCAAATTGCTTTCTTTGTGATGCAGGCTTGAAAGTAAAAATATAATATAATCTTAAATCGTCCTTATCACTTTTTATGTCATGTCATCGATTGATTATTATCTGAATCATTTGCTAAGGTGGTCTATTAGTATATCTCATATACTTAGTTTTAGGTTAAACCTGGTATTTTTGAAAAAAAAAAATCATTTCATTATTTATTTCTGATTTTCTTTTGCACAGAATTTTGAACAAGCACTTGACCTCAGTGTTTAGGAACGATGATTTTTTTATTACTTGTTGTTCCTAATTAATATCCTTATAGTTCAGTTTTATTTGAAGTTTATTGATTATATTTGTTTTTTGAAATCTGTTTTATTTTTTTATTTTTTTTTTTTATAGTTAATTTATAGAGTTCCGTGACGCAGGCGAAAAACTCTATAGACGTCAATATTAAGTAGCAAAAAAATAAATAAATAAAGAAAAGTTAGTAAGGAGAAAAAGAAGAACTGTGATAGAGACAAAAAATAAACGAACAAAATAATTGGAATGCAAATGAACAAATACAACATGAAAAGGAAAAATAAATGGATTTAAAAAATATATATAAATAGATAAAATAAAACATTATTAATTAATACAAGGAGATGTAACGTGAGGAACTGTTAACAAAAAACTAAAAATAGGATAAAAAGTATTAATATCAGTTAAAAAATTGAATAAGTTAAATTTTGGTGTATAAGTGTGTGTTTTTTAAATATTTAAGTAGTGAAGCTATGTGTGGGCTACCTTCTGTCAGTAAGTCCCGTAAGTCGTAGGGAATATTTACATCATTGCGTTGTCTGCAGTTCGTAAGTATTTGTTTGACGGTCAAGGTCTCGTTACACAATCTACAAGTTGGTCTGTTCTTTCTGTCTAGTAGGTAAGAATGGGTAAGTAAGGTGTGTCCAATACGAAGCCTGGAGAGGATTACTTCGTCCCGACGGGAGAAGTGTTCATTTGTCCAGGCTTTCGTTGTATTTTTAATTTCTCTTAATTTGGCTTCAGTTTTTAACCACTCACCTTCCCATTCGTACAGTATGTTAGTATGTAATGTTTTGTAGAAGTCCGTCGAAGTCATAGTGTTCATGTCAAGCGTAGGTTTTTTCTTCGCTAGTTTTGCTTGTAGATCTACAGCTGTACTGAGTTTAATGTCTTCGTGTCCAGGTAGACATAGAAATTTGATATGTTTATTTTTGTTCTGTAGTCTGTGTATTTGTGAGAATATGTTGTTGATAAGAGGATGTGTACTGTAAATGTTTCGCATGGAGAGCAAAGAACTTAAAGAGTCAGTACAAATAGTAATGTTGTCGTACACACTGTCTTGAATGTTTGTCAGTGCTAACTGTATTCCGTATAGTTCGGCTGTATATATGGTCGTTTCGTCTGGTAGTCTTAGTAAGTAAGTGTTATTGTCAACAATCGCAGCTGATCCTGTCCCGAATCTCGTCTTGGATCCGTCAGTGTAAGCGTACAATGTGTCAGTATCTTGTCTCAGAATCGAGTTTGCCAGGTGTTTGTAAAATATGGAAGATGTTGGCTCAGTCTTCTTGTATTTCGTTAGTGTCAGGTCAATCTTAAAGTTCTTTACTCTCCAAGGCGGAATGTCTGTAACTGTGTTTGTGAGAATTTGTGTTTCTGTTAGGTTGGGAAATCTTCTATCTTCTAAAACTCTTACACTTAGAGGTTTTTGTTTAAAATTTCTCTCTAGGTATTTATTAAAATTTAAGTTGTTAATAAAATCATTTACACATTCGGTTCCCAGTCCTTTTGACGTTATAAGAAATTTAGAGCATAACATTCGACGCCTGTTATGCAATGGTGGTTCACCAGCTAATGCACACAGGCTTTCTGAAGGGCTGGTCCTAAAAGCTCCTGTGGCTAGCCTGAGTCCTTTGTTATGTATGGTGTTGATTAGTTTAAGTGCGGTTGGACTGGCAGATGAATATGCTACACAACCATAATCCAGAAGAGACCTGGGTTTAGGAACGATAGAATGTGAGCATGGTACATTTGTCAGCACCCCATTTGGTATTACTAAGGATTCTTAATAAATTCAAAGATTTTTTGCATTTGTTGAGAAGTCCTTTAAGGTGGGGTAACCACGTCAGTTTTCTGTCAAGTGTCATTCCCAAAAATGTCAGTAAGTCAGTCCTATCAATGGTAGTCTGGTGTAATGTTAACTGGGCAACTTGGTGTTCCTCTGCTAAATATTATATACTTATTTTTATCATTGGAGAATCTGAAGCCTGTTTCTTTACACCAATTTTCCAAATTGTTCAATGTATGTTGTATTTGTTGTTGTCCAATGTTGAGTTGTTTATATGAGGTGTAGATCAGGAGGTCATCAGCATACTGGCAATAGGACACCCCTTGAGGAATACAGCTACTGACGGAATTTACAGCAATGTTAAACAGAGTTGTACTCAGTACACCTCCTTGAGGCACTCCATTTTCCTGCAGAAATACATCTGAGAGAGCAGTACCTATTCTCACTCTGAATGTTCTGTGGGAAAGATAGCTGTGCAAATATTTCAAGACTGGACCTTGGACTCCCCATTCAAGCAGCTGTGATAGTATGAGTCTCCTCCATACCCTATCATAGGCCTTTTCAAGGTCTAAGGACACAGCTAAAATTGATTTTTTGTTTAAAAATGCATCCAAAATATCATTTTCCACTCTTGCGAGATGGTGGGTTGTGGAATGTTGTTGCCGGAAGCCACATTGATAGGACGAAAGGAATTTATTACGTTCCAGGCACCAAATAATTCTTTTGTTGACAATTTTTTCAAGAAGTTTGCTGCAACAATTTGTCATGCTAATTGGTCTGAAACTAGAAGGTAGTGTGCTGTCCTTCCCTTTCTTCAAAACGGGAACAACTACAGACTCATTCCAGAAGTGAGGATTCCAGGAGTCAAGGAGGGTGACAAGGCCTATGTTGGGTAGATTTTTGTACATATCGTAGGTCAGTCCGTTGGGTCCTGGTGATGTGAGATTAACTGTCGACAGTGCATGGGTTAGTTCATTTAAAGTTAGTTTGTCATTCAAGGGGTGGTCATGTTCGTTAGTAATTTGGAGTTCTCTGGTTTCTGTGTCGAGTCTGAATTGTAAAAAGCTATCTGTGTAGTTGTCATTACTTGATATTGTTTTAAAATGTTTACCTATTACGTTACTAATTTCATATTGATCTGTAACTGTGTTGTTTATAAGTGTAAGTATACAATGCCAGTAATAGGGGGTCTGTAATTTTTGTGCTGTATTTGTTTTATTTTAGTCCATATCTCTTGTTTTGGGGTATTTCTGTTCATGTTCGACACAAAATCCACCCAACATTTCTTTTTACTGGTTTTAATAGTCCATTTAAAGCAGCAAATATTGTTGCCATTTTGTTGCCTGCAAATAATTGATTTAGTAACTTTCTTTTTAGACTTTTATTCTATGCAACTTTGGTTTGCGGTTTTAATAATTTTAATGAATTTAAGAATGGTTTTAGTACTGTTTTTTTTCTGAGTTCAGATAAAAAAGGTTTCTCAATTAAACTTTTTTAATTTAGCCTGACACACATTTAGGGTCTTATTTTCCTTTCTTTTTTTACGTTTTTTAATTTGCAATATTTCTAACCCAATTAAGTTTATTGCTTTTTTTTATTGGATGTCGTATTGATAATTACAAAAAAATATCGCTTATTTTTCTTTTGCATGTAGGTACTATTTTATTTTATATTAACTGAATATTTAGTACTTGAACATTTATTTAATTTCTGTCTTTCTAGTACTACTATTTTTTTTTTTTTTACGGCGCATCTACAACTTGGCCATTAGCGCCGTACTTCTATTATTATCGAATATATTGATTGAAAGAACGAATGAATAAGAGAATTTATTTAGCAACAACAAATATATTTTTAGAAAACAAACTGACCTTAATGCTAAAGACAATGTCAAGAAAATAACAAGCAGTGCTGATAAATCAAATAAAATAGCATGCTATAAATTCACCAATTCTAAAGTAATTATATATAATAAATAAACCGCATAATATACAAAAGCTTAATATAAATAATATTAACCTGGACATGCTATTCGTACGATATAACATGATAGAACATAACTAGATAATTAACAACATGCTATTAAAGATATATCACTAAACAAGACATAAACGTGCTTTTAGTTATATAATAATCTACTATTGTTATGATGTCAAAGTCGAATGAATGACTGGCTCTTATTGCATGATCTCTTAGCGCTGTTTTATTTGCTTTTTCGACAATATCTTTGGCATTCTAGTTATAAAAATGATTCCGCTATGCTTATTCGTCGATACATTTCACCTCATGAACATCAGATTTTGTATTCACCTTGTTTCATACTTTGTTAATATATTTTCAGGCTATTTTGTAAATACCCTTAGAAACCAAATTCATCGAGTGCTGTTGCCGAGTATTAAAACTCTTAAAATTGGATTAAATAAATGACAGGTTGTCATGAGTCACCAATAAAACTAATTTGAAAAGCATTGATAATGCAAATGACAAAGCACAGCAAAATTTAAATAATGATGAACTAATGGAAACTGTAGTGGAACCCACAGTAAAAATGTTCAAGAATTTGAGATAGTTAATTAAAAAATAGAAAATAAATATAAATTTAATTTTCTCGGGGCAGTAGCAATCAAGTTGAAGCTGGTTTGTTACGGAAAATAGCCTGGAGATATAATAAGTTGATAATAATTTTAGCAAAAGTAAGGCCCAATAAAATGAGCTTAATCTATATATATAAAAATCACGTGTCTGTCTGTTTTTCTGTTTGTTTGTTCCTTATACAAATCCACACCGTTTGACCGATTTGGACCAAACTTGGCAGACAGGTAGGTCTTGATACGGGAAATCTCCTAGGCTAGGTCAAAAAAATCTACCAGCTGTCTGTCTGTATGTTTGTGCCTTATACAAATCCGCACCGTTCGTCCGATTTTGAATAAACTCGATACCGTCTCCACACCGTTCGTCCGATTTTGAATAAACTCGATACCGTCTCCACACCGTTCGTCCGATTTTGACTAAACTCGATACACATGTAGATCATAATCTGGGGAGTGTCGTAGACTAAGTCAAAAACGTCTTATAACTGTCTGTATGTATGTTTGTCCCTTATAAAAATCCACACCGTTCGTTCGATTTTGACTAAACTCGGTACACATGTAGATCTTAATCTGGGGAGTGTCGTAGACTAAGTCAAAAACGTCTTATAACTGTCTGTCTGTATGTTTGTCTCTTATACAAATCCACACCGTTCATCCGACATCGACTAAACTCGGTACACATGTAGATCTTAATCTGGGGAGTGTCGTAGGCTAAGTCAAAAACGTCTACCAGCTGTCTGTCAGTAAGTTTGTAGCTCATACAAATCCACGCCGTTCGTCCGATTTTGACTAAACTCGGTACACAGGAAGATCCTAATCTGGAGAGTGCCGCAAGCTAGGGGATTGTCATAGGCCAAGTCAAAAACGTCTACCAGCTGCTGTCTGTATGTTTTTTGTTGTTTTTTTTAAATAAAAATCGACACCGTTAGACCGATTTTCACCAAACTTGGCATACATGTATGTCTTGATACGGGGGGTGTTATAGGTTAGGTCAAAGTCGTCTAGGACTCAAAGTTGGGAGGTCACGGGTTCGAAACAGTTACAGGTTCGTGTTATTAGATTTTAATAATACTCTTTTGGTTTCTAATTTTTTTAGACTCTTCTATATGCAGAAAATAGGTGTAGCATGGCACGCCGGGTAACAGCTAGTACAAAATATAATGTTTATAAGGTCATAAGTATGGATTGTAAATGTTGCTGAATACGAGAATTATTAAAAATTTTAATAACTGGAAGTAAACAAAATGCAGAAAATATTGACGAAAACGCAAATAATACAGATCAATGTGACCTTGCAACTAACGGCCATAGCCGCTTTGAATGCACCGGTTCCCGTTGATCACCGAAGTTAAGCAACGCCGGACGTGGCCAGTACCTGTATGAGGACCGACCACGTGTTTTTGGCAAGAAAGAGAGGCAATCTGTAGATAGCCCGGCGTTAATAGCCTAATTGTTGATACGCCTTTAAATAAACAAACAAAAAAAGACAGGACCATGTATTCAGGAATATACATTCTTTTTTACTTCGAATAAGGATAGTTGATAAAGGCAGGAATAAAATTAAGAGAGAAATATTCGAGTTATAACAAAAAAAACAAAAAAAAAAAACAATAAAATAATGAATAAATTAAATTGTCGAATAAATTATTTTGTAATAGGTATTTTTTTTTTTTTTTTTTTTTTTTTTTTACGGCGCATCTGCAACAACTAATTTGAAAAGTATGTAATATAAAAAATAATAATTTGTAATAGGTAATATAAAAAATATGAAATAATTGATTTTAACATAGTAATACAAATAATATTATTAATAGGTCATATTAGAATCATCTAATTTCGAAGTCAGGGTGCGAGCAGACGAAGGTGTTTGGACACAAAAAACATTTTTTATAAACTGACTTACATTAGAATTAATTTTAAACTTGACTAATAATAATCTTAAATAATTATTTTTTATAATGAATAAATTATTGTATATATAAATTGTTTACGTTCTAAAGACCACTGAAGGGTTAGCATGCCGGCCACGAAAGTGTAGAGAATTTATTAAGTAAATTTTTACAAGAAAAAATAATAAATGCTATTGGTTGTAATGCCCCATACAACCAAAACCAAAAAAAAAAAAAAAAAATAAAAATAAAAAAAAAAAAAAAAAAATGAATAGTTACGAAACGTTTTAGTACTACGGAAATACCTATGACACGTAATGTATTTGTGGAAGAGGGGGTTCGGGAGGGAAAAAAGTACAGAAAATTTGAGACCATTTCGATCTTATGTTTGCGTGTGCAAGTTCCATGGACATACGGAAGTAACGAATACTGCCGCAGAACGATATTCTTAAACTTCGTATTTTCGTGGAAGGTCAAATAATAAAAACTTCACCACACAGCTTAACCAACTATATTGCGTCCCTACATGTTATACAGATCTCTGGTGGCTCTTCCAGAGAGGTTACAAATATAAAACATACATCCTCAACATGAGGAGGATAACCTTCCACCAGTACGGCCACGTCTAAACTGTTTTGTTATAAATACTCCTTCTCTTACCAATATATTATTTGCGAGGTAGTACAATTAATTCCACTAAAATGAAAAGCAGCACCCTCTTAATTTTAAAGAGGTTAATAAATTATATTATGTGTCTATGGCATAAATACCTCTTTAAATCGATAAGCCATACTTTATCCATTTTTTTGAACCTCTAAATGGTTTTGCAACCTGTTTTATATCCATAAAAAGTTTGGATAGTGGTAATAAAGCCTTATCTTTCAAACAACGCCCGACCAATGGATTGAAACCGATCAAAGTGAGTGCCACCTTTTACTTTCTTGCTCCTTAATGAAAGAAATTAGACGCTTGTTGCTTGATTTCCGCTGACAATAAATGCTCCTATCCTATTGGCCCGGAAAGTT
Source organism: Gonocerus acuteangulatus (assembly GCA_946811695.1). Classification (NCBI taxonomy): domain Eukaryota; kingdom Metazoa; phylum Arthropoda; class Insecta; order Hemiptera; family Coreidae; genus Gonocerus; species Gonocerus acuteangulatus. The sequence continues at coordinate 83,611,484 of OX328123.1, forward strand.
GGTAGTTTAAGGACTAGAGGAGCCTGCTTATGACGAAGATTTATTGCTACACTCGCGCCCTCTTCAACAGGTGGTAATCTGCTCTCCAAACACCACCTGATAAATGGCAGTTCCCCGAGCAGTTTTTATCACATATATACCCATATAGCATCTCTACGTTCATGGGGAATTTCACTAAAATATATAGCGATTTTCTGTTTCACTGGAAGCCAATCCGTGCGTTTTTTTATGTATGATTTTTTATTGTCTGATTGCCATCCATAAATCACCCAAAAATTATTTATATCAAAACTCTAAAGAAGGTCTTTTGACAAAAACAATATTCGTTATTTTCTTTGCAATACATTATTTTTATAAGTAAAAATCAAAGTTTATTTTTCTTATACTTAAAGGTTTTTAATAATCAAAATATATACCATTGCGTTCTATGGTTTGACGCCTTTTGGAAGCCAGCTGTAGAAATCCTTGATGGTACCTCACTTTGGGTTTAGAATCAAAGAACTCACAAACGCCATTTTAGGGCGGTTACCCCCATAGGGAGGAACCCCGCTTATAAGGTTGATCTCATGACGCACTCCAGAAGTGCCGACTAGAAAATTTTGCGTTTCAGAACCCCTAGAGACCGAAAATGATGGTGGTTCAAATTTGTATACATACATATATATATATATATATATATATATATATATATATATATATATATATATATATATATATATATATATATATATATTTGTACGTTCGCTCTCTAGGTAGAAGACGAATGGTCCGATTTTGATGAATTTTGGTACAAAAATCCGTCGTCCAATTTGAAAAGTCAAGTTCGTTAACCAGCAAAATCCGTCCACTGGAAGGTGGCGTTTAGGGCGAAATTCGCGCAAAAAAATCGTAACGCTTACGTTTTTGAGTTCATAAGCTTGTAAGTACTCGTTTTATAGGCTTCTTGGGCTAGTAAAAGGAATGAAACCATTTTCAAGGCGATAGCTCTAACCGTTTTCGAGAAAATTGGAAAAATAGTTTTTGAATGCCGTTTTTGGTTTGGGTTCTTAGAATCATGGGATTCAGTTGAAACATTTTCTGCATGTTCTACTTTCATTAAAACTAATATTTTGAAATTTGTGTTACGTTTGGAGTTAAGGCAGGGTTAGAATAAAATATTTTATTAACAGACATAACAAGTTTTGGTAACTTTGTATACCTTCCTTAATATCTCGAAAAAGGTTGAGAATCTTGGTAAACGGAAGAATACCATTAGAAAGCTTACAAAATGCTCGACAAAAAAGGTTCTAATGAAAGTTTCGATTAGACGATGTCAATCGGAGAAATAAGTGCTTAAAACTTTAAAGTAATTGATTTTGCTTATTCGAACTGTTCTTTTTGTCGGTTTTTATTCCTTGTTTTTTTTAACTGCTTATAGTTGGATAATGTATTTGACAATAAAACAGGTTAAGAAAAATAAGAAAAACAATTTAATCTTAGAGACATGGATTTCCAAGATAGAGCTTTTCAACTGCCTAGCGGGGTCCTTCCTAGGGCGGGTTGGCCTATCCAGGTAAGATCGTAAATAAGACCTTTCTTGAAAGTAAAGATGGAACTGTCAACTTTGGTCCTCCTCTGCCTCCCGGCACTTTCAATGCTGACGAAGGCTACCAATGAGTAGCTGAAACGTCCTAAATATAGATATTTTAACAAAAATCGTATTGAGGTTTCTTCAGCCGAATCCCAATCATTCCATCCTTACTTATCACCTCGACGGCTAACTATCTAATCTTCATGCTTTCTAGAAATGTGGACCCAAAATAATAACAGCTTCTATTTTAATAATTTTAAATGAGTCTAGAGATAAGAACGGAACCGCGCTAAGATGATGCAGTTCCTGCGAGTCGGACTTTTTAACTTCATTCAAGATGTGGAATGTTTTTCCAAGAAGGAAATGAACCAATTATAAAGGGATTCTGGCTTACTTTTCGAACAATTCATATTTCATCCCTCTCCAACAGCAGTTTCTGCCCACTTTTCAATATATCCTCCGTTTTAAATCGTTTTATGATGTTCGACACCGTTGAAATAGGCTTACTGGTCTCTTGGCTGATTTGTTTGAATTTACAGCCCTTTTCGCGCATAGAATCTACACGCATACGAGTCTCAATCGACGTTAGTATTTACCATCTCATGCTCGCGGTTATTGAGGTGAAACATGCAGCTGTGTGGACCTTAGGGCTAGTACTGACTATTTCCTACAGGATAAGAATGAAGTTAATACGATAATACCCAGAAAAGTGCTTAGAATTAAGAAGAACCGAAAATTCTGATTACTTTTGTGACCTGTGAATTCTATGTTTTAGTCTATTCTTACTTCTATTTTCGTTACGAACAAATTATTTTGCGCGAATTTCAGGTTATTTTGATCCTTAGGAATGGTACCTTATGGGGCTATTAAAAAATCTAAAAAAATTGCACTTTTGATAAGTAATTACAAACTTAATTTAAAAATTTCGTTTTTCCGATTACAGTGGGAGATACGGTAAGTACTAAGCCCGGATAGGCATGCTGGATACCAAATGATTCAGACAGGATCCAACATAAACATCTTATCACAATTCTTAACTCCCAAATGTAAATAAGAGAGGAATTACGATTCAAAGTTCAAATACAAAGAAAACGGTAATTTTTTCTGACTCATCCTATTATATATATATATATATATATATATATATATATATATATATATATATATATATATATATATATATATATATGTGTGTGTGTGTGTGTGTGTGTGTGTGTGTGTGTGTGTCTGTGTGTGTGTGTCTGTGTGTGTGTGTGTGTCAAACATCATAAAACGATTTAAAACGGAGGATATATTGAAAAGTGGGCAGAAAACAGGGCGCCCTAAACTGCTGTTCGAGAGGGATGAAATATGAATTGTCCGAAAAGTAAGCCAGAATCCCTTTATCATTGGTTCATTTCCTTCTTGGAAAAACATTCCACAACTTGAATGAAGTTAAAAATGGCGTTTGTGAGTTCTTTGATTCTAAACCCAAAGTGAGGTACCATCAAGGATTTCTACAGCTGGCTTCCAAAAGGCGTCAAACCATTGAACGCAATGGTATATATTTTGATTATTAGAAACCTTATAAATATATATATATATATATATATATATATATATATATATATATATATATACATATACATATAAAATCATATAATGATATTTAAAAAATAGGAATAAAAATGTTAGGAATAACAAAATTAATAAAAAAAACTGTTGAAAAAGTAAAAATTAATAATAAATAAAAAAAAAAAATGGGGTCTCCCGTGGCCTAGTGGCTAGCGCGCTGGATTCATAAGCGGGAGATGGTGGGTTCGATCCCCGCCGGTGCCAGAAATTTTCTCATCTCAGGGCTCGCTGAGAAAATTCCTGGTTGCACCCTGGATGTCGGCGCTAATAGCCACGATTTTTTGATGCGCCGTAAAAAAATAAATAAATAAATAAAAATAACAATATATTAATATTTCAAATTGTACAAAGGCTCTAGGATAAACATTTTAATGCTGTCGTTAAATACCACAAACGTTGAAGAGTTTTAAAAATTATCATAAGAAATCGTAATTAGTCCTGTATGTAAGTTAATGTGTTGTCAAAATGGCGAATGTTCTGTACGTGACAAGGTATTTGTACATGATCAAGAATTGGTCATTTTTTTTTTTTTTTTTTTTTTTTTTTTTTTTTTTAAAGACCCGATTAAATAAAAATGTAACATCTTTTTTGAATGTATATTGACAAACACATTTGACTAGGATGTGTAACCAGTTGCAAGTTTTGTGCTGGTTCAATTATTTGTTACTGGAAATGCTAAAGCTAAGTTTTTACCGCTATATATGTTCATGTATATATGAAAAGTTTTTTGCGTCTAGTTGATAGATAAAGATTAAAATAAATTTTTCGAGAATAATTTTATGGGTGCAACTTTATTAGCTTCTCTTCGGAAAGCGTTACAGAAAAGTAATTTAAAAATATTTTGTATATTTCCTAATTTACTGGCTTAAGCGGAATAGTGGTAGAGAGGAAAGTGAACTATAAACGGACTTGTACAACTGCTCCTTATCGCCTTCATTATCTCCAACAGAGCTAGATAATAGGGCAGGACTTGGCTGCTGGATAATTCTCAGAGAGATATAACTAACTGTTCTCTTTCATTAATAGATTCCGCACATTTAATCTGATCAATGAGAAATTTATACAACTCCAGTGTACCAAAGGAATATTCAAAGCATACTAGAACTGTTTTTACTTCCATTTTCTTGCTAGGTATTTATTAAATCATGAAGGTATGGTACACGTTTAGTATAATTTATTCTCCACCAGATAATTATTCCACGTCATTATTCTCGCTCTATATAAATAGGAAACCCATTTTTTAAAAGATTGATTCAGAAAAAATATGACATCGGGTTTCATGAGCACTAAATATACCCAATATATACCGGTTGTTCAAACACATTTAAGAAAAGAAAAAAAAAATACATTCAGAGTGCCACATATTTTATTATCTAAACCATATATTGCAGTTATAGGTAAAAGGGGTAGATTCTAGATTAACCGTACAATGAAGTTTCCCATTGAGCATGCCCATTTTTAAAAGAGATTTGGATTCTGTCTTAAAAAAAATAATACGCTTTTTTGAAAACATTTCTGGTAAAATAAAATGTTTAGACCTCTAAATCACTTATAAAGTTGCTCTAATCGGAAGTTTTTGTTTAAACTGCTCATTTAAACCGATTCTGAGTTGAAAGTTACCATATCTTTCATTTTATGCCTAGCGGAAGCGGCGGCTCATGTAGGCTGGGCGTACACTGGACTATTCAATGTAATATATGTGTGTGTGTGTATATATATATATATATATTACTTTAATAAAAGATCCTTTGTTATTATTCTTATTTCCTCTTCATTTTGAAGAAAAAAAAGTTAGAATCTGTCACATATTTTTTGGGGACGAATGTTGTGAAAACAGACGTGTACTGTTTATGAATAACGTGATACAATGTACTACTGTCTGCAGCACTGTAGTGTATTTATAGAATAAATTAATCCCTATTTCCGTCTGACCGCCATGACCTAGGCATTTTAAGAAGGATTATTGTTTAACCATTCTACATAATTGAATCTCAAAGGAATTATTTTTGGAAGGATAACAATCTTGTTCATGTTGTATTTTAGCTTTGTCCCTAACGTTTAACAAAACATGGCTATACAAATAAAATTCTATAAAATAAAATGAATTTTATTCTGGGAAGTTCCCTGTAAGAGGAACAACATGAACACAGAAATATATATATCAGTCCCTTAATAGGTCAATGGGCTTAGAATGGCCGATACTACTGACATGTGAGGTATCTAACTCTTGACCGTACGCCACTCTGAGGAGGTAGTGTGGCCAGTACTTGGCTACGGGTGCCTGATCTTCCCCTTTGCAGGTAACCATTAAATTAATTAAAGGCTAGGTGGCTAACGGACGGCATGTAATCTGGAATCCAATCCTCGAACGACGAAAGAGACGACATAAACGTTAGTACATTCCCGGATTTTAGTATGGCCATTGAAAATGGGCCGAAGTCCCTGAAATTACCTTGCGGAGAATAGAACTATATGTCTGCGATGAACACAGCGACCTATCTCATCAAAGAATCTTTACTATAAAAAAGACGTATGAAGTGGTTTTTTCATATGTTGCCTGACTATTGTTAGATTTTCTGGAAAACTCTGCCAGAAAATCATTTACCTCTTTCGAGATAATTTACAATGAGAATTATATTATTTTCAATTAGATTTCTACAATACTAATTTCATTAAAAATGATAAACATTTTAATGTATATTACTCAAAACGTTTCAAGTTGGGAATAAGTATTTTATATTTTTTGAATATATTATTTTTATTCTTGTGAAAGAAAAAGGTTCTGGCGTTAATGACCCCAACGGTTGACACGCCTTAAATTTAACCAAAAAAAGAAAAAAGTTATTGTTGGTAGACCAGAGTATTATTTCTTTTATCTGTAAAATTCAATTAAACAAAAAGTAAATTCAATTAAAAAAAATTTGGTAAGGTCTTCCTTGAATTCAAACTTTATAGGCTTGTTCCCCAGACATGGATTGTGTGTGAGTGGAAATGGTAATAACTTTATCCATTAAATTAGAACTGTTCCTTGAAAGTCGCCCTGTTTCTGTCTTTCCCAAGCAATGTGACAGAATCACTTAATAATTGGGATCACAGAGTAAAAAGGGCTCTAAAACTACTTAATAATGTAGGAATTTCCATCAAAGGTTTAGGAAAGGTTTTCTTTGTAGTTATGTTTAATTTTATTGATATAAATAGGAGTTTTGTAACAGATCCCTCCAACGGACATTATACATTATTGATTTTAAGGAATATTACTGTTATATAGTGGTGAAAAATTATTATTACAAATTACTAGTTACCATCTAAAATTACTAGTGCCAAAAATATAATTTACTTCATTAGTACAATTTCACTGTTAGTGTGTTATAAACTTTTCCACTTTCCTATCAGCAGGTGTCATTGTAGGAATGTTATTAACCGTTAGTTAAGATAGGCTCCTTGTATTCGTTTCTTTAAAAAAAATCTTCAAAGGTTAAGACATCAACCTCAATAATGTGTAATGAAAAGTTTACTCAATAATTTATCAATTTAGTTTGGAGTTCGGTTCGGATCATGAAAGAGTGCGCATTGGCACTGTATCGTTCAGTGATTTCAGTGGTTACTCAACGTATTTTTGCGTAGTAAATTGGTATTGAACGATCAAGGATTAATAAGTGAGAATAACTGGGAATCACAGTGATATATTATGGAGGGTAATGATAGCTAAAGGCGAACGTGTTGAAGCAGAGCATAGAACCTTCACGGAGTCTTGCTAATAATAAGACATGATTGCTGTTGGATTTCTGCATAATAAAAAGTGTTTCAGCTTTTCCTCTTATTTATACTGGGGTCACTTATGTAGAATGGCGAATCTTTTATACTATTCCTGAAATATCTGTATTTCCTGGGAAATTTAATAATTTTTATTTTGTTAAAATGTAAAATCTCTTCTAGAAAAGCTTAGGCAGGACGTTCTGTGAAATAGAAATTAATGTATGACAATAAATACGAATGTAGCGAAAATAGTCACCTGACTAGAACATTTTCTCCAGGAATTTATGAAAACGAAGAGAATAATTGAGATAATCGAAAACAAGATAAATGCTAAAGACACTGAAATATTACATTTGTCACACCAAGAGCACAGTGTTATAATTACCGGAGTGCTAGAGGAACAAGATGATAATTTAATTTCTGTTACAAAAGAGTGTCATTGAATAAGGGTGACGTGACTTTAGTCGATGTTAATATAGATAATATATTTAGAATAGGTACGTTCAGAGGCAAAAGACCTATTTATACTGCTAAAACTAAACTCCACTCTCAAGAAACAGGACATATAACCTGTTAGTTTTGGCCTTCTAAACAGTGAAAATCAGTGGTTAATAACTTTTTAGTTGAGATCTAAATTGTTAGTATGCTATACACCGGAAATAGTCTCCGAAATTATTTTCTATACACGCCCATGATGGAAGCCGTCTAGAAGAGTAAGAATGGAGAACAGGAAGGAGCGAAGGTCCAGAGTCTGCAGTTTGTCCCAGTTCCAGTTTACCATCGTTTCTTTTTATGTTGGTGGATTAAATGGTTTACAGCCACACATCCTTTGTTAGATATTGGATGTGCAAAATCGCGGCGAAAAGTATTTCAGCTATTGCATAATAAATTTCATTAGGTAAGAATTGTAATACCTTGATAAAAAATAAAAATAAAACATTTTATACAGACACTATAAACAACTTAACGACTGCGAAAGATGCAAGAACGCTTTTTTTTTTTTTGAAATTTAATATTAAGCCTTAAATGTAAGAATTTGAAGATAAGTAGCTATATTACGATACAGAACTAATGAAATCTTTCAAGAATCAATTTAATTTATAAATTATTGTAGAAGATAACTCTCTGATTAACAATCTCAGGTCTACATCACGTTTTAATAAACTTAAAAATAACAAAGTACAAAGACTTTACAGAATCCCTTATGAACATGTTAAATGCACCTCCGGAGTTTTTCAGTTACTTTAAATATTTAACACAATATTCCTCTCTGGGAAATCTTCAATGAGTCAATAATATTTTCAGTGTTTAGAAAAAGGGCGTCACAAATCCTAATGACTATAGAGGAATATCCTTTTTAAACGCAATCACGAAGGTATTCACGGGATTGTTGTTCAATAGGAAGAGAGAATGGATTGAAGATAAAAAGTCCGTCACGCAGGAGCTGCATAACTAAGCACTTTCCTCAGAATTTGGGTAGTGTAGACTGCTTTCCAGAAATATTTGCTTAAAATATCCTACATAAATAAAATAAAAACATGAATAATTCTCTTTTAAATTTGTAATGAGTAACTGATCAATTATTAATTTGCTTCCAGAGTTATGTTTACACATGGTACCTACTACACTACGTAATAAATACAAAAAAAACTCATATTATCGTATTTTGATCTAACGCAGGAACAGGATACAGTCACTCTAGTGGTAGAAAGCGCTCCTTGCGGCGGCTTTGTGAACCTACGTTTGGCGGGCTTTTCTATTGAAATATATTACAAATTAAACCCCCGCTTTACGATTGACCGAATCAGCTCATTTTTACAACACTTCTTTCTCATGAGTTACCCACGACGTATACCGCGTTTCGTTACAATACAGCAGAAATTACGACCGGTATGAGTATATTAGGAATTTGGGTCTGGAGTAAACCCCCCCTTCTAATGAACCGATTTAGTTTATTTTTACAACACATATTTAACTGTAGATTACCACTACGACTACCGAGTTTCGTCGAAATATACCAAAAATCACGGCTGGTAGTGGCGAATTGGTATTGTGGATCCGGAGTAAACCCCCCCTTCTAATGAACCGATTTAGTTCATTTTTATATCTCACTTTTCTCTCTATATTACCACTACGAATACCAAGTTTCGTTGAAATATAACAAATATTACGGCTGACATAGTCAAATTAGTGTTTTGGGTTCGGGGTAAACCCCCCCTTCCGGTGGACCGACTTTGGTGGTTAACGAACTCGTTCAATCGTTTGCTAATTGAATGCTATATACCAAGTTTCGTGACGAAAAAACAAAAACTCTGGCCGCTATCGTGTTAACAGACACATATATATATATATATATATATATATATATATATATATATATATATATGCATATATATATATATATATATATATATATATATATATATATATATATATATAGATATATCTAAATTTTAATGGGGGTCATTTTCGGTGTCTACTAGGTAGGATCGATAAAGATTTGAAGACATTTTTCAAAAATTCCGTCATGAGTCCAACCTCAATAGCTACTTTCCTTCGGAGGAAAGTGCTAAAAGGTTATAAAGGAATTCCAAGCTGGTTTTAGAAAGGGCTACAGTACTGTTGTCCACGTTTTTTTATCTGTGGAATATTGCAGAAAAGCCTTTATCGACTTCTCTCTGCAGTCTTTGATAGAGCTGATAGACGAGCTCTCTGGTGTATGTGGTACAGCTTTCGATTGTCTACCAAAGTGGCAATTTTATGTTACCTTTATGTGGCATTCGGTGTGATGGCTATACTTTAGAATTACTTAGAACTGATGTCGGTGTAAGACTGGGCTGCTTACTGTCCCGTTCTGTTTCTTTGTTTTCAATGATATTGGAGTGGAACTATTTGGAGAAAAAAAAAGTCAATTCTAATGCTCGCTTTGTAATTTGAAGGCAAGAGATTTTTTTTTTTACATTTTATAGGTGTTTGTCGGGCGCTAAGATAACGCAGTTGCTGCGAGACGGACTTTTTTGTAACATATTGACTGCCATTTATGAGAGAATTTTGTGGGTTTGCCTAGAAAATTTTATTACTTGTGCTCGACCTCTGATTATGATTAAAATTGTAGTTTTTTAAGTTATTGCCTAGAATAAAAACTTTTGCGCATGACTTAGACCACCAATTCACTACACATCGTAATACTGATAAATAAATAAATTGTTTTCTTTTGATTGTTTTTATTTATTAAAAACGGGCTTACAATCCTTTGAGTTCGGCTCAATCTCATGTTCTCTATCTCCTAACTGTATGAGCGGAAAGCAAAAAGCAGATATATTTGTGTGAATGTATACTCACAGTTTTGATGCTGTTTACTTCGCACGCTTTCTTCAGGTTCCTATGTGCTCGATGTACGACAGCATAATGCCTTATTATAAGTGTTCCCTTCAGTGTGCTGCTCAGGAACTCGTCAGGAGGCCCTAGCTCATAATGGCTACGCTAAATCCACTTTTTTTACGATCAATCTTTTATCAGATCTTGTTATCTGATAAAACGATCGCTACGCTACACTATATACCAAGTTTCGTGGCGAAAAAACTCATGTGTAGGTATATCGTGTTAACGATAGTTCATCAAATGTTTGACGTAATTCTTTACATTAGCATAACTTATTTATTTACGCACCAATAGACATGAAACAAATACTAAATGTTAAGCAAGGCATACCACAATATATTAGTGAAACCCGCATCTAAATCGGATAAGCCGTCTCTGTGATTAGGTTATATTTATATACGTCATATAGATATAACCTATCTACAAATCGAGAACAATATAAATCAAACTTACATGTATTTACAGTTTATCTAATAAGACGTGTTACCTAACTTGAAAACAAAACAAATATGCAATAGATATTTAATTGAAGGCTACATTTAAGAATTGGCTGGAGACAGGAAAACAATGCACATAACAGCTGTAACTTTACAGGTGCGACAGCCTACTGTATTCTAAGAATGATACTCTGGTTCATCAAATGTTCAACGTGATTCGTTACATTAGCATAACTTTTTTATTTCTGAACTGATTGACAGGAAACGAACACTAAATGTTTACTAAAGCTTACGACAATATATTAGTGAAATCCGCATTTAAATCGGATAAGCCGTTTCTGAGATTATCGTGCACAGATAAACAGACATCGATTTGTACAATTTTATTATATCTATTGATAGATTGATATCTTACCTACAAACCAGGGATTTCTCCTGTTATTCTCTACAGTCAGCCCGAGGAAGTAGTCCTCGAACCCTGGGACAGGATTCGCCATTGGCTGGACTGACAGAGTTCCTGATCAAATAAAAGATATATGTCTTGATTAAGTAATTCTTATAAATAAAACACGGACTGTTTTAATATTAACACTAGAAATTTATTATAATTTTTAACATGCATATAACAAGTTAAAATCTGTCAATGACCAAGTTTAATCTTCGATAAAGTATCATCTATTACGTACACTTCTACTTACATTTTTTAAATGTGGCAGAAGGTTGTATTATGTTCGGGGGTCGCTAAGTTTGAATCCGGGGTCAGAATGTAAAATTTCGAATGAAGTCGTTGAAGAAGAAGAAAAACTAGAGCTTCTAAGGATTTAGGGTCGCTGAATTCGCATCCGGGGTCCGTTTAATCCAATCTGTTTTTTATTGAAACCCCAAGTTTAAGATCACTTTATGTACCCTCCAGATCTTACAGTTCCATAGGTTCTTTCTATATAGTTTGAATTTTCATTGATTTTAGTGACTTCATTGAAGATTCATTTGCGTATAAGATATCATGTATCTTGATCATATTGAAAAAAGAATCATGTAAAAATAGCAAACTTTTTAACGCGATGATCAGGACCATATCATTTATTCACTATTTCGTGTACCACAACCCAGGGCACCTCCACATGTTGACGGCATTTTGTTTGCCGGCAGAGCCCTAGGGAGAAGGCAATATACTGTCATGGCCGGCACAAGATGGAGTACGATGCAGGGTTTCCCATGCCCAGTATCGGCGGTTGGTCAGTGTGAGCAAGCGAGCCCGCAATCGCCTTCGTGAAGCGAACGCAGCTCTACATTGTTGTGAAACTTGCAGAGTATACTATTACAAGACCACAATCTATTCCTCACGATTGTAATAAAAGTTCAGACCATTTATGTTACTTTCTACAATACCGAAGAAACTTATCTAACAACTTGAAGACTGTACACGAAGAATACTTCGGATTAAAGGTCGAAAACCAAAATGTGAGCTGGACACCTTTTATCATATGTAGTAATTGCAGAATAATGTTAAAACGATATAACGAAGACGTGAATCAAAATGAGTTGAAATTCTGATTTTACAAATGTAAAAATTTAACCTCAAAATGACAATCAAACCCGGATTCAAAGATAGCGACAACCCTAGAAAATATTAACGTAGTATTCTAGTTCAATCCACATGATCGTATTTTTGAATTTTTTTTTTGGAACATACCTTGAAATGACATTGAGGACGATAAGGCCCAGCGCATACAGTGAGACTGTTTTGAAACTCCAGTTGCAAACTAGTTGCACGCGCAACTGTTTTGCGACCTCGGAAATGTATTTCAATGGACAGGCGCACACGACGCAACTGGTTTTTGACAATGTCAAACTAACCTGAAACCAAACATATGTTAAGGCCCATCGCACACGATGCAACTCGTTTGCAACTCCAGTTGCACGCGCAACTGTTTTGCGACCTCGGCAATTTATTTCAATGGGCAGGCGCACACGACGCAACTTGTTTTTGACGATGTCAAACCAGTCACATGCAACCGTTGGCCCGCGGTTGCAGTTGCGTTGCATTTGAGTTGTACGAGAGTTTCGTCGGACAGCCGTGCATTCTATCGATATTTGCGGTTGCTTAGTTAAATGAAGGTTAATTTATTACATATGTTTTTCAGCTATGTTATCTTGAGTTATGTAAATAAAGGCAGTTTTAAGTAAAGTGTATTTGAGCCATATAGCCAATAACAATATGTGCCATCAAGAACTTAACGTGAAGCAATTTTTTATTTAAAAACGGATGTCAGATTCGTTTTTAGCTCATTAAAAAACCCCTAAATTCAAATTTTGTGAATATTACAAAAATACAAAAAAAAAAAATGGTATTTTAAATTTCACTAAGGGGGAGGGACCTGTTGGGGGGAAGTTTGTTAAAGATTGAAGAATCCGGCCATATTTCAAAGAATATTTACCTGATTCAAACCAAACTTGGAGGGTCGATAATCTGACACATTTCCTTCCAATGAGGGTGTTTCTACGTGTTCTGGGATTGACGTTATATGCAAAAAGTTAACATTTTATTTTTATTTTGAGAACCATTTTTTGCAAGTAGAATCACCAGAATAAAAATAGTTCATATTGGTGACCCCCATCGCTGTATACTCCCCTTGTGAGTCTGACATCGCAAGTTCTTACAAAAAAATACGTAACTCACTAAATAAACAAACCAATTGTTGGGCAATTGGTTTAAAACAAGCCAATATACTCGAGTGTTTTGTTTCAGTTGCATACTAATTTCACACGCAACTGGTTTGCAACTCTAATTGCAGAAAAGTCGCACCGTGAGCAGAAAGATTTTTCATTTCAGTTGCAAACTGGTTTCAGACGCAACTAGTTTGCAACTCGAGTTGCAGAATAGTTGCACCGTGTGCGCTGGGCCTAATAGAAAAAAAAAAGTAAAACACATATCTGGTCGTAATATTTTCCATTCTTTCAGAATCTGCAGTCAAAAATTCATTTTGTGCAAATTAAAGATATTTATCATAGAAATAACCGTGATTTTGCACCGATGGGGTGAAACAGAACTCGGATTCGAATTCAGCGACCCTCAAAACCATGGAAGCTCTAGTTATTTCTCCTTTAACGACTTCATAAAAAATTTCAACTTAAACTTGACGTGATGGGGCGAAACGGACTCAGGGGATTTGGATTCAGCGTGTCAAAATACATAAAAATATATGTATGGTGTCTTCGGAAAATACCACTTTTTTTCGTGTGCCCGTGTTATTAGTCCGATTAAATTGCTCACGCAATTGATATTATCAATAATAATACATAAATATTATTATTTTTATTATTAATCGTAGCCATAAAATAACATTTCATATCCTATTAATTCTTAATCGAGAAAACACTTGATTTCAAAGGTGTCGTTTACTTAACCATACTCATAGTGGTTGAGTTCAAAAGTTACGCCACCTCTTCTTAAATGAAGTGCAAAAATATGACTTGTAAATTGATACCTTCTACTTCAGGTTCGTTGCCAGAGGATACAAGATCTCTTGCTGACCATCCGTCTGATCCTATCCAAGAGAAGAATCCTGTTGCGTTGACGCGTCGGACGGCTCTCATCAATGCAGCAACCTCTTGGTCGGATCCGAAGATGATCACTCCTGCCAGCGAAACAAAGTCCAAGTAAGTGCATTATTAAATTTAAAAAATCACTCACAGATGTCAAACAGCAGAAAGTCTTACTTGCCTAAACTTTAGTATCACATAAATTAACTTATATATGATGAAAGGGAATCACCTGCAAGAGGATTTCATCTTTCATCTCAATAATTGGTATTATAGTGTAGCCATATACTTCTACTTAAATATTTTTCTCGTATATGGCCTTTTTAAGATGTTTTTGCAAAATAATGAGATGTTAAAATGCGTTTTAATGGCTTAGAATTTCTTCAAATATTTGTATATATATTTAAGAATAAATTCTTATTTCCCTTGGTTACGGCATCTCACATGAACGGCTGGACCAATGTCGATAATTCATTATTTGTTGCGTTTGTTTTTATTAGGATAAGGTTCTTCTGGAAGAACGTTGCGAGGAACATTAGTGCTTTTGGCAATATATACTTTTTTAATGTTACCTTATAACATTACCTTATATAACTGTCAGTTGTTTGGCGTAACTGTCAGCAATTGACAGGAGGCGCGCTGCAATTATAGTATATTTCTACTTATTTTATTATTTAAAGGCAATGAGCCCTCGAATATGGTTTAACACAGATGAATCGGTCGAAATTATATTGATAAATGATTAATGTGCCGTTTCTTAGTGAACATTTTAATGCAGTGAGTTTTTTGAGTGTGTTTATTCCTCGCGGTAAGTTTAGGTACAAGTCAAAGATACAAGAGCAAGTCAAACTGACGAGCGACACGAAACGCGAAATGAATTCGAACGGAATCGATAGATTACTACTCATAATCTGCAATTAAAAATCGTATGGATAATAATTGAATCGATCCATGCAAAAAAGAGCTTCAGTCCATTTTTTTCCAAATATGAGTTAGTGGTGGATTCGTTGTCTCTGACGGGCACTACACATTTCTAGGGTAGGAGGACTTTAGTCCAATACATTGATGCCATAGAAACACATGTGGCAAAAAAAAAAAATACGGCATTGTAGCACATGCCTTTCTTTACGCCAAGGTGTTCAGGCTCCAGTTTTCCCTCCCAATCGTGCCTACCCAAGAGGGAAGGTCCCCATCAAGCAGAAAAAAATTTAAGACAGAAGTTGATGCCATACGTTTTAAAAATTTAAGACAGAAGTTGATGCCATACGATTCAGAAGATCACAAGAATTTTGACTATGAAATATTGGGGTGGCCAACAACTATAAACATAGATGAAGACGTTCATGACGAATGAGCGTTGTATGAACTTTATATCATGCAAATTTTTCTTACATATTGTACAACTGATAATAAACTGTTACTCAATATATCCTACAATGTATTTTACATTATATTAGACCCTATATTTTGCAAGGAAGTACTCCTTAGGCTGTTCCATGAAAGAAGAGCTTCAGTCCAAGCACTATTATTATATTTTAATAATATAATGCATTTGTTATTAATAGCCAATGTTTCATATATAACTTGTGTCAGTGTGGGGTATTCAGACAAAAAAAAAAAAAACAAAAAAAAAAAAATAAAAAAAATAGCATAATAATATAACAAATGAAGCGTGTAGACAGTTTTTTCTCGTTTTCTCAAAACTACTGATTATGACTGTCTTTTTGCATTGATCGATTCAATTATGCCGCAGAATATAAACTAGCCTCGTTATTTTAATGGTACCCAACTTGCGGCGAATAAATGTAAATATGTAATGCACTGAAGCCACAATTTTGAATGGAGAGTACAAAGACGTTTTAACTTAAGGATTCCTTCGATTCCGAACGACATGCAATTTCACCTTAACCAGGTATAATTTCCAGTGCAATTACCATTTCTAATGCCAATACTTTGTGGCATAAATCTTTAAAATCCATATTTTTCACTAGGATACTTGTAGGTCGGCTGTTCCCCTGTCGGAGCACCAACAAATCTATCCATATACTTGCCAGAAAGTAAAACGAACAAAGTTATATATCATAAAACATTAGAATAATGAACACTATGTCTTTGAACATTTTTTGTTGTATAAATTATAAAAATGCAAATGAATCTTCATTTTATGCGTTTGCTAATTTGATATATATATATATTTATAGCTATACAGTTGTATGCTTACTATTCACTGATAAACAACAATCCTGTTTCTTACATGTAGAGTTTTCCATACCCCACCCCCCATCAAAGTTTTGTGCCTTTCTTCATTCTGAGGGAAATTATATTAAGCATTCCTGCTGGTAGTATATTTTATGTAATAAAAACAATAAAGTTTAGGTTCTAGCAATAGAATGTTTAATATATTTACAATCAGTATTATTATTTTTACTACCTGATTTCACGTCATTGTTATATATTGATGAGTTTATATAGCTCGATGAGCATCGTAAATTGTGGTGGGGTGGGGTCTTCGCTCACTGAATCCGAGGTGTATTTGACTAAACATTGATCAACCATATATGTCATATAGAGATACATAGATTAAATCACAAGATGGTTGATGAATCTCTTCAAAGAGGGCGAATATTAAGTACGAGTCATCATACGTGAAGTTTTAATAGGATGGATAAGCCCTAATTCATGTATGGTCTTAAACCTTGATTAACTCCCATGACCCTTGCAAAGTTCATCTCGAACGTCTACGAGAAGCTGTGCCGTAGCTTCTAAAGGTTTCAAGTTGAGTGTTCCACTTAACTAGATGGTTTATGATGGAACAAGTCGGAGTGATTAAGAAGATTTAGCCTTTTCATGTCTCGTGCACAGCTTAAGGTAATATGAGATTCTTAATGAGAAGCAAGCTTATTTAACATACAATCCTTTTTCCTGTTTATCGTATAAAACAAATTTTCACAATATGCTTCTCGTATCACGAATTGGTTCCGATTAACCATCACTCCATCCTCGGGTACCTCTCCGTGCTCCTCTCCACCCTCAAATAGCAAATATACAGTATATAAATAATAAGATATTACATACAGTTTTACATAAGATATGAATTGGATTAACATATGCCTCTAATAATACTAACATTAACTATACTAATATTATTATATAAGGCCTACTCCTCGCTATGGGGAAACCTTGTAAGCGATAAACAAAAATAAAATAAAAATCATGAAACCCAACAAAATTATATCATTCTTCAACTGCCTAACACGAAATTCACATTCATTCTTAATATGTTAACTAAAAACGTTTGTGTTTTTTATCCCACAGCAGCCTACTGAAGTATGGGTTTTATTAATCTTAAAAATAAAAGCTGAATCTTCAGTAAATTCTATAGCTAGCAATAGTTATATTCTAACTACAATATAGATAATTGATTTAATGGAGTGAATGCATTGTACGTTACTAATCACGGATAACACGATATTGTTGTACATAGTTACAGCCGCCTACATAATTATGGCCTTGCCTAATCTCCTTACATAATCAAATACCTTCCTTTAATGGAAACATACAATTCATATTTAATTGGCTTACCTTGTTAAATACTCCAAAAATAATTTTTCTATTAATTATTGCGGTTCCTCCCTCCCTCCAGAGAAAATTTTCCGTTTCAGAAACTATAGATCACTATAGAAAATAAGGTGGTTCAAATTTGTATATACCTATATGTACATCTTAGTCTGTTCAATCTCCTACTGGCTCACTAATGGCCCGATTTTGATGACATTTTGTTCAAAAATCTTTAGTCTTATTTGAAAGGTCGACTTCGTTTATCAGCAGAATCCAACACCGGAACATGGTTTTTGGAGTGAAATAGCAGCGAAAAAATCGTCGTGCTTACGGCGTTTTGTTTGAAGGCTTACAGGTACAATTTTTATAGGTTCTCCAACATAGAGACACGACATGAAACCATTTTTCATGTCATATCTATAACTGTTATCGAGAAAATTTGATACAAATAATTTTTAAAATTAATTTTCGGTTGGGGAATTCAATTGGAGGGATTTTTGGATTCAATTGAAATATTTACTACAAGTTTTAAATTCATCTAAACTAAAATATTTAAATGTTGGTTACTTTTGAAGACGACGAAGTATACGAAAAGCAGTGTTATTAATATACATCTCGATAACGTTAAAAAATCGTGATTAGTGGAATGTAACCATTTGAAAGCTTTCAAAATTGTCTACAAAACATTTTCTGAAGCAATTTTCGATGTGGCGAAGTCAATCTTAGAATAACTGCTTAAAACATTGACGGTATTAGTTTTGTCCTTGTGAATGGGTGTATGTCTCAGCTTAACCCCAGATTTTAATTTTTTTTAAATTGAATTTAATTAAAATAAATATTTCAGTAAAACAAGGCATGAAAATGAGCCGATATATTGGTAATAGTGTTTTCTTAGAGCGAACGTTGAGAAGATGGGAAAGTCATTTCCGCTTAGGACAGTCTATTTCCTGTTGTGGCACCTTAAAATTTCATTTTGAGATTTCATTTTATATTTTTCACGAAAGGTTAAAACCTACAAATAATTGCTTCTATTCCTTTACTAATGGAACTAGGGATATAAACGGAAACGCGCTAAGATGACAGAGTTCCTGCCACTCGGCCTTTTGTTTTACTCATCCTATCACATACTTTGAATTAACTCTTTATTAGACGTTTTCGGGCATCATTTTAAACTTGAAGAATATGATAAAATATCGACGCTACAAATGAAAAGTATCGAATGTGAAAAGTGGTTGGTATTTTATAGATGAAATTTTATCTAATGATATATTTTAATTAGACTTAATAGACATTCGTTAGTTTGATTTTCTCTACTTAATAATTATTTTTCTTTAATCTTCGACTGTTAGCTACATCTTACATCAGTCTAACAGCAATCAGAAAAATTGGAAATAAATTTTTTTTTTTTTTTATTCCACATTTGATACTTTACAATTGTATCGACGTTATGAGCAAAACATAATATGTAAAAATTCAGTTTCGATTATTTATTTCCATTTTAATGTAATACCCGGTTTGGGAGGGTTTTCTTTAGGTTAGAATTCTTCTTTAGCCAGTAAAAGGCTGGACCGTTTTCTTTTTTCGAAATAAGTCTTTTTCTCTTTCCATGCTTTCCATATTAGAATATAAATAGCATTTTTTAGGGACATGCTCAGAAAGACGGCAATGTTCCTGCGAGTCGAACATTTTTAAAAACCGAAATGTAGTTGTCTCATCAACGCTTAATTAGCAATAATTATATTTTATTAAAATAACTTTTTGAAATTATAATATTTACAGAATACAAAATGTGAGTAGGCTAATCTACTACTGCATATATTGTAAGGGACTGATTAGCAAGGACGGGATTTAAAGGAATAGATGCTGGGGAAATATTTTAGAGAAGCGGAAATTCCTTTCCAAACTATAATTTACACTCACGTTACTATTACATACATAAATGTCATAAAACATCGCTAAGATGAGAGAAGAGGTTGAGTGAGAGAGAAACAATTAGATAAGAGTTATCAAATATCATTTGGGGGGACAAGAGCATAATTTGGAACAGACCTACCCCTCATCGCCATCTCGGCCAAGACCTCAGGAACGGGCGTGGACTCTGCCCCATCGAAGGTAAGCCCAGCTCCTTATGCCCTTTTGCCCCACTCCTGCTTTAGCAGGTGGCTGGACGAGAAACTCTTGTCAGGTCTTAAATCTTCCGGGAATCTTACGAATTAGCCACGTGCAGTTCCAACAACCCAGACGCAACGTTTGCGGATTCGTAGTTCTCAAATCTCTAGAAATGGACTGCCAACCTTTTCTCTCGTCCTTATTCACTTAATAATGACAGAAGGAAAACGGGGCCTTACAATATATTTGTCAAATACCACTCACTGACTGACTGACTCACTCACTGACCTACCATCGCCCAGCCCAAACTACTCGACAGAAAATTTTTGAAATTTTGCATGGACACTCCCTAGAACGTAGACACTCGCTAAGAAAGGAATTTTTGATATTCGAATTTTTAAGTATTTTTAGAGGGGTTCAAAGTTTTAGTTGGTTAGAGCAGGCAAGACAAGGTAGCATGCGTTGCTAGGACGAGAAAGAACAGCTGTTACTGTACATTATCTATTTCATAGTATTTTTTTTAATTGAGGTTAATTTCAACTATGATGGCTGTCCTTGCATTACTAGAAATAAACTGTCCCTCATAGAGTTTACGCTATGAGGGAAAAAAATCACCATTTTAATTGCGGTTCATTTCAACTTGTCCCCCATAGAGTTTTCGCTATACCTGGTGATGGTGTATCCGAGGTAATAATATCCGGAACCCTTGCACAGCCTCCTGACCAATCAGCATCCCCAGTCAGAACTCCTCTTGGTCATGCTCGCAAATATAATGGGTGTTTCCAAATGACATGTGAAAAACATAAATTTTTAATTTTAACGTACATTTATTATTGACAACGAAATTTAACCTTCGTTAATCGGTTACAATGCTGTTACTGGTAACGATGGGCGTGTATAGGAAATAATTTCGGAGGGGGGAAGGCAGGTTCCATTTCCGGTGAATGGAATACTAACATTTTAGAACTTGGAATAGTTTTAGGCAAATAAAGCGCTATTACAACTAAAATGAAATATTTTTTATGAACTAAGTGATCTTATTTAATTTATTTATTTATTTCATTTTTTTTAGGGTTTTAAGACACATTTTTACCAACAAATAAAAATATCGGGGGGAGGGGGCTGCAGACCCCACAGCCCCTCCTTATCTACGCCCATGCTGGTCACCTATAGATAACGGGTTGTCTCTAGGTTATCTGTTTTTTGAGACTGGCCGGAGCGCCTCAGTGTCAAGAAACATTATACTTTGATTACTTATCAATTAATGTACGTATAAAATATAGTATGGCGGAGACCATGATATAATAAACTGCAAAAAATTATTTAGTAGCTTTAATTTTGCTGATACATTATTTAACACAATAAAATAACTACTTGTCTGCCGTGACGAAGCACTGGTATTCGGCTAGTTCTGAATATAGAGATGTTTTACTATATAAAGGGAATTATTATGCTGGGTATTGTTTGTTGAGAGAGAGAGATTTTTATTTACAAATTGAATATACAATATGTACATTGAGTTTTACATGTTATTATATATTTTACATGTTATTTTGTTTATTGACTAACTAAATACACAATGAGTATTGTTGAAAGTTTGGGAAAAATTATACAAAAACCCAAGCAAAATACGACTATAATAAATACAACTGATAATTATTAACTTATATTATGTGAGGTCAGGTGTCCAGAAGTATATGTTTGGTCCGTCTGTGGGTGTATCGTCTGAAGGTTTCTTTGTTGTAATTACCTATTTCAGCTATTAATGGATTGTCTGATAGTTGTGCTGAATGAAAGAATTTAGTCGTGAGTGTGTGTACGTAGTCTGTGATTCCTGTTTGTTGAGCGATTGGCGATAAATGTAAGTACTAACTCAAATATAGACTAAAAATTTGTGGACTTGTAGTAGGAGGATGTGGGCGTGTTTCTTGCTGTCTGTGGGATAATAAAGGCCCTCATGTTTCCCAAGAGAGCTGTTCCACGTTATTCCTCAAGGTTCACACTTCCCAGTTATTTGTTTCATTTTCCTTTCTTATTTCTCTCGTGACATTACCACATATTAGGATGCTTTAGGCATTTCTTCCTATAAACAGTCTTCAAATAGTTCCCCAAATAAATAGTATTTTCCCACTTATTTTCTTGTGACCCACCCTTGTTTAACTGCAATGGAACATGCTAAAGGCATTACCAGAAAACCCAAATGAAAATTTTGCAACGATATGAGATATTTTGGCTTTTAAATTTATTATAACACAATAAAGATGGGTTTCGACCTGCGTGAGCCGTTGATTGCTTCGTTATGATCGCGCTTCCAAATTGTATCAGTCTACCATAAGCATATGCCTTACAATCACAAACAACAAAGTATTGTGGGCATATGTGGCGGTACGCGAGGACTCCGCCATCTGCATAATGGTAGCCTTTTTCTAATTGGCGTTTTCATATTACCATTTCCCCCAACTTCTTCCTACTCCTGATTACCCACCCCCCCCCCTCGCCTACACATGCTACATTATTAAAGAACGATTCATAGCTTTATCCAGCCAGATCTTTTCCTTACAGCGCTCTCATTTCATTGTATCGTAGGTATTTAAACAATGGTCCATATAGCCTAAGGAGTTCCACTATTCTTAGATGCGCCCTAGATAGTTGTTGGAAACATTTCGCCTTTTAATTCGACTTGTTGGTAATTACCTTTTTTCTTCTTGTTTCTAGGCCCTGGTGTTTTCCAAACCCCGATCATATTAAAACGGACAACATTAAATCTAGAACGGTTGTTTTAGAGTTTTAATTAAAAATTGTCATAAATGGAACAAGGAAAATGTCTGCCGCAATTCATTTTGCGTTTTTCCTCCCTTCGAATAAAGAGGCAACCCCGTTTATTAAGTTCATCCGATAACGCAGTATGAAAGTGCTGACGAGAAATGTTGACGTTTCATAAATTTGTATATCTATAAGAGAGGGGTCTCCCGTGGTCTAATGGCTAGCGCCTTGGATTCATAAGCGGGAGATGGTGGGTTCGATTCCCAACCTCCGGCAGGAATTTTATCATCCCACGGCTCGCTGGTAAAATTCCTCGCTGCACCCTGGATGTCGGCGCTAATGACCTAGATGTAGATGCGCCGTAAAAAAAAAACAATCTATAAGAGAGTTCACCCTCTACAGTTGACTACGAACCTATTTTGAAAAAAAGGGACTCCAATCGTCTATGTTGAGTAAAAAGAAAGGACAATTTTGTTAACCAGGAAAATGTGGTGGAAAAATATCTTAAGACTTAAGCTTTTGTGTTGATAGCAGAACATAAAAGTTGGCTGGGGTGGTGGTGGGGGGCTTCCAAGTAGACTTCAAATAAGCATTTTATCGAGAAACCAATTTCCTGGAGGTGCCTTTAACAGTGGAATCCTGGAACCGAGCAGGAAAATGTAGTTTGCCTTTGAATTTCATCAAAACGATGAATAAATGTTTGCTACGTAGCACAATGGTGCCAAACACCAGATTTCAAGGAAACACCTGTAGGTACTTTTTTCTGATTTCGGTCATTCTTAAAGTGTTTTTTTTTTTTGTTTTTTTTTTTTTTTTTTTGCTGAGTCGAATGAGGCAGAATAATTATTTAGAAGATAAACGGGGTTTATATTAAGAAAACCCTCATAAACAGCAAATATTCAATTAAAAAAATCATAAGCTACTCAATGCGTGGAGGAGACCTGTATAATTCCAAATGTATTTTTTAGTGCTAATCGGAATAAATTAACAACGAACGTAATACTGTTAACTGTTCTCAACATATTTCTCGTTATTGAAATCTACTCTTATAAGGAATAAATTTAACAGTTACACAAGAGATAGTAGATGTATCTCATTGTAGATGTTCAGTCACTTGCTAGCACAAAATGATTAATAACTGTATGAAGAAATCAATAACGGTAAAGTAGTTTTTCGTAAAATAATCGCATCGCTAATTGATACCATTATTTTATTAGGTTGTGTACAAATACGGCCGAGTAGGACAATGGAATTTATTGGATAGAAGCTCCAATTCATGTACTTTTAGGTAAAATTAAGCGGAGACCATGGCTAAGTACCGATTTTTTTCCTACTCATAACTTTACTACTCATAATCTAAGGACAATTGAGTTTAATTACAAATATCTTTACAACCTGAATGCACTATGTTAATACTACATTTTGGGAAATAAAAAAAGAAAGTTTCCTGCAAATATAAATGAGACTTCCTGGAATTTTTCAGGAATAAAAAATCGATAAAAAATATTGTTTTAATTTTCACTAAAAACAGTGAGATTTTTACACTGCGAGAAAACGGTCAACAAAAAGGTGTCCTGGGATCAAAACTAGTAATAAAATGGAAAAACAATATTACTTGAGTATTCTACAAGTAAATAGTTATAAAAAAAACATTAGTTCATTCGGGATTGAACTCTTTCGGTGTCTATTTTTTCCCTACGATCACCGCTGTGCGTAGTTAAAAACAAATGTTATCTACATCTGTTATACGCGTCTTATGAATTTTCTTTAAGATCTCGAAAACGTTTGTGAAATCATAATTGAAGGAAAATAATAATTTTAATTGAAGTATAATTTTTTTTTTTTTTTCTTTTTTTTTACGGCACATCTACATCTAGGTCATTAGCGCCGACATCCAGGGTGTAGCGAGGAATTTCACCAGCGAGCCGTGGGATGATAAAATTCCTGCCGGAGGTTGGGAATCGAACCCACCATCTCCCGCTTATGAATCCAAGGCGCTAGCCATTAGACCACGGGAGACCCCGAAGTATAATAAATGCTCTAGATACACGTGTGAGGTATACATTCTCATAGGGAGATAAGTGGAAGAAAATCGTGTATTGAAGTTCCAAAAATGTTAATTTTATAAGATTCTTGGCGTTCCAAAGCGAAAGCAGAATATTAAACACACTAAGATTACGCTTTTTCTGCGAATGGGGCTATTTTATTCACAATAATTACAATTCCGATTATAACAATTACGATTTTGGATCTTTAGTAGCGACAGGTTGCCTTTTCGCCACATTTTCTCAACTTATTTTATATCCATTATAGTAGCCGGCAGTGATGATGTGCCATGATAGCTAGCATTATCTTAAGTATTTCATATTCTGAAGTACTAAATATCTCTGGCCCATAAATTCTTTTTATATAGGTCGTTTAGTGGAAATTCTATGATGTATTTTAAATTCATTTTTGTATATTCTCTTTATGGACACATCTAGTAATGTGATACAACAAGAGGGTTCTATGCTCGATATTCTCCTTGATTAAGGAGGATGCTCAGATGTCGTTGCAAGGGGCCTACCAAATCTTCCTTTTGCTCCGACCAATGGCTGGAGTAGAAGAGAGACCGTTGCGTCACATACATAAACGCAATTGAAGGAAGAGAAAGCCATTTCTAACACTTCACTTGATCACTGCAGCAGATCTCTGTGCCACTGTCTGAATCTTTTTGGTGGAGAGAGTGGATGAGCGATGCTAGATAGTGGGAGGAGTTCAGTATTTTGATGAGTGGAAAGTTTGGCGTGGAACCGTTAGAATCTGGATAATTTGATCATATAGCAATCTATCAACGAAACGACAAAACTTGAAGATTGAAACTTGACTGAACAACTTTATTACAATGGACATATTAATATATATTTCATTTTCCTAATCGATTGTGTAACGAAACTCAGTATGCAATTGGTTATTGAAAACATACGTCACGCAGCTTACACATAACTCAGCTGTATAATAAAGGTTATAAATCACTAGTTTAATGAATATTCTAGTTTTGGCTTATCTGCAGAAGTGAGGGAAGAGGGGGAAAGTGAAGTCATCTAACTTAGCTAGATGTAGATAAGCATGGCGAATGGAAGTGTAGCTCTAACAAACACACAGATGGAAGACCAAGTCTCTCCTTGTTTTCTTCTAAAATATGTTTACTCTCATATATTTTCTTATCTTAATGTTTTGAACAATCTTTTTTTAACTTCGAGAAGAACATGTTCTTTGTTAATAAGTTATTTAACTCTATCTTATTCTAATCACCCATCTCTAACTATTAGAGAAAATTATATTTTCGGCTGTGAATAAGGGTAACCATGTAATCCCATTCCTTTATATTTTCAATGTGCATAATGGGCTCAGAAGTGTTTTCATTTATTTATCTAATTTCAGTTCATTTTGATTTGCCATGTTAGTTGAGATAAGATTAGCGGAAATTGAAAGAAGAAACCGTACAAAATAATTTTATTAAAAAAACAAATAAATGAAAATTTGAAGATAAATGACATTATACGTCCTTAACTCAGATTTTTGTATTACAAATGTTGCATTTTGTGTGATTACTATTTATTGGAAACGAAATTATATAACGAACAATTCTGTCACACTTACAAGAATACGAACATATTAATAATTCTAATGGTTTCGTGCTATTTTGAACCTTATCCTCAGAGATGTTTTTTTTTTGGGGGGGGGGGAGAAGATATGTAACACAAGCCCTGAGGTTTCTAAAGATACTAAATATTTATTTGAATTTAAAACTCGGACAACATTCCAGGGGGGTCCTCCGTGGTCTAGTAGCCAACCCCTTGGAATATCATGCGGGATGTGGGGGTTCGTGTCTCGCCTGTAAGCAGGGATTTTTCTCATTTCAGGGCCGTTAAGAACATTCCTAGCTGCACCATGGATTTTGGCACTAATGGATCAGATGTCGGTGCGCCATAAAAAAAGAAAAAAATCTTGAGCTTGTAAGGTCTTTAACTTAAGACATTTCCATAATAGCACTGTGAAACATTTATTTAAACCTAACTAAAACTGGATTGCCATCCTGACCTTCTATAATAATATAATATGGTAATGGAACAAAATAATATTTTACTTATACATTTATTATAAAACTACAGTCGATTAACTTTTGTTGTTATTTTACGAATAAATAACAACGTGTTTCCGACCTTGTTAGGAGCAATAAATAATTTTGCATAACTACAAATGACAAACAGTAATTTGAAAAGTACACCGTTAACTAATCGGATTCAAACTAGAAATGTACTTTATGCTTTGTAGTTGACCATAAATGTGAAGTGAATGCGGGAGTTATTTTGACCTGAACCATACATTAATTGAAAAGATAATATGGCTTTAATGGAACGCATTGAAAACACACCCAGCCTTATGTATCCAAATGACTCAGTCTCCTTGGAGTACTGTAAAATTGATGTAAAGAGTGTTATGCCCAGAGTGAACATATTTTTTATTTCCCTTATCGTCAACAACGAGTACATCAGCTAGTCTGCAATTAAGTATGACACTCTTGAAGACTGCCTTTTACAGGAAAGGCGTTTTTTTCTTTAATACATTTTGATGAAGTACTTCCTCCTATCAGTTAAATTAAAATGTCAGCCTAAAAGATTGCTGTCTCGTCTACCTTCGGGATTTAGCGTTCGTTTCAAAGTGTTATATAGAGCTTGGGCTTATCCTAGATTAGTTGTAATATTTTCTTTATATATATATATATATATTTATATATATATATATATATATATATATAAATATATATAAACTATTACTAACATACTTCTTTCAATTTCCTCCAGAAGCGGCCAATTTATATTATTTATTTATTTTTGTATTTTATATTCCTCGCGATTTGTTGAATAAATAAATTGACAATTGTTTTCTGACGCTGAAAAATGAAATGATTAGCTAGTCGACGCTTTACATTTTCCAGGAAGTGCAATGTGGACTCGAGAGCAGCGGTTTTTAGCATTTTCAAACTATAATCAAACTAAGAGGTCTCGCAATTGCATCCAAAGAAATATATTCGATCAAAAAGCTAACGTATGTCGGCGACCTATTACTAGAATATTGCCTCTAGACTAGTCTTACAATTAGTGTTGTGGACAGTACTTTAGGACTCATGAATCAGTCAACATGGGTTTTTATGATGAAAACTTCATTTATCTGATGAAAAATAATATTTATAAAAGAAATTATATGAATATTTAACAGCCTGTCCCACTTCCTTCTGTACTGTGAAAATCTAATAGAAAACCGACACAAATATTTAAGACCATTTCTCTCTGCTCCAAGTGATATCCACAAAATACAAGAAATACTTGAAATAGATAACGTCGACAAACTCAACAAGATCTACTCCTTCATATTGTCAGCATCCAATTCACTCAAATCTTTAAACAATGATGATCCACTCAACAATCCAGTTCTATGACTATGGCCAGTTCAATTAATCGCTTTTTTTGTTTTTGTTTTGTTTTGTTTTTTCATTTATTTTCTTCTACTATTCATAAAGGTTGTTTTCTTTTTTTTTTTTTGCTTTTTCTTTTATGTTATTCTTCTTATTTTTTGTGGTTTATTGAAAATGTAAAGATAAATAATTTGAAACGCAATGAAGTATCATTATTTAGTTCTTTTTGTTTTTTGTTTTTTTATTACAAATAATTGTAGAGTTATGATTAACCGGACTCATGTGGGTGAAATGTTATTTTTTATTTATATATGTATGATTTGTACAAGATTGTAAATCTTTAACAAATAAAATTTTATTCTATTCTATTCTATTCTATTCTATATGAATATTAATTAATTAATATTTATATAAGAAAATTAATGTTTATATGAGAAAATAATATTTATATAAGAAATTATATTTTTTTTTTATTTTAAACATTTAAAAAAACTTTCACGGTCTGAACGCAGTCCTCAGCAGAGTTGGGCAAACGTTAGCGCGCGCTAAAAGCTGATACCTCTCCGCTAATTTAGCGAAACTGTAGAAAGCCAGCGCTAATAATTAGCGGTTAGCGGCGGCAGTGCGCTAACCGCTAATCTATTTATGAAATATCGTAATTGCTAATAGCTTAAGCTATAGTTACAATAGCAATTACGATATTTCATAAATAGATTAGCGGTTAGCGCACTGCCGCCGCTAACCGCTAATTATTAGCGCTGGCTTTCTACAGTTTCGCTAAATTAGCGGAGAGGTATCAGTTTTTAGCGCGCGCTAACGTTTGCCCAACTCTGGTCCTCAGAAAGCAAACAATAAACATCAGCCACTTTACTCATTTTTATTTGTTTGTTGAAGCGGACGTAGTTATTAATAAAATAATAAAGAAATACCTCCACCGTAGCCAATTACGGTGGTTTCGAGAATAATTTATTCTTCCTTGTTTTTTTTTCAATACTTTTTCAGTTAACAAGTGTAGACACACACACGCACATGTACACATACATACATACATACATATTTTTAACAGAGCTTATTTTCGGTACCTAGTAGGTTAGATCGATGAATTTCGTCTTCAACTTCACCAGAGAAGATTATTGAAGACGTTTTTCAAAAATTGCTACCTGAATAGGTATACTTCATTGGGAAGTGGTAAATACGTAGCTCTCAATATATTTGTCTACTAATTTACTGATAAAAATCTGTGTGCCTAAGGTTTAATATATTGTTTCATTATTTGATATCATCTCTATTTTACTATAACCAAAGGACCTTGAGAATTGGCACTCAGGAATTGCAGAAAGAAAATTCTACTCTTGATTAGTAAAATCTAACTGTGCATTTAATTCAGATTGTATTTACAGAAATGCGACTTTATCAGCTTCAGTATTTCTCCCATTCCTTTTCTTTTTTCACTGGTTCTTTTACTGTCGGCGTCATTAGCGCTGGTCAACATTTCTTATATTCATTATAGTTTAAATCAATTTTTATATAATCTATTATATTTTCCGCCCTTTTATGAAATCGCAATGAAACATTTTCGAAAATAACTCTTTATTTACGAAGGATATTTTATTTATATTATTTTATTTAAATTTAAACGTCCATTTATTATTAACTACGAATTTTAGGACGAGTTATCTATAGGTTACCACCATTTTCTAAGCAGGAAATGGAATGCGAATTGCTCACGCCTTAAACCTGACGGCCACGGGGTCTCCGGTTAAATTCCTATTTATATTAGGAATTTAACCATGAAAATGCAAATAATAATAAACAATGTCCGATACTTAGCACAGAATCGAAACTCTTCATATTTTCCCTTCAATCGAAGGAAGCCAACAGTTCAAATATGTCTAGGACTACAATTGAAATGCTCCTATCGATATTTAAGCCGGATCATATTTTTTTTTTTATTTTTTTTATTTTTTTTTTTTTATTTTTTTTTTTTTTATTAATTTATAAGGCTTTTTAATGATTAGAACCCGATATACAGGGTCTTTCTAGCCCAAGTAGACAATTGGGAATTAACATTAAGCGATACGCCGCCATGCGGTCAATTTTGGAACTAGCGATGGAGGTATACTTGCATTGTTTATACGAGTAAAACTACTATTGTATCTTCGTGTTTTTCTTGCTATTTAATGATTTCCCTACTGTTTTATGACAAATTTGTATTTTTAAAGACAGAATAAACATTTCCCTTTCATAAAGGGGGTATTTTAAACAATATATGTAAGAGGTAGTAAAATAATTCACATTTATGTAACCTTCACTCTTGTGTGAATATAAACAGCTATAATTTCCGAAATATACTTCTAGAAATTCAGAAGGTGTAGATGTAGATGAACAGAAGTATGTACTGTCACTGAGGAACATCTTTGGCTATCTAGAAGCCTTACCTAGTTTCAGGTGCATAGATGAAGGTGAAGCAAATGTGAATACACATCACATTATTACCTGTGGTATTTTGTGGAAGACCGACCAATCTATCAAGTCGTTTCCACTTTGTTTCACAAGTTCAATTAGGAATGGTTATATTAAATGAGTGTGACTCCTTCATATGGCTCCAGTTTCATAAATATTACGGTGCCTTTTGACCGTATATATATATATATTCATATAATTTAATTACAACCTTGATAAACAAATATATAAATGAAATGGTGCATGTAATATCTGTAAATAAAGATTCAAAGGAATTTTGAAATATTTTCTCAATTTTCAAATTGTTCATGATTTGTTGGTGATCAATAATATGCAATATTTATTATAAAAGAAATGTATTGAATTCGAATCTGTTCACAATGATATGAAATTATATTCACATCACTTTAGCTTATCCATCACAATAACCAATATAACTCACTGTTCCAATATTCTTACATAGTTGGGTACACAAATAAAGTAGAACTTTCAAAACCCTGTTTCTTGATGAAAACACTAATATTAACATGAAATAAAACCACAAACAAGTGCGAAAACACTTGTTATCAGTAATCAATATGTAACAAAAGACACAGGTATACCTCGATTCGGTGCCATTTTGACGACAGTGGCGCCAACATCGGTAATGTTAATTCCCAATACTTAAGGGGGTTACTCTAGGTAAAAAAGTTGTTAAATATAATAATACTGAGAACCGCACGTTTTATTTGCTTTTGTTAATACCGTTAAAAAGTTATTAAGAATTTTTTTTTTTTTTTTGAAAAAAACAAAACAATTTTCTCTAATTGTGCACATTATTTTTAAACAATATAACACTTATAACAATGTTAATTACAGTATTATTTTTGAAATGAGCAGTAAATTTGCTTTAACGATATTACACTTTCATTGCTCACGAGTGTCTTTTTTAACCGCAATAACTGTTCTAAAGATTGATATTATTAAAAAGGTTTAGTTAACGATCAATGTTACCATAAAAAACTGCAAGCTGCCGAATATCACAAAAGTAGTAAAATGTAATATTTTTTCCAAAGGTATTCTCAGAACTGAGATTATCTCTCAATTTCATATTGTAATTTGAAATTTAGAGGGAAAGAATTTCATATTCTCTTGTAAATTTTAGTCTAGTTTATAATTATTGTCATCTACTTCAGATACACCCGCTGACTTTATAATACTTCTAAAACATTTACATAATCAAGTACCGTTCATCCTTTATGCTTTTATCAAGTTTCATTCATCTTGAAAGGGGAGGAAATGTTTCCTTTTATAAAATTTATCATAAAATTTAACTTTCAGCAGAAACACTCATGTTTTATGGTAAAATGCTTTTATGCAAATATTTCTAAAATAATTTTTAATGAGAGTGACCTAACGATTACATTAGCTATTTCTTCCCCTTTATTTTATTTACATTACATGTTTATTTAAGATCTTAAGACGTTGAAAGACCGTACACAATTACGTATTGGCTTGGATTAGGAGATGACTGACGCTTCCCTGGCCAGACTGGTGGCCAAGAAATATGCATAAACTGCGTTGAAATGGTCTGGATATATCAGTTTCGCGGTGGTGCATGCGTATTACTCGCATGCCAATAGTGAAATATAAAAGAGCAGCGGTTTTGTTTGATGCAGTGAGAATCGCCAAATAATGATTGGTTATCCAATAGAGAGAAAACAATTTTTTGAAAAATAACATGGGCTTATCATCTATACAGAACTAGGGTTTATTGTGGGCTGAAGTTGGAAACAGTTTGAAAGACGGAGTAGAGGATAAAGAAGACGAATGAAGCCCCCGGTGATCGAAGAAAAGGAATTAGTAGAATTTAATTGGAAGTATCGTTCAAAGAATGTAAGGAAACGTGAATAGATGATAAGCAATCAGTGGCAATGTGATTCGATATTATACCTAGTGATTCCAGAAAAATGGACTCAACTAGTGCTGGTCTTTAGATACCAAGACCATAACTGTTCCTGTGCTGGTCTTTAGATACCATAACTGTTCCTCCTGATCCGAACAAACTCTCTTCACAATAAACTTTCTCTTCCTGTATTCATCTTGGAACTTGAACGTATACCATACATTTTGAATATATTATTTTATTTTTGATGTATACTTTTTCTGCCTCTTCGCTGTGATTTGTTTCTTATAGTGCTGCGCGATCGAGAATACCTGCGGTTTTATAATTTTTAGGGCATGAAATTATGTCGACATATCCTCGATACAAATGCAAAGTATCGAATGTGAAAATCACCACTTTCCAGAGTGAAAACCCCCGTTTATTCATTACTTTACTTTTGGACAGTCAAATAGTCGGGAGATTCGACCTTTTGACAATGGTTACTTTACCTTTCACTGAGTGAACTTGGATTCGAGTGTTTGCCGTACGTCAGTCCAACAGCAATCAGTATAGATTGAAAATGAAAAATGCGTTTTTTTCACATTCGATACTTTGCATCGACGAGATCGTTGAGTATCTTCCTTTTCTCGATGAGGCTTATAAATCTATTGTAGTGACTCCAAGTGACGAGGACACCTCATATGTTATGGCACTCAGCTGGCATTGAATTGCAATGCGTTCCCCCATTGGATTGACAAAAGAATTTGTTGCCGTCTGTGTAATCCTTAAATAATGCATCACTCCTCTCCCTGCCACCTAGACATTGCGGAAATATCAAATTACCTACTTTTAGAGTGTTCGATCAAGACACATTCGTCAACGCTGTTTACGGCATAAATCGTTATATGACATAGTTAAGAATAACCAAGTTTTATTTTGTAATTATTAAAACACTGAATCAAAGTGCTCTTTTAAGTGTCTTTCTTCGTAATTGCCATGCGACATTAGTTTGTTTTCATGAAACATTAAACCAACGTAAAAGCTAGTTGGTACGGGAATTTGTTTTTGTTTTTTTATTCTTGTTTTATTGATTGATTTCACTTGGGAATTATGTTTAGGCACTGTGGTGAAATACTCTTGATATAAAATGGGAATGTTCATTCTTCCTCTTTTCCATGAATTTTTAGCATATCACTGCCCGCCTAGGGATTGCACACAGGAATTCGACCCCGTTCCTAATTAATTCTTTAAAGACTCGTTCCACTTGAAAGACCAGGCTATTTTTTTAGTCATATAGAAGCTCTTTTTTTATTTCACAATTATCCTTTGAGCGCTTTCAGTTTCTGAACTTTCTTTCAAGTGCACGCAATTAATTTTTTTTATTATTTGTTTTTAGGACCTTTTTTTTATCTTACTTGTGAAGTTGTTTAAATTCTGAAATTCATTCCAACGAAGGAGAATTGATGAACGATACACTAAAAAGTTACAATACATTATTTAGTGTTCAATACTTGAACTTCGAATTTGTTTCTTAGACTAATAATAATATGACGATAAATTAATTGAGTAAACCCTTCGCCCATAACTGGTAAGAATTTGAGAATATAAAAAAAAAATCTAAAATAACTCTTTTCATTAAATTCAAATTTAAATACCACAAACGTTATTAGATGTCAATTAAAATATAGACAGGATCGTTTTAATATGCATAAAAACACATTAAAATGTATTTACTTCTCTTTCAATCTGTGTGTATATTTACATGTTGATGGCGCATGTGCGCTCGGTGCTAGATGAAATGTTGAGGTTTGCAGATGACCCCTATTATTATGCACACCATTTTGAAGGAAATTTAAAAACAAAACCCTTGCCGCAAACCGCACTTCGATATCTTTAAAATCAAATGAGTTTCAAAATTTATTGTTCTAAATTAAAACGATTTTTTGTAGGCACTCACAGAGGTCGGTTATGAATGTGTGATGCATGACATCGAGGTATTTTCTCCTCAACTTTCTGAAAAAAAATATGTCTGATACTCTAAAAGGATTATTTTCCCTAATAACTTCAATAAAATTTAAAATAATGCATCTTTTTTAAGTATTTAGTCTAATTTTTTGTTTGAGACGTTCAATTTGAGGCTTCAGCAATCCTTCCTTCCATTTGGCTTGTGTACTAGGCGGATTAGAGTAGACCATATTTTTAAGTGTATCCCATAGGAAGAAGACCAGCGGAGTGAGTTCAGGTGATCTAGGTGGCCAAGAAATAGGGCCATCCCTGCCAGTCCAACGGCAAAACGGGGTATTTATGAGGAATGTTCTCTTCAGTGATGAAGCCACATTTGTAAGTTATGGGTCCTTGAACAGGCATAACTCACATTATTTGTCCATGAATAACCCTCACTGTATAAGGCATCTGGACCACCAGTACCGGTGGTCAGTAAACGTCTGGTGCGCGATTCTGGGCAGTATAATTATTGGCCCATATTTTTTGGAAGGTCCCATATCCGGGAATACTTACAGGACATTCATCTTGGATCGATTTCCAGAGCTCATGGACAAATACCACTAGAAACAAGACGTACCATGTGGTTCAAGCATGATAGTTGTCCAGCCCATTATTCCCGAGAAGCTACGAATGCTGTAACCTCCATATTCGAAAACTGTAGGATTGGCAGGGATGGCCCTATTTCTTGGCCACCTAGATCACCTGATCTCACTCCGCTGGACTTCTTCCTGTAGGGTACACTTCAAAATATGGTCAACTCTAATCCGCCAAGTACACATGTCAAATGCAAGGGAGGATTGGTGAAGCCTCCAGAGCTATATTGAAGGAACAAGTATTGAGACCTGTTGACAGCATACGTTCCAGAATTCAAAGGTGTCTGGATATTGAAGGTGGCATCTTTGAAGACATAAAAATACAGTAAAATGGATGATTTGAAACTGCAAGATAAGAGCTTTCTTTACAATTTATTAGTTAATCTATCAATGAAATAGGGTTATCACTTAAATTGAACGTCTCAAACGAAAAATCAGACTAAATACTTAAAAAAGATGCGTTATTTTCAATTTTATTGGAGTTATTAGGGAAAATAACCCTCCTTTAACTCCATTTAGAGGATCGGCCATATTTTTTTCAGAAAGTTCAGGAAAAAATACCTCAAAGTCATGTATCACACTTTCATAACCGACCTCTGGTAGTGCCTACAAAAAATCGTTTTAATTTAAAACAATAAAATTTGAATCGCAAGAAACTCATTTGATTTTACAGATATCGAAGTGCGGTTTGGAGCAAAGAATTTGTTTTTTAATTCCCTTCAAAATTATGTGCATAATAATAGGGGTCATCTGCAAACCTCAACATTTCAAGCGCCGAGCGCACATGCGCAGTCAAGATGTTAAATGGTTCACATATTTAGAAAGCTTAAGTCAAGCCCTACAACTTTTATCTCCGACATTTTTTTCTCAGACCAACCGTTTGCCCGCAAAATTAGTTTGAGCCGTCGTATTTGGGACACCCTGTATACAGGGTGTCCTTTTAGCGCGGTTCCTCCCTCCCCCATAGGGAGGAACCCCGCTTATAAGGTTGTTACAATGAAACAATCCGGAAGTGCCGACAAGAAAATTTCGCGTTTCAGAACCCCTAGAGACCGAAAATAACGGTGGTTCAAATTTGTATATATATATATATATATATATATATATATATATATATATATATATATATATATATATATTTGTCTGTTCGCTCATTTCTGGCTTACCTGATGGTCCGATTTTCATGAAATTTGGTACAAAAATCTGTCGTCCAATTTGAAAGGTCAAGTTCGTTAACCAGCAAAATCCGCCCACTGGAAGATGGCGTTTGGGGCGAAATTCGCGAAAATAAAATCGTAACGCTTACGTTTTTGAGTTCATAAGCTTGTAAGTACTCGTTTTATAGGCTTCTTGGGCTAGGAAAACGAATGAAACCATTTTCAAGGCGATAGCTTTAACCGTTTTCGAGAAAACAGAAAAAATAATTTTTGAATGCCGTTTTTGGTTTGGGTACTTAGAATCATGGGATTCAGTTGAAACATTTACTGCATCTTCTACATTCATTAAAACTAATATGTTGAAATTTTGGTTGCGTTTGGAGTTAAGGAAGGGTTAAAATAAAATATTTTATTAACAGACATAAAAAAGTTTTGGTAACTTTGTATACTTTCCCTAATATCTCGAAAAAGGTTAAGAATCTTGGGAAACGGAAGAATACCATTGGAAAGCTTACTAAATTTTCTACAAAAAAGGTTCTAATGAATGTTTTGATTAGGCGATGTCAATCGGAGAAATAAGTGCTTAAAACTTTAAAGTAATTGATTTCGCTTATTCGAACTGTTCTTTTTGTCTTTGATTTTGATACTTAAAATTATGGGATTCAGTTGAAACATTTTCTGCATGTTTGAATTTAATCAACACTAATATGTTAAAATTTCGGTTACGTTTGGAGCTAAGGAAGGATTAGAATAAAATATTTTATTAACAGACATGAAATGTTTTGGGAACTTCGTATACATTCCCTGATATCTCGAAGACGGTTAGGAATATTGGTAAACGGAGGGTTACCATGCGAAAGCTTACTAAATGTTCTACAAAAAAGATTCTGAAACAATTTTTGATTAGGCTATGTCAATCGGAGAAATAAGTGCTTAAACTTTGAAGTAATTGATTTCGTTTATTCGAACGGTTCTTCTTGTTTGTTTTTATTCCTTGTTGTTTTTTCATTGGTTATAGTAGGATAATGTATTTGACAATAAGACAGATTAATTAAAATAAGAAAAGCAATCCATTGTTAAAAATGTATCAGGCTGTACCGTATGAAATGTCAGTTTTGGATTTGTCGATTTCCTTCAAATGTCTTGAAACTGTCGAGGCTCCTATTCCGAGTTCTTTGGCCTATTCCCTAGTGTTTTAATTGCTTATAGTAGTCAAATGTATGTGTCAATAAAACAGGATACGTATAATTAGAATCAATATTTTGTTTGTTAGAATTCGAAGATGCCGCATGAATATCTAGATTACAGTACTGGTGTTGATTTCGTTCTTTACAATTATTCTTGGTATTCCCTATTTTCATCTGTTACCCATAGTTTTTTATTGTTAGTAGGTTTTTCTTATTGATTATAGAATATAAATCTATTTGGCTATAAAACAGGATACGTAAAATTAGTGACAATATTTCGGAGATTTCTGAGCGAAATACTTTTAAGATTTTCTACCACCACGAACGGCTTTTTTCCTCTATTTTTATCCACTAGATAGGCTTTATTTTGCATATTATTCTATATACGTTTTATTCAGCAGGGGATTCTGATGAAATGTCGTGTTTTTGCTGTGGATTTTAAATACGATGTATCTAAGATTGGATAACATTAGTGAGTCTACATAGTTAAGAACCGACGACGGAGGATTACTTCTTGCTATGATTTAGTCTACATATGTATATTAAGTCCTAAATCCAAAAAATAAACTTCACAACGGTTAGATACTATCAGCGAATATGGCTGTTCAATGCCCGTAGAAGCAGAAGGTCCGCAGGAAATTTACCTGCTAAGAGTTAATCCTCAAGAGCTGTAAATATACCCCAGGTATCTGCCGACACAAATACAAAGCCTAGGCGGAGAGCACCCCAAAAACACAGATCCAAACATAGGTTATATACTAAATATTCATAAAGACTACTTAGTTGTAAACCGTTTCATCAATTAGCAATCAATAGTTTTCAACAAATGTTATATACTAAATATTGATAAAAAGTATTTAATTAGAAAAAAAAAACAATATTCCACAAGACTTGTTTTTGGTCCATTTGTGTCTACTCCATAGACTTAATTAGGTATATTATTCTATTTTAGTTGGGCAACTAAACTTTGTTTTATTTTGTTAAATAAATATTTTTTCTTGACTTGTTATTCGTCAAGACTTTTATTTGTTCTTGTGTATTAACTAGATAGGTTTTATTCAGCATATTATTCTATATAGGCTATATTAGGCAGGGTATTCTTCTCAATCTTGTGTACTTCTTGATCCTTCTGTACATGGGCGTATATAAAAACAATTTCGGGGGGGGGCTGAGACCATTTCCAGGGTATGGAATACTAAATATTTAGAGCTTGGAATAGTTTTAGGCAACTAAAACGCTATTACACGTAAAATAAAATATGTTTTATGAACTAAGTGATCTTATTTAATTTATTTTTAAGGGTTTTACGAGAAGTTTTTATCATCAATTCAAAATTTCGGGAGGGGCTGCAGCCCCCTCAGCCCCCCTCATATACGCCCATGTTTCTGTATCCACTAGAAAGGCTTTATTAGGCATATTTTGTATTGATTTATAGACCTTTTCTTTAGAATGAGAGTCAGATTCTGTAATTTCCGCTTCTGTGTAAAAGTTAGCTACTGTCGGTGTCCCTGACGCCTTAATATCACTTTTATTCGAGATGTTCGAGAGGATTTTGACAATTTTCACGAGATATATAAAAAAAATAAGGTTATTTCTTTTGTAAGCTTATCAAATGGCACTAGGGACATGAACGGAACCGCGCTAAGATGCTGCAGTTCCTGCGAGTCGGACTTTTAGATGGCCTGGCTGAATTTCTCTTGAACGGATAACGTTATAATAAAACAAAAAAAAAATACATATGTCATAATTTTTAGTCTAGTTTAAGATTTTGACCTGTTTTGGTAAAAAAAAAAAAATAAAAAAAAATCGGGGTACCCCAAACCCTATACAACTTTGAAATTTCAAATGGGATCCTATACCTTCCAATACATCATTTTAAAGGATTTTTTGCACTGAGATCAATGTTGGTGCTGAGTCCATCGCACTCAGCACCAACGAAGAGTGGCTAAGAAGAGCGAATCTTTGCATCTTCAAAGAAGGCAGGCAGTTTGAACATGAGATGTAGGTTCACCAACCTCTGCGGGTACGATAGAATTTTTTTAGTATTAAAAACATTTAACAAAATTTATTGTCTTTTTTTCCATAACTTTGTTATTAGTGGACCAAATTAAAATCTAATTGCATAATTGATTTCAGTGTAAAAAATCCTTTAAAATGATGTATCGGAAGGTATATGATCCCA
Organism: Gonocerus acuteangulatus; assembly: GCA_946811695.1. Lineage (NCBI taxonomy): Eukaryota > Metazoa > Arthropoda > Insecta > Hemiptera > Coreidae > Gonocerus > Gonocerus acuteangulatus. Next base: position 83,651,123 of record OX328123.1, read on the forward strand.
TTTGAAATTTCAAAGTGGTATAGGGTTTGGGGTACCCCAAATTTTTTTTCTCCCAAAAACAGGTAAAAATCATAAACTAGACTAAAAAATATGAAATACGTATTTTTTTTTGTTTTATTATAACGTTATCCGTTCAAGAGAAATTCAGCCGGGCCATCTGAAAAGGACACCCTGTGTATATATATATATATATATATATATATATATATATATATATATATTTATATATATATATATATATATATATATATATATATATATAGATATATATATATATATATATATATATATATATATATATATATTTACTAGCTGGCCCGGCAAACGTTGTTTTGACATATAAATTATTTCTAAAGATTATTTTGGTAGTCAAATAAAAAATAACTAACTCATTGTTAGTGTGTGCGTATATGGTCTATGACTGCCAATGTAATTAGAATATTTGAATTTATTTGGACCATCTGTTAGAATAATAATAGCTAAAATCTGTGTAGGGAGTGAGAGAAAGCTTATTGTGTGAGATAGACAGGAGACGGGCTTCGTTCTTATCCTTACTCCGTTTTTTTTTTTGTTTTTTTTCCATACCTCAGTAACCCTGAGGTGTGGCAGTTTATTTACTACATGTCCCATGCATTGCATATCGCATGTATTTTGTATACAATATTTTACAGTTTACTTAAATGATTTAATAGTTTTATATGTACAAAAAAAATTAAACATAAATACGATTATTAATTAGAAATTACAATTAAAAAGTTAGAATTAAACTTAATGAATGTATTAAGATGATTAAATAAATTAATTAAACTGAGAACATTATGTGTAGGAAAATAGATTATCTGTAGAGAAAAAATAAATAAATAAATAAGATTATTAATTCAAAATTACAATTAAAAAATTAAAATTAAACTTAATGAATGTATTAAAATTATTTAATAAATTAATTAAACTGAGAACATTGTATGTAGAAAAATAGATTATATGTAGAAGATAAAATAAAATAAAGACGCTTATTAGTTCAAAATTACAATTAAAAATTAAAATTAAACTTAATGAATGTATTAAACTCGTTTAATAAATTAATTAAACTGAGGACATTATATGTAGAAAATAGATTATATGTAGACAAATAAAAAATAAATAAAATATATAAATAAGATTATTAATTTTTTAAAATAAATAAATAAATAAATTAAATGAACGAAGTGATTCTTCCTATCTTTGAAGATTTCGGTTTTCCGTGATGTGGTTGCTGAAGGTTATCAGAGCTCCCTTGAAGTTCCTGTACAGCAGTGCAGAGCTCGCCGGCCACAGGTTTCCGGCTCCTTTAACCACGCGTTCCAGCTCCTGTCTGCAGTCATCGGTGAGTCTGCAGTCGTATAAAATGTGTGTGTATGTCTGTTCTGTATATTCGTCACAAGGGCATGCGGCTGAGTCTCTAATTCTAAATCTGTGGAGGTAAGAATTTACTTGTCCGTGTCCCGTTAGAAGCTGAGCAAGTCTGTATGAGTGGGTTGTTAGACCTTTTGGTTTAGCCCTTTATGTTTGGAATAAAGTTATACAAATGTCGGCCTTTTGTGGATTCGTCCCATCTTTTTTGCCACAATTCTACACTATTCTCTTTAAGTATATATTTTAGATGTGTTTGTGATATCTTGTCATAGCTGATGGGTAATAGCTGATCCGCTGCAGCTGATTTAGCGAGCAGGTCCGCTGTATGTGCCTTAACCCATTGTAAGTGTATATGGATGTTAGAGTCATGTAGTTGCCTAATTAGCTGTCGTATGTTTTCAGGTAGTGGATAGCAAAGTCTGTTGTTTATTATTTTTTCCAACGAAACTTTGCTGTCAGTATTTATTTGTATGTGTATGCTCGGTGTAAAGAGTGTCGTTTTTTCTAAGGATTGATAAATTGCAAATAGTTCAGCTTGATTGTTTGTACAAAGTGATGAGAGCCTAAATTTCTGTCTGTCAATGAAGTCTCGGTTTTCGTATACTACAAACGCACACCCAACTCTGTGTCCGTCCTTGCTTCCGTCCGTGTAGAGAGTATAGTCTGGTTCACTGAAGTTGTCGTTTATATTTAGCTGCAGGGTTTCTGATGGATGAATCCAGTCATGTAAGGGTGTTTGATATTCAATTGTCGTTGCGTCAATGGTGTCCGTGCTTTGTTTAAGTTTACAAAGTTGGTAAAACTGTATGAGTTGGTCTGCTTGTATAGTAATTGGCGTGATGTTGGCTAAGACGCATGCAGCCTCATAGGACAAAGTTCGAAATCCTTTACAAATTTTTAAGGCTGTAAGCCTTTGTACTCGTTCGAGTTTCTTGATGTTGTACTTTTTGGTTATTCCGTTTTTCCAAGTTGAGATTGCGTACGTTAAGCACGGTAGAATTGCTCCTTTATAAATTACTTCGAGTACTTCACTCTGAAGACCCCAAGTTACTCTAGCAGATATAGAGAGTAAGTTTATATTAATTTGTTTTGTAAGTTGTCAATGTGTTTGTTGAAGTTCAGTTTTTCGTCCAATATAACCCCTAGGTATTTGATACAGTTTGCCCGTTGAATATAGTCGTTCTGTATGCGTAACGTCATGTTTGGTTTAGTTCGTTTCTTAGTGAATAGAATATAACTCGACAATTGTCAATATTCGATCAGCGGTTATCTGAAGTTCCTGAAAGAGTGCTCGTTCAATGATGATTAAAATATCATCTACAAACGGGTTTTTCCACGCCCTGTGCATTCAAATTTTCTAAGCATGCTTCATCTGTAGCTTACACTTCTTGGTTTGTATTAATTTTGAGTATATTGGATATACACTCGTTCAGGGTGTGTTCAAAGTAATCCCAATCGGCATTTTTAGTAATGTATTTAATTTGAGTGGGTCCGAGCGTGAGTTTTTCGTTGTTGATATTTATTTTGAAGGAGATTGTCCTATGGTCTGATAAGTTTTCGTGGTCGTGTATTGTCCAGTTAGTTATATCGTTTATCATTAATGTGTTTGTCAGCGTAAGATCAATGTTGCTGCTTCCTAAGTGTCCGTCAAATGTTGGTCCGTTTGTGTTCACATTAGTTATGTTTAGATCGCGTAGCGTTCTAAAATTTTCTAAAAGTCTTCCCCGTTGATTTGTCAAAGTGTCATACCATAGTTTCCCTCTGCAATTACTGTCCATTCCTAGTAATACTTTTGAAGTACCGAATTCTTGCAAGGTTCGTTTTATTTTATTTAGATCTTGCATGGCATCTGTTTCCCCGTCGAAATAAGCACTCACAATTATATACTTTTCTCTATTAAATATGATTTCGGCTACTGCATAGTCTTCATCTGAGAGATGATCTATAGCCATACTGTGGAGTTTGCTAGTGGTTACTACTACACAAGCTCTAGGTCTATTGTCAGCTTGTCTATGAACAACCTTATATTTTCCACTAATTCCCCTAACTTTATTTCCTGCTGCGTAAGGTTCTTGAAGCAATAAAATATCGACATAATTTCTTTATATACATTCATTTAAAAGTAATGTAGCCTTCCACGACCTCAGGTTTAGTTGAATAATGTTAATATGTTGTTTTAAAGGTTTATTAGAAAATCTGTTCGTAGTGTTATTGCTATCCATAGGTTTTATCTGCTGGGCTGGAATTAGAACGGAGATGATATCACAAATTCTGACCTAACCGCCCAAATATTGTAATTGTGAAGGGTGTTCATTATCTGCATTGTGCCATGAAAACAAAGAAGATAATAAAGTAATACATTATGGGTAAAATCGTCGGAATCATGTTTATGCCTAGCTTGATTTATGGTGTATACAGGGTGTCCCGTAAATGTCTAGTCATATTGTGAGGGGTGATAGAGGACCCTTAGGGGAACAAAAAATGTTCTATGACGATTTCCCGAATTCTCACCCATAAGGGAGAAAACGTCGTTTTATTGGTTTATCAAGACAAACGTGGTGTTTAGAAACATAATCGTTGTAGCTCCGTCCCAGGTGATTCTACTAAAAAGGGAGTGAAACCAATCGAAAGCTGAGTAACTTTACTATAAGACTAGTTGGGAGAAAACGTAAAAATGAATGAATGTAAGTATGTATATCTTACAAAAAGAAGGCAATTCTAAATTTCCTGACATTTTATTGATATTTCTTTCCAGCGTTACTCCTCAATAAGCAGGATCTGAGATTTCCGGGTTTCAGAAAAACTTCCTCATTTAACCAGCTTTCCATTCATGTATCACAACCCTGTGTTATTGAAGTATTTGAACGATTTAAGAACAAAAGTTTTAAAAAAAAACATGGATCTGTGAAAAGAAATTATATTTTTTTCTTCAGTTTATTCAAAAAGCCGAAGGGAAATATTTATTTTTATAAATGTTTACATAAATATTAAGTAAATATTTACTTAAAAGAATAAAAAAATTACTTCCACGGATATAAAAAAAAATCCTAAAACAGTAAATAAATAAAATACACTATTATTTTGAATTTATTAATTACAGTAACTAATACTGGGTCCAGGAGGCGGCCATTAAGGAACCGCAACCATACATTAACCTCAAAAATTACTATTTTTACCTAGATAACGCATTTGAACACATTTTTACAGGACTATGTACATATTATTTTTACCACAACAAAAACGCATGGGCTCAGAAGCCCAGTGAGTTTCACAAGCGTATCAGTATTAATTTAATCATCAGTATTAATTTAAGGTAAAGCATTTGTTTTCTAAATATAAGTACCTGTAAAAATGTGTTCAAATGCGTGATCTAGGTAAAAATAATAATTTTTGAGGTTAATGTATGGTTGGTGTTCCTTAATGGCCGCCACCTGGACCCAGTATTAGTTACTGTAATTAACAAATTCAAAATAAATGTGTATTTTATTTATTTACTGTTTTAGGAATTTTTTTTATATTCGTGGAAGTAATTTTTTTTATTGTTTTAAGTAAATATTTACTTAATATTTATGTAAACATTTATAAAAATAAATATTTCCCTTCAGCTTTTTGAATAAAATGAAGAAAAAAATATAATTTTCTTTTCACAGATCCATGTTTTTTTTTAAACTTTTGCACTTAAACCGTTCAAATACTTCAATAACACAGGGTTGTGATACATGAATGAAAAGCTGGTTAAATAAGGAAGTTTTTCTGAAACCCGGAAATCTCAGATCCTGCCCATTGAGGAGTAACGCTGGAAAGAAATATCAATAAAATGTCAGGAAATTTAGAATTGCCTTCTTTTTGTAAGATATACATACTTACATTCATTCATTTTTACGTTTACTCCCAACTAGACTTATAGTAAATTTACTCAGCTTTCGATTGGTTTCACTCCCTTTCTAGTAGTACCATTTGGGACGGAGCTACAACGATTATGTTTCTAAAAACCACGTTTGTCTTGATAAAATAATAAAACGACGTTTTCTCCCTTATGGGCGAGAATTCGGGAAATCGTCATAGAACATTTTTTGTTCCCCTAAGGGTCCTCTATCACCCCTCACAATATGACTAGACATTTACGGGACACCCTGTATAATTACGATAAAGAATAAGATGTTGAAGTTAATTATCGTCACAGCTGTCATAGTCAGTATTTTGTTGTAGTCGTCTAAGTGCGTTTTTGTAAGATTGGCATACCTTGTCAGTGGAAGCATGGCTAACAGGAACCCTTAGATGAGGCTTGCAATGGTTGTTGAAGCTCATGCAATTCACACAGCTTACTTGCCCCGCTTTGCAGTCTCTTCGAAGGTGTTTCCCTCCACAGTCTGCGCAGGTCGGATCTCCTTCCTTCTTCTTCGTCTCGCACATGCTTGTTGTGTGGTTCAGTCTGCTGCAGAATCCACATCTCCTTACTGTGAAATAGTCCTCTGCGTAGCAGATACTCCAGTAAAGCTTTAATTTGTAGCCCAGTAATTCTAGGCGAACAGCAGGAGTCGTCTCTAAAATAATGTCTTTCCGCTTACCCTCGAATCGTCTGAGCATCTTGATAATTTTGATGTCTTCCTTTTTGAGTTTAAGTTCGCTATTTTGATTGAGGAGTGTATCTACGAAGTTCTCTTCATTAACTTGCTCTGGAATTCCCTTGGCTATTAGCCTGGGTTTTAATTTTTTTTACAAATTCCGCTTTCAGATTTGGAGAATCTGTTAGCTTGGTTACTATTTTATTTAAGTCATGTTTTGAATCAGATTCTACTATGACCAAACCACTTTTGTTACATTTTAATCTAGATATCCCTAATTGCATATCTTTAGGGTTAATCGATTTCTGTAGTTCTACCTTTGTCTCTTGAGCAGGGATATCCCTCTTTTTGTTTTTTATTACTATTTTATGTACTCCGTGCTGTTTACTGGGTGAAAAGTGACACCGGTAGACGCCTGGTGGGGATAACTGATTGAGTGTTAATTGATCATCAGACAAGGGTTGAAAATGATTAAAGTACTAATATCGGTATTAGATAATGGAGATTGGTGGTAGAAGTGTGAAAATTTAGTGTTGTATGTCATTTCTAATGCCAAATCATGAAAAAATAAAAATAAATCATTGTGTCAAAAAGAAGAAACATTCATTTTTAGGTTCGACCAACCTTATCACTTAAGGGGTAAAAAAAAAAAAAAAGTTAATAATAACCTACCGAATGTACAAAACAAATTTTATAAAAATCGGTCAAGCCGGTTCGGAGGAATAATGTTACAAACACTGTCACACGAGAATTTCATATATATATATATATATATATATATATATATATATATATATATATATATATATATATATGTGTATATATTTATTTATTGAAATCATCATATTAGTCCAGTCCTCTACTACTGAGTTAACTCCCCCCCCCCCAGAACTCTAAAGATATTGTTAAAAGTTAGTGAATATTTTTTAAATCTTTAAAAATCCGAAATTTTTAAGGACGTTAAATATTATGCACGTTTTGATTCTATTAATAAATATTATAATGTTCTCCAAGTCGGCGTTAGTATATGTGTAAAGAAATTTGTGCATCGCTTGGTTTTTATAGGTAGAGATAATCCTCATCCCAGTTTATACCTAATTTAGGTTTACCTCTCCGACAATAGTGATTCAAAAAAGGATATCAATCGCCTTTGAATGATGCATTGAATGTATTATAGGTAAGTACCTAGGTTGTCATTTGATTAAGTGGAAAAATTAGAATTTGAATAAGAAGAAAATTGAAATCCAGAAGGCTCACCTCTCCAAAGTAAAACTCCCTAAAGTGTTATTCTGTTTGATTGATTCGTTCGGCTAAAGCTATAGCAGATTGTTTCGTCATCAATGACGGCACTCCAAGCAGAGACTGCAAAACTTCTAGCCGCCTTTTTCATTAAATAAAAAGCGAAAAAAAAAATTGGGGAACAAATAGAGACCGAGTAGCAGGGGGACGCTGCCGGTGTGAGGATAAGCACGTGGTTCTCGAACAGTCTACCTTTCCCATTTTCCGAACTCTAATACCTTACTAGATTAGAAGGCAATACAACAGGATGAAGGGACAAGGATTGGACAGTTTCAGGTCCGAGAAAGCTTAAACCCCGGATAAGCCACTCTCTGGAGATAAAATGTCATCATCGTGTATTTTTTTTTTTTTTTTTTTTTTTTTTTTTAATAATACGTTTATTTAACATCTCTACATTTTTATTTATTTTATTTGATTCTTGAGGTTCGCAACATTGGCGACCAACTCATTTCATGTTTCGTCAAAAAATCAACAAAAAAAAAAGAAAAAAAAGAAAAAAACATAAACATAAAGCTTAACAAAAACGTGAAAAAGAAGGAAGTAAGAAAAATAAAACTAAAGTAATAATTAGATTAAAAGATGAAATTTCGAAATATTAGGTGAGAAAGTCCAATAAATTATTTACAGCTTGGTGTATAAGTGTGAGTTTTTTAAATATTTAAGTAGTGCATGGATGTGTGGGCTACCTTCTGTCAGCAAGTCGTGTAAGTCGTGGGGCATATTTAAGTTAATGAGTTGTCTGCAGTTTGTAAGTATATGTTTAACTGTCAGAGTCTCATTGCAGTACTTACAAGTTGGTCTGTCCTTTCTTTCTAGAAAGTACGAATGGGTAAGTAGAGTGTGTCCAATACGAAGCCTGGTTAAAATAACTTCGTTTCTTCGAGAGAAGTGTTCCTTTGACTAGGCTTTCGTTGTATTTTTAATTTTTTGCAATTTTGTTTCTGGCTTAAACCACTCACTTTGCCATTCGTACTGAATGTGACTAAGTAATGTTTTGTATAAGTCCGATGAAGTCACATGTAAGTCAAGGGTTGGTCTTTTAGTGGCTACTTTTGCTTGCAAATCGACAGTAGTACTAAGTTTGATGTCTTCGTATCCAGGTAACCATAGTAGTGTAATGTGTGTATTATTGTTTTGTAATTTATAGATTTGTGAGAATACATTATTGATAATACGATGTGTACTGTAAATGTTTTGTATGATACGGAAAAAAATTATGACCCTAATTGACATTTTTCTAATATTTCGGCTAGGGGAGGGTCATGTTCGGAAAAGCCATAAATGCAATTGTTTGAGAATACCTGATTCAAAATGTGGGAGTTCATAGTGATATATATTGTCTAAGCCTAATAATGGTTGTGGGCTAGCTAATGCTATTGTTATTACCCGAGAGTATCTCTAGCGGAGATGGTTGGGATTATAAGTTCTATAGTTTTGGTTAAAGCTTGCCCTGAGGCAGCTTCCCAGAACTTTGCCTGGACAAGAAGAGCAACTCTAGAATGGCAGAAGCTTGTAGTTTAGCTTCAACAGAAATGTTCCAATAGGGATTTCCTTGTCCTATAATAAGCCATAATGCTCCATATGTCTACTGTTGGTAGCTGCTATTCTCATATCCTCTATGCTAGAGTAGGATACATCAACCAATCCTCTTATTTAATTTTACTTTTGATATCACTGTTTAATGCACGCCGTCAGTGATTAATTTTCATATATTAATTTTTAGACAAAAAAATTAGGGGAATTTTTAAAAACCTTTTGAGCCAGCTTTTGATTTATTATAATGCCCTTAATGAGTACCGGGATCAAGAATAATTTATAAAATGAAATAAGAGTACTTGACCTTGTTTAATAAGCCAAGAATATTTTTTTTTTTTTTTAAATATAAGAATCTGTATGGCTAAAAATCAATCTGCTCATTAGAAAGGGTTTATTTGATTCTAACAATACAATCAAATCCCCAAATTAAAAGGTTTATTTTCCCTCCCAATATCCAACATTACTGTGTGGTCGCCCTACTGTGTGGCGTCTTTGAATCCCGCTTTGATCTATTTCTAACAGAACAATATTGATTCTAATTTTGCCTATCCTGTTTTATTTACCAATTCTCTTTCTTAGTAAAAGCAATTACAAAAATATCCATAAATAACAGGAAAAATGAAAAAAAAAAAAAAAAAAAAAAAAAAAAAAGACTGCTCAAATAAACGAAACTAACATTGTTGCCTCAACGAACATTGTTTCAGAACTTCATTTTAAGATAACGATTCGAAAGCTTACTTAATTGTAAGCTTTCGAATCGCTATTTTCCATACCCACAATTTCCCACCATTTCCCAGAACTTTTCATGTCTGTTAATAAAATATTTTATTCTAATCCTTCCTTAACTCCAAACGTAACCAAAATCTAAACATCTTAGTTTAGGTTAGTTTCAAACACACAGAAAATATTTCAATAGAATCTGATAATTCTAAGTATCAAAACCAAAAATGTTATACAACAACTATTTCTCCACTTTCCTCGGTAACGGTGGTTCAAATTTGTGTATGTGTTTAAATATATATATATATATATATATATATATATATATATATATATATATATATATATATAAATTTGAGATGTATGGGTTTTGAAACGTGAAATTTCCTAGTCGGCAGTTCCGGATTGCGTATGAGGTCAACCTCTTAAGCGGGTTTTCTTCTATGGATGGAGGGAGGAACCGCAGTAAAACGGTACTTCCACTGCTCCCGTATTAAGTATTAAAACCCTAAATGTAGCCTTGTTCTGGTGTGTTTAGGGGTTGTACCTTGTTTGTTATGTACATTTTATATTACAAGAGAGGATGGCGTTTCAAAATTAAGCCACGAAGAAGCGGAAAATGCCTGGAATTGAGTTCACGTGAGAATAATAAGGTTTTAAAGCAAACAGCTTGATTATATGAGAAAACATAATAGGTTTTCCTTATAACCAACGTGAGTTAGATATAATGCTGAGAGCGTTGATTAAAGCGTTTATTTATCATAAGAGCCCGTCATTCATATTTTTAGCAGACCTTGTATTACTTACCTAACTTACATTTAAATATGTGTAAGAATGACTTCATTTAACGCAGATTTTGGCATTTCATTATTAGACCAACCTTATTGCTTCATTTCTGTGAGTTTTAAAAGATAAACAACGAAAATTCTTGAAATTTGAAATCCGGAAGGCTCGCAAAGATCAAAATTTCACACGAAAATGGCGACGATTGCGGATATTGGTTGTAATATACATGAAACAACGTTTGATTTACATCATATGTGGTAATCTCAGTCGTGAACTGGTCATTGTAGGAAAACGTTCGTCTTACAGTTAGTACAATCTGCCTGTATTAGTAGTATAGTATTTTTTCCCCTTTTATTTACTTTAGAGGCAACAAGAATAGGGTGAAAATTGTGATAACATGATAATAACGTTTTTCTACGAAGAGAGAACAAAGCTTAAAATAACTTTTATTTTAATGTTTAATAGGATAACAACTGCTCATATTCTGTGGTAAAAAGCTTTTACACTTAATGAACTAGTAATTTTTAATGAGGATGTTAGTTGAAACATTAAAAGGAAAAAATAATTTTTCCTCATTTTAATCTGACATTTTGATTCATATTATTTGTTAATAACGAGAAAAATAGAGAAATGTTTATGAAATATGTGAATGCACACTTGTTTCTCGAATAACCTCCTAGAGTTTGCTACTTAAACCATTATATATATATATATATATATATATATATATATATATATATATATATATATACATATATATATATATATATATGTATATATATACACATATATATAATGCTGAAAGTAGCAAAACTCTAGGACGTGATTCTAGAAATAATTTCCTACTAAAAAGTTCATTTGAAGTATGATCCGATTTCGAAAGGAAAGGCAATTATGTCCAATTTTCTGTTTTTTTTTTTTTTTTTTTTTTTTTTGTTTTTTTTACGTAGACAAATTTTTTATTGAATAACAAAGGATTGCTCAATAAGTGTTTAAGATAATTTAATACTAATTATGCCATCATAAAATAGACCAAATTTCCTTTATGTTAATCGTAAACATGAACATGTTAATCATTATGCCCGATGAAGATTTCACAATCAGTATCAGCTCACAGATTAAGTGTCGTGCAGAATTTAGGATGAATATTTTTTTCAGCCCATCATGATTTCCTACCGGTTTCATTCAACTGCATTTTTAAACCTCCTTCAACTATCGGAACTAGCGGAAGACGTTCCGCTTGCACAAAGGGTAGATTTAAGGTTCTAGATGGGTTCGTGTCCGGCATACAGGAGAAACGCACTGTCAGTGGATGGATCCTAAGTCAAAAATGTTCAATTGCGATTTGGGAAAATTTTCAATTATTGTAGCAATTTTTTAGTGTACTTTAAAGATTGCCAACTACATCAAGCAAAAGATAAAACTATGAAAATTTGGAAAACACAAAATGTGATATATTTCTCAAGTGAAAAACTTTTTTAACAATTCTTTGTGTTACGTTTTATTGCTTCTCGACTGGACAATAGGCTCCCACAGTTTTGCCAATAAAACATTAGCAATCTATAATTTCTTCACTCAACGTTTTTGAAATTAACAAAACTCCATTCCACATTTTGAAAAAAGGAAACAATCGTTCAATTTATGCCTCAATGAGCATCTCCTTTATTGAGTGTAAACGATTCCGTGTAAGTTGTGAATCATGTGTAAGGTTGGGACATCCAGAAAGCATCTTCTATCAAAGGGTGTAGTAAATTAAGTCACGGTTAAAGGAAATGTTGTCTATTTTATGATGGGATAATTTGAATTTAATTATCAATAAAAAATATTTCTACGTCAAAAAAACAGAAATTTGGGCAAAACTGCTTTTCCCTTCGGAATCGGACCATACTTCAAATAAACGTTTTTGTTGGAAATTATATCTAGAATCACCTCCTAGAGTTAGGCTATTTAGACCTGAATCACCCTGCATATATATGTATATATATATATATATATATATATATATATATATATATATATATAAGTGTGTGTGTTTGTGTGTGTGTGTGTGTGTGTGTGTGTGTGTGTGCTAGCGAGCGAGCGTTCCATGAGTTTGTTGTTATGAAAGGTCAATCAAATGGCTTCTTCCCATTACTTTATCTACTTTTATGGTGGCTGCTAAATGACAAATTAGTCTTCTATTGTGTAGAAACTTGATTTAGTTATCCATACCTCTTGCTCGCGGCTTTGTCTGCAAGCGTAGGACAATGTTCTCGTAAGCTGCCTCCTCTGCTACCCCAGAATCCTTTACTAATTTCTCCTTCACAGCGATGCAGATATTGTGTCTGGCCATCAGGCTTTCCAGCTCTTCGAACGCCTAAAACAAAAATTACATTTCTATAGTATATTACAGTTTACATTGTGTTAGTTTTCTCTTGAACGAATGTTAGAAATTAGTCAGAAGGACTCTTAGGATAAGTCAGAAGCATACATATTTTACATGTATGTGTGTGTGTATATATATATATATATACATATATATATATATATATATATATATATATATACATATATATATATATATATATATATATATATATATGTATATATATATATATATATATATATATATATGTATATATATATATATATACACATCGTAACGACTGGCTACAACTAATATGAACGTATATTCCAGTGTATTTAGAGGAGGATAGACATTCACGCCACGATGTGCAGTTTTTTTTTAGTCGGAATTTGTGTTTATCTGATCATGAAGACAAATGTAAATTTCTTCTTAGTTCATTTATGTTCTCCATACTTTAACAAATACCTGATGATTATGGTCGGTTATATCTTTAAAAACATAAATTAGTGATTATTTACAGGTAACTCTATTAAATCGCCGTATTACTTATTAGAGGAAAGATCAAGGAATAATACTCCTGTTAAGATAGAATCACTACTGAACTAGTTTCGCACCTTTAGTACCTGATCAGGATCATTTCTTTAAGCTATTTACAGCCTATGAAGGCTCGCTTGAATAAGGACCTTTGCTTTGGCAATGATAAACAATACGCCTTTGGAGCAATATAAAATAATTATTTTCACCTGTGTAAAGACCTCCTCTTTTAAATTATATTTGATTATAATTTCTCTCTGTGGAGGTCCGGTGTGTCCAAGTGTCATCAAACCACATCCAAGTGATCCATACGTACCTGTAATACAATGTCTACATGTCTACATATAATTTCTCTCGTAATCACATTTTTCTGTAAGTATCACTGTAATCACAGCTGTATTATACCTGCTTTAAAACTATTTTTCTGTGATTACAACTGCAGTAAAACTTTTTTTTCTTTGATTTCAACTCTAATCTCAAATTTATTCTTTAATTAGAACTAAAATCATAACCTTTTTGTAATTACGAACGTAAGTATAACCTTTCTTTGATTGCTGACGTAATCACAACTTTTTGTGCAACTACCAATGTATTCCCAATGTCTTTTAGGACAAATTACCCAGCCAAAATGCATTTCGACACCCAAGGTTGTCAGATTTTGATGAAACTTGGTGAGTATATTCTAGTAATGGGTAATGGAGATGAGTAAAAGTACCAAATTTTATGTTGTTATGTATTTAACAAATCTTAAAAATGTGCAAAATATCATTGATCGTCCATCTGGGAACAATCTAAACTTTTACAATTATTGCTATAAAACTGTTAATTGAAGGGCTCAGTCCCAAAAGTGACTAACCCACATTTTTAACAAATTTGAGTTATTTACTTTTTCTGATAGAGAATTTTAAGTTTTATAATTGATAGAAATGACCAGCCTTTACACCTCATTACCCTTAAAACTTCAAATTTGTTTGTTTTGTTCTTTTGAACGGGTTTTTGTCTTTTTTTAAATCACTTTTCAATTGATTTTTTTTTAATTGCCTTTATATGTATAATTAGTATTATGGTAAAAGAAAATAAGAAACAGTAAGCAGGGTTTTTGGAGCGAACCTTGACAAGTCCAGTGAGCCATTTTTCTATGAGGTACAGATGAGGGTCTGTGCGGACCCTTACAACCGTGACCTATTTGGGGTCATTAATTATTTCATGTAAGGTCCATCCAAAAGTATAACTGTTTCTATTTCAACCTTTCCAAATAACATTATGGATTTTAACGGAGCCGCACTAAGATGATGCACTTTCTGCGAGTCGGACTTTTTTTTTAATTATTAAACACAAATTTAGGCTCTACATTACCAAGACGAATGTTTTTGTGTTTTACTTTAGTTAGTTACACCATACAAATAGCCAGCAAAAGTATAATGGTACTTTTCTATGTATAATTGGGGTATTTTTAGAGTTAATAGATGGAGTCAAGTAACAGATATATGTTATAATAGTATAACGTTTTAATAGTATAATTTTGATCTACTCTTAACTTATTAAAAACACAAAAGCCCACTAATTTTATTACACCGATTTGTTGCATTTTTAACCTAGTTTTTGGTGATATAATGGGTATAGGTGTTTTTGGAGGTAGACTCATGTTATTCAGCAATTTATGGATGCATATCATTGTTCGAATCAATCTCAATGTTGCTATTTAAGATTTAAACTATTTCTATGGCTCTAAATCTTATATCTAGCAATATATTTCCTTTGTCAATTTAATGCTGAACAAATTAAAAAAAAATTAACTTCCTATCATTACAATTAACAGTTTTATAGCAATAATTGTAAAAGTTTAGATTGTTGCCAGATGTAAGATCAATGATATTTTGCGCATCTTTAATTTTTTTTAAAGTACTGCATTTCAGAAAGTAATGAATATAACAACATAAAATTATGTACTTGTACTTACGTCCATTACTAAACTATACTCACCAAGTTTCATCAAAATCTGACTACCTTGGGTGTCGCCCCTGGATGATTTGGCTTGGAATGACTCTTTTATTTTTATAAATTAGGATACTATTACCGGTTTTTTACCGTTTATTAGAAGAATGCCAACGTAGGATAAAGTCTGAACTCTTGATATCTATGGCTCTAATTATCTTGATGTGAATAGTATTACAATTACTCTGCTCAGACATGTGTCGTGTTTGATACTTTTCAGTCGTAATTATAGAAAAGGATGTGATTACGGTCATAATCACAGAAAAGTTATGATTACAGTTCTAATCACAGAGAAAAAAAATTGATTACAGCAGTAATAATTACAGAAACAGCTGTGTTTATGACTGTTATTACAGGGAAATGTTGTGATTGTGAGTTCAATTACACAAAAATGTGATTACAAGTCTAATCGTAATCACTGTTGTAATTATGATTATAATCGTAATCATATATCCAGGGTCTGTGATTATGATCGTAATCACATTTCGAAAAGCTATAATTATAATCGTAATCGTAATTATGATTATGATTACGCCCAACTGTGTTTGTAGGCTGAGAAGAAATTTGTAATGAAACTCAATTATCCTGAGTTTTTGGAGTAAAGGGGAAAAATCGGTACTTAGCTAGTTGTACCTAATTGTAAATGAGTTGCTATACTATAAATGTAGTCGCCGCGCTAACCCGTATTTGAGTACAGCCTTTAAAATGAAGGTGTTAATTATTTTATCAAAATGGTTTTACCATTATTATTTTCAGCACAGTTGTCGAGAAATTGTGCTAGCAAGTGAGTGAACATTAAGAGTAAGATCCACAGACTATGCGTGAAACTGTTAACTTTATTCGCTATATGCTAGAATTATTTATAAGATAAGAAATCTGGAATTAAGTCGCTTATGAAGTCGTTTATGTATATACTGAGATTTTATTATGTTTTTATTGTATACAATTATACTCTTAATCTTTCACGGCTTTGATAACCCCTGACCATAGAGCCATAGAATTCTTGAAGATATCTGAGGATTTAAGATGAAAGTAATCCAGAAAGGAGATGATCGAGGTAAACATCTATTTAGAAGCAAAGTATCTACTTTCAGCGTCAATTCGTTTATCGCCTTCATACCGCCAAAGATTGCCTTAAAGATATTTTCCTGCGATGGGAACCAATTTTCCAGTGACCTAGCTGTTTTCGGGAACGAGTTTGAGGCTTAAAGATAGACTTAAGGTACAGAATTACTTTTTATAAGGTAATAAGGCCTTTTCTTTACTGGCTATCCTAAGGTAGAACGTCAGTGATATTCTTTAAAGTGATTTCGGGATAACTAACATGATTTAATTTATTTTTACAGTTTAGCTCATTCAGTGGGAAGTTAAAGGTCCGTAACGCTGAAACTGTATCAGCTAAGGCACATTCGTCAGATAGGTAATTTGTTCACACCACGTTGCTGAAATATATGCTTAATCACCTAATTACAAACTTTATATTAAAAATGATTCAAGAGTGCCAAATTTTGTTACCTACAGACAGTGATGTGGGGTGGGTAAATACCCAGTGGGTTGGTAAATATAAATTGGGTATTTACCTGGGTATTTACCCACAGGGAAGGTAAATATAAATTGGGTATTTACCTGGGTATTTACCCACAGGGAAGGTAAATACCCAAAAAGCTGGTATTTTCAGTTTTTGAGCTTGATACAACTTCTTTGAATATTTTTTGGTGCAAACAAAGACTGAAACTTACCCATTTGATCATAAAAGCTTAATGAACATTAATACTTACCCAGTAATATTTTAAAGAAAGTTAAAAGTCGGTCCGGGTATTTATGGGTATTTACAACTTAATGTATATCTATGAAGTTTCATGATTACTTTTACAGTGGGGAAGGTTAATTAATTTTAAAAAGGTTTTAATGAAGCCTATTCAATTATTAAGGACTTATTTAAATTTAAAAGAAGGGCCAAAAACATTTTAATGTTTATTATAATAGTTCAAAACCATTTTAAGTTAAGTTTAAGTTTGTGATCCTTGTTAATATTATTTGAAGTTATGCTCATACAGTAGTAACAACATTACAGTAAGCGGAAATCTCACCAGAAATGAAAAGGTAGCTTCTTGATGACAGAGTGTTTTGAGTCCGAGTTGGGAAACTAGTTAACATCCTTGATCCAATTGTTGAACTCATCACTGCCATTCAGTTAAATGCCCCTTTGATCGACACAGTTCATAAGAGATTTAAGAATTACTGAAAACTCTTCAACAAGAAACCCAGAATTTTCTCTTCAAAAAACGGAGGAAAAACTTGTGTTAACTAAATAGGAGAAACGCATTCAGTTTGGTGTTTGAAACGCACATCTTGCTGCAGACTTGTTGAACTCTGAAATGAAATCAGTTGATCTTCGGAAAAACATAGCTGGCTATGTAAGAGGGATTATGGCAGAGATCCTTTGTTTGGGAAGGTCTTGAAGACAATGACAAAGAAAATAATAAAATAAGTCCCATGTTATGGTGGAGAGGCTTGAAAGGTACATGTGTTTTGATCAATGAGTAGGTAACTTAATTTGTGTTTTGAGAAATTGAGATAATGCTAGTCCACAGTTTTAGCTGAGGCTACATTTTTGTGAATGCAGTAGTATCAAATTTAGGCAAACAACTTGTTTTATTGGTAGTCGGAAGGTCAATGGCAAATTTTATTTATGGCAGCTAATAATTTATTATTTATTAACCTCTCGGTGATCCTATTTTATAATTTATTATTATTTTATTAGTTTCTAAGTGTTGCAATAGCTCTAAACTGGCAAGATCCATGACATTTTACAATATTCGATTAGTAAGTCGCGGTTTATTTAAATACCTTAAATACCCGGGTATTTATGAAATTGGGTATTTACCCTGGTTATATACCCTGGGTATTTACCCTTAAGAATAAATACCCGGGTATTTTACAACAATGCCTACAGATATAGCTCATTAGATGGAGCTTTGTAAGGAGAAAACAATTATTTTTTTTTGAAAAATATCGGAGCGTAAAACCAAAATTTAGCTGAAAATAATACAAAACTATAGTATAATTAATGAAAATTAATATGTGCTAAATTAATTTCCCTGGCAACGGCATTGAATATCCATGAAATGTCAAGCTTTCTAGCTAGTTAACTCGTTGATAGAAGATCGAAACGCCATTAATACTCGGGAGCTTTCGTTAAGAAGAAAAAAAACTAAATAAACATCATCATCAGAAAAATGATGTTTATTGGGTTTCTATGAAGCGCTCAAATTATGAAAAAAAAAAAAAAAACGCCATCTACCTAAAAGTAATACATACAAAACGGTAGAGTCTAGGTAATCGTAATCAAAATCGCGTAATTGCAATTACAGACATTTAAGACCTGTAAAGGTTTCAGCGACCAAGTTGCTCACTCGAGAATTACAACGGCGTCTATACTCCAGATATTTCGGGCGTGTTCGTTAAGCTGTTAAACTAACCGATAAGAATATACAAATATAAAACTTTTATTTGTTGTCAATTTCTTTGGGCCGACTGAAGTAATTATCGAAATCGACTCGCAGGAACTTTTTTTTTACAGAAAAAAATCATTAGACTGTTTAAAGCAATAAAACGTCCGACTTGCAGGAACTTGGCGCATCTTAGCGCGATTCTGTTCTTATTCCTAGTGTCATTAACAAAGGAATAGATGCTATTCCTGCTGCCAGCAGTATGGTCGGAAGAAGGCCTGAGTGAACCTCGCTGAGCTATAGGAGGACACTGAGGATGAGGTGCTGACCTCGAAAACGTTTTGTTAAAATAAAGGAATAAAACAGTGAAGGTGTCCTGGTAGTGTCCCTAAAAGGTATCCTGGTCAGTAATCAAAAGACGACACTAGCGAACTCGGGTCCTCCAAATGACTCGAGTGTTCAACCACTGATTGGATCTCCTCTCCAAATACACTAATGAAAGGTCAGCAATGCACGTAGGCGTTTTCCAGAAAGGTAATGTAATATGCTAACGTACATTCTGTAAGGATGGCTTAAACGGAAACCTAAATCCATAGAGAAAATAACGCTGGAAGCAGCATAAGATAAAGCGAAATTATATTGAATGATGTGAAGTATAGAGGAGAATGAAAAAAGGTAGGGATTGTCAGGGTTCGGTCGTTACTTCTTAATAAAACTACATTTTACATGTTAAAATGGTTTCTGCAGAAATGATCCCGATTCCGTGAGGCATAGTTCTCAGTCTTCTCATCGCCCTGATGAAACGTCGGCAACAATAAAACCATTTTCACATGTAAAATGTAGTTTTAATAAGAAGTAACGACAGAACCCTGACAATCCCTACCTTCTCATCATTAACGGTCAACTATCTCCTCTCAATAAAAGAATAAAGATAGGTACCTTAGTATGTCATTGACACCTTAGTGCCTATAGTTAACATTAAAATCAGAAAATAGTATTGAAAAAACTAATTTTTCCTTGAAAGCAATGATAGTATTCAGAAATAAGAAAATCATCTACATTTTCATAAGTCTTACTATTTCTTGTTAGCATGTCGCATTTTTTCTTGAAGATCTCCGAAGACCATGTTTCACTAATTTGCTTCTTTTCCTTTACTTGGTAGATTCTTCGCTGCGATCAACCACTAGGAACTCAGCATCTTGTAGCGCACTTTCGCCACTCCATTGATTTCTTCTAGGAGAGGAGTAGATTAATATTTTTCAATGTGAAGTTCAGAGACACTACAAGTTTCTATTATGATATTTTCGAACTGAACCAAATATAAGTATTGTATGAGAACATACCCGCAGAGTGTGCCGCCGTGGGGCGGGCCTGGGGTTCGGGGCTGGCCCTACCCGACAACTCGGACAAGATGTGTCCCCGAGCTCCGTGGAATGTGGGTGCTCTGTAGGGGGGGGGGAGCGAGCACCTCCCAGCAGCGAGAGCTCTGATAGCAAGCTTTACCTTCACTGACAACAATAAGGTTTAGGGTTGTCGGGCTGGGCCTCTGGGTCCTCCTCTTCCCGTGTCCCGCTGGATCGCCATCGTCCTTCCCACCATAGGCCTAATATTCCCCACTGGCGTTAATGACCATAAGGTTGGCACTCCAGAAAAAAAAAAAAAAGAAAAAAAAATGGGCCTGCGAGTCGGATAGTGATTAGTGCTTTAATACCAAATTAATGAGACGATTGCAAATAGAATAATGGAATTGCGAAGCATTTTTTCAAAAGGATCTTTTTGATATTCTCAGGATTAAATCGGCCAAGACTCAACTCGAGTACCACAAAGTACCGCACAAGCGAGCAATGCCATTGTAAGAACTGAATTAAGGCTTGGTTTTAGGCTCTTTCGCCCTGAAAAGCTTTCAGTGCTAGAAATACGTTTTATAGGAAGTCGCCTGTTGAATGATGATTTCTCTAGAGGCCTTTCAGAGGGCAATGAAAGAAGTTCGAGTAGATGAACTAGTGGGCTTATCGGCTTTATTACGGATCGTTATTCTCAGCAGTAAAGTTCCCACCTCACCAAGACCTCACCATAAAGCACTCAGTATAAAGGCAATATTAGTTCATAAAGACCTCTATCTGGATTTGTTTTATCATTTTTTGCCCTTAAAGAGAATTTCTTATCATTGTTGTACATTTCATAATTATAAGCACCTAGATTAACAATAATACGACATGGCAATGTTCATCAGGTGTTCTATCGGCATCTAGCAGATATCTGTGTAAATATTTTTGAAAAATGCCTTCATGATTTCAACCTTTAGAATATTCTAAAATGTTAATAAAATGAAAATGTGTGACTTTTGTCTATTTATAATGTTGAATTTAATAGCAACACAAAACATTAAACAATGAAAGCAATAGGAGAAAATAATAATAATAGAACAACAATATAACATGAAAAAAACCTCAAGTTATGTGTGAAATGCAATAGGTAAGGACTGAAATCGGTACTTGTCCGGAAATGCCAGGTAGTCTAATCATATGTAATCTTTAACTTTATTAACCGGTTCATGATCAGAAGTCATTCTTCTTGTTAATAAAAAAAAATTCAACTCCTAGGAACTGCATCATTTTAGTTTTTTTCCGAATGATCCTCATTCCCTTTGTGATTTGGAAATCTTATATTTGAAATTGTAAATATTTCGACTTCAATAAAATGAAAATGTATTTTACCGAATCATTCGTTGACTGAAGAAGTACTATCCAAAGAAGGGTTTAATCCTTCATTGTATGACAATTATTAAGCTTTCGAATGGATATCATCCATTTACCACAATTTCTCAATTGCTTTTATGATTTTATGAATGAATGGATGTAACCAAAAATTCATTCAAGAACATTCTAGCACCTTAAGAATACAAAGAGGAATGAATGTGGAGGGATATTGTGGAATATGGAGAAAAGAATAAAAAAAAAACAAAAAAAAAAAAAAAAAAAAAAAAACTGTAATACATACTTCCATGTGATACAACACAGAAATATCGAGGGGGAAATAAAAGAATTACTAATAAATGATTATAACAACAATTATATATGAGGTCTTCCCGTGGTCATGTAGCTAACGTTTTGAATTATTATGCAGGAGATGCGTTGAGGGAAATTGAGGTTGAGTTTTTTTATTATTTCAGGGCCCGTTGATGGAATTCCCTGCTACACCATAGATTTTTAGGAAGATTGGTAACTTATGGATTGCTCCGTGCTAATGGCCGTAAAAAATAAAAAAAATATAAATATATTATGATATTTCAAAACGAAACAAATGTGAAAAAAAAAATCAAACTGATGCCGATTTTATTGAATACGAATATTCAAAAACAGCTTAAGTTCTTTGATAAAATATTTTCCGGAAATACTTCTTCCACACCAAACCTAACCTCCTCTAAACCTAATTTTATATACCATAGTAAGCGTAAATGTGAAACATTTGGAAGAAGTGCATCCGATAATTGAGAAATGTATGCATTTTCTGATAATTGAGAAATGTTGGCTTCTATTGGTTCTTAAAACGGCATGGGTTCTGCTAGTTGAGGGGCTAAATACGTGCATGGGTTCAGCTAATTTAGGAATTCCACTTTGCGGTTTAGACATGGTATTTTTGTACCAATCATAACTGGGCTTTCTTTGCATAGGGAAGTTCATGGCTTTGGTTTTAATTTTTACCTAATAATACGAACACTTATCTACATTGATTTATTTTTCGTTTTCCACTTCTAGTTGATCTATATAAAAAAGTCCGACTCGCAGGAACTTCAGCATCTTAGCGCGGTTCCGTTCATGTCCCTAGTGCCATTTGATAAGCTTAGAAAAGAAATAAACTTATTTTTTTTTTTTTTTTTTTTTTTTATATTTCTCGTAAAAATTGTCAAAATCCTCTCGAATATCTCGAATAAAAGTGATATTAAGGCGTCAGGGACACCGACAGTAGTTAACTTATACACAGAAGCGGAAATTACACAATCCGGCTCTCATTCTAAAGCAAAGCTCTATAAATCAATACAAAATATGCCTAATAAAGCCTTTCTAGTGGATACAGAAGCATGGGCATATATGAGGGGGGGGGGGGGCTGAGGGGGCTGCAGCCCCTCCCGAAATTTTGAATTGATGATAAAAACTTCTCGTAAAACCCTTAAAAATAAATTAAATAAGATCACTTAGTTCATAAAACATATTTTATTTTACGTGTAATAGCGTTTTAGTTGCCTAAAACTATTCTAAGCTCTAAATATTTAGTATTCCATACCCTGGAAATGGTTTCAGCCCCCCCGAAATTGTTTTTATATACGCCCATGTACAGAAGGATCAAGAAGAAGTACACAAGATTGAGTAGAATACCCTGCCTAATATAGCCTATATAGATTAATATGCCGAATAAAGCCTATCTAGTAAATACACAAGGACAAATAAAAGTCTTAACGAATAACAAATCAAGAAAAAAAACTTTATTTAACAAAATAAAACAAAGTTTAGTTGCCCAACTACAATAGAATAATATACCTAATTAAGTCTATGGAGTAGACACAAATGGACCAAAAACAAGTCTTGTGGAATATTGTTTTTTTTCTAATTAAATACTTTTTATCAATATTTAGTATATAACCTTTGCTGAAAACTATTGATTGCTAATTGATGAATCGGTTTACAACTAAGTAGTCTTTATGAATATTTAGTATATAACCTATGTTTGGATCTGAGTTTTTCCACCTAGGCTTTGTATTTGTGTCGGCAGATACCTGGGGTATATTTATAGCTCTTGAGGATTAACTCTTAGCAGGTAAATTTCCTGCGGCCCCCTTGTTTCTACGGGCATTGAACCGCCATATTCCCTCATAGTATCTAACCGTTGTGAAGTTTATTTTTTTGGATTTAGGACTTAATATACATATGTAGACTAAATCATAGCAAGAAGTAATCCTCCGTCGTCGGTTCTTAACTATGTAGACTCGCTAATGTTACCCAATCTTAGACGCATCGTATTTAAAATCCACAGCAAAAACACGAAATTTCATCAGAATCCCCTGCTGAATAAAACTTATATAGAATAATATGCAAAATAAAGCCTATCTAGTGGATAAAAATAGAGGAAAAAAGCCGTTCATGGTGGTAGAAAATCTTAAAAGTATTTCGCTCAGAAATCTCCGAAATATTGTCACTAATTTTACGTACCCAGTTTTATAGCCAAATAGATTTATATTCTATAATCAATAAGAAAAACCTACTAACAATAAAAATCTATGGGTAACAGATGAAAATAGGGAATACCAAGAATAATTCTAAAGAACGAAACCAGTAGTGTAATCTAGATATTCATATGGCATCTTCGAATTCTAACAAACAAAATATTGATTCTAATTATACGTATCCTGTTTTATTGACAAATACATTTGACTACTATAAGCAATTAAAAACACTAGGGAATATGCCAAAGAACTCGGAGTAGGAGCCTCGACAGTTTCAAGACATTTGAAGGAAATCGACAAATCCAAAACTGACATTTCATACGGTACAGCCTGATATATTTTTAACAATGAATTGCTTTTCTTATTTTAATTAATCTGTTTTATCGTCAAATACACTATCCAACTATAACCAATGAAAAAACAACAAGGAATAAAAACAAACAAAAAGAACCGTTCGAATAAACGAAATCAATTACTTCAAAGTTTAAGCACTTATTTCTCCGATTGACATAGCCTAATCAAAAATTGTTTCAGAATCTTTTTTGTAGAACATTTAGTAAGCTTTCGCATGGTAACCCTCCGTTTTCCAATATTCCTAACCGTCTTCGAGATATTAGGGAATGTATACGAAGTTCCCAAAACATTTCATGTCTGTTAATAAAATATTTTATTCTAATCCTTCCTTAGCTCCAAACGTAACCAAAATTTTAACATATTAGTGTTGATAAAATTCAAACATGCAGAAAATGTTTCAACTGAATCCCATAATTTTAAGTATCAAAATCAAAGACAAAAAGAACAGTTCGAATAAGCGAAATCAATTACTTTAAAGTTTTAAGCACTTATTTCTCCGATTGACATCGCCTAATCAAAACTTTCATTAGAACCTTTTTTGTAGGGCATTTAGTAAGCTTTCTAATGGTATTCTTCCGTTTCCCAAATTCTTAACCTTTTTCGAGATATTAAGGAAAGTATACAAAGTTACCAAAACTTTTTTATGTCTGTTAATAAAATATTTTATTCTAACCCTTCCTTAACTCCAAACGCAACGAAAATTTCAACATATTAGTTTTAATGAAAGTAGAACATGCAGTAAATGTTCAACTGAATCCCATGATTCTAAGTACCCAAACCAAAAACGGCATTCAAAAATTATTTTTTCAGTTTTCTCGAAAACGGTTAAAGCTATCGCCTTGAAAATGGTTCCATTCGTTTTCCTAGCCCAAGAAGGAAGTTTAAAACGAGTACTTACAAGCTTATGAACTCAAAAACGTAAGCGGTACGATTTTTTTTGCGCGAATTTCGCCCCAAACGCCATCTTCCATTGGGCGGATTTTGCTGGTTAACGAACTTGACCTTTCAAATTGGACGACAGATTTTTGTACCAAATTTCATCAAAATCGGACCATTATAAATATGTATATATATATATATATATATATATATATATATATATATATATACAAATTTGAACCACCGTTATTTTCGGTCTCTAGGGGTTCTGAAACGCGAAATTTTCTAGTCGGCACATCCGGATCGTTTCATTGCATCAACCTTATAAGCGGGGCTCCTCCCTATGGGGGAGGGAGGAACCGCGCTAAAACGTACAATGAATGATGTTTATATCTTAAAACTGGATTATTAAACATTTGATGATGAAAAAGCATCAAGTAATTATTCAAAGTATTTTCTTACCTTAATGCCATAATTGGATTCCTCGTAGACTATAGATACATAACTCCAATTGAGAAGCTTGACGATTTCAACCATAGCTTTCACCTGATGATGATCTGAAGGTATGGTTCTCGTGAAATATTCAAAACGTTGCTTGTTGGATAGCTCGGGGCTTGTAGACATGTAGGAAACCTGCAAACAGCGAGAAAGGTATTAAAAAAATATGTTCATATGTCTCTTTCTCCTTCTCTCTCTCTCTCTCTCTCTCTCTCTCTCTCTCTCTCTATATATATATATATATATATATATATATATATATATATATATGTATATATATATATATATATATATATATATATATATATATATATATATATATATATATATATATATATAAACGCGTGTGGGGATTGTTTATAATGAAGGTTTCAAAAGCCGGAAATCCTTTCCCATATTTTTTGTTTGTTTAGCGATTGTTTGTTTTGTTTTTGTAAGTAATCTGTACTGGCTAGTACAGAGTACGACCAAAGTAAGTTCACTGAAATAATTTCTCCAGTGTTAATTAATAGGGCTCGGGAGAGGCAATGCTCGGGCTAGGGGGGATTGGTCTCCCCCCTAGCCCGGGGGAAGGGTTGGGACCCTTCGATGGTGTAATACTAAATGTTAAGAAGTCAACCTGCCTCGAAAACGTTGGTAAAATCAAAAATTAAACGCTATAAAATAAAATCTTATTGGTTTTATGTGTAACAAAAATTAATAATTTAATTCTTACTGGGGTCTCCCGTGGTCTAGTGGCTAGCGCGCTGGATTCATAAGTGGGAGATGGTGGGTCCGATCCCCACCGGCGACAGGAGTTTTCTCATCTCAGGCGCTAATGGCCAAGATTTGTCGATGCGCCGTAAAAAAAAAAAAAAAAAAAAAAAAAAAAAAAAAAAAAAAAAAAAAAAAAAAAAAAAAAATGCTTACCTATAAATTAACACGGAGCTACTGGAGTTCTCGGAGAGAATAGACAGTAACCGGAGTGTAACCAGATAGTTTTTCTGCAGAGTCACGGATTGTTTTACACTTCTAGATTGTTGTCACGGATTTTCTATGGTGAGCAATTCGTCAACTGTGGGTGAGAGAGCCTTATGTAAGGTATAAGACGCAGATATTGGGATGACGGTGGAACCTGGGAGGCTGGGGAATCTACCCCTCAAGCCACAGCAAAGGTTATTAGCTCTGATAAGTCACGTATTTCCGAAGTTTCTACATGCCATCAAGTCCTCTCGCTCACTCGATTATATTCGACGGAGGGTGAGCATACACGGATTTAACTTCGAAGTAGCCTTGTCTTTGCTCTTGGTGAAATTTCAGGTAACGTTTTGCAGTAAATAGTGTGGGCCTAAGGTATCTAAGATATAAAACTTATTTCACATAGAAGTGTGTGTATGTGTCTTGATTTCTTCAGCTACATATTTATAATTGTAAATATTATAGCTAAGGAGTCTGCCAAAGAGCAAGCCGAAGCTTTCAAATAGATTCTTAGAGAAATCTATTGTTAGTGCGGTTCCTCTCTCGATGGGAAGGAAACCTGCTTGTTTAATTAAGGCGTGTCAACCTTTGAGGTCATTTACGCCCCGAATGATGTTCAGGAACTTTTATGCAGTGATAGCCAGCAGGAAAAAAAAATATACTGACCTAACTAAACATCACATGACTATATAAATGATCTTATTTAATGGCTATAAAAGGGTGGTAACCTATAGATAACCCATCCTAAAATTCTTAGTTAATAATAATGGACGTTAAAAGTTGAATGAATAAATAATGGTTGTAAGAACAAAACCAAATATTATACTTTCATGGATACTACGTACATTATATCGATGAAATTTTCACACAAAATCTTTCACAGTTAAAGTTGTTTTTATTTTTCATATCTACTATTTTAGCCCTGCTGATTTCCTAGAATATGTGGTTCAGAGGATACTGTTCTTTATGTTAATCGCCATTGGAGCAGCACACAATTGGGCTATTAGTGCCGGGCTATCTACAGGCTGCCTGAAGATCCTACGTTTGTAGAAAACAAGTTTGTCCTTGAAGTTAAATATAAAAATTTCTCTCCGCTACGGTTTAACCTTTTAGAATAGATATATTGCTTGATAAAATATGTGGCTTGCCTTGAAGGGATTAGTCTTGGCGTTGGTTATAATGCTTTTCACGGATGGAGGTTGTGACCTAGGGGTAAAGGATTTTGGGTTTGGGTTAAGGTCTTCTCTGTAATGGGATTTTCATGTCTTCATTCTCCTATCGGAAATTCTTCTTTATCCCTTACAATGACGCATGGAGGCGCAAATAATATATGAGTATCGCATTCTTTTCTTGAATTATTTTTATACTATATATTTTTCACTAAGAACAGAGTCGACTTTTTTAACCCATTCGAGACGACGATTTGTTTCGAACACGGCTCCTTGGAGGTAAATATTTTTTCCTTTATAATGTTTATTTTTAATAAAAAAACAGGTTTACTATGGAAATCACCCAATGCGTAAGTGAATTCATATAAATAGGTTCACTGCTCACCGGGTGTGCAGCTCGCTCTTCGGAAAATTTTTATTGCGAGTAGCGGATTGAGCACCATGTGTGCAATGTAAGATAAAATGGAACTACATCATTAAAAATGTTTTTATTATTTTTGGTACGCAGTTAAACAAATGCAAAATTCTGTTTTCCTGTACTTTACAGATTTCATTAGTAAAAAAAAAAAAAAAAAAAAAAAAAAAAAACCCGTCACGCAGGAGCTGCATAACTAAGCACTTTCCTCAGAATTTGGGTAGTTTAGACTGCTTTCCAGAACAATTTGCTTAAAATATCCTACATAAATAAAATAAAAACATGAATAGTTCTCTTTTAATTTTGTAACGAGTAACTGATCAATTATTAATTTGCTTCCAGAGTTATGTTTACGCATGGTAGTAAATACTATACTACACTACGTAATAAATACAACAAACCTCATATTATCGTATTTTGATCTAACGCAGGAACAGGATACAGGAACAGGATAGTGGTAGAAAGCGCTCCTTGCGGTGGCTTTGTGAACCTACGTCTGGCTGGATTTTCTATTGAAATATATTACAAAGAAACCCCCCCTTTCCGATTGACCGATTCCGCTCATTTTTACAACACTTCTTTCTCAAGAGTTACCCACGATGTATACCGCGTTTCGTTACAATACAGCAGAAATTACGACCGGTATGAGTATATTAGTAATTTGGGTCCGGAGTAAACCCCCCCTCCTAATGAACCGATTTAGTTTATTTTTACAACACATATTTACCTGTTGATTACCACTACGAATACCGAGTTTGGTCGAAATATACCAAAAATCACGGCTGGTAGTGGCGAATTGGTATTGGGGTCCGGAGTAAACCCCCCCCCCCTCCTAATGAACCGATTTAGTTGATTTATATCTCACTTTTCTCTCTATATTACCACTACGAATACCAAGTTTCGTTGAAATATAACAAATATGACGGCTGACATGGTCAAATTAGTGTTTTGGGTTCGGGGTAAACCCCCCCTTCCGGTGGACCGAGTTTGGTGGTTAACGAACTCGTTCAATCGTTTGCTAATTGAATGCTATATACCAAGTTTCGTGACGAAAAAAGAAAAACTCTGGCCGCTATCGTGTTAACAGACACACACACACATATATATATATATATATATATATATATATATATATATATATATATATGCATATATATATATATATATATATATATATATATATATATGCATATATATATGCCTCTATATATATATATAAATATATGCATATATATATATATATATATATATATATATATATATATATATATATATATATAGATATACCACCGAAAATGACCACCGTTAAAATTTATATATATCTATATCTATATATATATATATATATATATATATATATATATATATATATATATAAATATATGCATATATATATATATATATATATATATATATATATATATATATATATATATATATATATATATATATATATATATATATATATAGATATAGATATATATAAATTTTAGCGGTGGTCATTTTCGGTGTCTACTAGGTAGGATCGATAAAGATTTGAAGAAATTTTTCAAAAATTCCGTCATGAGTCCAACCTCAATAGTTACTTTCCTTCGGAGGAAAGTGCTAAAAGAGCATATTTCGAAGACTAGTTTCTTGAGAATAACTGATAATTGCACAATACTGTTATTGCACACACGGTATGCAGGCCGTCTTATAGCCTCAGAAATCAATAAGACACACGGTGGTTAATCGGTCTCGAATGGGTTAAGAATGTTGTACATTGAACGTGTTGTCAGCAGACGTCTGTAGCCTTGAGGAATATTTCATCTTGACATCGCTCCATTATAACGGACAAAAATAATATTATTTCGGAAGTAATCCAAAGAAAAAAATACTCGGACAAATAGATTTCGTTAATATGTTTTCTCCTGCAATCGGTTATTCTAAATCAAATCATCTTACTAAAAATATTGTTTTTTATGTAATATTGATATAAAAATCTCAAACTGTTTATTATAAAAATGTCTATAGCAGGGGTCGGCAACCTATTGCTATAGCAGGGCCACATATGTTGCCAGAGTATCAGTGCGGGCCGCACTTATTTTTATT
Organism: Gonocerus acuteangulatus; assembly: GCA_946811695.1. Taxonomy (NCBI): domain Eukaryota; kingdom Metazoa; phylum Arthropoda; class Insecta; order Hemiptera; family Coreidae; genus Gonocerus; species Gonocerus acuteangulatus. Next base: position 83,681,333 of record OX328123.1, read on the forward strand.
TGTTCGGACATGTATTTTTGATATTTAAAATAAAACACATATATATTCATACAATCATGTCTATTTAAATTGAATTACTATACTAACATAAAAGTAACATAACATAAAAGTAAGAACTAGTGAGATTTTTGCGGCTGCATTTGACTTGCAAGTTTTATAACGTCTGCTTTCATTTTAGTCGTAGACACGCGCAGTATCGCGTCTAAATGTCCATCCGTTAATCGCGAACAATTCTTATTTTTGCGGTAGTTGAGAATTGAAAAAGTCTGCTCACACAAATATGTACTACCAAACATAGTGATTATCTGCTGAGCAAACTTTTTCAATTCTTTGAAGTCCGTAGAACTGTACCAAGTCAGTGCTTTCCTTAAATGCCATTTTAAGTGTACTGTTACTTTGCAAATCTACTATGTTCATTTGCAAATTGCTTGGTACATCATTAATATCAATTGCAAAAGGGTTTTGGAATATTTCCATGTTAAGGGAGATCTTTTTAAAGTCGGTGAATCGATTTACAAACTCAGTTTGTAGTTGTGTTAGCACGTTTCTCATTGTAATATTTTGCCACTCAAAATCCACATCATTGTAATATCTCCAGCTTCTTCCACGCCTTTCTTGCAATTAGGAAAATGGTAAAGCTTTTTTTTCATCAATATGCTTGATAAACAGTTTCAGTTTCATCTCAAATGACTTCACATCTGAATACATATCGCAAATCAATTTATTTTTTCCCTGAAAGCGTTTATTGAGCTGATTCAGTTCCATAGTCAAATCAGTCAAAAAACCAAGATCGATAATCCACTGTTTGTTATTAAGCTCTTCCACTGGCTTTCCTTTCATCTCCATGAAGTTTCCAATTTCTTTCCTCAAATCAAAAAACCGTTCCAAAACGGCACCTCGACTGAGCCACCTCACTTCACAGTAGTAGACCACGTCACCATGATCAGCTTCCAGATCTTCCAAAAACTTTTGGAACCGACGGTGTGTGAGCCCATTTCTTCTTATAAAATTAACAGTGGATGTAACAGTATACATTATTTCTTTCCAGGATATAACCTTGGAGCACAATACCTCTTGATGGACAATACAGTGAAAAATCAATGGCACAGTAGATCCAGAATCTTTCACTTTGCTGATGATTCTCCCAACAACACCTTTGTTTTGACCGTTCATGTTCTTGCCTCCATCGGTAGTGACACTTGTTAACTTTTCCCAGCTTAATTGCAATGAATCCAGAGTTTGTTCCAAATGGTGAAATAAATCTTCTCCCGTAGTTGTACCTTTCAAACTGTACATTTTCACAAGCTCTTCGTAAACAGTAAAGTTTTCGTCAATGCCGCGTACAAATATGAGTAGCTGTGCTGTATCCGACACGTCCGTACTTTCATCCATCGCTAAAGAGAAGCAGTCAAAAGACTGCACCTTATCCCTGAGTTGGTCATACAAATTAGCACCCAAGTCTTCGGTACGTCGGGTGCAAGTTCTCGCAGAGAGACTAAGACTTTTAAACATTTTTTTCTGCTCTGGGCATATTTCTTCTGCGATAGCTAAGACACACTCTTTTACTAATTCACTATCGGTAAACGGACGTCCACTTTTTGCTAGAATCTCTTCTACCCTATAGCTGGCACGAACATTCGATTCTCTGTTGTCTGCCACAACCTTAAATATGTTTTGTTGATTTTTTAATGACGATTTCAAAGTGGAAATTTCCTTTTTTCGCATTTCTCCTTCAAGACAGTCAAATTTAGCTTTGTGCTCAGTGTCGTAATGTCGCTTCAGGTTATATTCCTTTACTACAGAAATATTCTTTTGACAAATCAAACATAACGGTTTTCCTTTAAACTCGATAAAAACGTATAATTCTGTCCATAATTCGTTAAAAACTCTTTTTTCTTCTTCAATCTTCCTTTTTCTTGAAGCCATGTTTCTATAATTATTCTGTAACAATAATAAAGACATTTAAATTCGGTGTAAAATTAAAAAAATGTATAAGTATGTTCGAGTTGGCACCTACAAATTGAACTCCCCATTCAAAAAAAATAATAAAATAATATAACTATCTTCATATCATGTCTAGTACTATCCCCGTCCTTATAATATTTACCCATAAATCTGAAGGTTCACGTAAACAAGAAGTAAATAAAATATAACAAATTGCTCGCGAGTGCATACAACGTACTTACCTCATACGTCGTTAGAAGCTACCAGCGAAGGGAAGAAAGGTGAAACGAAACGCGTAGCTGGCAATCAGATGAGACGTGATCTTCCGGCGAATTTCCTCAACAGAATGAGGCGAGAGCTGCGCGCGGCTGTGATTTTAACTAAAGCCGGCCGCTTTGAATTTTTTCGCCGCCGCACACCTGCGTCTAATCAAAGCGTGCCGCCGCCTATTGTCTCAAAGGAGCCGCCGCCGACGGCCACGTGCGGCGGATAAGCGCAAAAGAAATTGCCAAAAATTTAATACAGCAAATCTTTATTTTCGGTAGAAACAATACATAACCTCACAGTCTTGATAAATAGTTCTTAAGAAATGAAGTAGGTAGGTACATTTTTCATCACCCCGCATGGGAGCGAGCTTTCAAATTCTCTCATGGCCCAGCAGCATGGCCGTATAAATTCCAGTGAATTTATATGGCCTTTTGCTTTGGTATTTTTTCTTACGGAATTCAAGCTTGCGGGCCGCACCGAGAAAGTCTACGGGCCGCATGCGGCCCGCGGGCCGCCGGTTGCCGACCCCTGGTCTATAGGGTCAATTCACGTCAATTCGCCCAATTTTAATATATGTCCGTGCTATCATATCTCAGATATTTTTCCAAATTTTTTCATGAATAGAGATGCATGAGATAATCTTAATTAATTTTTTTTAGATTTTTTTTATCAAAAATTGAACCAGGGGGAATTTTTTGAAATTCTTGTTTTTTGCATGATTTTGGTTTCTGCCCTTAACAGAAACTTTCCACTATAAAAATTAGGTACCTACCTAATAGTGAATAATCTAAAATGAATGTCAAATGCCCTTGTAATATAATAGATTATAGTTTTATTGGTTGTAATAAATGTTTTGAGTTACTTTGAGCTCAGAAAAACTTTAAATTTATATTTTACGAAGTTGACATTTTAGGTGAACTTTTTCCTAATAAAACAAAATCTTTTTTCAGAACCGCAAAAAACACAATTTTTATTTTTTGGAAATAACTAGTACACTGTTTGATCATTCTAGAAAAAAATTATGATGCATGTGGTAATTATGATTTTTGAGGTATGACTTACTGAACCTACCTAATGAAAAAGTATAAAAAATAACTTTGCGCGATTAGAGGCATGACACTATTGCCTATAGTATTACTATTATAGCTTATTTTGATAGAGAAAAGCATTAGCTTTAATTTGATACCAAGAACAGCCGGATTTGTTGAAAAAGAAGTAAAATACAAGTATTTTTCAAAACTTATCAGAGAGGCAGTAACCAAAATCATGCAAAAAAACAAGAATTTCAAAAAATTCCCCCTGGTTCAATTTTTGATAAAAAATCTGAAAAAATTAATTTGAGATTATCTCATACACCTCTATTCACGAAAAAAATTTGAAAAATATCGGAGACATGACGGCACATACCACTATTACTAAGATGTAATGTGTATATATTATTTAAGTACTCATAATAACAATTTGGATTTTGTATACTTTCACAAGTGTCATTTTATTAAAATCCCCTGTGGTTGAAGAGCTGACATTTAAAAGCTATAGTATTTCTGCGTTCGAGCTTTGAGTGGAAAGCGGATTCTAATACGTATTGAATATCAAAGGAATAGAAATCGGAACAGCTTGCTTTGAAACAGATCTCTGATAGAGAATAAAAGAATACGATCGTGTATGGTTTGTGAAAAATGTTCATCTTCCAGGTTAAACTTGGTAATGATATTTTTTTAACTACCTTTTCGGATTAGACATTGCTAATAAATTAGTTAAGATTTTATTAGACACGAACTTGCTGAGAGAATGGGCTCACCTAAATGGGAATAAGATAGCACAATCTGAGTAAGTTCTAGAGCTCGCTGACAATGTCTATCCTAGTTTACGGGACTGTTGCCTAGTCTAGAGCAAGAGGCAGCGAAATGTCGAACACTATACACAACAAGGCCCTTGGATCAGTACGAACTCAGTAGCAGTCCTACCTCCTCTCTAGAGCATCAGAGATACACACACAAACATCACACATGCACAAATATCTAGGCCCCCGGCTGCCCTCCGTATCTTCAAATCAACACCCACAATCAATACTTGGGCGAGTACAGAGACTAAATCAGTGATAAAGACCATTCAATCCCAGTATACTTCGAAAATATCTTAAAAGCTTAAATAGCAGAAATACTGACTTAAAGCCCAATCCCCTTTCCTCCATGAAGATTAAAAAGTTTATATACAAATAAGACACTATCAAAATTTTTAAAGTATATCATACTTTTATTTTATCGAATATGTTATTGTCAACTTCAAAATGCCTTCATCAAAAATATGTGAATGAATATAATTTAATAAACTCTGATTCATTCTTTGTCAGAACGAAACAAACCAACAAAACAACTCACGGCTTGTATATTTTACGGTGACATACTTGCTTAATCTTTTTGAGACTTAAGTTAAATGCTTTTAATCAGGTATGATTTGGTTCCCATCGATAAAAAAGTTTTTATCCTCTTCAAGTAACATATATTCTTGAAAGGGGTAAGAAATGCGAAATACGAAGTCAATTAAAATACGTGTTAAAAGATAGAAGCCAGTAATTAAAAAAAAATTACAAAACAATAGCACAACATTATACAATATCAATTGGAAGAATCTCCTTTGGCTGAGTTCAGCCATTTCAAAACATCTGTCGGCTTTAGAACATTTAGTATAAGAATTCAATGAACAACAGGTACAATGACTACGCGATCGTAAGATATCGGCAATGGAGCGTACACTTATTTCATAAATAAACCAATTTTCTGAATGAAGAACTTTATTGCGTAGTTTTCGTTTCGCTCAATTCGTCTGTTTCAACGGTAGGGGAAACATTCGTAGTTTAATTCAAGAAAGAAATGCTCGCGTGGATTAACTCGTATAAATTATTTATTGAAATCGTTATTAATTTGATAATATTATATTAATTTGATATAGTCAATTTATTTTTTTGGCCTCTAAGAAATGTAGTTGACCTTACTATGCGCACCTTCCAACTCTGTAAACCCCCCCAACTTTTAGCATAAGTATGCTTTACCGGTGACTAACTGGGAAAAAATGTTACAAAAAAGTGCCAGAAAAATGTGTCCTCTGACGTTTGCGCATGCGTGGTGGCCATGTACAAAAAGTCCGACTCGCAGGAACTGCATCATCTTAGCGCGGTTCAGTTCTTATCCCTAGTCTAATTTGGAAAGATTAAAATAGAAGCAGTTATTATTTTGGTTCCACCAGTCTTGAAAGGTCTTGATTTACGATCTTACCTGGAAGGGTCGGCTAACACTAGAAAGGGTCCCGCTAGTTACAAGGTCTTGGAATCATGGAACTCTATATTTCTAACAATAAATTGTTTTTGTTATTTCACTTAATCCGTTTTATTCTCAATTACATTATCCAACTATAAGCAATTAAAAAATAACAAGGAATAAAACAGACAAGAAGAACCGTTCGAATAAACGAAATCAATTACTTTAAAGTTTTAAGCACTTATTTCTCCGATTGACATCGCCTAATTAAAACTTTCTTCAGAACCTTTTTTGTAGAGCATTTAGTAAGTTTTCGAATGGTAATCTTCCGCTTCACATGATTGTCAAAGGTTTTCGAGATACTAACGAAAATATACAAAGTTACCAAAACTTTTCTTGTCTGTTATTAAAAAATATTTTATTCTAACCCTTCCTTTACTCCTAACGTAACCAAAATTGGAACATATTAGGGTTGATGAAATTCGAACAAGCAGAAAATGTTTCAACTGAATCCCATGATTCTAAGTATCAAAATCAAAGACAAAAAGAACATTTCGAATAAGCGAAATCAATTACTTTAAAGTTTTAAGCACTTATATCTCCGATTGACATCGCCTAATAACCATTTTTGTAGAGCATTTAGTAAGCTTTCTAATGGTAATCTTAGGTTTCCAAGATTCTCAACCTTTTTCGAGATATTAAGGAAAGTGTACAAAGTTACCAAAACGTTTTATGTCTGTTAATAAAATATTTTATTCTAACCCTTCCTTCACTCCAAACGTAACAAAAATTTCAACATATTAGTTTTAATGAAAGTAGAACATGCAGAAAATGTTTCAACTGTATCCCAAGATTCTAATTACCCAAAACAAAAACGGTAATCAAAAACTATTTTTCCAATTTTCTTGAAAACGGCTAAAGATATCGCTTTGAAAATGGTTTCATTCGTTTTCCTAGCCCAAGAAGCCTATAAAACGAGTACTTACAAGCTTATGAACTCAAAAACGTAAGCATTACGATTTTTTTTGCGCGAATTTTGCCCCGAACGCCATCTTCCAGTGGACGGATTTTGCTGGTTAACGAACTTGACCTTTCAAATTGGACGACGGATCAAATTGGAAATGGGACCATTCGTCTTCGACCTAGAGAGCGAACAGACAAATATATATATATATATATATATATATATATATATATATATATATATATATATATGTATATATATACATATATATATATATATATATATATATATATATATATTTATATATATATATATATAAATTTTAACCACCATCATTTTCGGTTTCTAGGGGTTCTGAAACGCCCCTATGGGGGAGGGAGGAACCGCGCTAAAAGAAGACTGTACGTTGTACAGTACATTTCATAGGTTTGTTAGGTGTGCCTAAAGCATATTTATATTCCTGAATTTGAGAATAAGGCTCTAAATGAAATTATTTATTTTTTCATACCTTCTTGAAAACCAGCTTACTAGTAAACATTTTGGGAGTGTTTGAATGAAATTAATTTTTTTTCTTTTCGCCTTCTCCTTCGTATAGTTGTGAACTGAAATTAGGATTTCACTTATTCTCTGAACAATTATAAGCATTTTTCCTATTTGTAAAGATGCGTTTAATGAAAAACGTATTAGGTAAAAATCTTCTTCTTTACCTCGAGCTATGATATTCTCAAAAACGAAGTTCTTTAGATATTCTTCAGATTCATAACGTAACTGCTAGATTTCATAAGAACAAAATTTCATTAAATTCATTAAAAAACGAATATTAACATTACTCAATAATTTTATAGCACAATACAAAATAAAATTCCATAGCACAACAACGTAGTATTTCAGTTGAGGCGAGAAATAATTTTCAACTAGACTTTAAAAGAGAATGGAAGATTATGCTTGAATTTTCCATTTAAATAATTCCATTTATTTCTAAAGCCGAAAGTGTTATTTGTTTAACATCTATTGTATAAATGGAATGAAGTTTTTGTATTTGTTTGTTTCAGAAATCTGAAAACCATGAGGATCTCAAAGCCTTAACATTCGGCTAAAATTCCTCTGGGAAATTAGTGAGTGGTTTTGCTCACCTGTTTCATTATTTCTTCATTCAGTCTTCACATATTGACTCGTCTATTAAATATGTAGCTGGCAAGAAGTGGATTAAACTAAAACAAACAACCAAGGGAAACAATGTAAATTCATTTACTTCCGAAATCTCTTGAATATTATCTTTCCTGACTTTATTAAGTAATGTCGTGATTTTAATGCAAAGGCATATTTGTTTTGCATTCATTTTGTTTAAACATGTTTAAAATTAAGGCGTTTCAATCAATCACGGACTGCTTGTAATATAAATATATATATATATATATATATATATATATATATATATATATATACACACACATAATTATTAGTGGGGTAAAGAAGCTATATCTTACAAGATACAATAGAAAAATTCCAATTCACAGGTACTGTGTCATCTTAGCGCGTTTCCATACTTTTTTATAATGTGATTTGGAAAGCTCAGGATAAGGACAGTTTTGATTTTTCATGAAAAATGTAAAATTTAATCTTAAAAACAAGATTTTAGGCACCAAAACGGGAAACTGACATTATCCCAAGCGGAAATTACTCCCTCCGCCTCGCTCTAGGAAAACAGTGTTACAAATATGTATCTCATATTTTTACCTTGTTTTACTAAAATACTACTACAATCACTAAAATGTTATTGTTATATGCAATTAAAATTTAAGACAATTAAAAACGAATGCCAACAGACATAAAAAAAAGCGTTCAAAGGAACGGAACCTCCAGTTCAGGTACTTACTTCTCGAATCGTCCCATCTAAAATTAAATACATAACCTTACTTTGTCTACTAATAAAATATTTTTCTTGTAGTGATTCCTTAACTCCAAATGCAACCAAAATTTAAATATCTCCGTTCAGAAGAATCTATAAAAGATGTACCTGGAAACCTAACAACGGAAATCTGTAAGTGCAGCGATTTTCGCCTGAAAATAGCGGATTCTGCTGCTTAACAAACTAGAACTTTAAAATTATACAAAGTATTTTTGTATCACATTCCATCAAAATTTTTGAGTGCTTGAGACAGCGAACAGGCAAATATATACACACACACACACACATATATATATATATATATATATATATATCGAGAGAGAGAGAGAGTGGGGGGCGAAGGAGGGGGAGAATTTTATATTATTAACCTGGTTGAAATGAGAAAAGCCTTAGGGTGAGTGGTAGGGAGTGTGTAGGAGTGGAAAAGTGTGTTGAGAGTAGGAGGAAGTGACATGAGCAGGCTAAGAAGATGGTAGTCAATGAACAGGCCGAGGGTGTTGCTTAGCCCTGAGTGCTCCTCCAATTTTCCGTCCCATTACTGATATTCATAGTCCTTTTCCGTCGATGGACCGCTTCCAGCACTCTTTCTACACGCTCATAGCCTGTGTTTGTTTTCACACGCTTCTCAATATTGCACTTACATAGGATAGCGATATTTGTGAGTGTGTCTGTCTGGATGAGTCCTCTTTTTTGTGTGAGTGTATGTATTCTATTGCTAGTTATTGTTCATCTGCCCAATGTTTTAAATAAACATAACTCGGGGGATAGTATTCGAGGTATTGATAAGAAATCTTCCCGCATGAAGTCCACTTTCTGGATTATTAGAAACTTAATTTCTTTTTAGATTTCAGAAAAGGTTATTGATGTTATTAGTGGGAGATTTAGATAATTATATTATTTTCGACATTTTTCCGAAGGAAGTTATCCTAAGAAAATACAAACAAGGCATTTCAGGACAAGGTCGTTACTAGATGCTTGAAGCTGAGCGAACAACTTTAATTTCATTGGGAATCAGTTATTACCATTCATTGAATATTTGTATGCTTTTACTGCACAGCTCATGGGTATTGTTCTAGAAATCATTATTAACCGACATGACTGAACAGAAAGTTTTCTAATTTCCGTTCTTCTGGCAGAAACTATTCAGACCATTGAAAAACTCCATTCTCATTCACTAACTTGGCGGTTTCCCCTTTCTCTCACTTTCATCAAAGGCCAAGGCTGAAAATTAATTAGATATTTCATAAATAATCTCATTAATGAGTTTTTTTTCTATATTACGTTGAATAAGTGGCACGTAACGGAAACACCCGATTTTCATGAAAAGGCAAAACCTTTAATTTTAAGAACTAATTTACTTTATTGAATTTTAAAAGTTAAGCTTTGTGCGCAAATAGAAATGAATTATAAATAAATCTGTTGTGAACTTTTAACAGAAAAGATCTTTTTACTCATATATTTTGTCCCTTGCGTTACAAGAAAAATACCGACAGAGCTGAAATTATAAATCCACACAAATCTCCTCATTTTGCTCTAAAAAAAAGAAAAGCTTTATTCAATAAGCAAATAAATAAAGATTGGTGCTCACGTCTATTGGGTTGCTACACACACAGCCTGCTAATCATTCTTTCGAAAATATATTTAATTAATTTTGGGAATGCTCGCTAATTTAATTTACAGTAGGAAGGTAAAGAAAAATAAATTTAAAAATACTATACCTATTCAAAAATGAATTTATAAGTACATTTTTTTTTGTTTTTTTAGGGGGAATATGGATTTTAATAAATTTGCCAGGTAAACAACAATGATCTTCGAAAGAATGATTAGAAGCTGTTCTGCTCCCATAAATGTGATAGCTGAGGATCCCCAGGGAATCAATGAGAATTGATTCCGCGAGGCTAGCTAGCTTGCTTGTAATCTAGTCCCAGGGTTTCAAGGAAGTCACTAGTTGCTTTAGGGATCGTCCCTCTCGTGCCGAACCACAGACCTTGTACAGTATAATGCCTTCTCCCATAGGCTTCTTCAAATTTCTCCTCGTATGTCCTTATGCATTTCTCCTCGTCAATTGCGTTTGCCTGCATTGGATCGTTCGTTTCGAATCTGATGGTAGGGTCAATTACGTACGCTGCACTTGATTTCTCCGGAAAGGCAATGATGTCTGCATACCTCGAAGAGCCATCTTCATCCACGCCATAGACTTCTTCATGGCATTGGAAGCCTTTTTCTTGAAGAAGAGCAATAAGCCTATGTTTGAGGTTATGGTGCCGCCTAATGACAAGAAGCATACTATTTGGACAGTTTCCAAGCACGTGTGCTGGTGTTTCGTTCTCTCTGCCGCACTTGCGACAAAGGGGTCCAACATTTGATGCTCCCAAAACGCTAGGAACTCCTCTCAATGGCGCATAATTTATATTAAGTTTTAGGGAATTTGTCCATTCTGAACCAGACAGACTTTCCTTTTCATAGACAAACTTGTTGGCTTTGGGACAATCTTTGAAATGCATCACTCCAACACCTTGCCATTTAGAGCGAGCCCATTCATCGAAGGATTTTTTCCGTAACTTACGCCTGGTCATTTTAATATTGTGATCTTCTCCAAGTTCGGCCATTTCAACAGTTAGTCTACTGGCGCATTCAGATGACTCTTTTTTGTAGTCGAATATTGGCTGAAAATAAAAGAAACTATAACGTTTATTTCAGCTCTGCATAAGTCAGGAATAAGTCAAGTACGTCATCGTGTTAATTGAGTAATTTGCTATGTTTACGGAGCTTCTAAGTAACGTGCTTGACCTACTGAAACTTATGATATTCTAAACACTTATGAAATATTCTATGATGTAGACCTTCCTTGTTTCTTTCCAAACTACAATAGAAAGTGCTTGAATCAACTTCCTTATTTCGATAAATGCGTGTGGAGGAAATCCATTCCACGCCCACTGTCTATCCAGAAGAATTTTAGTGAATATTTCGAAAACTGTTGCATTCGAGTTTTTAAATAAATGATATAATATAAAGATAAATGTTCCTGTTTTATCTGTTTATTCTTAAGCCGCGTACGGCCTTTGCAATCAATTGGTGTCAAAAGGGGTTTCCAATTAAATTGTAATTATTTGTTGTATTTCGTTTGAAGAGTAGGTGGTGCTGATAATCAGATATTAATGTTTTTATTTAGCTTACTCAGTATTGGTTTATTAATTTGCAGGACTAAGATAATAAAATTTTAGACAGCGATAACGATTTTCAAATTAGTAATATGTATTACTTTTTCCTTTTTAAGTGGTTTTATTTTAATTTACATAAAGGCCTTTTTCTATCTTCCACTGAGAAAGTTATTAGTTTCAATTACTGATGTAGATTTGGTGTGATGAGAAGGGTAATCATGAGGGAGATCGGTATCGAGCTTGGCGAAGTAGGGATGAAGGCCAAGGAAGGGCTTCAGACGGTGGCCTCGCAAAGATTATTTAGGTGAGGAAGTTTGGAAGCCCTTTATTGAAATGGCTGTCATTTACAATTCCTTCCAGACCTCGCCACGTTTAATAACCACCGCATTAGCATAAAATTATCCTGAAATTTCCAAGCTTATTCATCTTGTATTCCAGATCAAGTATTCACGAATATGATTTGATAAAACTCTTAACGATTTGGGTAGTCGTTATAACTCGTTTATCACTCTTGGGACGTAGAGCGTAATTTATTAATAGTATGACTTTTCTTTTTGTTTAATACTTTCTCAAAGACAAGCTCTTAGTAATTTCCGAAGGAATGTCGCTATTGAGGTTGCACTCATTGAAGAATGTTTGAAAAATATCTTCAAATCTTCATCGATCCTACCTACTAAATACCATAAATTACCCTCTTAAAATTTATATTTATCTATTTATAAATGTGTGTGTTTGTCTTTTAAGACAATACACGCCAAGATCTTTCTTTTTTGGGCACGGACCTTGGTATATAGCATTCCTCCAGCAAACGATAGAACGGAATCGTTATACAGTAAAATTGGCCCAACTAGGGGGCAGGGTTATTCCGGACTTTTTACCGCGGTTCCTCCCTCCCTCCATAGGGGCCTATATATATATATATATATATATATATATATATATATATATATATATATATGATGTATATATATATATATATATATATATATATATATATATATACATATCTAATATATAAAATTCTCGTATCACAGAGTTTGTGGCCGAACTCCTCCGAAACGGCTTGACCGATTTTTATGAAATTTTGTGTGTATACTCAGTAGGACTGAGAATAGGTTGTTATCTATTTGTCATACCCCTAAGTGATAAGGGTGGACCACCCCAATTTTTTTTAGACAAAATTGGATTTCTTTTTACTTTTTTATGATTTGGCATTAAAAAATACATACGACCCTAAATTTTCACTATTCTATCACCAATCCCCATTTTTTAATAGATATTAGATTGAATTCATGAATCTACAGATACATGATCTATTCAGTAAAGATTGAAAATGATATGCGTTTTTTCACATTCGATACTTTGTATTTGTATGGACGATATATTTTATTGCTTTAAGATTCATTACTTACACGCACGAGTTGCAGCCTTCTTGCATCGGGACAAATATATCTTAAGATATGAATTAAAACACGAGAAATGCTAAAATGATATACTTCCAAAATTGTCTTCTAGATAAGCTATATAAGGACCACCAAAGTGAATATCATGTTACTCAACCTTCCCCAAATCTGAAGATCAAGTAGATTTTCCGATACGATGAGAATGACATATAGCATCTCCGATGCAGGACCTGTTGGCTCCCAAATTTTCTTGAAACAAAGGACCCCATAAAATCTGGGGAAAAAGAGGCCAGCAGGTCTATTTTAATACAGGAAATGTGAGGGAATTACTTAGGTAGGAAATGCCCTGTCGACAACACCTGTTCCATATGTAACGAGATGTAGCTTTTCTAGGCGTAAATATTAATGAACATAGATTTACAAGCACGCAAGAATTCCACAGGCTTCAATAGGATTGGAATATATTTACTATAATTTTTCCCCTAGTGGTTTTTCCTGTGGGTAAAACCTTTCCCTTAGCTCCAAGAGAGGATAGGAACTGGAATCATCTATAACACAAGAGAAATAGGATGGTCTTCTTATTCACTATTCTTATCATTCAATTTGATAACATTATACTCTCGTGCTGTATTACAATAAATGTGTAAACCATTATTCCTATTTTCATCAAACATTGAATAGTTTTGGTCACAAAAATAACACTTTTGGTATCATCTATTTACAGTTAGTGTAAAAAGTATTGGAACACCCATGAATATTTTACTTTTTTAACATTTGCGACTAAAATAATGGTGCTTTAGGTAAATAGAAGGCATCAATAATACGGTGATAAGCTATATTTTAAATATTTCCTAAAAATCAACATAAAAAAAAAACGGTATTTGTGTTATTTATTAACATTTTAACAATAAAATGCGATATTCTATGCGTAAAAAGTTTTGGAACACCTGATTTCTTTACTATTGCAGCTGGATTTGGACGGGATTAATTCCATATTATTGGTGAACTTTGTCCGGCAGGATGACCCAGTGTCTTATGTGTTTGAATCAGATGGTTTTAGTTCACTTTTTTTTTTACATTGGCCAGAGAGGAAAATAAATCTCTGCTAAAATGCAAAAACGTATTATTACGATTCATAATGAGTGGAAATGATTACGAGAAATTGGAAAAATTGTAAACTTTAGCTATGTCTTCTTAACAAATATTTAAAATCGGTATTGTACAACCAACTCTTAGGCAGAAAAACATCATATCAGGAGACCGAAGAGTCTCAATGTATGTGATGAAAGATCAATTTTAATAAAAGCACAGGGAAAACCACAACTGATTGCGCCAAAACTTGCGACTAAAATCTCGAGGATCATCTGACGGGACATATTAGTTGCAGTAAAGTAAGAAATTATCTCAGGAAAAATGGAATACGCGGGCGAACAGCCCCAAACCCTTACTCATATTTGACTGTAGACACGAAGCCCTGAGATTTGAGCTCTTCATTCGCTCTCCTCCACACGTTTTGTCAACTTCATTGGCTAAAAAGTTCTATTTTGTACTCAAGAACACTTTAAATCCACTGCCAGTATTCAGCAGGATGGTTAACTCTTTATTTCGCATAGCAAAGTATTTTCTATTTGTGAACTTTACTTACAAAAAAGTTCTTCGGTTCTGTTCGACCGCGTAATTAATTTTTCCTGAGATAATTTCTTACTGTACTGCTACTTATGTCCCGTTGTGAAACTTAAAGCAATAAAATATATCGTCGAATCTTAGTTCACTTGGTGAAAGGGGAAAGTAACCACTGTCAAAAGGTCGAATCTGCTAACTATTTGACTGTCCAAAAGTACAGTAATGAATAAAAGTTTTTTCACTCTGAAAAGTGGTGACTTTCACATTCGATACTTTGAATTTGTATCGACGATATTATAAAATAATGTTTGAATATTTGAATCTATATTCATGAATATAAAACGAAGTTATATATGAAAAATTACAGTATTTATCAGTACAGGATATACTACTGGCAACAATATAAGGGACAGTAATCGTTAAACGAGACTGAATAGATCATTGCACAAAATCGTAGACAGGAAACGTTACAGCCTAATAAAATAAAGCGAAAAACGTAATTTTATTTATTTTATACTAGCTGTTACCCAGTGTGCCATGCTACACCTACTTTCTGCCTATGAATTTTCAAAGAAAGGCCAGCACTCCGTAGTTAGAAAGTGACTGTTGATATAAAATTGAAATAAACTGCATTATATGATTATATAATGATGTAAAGTCATCAATGAGTTCGAGTTATTCTAATTATCAAGAACATCAACAAATAAATTTGAGACATTATTCAAAATGGCTGTGGATTCATCATGGAAGTCAGAATCTGAATGGTTCAGGGTAGCCAATTTTGTTTTAACAAAACTTTTGACTTTTGACCAAATTTTGAAATTTCCCGTATCAAGACCTACCTGTGTGCCAAGTTTAGCCAATTTTGGTAATGGAATAACGATGAGACTAGACTCGGGCGACTGAAAGTCTTCAACGCTGAGGCTAGATATTTATAGTCCAGCGAGAAATAAAAAGTCATTTTTAATATACTGTTCAAAAAGTCCGACTCGCAGGAACTGCGTCATCTTAGCGCGGTTCAGTTCTTATCCCTAGTGTCATTTGGGAAGATTGAAATAGAAACCGTTATTATTTTGGTTCAACCTTTCCCCCGCAAACAAAGGGCCCGTCTCCAAGGGGCAGCGTACCCTTATACCTGGAATCCAGAAACCACTGGTTGGCAAACCCAACTAAAACAGACAGTTATTTCAAATATCAAAATAAATATCAAAATATTTCTAAGTTTCTTGATTTCTTCTACAGTAATACTAATTCTATAAATAAATGCAATTAAAAAAACAACAACCCATTAAAATGTGAGCTAAACAACTACAAAAAACCGGTCAAAAGAACAAAACAAACACATATTAAGTTTTAAGCACTTATTTCTCCGATTGACAATGCCTAATCAAAAATTTCTTTAGAATCTTTTATGTAGAGAATTTAGTAAACTTTCGAGTGGTAAACTTTCGTTTTACAAGATTCTCAACCGTTTTAGAGATATTAAGGAAAATTTACAAAGTTACTAAAACTTTTCATGTCTGTTAATAAAATATTTTATTCTAACCCTTCCTTAACATCAAACGTAACCAAAATTTCAACATATTCGTTTCGATAAAAGTTGAACATGCAGACAAAGTTTCAACTGAATCCCATGATTCTAAGTACCCAAACCAAAAACGGTATTCAAAAACTATTTTTCCAATTTTCTCGAAAACGGTTAAAGCTATCGCCTTGAAAATGGTTTCATTCGTTTTCCTTGGCAGGGAAGCCTATAAAACGAGTACTTACAAGCATATGAACTAAAAAAAAAAGTCCGTCTCGCAGGAACTGCATCATCTTAGCGCGGTTCCGTTCATGTCCCTAGTCTAATTTGGAAAGATTAAAATAGAAGCAGTTATTATTTTGGTTCCACCTGTCTTTTTTTTTTAAATTAATTATTACAATAGCGTGTCAACCCTTAAGGCCACTAACGCCATTCCTGTGTGTAGCAAAGTCTTGAAAGTTCATGATTTACAATCTTACCTGGAAGGGTCGGCTTACACTAGATACGGACCCGCTAGTGACAAGGTCTTGGAATCCTGGAAATCTATATTTCTAACAATAAATTGTTTTTGTTATTTTACTGAACCAGTTTTATTGTCAAGTACATTATCCAACTATAAGCAACTAAAAAATAACAAGGAATAAAACAGACAAAAAGAACCATTCGAATAAAAGAAATAAATTAATTTAAAGTTTTAAGCACTTATTTCTCCGATTGACATCGCCTAATTAAAACTTTCGAAGTTAGTAAGCTTTCGAATGGTAATCTTCCGCTTCACAAGATTGTCAACGGTTTTCGAGATACTAACGAAAGTATACAATGTTACCAAAACTTTTTTTGTCTGTTAATAAAATATTTTATTCTAACCCTTCCTTTACTCTAAAGTGTTGATGAAATTCGAACATGCAGAAAATGTTTCAACTGTATCCCATAATTCTAAGTTCCAAAATCAAAGACAAGCAACCCGCCCTAGGCAATATAATTAATTTAAAGTTTTAAGCACTTATTTCTCCGATTGACATCGCCTAATTAAAACTTTCTTCAGAACCTATTTTGTAGAGCATTTAGTAAGCTTTCGAATGGTAAACTTTCGTTTTATAAGATTCTTAACCGTTTTAGAGATATTAAGGAAAATTTACAAAGTTACTAAAACTTTTCATGTCAGTTAATAAAATATTTTATTCTAACCCTTGCTTAACTCCAAACGTAACCAAAATTTCAACATATTAGTTTTGATGAAAGTAGAACATGCAGAAAATGTTTCAACTGATTCCCATGATTCTAAGTACCCAAACCAAAAACGGTATTCAAAAACTATTTTTCCAATTTTCTCGAAAACGGTTTAAGCTATCGCCTTGAAAATGGTTTCATTCGTTTTCCTAGCCCAGGAAGCATATAAAACGAGTACTTACAAGCTTATGAACTCAAAAACGTAAGCGTTACGATTTATTTTGCGCGAATTTCGCCCCAAACGCCATCTTCTAATGGGCGGATTTTGCTGGTTAACGAACTTGACCTTTCAAATTGGACGACGGATTTTTGTACCATATTTCATCAAAATCGGACCATTAGGGAAGCCAGAAATGAGCGAACAGACAAATATATATATATATATATATATATATATATATATATATATAAATATATGTATATATATATATATATATATATATATATATATATAAAAGTATATACATACATATATATATATGTATATATATATATATATATATATATATATATATATATATATATATATATATATACAAATTTGAACCACCGTTATTTTCGGTCTCTAGGGGTTCTGAAACGCGAAATTGTCTAGGCGGCACTTCCGGATTGTTTCATGAGATCAACCTTATAAGCGGGGTTTCCTCCCTATGAAGGGAGGGAGGAACCGCGCTAAAAGAAAATCGCTATACTTGAAAATTGAAAACTAATTAAATAATGCGTGGATGCTACTTATGGCTCGCCACATTTATTAATTGGCATTACGTGTTGATGAATAATGAGAGTTACATAAGAATCAGAAGAATTGGTATTATGCGCAACTAAGGATTAGTTGGGATTCGGCTAAGAAAACATCAACACGATTTTTATAAAAAATCTGCATTAAGGACGTTTCGGCTACTCTTTGGTAGCCTTCGTCACCTAAAATGACAAAACAAGAAAATATAGAATTAATAAACAGAAAAAAGGTTTACCAGTAAGATAAATGATAGATCTATACATACAAATCACTTTTTTAAGAACAATTTTTTGTTCAAATATGGGAACAATTATGTTGTTACTAAACAGGTAAGTGATTAATAGTTGTATTTCCAGAACTTAGTTCTAGAAAATCAATAAAAACATTAAAAAGAAATTTTAAATGAGGTATGTACAACTGAATAGACAATAATAATGATAATATTAATTTTCAACAGTAAATAAGGTACTACATACCAATGAATGTGCCGGGGGCAGAGAAAGACGAAAGTTACCACTTAAGTAACCATCGTGAAAATATACAAGGGAACTGGAATCTTCCAGGGTATATGTAACTGAACTGGATTCCAGTTTTCTTGTATATTTTTACGATGTACTTAAGTGTTAACTTTGGTCTTTCTCTGCCCCCCGGCACGTTGTTGAGAACAAAAAATTGTTCTAAAAAAAGTGATTTGTATGTATAATATGTAGTGCAGTATCATTTATCTTATTAATTCTGTATTTTCTGTTTTGTCATTTTAGCTGACGAAGGCTACCAAAGAGTAGCCGAAACGTCCTTAATGTAGATTTTTTACAAAAATCGTATTGATGTTTTCTTAGCTGAATCACAACTAATCCTTGATTGCTTTTCACCTCGAAGGCTAACTATCTAATCCTCAGAATTGGTATTATGGATAAAAAAATATGTATTTCTTCCACGAGTAAATCCACTTGGATAATACTTTAAAAAATTATCCTTTGGTACAAAATAAATTTATTATTTACAGGTACTTTTTGGATGGCCTTAGATCTACTGTAAATAATACAACTTCTGTTCATATTGTTTCGGTTACGATTAAATTCTTTTACTATTGTATTATTGAACATCCCATGTGAATTCCCCTCTGAGATTTTGATGGCGAGCAAGAGAAAACTCCTGTAGACGTAGAAGTTCGAAATGAGAAGGCTGTCAAAGTTAGTTGACAAGGACAATCGTAACTTTTAAAGTGCCACATTCCGTAGATTGAACTTCACATGACCACAGATACAATTTCATATTATCATTGATTCACGATTAAAGATAGAAACTTTTATCATTTGATGCTAGATTGTTTATCCGTATGTTTTATGTTGTTTTTTTTTGGGGGGGGGGGCGAAATAACCCTGATAAACCTGAAATGATTATATTCCATTATTTATATGAAAAATAGTATATTATTTTTGTATGAAGTAAGATGATTTGCTCACATAATATGTAAGAAAAATAATATCAAATTAGTAGTAAATAAATGCTGTAAAGAACAAATTTAACGGGCTCGATAAATATACAAGAGTAAAATAAAAACTGCGAAACTAAGACGCTAACGAAACGACTACTATAATAAATAATAGAATAACAGATATCTTATTATTAGAAACAAACCAATATTTTGTGTTGTCAGATCAACCTCATAAGCGTGGTTCCTCCCTATGGTGGGAGAGAGAAACCGTGCTAAAAAAAGTATCGTTTCTAAAGAAATATTCGTCGGTTCATAGTAACGCACGTGTCCACGCAGGTCAGCAAACATTTATGACTTTTGACATACGCCAACTTTTTTTTTTGTATCTGAATAATATAACAATGGTTTAGACATTTCCGAAGATTTGTATCCAGGGTTTACCTAATATTCCTGTTTCTTATCCGATTCCTTCTGGTTTTCCCTTGTCTTAGGACCCTCATTTCTTGGACTTGTTTCATTTTCTCAGTTTTTAAGGTCAAAGGATTCCCTCTCATTAGTGAGAAGGGGTATGTATACAGATTTGTATATGATAATTTGTATTTTGTTTCATGTACTAGTACGGCTATGATTAGAACATATTAATCCTGATGCGCAGAGCAAGAGACCTTCTTGCCATGATTCCATACTCGTTTATATTTGGATATTTGGAAAATTTTATTGCCATTCGATGAACACTAATCTATATCTAATATATAAAATTCTCGTGTCACAGTTTTCGTTGCCATACTCCTCCGAAACGGCTTGACCGATTTTGATGAAATTTTTTGTGCTTATCCTGTATCTATGAGAATCGGCCAACATCTATTTTTCATCCCCCTAAATGTTAGGGGTAGTCCACCCCTAAATTTTTTTTTTTTATTTTTTAGACAAAATTTTTAATTTCTATTTTTTTATGATACAACATACAAAAATACATACGATCCTCAATTTTCACCCCTCTACGATCAACCCTTATTTTTTAATAGCCATTTTACTAATTTAATCATTTTTCCTCTCCGGTCGAAAGCTGATCAATCGTCATTTAATTAGTTATCCCCGCCAGATGTCTACAGGTGTCACTTCTGACCCAGTAATTAACAAATATACACACAACATTTCATAAAAATTGGTCAAGCCGTTTCGGAGGAGTTTGGCCACAAACACTTGATACAAGAATTTTATATATTAGAAATCAAAGTCCAAGTTTATCACAAAGTGGGATCATTGCTGCCAATACCAAAGGAACCATATCAATTTTTACAAAATTACTTTATGGGAGATGAGGACTCCGTAAGCGCACTCGCCAATCGCGCTTATGCACTTTGGGTCTGCATTAACCTCAATTCCCAGTTTCCTAGGCGCATCGTCATTGAGCTGGACGATCTAATGAATGGGCAGAATGAATTGTTGAATTTTTTTAAATTACACATGCACAAATTACAAAGTGACAATCACGCGCTATTGTAACTGATAAATAACCATCTGAGGAGGACATTCAATGCACCTGATGTGTGTATCGTGGTTGGCGACCGTACAGCTTTGCAAGAAATTGTGTTTCGAAGAAGAAATAATAATCTTGAAACCACTGCTGATACATACCATTCATACGACACTAACCAATATCTGCTAATATTCGGAAGGGACAAGACGGATATTGCATAAATATTAAACAACGAGATCCCGCAACAGGTACAGGATTATTATTTTACTACCAAAATATTCACTACAAATTATGTATATGGCAAAACAACGTTTGCCGGGTCAGCTAGTATATATATATATATATATATATATATATATATATATATATATATAAAAATCACGTGTCTGTCTGTTTTTCTGTTTGTTTGTTCCTTATACAAATCTACACCGTTTGACCGATTTTGACCAAACCTGGCACGGGTACACAGGTGGGTCTTGATACGAGAAATCTCCTAGGCTAGGTCAAAACAGTCAAATTTCAAAATTTGGTCAAAAGGTCAAAAGTTTTGTTCAAGAAAAATTGGCTGCACTGAACCATTCAGATTGTGACGGCCATTTTGAATCGACAGCCATTTTGAATAATGTCTCAAATTTATTTGTTGATGTTCCTGATAATTAGAATAACTCGAACTCATTGATGACTTTACATCATTGTATAAACATGTAATGCAGTTTATTTCAACAGTCACTGTCTAACTAAGGAGCGCTGGCTATTCTTTGAAAAGAGCTATCTACTCGCAGGTTCTGCTACTGGCCTCTGTCGGCTGTTAGATTAAGTGCTGTTGTGCTGGCCTCTGTCGGTATCATTATGAACTAAAACAAATTCACATCGTTTCACCGATTTTCGTAACTGGGTATAGACAACTAGGTATCAAGTAGATCTTGATACGGGGAGAGAGGTAGACAGAAAGTTGGTATAGCATGGCACACTGGGTAACAGCTAGTAATAACAATAAAAATCCATCTGGAAAATCCAGCACATACTTCTTTATTCACATATTTGTCTTTATATAGATGCAGAAATAACTTAAGGACTTTTTTTAGAAAAAAATCCTGGGTGCCTGCTGTTGTTGTAAACGTGACAGAAGAAGAGGGGTTTGGCCTTAATGAAGAAAAGCACAAAAGACCTTCTTAATTAAAATTTCAATATCAAGGAATTATCTTTAGCGCTTGAGTAGCTTATTCAGGTAGGGTGGTGCTGTTGAAGGCTGTTATTGAATCCCGTGATAGTATTTTCAACCTTAGCTTCATTGTTTAAACTTTTTGTAGCATCTAACCACAAATAATTAAGCTGTGTAGCAGAAGAATAAAACTTGTTAGCGAAATACTTTTGTTCCCAATGATAATACTCATTATAATGAACCTTAGTTAAAAAAAGAGCTTCTTTTATTGAAAGTTTTTGCACTTCTTGTTTTTTTCTGGTAATGAAAGTTTTCATTTGCTTATTTAACATTATCTTTCAACAGTCCAAGCTGTATCTTCATTTATTGTGTCCGAGGACTATCCGATGAACAATAAATTACAGAATTATTCAAAATATAGCAATTAATATATAAAATATACATATAAATGATGAACCAGGGGCGCGAGGGGGGTCTTAATAATTTGGACTGGAGTGGAAGTTTTAGAAAAACTTCTACTCCAAATCGACTGGATTTTATTATTCCCATAATATGTCTCTCCTACACGTTTTGATTAAAGGCATTTAAGAAAAATGCGAAGGGATCTCTCGATTCTGGCTAAAAGAAGATGTCAACCTACAGAAAATTCTTATACTAAGCAGATGAACTTGTTGTTGTTGTTGTTGTGCGTTAGTTGGAATTTTTTCTACACTACCCCCTATGCGAGCTGACAATGAACCCTATTGTCTAGATTCAACAACTACATAACTACAAGAACACTACCAGATCCGACAGACTGAGTTTGTTGGAGCACCATCCCTTAATACGGGGAGGAACCAATGAACAGGCCAAATGTAGAAGTGAGACTGCTGACAGGCCTCATCAG
The DNA here is from genome assembly GCA_946811695.1 of Gonocerus acuteangulatus. NCBI lineage: Eukaryota > Metazoa > Arthropoda > Insecta > Hemiptera > Coreidae > Gonocerus > Gonocerus acuteangulatus. The sequence continues at coordinate 83,704,321 of OX328123.1, forward strand.
GGGTCACTCTTAACAAACATCTTCTTATCAAGATCATGGTTACTTACTGCAAAGTAAATAGCATGGACAAGTAAGAGTCTCCGGGGAATATCTGGTCTTTAATGCGATACGTTTACTCCACCAGAATCGTCTGTTTGTTTGGATTAATAACGACGAGGAATTGACAGGCTGTTAAGGCTTACAGAATTTCGTATTTTTTCTTCCACTAGACAAACAGTACACCCCAGAGTATCTTATGGTATTAAAACAATACAATGAATCTTACGTCCCTCTTATCTTGTTGCCTCTTGCATCTTGTAATTTTATCTTGTCTTATCTTATAATATATAATAATTATGAAACAAGAAAGGAATAATGCTATGATACTATCAACAAAAAAAAGGAAGAAAACTGTCTATATAAAATAAATGAAAAAGATTCGAATCTGAAGAAGAATACTTCGGATGGAAGAAGCAGAGGAAGTCTAATCAGAGTGAGGGTGGGTTGATGCAGGTGGGCGTGAAGTCGAACCCAGATCACGTTTCCAACCTCACCACCCGCTGTTTCGAGAATCGACTGCTACCCGTATACTCCTACGCCTTCCCTTCAATATTCCGCCAACATTTTTCTGTATTTGAAACCAGTTTTACACGGAAATAAAGTGTGAAGCCAGGTCAATACCATGAAAGAGGTGCCGAATAATATTTCAATCGATGGGTACCTCTAGGAACAGTGGAACTTCTTAGATAGTAATTCTAACCATTTTAGATATGAAATTTTTTTTTGCAAATAGCTAGAAATGTAGCTTCTTATTATAGAAAATTATAACGAAAAAGGAAAAAAAAAATACACTTTCTTTTCAATTTAGCCCTATAAATGAATGCCTGCTGTAATGGGTGTAACCAAAAAGTAGCCAATAGTTTTTTGGAGTAACTTCATATTCAAAAGCCTGCGAATTTAGTAGAGCCATTTTAATAATGTCACCTTAATCAAGAAACAACTTGTCTATAATTCATTTGTCAGATTTTGTATTTGGTTGACTTTAGTATTTTTGAGCAATCAGGGAAAATGCAGTGTAACGGGTACAGCAGTATTTTGTAACGGGTGCAACCAGTACGAATTTCAACAGTTTATTCGGAATGTTTGTTGAAAATTTGTTATTCCAAGCATCCCTGCACAACGATAAGAAGAAAAGGAAAAACCTTAATGATAAACACATATAAATGTGATTTGTAGATTCTCTGTTTATTATAAAAAGAAAAAAGAAATACAGTCCAGATACAGTCCATGAGGGCCCAGAGGGGCAGATACTGTAGAGGTATTTGATTCTTGACCATACACCACACTAGAGAAATAGTGTGGTCAATGTTAAGCTTTGGCCGCCAGATTTTTCCTCATACCTTTATTAGAACTATTGGAACCGTACTTCAGATTTATACATCAACTTAGTGTTCAAAGCGATAGCACAGTCTATCCCCTTAGCTCTGCATCTCAGACTAGGACAAATGATACAAAACATCATCACAATTAACAGAGATGGTGTCGTTACCATCTATTTAATGAACATTTCCGAAATCATTGCCACCTAAACTTTTCAAGAATGTGACTTTTATCTCCCTCTCGCCATCTACCTGATTTGGCAAACTCCAAGATACCTGTTTCCTTTAGAATGTCTACATTTTGTTGCACGAACATTTATTTGAACAAAAACAAATAATCCTAGTTTAATGTCGTCAATTTTGATTGTGTATAGAGAGAGCTTGGTTTCACTTTCATTTGAATCAGTGTCTGATGATGAAGATTCACTTTCAGTGCATAGAATGTTGACATATTTTCTTTTTTCACTCAAAGTCTAAAACTTTCTTTAGTAAAGATTTAGAAGTCTTGGCAATCAACAGTTCTGAGACATTGCTTGGTACGTACGAAGTGATGACAATCGAATTTGTGGAACGGGTTTGGCATTTTCCATATTTTCTCAAGAAAGGTCGCATTGTCCTGGATGACATTGGATTCTCCATAAATCCAATGAATGTAAGGCTACTTCTTGGACACATAGTTGAAACAATAAGATTCTTAACGATCGTTGCTGTAACAATATCTAATGATCTGCCTTTGACGCCGATCCTGGCAGTCCTATGCTGAACACTCCCAACCCCATCAACCGCACCTTTTTATTGGGAAGATGCAAAGAAGTCCCACTGCACTGTCAGATGAAAATCCTTCCCAAAGAAACATAGATTAGACAAAGTAAAGAAGTTACATCAAATTGAATCTAATGATTTATGAATAAAACAGCAGACAGAACCCAAATAGTCAAAATAGCCCGTTACATAGTCAAAAATGGTACATTTCAAAATATTTTCTTTAGAAATGAAAGAAAATCAAAAGCTACCTTTGATTCCTTTTGGGCGATTATCTGGTTAGATGAACGAATTCAATACATGCACTATTATAACTTTTCTGTAACGGGTGCAAAATGCCATTTCGGCATAATCAAATCAATTTTCTGAAATAACGCTTCCGTTACATTGTTCTGCATTCTATACCCACTGTCAGGGCATTGGCAAGGGTAGGAAATCCTGAAGTGTTTGCTGAAAATGTCAGATTGTGTTTAGTGTACTGTGTGCAGTATAGTGTTACTCGGTATGGGGGGAGGGAATGTAAAGTCCCACAAATGCGCACATCAGTTGCTCCTTCACCTTTATAACCAAACGGAATAAATCGTTAATCATTTCTTGGATCATGTGAGTGTGTTTTTTTATCAGGGTGTCTACTGCACGAAAAAGTCACGAAAATGTCACGAAATTGAAAATAGGGCACGAAAAAGTCACGAATTTTTATACCATGTCACGAAATTTCAGTGTCGAAATGACATATTTTCGATTAGAAAATGAACTTCTCAATTCTCGGTTTTTCAGTTTTACCGGGGTCTAACGTAATCCCGGAACTTCCGCTTCCTTACGGCGACGCAATTCTGTCTCAACCCCACCCTCTTCCTTTGTTGTAGCATTTACAGATCGATGGCGAAGTAGCTGGTCGTCTATGTAGATCCAAAACGTGCTCTGACTTATGCTTGCTATTCTGATTGCATTCTCCACACCTACTAATCAAAGTGTTTCACTCACGTGTCAAAGTGTTTCACTCTAAAAAAATGCTCTGAGTGCGAAGCACGAATATATTCGTGCAGCCGGGACATTCCTCAGAGTGCGATGCACGAATATATTCGTTTTCATATTCTTTGTTTAATCTCTGCTTCCAGAAAGCCCAGAGATCTCTTGTATCACGCTGTACAACTAGTCTAGTTACTTAGCTACCCGTTAGATAGCAGAAGAATGTCTTTACGTGTGTTTTTCCCGGTTTTATTCTGAGTGGAAGCTAACTTTATCTCGAGTGGAGTGTCCCAGACCGCCTGAAGGGTCCATTATCACCAATTCAGACTGTAGCAAGGCGGCTACCTGCAGGGGTTGGGTTGTTATTTCTATTGTTTGCAGACACTTTACTAAAATTTGCCAAACCTTTTCCCACCTTTAGGCTAAATTAGGGGTGGAGAAATATGACCCTAACAAATATATCTCAGTACTAGTTTTGGTTTATTATTTATTTTTATATTTATAAGTTTATTATTAATATTTTTGCTATATACCTACTATTTATTTCTAATTCATTACTTTATTATTATATTACTATTTACTAATATACTACTTATTTTTTTTTATTATTTTTTTTTACGGCGCATCTACATCTAGGTCATTAGCGCCTATACTACTTATTATAAATAAATTTGTTTTAAAATAAATACAAAACACAAATTTTAAAAAAAGTGTTGTTTTTTTTTTCTCCAGCAAGTAATTATTGGTCATAACCAGTTTTATGAGTTGCATATAAAAATAAAATGATTAGTTTTTAGTAAAAAAAAAGACCCAGTTATTTACTAAATAATTACTTATTGTACGTAACTGCACAGATTGTAAATTATCAATAAAGATCAATCAATATTTTTTAAAGAAATTACTAAATAAATTGAAGTATCATAACAATGAAATAAATCATAAAATGGGTTAAATGAAGAGAAGAGAAAGTGTTTTCATGAATATTTTGATAAAAGGGTACATTCATACTATCAGGGCTAGTAGTGTTAAATTTAAAACTAAAATACTTCGGTAACTATTGAAATATTATTTCAGAAACTGTTTATTTATTAATTTTCTTCGCAACTTGCAGGATAAGAATAATAAGAAACTTGTTATAATAATTGAAAAGGTCACACCAAAGTACACACAATTCTTGAAATTAGCATCATAAATTACAATAAAACAAGCAATTTTGCATGTCCCCTGTTATATATCTACGTAATAAGAGCGACGCAAGGCGGGAGCTCTGTCTGAGTACAGCCTTGTTCCAAACCAAAGTCACACGCGGAGGGTGGAAAATAGGCTAGCACTGGGGGTAGGATCGGCTCTCAGAGCTCGTAGCACCTGGCGGTCGGTCCGATTTTATAAATTTCATGAAATTAATAATGAGATCAAGCGTTAATAGGTGTACAAATGAAATATATTGGCAAGATATACTAGGTGTAGATCACCAAAATATCTTGGATACTGTTTTATTATTAAATTAATTTTTTTTAGTGCAAAATTTGCGACCGGAATGTAGAAAAAGAAACAACCCTAATAATTGCCAACTTTTATGCATTCATCGTGTTTATTCACGAATTCAAAACATTTACTGATATATACCTACTGTGTAACAGAACGGGACTTTTATGTTGAAATATATACTATATCAATCTTTGAACATTTTTAGTTTGGGAAGTTGGGCAAACATGTAGGTTTTATTTCGTCAGCTACCATCGAATTATCCTATTTTCTTATCAAAATTGATTATTAAGTGAAGTCGCATAAATTTGGGATTTACATTTAATTGTGGAATCATCGTTTTGCAAGTTTATGCAAAACCTTTTACAAGGCATCCCAATTTCTTCAACAAGGAGATGTGATTGATGCGCATGTTTTACGCAAGTTTATTATTACATTCTTATATTAATAGGAAGGGGGGATTCGCATCCTAGAGACCATAAATACGGTCTATCGCCGTAAATCAAAATAAGCCTTTGAAAATCGCCTTTCAAATGCGCGACAGCAAATATGGTTGTTATAGATCTATTGCATATTTTTTGCGATTTTTTAATTTATTATTACGGAGCATCACGTTAGATTGCGTTAATTTTAGTTTATTGTGGATCGTTCGCTCCAAATTTATCAGTAGCCTCTATACCCGTGCTTCGCACTGGTTAATATAAACTACGAGTTTATACAATGTGAACTTTAAAGTTTCCTGAAAGTAGAATCACTCTCACCCAGCATCATTTTTAACATTTTGACTATGTGAACCTGCATCTAATTCGAATTTCTTTTAATTTCGTTCTTGTTTTAAAAGAATGTTAAATTACCATTCTGTATTCTCTGAAATTTTCAAACCCTTAACTTTTTCCATATTTCGATCTAAATGGATATACTTTTTAATCTGAATTTTGGTTCAAATTTAATTGCACTCGCGCCGCCAAGATCTGTAGAATTACGCTAAGATTGAAATTTGAAAATGATTAGAAATGGCGATATGCTCTATGTTAAAAAATTAGACATTAAGGAAAAGAGTCGCCAAAAATCTCCTAATTTTTTCGACCATTTTTGTTTTTAAGTCATCTCAGATAATAATTTCCCGTTTTGAAACGATTGACATATTTTCGATTAGGAAATAAACTTCTGAATTCTCGGTTCTTTTAATTCCAGCTTGTATTTATAACATTTCATTATGATGTTTTCAAACCTAGACTTATGTTTTACATCGTTGCACGTCCGAGATCTTCAATCTTTTAAAAAAGAATTTTGAAAAATCATTAAGTAGTGATTTTTTTTTTATTTTCAAGTTTTGCACTGGAAGGAAGGCCCAGTTGCCAGATTCGTTGACCGAGCCGCTAAAAAGCCTAAAAAAATGTAATTACTCGAAAATCCAGCTTCGAGATGTATTCACCCCCCACCCAGTGGACTGTTCGTGTATCGAATTGTTGGGGGGGGGTTTCTGACAGACACATACACACGCAGACTCTCTCCTTTAGTATTGAATAATATATCGTCGTTACAAATGCAAAGTATCGAATGTGAAAATCACCGCTTTTCAGAGTGGAAAAGCATTTATTCATAACTTTTTTTTGGACAGTCAAATATTCGGCAGATTTGACCTTTTGATAGATACTTTCCCTTTAATAGAGTGAAATCAGAGTCATCAGATATATATATATATATATATATATATATATTTATGTAAAAATTACTCCGACGAACTTTTTTTTTAACGGATTTGTGTTTAGTGCATCCAAATACGTTATTGTACAAAATTTGAAAGAAATTGGTTTGGAGGACACTTAAGTGCAGTTTTACCGAACTTTAAGTATGCGAACCTTTTTTTAACGGATTCGTATTTAGTGCATCAAAATACGTTATTGTACAAAATTTGAAAGAAATCGGTTTGGAGTACGCTAATCTTCAGTTTTACCTAAAGTTATATGCGGTGCATGCCCCCGGCTCAGAGCAGACCGGAAGTGTACTTTGAGATGACAAAATGTTGTAACTATAGCTAAAGGTATTAGCTATCAGGATATTTAAACATTTCATGAATAAATTAGCGATTAGCGCACTGCCGTCGCTATGCGCTAATCGTTAGCGCAGGCTCTTATCAGTACCGCTAAATTAGCGAGAAGGTATTAGATATTAGCGACCGCTAACGTTTGCCCAACCCTGCTCACGGATCACATTGAAAGGTGAATATATTTGGCTCGGAAGTGATTAATAAAGACACATTTCCATTCAAAAATTATAATTAAAGTTAAGGTATATTTTGAAGACACAATACCAATTTGAAATTTTATTGGACTCTAAAAAATGTATATTAGTTATTTATGTTAGGCTTTTTTTTTCAAAAATAGAAAAATGGATATGGTGAAGAATTTCTATCAAAAACAAGGCAGGGATAGTCCTCTAGACATAGTGGGAGTCTTCTATTTATATGGAACGTGACGGGGTTAAGTCCTCAGCATTGCACGTGACTAGCATTAAACTGACTACTTTTATTTCTTCCTACATATTGTATAGTCATTAGCGCGGTTCTTCAAACAATCCCTATTTAATCCCATCCTATAAATTCTCAGTAATAACAATATTTTGTCGACTAGTTAATTACAAACAAAAATTTGCAAACCAAGAAAATATCATGCTTTCCTCCTTTGAAAATTTAAGTAAATAGATGCAAAAATAAATCTGCTGTTAATGTTAATTGAAGTATATTTTGGCGCGATTCCTCCCTTTCTCCATATGGAGGGAACCCGCTTATGCGGTTGACCTCATGAAGCAATCCGGAAGTGCCAGTACGAAAATTTCATGTTTCAGATTCTATTGTTAAGGAATATTTGAGGGGTGTGTACTCCGACTGAAGTATAGTTGAATGCCACCAAGAAGAAATGTTTATTTGCAGTATTTCCCTTGATATGATAGTTTGCGTCTTTTTTTGTTGTTTTTTTTAAACTAGTTTTTGCGCTATTTGTCGTTTGTCGCAACGAAAAATTTAATTCTGATGACATTTCCTATAAGATTTCATATAGCTTGTGCAAAAGATTCTCTAACCAATTCACAGCTGCAACCCAAAGAAATAACTTCTCTCGAAATAAAGGTAATATTTAATGTTCCACGGACCGCACGAACATTTTTTTGATGTTTACATGCTGAAAAGAATATTCAATATTACTTGATATTCGTTCGGAGAACAGCACTGACAGATTTAAATCTAACAAAAAATAACTAAGATAAACCGATAAAAAACTTCCTCGGGCGGCTTTACGTTTATTGACTACTAGCTGACCCGGCGAACTTCGTACCGCCTAACAGTCGATTCTTTAATTTTTTTTTTCTTTTAATACTTATTCTGCTATTTGGGACACCAGATCTGCTAGTAAGATAAAATAAAGAAAATAGAAACTTAATAAGGCAACAATTACATTTTGTCAACAAATAAAAATTATAAAACACTTAAAATTCTTTTAACACTAAAAATCACAATGAAAATTACAATATCATATTTCTTATTATGATACCTACTTATTATATTTCATTTTATTTTTACTTATTTTAAATTAAGTTTCATTTTTATTGTAGTACTTAATGGTTCACGGTATTTTTTGTTTCATTACCTGACGCGTAAACAAACAGAGCAGATGGTTTTCCAACACGGAAACAGGCAAACATACAATTGACCATGCGAGAAACATGGTCAATTGGGTTTTCTAGATTAATCCCACAAACACTTAATGACTGCCCCTGGGATTTGTTTATAGTCAAACTGAGTTCATAGGTCCAATAGCAACACAGCTGCAGGCACTGTAATTGACAGCAGCTCGATTCAAACTTGCACCATTATTAGTCGATTGTCGCGCTTCACGGGTCTGTCTTAACCGAATTCTTTCACGTTCATTGCGATTTTCACGTTCCTTGGCAGTGCAATTAGATTGATAATTCTTTTTTTTTTTTTTTTTTTTTTTTTTTTTTTTTTTTTTTTTTTTTTTTTTTTTTTTTTTCTTCTTTTTTTTTAATTCTTTGAATTTCGGGATGTTCAGCCTAAATTTGTCCGCGGCCTTATAGGAGGCATATTTGGTAAGTCAGAAACTAGACATGCGCGCCGAGGCTGAATTTTCAGGTGGCGGCGCGCTGGACTAAAATGGCCGGCGCGTGCGGCGTGGGCTATTTCTTTAACCCCCAAGGGGGAGACGTTACAATTTTAATTACAGTATGTATATATACATATGTGAGTGAAACCGGGACACATTAATATGAGATGGGCTGATACGGGGGGGGGGATAAAAATAGCATAATTTAGATGCAAAACAGTGAGTTTTAAGCCTTTTTTTTTTAAGCGCAGCAAGTAACAAGAGTGGGAAATATGGAGCTCTAAATTGTTAGTCTATCCACTTTTTAAAAAAAATAAGTAATTTTTGATACTTATTTTTGCTAGTTCCTGAGTTTGCTCTCAGATTACAGTTTGAATCCTTCTCATTTCTTTGACACTGCACGTGGTAGTCAAAAAGAACCAGAACAGAAAAGTATCCATCATTGTAGAAAAGTAACCAATTCATAAATGATTCTTAAAAACATAAATTCATTGCTTTATACATCTAATAGCCGTTTCCGGGACATGGATAAAACCGGGCAGGACGGTGGGACAAGAGCAAAATACCAGGACGTTTGGCCGACGCGCGGCGTGGGCTATTTTTTTAACCCCCACGGGAGACGTTACAATTTTAATTACAGTATATATATTACTGTATATAGCGCGGTTCCGTTATATATATATATATATATATATATATATATATATATATATATAATATATATATATATATATAAAACGGAACCGCGCTAAGATGACGCAGTTCCAACGAGTCGGACTTTTGATTTCGTTTTTGTCTTCAATTGCGAGGTTTCCAAAATATCTCTCACCAAAGCTGGATTTATGTGTTTACTTAAAGAGCTTGTTTATAAAAAATTATTTTATTTACGCTTTTCCGATACAAAGTTTGGATGGACTTGTGTTTTGTCCAATCAATAGCACAACTTTCAAGCGTTTACTTGATCAGAAGGTAAGCCCAAAATGGCGCCGGCCGGTCACCACGCAGTACAATCGCAGCTTTCCTCCCCTCACCCACCTACTACACTCTTTCGTCCAGTATTGCCGACGAAATCGGCGCGCCGACTGAATGGCTCGGCGGCGGTGGCGCCACTCAAAACCGGCGTGGCGTAGCAAAGCGCATGTCTATCAGAAACTCACAACACTTTAGTAATTTAATAGAAATTTGTGGCTTTTAGATTTAGAAATATTTTAGATGCACTGCAAAAGAGATGTTTAAATTTCAAGTGACATTTTACCGCAGACAATTTACATTTTACCAAAGACAATTGGTTTTTGAGTAATGTTACCATCGTACAAAATTTGACAAATATTGACATTAATATTTATACGATACTAATGTCACTCAATTGTTTTGCCTTCCCAGAACACCTCCACTAACACTTAAACTTTATGGTATGGTATTAAAGGTCTAATTGACCTTTAAGTATTATTACGAATCTTTTGTATGGGAATATAGAAAAATGGGGTCTTTTTTACTTCGTTAACGCAAATATAAATTAATTTAAATTTCATTATTAACTTGTGATTCTATTGTCACCTAGTGATTACATGTTCTTATTTATTTAATTTTTTTGCTTATACACAAATAACCTAATACGTTAACTGTTAAAAATATTATAATTGAGAACATATGTTTTTATTTATAAATGAACATGCGTTAAGGAAGTGAAAAAGACCCGAAAAGTGTTGTTTTTAGACTTTTTCAGGCAATTTTTAAAATTTTTCTCTCCGTAAGAACCATCCTCTTAGTTCAAGGAATATTATAAAAAAAGAATTAGCGAAATCGGTTCAGTTGTTCTCGAGATTTGCGCTTACCAACACATTTAGCTATTCATTTCTATATAATAGATACACAAATACGTTAACTGTTAAAAATATTATAATTGAGAACATATGTTCTCATTTAAAAATGAATTTGCGTTAAGGAAGTGAAAAAGACCCGAAAAGTGTTGTTTTTAGACTTTTTCGGGCAATTTTTTTTAAATTTTTCTCTCCGTAAGAACCATCCTCGTACTTCAAGGAATATTATAAAAAAATAATGAGCGAAATCGGTTCAGTTGTTCTCGAGAATTGCGCTTACCAACACATTTAGCGATTCATTTTTATATAATAGATATACAAATACGTTAACTGTTAAAAATATTATAATTGAGAACATATGTTTTTACTTAAAAATGAATTTGCGTTAAGGAAGTAAAAAATACCCGAAAAGTGTTGTTTTTAGACTTTTTCAGGCAACTTTTTAAATTTTTCTCTCCGTAAGAACCATCCTCGTAGTTCAAGGAATATTATAAAAAAAGAATTAGCGAAATCGGATCAGTTGTTCTCGAGATTTGCGCTTACCAACACATTTAGCGATTCATTTTTATATAATAGACAACCAAGTGATAAGAAATAAATTATCGAGGCTAGATGTAATCACACGTGTATCTTTTTATGGCCTTGTAATTGTATTAAAAAAACATCCCGTACCTCAATTATATTCAAACAATTACAATAAAAAACAAAACGAAGATATTGCGTAACTTGGAAAACTGTAAAGAACGAAGAAGAAGTAATGAACGAATATGTAACATAATGCAATACGATTTATAACTAATTGATCAACCAGATGTATAAGAATAATACCATTTGTTTATTGATGTATATTTGTAATATTGTAACTGATGTATATACGTAATAACTGTTTATGGGCATGGATGCTCATAAATAAATATAAAAAAGAATTAAAAAATAATCCTCATTCTTGAGGAAGGCTGAATAAGTGAATACAATTAAGTACTGAAAACGTACTTACTGTTCGACTACTGCTGAGAAGCCTCTATTCTAAACAACCAAAAATTCGTTGTCATTTTAAGTAACTTGTTTTACTAGCAAATTCGTTTTACTGTTATAATCAACTGTAAATACGTGCTTCATGGCGAATAAAATTCCATTCTGTCGTGGGTTAAATCTTTCTATAAAATAAGAAATAACGAAAACTTCAGTTAAAGGCTATGAGGCTCCTTGACCTTAATCTTATCGAAAATTATTGGGAAGCAGTATCTTCAGAAGTTTACAAGAAGTGAGCGTACCAAAACAATGAAGAATTATGGTAGGCTATTTTAAAAGCAACAGACAATATTAAAATCAATATGCCAGACTTATTGAAAACGTTGTGCTGCTCAATGCTGTTGTACAACACGCCTGAGTAATTTTTTATAATTCAACTTTTATGTTCTTCTGCTACAAATTTAAAAAAAAAAAAAAAATTAATATTGTTTTTTTCAATTGTTCAAAGAATTTAAAAAATAATAAATGAAATAAGTTCAAACTGATTTGAAAATTAAATTAACGAATGTGCATTAAGTCTAATTAAAATATATCATAGGATAAAATGTATATAAAGTCATCTTTAGGGTACGAACCACTTTTCTCATTCGATACTTTGCATTTGTATCGACGATATGAATAATAGTTTTTTTATTGTGCTTACATCCTTGTCCTGTATCTATTAAGCTTACAATTAATCACAATATTACTGAATACAATTTTTTTTTTCTGCTCCGCTGTGTGCAACTACATGTTGTACCTTTGACCACTGTGCGATTATTTTTTAAAAAATTAATAAAAAATATTAAATGTAAAGCTAGAAACTTGAAAAAATTAAATATGATAAGCAGTAGAATACTAATTACAATGAAATGAAAAAAATGAATTTACTTTTAATATTATAGCTAAACAAAATTCAATTTTGCAAAATGGTCAAAGGTACAACACGTTCCCCTATATATATATATATATATATATATATATATATATATATATATATATATATATATATATATATATACACACACACAAATTTGAACAACCGTTATTTTAGGTCTCTAGGAGTTCTGAAACGCAAAATATTCTAGTCCGCCCTTCCGGATTGCGTCATGAGGTCAACCTTATAAACGTAGTTCCTCCCTATGGAGGGAGGGAGGGAGAGACCGCGCTAAAATGGGAAGTTCTTTGAAAACCAAAAAAAAGTTTTGTAACTATAATCGAAGGAAGGTACTTAAAATATATATATATATATATATATATATATATATATATATTAGTTATATTTTTTAGCGCGGTTCCTCCCTTCCCCATAGGGAGGAACCCCGCTTATAAGGTTGATCTCATGACGCAGTCCGGAAGTTCCGACTAGAAAATTTTGCGTTTCAGAACCCATAGAGACCGAAAATGATAGTGGTTAAAATTTGTATGTATATATATATATATATATATATATATATATATATATATATATATATATATATATATATATGTCTGTTCGCTCTGTAGCTCCCAGACGAATGGTCCGATTTTGATAAAAGTTGGTACAAAAATCTTTCGTCTAATTTGAAAGGTCAAGTTCGTTAACCAGCAAAATCCGCCACTACTAAGTTACTAAATGCTCTACATAAAAGGTTCTGAAGAAAGTTTTAATTAGGCGATGTCAATCGGAGAAATAAGTGCTTAAAACTTTAAATTAATTGATTTCGTTTATTTGAACGGTTCTTCTTTTCTGTTTTATTCCTTGTTATTTTTTAATTGCGTATAGTCGGATAATGTATTTGACAATAAAACTGGTTAAGTAAAATAACAAAAACAATTTATTGTTAGAAATATAGATTTCCAAGATTCCAAGACCTTGTAACTAGCGGGTGTTAGCCGACCCTTCCAGGTAAGATCGTAAATCATGACCTTTCAAGACTTTACTACACACAGGAATTACGTTAGTGGCCTTAAGGGTTGACACGCCATTATAATAATTAATTAAAAAAAAAAGACTGGTGGAACCAAAATAATAACTGCTTCTATTTTAATCTTTACAAATTAGACTAGGGATATGAACGTAACCGCGCTAAGATGATGCAGTTCCTGCGAGACGGACTTTTTTATATTATTTTTAATAAGAAAAAATATAACGACGCTTTTACCTTGGAAAGTATAGAACGAAAATGTGCAAGGGATGAGGATAGGTGGATGAATTGATATTTTTTCCATACTCGCGTTGAGTAATTCCTTCTAATGTTTTTTTTTTTTTTTTTTTTTTTTTTTTTTTGCAAAAAAATATCATAATTTCGTACCAAGGTTAATAATTAGCAAAAAAATGATGAAAAAAGGAATGAGCTAAGTGAAGGGCTCTCGTAATACTTGTCTTAATTACAATTCCTAATGAGATATTGACGAACTAAAGGATGCTTTTTCGAGTATGATAAGCCAGCTCATTAAAATAAGCATTGATGTTTCCTTCATAGAACTGCCTGTTTCTGGGTAAATCTAGACTACACTATTATAGCCTGTCTGTCACCTGAATGGTACCAATTTTCTTTCGACTTTTCTACAAAACAATTTTGCCAGTTTCATTGATCTTTTTGCCAATTTTTAGAAAAATAAAGTACCAACAATTTATGATCAACAAGGATATTAAACTAGGGCTATTGTACCATTTTGAGGAACGCAAACTACTTGAAAACTTGTTAGAGAAATTTCAAACCTATATTGAATCACAATTAAACAGTTTTTAGACGGTAAATGAACATGGAAATTCTTCCATTGCCTGCCAGAGATAAATCCCTAGCCCTTCCTAGAACCTCCTATCTATCCCCACTCCTATATAAGCAGGTGCTTATCTCCCATGATAACTACTGCTCCTTCGGCTCAGACAGTCAGTTCCTTTCTCGCTTGTACACATATCACTAAATTTCAATGTTGTTTACTGTACAAAATACATAAATGTGTAGAAATAACAGCTTCAGAATTAACAGTGGCATATTTAGTTATTATTTTTATGAAAACGTATTTTTTTCTCTTGAAAATTTCTCCGTGTTTGTTTCCAGCTGTAGGACTCTTCAGATGATTCACGCTGCAGCATCCAACAATAGTCAGCCATCATGTTTACGTTCCATTTGCCCTGATACCTACGTTCTATTTCCTGGATGTCCTGATGGAACCTTCCCCCTTGTTCTTCACTTACTTCCCCTAAGTTTTCCGGAAAATAGTCCACATGCAAATGTAAGAAGTGAACCTTCAAACTCATGTTGCAACCTTGTAATTGAAATGCCTTCAACATGCGTTCCACGATACTTCTGTAGTTGGGATCCTTCACGTTATCAAGGAACTTCTCAACAACATCTTTAAAAGAATTCCAAGCTTCCTTCTCCTTCTCATTCATGGTCTGAGTGAAATGTGGATCTGTGAAAAGTTTCCGAATATCTGGGCCTACAAAGATCCCCTCTTTTAGCTTTGCATCACTTAATCGAGGGAACTTGGAGCATAAGTACTTAAAACATTCACCTTCTTTATTGAGAGACTTAACGAATTGTTTTATCAGCCCTAGCTTTATGTGTAGAGGAGGTAGCAGGATTTTGTCAGAAGGAACCAAACTTCTCCTAATTACATTTTTTCGGCCTGGCGACAGAGCTCCTCGTGATGGCCAGTCTTTGTTGTTCCAATGGGAATTTCTGTCTCGGCTATCCCATAAACATAAAAAAAAGTCCGACTCGCAGGAACTGCAGCATCTTAGCGCGGTTCCGTTTATGTCCCTAGTGCCATTTGATAAGCTTAGAAAAGAAATAAACTTTTTTTTTTTTTTTATATATCTCGTGAAAATTGTCAAAATCCTCTCGAACATCTCGAATAAAAGTGATATTAAGGCGTAAGGGACACCGACAGTAGCTAACTTTTACACAGAAGCGGAAATTACAGAATCTGGCTCTCATTCTAAAGCAAAGCTCTATAAATCAATACAAAATATGCCTAATAAAGCCTTTCTACAGGATACAGAAGCATGGGCGTATATGGTGGGGGGCTGCAGCCCCTCCCGAAATTTTGAATTGATGATAAAAACTTCTCGTAAAACCCTTAAAAATAAATTAAATAAGATCACTTAGTTCATAAAACATAATTTATTTTACGTGTAATAGCGTTTTAGTTGCCTAAAACTATTCCAAGCTCTAAATATTTAGTATTCCATACCCTGGAAATGGTCTCAGCCCCCCCCCCCCCCGAAATTGTTTTTATATACGCCCATGTACAGAAGGATCAAGAAGAAGTACACAAGATTGAGTATCTAGTAAATACACAAGGAGAAATAAAAGTCTTGACGAATAACAAGTCAAGAAAAAAAACTTTATTTAACAAAATAAAACAAAGTTTAGTTGCCCAACTACAATAGAATAATATACCTAATTAAGTCTATGGAGTAGACACAAATGGACCAAAAACAAGTCTTGTGGAATATTGTTTTTTTTTTTTTATAATTAAATACTTTTTATCAATATTTAGTATATAACCTTTGTTGAAAACTATTGATTGCTAATTGATGAATCGGTTTACAACTAAGTAGTCTTTATGAATATTTAGTATATAACCTTATGTTTGGATCTGAGTTTTTGGGGTGCTCTCCGCCTAGGCTTTGTATTTGTGTCGGCAGATACCTGGGGTATATTTACAGCTCTTGAGGATTAACTCTTAGCAGGTAAATTTCCTGCGGCCCCCTGGTTTCTACGGGCATTGAACCGCCATATTCGCTCATAGTATCTAACCGTTGTGAAGTTTATTTTTTGGATTTTGGACTTAATATAGATATGTAGACTAAATCATAGCAAGAAGTAATCCTCCGTCGTCGGTTCTTAACTATGTAGACTCGCTAATGTTATCCAATGTTAGATACATCGTAATTAAAATCCACAGCAAAAACACGACATTTTATCAGAATCCCCTGCTGAATAAAACTTATATAGAATAATATGCAAAATAAAGCCTATCTAGTGGATAAAAATAGAGGAAAAAAGCCGTTCGTGGTGGTAGAAAATCTTAAAAGTATTTCGCTTAGAAATCTCCGAAATATTGTCACTAATTTTACGTACCCTGTTTTATAGCCAAATAGATTTATATTCTATAATCAATAAGAAAAACCTACTAACAATAAAAAACTATGGGTAACAGATGAAAATAGGGAATACCAAGAATAATTCTAAAGAACGAAATCAACACCAGTACTGTAATATAGATATTCATACGGCATCTTCGAATTCTAACAAACAAAATATTGATTCTAATTATACGTATCCTGTTTTATTGAAAAATACATTTGACTACTATAAACACTAGGGCCTCGGAGTAGGAGCCTCGACAGTTTCAATACATTTGAAGGAAATCGACAAATCCAAAACTGACATTTCATACGGTACAGCCTGATATATTTTTAACAATGAATTGTTCTTCTTATTTTAATTAATCTGTTTTATTGTCAAATACATTATCCAACTTTAAGCAATTAAAAAATAACAATTCGAATAAACGAAATCAATTACTTCAAAGTTTAAGCACTTATTTCTCCGATTGACATAGCCTAATCAAAAATTGTTTCAGAATCTTTTTTGTAGAACATTTAGTAAGCTTTCGCATGGTAACCCTCCGTTTGCCAATATTCCTAACCGTCTTCGAGATATTAGGGAATGTATACGAAGTTCCCAAAACATTTCATGTCTGTTAATAAATTTTTTTATTCTAATCCTTCCTCTGCTCCAAACGTAACCAAAATATTAACATATTAGTGTTGATGAAATTCAAACATGCAGAAAATGTTTCAACTGAATCCCATAATTTTAAGTATCAAAATCAAAGACAATAAGAACAGTTCGAATAAGCGAAATCAATTACTTTAAAGTTTTAAGTACTTATTTCTCCGATTGACATCGCCTAATCAAAACTTTCATTAGAACCTTTTTTGTAGAGCATTTAGTAAGATTTTTAATGGTATTCAACCGTTTCCCAAATTCTCAACCTTTTTTGAGATATTAAGGAAAGTATACAAAGTTACCAAAACTTTTTTATGTCTGTTAATAAAATATTTTATTCTAACCTTTCCTTAACTCCAAACGCAACCAAAATTTTAACATAATAGTTTTAATGAAAGTAGAACATGTAGTAAATGTTTCAACTGAATCCCATGATTCTAAATACCCAAACCAAAAACGGCGTTCAAAAATCATTTTTTCAGTTTTCTCGAAAACGGTTAAAGCTATCGCCTTGAAAATGGTTCCATTCGTTTTCCTAGCCCAAGAAGCCTATAAAAAGAGTACTTACAAGCTTATGAACTCAAAAACGTAAGCGTTACGATTTTTTTTGCGCGAATTTCGCCCCAAACGCCATCTTCCAGTGGGCGGATTTTGCTGGTTAACGAACTTGACCTTTCAAATTGGACGACAGATTTTTGTACTAAATTTCATCAAATTCGGAACATCAGGGAAGCCAGAAATGAGCGAACAGACAAATATATATATATATATATATATATATATATATATATATATATATAAATATATACATATATATATATATATATATATATACAAATTTGAACCATTTAAAAAATAATAAATGAAATAAGTTCAAACTGATTTGAAAATTAAATTAACGAATGTGCATTAAGTCTAATTAAAATATATCATAGGATAAAATGTATATAAAGTCATCTTTAGGGTACGAACCACTTTTCTCATTCGATACTTTGCATTTGTATCGACGATATGAATAATAGTTTTTTTATTGTGCTTACATCCTTGTCCTGTATCTATTAAGCTTACAATTAATCACAATATTACTGAATACAATTTTTTTTTTCTGCTCCGCTGTGTGCAACTACATGTTGTACCTTTGACCACTGTGCGATTATTTTTTAAAAAATTAATAAAAAATATTAAATGTAAAGCTAGAAACTTGAAAAAATTAAATATGATAAGCAGTAGAATACTAATTACAATGAAATGAAAAAAATGAATTTACTTTTAATATTATAGCTAAACAAAATTCAATTTTGCAAAATGGTCAAAGGTACAACACGTTCCCCTATATATATACAAATTTGAACCACCGTTATTTTCGGTCCCTAGGGGTTCTGAAACGCGAAATTTTCTTGTCGGCACTTCCGGATTGTTTCATTGTATCAACCTTATAAGCGGGGTTCCTCCCTATGGGGGAGGGAGGAACCGCGCTAAAAACAAGGGAACTTGGTGTACCCTGATTGCTGACCTAAGAGCATAGTAAGTACTTTCAAGTCTCCACATATCAACCAGTTATGCTCATTATAATGAATTCGTTCGAGAACTAATGACAAATTTTCGTATGTTTCTTTTAAATGTACCGAATGGCCAACTGAACTGAAGCATAAGTATTGCCATTGTGCAACAAAACAGCCTTTAGACTTCGCTTTGATGAGTCTATGAATAGACGCCAATGAATCGGGTCACATTGTATACCAAATTGACCCATCAGACCAAGAATGTCTTTGCAATAAATAAGATTCTCATCCAGAGCAAAGTAAGGAACAAAAACTGCTTCACGGTGTCGATACCATGAAAAAGAAGTGCCTGGCTGTAATAAATTTTTGTTTTTAAGACGGGAGCCAAGTAACTGAGCTGCATCTTTTGGAAGTCCAAGATCTCTCACTAAGTCGTTCAACTCCTGTTGAGAAATAAGCTGAGGTTCATCTTCTGAACTGCTTGCTTTGAACTCACTGTGTACTTCATCGCTCTCCGACATACAGTCTTCTCTATTAGCTTCCCTATCTATACTGCCCAAGTCACGAGGGGGCTGAGGAACTGTCAATCCAGGACCGTGTGGTACCGGACGACTAGCAGATTCCACATTAGGGTAGTTAATGAGCTTATGATTTTTGGAATTATAGCCTTGAACATGACAATTACAAAAGTAACAGTCATTAACGTGGTTTTTTTGCTCCCTCCACATCATTGGGATAGCAAATCCGAAAGATGTTAACTCTCCTTTGTACCATAAGCGAAGTTTTTCTACGCAGCTATGGCATACTTTGTGAGGAGCCCACACTTTATCTTGATCTCCTATTCTCAAGCCAAAATATGCATAATATACATTTTTGACGAAACCTGTTATATTTTGTTGGTATTTCTTAACTGTGTACTCACCACAGATAAAACAGAAGTAGTCTGGACTGGTAACACAACGACGATGAGACATTTTGTCTAAATGCACTTTCAAACCTTAAAATACGTTCTTAATCACTTTGACACAACTAAGAGACCTCAGTGAATGTGTTCACTTCAGTTGATACTACTGAACTGAGAGAATGAACAGAAATTTAGCTCCAAGTTCTTGATACAACAGGTTCAATCTCGTTTAGCTTCAGACGGTGACATCTGAGACCAAACAAGTACGTTCCTGTCTGAACAGGTCGAGCCTAGACACCCTCAGGCGTACAACATCTACTGAGGGAGTCATTGCCTACACCACCTAGTGAAAGATGTCTGTTTATAAAAAGAGAAATCGTTTGGGGGGGAAAAAAAAACCTACTTCTTACCTTTATGTGTATAGCAGGTATATTATGTTCTATGGATTTGAAAAAAATCTGTACGTGATAGAGAAAAACGGACTTCATTCTCGGCCTCAGCACACCGAGAAACACAGAGATTAGCCAAAATCATCAAATAAAATTTTTGGTTGTAGACCTGTGTAATTAATCTTAATTCATAAAATTTTTTTTTTTTATTTTTTTTTTTATTTATTTTTTTTTTTTTATTTTTATTTTTTTTTTTAATATCACATATACAATAACTTAACAAATAATTAATCTTAATTTATAAAACAAAAGTAAATAAAATGTTTTATACTTCACATTTTTTTTTTTTAATATATACAATAACTTAACAAATAATTAATCTTAATTTTAAAACAAAAGAAAATAACATGTTTTATTACTTTTTTTTTTTTTTTTTTTTTATATATACACATATTTCCAATAAATACTTACATTGACAAATAATTATGTTTTTACTTTAAATTTCTTCAACAGTAAAATCCTTATGTTACAAGTAAATTTCTTATATTTTATTATATATGTTAATTTCTTTTAACAGTTTTATTATTTTATCTATTGATTCTTCGGAGTTTTGTAAAGCTTCTTCTCTTCTACGTGGTATTTTGTGCTTTATAAATATCTGGTTAAGGAGAGCGTATTCTTCCAGTATGTGTTGAATGGTTAAGGGAGATTGGCAGGATTCGCACTTAGGTTCAGCAGTTTTCATAATTAAATGTACATGGGTTAGGTTTGTGTGTCCTATCCTCATCCTTGCAATAACAACTTCCTCCTTCCTGTTACCTCTCACTGAGCTTATCCACTGTTTAGTTGTTTTCTTGACAGCTTTTAATTTGTTTGTGAGTGGGATTTCCGTCCACATGGACTCCCAGCATTTCCGGACTCTATCTTTTAGCCACGTCTTCATGTCATTTATTTCGTATAATTGGATGGGCGGGCTGTTCATCACAGCAGCTTCTTTAGCGGCTTTATCAGCTGCTTCGTTTCCTGCTATTCCAGAGTGAACAGGGGTCCACAGAAAAATTATAGTTTTATCGAGGCTATTTAATATTTCCATGTAATTGTGGATTTTGTCCAACGTTGGTCCCGATTTATTATAGTTTGCTATGCTGTGTAAGGCAGAAATTGAGTCAGAGCATATCAATATTTTAGAGCTGGTAATATTAATGGATATATAGAGTGCTGTAGAGATAGCTTGCAGCTCAGCTGTATATATTGTGGAGTATGAGGGTAATTTGTATTTTTGAGTTGAGTCATTCCTAACTATTGCAAAGCCGATTTTATCATTTTGCTTGGATCCATCCGTGTATATTATTTCGTATTCTGAGTACTTGTGTAGTATATTTTGCAGTATGTTGTTTATGGGTTCGGTTCTTTTATTTTTAAAGGTTAAATCGATTTTTATTGGCCGGAATTTCCACGGAGGAGGTTTTGAGTTTTGTTCAGCTGCGTTTATAGGTGTATTATAAGTTTCTTGAATAGTTTCTTTTTGTCTGATGCCTAATGGTGCTGCTCTTGTAGGGTTTGTTTCATATGTCCGGGTATTTCGAGGATAGAATATATAGTTATATGCTGGATTTGTTGGCTGTAATTTAATTTTGGCAATGTAATTACTAATTAATTCCTGCCTTCTAAAAGTAACGGGTGGAATGGATGCTTCTGCGCACAGACTCTCTATTGGACTAGTCCTAAAGGCCCCTGTGGCCAGCCTTATTCCTGCGTGATGTACCGAGTCTAAGAGTAGGAGGCGATTTCTCTTTGCAGAAGAATACACCATACTGCCGTAATCGATCTTGGTTCGAATAAGACTAGTATAGATGATTAGCATAGATTTGCGGTCAGCCCCCCAGGAAGTCCTTGCTAGCACTTTCATTAACCTCAGTCGCTTAAAGCACTCCTCTCGTAGGTACTTTATATGATAAAGACATGATAGTTTATTATCTAAGACCAGTCCTAGGAATTTGGTACTTTCGCTGAACGTGATAGTGTTTCCATATAAATGAAGCTGGGGAATCGGACATGGATTCCTCTTTCGAGAGAATAACACTCCTCTTGTCTTTTCAAGTGAAAATCGGAGGTTTTTGCTTTCTGACCAAACTTGTAGGTGGTTCAGTGCGTTTTGTAGAGTCCTCTTCATCCAATCATGGCTCTTGAACTTTATTAATATGGCTAGGTCATCTACATAGAGGAATGCTTTAATCGACCTAGGTATTGCCTTAACAATTGAGTTAATTCCTATAGCAAATAAAGTACAGCTCAAGACGTTTCCCTGAGGGATCCCGTTAGCTGCTTCCTTGCAACTAGAGATCGATTCTCCTTCTCTAACTCGAATATATCTTTTTTGCAAAAAACTCTTAATGAACTTAGGCATCTCTCCCCTGAAACCCCATTCCTGCAATGTTTTTAGAATTGTCTTCCGGTCAATAGTATCGTACGCCTTTTCTATATCGAAGAATACACCAACTGCTTCTTTTTTCTCAGTAAATGTGTCCAGGATTTCGGCTTCTATTGTTACTAGTTGGTCTGTAGTTGATCTGCCTTTGCGGAAACCGCACTGAATAGGGGATAGAAGGTTGAATTTTTCTATCATCCACATCAGACGTCTGTTGACCATTTTTTCTAGTACTTTCGACAGACAACTAGTAAGGCATATGGGTCGATAATTATTGGGATGTGATTTGTTTTTTCCTGGTTTCAGTATTGGGATGACAATAGACTCCCTCCAAGCTTGTGGGTACGTAGAGGTTTCCCAAATTCTGTTATATATTGCCAGAAGATCTCTATTAACTGTAGGTGGAAAGTGTTTGATCATGCTATTATGGACTTCATCTTTTCCAGGAGAAGATATCTTTGCTTCATCTATTGCTGTTTGTAGTTCCCACATTGTAAAGGGGCGGTTATAATCTTCTTGAGACAGAATATCATTTCTTGTTGGAGTTGTGAAGTTTATTTCTTGCATGTTTTCTTCTTGTTCGGCATTATTGACGGGATTTGAGATCGCTGCAAAATGGTGGACGAGAGTTTCTGCTATTATTTGTGGATCAGTTATAATTTCATTCTGAATCTTTAGGATTGGGGTTTCTTTGTTGTGATTACCAGCTATGCTATGAAGTTTTTGCCATATCTTTTTTATGGGGGTGTTAATATTTATTGATTCTATATATGAAATCCAAGAAGCTCTTTTCTTCGCTTTGACGAGGTTTCTGACTATTGCTTTTTGTTGTTTATATTTAACTAAGTTGGTTTTTGAGGGATATTTCTGGAAAATTTTAAGAGCTCTGTTTTTTAATTTGATGGATTCCCGACATTCTTGATCAAACCAAGGGGTATGGTTGGTTTTTGAAGTTCCTTTTGTTTTTGGAATTGTTTGAGCTGCGGTTTCTGTAATATTTAGAGTGAAATTTTCTATTATGTTATCTACATCCCCTGAGCTGTAAACTGAGGTATTTCTAAGACTATCACTGAATTCTTCCCAGTCTGCTTTTTCAATGATCCATTTTGGGTGTTTTTTAAATTTTGGCATTTCAGAGCTGAAGCGGATTAGTGTCGGGAGATGGTCACTTCCATACTGATCATCACAGACTGTCCAGGTGAGTAGAGGATAAAGATTGGGTGAGGCGAATGCTAAGTCTATTGCTGAAGTCGTTCCGTTTCTTGGGCAGATATATGTGGCTTCTCCAGTATTGAGTATGAGTGAATCAGTAGAGTCTATGATTCTCGAGATAATATTTCCTCTTGTGTTGGGTGTAGCTGTGCTCCAAGTATGATGAGATCCATTCATGTCTCCTACCACAATATACGGGGAAGGAAGGTTTGTTATTAGTTGTGTAAATGCTGCTTCGTCTATTCTTTCTGTTGGTGGTAGATATATATCAACTGTTAAGATGAAGCGGAGTTTAATTCTTGTGACTATTGCTTGTAAATATGTTTGTACATCTAATTCTTCAGAATATAAATCTCTCCTCACTGCAGTAGCAACTCCTCCATGGGCCCGTCCCTGCTCACTGTCTTCCTTGTCTTTTCTGTATATTGAGAAATCTTTTATGATTAAATTTATGTTAGGCGTCAATTTGGTTTCCTGAAGACATAATACAGCTGGGTTTTTATCTTCTATAAGGATCTTCATTTCTTCAAACTGTGTCCTTATACCGTTACAGTTCCAGCTAAGGATTGTCATGGATTTTAGGCAGTTTTAAGAGCCCTATTATATAGATGGGTTTATTTATAAATAGAAGAAAAAAAATTTTTATATGTATACTTATTTTATATATGTACTCGTAAACATGCGCACGCACACACACACACATATATACATATCTTCTATGGGATAATGAATTTCTTTTAATATTATTAAATCATATTTTGTTCCTCTAATATATTTTACTATTATATTTAAATATGTATTTAGAGTAACTTGGCTTTCAATATTAATATTGTGTACCCTGGAGTATGTTACAGATAGAGAAGTAAAAAAAATGGGTATTGATTGAGTCAAATATTTTATACTGTCTATAAGTCTCATTATAGGCAGTGATGAAGTAAATTCTTTTGTTGTTAAAATTTTTATTGATTTATATTTACAATATTTTATGCTCAACAATGGGTTATTCATCGGTTGTAGTAATATAAAGGTATTATTATTCATTTTACTAGTTTTAAGTATGATCTTTTGTTTTATTTGATATCTATATTTATAAATTATTTTTTTATTTCTAAGTGGTTTCCATTTCGTGTTCACTTTTTGTTGTATTTTTTTTTATTTTTTGAATATATTTTTTTCGATTTATTTAATTAACCCCGTCGCGGAGGTAACGGAGTTTGAAATATAGGTGGGTTTTCTGCTTGATTCAGAAGCGGAGGTCATAGAACTAGAGTCCTCCCTAGGAGGCCTAGGAGGAGGAGGCTTGGGAAGAGATAGAGCAGGGCCGGGAGGGGGGCAGCCCTGATAGAGGTGTTCTGGGACGGGAGGGAGTGAGAGGGAGGGGTTGAGGGAGTGAGGGTGTGACAGGGTGATGAGAGAGGGAGGGGAGGTTGGTTAGGGGTGGGGGGTTGATTTGGTCAGTATGTGTCCTTGATCCTGAAGCTATCGGGCTAATGCTAGTCCTAATACTGCTTGTCCTAATAAAGTCGTCAGTCTGGCATCCTACATCTATAGTTAGGGGTGGGGGGTTGATTTGGTCAGTATGTGTCCTTGATCCTGAAGCTATCGGGCTAATGCTAGTCCTAATACTGCTTGTCCTAATAAAGTCGTCAGTCTGGCATCCTACATCTACAGTTATTTTCTTATTTAATCTCGCTGCACCAGCGAAGTTCATATTACCTACAACTGGACGGATTTCTTTATATTTCTTTTTCGCTTCGTTATAAGTGATTTTCTCTTTAAACTGTAGGGTTTTAATTTCCCTTTCCTCTATTAATTTTGGGCAGTTCCTATCCATACTAGAGTGGTTATTTCCACAGTTAACACACTGCGGTACGAAACTTTCACAAGGTGAGCCTTTATGGTCTGTTCTTCCACAAGTATAACAGATAGGGTCTTTTGAGCAGCTATCGGCAAAATGCCCAAATCTTAAACAAGTTCTACATCTAATTGGATTTGGAACATACATTTTCACATTTATTTTTTGAAATCCTACGTAAATTATTTCTGGGATTGTGGGTAATGAAAAGGTAATTATATATAAATGCGTTTTCCTTTCGTTTCCTGATTTTTTGCTTATTATCCTTTTTATTTCCTTTACATTGTATTTTCCCAACTCCTCTAGAATTTCATTTTCCTCTACTACATCTAAATCAGGGCAAAATATGACCCCCTTACTAATATTCAATTTCTCATGGGGAGTTACTTTTACTTTTAGATTTGAATCAAAATTGGTTAGTTTTTCAGATTGCTCTCTTGTTTTTATTTCGACTAAAATAGTTCCATTTTTTAACTTTTTAACATTTTTTGGCTCCCCACAAAGGTTATTTATTGTTTTAAACATTAAAAATGGTGAGACTTTTTTAAGGTCTCCTTCCTCAAGTCTTTCAATTATTAAAAATTGGTTTTTATTAATATTTTTATTTTCTTTAGGTTCATTTAGATTAACCTCCGTAATATTTCTCCAGCTCCTTTTTACTTTTTTGTGTCTTGGAAAATGGATATCGGGCGGTTTATTCATTTTTCTAAATAGTTATTGCTCTATTTAAACTAATAGATTAAGATAAAATAAGTAAATAAGATAAGATATTTATTTATTTTTTTTCACTGGTAACTGAAGTATTTCTTTTTTTTTAAAGACGCAACTGCCGTCTTTTATAATAATAAATAGCCTAAGGTAATAATAAATAGCCTATTTCTATTAATAATAATGAGGAAAGAAAAAAAAAAGCATGAAAATTAAATATGGTTAAAAGTTAATTCTATGACTAGTAGAGCAAGTTAGGGTTTGCTCTATAGTTAATTCTCAGCAGCTCTCCGATGTTGTCTCGTTGACTGCCTCTACTAGACTCCCTAGTAGTACAAGTAGTAACCACTGCCGGGAGCGAACCTACTTAGTTTACGAAGTAAAACCCCCCTACAGATGGACCGATATTGCTGGTTAACTCGTTCAATCGTTTGCTAGGAGAATCCTATTATTACTAGTGCAACCTGGGAAGCAATCCTTCGGAAAGTGTTAATATTAAACCTTGCTTATTCGTTAGAGCAATTTGCCAGGCGAATTTCTGAGTAAAATAGTAATAAATTAAAAAGAGGACAACTTTATAGAAGTGGTTATAATAAATTGTGGTGTTAATGAAGCTGGCAGAATTCCGCCCCACGCAGTTTGTCTTGTGAATTGGGGTTATTCCATTATCGCGGTAGTACTAGTCCGCTTTATTCCCTCTATCCTCGCTTCTCGGTACCTTTGTTTATATTTCTTGTTTACATATTGTAAATTTTAGTCCTCATTTAATTTTATAGGAAAATATCATGGAAATTCGAGTGGAAAATAAACTATTCCATGGAGAAAATTATAACCGAGGCATCAAATTATATTATGATATCGCAACTTGATATATAATTGTCAAAATAAATATAAAGTAAAGATATGTATTCACTTAAAATAATATATAATTTAGCCAGAGAATAGGGTAAACCGAACAGTTATTGACACCCTGAAGACTACATTTCTGTGGTTAAATTTAAAAAAAAAAAAAACTTTTTATGAAGGGATCAAACTGAAACTTCCTATAACTCTTCTTTATCTATCTTTCGAAAGACTCAAGTGGACAAAAGTTCAATCATTTTTATCATGTGGCAATATGGTAAAAAATGAAAAAACTAGTTATTTACACCCTTTGGATGGGTCATTGACACCACGGTTATTGACACCCCCTGTACCCTTAACCTTTATTTTTTGTCTTAAGTTATAAGAGGTCATTTTTAAGGAAATAATAACATAAACTTTAATTTAATATAAAAAGCAATTAAAATATTCAACTTCTTTATCTAACATTGTAAATATAACTAGTAAAATAAAAATTAACAAAATAGATAAAAAATGCTGGTAGGTTTTATGTAACATGAAATAAAATAATTAATTTACATTTCATCATCTTCATTTATATCTTCATCAAACTCCAGGATGTTACACGCAGGACAAACATATTCATCAGACTCGTCACTTTCAGGCATATTTTCATATCATTTTGCATAATGAACAATTAAAATAAATTTCCTTTACAATATCGCCACATTTGAAACATAAGGTTAGTTTTTTTGGTTTGTTCAATTTTCCTTTTAGCAATTTTATTATTGTTCTTCCACTACAATCTTTTGCTTAATTTTTCCTGAAATTTTTCTTTTTTCTTCTATATTGGCTTCCAGCATTCATTTTCATCGTTTACTTGTGTCAAATGAATAATTTGAATGTTTTTTTCGGAGATCCTGGCCAGTAAACACTTCAGCCAAGGGTGACTTTTGTTGCCAGATGGACCAGATGTTGTTATTAATAAAAAATATGTGGTAGGCATAGCAGGATCAATTTTTTTCAAGTAGCAGGACTTTCAGTACCTCCTACATAATCTTCATTTGGTTTTGAAATGACGTTCTCTAACCACTTTCTAACATTAGCTTCAGAAACACATGCTCTAGCCCCAGTAGCGGCTTCGGAAATCGTCTCTGTATGGCGGGGTGCCTTTGTAAGAAAGCCTTGTACCAGCCAACACCTGAACAATTAGCTTTAAAGGGAGTGCTCATATTTTTAAATTCAATAAATTCTTTTAGGGATTGCAAAATGTCATTTATCTTCCTCATGCATCCCTTTTTTTGTACATTTTTCTATCCAAGCAACGAGAGTTAGTTCGTCTTCATCCGAAAGAATTGCCCGTGGTCGAAACAAGGATTTGACAAATTTATCGCTTAATCTGAAGTGCAGATTTGGCCGAGGAACTCCAAATCCATGGATGCCGATTTAATGGAGGAGCCATCCTTTATGGCCTTCAAGGCATTCTCTAAATCCTTCTGGCTGTAACTGGGCTTCATAGAAATACTAACACCTGTTATTGACACAAAAGAAACATTATTGTTAGGAACTGACAGTGTCAGTAACTATTCATCGAACCCCAAACTACATATTACTAGACACCCCCCCCATGGGGTGTCTAGTAATTGACACCCCATGTCAATAACTAGTTACACTCGAATTAAAGATAAAAAAAAACAGCAGATTTATCAGGCGGATTAAATTATTCAAATTGAAACAGAAGCATCAATATTTTACAAAAAATCACAATTTAGTTATTTACATGAGGTGTCAATAACCAAATACTTTGGGGGAAAATGGCCAGTTATTGACAACCCTGTATAATAATATTTAAATTGCTTATTTTAATTTAAAAGCACACAAGACACTTCAATTATACATTAACAAACAATAAAAAGTACTTACCTTTATTGCAATAAATGTAAGAAGAGTGTAGGAACAAAAACATTGAATGGAAATCCTTAAGGAAATCATAACCTTGTAGCCATTAACTGGCTATCAACTGAAGTCTTGGAGCTATTAATTTTGAAATCTTCCCTGCGGTTAGTTTCTCAACACTTATGTTATAGATGACTTGGAGGACTCTTCAAACATTAGTTTCCTGTATTTATTAAAATAAAATTAGGTCCAGTTCCCTTATTTCTTTAAGTTAAAGTTTGAGGTGTCAATAACTATACTGGGTGTCAATAACTGTCCGGTTTACCCTTTTTGAGCCATATCGTCTTGGGAATAAGTATTTTTAGAAAACTTAAAATTTCCGACGAAAGTAGGAACCCAGGTTATAAATGATATTGTTGTAAGAAATAATTGTAATTTTTAATTTCGCCGTAATATTAAGTATATTTTTAATCTATAGGGGGTTAATTGAGTCAATGTGGACTTGTCCAATAGCAGAGAACAATTTATTACTCGCTTCTATTTATTCTCTCCGATACTTTAAATAAAATACAGTTTAATCTTTCCTGTTACTAAGAATTTTCGCGTTCATTTTCAAGAAAGTAACCTCCAATCTCAGTGGAAAAAGAATCTTCAGCGAAATAATTGCGCAAATAATTCCAAGCACTATCGAGAGAACCGGAACTCACTTAAAGTAAGACATGATTAGTAAGATAAAAGGAAGAACATCCTCCGTTACTCACAGCCTCAAAGGGTATTTCGCTTAGCTACTTATACCGTACCAGCGGATCTAGAAGAATATAGTATAACGTCTCTAAAAAATTACATTGCATTAAATGCATTAAATTGCATTAGAATTACATTGAATTACTTCAATAATATGCTGCAATAGTAGAAAAAACTTAAAATTTAATCGACACAGATAATCTAATTTGCAGTCGCGGAAACAATGGCATGTCCGTCCAAAAATTATATAGCTTTAAATCGACTTGATATATAATAATCTATACAACTAATGGAAAAAGATTCGTCTCGAGGCAAGAAGCCCCTTGGAAATGTAAGATCCAAATCGTGTCTTAATGAAATTAGTTGCAATAGCGGCCCGTCCAAAACCATTTGCGAGATATGTAGCCAATCTTTCTCAGGCGAAAGAGGTCTTCGTACTCACATTTCTAAGAAGCACTACAAACAAGCAAATGAGGCCAAAATCGCTTCAATTCTAAAATACCCGAGGCAATACATAATACTGTGCGGGAAAATTCATCTATTAATAAAAAAGTCCGACTCGCAGGAACTGCAGCATCTTAGCGTGGTTCCGTTCATGTCCCTAGTGCCATTTGATAAGCTTAGAAAAGAAATAAACTTATTTTTTTTATATTTCTCGTGAAAATTGTCAAAATCCTCTCGAACATCTCCAATAAAAGTGATATTAAGGCGTCAGGGACACCGATAGTAGTTAACTTATACACAGAAGCGGAAATTACACAATCCGGCTCTCATTCTAAAGCAGAGCTCTATAAATCAATACAAAATATGCCTAATAAAGCCTTTCTAGAGGATACAGAAGCATGGGCGTATATGAGGGGGGGGGGCTGAGGGGGCTGCAGCCCCTCCCGAAATTTTGAATTGATGATAAAAACTTCTCGTAAAACCCTTAAAAATAAATTAAAAAAGATCACTTAGTTCATAAAACATATTTTATTTTACGTGTAATAGCGTTTTAATTGCCTAAAACTATTCTAAGCTCTAAATATTTAGTATTCCATACCCTGGAAATGGTCTCAGCCCCCCCCCCCCCGAAATTGTTTTTATATTCGCCCATGTACAGAAGGATCAAGAAGAAGTACACAAGATTGAGTAGAATACCCTGCCTAATATAGCCTATATAGAATAATATGCCGAATAAAGCCTATCTAGTAAATACACAAGGACAAATAAAAGTCTTGACGAATAACAAGCCAAGAAAAAAAACTTTATTTAACAAAATAAAACAAAGTTTAGTTGCCCAACTACAATAGAATAATATACCTAATTAAGTCTATGGAGTAGATACAAATGGACCAAAAACAAGTCTTGTGGAATATTGTTTTTTTTCTAATTAAATACTTTTTATCAATATTTAGTATATAACCTTTGTTGAAGACTATTGATTGCTAATTAATGAATCGGTTTACAACTAAGTAGTCTTTATGAATATTTAGTATATAACCTATGTTTGGATCTGAGTTTTTGGGGTGCTCTCCGCCTATGCTTTGTATTTGTGTCGGCAGCTACCTGGGGTATATTTACAGCTCTTGAGGATTAACTCTTAGCAGGTAAATTTCCTGCGGCCCCCTTGTTTCACGGCATTGAACCGCCATATTCGCTCATAGTATCTACCCGTTGTGAAGTTTATTTTTTGGATTTAGGACTTAATATACATATGTAGACTAAATCATAGCAAGAAGTCAACCTCCGTCGTCGGTTCTTTACTATGTAGACTCGCTAATGTTATCCAATCTTAGACATATCGTATTTAAAATCCACAGCAAAACACGACATTTCATCAGAATCCCCTGCTGATTAAAACTTATATAGAATAATATGCGAAATAAAGCCTATCTAGTGGATAAAAATAGAGGAAAAAAGCCGTTCGTGGTGGTAGAAAATCTTAAAAGTATTTCGCTCAGAAATCTCCGAAATATTGTCAATAATTTTACGTACCCTGTTTTATAGCCAAATAGATTTATATTCTATAATCAATAAGAAAAACCTACTAACAATAAAAAACTATGGGTAACAGATGAAAATAGGGAATACCAAGAATAATTCTAAAGAACGAAACCAGTACTGTAATCTAGATATTCATATGGCATCTTCGAATTCTAATAAACAAAATATTGATTCTAATTATACGTATCCTGTTTATTTGACAAATACATTTGACTAGTATAAGCAATTAAAAACACTAGGGAATATGCCAAAGAACTCGGAGTAGGAGCCTCGACAGTTTCAAGACATTTGAAGGAAATCGACAATTCCAAAACTGACATTTCATACGGTACAGCCTGATATATTTTTAACAATGAATTGCTTTTCTTATTTTAATTAATCTGTTTTATTGTCAAATACACTATCCAACTATAACCAATGAAAAAACAACAAGGAATAAAAACAAACAAAAAGAACCGTTCGAATAAACGAAATCAATTACTTCAAAGTTTAAGCACTTATTTCTCCGATTAACATAGCCTAACCAAAAATTGTTTCAGGATCTTTTTTGTAGAACATTTAGCAAGCTTTCACATGGTAACCCTCCGTTTGCCAATATTCCTAACCGTCTTCGAGATATTAGGGAATGTATACCAAGTTCCCAAAACATTTCATGTCTGTTAATAAAATATTTTAATCTAATCCTTCCTTACCTCCAAACGCAACAAAAATTTTAACATATTAGTGTTGATGAAATTCAAACATGCAGAAAATGTTTCAACTGAATCCCATAATTTTAAGTATCAAAATCAAAGACAAAAAGAACAGTTCGAATAAGCGAAATCAATTACTTTAAAGTACTAAGCACTTATTTCTCCGATTGACATCGCCTAATCAAAACTTTCATTAGAACCTTTTTTGTAGAACATTTAGTAAGCTTTCTAATGGTATTCTTCCGTTTCCCAAGATTTTCAACATTTTTTGAGATATTAAGGAAAGTATACAAAGTTACCAAAACTTTTTTCTGTCTGTTAATAAAATATTTTATTCTAACCCTTCCTTAACTCCAAACGCAACGAAATTTTCAACATATTAGTTTTAATGAAAGTAGAACATGCAGTAAATGTTTCAACTGAATCCCATGATTCTAAGTACCCTAACCAAAAACGGCATTCAAAAATTATTTTTTCAGGTTTCTCGAAAACGGTTAAAGCTATCGCCTTGAAAATGGTTCCATTCGTTTTCCTAGCTCAAGAAGCCTATAAAACGAGCACTTACAAGCTTATGAACTCAAAAACGTAAGCGTTACGATTTTTTTTGCGCCAATTTCACCCCAAACGCCATCTTCCAGTGGGCGGATTTTGCTGGTTAACGAACTTGACCTTACAAATTGGACGACAGATTTTTTACCAAATTTCATCAAAATCGGACCATTAGGGAGGCCAGAAATCCGCGAACAGACAAATATATATATATATATATATATATATATATATATATATATATATATACAAATTTGAACCGCCGTTATTTTCGGTCTCTAGGGGTTCTGAAACGCGAAATTTTCTAGTCGGCACATCCGGATCGTTTCATTGTATCAACCTTATAAGCGGGGTTCCTCCCTACGGGGGAGGGAGGAACCGCGCTAAAACGTCAAAATCGAACGCGATAAGTGGTCTAAAGAATTCAAAATTTTAAAAAAAGGAATCAATTTTGAACCCTGAAAATTTGACGATTTAACTGGGACGTTTTTAGTTTTCTTGAAAGAATCAAATAATAGCCTCCCAGGTCCAAAACACCAGCCGTTAGATACTTCAAAATGCGTAAGAAGAAAGGCGGAGAGAAGGCAGGCAAGGGATTGAGTGAATGTTCCAATCCTCAAAGATCCAAGAAAGCTGCAAGGGCAAAGCGAAGGGAGCAATACAATTACGAAATCGCTCAATATAACTATTACAACCGACGCAAGAAGGTTGTCATGGATATAATGAACGCCGACAGTCCAAAGCAATTTCAAATAAAAACTGAAAAGATACAGGATCATTTTAAGTCTTTTTTTGAACAAGAAAATGCATTTGTTATAGAAAACTACGACACTGGCGTTGCAAGTCCCGATATAACTATGGTTGACCTGAAAGTAGTCCATAAAGTGATTAAAGCTACTTCACTAGATACTTCTTCAGGCCCCGACGGAGTTCTGATAAGAACAGTTAAAAAGCTCGACATTGCCCACATAATAAAAGATATTGCCGATTTGATATTGTTGACATGCTACGTCCCCGAAGTTCTGAGGAAAGGGCGCACAGTGTTGATCTATAAAGGCAAGGGCCCTTCTTGGAGACCCGTAACAGTCTACTCCATTATACGTCGACTCATAGAGAAAGTGGTCGATTATGAGTTGAGCTAACAGGTTAATTTTCATTCAAGCCAAAGAGGTTACATTAAAGGGTTACCTGGTTGCCATGTGAACACACGTATTATGGAAGCTGTTTTAAAAGTATCCAAGATAGGATAGAAGACCGCGTTCTCTGTTTCTTGGACGTAACAGGTGCTTTCGACAATATCGGTCACACACACATTAAAAAGACATTAGAGCCTAAGAGCATATCACCTGATCTGAGCAGAGCAATAACGGCATTACTTTGCAACAATAGAATTAAAATTACCTCGCAGGCAAAACAAACAGAGTATATAAATGTAAAGCGGGGCGTGCCACAGGGAAGTCCTTTATCGCCAACCCTCTTTATATTGGCTATAGACCACTTGTACCGCGAAATTTGCTAACCAGGTTTTGCCAACGAATTCGGCTATAATTTGCACGGCAATGCTGGCAATGTTGTTCTGACAGGATTCGCTGACGACCAAGCCGTAACAGCATGCAGCGTGACAGCAGCAGAGCGGGTTATAAACATTATTGTACGTATGTTCAATGAAATCGGCCTGTCTATATACCCACAAAAAAGTACAGCTGTCGCCATAGAAAAAGGCATCCCCAGAAAAACAAAATTATGCCTTGAAAATGGCGATGAAATAGAATCCATCGAAGAGGGGAAAAGAATAAAATATTTAGGATGTGCTTTCTCAAATGAGCTAATAATCGATGACAATTCATTGCACCAGCTCAACCAGAACTTGAAAAAGCTGGCCTCGTCTAACCTACTAAGGGCGGATCAGAAATTAAACATACTCGTAGTAAACCAATATATATTTCCTGCCTCAGTATATCCACTTCAAACGGCACCATTAATTAAATTATGTTCCACCTTTTTGGAAGGGGTGGACACTATAATTCGGAGAGCCGTTAAAGCAATGTTGGGCCTCTCAGCCAATACCTTTAGTGCCATGCTATACTCTCCACGAAGATTTAGAGGCTTTGGACTAATGAGGAGTGAATGGGAAGCTCCATTGCAGCATTGGTCGATGGCACAAAAGCTCGAAAAAGTGTCTCACCCACTATTTACAAATATCTTCGACCATGAAAGCGAATCGACAGAATGCTGCAGAAGAGTCAAAATCAATATTCAAGATATCGGAGCGAATCAAAGCACAAAGAAAATTAGAAGCACGCTAAGAGAAAACTCATTCGATGTCTGGACAATGGCCAAATGGCAAGGAATCGGAGTGGTTCACTTTAAGGAATTCCCCAGCGGTAACAAATTCATCTGCGAGAAAAAACTCCTATCTACTTCCGAATGGACGAATGCAGTGAAACTTAACGTGAACTATGCGACACTGCATGGTCTTCCTGGTGTAACAGGAGGAGCTGATTTAGGAACCCTCTGTCGCAAGTGCGGCAGGGAGACGGAAACACCAGCACATGTGCTTTGGAGTTGTCCTAACAGCATGCTCCTCATCACCCGGAGGCACCACAACGTCAAGCATAGAATAATGTAACTCCTCAAAGAAAGGAATATGAATGCTTTGAAAAGGTGTGCGGAATCGATGAGGAAGGAACACCACGATATGCCGACATCATAGCGTTCCCTAAAAATGAAGACACGGCGTACATACTCGATCCCACGCTACGTTATGAAACCAACGACATCGAAGAGGACGAGAAAGTAGATGACAAAAAGAAAAATATTTATTCGAAATGCACGGCATACTACGGAGAGAAATTACAAGAGCAATACGGGAAGAGAAAATATATAGTGAAAGGACTGTGGTTCCGATCGAAAGGGACCATACCGAAAAACACAGCCATCTTCCTCGAAGGACTCGGAGTTTCGTCAGACCACCTGAGAGCATTAGTGGAGTCCATATTAGTGGACACATTGGGCATAATCTCCAATCATATCTATGGTCACTAAGTGCTTATCATCCATTCACACTGTTTCCTTGTATACTTTATCCTTTACTTTCAATTCTATCAATTCCTTCTCTTCTATCACAATAGCCTTCTTTCGTCTTCATCTTCTTTCTCCTCTATTACTCATTTCGAACTCCTAACATTTTCAGCCTCCAAATTAACCCTATTTCCGAATGGATGATAAGCACGCTGTGTATCTAGCAATACAATTTAATTGGGCAGCCCATTTTATTTATTTTAAATAAAGTTTTCGAGTGGTTATATCCCGGTTATAGTTGTGAAAAGTCGTGATGTTAGAGACTTAACACTCGAGTACCAGTGTGTGAAGTTTCAAAGACAAATATCCGGCCGAAAGCCTGAAAATAGTAAGTAAAGAAAACTTACTTTTCACTTTATTAGTCCCTCGCCCTAGCTAGGCTAGTGGTAGGGGGCTGCGTGAATTGGCCAGTCATCCAGCCCTATTACGCTGGAACAGCAACATTGCAACCCCAACTTCTAACATACTCAGTAATTTGTTGCTAATTTGTTACACTATTTTCAATTTTGTTGCTCCGGCCGTTTCTGAGAAAACGTGGCTGTGCTACCGTAATATTACGCCAGCACAGCCACCCCTGTAACTTTTAATCTAATTGTCTGACGAAATTCAGATTGGTACGAGAATTTGTTGCTAATTTGTTGCTCTAGAATGACACCAATCACGAATTTTTCGCTCCAGCCGTTTCCGAAAAAACGTGGCTGTGCTACCGTAATATTACGCCAGCACAGCCACCCCCGTAACTTGTGATCTAATTGTCTGACGAAATTCAGATTGTTACGAGAATTTGTTGCTAATTTGTTGCTCTAGAATGACACCAATCACGAATTTGTCGTTCCAGCCGTTTCCGAGAAAACGTGGCTGTGCTACCGTAATATTACGCCAGCACAGCCACCCCTGTAACTTTTGATCTAATTGTCTGACGAAATTCAGACTGGTACCAGAATTTGTTGCTAATTTGTTGCTCTAGAATGACACCAATCACGAATTTGTCGCTCCAGCCGTTTCCGAGAAAACGTGGCTGTTCTACCGTAATATTACGACAGCACAGCCACCCCCGTAACTTTTGATATAATTGTCTGACGAAATTCAGACTGGTATCGGAATTTGTTGCTCTAGAATGACACCAATCACGAATTTGTCGCTCCAGCCGTTTCCGAGAAAACGTGGCTGTGCTACCGTAATATTACGCCAGCACAGCCACCCCCGTAAATTTTGATCTAATTGTCTGACGAAATTCAGATTGGTACCAGAATTTGTTGCTAATTTGTTGCTCTAGAATGACACCAATCACGAATTTGTCGCTCCAGCCGTTGCCGAGAAAACGTGGCTGTGCTACCGTAATATTACGCCAGCACAGCCACCCCCGTAACTTTTGATCTAATTGTCTGACGAAATTCAGATTGGTACCAGAATTTGTTGCTCTAGAATGACACCAATCACGAATTTGTCGCTCCAGCCGTTTCCGAGAAAACGTGACTGTGCTACCGTAATATTACGCCAGCACAGCCACCCCTGTAACTTTTGATCTAATTGTCTGACGAAATTCAGACTGGTATCGGAATTTGTTGCTCTAGAATGACACCAATCACGAATTTGTCGCTCCAGCCGTTTCCGAGAAAACGTGGCTGTGCTACCGTAATATTACGCCAGCACAGCCACCCCCGTAACTTTTGATCTAATTGTCTGACGAAATTCAGATTGGTACCAGAATTTGTTGCTAATTTGTTGCTCTAGAATGACACCAATCATGAATTTGTCGCTCCAGCCGTTGCCGAGAAAACGTGGCTGTGCTACCGTAATATTACGCCAGCACAGCCACCCCCGTAACTTTTGATCTAATTGTCTGACGAAATTCAGATTGGTACCAGAATTTGTTGCTCTAGAATGACACCAATCACGAATTTGTCGCTCCAGCCGTTTCCGAGAAAACGTGGCTGTGCTACCGTAATAATAATAAAAATAAAAAACCTTTCTTAGCGAGTGTTTACACTCTAAACGGATGGCCCGTGCAAAATTTCAAATTTTTCTGTCAAGGGCGGAATCTCTATGAGGGAAAAATTCACATTTTATTTCTCAGTTTTAGTAATTCAAGGTCTGCCATGATAGTTGAAATTAACCTCAATTAAAAATAATACTATGAAATAGATACAGTATAGTAACAGCTGTTCTGTTATCGTCCTAGCAACGCTTGCTGCCTAGGCTTGCATGTTCTAAACATCTAAGAGTTTAAACCCCTCTAAAAATATTTAAAAATTCGAACATCAAAAAATTAATAAGTATAATTAAGTCATGGGGTGCTGAAAACTCCCCACATCTCTACTTTAAGGTTAATATTATGTTTTGGTATTTTGAGAAAAATTAAAACACCGACGCAATGGCATACCGGAGAACGGGAGATTATAAGAATCAGCCTTCACAGGAATCTTCACAGTACCTAGTAGCTACAGGAAATTCACCGCTTCCTCCCTCATTCTTAACTCTCTTAACTTGTCCACGTGATGTTATGTTTACATACCTGGTAACAACAACTCTTGCAGGCTCCCTTTATAAAATACTCTTTTTAGCGCGGTTACTCCCTATCTCCATAGGGAGAACCCGCTTATGAGTTTGACCTCATGACGCAATCCGGAAGTGCCGACTAGAAACTTTCATGTTTCAGACCCTATAGATCACGAAAATATAGGTGGCTAAAATTTGTATATATATATATATATATATATATATATATATATATATATATATATATATATATATACGTATATTTATATATATGCTTGTCTGTTCGCGCTCCTGACGGCTCAAAAATAGTCCGATTTTGATGAAATTTGGCACAAAAATCTGTCTTCTACTTTGAAAGGTCAAGTTCGTTAACCAGCAGAATTCGCCCACTAGAAGATAGTGTTTGGGGCGAAATTCGCGCAAAAACAAAATCGTAACGCTTACGTTTTTGAGTTTATATGCATGCATGTACTTGTTTTATAGGTTTGTTAACATAAGAAAACTAATGCAACCATTTTTAAGGCGATATCTGTAACCGTTTCTGAGAAAAGTGGAATCAATGTTTTTGTAAGTCATTATTTTTTTGTGAGTACTTAGAATCGCGGGATTCAATTGAAATATTGGGTCTTTTTGCGAAGACCACATCCAGTTACTTTTGAAGTAGCAGTAGTGATTTATAACAGTTACTCGTACTCGCTGATAAGCTTACTGATTAGCTTATAGGTTCTTTGCTGGTTATCTACTACTTCTTGACTCGTTATCTACGGTTATAATTCATATTAGATAATGGCAAGCAATATTTATTAATAAAAAGGTTAATATGATCAAAATCAATTCTCTCAACTATGAAATAGGTTATTAAGCTTTAAAGTTGACTGTTTTGCAGGTTATGAAGGATAACAAACAACGTTATTTGTAAACAAACATATTTTATTCCTTTTCTCTCTCTCTCTCTCTCTATTTTTTTGGATATTTTACATTTATTAGGAATTACATGCTATGCGTTTCCGCTCGCTAGGCTACGCTCCGCTCGCTCAAGAAGATATCAAAACCCTAATCAATCCAACTCCCAATTAATAGAATTATATTAATTGTAGCGACTCTAGTCTATCCAACTCGCTAAAATTAATAGGATTCCATTAATTTTTCCCAGTAAGAAACCAATCCCTTTTACTTTGTCAGGAACATCGCGAACTAATTGTAAAAGACTCATTTTTCTCACAAACATAAGCAGAGCTTTTTCATAAACAAAAGCTAATTCACTGTTGAAGGTTA
Organism: Gonocerus acuteangulatus; assembly: GCA_946811695.1. NCBI lineage: Eukaryota > Metazoa > Arthropoda > Insecta > Hemiptera > Coreidae > Gonocerus > Gonocerus acuteangulatus. The sequence goes on from OX328123.1 coordinate 83,744,118, forward strand.
CTTTACTCCCAGCAAGAACGAATGCAATTGGTCATCCAATCCTCCAATAGGAAGGCAAAGGAGTTATGCGCATGCGCTAAATCACTGATACAATCACTACTGCTACTTTAAAAGTAACTGGATGTGGTCTTCGCAAAAACCCAACCAAGATGATTATATTTTGGTTATATTTGAAGTTAAGGAAGTATGCGAAAAAAAAAAAATTTTAATTAATAGACGTGAAAAGTTTTCGGATCTTCATACATTTTTCGTAAATATCTCGATAACGGTTAGGAAATCGTGGTAAGTGGAAAGTGACCATTCGAATGCTTACTAAATTCTCTACAAAAATGTTCTGAAGCAATATTCGATGGGACAACGTCAATGAGAGATATAAGCGCTTAAAACTTAAAAAGTGTTTGTTTTGTTGTTTTGAAATGGTTTTTCTCTTTCTTTATCTCACTTTTTAATTGGTTGTTTCTAGTTCTAAATTGCATTTATCAGTAAAATTAGTATTGTAGTAAAATAAGCTAACAAACGGTGAAAGGTATTGGTAATAAGTTTGGAGTGGCTGTGGTAATCATGATGGCAGTGGCTGTCAGTTTCCTGTGATTTGTGATGCTAATCTATTCTATTTCTTCAAGATGTACCGCGCTAAGATGACGCAGTTCCTGCGAGTCGGACTTTTTCATGTTCTTAAAGGCCCATATACAAAAATACAACGAAAGCCTGGACAAATGAACAGTTGTCCCGCCGGGACGAAGTCATCCTATCCATGCTTCGTATTGGACACACCTTACTTACCAACTCCTACCTACTAGACAGAAAGGACAGACCAACTTGTAGATATTGTAACGAGACTCTGACCGTTAAACATATACTTACCCACTCCTACCTACTACACAGTAGTAGGTAGGAACAAAAAATGTTCCCTTGGGGAACAAAAAAATGTTCTATAACGATTTCCCGAATTCTTAACCATAATGGAGAAAACGTCGTTTTATTGTTTTTTCAAGACAAACGTGGTTTTTAGAAAAATAATCGTTGTAGCTCCGTCCCAGGTGATTCTGCGCGCTAAGATGATGCAGTTCCTGCGAGTCGGACTTTTTTGTTTTGGTTTTATTTGCTAATACTGTGGCTCAAACTCCAGACCATGGATTTTTATTTAATAAAAAAAAAAATTATTTCCATAGACAACGAAGAAACGGATGAGAATACTATGGTGAACCAATTATTATAATTATTGTAATGCAATTATTATATTAATTTATGGTCGGCTTTTTATATTATTTAGCACAAAAATGCTTTGCCTAAAATGACAGTTGAACCTATGTAACTAGCTGGATCTGCCGGCCGGAGGACCGTTTTTTTCTTCGAAGTTGGAACGTAAAAAATCGAAGCACGAGAATTTTAGTTTCGTGTAATTCTCAAATTCGAATTGAATTTCAAGCTAACATACCTGTATAGATTAGTGTATGAATGGAAATAGAAAAAATTACCAACACGGGAGCAGTTTTTAATTGTTCGTATACTATCTTAAAGATTAGATTAGATTATCCTTTGGCTCATACCCTCCACAGTACGGGATTCAGCTCAGTCTTTGTCCTATTGTGCGAGTCCTAAAATGGTCAACCTTACCAAAAAATAGTCAACTCGGGATGATCTCCAACATCAGTCTATCCTACACATTCAGAAGTTACATTCTTAGGTCTCTTTTCCTTGTTCCTTAAACCATCTGCATACTAGTGATGACCACATTCGTATAGTATACATATGTTTGTTCAGGGTACAATCTTCATCAAATCCCGTCGGGCCATACTCGTCGCAAAATGTAAATTTTCTACAAACTAAACTCAGGAATAAATTTTGATAGACCTCCACAGCCGGAGGAAACTATGCCTAAATTTTGCAGGGTGTTAGTTGCATTCCATTAAAAGCAAATTACATTATGAGTTTTTATTCTACGCTTTCAAAATACCCCAGATATATGCTTTCTTTGGTAAGATTCCAAGATAAGTCACCTCTGGCGAATAGGACACTTCAATCTGAGTAGATAAGTAATCTCGACAATGCAATATGACATCACTCTATGAAATACTAGAAGAGAAAGCTTGAATCCATATTGCTAGTAGACTCCTTGGCAAGCAATTACAGCTAAGAGGTTCAGGAAATGTGTTGAGCATTCCCTTTCTCAGATTGAAACCTTATTCCTACAAGAAATAAATCGTTTCGCCTGCACCTGGCTGGTGTATTCTTGCTCTTGAAGGCTACCTCTTCCTCACACTACATTATATTTTAAATTGGAAAAGGCTGAAAAGAACATGTCTTCGTTTCTTTTCCTTGCTAATAATAATAATAATAATAATAATATATCTGATATTCCAATAGAGGAAACGGAAGTATTTAAATGTAGAGTACAAATAATTTGATCGCCAAATTAAAATCAACGAATTTTAAATTCATTAATATAGTTCAGTTTATAATAACAATCCCGATTCCTGATGTTTTCTCTAAACTCCCAGCCTACCCCAATCCTCTTGGCAGATTCCTCGCTTCCAATGTTATTCCCGATAATCTTCTTTGCCGCCTCCGCAGCCATTGGCCACGAGACAACTTATCACAAGAAATAGTGTACATAGTTCAACCAATTTCGCATTAAAATAAGATCAGACCAGAACTGCCATTAGGAGTAGCAGTAATGTCTGCCTTCTCCCCTCATCTCGTCCAGTGTTTAGCCAGTTTTGATCAAATTTACTTATTGTACATGTGTACAGATTGTAAATTATCAATGAAAGACGGAGAAAAAAAGTTTATAATAATAGAACCATATTAACGTGTTACTTCCCACGTAAAAAGAATGGAAGAGGGCAGCCTTGTTCCTTGTTTTGTGAAGGAAAATATGTCACTTCCTCCATGGCATCTTGACATTTCAAAACCCGTAGATAAAAAAAATCCGATTGTTGAAATTTGTTTATATATATATATATATATATATATATATATATATATATATATATATATATATATATATATATATATATGAGTCTGGTTCAGTCCGTGCCACGGTACACATCGCCTCTCTGATAAACTCGAAATTAGTCAAGTATTAGTGAGGCGAATGAGGTGAAACTTAGTGACAGTGAGATCACCCTATTAAAGAATATAACCTGAAAGTTTGGAAAAGATAGAGCACCGTGGTGAAGAGACACAAGGTATTATATCTATTCTACTATTCTAGTAAGAGCAGTCGGTCGGGGCAGCACAGCGAGGTGTCGTTAGTTCAGTCCATATCCTCCCTTCCACTTCCTGCAGCAGCGAGCGAGGGCAGCCCCCACTACATATCCTCTAATTCCTAGCAGCCTATTGGAATAGACTATCACAGCTAGTCATTAAGAAAACTAGACAACAAGAAGGTTCTAAAGATTACACTCAGCTCTATTACGCTGGAACAGCAACATTGCAACCCCAACTTCTAACATACTCAGTAATTTGTTGCTAATTTGTTGCTAATTTGTTACACTATTTTCAAATTTGTCGCTCCAGCCGTTTCCGAGATAACGTGGCTGTGCTAGCGTAATATTACGCCAGCACAGCCACCCCCGTAACTTTTGATCTAATAGTCTCACGAAATTCAGATTGGTACGAGAATTTGTTGCTAATTTGTTGCTCTAGAATGACACCAATCACGAATTTGTCGCTCCAGCCGTTTCCGAGACAACGTGGCTGTGCTAGCGTAATATTATGCCAGCACAGCCACCCCAGTAACTTTTGATCTAATTGTCTCACGAAATTCAGATTGGTACGAGAATTTGTTGCTAATTTGTTGCTCTAGAATGACACCAATCACGAATTTGTCGCTCCAGCCGTTTCCGAGAAAACGTGGCTGTGCTAGCGTAATATTACGCCAGCACAGCCACCCCCGTAACTTTTGATCTAATTGTCTCACGAAATTCAGATTGGTACGAGAATTTGTTGCTAATTTGTTGCTCTAGAATGACACCAATCACGAATTTGTCGCTCCAGCCGTTTCCGAGAAAACGTGGCTGTGCTAGCGTAATATTACGCCAGCACAGCCACCCCCGTAACTTTTGATCTAATTGTCTCACGAAATTCAGATTGGTACGAGAATTTGTTGCTAATTTGTTGCTCTAGAATGACACCAATCACGAATTTGTCGCTCCAGCCATTTCCGAGAAAACGTGGCTGTGCTAGCGTAATATTACGCCAGCACAGCCACCCCCGTAACTTTTGATCTAATTGTCTCACGAAATTCAGATTGGTACGAGAATTTGTTGCTAATTTGTTGCTCTAGAATGACACCAATCACGAATTTGTCGCTCCAGCCGTTTCCGAGAAAACGTGGCTGTGCTAGCGTAATATTACGCCAGCACAGCCACCCCAGTAACTTTTGATCTAATTGTCTCACGAAATTCAGATTGGTACGAGAATTTGTTGCTAATTTGTTGCTCTAGAATGACACCAATCACGAATTTGTCGCTCCAGCCGTTTCCGAGAAAACGTGGCTGTGCTAGCGTAATATTACGCCAGCACAGCCACCCCCGTAACTTTTGATCTAATTGTCTCACGAAATTCAGATTGGTACGAGAATTTGTTGCTAATTTGTTGCTCTAGAATGACACCAATCACGAATTTGTCGCTCCAGCCGTTTCCGAGAAAACGTGGCTGTGCTAGCGTAATATTACGCCAGCACAGCCACCCCCGTAACTTTTGATCTAATTGTCTCACGAAATTCAGATTGGTACGAGAATTTGTTGCTCTAGAATGACACCAATCACGAATTTGTCGCTCCAGCCGTTTCCGAGAAAACGTGGCTGTGCTAGCGTAATATTACGCCAGCACAGCCACCCCCGTAACTTTTGATCTAATTGTCTCACGAAATTCAGATTGGTACGAGAATTTGTTGCTAATTTGTTGCTCTAGAATGACACCAATCACGAATTTGTCGCTCCAGCCGTTTCCGAGAGAACGTGGCTGTGCTAGCGTAATATTACGCCAGCACAGCCACCCCCGTAACTTTTGATCTAATTGTCTCACGAAATTCAGATTGGTACGAGAATTTGTTGCTAATTTGTTGCTCTAGAATGACACCAATCACGAATTTGTCGCTCCAGCCGTTTCCGAGAAAACGTGGCTGTGCTACCGTAATATTACGCCAGCACAGCCACCCCCGTAACTTTTGATCTAATTGTCTGACGAAATTCAGATTGGTACGACAATTTGTTGCTAATTTGTTGCTCTAGAATGACCCAGTATTAGATACCTGGATTAATAAATTCAAAATAAATGTGTATTTTATTTATTTACTGTTTTAGAATTTACAATATCTTTCTTTTGGTAAGATATACATACTTACATTCAATCATTTTTACGTTTACTCCCAACTAGTCATATAGTAAATTTACTCAGCTTTCGATTGGTTTCACTCCCTTTCTAGTAGAATCACCTGGGACGGAGCTACAAGGATTATTTTTCCAAAAACCACGTTTGTCTCGAAAAAACAATAAAAGGACGATTTCTCCCATATAGGTGAGAATTCGGGAAATCGTTATAGAACATTTTTTGTTCCCCCAAGGGTCCTCTATCACCCCTCACAATATGACTAGACATTTACGGGACACCCTGTGTATATATATATATATACAGGGTGTTCAAAACTCGATTGACACCCCCCTTTTTTCCACAATTTTTGATATTTAAAAGCAAAACTTGGTGGGTATTAACGTGGTCGAATGTACATTCATTGGACCCAATGCACGACCCCTCAACTTTCTCCAGCAACCCTAACTCTGGAATCTTCAATGGAAGGGGGTTATTTTTATGACGGATTATTGTAGAGAATTGAATTTTAGGTCTATTTTATATCGGTCATTTTTTCGCTAAAGCGCACCAATGAGTAACAAATTGCCAAAAACCGTTAAAACCCTTGTTTTTTGTCACTTTTCTGCCAATAACGCAGAAAGTATGTCCGTAATGGAAAAAGTAATTGTTATAAACGTTGCAGAGGATTAAATTTTCTTTCCAAAAAGTACCTTTAAATGCCTAAAACGTAAATAGGAATGGGGCAAAACACACTTTTGTTTTTGAAGTTTTCAGAAAAGTTTATGATCAACGTGGTCTACGCTTCCGTAAAACTTAATAAACGTTTTCTAAACTTTTTGCTCCACCTAAAAATAAAATTCAATTAATTTATAAAGGCATTAAAATAATAAATTTAAAGCAATAGAACTCACCTAATGATTAGAATTTCGTAGCAATTATTTTTGTGTTGGACGATTTATTTATTTTTTACGGCGTCTTGACATCTAGGCCATTAGTGCCGACATCCAGGGTGCAACGAGGAATTTCCTAAATAATAAAAGTTGAGGGGGCGTGCATTGGGTCCAATGAATGTACATTCGACCACGTTAATACCCACCAAGTTTCACTTTTAAATATCAAAAATTGTGGAAAAAAGGTGGGTGTCAATCGAGTTTTGAACACCCTGTATATATATATATATATATATATATATATATATATATATATATATATATATATAAATTTGAACCACCATTATTTTCGATCTCTAGGGGATCTGAAACGCAAAATTTTCTAGTCGGCACATCATCACATCACCTGTGTGACAAGGTGTCGTCAGTGTGTTTTGCAAGGAAGCCTTTTGTAAAAACGTTCATAATTTTCGATCTATTTGTTCTGTAATTAACTTTTATGCAAGAATTAATATCAAGAATAATTTTCATTTAATTTTGATGGTATCACAAAAAAAACACAAATTACTCTTATTTTTTCTGTTTTTTTTATTCTAGAATTTCAATTACATTATGAAATTGAGAGATAATCTCCGTTTTGAGTATTCCTTTGGAAATTTGTGTGATTCGGCAGTCTAGAGGATTTATTTTCGAAGAGTAGTGATTTTCGAAACTTTGTCTCTAACCAGAAGTTTATATTATTATTGTTTGAATTGATACTACGTTTTGAATGAGATAATTGTGGGCATTTAATGTACATTAGCCTTTAACAACATTTATGGGCCTTTATTTCTTTTTTTTATTTGTTTAATTTATAGAGTTCTGCAACAGAGGCGAAAAACTCTTTAAATGTCAGTCGTCAACTTCAAATGTGATATATATATATATATATATATATATATATATATATATATATAAGAACATATGAAGAAATAAACTTGAAAAAGAAAGAAGAAAAAAACAAACAAACCAAAAAAAAAAAAAAATAATCAAAACAGACAAAATTTAGTAAATTAAATTTTTGTGTATAATAAAGAGTTTTTTAAATGTTTGAGTAATGCATTGATGTGTGGGCTACCTTCTGTCAGTATGTCGTGTAAGTGGTAAGGTATGGTCAGGTTATTGCGTTGTCTGCAGTTGGTAAGTATATGTTTAACGGTCAGAGTCTCGTTACAATATCTACAAGTTGGTCTGTCCTTTCTGTCTAGTAGGTAGGAATGGGTAAGTAAGGTGTGTCCAATACGAAGCCTGGATAGGATGACTTCGTCCCGGCGGGACAACTCCCAGTCCGACTCGCAGGAACTGCGTCATCTTAGCGCGGTTACGTACATCTTGAAGAAATGGAATAGATTAGCATCACAAATCACAGGAAACTGACAGCCACTGCCATCATGATTACCACAGCCACTCCAAACTTATTACCAATACCTTTCACCGTTTGTTAGCTTATTTTACTACAATACTAATTTCACTGATAAATGCAATTTAAAACTAGAAACAACCAATTAAAAAGTGAGATAAAGAAAGAGAAAAACCATTCAAAACAACAAAACAAACACTTTTTAAGTTTTAAGCGCTTATATCTCTCATTGACGCTGTCCCATCGAATATTGCTTCAGAACATTTTTTGTAGAGAATTTAGTAAGCATTCGAATGGTCACGTTCCACTTACCACGATTTCCCAACCGGTATCGAGATATTTACGAAAAATGTATGGAGATCCGAAAATTTTTCACGTCTATTAATAAAATTTTTTTTTTCGCATACTTCCTTAACTTCAAATATAACCAAAATTTAATCATCTTAGTTGGGATTAATTTCCAAGATGTAGAAAATATTTCAATTGAATCCCGCGATTCTAAGTACTCACAAAAAAATAATGACCTACAAAAACATTGATTCCACTTTTCTCAGAAACGGTTACAGATATCGCCTTAAAAATGGGTTCATTCGTTCTCTTATGTTAACAAACCTATAAAACAAGTACCTGCAAGCATATAAACTCAAAAACGTAAGCGTTACGATTTTTTTTGCGCGAATTTCGCCCCAAACACTATCTTCAAGTGGGCGGATTCTGCTGGTTAACGAACTTGACCTTTCAAATTAGAAGACAGATTTTTGTGCCAAATTTCATCAAAATCGGACCATTTTTGAGCCGTCAGGAGCGCGAACAGACAAGCATATATATAAATATATATATATATATATATATATATATATAAATATATATATATATATATATAAATATATATATATATATATATATATATATATATATACAAATTTTAGCCACCTATATTTTCGTGATCTATAGGGTCTGAAACGTGAAAGTTTCTAGTCGGCACTTCCGGATTGCGTCATGAGGTCAACCTCATAAGCGGGTTCTCCCTATGGAGATAGGGAGTAACCGCGCTTAAAAGAGTATTTTATAAAGGGAGCCTGCTAGAGTTGTTGTTACCAGGTATGTAAACATAACATCACGTGGACAAGTTAAGAATGAGGGAGGAAGCGGTGAATTTCCTGTAGCTACTAGGTACTGTCAGATTCCTGTGAAGGCTGATTCTTATAATCTCCCGTTCTCCGGTATGCCATTGCGTCGGTGTTTTAATTTTTCTCAAAATACCAAAACATAATATTAACCTTTAAGTAGAGATGTGGGGAGTTTTCAGCACCCCATGACTTAATTAGCAATATATTTTGAATTTAAAAATTTACAATCCATTTCATCGCTTTGGTACCTTCATAAATAGTAGTTCTGTTCACATTGAGGTTGCATTCGCATAAAAAAAAACATTATTTGTTTATTTTCTGGGCCTTTTACTGGCTTAGGGTGTTCACAACACTCTACTTACCTAACAAAAATTTAAAATACAATGTCTTCTTTCGACCGCCGTTTGACATTTTATATGAAGAGAATCAAGAAATAATGAAGAGGCGTTTAAAGTAAATATGTGAAAATGATGGAGAAGATGAGTGTATTTATTCGGACGATGAGGAAAGAGATAGGTATTTTTGAAAAATCTACTATATATTTGTCAAATACCACTCACTCACTCACTCACTTACTGACCTATCATCCCCTAGCCCAAACCACACGACAGAAAATTTTGAAATTTTGCATGGACACTCCCTATAGAACGTAGGCGCTCGCTAAGAAAGGATTTTTTGATATTTGAATTTTTATGTATTTTTAGAGGGGTTTAAAGTCTTAGATGTTTAGAACATGCAAGCCTAGGCAGCAAGCGTTGCTAGGACGATAACAGAACAGCTGTTACTATACTCTATCTATTTCATAGTATTATTTTTAATTGAGGTTAATTTCAACTATCATGGCAGACCTTGAATTACTAAAACTGAGAAATAAAATGTGAATTTTTCCCTCAAAGAGTTTCCGCCCTTGACACAAAAATTTGAAATTTTGCACGGGCCATCCGTTTAGAGTGTAAACACTCGCTAAGAAAGGTTTTTTATTTTTATATTCAAACGTTTAAGTACTATTAGGGGGGTTTGAATTATTAAGAAGAAAATGGTTCGATTTTGATAACATTTGGTACAAAGTCTCATCTCAGGGCTCGCTGAGAAAATTCCTGGTTACACCCTGGAGGCCCGGCGCTAATGGCCAAGATTTGTCGATGCGCCGTAAAAAAAAAAAAAAAAAAAAAAAAAAAAAAAAAAAAAAAAAAAAAAAAAAAAAAAAAAAAAAAAAAATTGGTACAAAAATCTATCTTCTTATTTAAAAGTTTATGTTCATTAACCACCAATTTGTGCTGGCGTAATATTACGCTAGCACAGCCACGTTTTCTCGGAAACGGCTGGAGCGACAAATTCGTGGTTGGTGTCATTCTAGAGCAACAAATTAGCAACAAATTCTCGTACCAATCTGAATTTCGTCAGACAATTAGATCAAAAGTTACAAGGGTGGCTGTGCTGGCGTAATATTACGGTAGCACAGCCACGTTTTCTCGGAAACGGCTGGAGCGACAAATTCGTGATTGGTGTCATTCTAGAGCAACAAATTAGCAACAAATTCTCGTACCAATCTGAATTTCGTCAGACAATTAGATCAAAAGTTACGGGGGTGGCTGTGCTGGCGTAATATTACGGTAGCACAGCCACGTTTTCTCGGAAACGGCTGGAGCGACAAATTCGTGATTGGTGTCATTCTAGAGCAACAAATTAGCAACAAATTCTCGTACCAATCTGAATTTCGTCAGACAATTAGATCAAAAGTTACAAGGGTGGCTGTGCTGGCGTAATATTACGGTAGCACAGCCACGTTTTCTCGGAAACGGCTGGAGCGACAAATTCGTGATTGGTGTCATTCTAGAGCAACAAATTAGCAACAAATTCTCGTACCAATCTGAATTACGTCAGACAATTAGATCAAAAGTTACGGGGGTGGCTGTGCTGGCGTAATATTACGCTAGCACAGCCACGTTTTCTCAGAAACGGCTGGAGCGACAAATTCGTGATTGGTGTCATTCTAGAGCAACAAATTAGCAACAAATTCTCGTACCAATCTGAATTTCGTCAGACAATTAGATCAAAAGTTACAAGGGTGGCTGTGCTGGCGTAATATTACGCTAGCACAGCCACGTTTTCTCGGAAACGGCTGGAGCGACAAATTCGTGGTTGGTGTCATTCTAGAGCAACAAATTAGCAACAAATTCTGGTACCAATCTAAATTTCGTCAGACAATTAGATCAAAAGTTACGGGGGTGGCTGTGCTGGCGTAATATTACGCTAGCACAGCCACGTTTTCTCAGAAACGGCCGGAGCAACAAATTTGAAAATAGTGTAACAAATTAGCAACAAATTAGCAACAAATTACTGAGTATGTTAGAAGTTGGGGTTGCAATGTTGCTGTTCCAGCGTAATAGGGCTATTACACTCCTATTTATTAGGTGGTATAATATCTAGTATACTGCCTGATCTCTGCTCCTATTATCTCATATCAGTCTTTAATGAATTTAGTTTGCTCAATTAGTTTTATGTCTAGTAATTATTATTAATATTATTACTATTATTATCTATTATTATTACCTCTCCTATTACTTATCAGTGTAATATCTCTTCAAATAATTATTATCATTATCATTGTAATTAAGTATTATTTATCATTAATTATTTTAGTTATCGTTAATTTTATATTATCATTATAGGATGTATCTTAGTAGTTAGTAGTATAAGTCAGGGTTTTTGTGACATTTTTCCCTTACAAATAATTGATAGACTTTATTTTCACTGCAGTGTGTTAATCCTAGAAATAGAGTGTTTGTGTGGTATAGAGGTACACACGTGTAATTGTAATCGTTGTCTTTTATTCAATAAACATATTTAAATTAAAAAAAAAAAAAAAAAAAAAAAAAAAAACTCCTATTTATTAAATACGTAACCTTTAGTAATCAAGATGACAGTTAGCAATGAAGACATAATGAGGGCTATCAAGGATATGAATGAAAACCTTGCAAAAAATAATGCAATAAATGCTGAACTTATTAAAGAACTTAATTCTATAAAAAAAAACTTGTGCTTCCCTCGTAGAAAAAACCGATAGGCTGGAACAGGAAGTAAATTTCTTGAAACGCCAGCTCAGAAAAAATAACTTCGTTATTTATAATATCCCACCTACAGAAAATGAAAATTCGTTAGCAAAGGTAAAAGAAGTTTTAAACGAAGTAAATATAAGCCTTCCTGATTACTCTGTGAATAATTGTTATAGATTAGGAAAGGGACCTATATTAGTGTCATTAAATAGCTACATTCTTAAACAGGAAATATTTAAACAGAAAGCAGAACTAAAGAGTAAAAACATTTCCATTAATCATGATAAAACTCTAGAGGAAAGGGAAGAAGGGAAGAAAATACACTCATATCTTCTAAACATTCGGAATATAGATCAAAATGTGTCTTACAGGAAAGGATTCTTTAAAATAAGAGGCTCATTCTACCGACTCAATGAAGTTGAGTCTATTCTTAAAGAACAGGATTCGGACATTTCCCATCTTATCACCCAATCACAGGACAGGGGCAAACAAATAAATATATCTCTTGAAGAACAGACTAATAAAAAAAAAAAGAAAAAAAAGAAAAACTAATGAAAAATTAGATAAATTCAGATTTCGTCCTCGATGTTCATCCGAGACATCAAAGGATAAAATTCCTTCCTGACAACTTAGCTGCCACTCACTCCAATCGTCGCCTCAGGAATTAGAACTTAAACTGTTCTTTTGCAATATTAATGGTTTTAAAAATCTATTTAACTTTACTAGTTATGAATGTGAAGCTACTAGAAGAAATTTAGTATTATGTTTTGTAGAGTCATGGCTTATAGAAGATGATTTCGTCCTTCCCCCCTGGCTGGACTACACCCCATACAGTAGTAATGGAATAAAATTAAATTAAACTGGCCGAGCTAGTGGAGGTCTGTTAACACTAATCCATAATTCACTGTCTTCAAAAGTTGGAGAGTTGTTCAAAAATCGTTATCGTTGTTCGTTCGATCGTGTCGTTCGTTGTTATCGTCGTTGGATATTTAACAATGTGTATATATATAAACTATACCAAGGAATTCAGCATTTCTCCCTCAAAGCTAATGATCTCTGCCCGTTCTGCAAACAGTAAATAAATAATAATAGTCTATACCACCTCCTCCTACACTGTTCAGCACTTGAAGAAAACAGAGAAGATATTTTAAATTCATCCACTTCTACATCTCACCTTCATTCATCCACCTCTCACCTTCAGGCTATTCAAAATTTGTTTAATATAACCACCATAGAGGAATTGAATCGGCTTTATAAATTCATTGACACTATCTGTAACAAGTTTCACTCTCTTAGTATCAATGAGTAAATTCACAATATCAACAATTTTTCCAATCAACAATGTTTTACTTTCAGTTTTAGTTTTTGTAATTTTTTGTATCTTGAAGCGGAATTTAATAGACATTTTTATAATACTGATACATTTAAGGTAATATTGATATGTATTTTATTGTTAAAAAAAAACATTATAAAAATAATATTAGAAATTTTTAGTACAAATGTATGATTAATATAAATAACGTATGAATATAACAAATATTTTAATGATGTAAATTATATATTAAGTTAACTTTAGAACTATATAACATTTATATTGTCATTTGATGTGAAATTGTTGAAACATTATAGTATTTACCAGACTCAAATGGAAAGAAACAACGTGTCTAATATTGAAATTATTTGTACAAGATGTATCTTACACAAATAAATATCTATCTATCTATCTATATATATATATATATATATATATATATATATATATATATATATATATATATATATATATATACTTTTGGATCCAAAATAACGGAATGAGTTTGTAGCACCACGAAAGTAAACTGACTGACAACACCGTAACCTGACTGTCAACAATGGGAAGGTTACGTGGGGTTAGTCAGTGTTGCCGGTGCCACAATAATTTATCAATATTTAAATTTCTTACCGCGGCTTTGAGGTAACCCGAAAATTACCTAGCCAAATTTAAGTTTTGTGTATAAAAAGTGCGACAACGTGGTGCCTATTTTCTGTTTGACTTTTTCGGACTTTCGTTGAGTTATCTGGCAGTGGACCGTTTATTTATTATTTAATTTATTCTCAGAAGTTAATTATTATTATTTTTCAATTACCAAGTGTTTTATTTTTTATTATATAGACATTTATTTTTTTAACCGGTTTATTTTATTTTTACCTGATACTCCTCTAAAGTGGTGACCCCGACGTGATGAGTGAAGACGAAAAGAAAGAAGAAATGCAGACAGAGGAAACTCAGGTTAGTGCAACTGGGCCTGGGGCTAATATCAGAATTCCCCCATTCTGGAGAGCAGACCCAGAATTATGGTTTTGCCAGGCCGACGCCGTATTTGCGACCTCCAAAATTTTGAGTTCGCGAATAAAATTTCAAATGGTGGTGGCGAACTTGGAGTTCGAAGTGTTGAGACAGATTTCGGACTTGGTTAAAAATCCTCCCGCAGATCCTTACGAAGCACTCAAGTGTCGACTAATTTCGACGTACGCCGAGTCGGAAAACCTCCGCATAAGACGGCTTTTAGAAGATAAGCGTCTCGTGACGGAGAGCGCCCTTCCCAGTTTTTGAACGAACTGAAAAGGCTCGCAGGAGTCTCAGTATCCACAGAATTGCTGCGTACCATGTGGCTTAAGGCCCTGCCAGAACGATTGCAGGCTACACTAGCGGTGACGACAGAGCAGTCCGTAGACAAGCTAGCCGAGATCGCCGACCGGATCGCCGAGATCTACGAGCCCAGTGTTAGCCAGGTGACCTGTCAGTCCACACAACCACACACACGTTCCTCTACCTCCGTTTCCCAGCTCGAGGAGATGATGCAGAAGTTGACCCTGGAGATCAGCGAGCTCAAAAACCTAATAGCTCGCGAACGAGGAAGCAGGTCGCGAGGCCGGGAGCGCAGCCGCTCGAGAAGCAAAGGTAGAACTTTGTGGTACTACCACCACCGCTTCAAAGAAAACGCCCGTAAATGCCGACTACCCTGCAGCTGGAAGAGTACGACGCAGAAGGGAAACTAATCTCAGCGACTGAGAAGGCGGACTCCGTCGCTGATATCAATCACCGCCGATTATTCGTCACGGACAAGGATTCTGGGGAAAGATATTTGGTTGACACCGGTGCAGCCGTATCCGTCTTCCCAGTACGGCGACGAGAGCGAAACCACCCTGCCAACTTCACCCTTTTTGCAGCCAACGGCACCACTATAAAGACTTACGGCAAAGTCAAGAAGACTCTCAACGTCGGACTTCGACGCCTACTTCGTTGGTCCTTCATCTTGGCCGACGTCAGCAACCCGATCATCGGAGCGGACTTCCTCCTCCACCATCACATCTTAGTCGACCTTAAGGGACGACAGCTAGTGGACTCGCAGACCGGTCTAACTTCCAAAGGCAGCCTCAAACATAACACCACACCTTTCGTATTCGCAGTACCTTGCGGTGAGTGGTATTACGAGCTCTTACGGAAGTACCCGTCCATCACACGCCCATCTGCTGTACCGCAGGAGCCGAAGCATCCCATCAAGCACTTCATTGAGACAAAGGGACCACCGGTAACACCGAAAGCCAGACGTCTTCCACCTGACCGTTACAATGCAGCCAGGGAAGAATTCCTGAAGATGGTCGATGAGGGTATCTGCAGACCATTCAGCAGTCCTTGGGCAAGCCCTCTCCACATCGTTTCGAAGAAAGACGGCACGTTGCGTTTCAGTGGGGACTACCGCCGACTCAATGCCCAGACTTTGCCTGACAGGTACAGTGTACCCAACATACAAGCCCTCAACACCAACCTTTTTGGGAAGACAATCTTCAGTAAGATCGACCTCAATCGTGCTTACTACCAAGTGCCGGTGGCGGAAGAAGACATCCCAAAAACTGCAGTGATCACCCCCTTCGGTCTCTTCGAATTCTTGGTGATGTGCTTCGGACTAAGAAATGCTGCGCAAACATTCCAGCGCCTAATGGACAGCATCCTCGCTCTGCCGTACGTTTTTGTCTACCTCGACGACATACTGGTAGCGTCAACCACAGAGGAAGAGCATCGCACACACCTGGAAGAAGTTTTCAGACGGCTAAATCAGCATGGATTAACCATCAACCCGCTGAAGTCGGAGTTTTGCAAGTCCGAAGTCGAGTTTTTAGGCTTCCTTGTAAACTCCCAAGGCATTAAACCTCTCCCGAGCAAGGTGGACCAAATCGCTGAATTCCCTCGTCCTACCACCAAGGGTCATCTCCGACGATTTTTAGGGATGGTCAACTTTTATCGAAGATGCATCCCTAAAGCAGCA
This sequence comes from Gonocerus acuteangulatus, assembly GCA_946811695.1. Taxonomy (NCBI): domain Eukaryota; kingdom Metazoa; phylum Arthropoda; class Insecta; order Hemiptera; family Coreidae; genus Gonocerus; species Gonocerus acuteangulatus. The sequence continues at coordinate 83,760,219 of OX328123.1, forward strand.
GAAGTACAGCGCATTCTTCATACCCTAATCGGCAACAGCAAGAAGAACGACAGCACTCCCGTCCCATGGACTGCAGAAGAAGAGGAAGACTTCGCCCGATGCCAACGAGACATCAAGGATGCTGTAACGTTAGCACACCCCTCTTCAGACGTCGAATTGACCCTAGCTTGCGATGCATCTAACTGCGCGGTTGGGGCTGTCCTCCAACAGCGTGAGGGAGACCACTGGCGACCTCTTGGTTTCTTCTCGAGGGCCCTAACATCAGCACAGCAGCGATACTCTGCCTACGACCGCGAGCTCACTGCCATCTACAGCGCCGTCAAGCACTTCAGGCCATGCATGGAAGGTCGCATGTTCAGCATACTGACGGACCACAAGCCGCTCGTGTATGCCCTGTACCAGAAGCCCGAGACAGCAACACCCATGAGAATTCGCTACTCGAACTTCATTAGCCAGTTCACTAGCGACATTCGTCATGTCTCTGGGGCTGAAAACAAGGTAGCGGATACACTTTCACGGTTGGAGGCAATATACAGTCCTGACGATATGGTGAGCATTATCCAGGCTCAGCAGGAAGACCCGTCGATTCCAGAGCTTCTTCAGAACCCGACTCTGCAGTTGAAGCTGATCGAGCTCCCGCATTTCGACAAGCCACTTTTATGTGACGTATCTACAGCTAAAGCCCGACCATATGTACCACTCCGTCAGGAAGTTTTTAAAAGCTTCATAGCCTCAGCCACCCTGGCGTTCGTGGGACTCGCCGACTGGTGTCGCGAAGGTATTTCTGGCCAAGTATGCAAGCGGACCTTGCGATCTGGACTTGGAGCTGCATCGCCTGCCAGCGCTCAAAGATACACCGGCACACCGTAACACCTCCAGGCACCTTCGCTCCAGCCGGCAGATTCGAGCATGTCCACGTGGATATAGTCGGACCCTTGCCGCCATCGGATGGAAAGCGCTATTCCCTCACCATGGCGGATAGGTATTCGCGCTGGCCCGAAGCAGAACCCCTCGAGGACATCTCCGCAACAACAGTTGCTTCAGCTTTCTACAGGACATGGATCTGTAGATTCGGGGTCCCAGCACGGATCACAACTGACCAAGGGCACCAGTTTCAAAGCGAACTATTCAACAGGCTCCTAAATTTACTTGGTTCGCGCCACTGTAGAACTACAGCATACCACCCACAGTCCAACGGTGTTGTGGAGAGATGGCACAGGACCCTGAAGACTGCCCTCACCGCACACCTTATCGACTCAAACTCTTGGACAGAACTGCTACCCACAGTCCTCCTAGGCTTGAGAGCAGCACTAAGGGAGGACAACTCCACTAGTGCTTCCGAGTTGACGTATGGGCAGCCCTTACGACTACCCGGAGAGCTATTAGAGTCAACCCCTCATCCCGAAGAGCCGCAGGGCTTCCTTTTCAAACTTCGTGAGAACTTCAAGCGCCTGCAGCCCTCCCCACAAAGGGCGAGTCAAGCACAAGCCTTTGTTCCCAAGAACTTAAAGACCTGCTCACATGTCTTCCTGCGGGACGACGCCAGCAGGAAGCCCCTCACACCACCGTACACTGGACCGCATCCTGTTCTCCAGAGAGGAGATAAGACTTTTGTCATCGGTCTTGGCACAGGGCAGAAGACTGTCACAATAGACCGACTGAAACCAGCCCACATCCTGCAAGACCTCACCAGCACTACCACCACAACACCAACCGACCCACCTATACCAACACCTCAAGCAGAACCTTGTGACAATACCACCGCCACAGAAGCTGACAAGCCTTCATCAGTGAAGATGTCACGACGCGGACGCCTCATCAGACTTCCTGTCCGCTTCTGTGACGATGCCATTGGGGGGAAGTGATGTAGCACCACGAAAGTAAACTGACTGACAACACCGTAACCTGACTGTCAACAATGGGAAGGTTTAGTCAGTGTTGCTGGTGCCACAATAATTTATCAATATTTAAATTTCTTACCGCGGCTTTGAGGTAACCCGAAAATTACCTAGCCAAATTTAAGTTTTGTGTATAAAAAGTGCGACAACGTGGTGCCTATTTTCTGTTTGACTTTTTTGGACTTTCGTTGAGTTATCTGGCAGTGGACCGTTTATTTATTATTTAATTTATTCTCAGAAGTTAATTATTATTATTTTTCAATTACCAAGTGTTTTATTTTTTATTGTATAGATATTTATTTTTTTTAACCGGTTTATTTTATTTTTACCTGATACTCCTCTAAAAGTTCAACTGAATTTCACACGTTTGACATTGTTGCCAGCGAATGTATATTTTTGAAACGTTAAGAAAAGAGGAAATATTTTATTGACATTCATGAGTAATTGAGAACATTTTGTAAATGTTTCGAAAGCGGCCCAGCAATCGTGGCAATTAAAACTTGAGAAGCAACTCAGCATCAAACTTTCAGGTGATTGGTTTCGTTCTAGAAGAAGAAAAGAAGAAAAACTTTATTTTTGGTAAATAAAGAATGCTGCTCAAATAAATTGAGTTCCTATATACACAGCCTGCTAATCATTCTTTCAAAAATGCATTTTATTTATTTTTGGGGGTGTTAGTTAATTTATTTTACAATATGGAGGGAAAGAAAAAGACATTTAGTAATTTAGTAGTTCTATCTTTAGATGTAATTATGTAAGTTAATTTTTAAGGAGGGTAAATTTTTGTTTGTATCAAATTTGCTAGATATTTTGCAAAACATAATGATCTCCGAAAGAATGATTAGCAGCTGTTCAGCTCCCATAAATATGATTGTTAAGGATACCCAGGGAATCAATAAGAATTGATTCCGCGAGTACAGCTAGCTTGTTCGTGTCGAGTCCAAGTGTTTCCAGGAAGTCACTAGTGGCTTTAGGGATTGTTCCTCTTGTACCGAACCAAAGCCCTTGTACAATGTAATCTCTTCTTCCATACGGTTCATGAAATTTTTCTTCGTACGTCTTTATACATTTGGAATAGATGGCTTTTTTTTTCGAGTCAATTGACTCTGCCTGCATCGGATCATTCGTTCCATACCTAATGGTAGGGTCAATTATATATGCTGCTTTTGATTTTTTGTGAAAAGCTATGATGTCAGCATACCTCGAAGAGCCATCTTCATCCACACCATAGACTTCTTCATGGCATTGGAAGCCTTTTTCTTGAAGGAGAGCAATGATATTGTGTTTGAGGTTATGGTGACGCCTAGGTACAAGAAGCATGCTGTTAGGACATTTCTCAAGCACTTCTGCTGGTGTTTCAGTCTCTCTGCCGCACTTACGACAGAGGGGCCCAACAGTTGATGCTCCCATAACACTAGGAACTCCTCTCAATGGCGCATAATTGATATTGAGTTTTAGGGCATTTGTCCACTCAGAGCCGGACAGACTCTCTTTATGATAAACGAACTTGTTGGCTTTGGGACAATCTTTGAAATGCATCACTCCAATACCTTGCCATTTAGAGCGAGCCCATTCTTCAAAGGAACGCCTTATCATTTTAATATTGTGCTCCTCAGCAAGTTCGGCAATGTCAATATTCAGTCTGCTGGCACATTCAGATGACTCCTTATTGTAGTCGAATATTGGCTGAAACTGTTCATCCGACACTTGATTTCGCTTCTGGGCAATGGACCAGTGTTGATGAGGTGCTTCCCAAAGACAGCGATATAGTCCCAGGCCTCGGTAACGTCTTCCCGCATAGAACATGGCAGTGCTACTGTTAGCCGGCAAACCAAGCATCGACTTATTATAATATCAACTCCTTCCAGAAAGGTTGGGTTCAATTTTATTAAAGGAGCTGTTTGGAGTGGATAAATCTAATATGATAATATAGTATAAATCTCATCAGAATAAAATGAAAAGTATTCTTGATAAAATTTGTATTTAATGATTGAAGTAAGTCCTACATTAGATGTGAATAAATAAAAAGAAAGTTTTTTCTGTTGTTTTCCCTCTTAATGTTCTCTTACAGAATGAAATTGAAAGATTATCTTAGGTGTAAGTATATATTTTTATATAGGAAATGCAATTCAATTTAACAACTTGTGGAAGATTCGGCAGCTTGCAGCATTCTTTAGAAGAGTTGCGATTCACGACAATTTTTCCCTGGCTAGACGTTTTTATTAATATCAACTTTTTGAACAGTTATTGCGGTTTAAAAAAGACACTTTCGATCAGTGAATGTGTATTAGCCTTTTTAAAGTTAACGCTGACTTCAGCAAAGTCATGTAACGTTGAAAAATAATGATCACAAGCAGAAAAAATGTTTTTTTCCCCTGCAAAAATAACACGAATATCTGTAGCAAAAGTATAGAGAAATGTGAGGTTGGCAGCTGTTAACTACATTATTCGTCTACTATTACTTCGTTGTGTATTTGCGTCTGCTTGCGATATACCCTACAAATATATATATATATATATATATATATATATATATATATATATGTATATATATATATATTTATATTTTTATATATATATACACATACATATATATATATATATATATATATATATATATATATATATATTTATATATACATATACATACATATATATATATATATATATATATATTTACATATATATATATATTTATATATATATATATATAATATTTATTTATGGAATCCTTTTATTAATAGAAATGAAATATAGAAGTATAAAAATAAGCTTAACGTGATTCTATTGGAATAGATCTTCTTGGGAGAGAAATTGAAGATATATTATTAAAGTAATAAAAGGACCTTAAGCTGGAACTATTTATCTCTTGATGGAGCTCCTGTTAGATCGGCTAGCTATCACTAAGGCCCTACCCGCCAAGAGGATGGCTTTCGCTTCATTGGCGCGGAATATTAAAATCTTCTCTTCTCCTTGATAAATCTTTTCTTGTTCTCAGAAGGAATAGATGTTATACCCTTGCTGAGCAAATGCTATATGTATCTTAGGCAGTCTTCCTATTTCTAGTGATTGTATGTCCCCGTAATTGGCGTCCAATATATCACACTCATTATGTGTGTGTGTGTGTGTGTGTGTGTGTGTGTGTGTGTGTGTGTGTGTGTGTGTGTGTGTGTGTGTGTGTGTGTGTGTGTGTGTGTGCGTGCGTGCGTGCGTGCGAGAGAGAGAGAGAGAGAGAGAGAGAGAGAGGGGAGAGAGAGAGAGAGAGAAAGAGAGAGAGAGGTTTAAACCAATACATATATTCATAAGCCCTTGTAGATTAGTAGGAGATGAATGACTGATTGCAAATAAAATAAGAAAAGATAGAATGAATAAGAGAATGTTAAACGAAGGATAAAGGAACACCTTCTTGTAACAAGATTCTCCTCTCACACCTCGACAGCTGTGTCTACCCCTAACAACGTTAGTGGCTTAGCGCAGCCCTCAAAACCTACCTTGAAACATAGAATATATTAAAACTTTTTCTTTTTTATGCTTTAATTTTATAACTGTGGATATATGAATATTCAACGAATAAAGAATTCACTTAGAGCGGCGAGATTCACTTAGAGCGGGTTAGAGCAACAATTTCTGACAAGTCGGTCCTTAGTTTATGCATTACTAGATCCCATTACTGTGGCTCCTAAAAAAAATAATTATTCTAATTATTTATGACTAAATTAAACTACCTTTGGGGATCTAATATTATTAAATTAGGACCCAGGCTTAATTAATTTGGCAGATGAATTAGAATGGCCGAAATTGAAATTCTTATGTATCAATGAAGTATTATACCCCAACTTCTAATGAACCCATTTAGTTCATTTTTATAATGCATCTTTCTCTTTAGGACGTATAACGAGTTTCGGTACAATAAACCAGAAAGGACAGCCAGTAAGATCAAATTAGTAATGGGGCGTCCGGAGAAAACCCCTATATATATATATATATATATATATATATATATATATATATATATATATATATATATAAATTATAATGGGTCTTTTATCACGCCTATGTAGCCATCTTCTAAATGCCGAACATGTAAATTTTTCTTGAAGATGGCCGTGCTAAAAAACGAATGTATTTATATATAGACAAGCATACACGTGTGTTTGTGAACATATTCATCGCTTTAGCATAACAATTTGATGATAAATTGAACGGGTCGAGGCAAAATAGTGCAAAGCAACATTTTTAACAATATTCAACTGTAGTTGCTATATGTTGGATATTATGAGGGACTATCAGTTGAAATGGTTAGGGACAACAAGAATAAGTTAGCCTGTAGTCATATTTTAGTAGCATTTGCATCATAGACTGATAGTTCCAATTGATATCCAAAATATAGCAGCTACAGTTAATTTTTATTAAACATTTTCACTATTTTGCCCCGATCCCTTCAATTGTAGAAGAGTAACTATTCTAATAAAGATTCAAATGTTTATCTGGACAATGCTCTACTTAAAGTTCCCCTACTTTCAATCCATCTACTTAGTTCCCGGGATTACTAGAGAATGTGGCTCTAAAAACTTTTGAGTATAATAATAAAATATATATTGAAGGACAGAGCGTCATACACCACGACCTAACTCTGACAAATTCTACCTTCGCATTCCCAACGGTCTACACCCAATAAAGCTTCATTCATATAGATTCAGACGACATTGGATTACACAAAGCACCCGTTTCATTAAATTGTTAGTAGAAACAAACTATTCTTGTCCCGAGACGTGTTCATTAGGAGAGAGCGAATATTTTGTTTGCAAACAGTAAAAATAATAATAATCTAATGCATGGGAATATACTTAATACAACTCTGGACCTGCCTTCACGACGGAACAATGTCAAGACGAGCGGATGCAAGTAAAAAAAGAACTTTCTTAAAGAATAGAGGAAAAGTTGTATTTTATTTTCCACAAGTATAATACTTAAACTAACTCAAAAGTTCTCCATTGTTCTGACTGAGGGGCTCATGTTTAATGTCTTCTTCTATGAAGTTCTTAGTGGAGATGTTGTGATTTTTATACATTTTCTTAAGAAGATTCATTTCTCATACAATAGTTTCTAAGGGAATAATTTTCAATGAGGCATTTTGAAATTATCATCATTTCTCATTTCGTTACTTCTATCCTGTAGGATCACTGGAAATGTTAAAGGAAAGATTAATTATTTTTTTTTTTAAAAGTAGGTCAATCAATACATACAATAAAAAACACATACACGTACTAGTAATTTTTATTAAAAATGCGCTATCGGTTTCACTTCTACTGATGCCTCTTCAGGGTCACTATGATAAACTCAGTGTACAGCGTAACTATCAGAAGGGTGTTTACTTAGTTTGTCTAGTGTTGTTGCTCTCAAGGGAAATCATTTTTGTTGTAAGCGGTACGGAAAGTTCAATAAAATGTCTTGTATTATAGTATGTAAAAATGTTTTTATTTTATTGGTCGACTTTCTGCTTATTTTATAAAAAATATAACCTTGAACATTTTTTATTCATTTTTGAAAATTACTAATATAATAACAATTAAATTAATAAAATAAAAAAGCTTTACATTTTCGACTTGATGAATAATAAAAGAAACGGAATACAGTAATAATGCAGGAACAGGATACAGTGGCCTCTAGCGGCAGACATCAGAACTTTTCGGCCCACGGAGTCGTATCAAAACATAGGTACTCCTACCTGGTTGTTTTGCGAACCAATGTTTGGCGGGAGAATTCAATTCAAACATAGTACAAAGTAAACCCCCTCCCCCTTTCCGATGGACCGATTTAGTTCATTTTTACAACACTTCTTTCTTATTAGATAGCCAGGACGTATACCAAGTTTCGTAGCAATACAACAGAAATTACGACCGGTATGAACAAAGTAGTAATTTGGGTCCGGAGTAAAACGCCCCTTCTAGTCAACCGACTTAGTTTATTTTTACAAATATTTTTCTCTTCAGTTAACCTGAAAGAATACCGAGTTTCGTTGAAATATAACAAAAACTAGCTGACTACCCTTGCTTCACCACGGCCCCTTTTATATCGTGTTAAATAAGGTATGATCAAAATTAACGCTACTCTTGTAAAACGCTAATTTTGTACAGCTTATTATTGCACGGGCTTTAAAGTTACCCAGAAAACACCATGTGGAGGTAACCGTGCTTGTTTCCGTTAGGGAGTAAAAAAAAAAGAAGAAAAATACAACAACCACTTAAAAAGATAGGTAAACAGAGACAAATACACGTTTAAAAGAATAAACTAACAACTTTGAAGTTTTAATCACTTATCTCTTCGATTGACATCGCCCCACCAAACATTACAACATAATCTTTTTTGAAGAGAATTTAGTAACCTTCGAGTTACTTAACCGTTTTCGAGAAATTTTAGAAAATATACTGAGATCCGAAAACTTTGTATCACCATTAATAACATTTTTTTCCCATGTACCTCAAACCATGTTCCAGTAAAAAGATTCAGGTTAATGAACTTGACCTTTCAAATGAGAAGAAAGATTTTTGTACCAAATGTCATCAAAATCGTACCATTTTTGAGCCGATGAGGAACTTTTTAATAATTCAAACCCATCTAAAAGTACTTAAACATTTGAATATATATAAACTTTCTTATCCAATGTTTACATTCTAAACAGATTGTCCGTGCAAAATTTCAAATTTTTGTATCAAGTGGTTCGGGATATTATTACCTCGAATGGACCATCACCAGGGCGTAAACTCTCCAGGGACAGATCACAGTTTACTTCTAGTAATTCAAGGTCTGCCATCCTAGTTGAAATTAACCTCAATTAAAAATAATACTATGAAATACATAGATACAGTACGGTAACAGCTGTTCTGTTATAGTCCTTGCAACTCATGGTGCCTAGGCGTGCATGAACTAACCAACTAAAACTTTAAACCCCTCTAAAAATACTTAAAACTTCGAATATCAAAAAATCCTTTCAAAGCGAGCGTTTACGTTCTATAGGGAGTGTCCATGCAAAATTTCAAATATTTCTGTCGAGTGGTTTGGGCTGGGCGATGATAGGTCAGTGAGTGAGTCAATGTAGTGATGTGAGATTAAAAATTAATTTAATTAAATGAATAATATAAAATATATTAAAAGAAGAATAGTATTGTCTTTTCTTTTTGATAAACAAATTTGTATTTCTTGATAAATTTTCTCTTGCTCATTAAAAATGGTTCTTTTTATACCGTATTTCATTGTTTATTTTATCATTGTTCTGAATCCCGTTTCAAGGCAGTTAGAGCGATTTAATTAGGAACGGTTTCAAGGAACAGGAAATATATTATACCCGCCATATGAATAAAATTCCTAATTATCGTGTCTACTGGTTGCTAATTACACGATGACTTGGAGAAATTGTATTTACGAGGAAGTTAAATTGATTTATAAATAAAATAATAATGAAAAAATTATCTCGGGCTACATTGGTGATCAATTAACAAATCTGTTATTTATGTTGAATTTAATAATCTTGCCACATACATGAACTGCGCCTGCGTTCCTAGATCTGACGAAATAATGCTACGCAAATATCAGACGCAACCATCTAGGCAACGGCCATTATTTATAAGATGCATCAGTTACGCACAAAATACCAATGTACATCTACATGAAGTATACGCAAGACGTTCACCAACTTACATACCATGGACTATACGGAATTTAAAAATTGACATAGGACTAACAAAATTTAAAAAATCAAACCCCTTATCTCCACTTACGTACAAACACATCTTCAAAGCACACCTTGAACAAAACAAAGCTACATTATTCATTTTCACGGACGAGTCTAAGACTTCACAAGGCACTGGCGCAGCAGCTGTGATTGATACTAATATTGTTAGTATTAAATTGCCAAGAATCACAAGCAGCTATTCAGCGGAACTACATGCCATCTCGCTTGCCTTAGACAATACACAGGACGTAACACAGACTAAGATAACAATTTGTACTGACTCACTTAGCGCAATTCTAGGACTACAGAACCCGTACAACTTGAACCCACTTCACATACAAATACTAGAACAGATTTACCGGACAAATAAACGGATAACATTATATTGGCTCCCAGGACATGAGGACATAGAACAAAATACAAAAGTTGACAAAATTGCTAAAAATGCAACGAGACGACCTTACCAAGACATATACAATATTACATACCAAGATATGCAAGCAGAAGCCAAAACAGCTATCATCGAAAAATGGCAAAGATCTTGGCACACTACTTCGGACAACAAACTAAGAGAAATTAAACAAACAGTCGAAGAATGGCCATCAAGCATAAGGCAAACTAGAAGAGAAGACGTTGTCTTATGCCGCTTAAGAATAGGCCATTCCCGGCTGACACACTTACACCTCATGACGAGACAAGACAGTCCGACATGTGAAATATGTAACACTCCACTGACAATAAAACACATATTGACAGAATGTCTACGGAGACAGAACTATGACTTACCGGACAAAATGACAGACCTACTCTCCCACGGCAGCCAATATATTGACAACATTTACACTTACTTGAAAAAATACAACTTATTTGACAGAATATGACGAGCATATAATAACGAATAATTATTTTATCAGAAAATAAGTAATATATACCAGTAAGATATATACATTCAAATACTAAACAAACGCACTGAAGAACACATGACTAAATATAAAAGTAACTCTTAACATAAACAGTACTTACAGATACTCTAGACAATATCTATATTTATCATGACAGATTTTTCTTTATTAGTTATTATGTTCCTTAACTAATGTTTTGACTGTTTTATCGCCGAGCAACGATAATAACAATAAATAAATAAATAAAATAATAATCTTGTAGTTATGTATGAAGCAGTAACTAAGAAGACTGTCATCTGTTTTATTATGTTTTCTTTAGATCAGCTGTTTCATTTTGTAATTCAGTAAGAATAAAAACTTCTTTGAGTAATGTTTAATTTATTTATTTGTTTATTAGTGAGACCGCGACAAGGGCAATTCATCACTTAAAATACATACATAAGAAGAAACAATAGTAAACAATTGTTAACAAATTTGAAAATGAAATAATTAAAAAAAATATTAAAATAAAAAAAAAAATTACTAATATAATTTGCAGTGACTATAAAAAGGTACGAACAACACAGAGGCAGATAGGGCAGTCTGTAAATACAATTATAGACTTACATGTTAATGAATTTCAAATCATAGTTTGTACATATTTATTAATGATAGGAGGTCGTAAACAGAAAAATAAATATACATACACATATACACATACACAAACAGATAAGCTCGTATACAAACATAGAAAACCATATATATACATCATATTTCTTCAAATAGTCCAATTTTCCTTAAGTATCTAAAAACAAAATCTATAACTTGGCTTCCTTCTGCTAACAACTCTGTTAGATTTGTAGCTGGGAGGGGAAATGAGTTAAGTCTTAAACAGTCCGTTAGTAAGTGTTTAATCGTTAAAAAGGTGTTACATATTGGGCAAATCGGTGCTTGTTCCCTGGTCATTAGGAATGAGTGTGTGAGTCTAGTGTGTCCAATCCTTAAACGTGTCAGTACTACTTCTTCTCTTCTTGTACTTCTGTTGCTCGATGGCCAGTGAGTAATTGTAGATTTAATTTCTCGTAGTTTGTTGTCTCTTGTCCTGTACCATACATCGTACCACTGGTTTTCAATGTGTTTCTGTATGTCAGTGAATATATCTTCCTATGTTATGTCTGTGACGTCGTATTGGTTTCGTGTTGTGGAGAATTAAAATGTTGAAGAAAGGATGTTCGATATCTTGGCAACGAAAAATACCTTTTATATAATTCAATTTCTCATGCGGAGTAACAGAAATATTGTAATCATTGTAGAATTTCTTTGAATCCAGTAGACTTTTACTAACATTTAGGTTTGGGCATCGTATTAATAAGGTTCCATTTCTTCTATTTTTGTTAATACTTAGCTCTTTACTAAATTGTTTACCCCACTTATTTATTAAAAAAGGATTAATATTGTTGAAGCAACTCCAAGAAGCAAAGATATAGATTTATCTAAGTCAGAAAATGGAAAAACTCGAAGGGGTCGGAAAAAAGGAAAGGACAACGACGACAAAATCCCAGAAATCGCTAGAGCAGGACTGGACAAGGAGCCAGGACCTTGTAATGTAGTTGTTGAGACATAAATTGTAAAAGGTTATGGGTCCAGATCGCTCAATCTGCGTCATTCTTGTGTCTCAAAAAGTTTAATCGCGAGTTATGGTGTTATCAGAACATTGAAACTCAATCAAGTTTATTCATTTCGCGGTTTCTAACCAGTTTCGCGGGTTTCCCTTCATCTGATCATTGTGCGAGTACAAAAATCAGTTTTTCCTTCGATCATGGAATTTGTCAAGGGTATCAAGCCGTTGAAAGGAGCTGAAGATTGGCCTCAGTGGAAATACAAAGTGATGGAGTACTTTAACGCAGTCGACATTATTGAAGGCAAGTCTTGTAAACCTGAACTTTCAGAAACATCATCGAAGGCTGAAAGAGAACAACTAGAAACTTGGAACAAAACCGCGGCCCAAGCTAAAATGGTTCTATCTCAGTGTGTCAGTGACGAGCTCCATCAACGAATTTCGGGCCGTCTATCTGCTAGGGAGGCTTGGGAAATTTTACCGAATGAATTTGACAATAAAGCTGAAGACCAACTTTTTCGTCAATGTCTAGATTTCTTTTGCATTGAATGGACTGATAACGAAGACGCTCCCTCGATTTTAGCTCGTATTAAAAACCAACATCGGGATTTTTCTGCTGGCTTAAAGACTCGTAAAATCGAAACCGCCGAAAGTCTTTTAGAGCTTCTTTTCGTGTCAAAAGTCCTTCATATTCTCCCCAAACGGCTTGAAACGTTCAAATGAAGCTACCTACTTCTAAAGGCAAATGATAGCAAAACAATAGACGATATATCGTCCGCGCTCATTCTTCATGAGAGAAATGTCGCTCCTATACCTATATCAAATGTGTCAGGTGAAATTTTGGAGGTACAAAACAACAACAAAAGCAAGTTGGTTCGGAAAACAAATTTTTATTTAATTTTTTTATTTATTTACAGAAATATTACAATCTACAGTATATGTATTATGTAATTTGACATAGGTATAAGACCACGCCTCAGGTGCCACCAGTTGTCAACCGAATACCTTCCTTTAGGAAGGATTCTAGGATGACCTGGAGTTACCTTACGCCATCCAACCACACTCTGCGACTAGCAGGGAGGATTGGAGGCGAATGAGGCGTGGCCTGTGATATCACGAGGAGAGAAGATATCCATCGATATCACTCTCAATTATCATTATTACAATCACACTGACTTTTCAGCACTTCACGACACTTCACTGCATTAGTAGATCCCGGGGCCACTTCCTATGAAGACGTCTGGGTGGAGAGGAAGGACGATTGGTGCTGGATAAGGATTGGGCTATAGGATTAGGATGATTAATCAATTTACTTTGGAAAGATGAGAAGCGGATAGGGATTATATCTTGGACAAAAGGAATATTTAGGTCATTATGGAGGGTGCGATTCGAAACATAATAAGGAGCATTAACTATGGTACGTAGGATTTTGGATTGGAATGTTTGGATTCGGTGGATGTTGGAATGCTTGGCTGTCCCCCAGAGTTCGATACCGTAAGTCCATATCGGTTTTATTAATGAGTTGTAGACAGTTAGTTTGTTATGTACGGTTAAGTGTGATGTTCGATTTAGTAGTCTGTATAGTTGTCCAAATCGTCGATTGAGTTCTTGCCGTTTATGTTTAATGTGTGCGTTCCAAGTTAATCGTGAGTCAAGATAAAACCCAAGGTATCGGACGGTGTTGGTTATGGGTAAAGGATTGTCGTTGAAGGAAACAGTAGGACAGGTTTTACGTCGAAGGGTGAAGGTTATTTGGTGAAATTTTTCGACGTTTATCTTGATGCGCCACTTTTTGCACCACTGTTCAATTTGGGTTAAATGGGATTGTAGGTTCTGGGAAGCTGTGTCTGGATTTATGAGGGGTGAAAGGATGGCCGTATCATCTGCATACGTGGCCAGGAGGGTGTCAGGATGTGTTGGAATGTCAGCTGTATATAGGGTATAATGGATGGGACCGAGGACACCACCCTGAGGAACTCCCGCTTCCACAGGGAAATAATCTGAGTAGGCTGTTCCATGCCGGACTTGGAAAAACCTGTCTGAGAGGTAGGAGCGAAGGATTATGTAAAGGGTGCTGGGAAGGTGGGTTTTGAGCTTGAAGAGTAAGCCTGTGTGCCAGACTCGGTCGAATGCCTGGGCAACGTCCAAGAAGGCAGACGTGCAATACTCTTTTCGCTCGAGGGATGAGGAGATGAGATCAACAACGCGAAGCCCTTGCTGCACTGTGGAGTGTTGGGAGCGGAAGCCGAATTGATGAGATGGGATGAGATTTAAGGAATTTAGGATAGGTAGTAGGCGCTTTAATAAAATCTTTTCAAATAGTTTGGAAAATATTGGAAGAAGACTGATAGGGCGGTAGGAGGAAGGATTGTTGGGAGGTTTACCAGGTTTAGGAAAGAGGACAACTATTGAGAATTTCCAGAGTATGGGATAGTGGGTTGTTCGGAGGATGCAGTTGTAGATGTAGGTGAGGAATACAATGGCCTTGGTTGGAAGCTGTTTAAGGATTCTGGAGGTGATGAGGTCGTAACCAGGGGATTTCCGGGAAGGTAGTCGGGATATTAGAAATTTAACTTCAGATGGATTGACTGCATTTGGTGGTAGGGAGAGAGGAAGTGTGGATTGTAGGAAATCATCTAATCCCGGTAAATGGGATTCAGGATCAGGAGGAGGATGAGGAGTAAATGTTTTTTTGAGATGATTAGCAAACAACTCGGATTTCTCTTCGTCGGAGGCGGCCCATGTGCTGTCCTCTCGACGAAGGGGGGGGGGAGATACAGGATGGTATTTTAGGATTTTGCGAGTAGCATTCCAAAGGGATTTGTCGGAGGTTGATAGAGATGAAAGGTAGGAATTAAAGGATTCGGAACGATGTTGGATTAGTTGTCGCTTTATTAATCGGCATAATTGATTGTAAGAGCGACGGTCGGAGGGATGGCGAGTTCTCTTCCACAGAGCTCGTGCTTGGCGTTTGGATGTTATTAGGTCTCTTAGGGATTGGGGTAGAGGACTTTCAGCTGGGATTGGATGATGATGGCGTTTAGGAAGGGAGGAATTCCATGCACATTGCTGAATGGAGGTTGTGAATTGTTGGACAGCTATATCAAGGTCTTCAGGGGTTTTAAGGGAAATATTGAGGTTAATGGTGCCTTCAAGGAGGGATCGGAAGAGGTTCCAATCGATAGGTCCAGTGATTAAGGAAGGAGGTTGGGGCTTTGGAATAGGTTGTAGCGAGAGTGTAAGGATTAGAGGACTATGATCAGAGGATAAGTCATCCAGGGTAACTATTGAGGTGAAGACGGATGTAAGACCAAAGGATACAAAGAAGTCTATTAGATCGGGGATACGGTTTGGATGGGTAGGCGAGTATGTTGGGGAATTCGGGGAAATGGTTGAGCAGTACTTTGAGGAGAGTGCAGAGAGTAGGGTACGACCACGGGAATTGGTTACCCTTGACCCCCACTGAAGATGCTTGGCGTTGAAATCACCTCCTAGAAGGAATTTGGAACCTAGGGATTCTAGAAGATCTAGAATTTCTGACTCAATTAGAGGTTTATTAGGAGGACAGTAGACAGCTGACAGGGAAATTGGGAAGGAAAATGTTGAGATTGTAATAGTGGCGGCTTGGAGTGAATGTGTTGGATTGGTAGGACGGGGGTGATGGGATAAGGTTCTTCGTATTAGGATGGCAGATCCGCCATGGGCTTTACCGTCTGGGTGGTCGGTACGGTAAGTGTTGTAGTCCTGAATTCGTAAATGTTTATTTTTGGTAAGTCGTGTTTCAGTGATGAGTGCGACATCTATACTTTGGTCTTGTAGTAATGTAGTCAGTTCGTTTGTGTGATTTGTGATGCCGTTAGCATTCCAAAGTAGGATGGACAAGGATTTGTGTGTGGGAGAGGGAATCATTTTGAAAGGGTTGGGAGCAGGTGAGTAACTATAGTATTAAGGAGAGTAATGAGAGGACTAATAAGGGATCTGAAGTCTGACAAGAAGGTATTAAGGAGGGAAGTGATGTCATTGGAGGAAAGTTGGAAGTTGGAGGAAGTTGGTGAAGGTATGAAGGGAGTGGCCCGTCTTGGAGTCGGTGTTGATTTGTTGCCTGGATGTTGGTCGGCGGGAGCTGTCTCATTGAGTACTGGTTCTTCTTATTGGCTAGGTCCGGCAGCGAGTTGTGCGAAGGAAACTCCAGCTTCAACTCTTCTGGTGGGCTGTGGGCGTTCTTCACCAGGAGGCAACTCACCGTAGTTTCGCTGCCGGGTGTTGCTCATTCTTTTTAAATTTTTGAATGTTTGGCAACCCTTGTAGTTAGCCGGGTGGTTTTGAGAGCAAAGTGCACACACCGCGGGGCTTTCCTTTGGCTTGCTGCACTCCTGGCTCTTGTGGTTTTCTCCACACCTGACACATCTTGGAATGTATTTACAATATGCCTTTGTGTGGTTATACGACTGGCAATTTGTACACTGTACCGGCTCCCGTTTGCGGTATGGTTTTTCAACTTGTACTCTAGTGTGGTAAAGCCTGGTGATGCTGTAAATTCTATCAACATTTGGCTGTTGATCAAGATCCACAAAAAAGAGGGGTAAGGCAACTTTCATCATTCCATGGTCGGTTGATCTCTTGACGATGACATTCGTCGCTAGCCTCGCCTTGAAGCCAAGCGAAGAGATTTCTTCTATGATCTCTTCTGGAGGGGTGGAGGGATGGAGATTTCGTATAACCACTCGTAGGGCACGTTCATACTTCGGTTGATACGTGTGGTATTGAGCCTTTGAATCGTTTAAATATTTTATTATTGCTCTATATGTGTCAGGTGTTGTACAAGATATCTTTGTTGTGTTGGTTCTATTTATGCAGGTATATGTTTTTGAATTAACTTTTTGATTAAGATGAGTGCAGAAAATATCTTGTGATTTTTCGGTTTCCATATCCTCTTCTTGCTCCTTCTGTAACGCTTGGAATGGGTTGACTGTGAAAAATGCAGACTCTTCCTTTGTTTCTCCATTGATTTTAGATGTACCGGGAGTTCCTTCAGCTGATGTTGACGAATTCTCATTTTTTAAGGGCGGTTTCTTCGAGATCTTCCTTCTAGAACGCGTGTTCTTGGACGGTGACGTAGGTGGAGAGCTGCCAGCTGACCTGGATCGTTTACCACCGCTTGCCATTACCATGTGGTAAAATCCTCCCATAAATTATTATAAGCACGCGTACGTGAAAAATAAAAATAAACGAGCAAAAGAAATATAGATAGATATATTTTTTGCAATAAAAAATATAAGGCGCCAACAGCAGTCTCGAACTCGGACTTCTTAGCCCCAGACTCCAAGACGTTAGCCCTGACTCAGGGTTATTGCGGTAAAACCAAGCAAAGAGCTCTGTGGGCCATGTCAATTTGAAAAGGCGCACCGCACCGGCAGCCATTTGGCACCAGAGTTCGATCATCCAGACCAGGTGAATTGATGTCAGGAGATGTATGTGGTCGTTTTGATAAATCATTCAACGGGCACAGATATTTGATTGTTATCAAAGACCACTTTTCACATTTCCGTTTTTGTTTCGTCGCACGGGAAAAATCAGCCATGAAAGATGCTATACGAGAAGTATTGGCCAAGGCTCGAACAGTCGGCCATCAAGTGAAAGAATTACTCAGCGACAATGGAGGAGAATTCGATAATAAAGAAGTTCGCACTGTACTTCAAGAATTTGGAGTCACTCAAAGACTCATTGCACCGTATACTCCTCAACAAAATGGTGCAGTATAACGTGAAAATCGAACCATCGTCGAAATGGCGCGAACGTTCAAGTATACTAACCGAAACTTTGAGTTTCCTGTAGCCATCTGAGCTGAACTAGTTATCACTGTCGGCAATATTCTAAATCGATTAGGCAAATCATCAATCGAGGGCAAAAGTCCTCATGAAGTTTGGTTTGGTCAAAAACCATGGATCAAACATTTGCGAATCATCAGTTCCAAGTGCAATGTCCATATTCCTGCGCAAAAGAGGAAGAAGATGGACTCAAAAGCAGTAGTTGGATACCTCGTTGGGTATGATGGCGATGAATGATACAGAATATATGTACCAGAGAAACGAGATATTGTGTTATCGAGAGACGTCATCTTCCAAGAGAAAATAGGTGATTGTGAAGAACGTGTATCCTTACCTATAAAAATAGAGGACCCAAAAGAAGAATTGCAAAAAATTAACGGAAGAAAGGACTGAGAAATCGGATGCAGTTCTATCGGAATCATCTTCGTCTGAAGATGAAGAGGAAAATGCAATTGGACCAGGCACCCGAAGGAGTTCGCGAAGATGTCAAAAGCCCTCCTACCTAAATTATTACGTCACAGTTGCGGAGGCATTTCTTGTGGAGGATGATCCTAAGACATTTGCTATGAAGCGATTCAATATGGCTGAGTGTAATCCAACCAAAATACCCATGGACAAATTAAGGAGTCGAGATCCAGGGAAAGCGCCTATCAATTTTCCCTACCGATTAGCTTTTGGTGCTTTCATATTTCCTTCGCCATCAACATTTTGTTCCTAAAACTACTCGATTAAGGGAAAGTGTTGAATTTACTAATCTTGTAGTTAAGTATGAAGCAGTAACTAAGAAGACTGTCATCTGTTTTATTATGTTTTCTTTAGATCAGCTGTTTCATTTGTAATTTAGTATGAATAAAAACTTTTGAGTAATGTTTAATTTAGTTGTTGAGACATAAATTATAAAAATTTGAACCGCTTAATTAGCCAGTATACAGGCGAAGTAACAAAATATCAAATTAATAAAATTAATATTTTTCATTTTATATATTTATTTAAATTTTTATTTAAAGTCTATTATTATTAACTAAGAATTTTAGGACGGGTTATCTACAGGTTACCACCCTTAAAATACTTTTCATGAACTGCAAATAATTGTATTGTATCATTTCTTTATATCTGAATAGTGTTGGTTATTTTATTTTATTTATAATTTATATCCAAGCCGTTAAATAAAACTCGAAAAATAAAATGAAATCTGAGAAAGATATTGAAAGAGCTTAGAGGAAATGGTCTAATTATTTTCCACCATATTGAATTAGGGGGAACAGGACCACGCAGAGTTCGTTAGCGTTTCCTTTTAAGCTATTTCGAGTTTAATTGAAATTGAACTGTCTGTTATAAACCTAATTAATGATTTCCATTTATAAAATTTCAGCTAAAATTCACTAAAACATGAGCTTCCCTATCGCCAATTTACTGTTTTTGTTTTCTATTTTAATATATATATCTTTATCTTATAATTGGAATACTTCTCTTCCCTGGAAGCCAGTGCTAGGAGATGCATTGCCGAAAATAGACAAAATTGCCCCTGAAAGATAAACTACGGCAAAACTGTTCCGTTATTAACTCCAAACAACAGGCGAAACAAGAACGCCCTATGTGCTAAGTATAAATCTATCAAGACAGCTTATTGAAAATATGAATTAAACGTTTTTATTTATTTAATTTTTTTTAACGTCCATTTATTATTTAAACGTTTTTAAAATCATGCACAAGTCTTAAGAAGTAGCAGCGTCGTCCTAGACATCCTTCTTTGCTTTCTTCTTCTTCTTGAGACGCGATGTTCGGTGGACACAAATCCCCAATCGCACAGAAAAATGCCTTTAAGCGCTATTCATATTTATGAGCACGTTTGAAGAGAATAATAAATTCGTGCAACTTAATTGCAATTTTTTCTATAAAATAAGAGTATGTTGACAATTAAAGTTCAGCAGGCGCGAATTAGAACGAACTAATAATTATAAAGGCATTAGCTAATTATTTAGGGATTTCTGTTATATAATACTTTTCATGAACGAAACAAGAAGAAATGTGAAGAGTGTCTCATTATTTAAAAAAATGGTTGTGGATAAATAACTGCTGTTGAGTTTAAATAATTGATGTTAAATTTCAATTAAACTTCTTTATTACGAACTTTTCCATAAGCGCGCATGCGCATGTTGACAAATTTAGTTCTTTACATTAGCTCTCATAACCCTCATAACAGCGAACTTTAGTGCTTAATAACTTCTTTCCTAGTTGAATGCGAACTTTTTTTTTTAGCGAATTCGTGTTTAGTGCATCAAAATACGTTATTGTACAAAATTTGAAAGAAATCGGTTTGGAGGACGCTAAACTTCAGTTCTACCTAAAGTTATATGCGGTGCATGCCCCCGGGCTCAGAGCAGACCGGAAGTGAACTTTGAGATGACAAAATGTTGTAACTATAGCTAAAGCTATTAGCTATCACCATGATTAAACATTTCATGAATAAATTAGCGATTAGCGCTCTGCCGTCGCTATGCGCTAATCGTTAGCGCAGGCTCTTATCAGTACCGCTAAATTAGCGAGAAGGTATTAGATATTAGCGACCGCTAACGTTTGCCCAACTCTGCTTGAAAGTGACACAGTTCCTGCAAGTCGGGCTTTTTTCACTACTGCTTATCGGGAAGGTATTAATTAGTTCCTGAAACAAAATGTGATTATAGTTTTATTTATTTATTTAAATTTTAACGTTCATTTACAAGTAATGCAGGATTTTAGGCCGAGTTATCTATAGGTTACCACCCCTTGGGAATTGAACCCACGACCTTAGTTTAAATTAAAAAAAAAAAATACGGTAGACTGATTTCACTTTCTTACTGTGATTTTAGTATTATAAAATATTTCATTAGTTTTACCTGAGGTATCTTGAAGAGGCGAAGAAGATTAGCGACTTGTATGGAGGTGACGCTAGAGGCAGCTCCAACAACTCCGGATATCACTTTTCGTATTGTGCTCTTGTTGCACTGGAAATTCGAATCGTCTATGTTGCTTATAGAACCTGCAATTCCAAAGCACAAAAGGAAATTCTTTAGTAAGATTATTGGCAATTCCTTTGAAAAGTAACAAGACAAACACATAATAAAGTTTGAGAAATCAATTATAAAATAGTCATTGTTTTGTCGCTAAATCCCGTATATAGAGAGATAAAATAATCAATCTGATGAAACAGGTTATGATTCCAGACAAATTTAACGCTATAAAACTAAATAAAGTAGGAGAATATCGTACTAAAAACAAAACTTTCCCCTTGGTGAAAAATGAAACTGAATACAATGTATATACGCACAAACATATAGTTACATCATTAAGTCAACTTTTATTTTTTTGATAAATTGACAAAATAATCTTAACGGATAACGATAAAAACATTTCTTCGCCCATGGGGTTCCCTAACTAAAAACATTCCCCGTAAGGTAGTTATTTTTGGCCGAATTCCTGGAGAATGTGTTAAAATAACCTACATAATACATTTAAATGCAAATTTAATTGACGAATATTGTACAGTTTGTGCTGTTCAAGAATTCTATATCTATCGTTGAGGTCATCTGATATTTTTTACGTAATATGTAGTGGGTAATGCTTGATGTGGAAGAATAATATACAAATTTAGATTATAATGAGAACTTTATACAACTAACCATAAGTATGTGCTCCATTAGATGTTCTTCGAGTGCTAAGCCCGAACTGATTTCTGGACCTGATCTGCATGCTCTGGCAGCGTGACGGATTTCTAGGTTATCTACTGGATCTAAGATCTAGGGGTAGCGGGGAGACGAATACGCTATACTTCCATAATCTAGTACTGATTGACCTGGCATACGATCTGCAGAAAGTTAGCATTAAGGTTTTGTGTTTCCCAACTGGATATAACCAAGCATGATTAGGAATCGTAGGTTTCTTACATTTTTCTATTTTTCGTGTAAGCCCCGAATCGAAGAATTTTATTGTTTGCTTTTTTAAATTAAAATTTGTGGCCATTTCTGAAACTCCAGGCTGCCTATTACTTTCATAAAGTCATATTCCTTGCCAAAGGGAAGTATATCATCAACCTACAGGATTTAACATACTTCTGGCGTGATAAACTCGCGGATGGTGTCTGTTGCGATCTTGTATATGTTAGTGCTTAGAACTAGAAATAGAAAATATTAATGGCGTCAAAAGGAGTACATTATCCAGCAAATAGAATATTCTGTACAATTTTATAGCAAACGCCGTCTGACCCTGGTACCAACACTTACACGAGAGAAAGAGACAGTTTTAATTTTTGCATAAGAAATCTTGATAATATAAATAATAAATTGATAATAAAATTGACAGCTTATTTAATTATCAATTTAATCAACTTAATTAATCAGATAAAACAAATGCCATTTCATACCTATTTAGGTTATTTTAAAAACCTTGCTGATTTTTTTTTTTTTTTTTTTTTTTTTTTTTTTTTTTTTTTTTTTTTTTTATGGCGTGTCAACTAGATATGAGCTTAGTTATGCAAAACCTGCGCGAAGGATGTTTTTGATATGTATTTCTTTAGTTTTTTTGAAGAAAATTGTTTAAAAAACTTGGTTAGGTTGGATTAAAGAAAAATGTATTCGCCTTGCAGTGTAAGAGGAATCAAGCGTCCTCCCTTTTGCTTTCTTTGACTGCTATGATGAGATTGAGTCGTGTATTTGATTCTGACACGAAAGAAGTTTCATTACTCAGCAATCTTACCAAATAAATAACATAAGAGACGAGAACTCGCCGAAAGGAAAAGTTTCTAACAAGATTTATTTCCGGGCCAACATCAAATCAGAATCCTAGTGGAAAATATTTTATACATTATATCAAACTTACCAGCGTTATTATCAAACTTGTCAGCGTTATTAATTTACAGCGTTATTGTCTATATACAACAGGAGAATGAAAACTTCTTGAATTTCTTAGCCCTCAATCATATGATAATGAGTGTTAATAACTTCTAAGGTAAATGCGCCTCAAGAAGTAATAGAATCACAAAAAAATAAGAGGATTGGCACAGTTGTTTTCTTAAATATTTGTGGCTTAGGAGTACTAAAAAATGAAGGTAGTAATGAATTTATTCTATTTCGCACTAGGAGGTGAACAAACTTTTATTACAATCATAAACCCACAGACTTCGTATATCAATGGGGAATCGAAAAACGAAGTCAAAAAGTCCTTTGGCGATTTTCTCGATTTAGTTTCGTTTTCGAGGAACGCAAAAAAACAATTTTTTTTGTTTTAATACCGATTTACCGCTTAAACGAAGCTTTGTACGAAAAAAACACCTCAATACAAGAGTTGTTGCTTATTAAATTATGTTTAAGATGAGACCACGTTCAGCGTCTTGAATATTTTACTAGATATTCGTGTGTGAACAGCCCACCAGATGGACATTTTGTTCCATTGACAGTTAGAACCGCAAAAACTTGAAAAAATAATCGTGGCAGAATCCAGAAGAATATCCCCGGAGCAAAGTCTAGCAGCTGAACGAGCGGTCAGCCAGCGAATTAACGCCTGTTGAGCTGCCAAGGGCCTACATTTCGAGCACCTAAGGTTATTAAATATTCAAGCTAACAAGGGTACATACAATACAGAGGTGGGGTCACCGATCTGGGCCATTTTTTTCTGGTGATTCTACATCGAAAAATAGTCGACACATGTCCGAGCGATCCGTCCAAGGTGCCTTAGGAGCCGAGAAATAAAATAAAATAGGATAAAAGTGCTTTATTTTTTATATCGAGTTTAGAAAATGATATCGACACGATCCTTTCACCAATTAATTTTTTTTTATAGAGTAGATTAAAGGGAAAATATAATCGTTAAACAATAAATTATATTTCGTAAAATTAATTCAAAAATATGCTTATGTTTTCAAGTAAACTAATCTTTTTAATTTTTTTACACCAAAAATAATAGCAGATTTAAAATCAGCAACCCAAGGAACCCTAAAGTGGTGAATATCATTGAAAACAAAAAATAATGATTTTTCCCAGTCTGGAAGAGACTGAAAATTTGTAAGGGAAAAAGTAACGTGACGTTTTGAAATTCAAAATCTCCCCTTGAGATAAACCGATTTTTACGTCATTGAAATCTTTCAAAAGAAAAAAGACTCCTTTTTCTAACCATATAAATGACTATTGTATTATCTGAAAAGATACTTGCAAAAGATGGTTCTCAAAATAAAAGTAAAATGTAAACGTTTTTGCATATAACGTCAATCCCAGAAGACATAGAAACACCCCGATTAGATGGAAATGCGTCACATTGGAGTCTTTATCGACTCTCCAAGTTTGGTTTGAATCGGGTAAATATTCTTTGAAATATGGCCGGATTGTTGAATCTTTAACCAAATAATAAGGGTCCCCCCTTAGCGAAATTTAAAATACTTTTTTTTTCTTTTTTTTTGTAATATGCCCAAAATTTGCATTTAGTGGTTTTTCAATGTGCTAAAAACGAATCTGACATCCGTTTTTAAATCAATTTTTTTTTTATAATGGCAGAAGAATAATGACTTCTATAGAGTCAAAATTGTATTATCATCTTATCGTTAATTCGAATAAATTCATAATTTATTTGCGAATTTTATTGTGAATAAATTTGTATTCACAAATTATAATGTGAATAAATTTGTATTCATATATTTTAATGTGCATTTTTTTGTAATCACTTGATTTTTTGTGAATATTCACATTTTTTATGATTATTTACAATTTTTTCTGTGAATTTATTTGTATTCACAGGAAAATTTGCGAATAAAACTTTATTTTTATTCTTATATTTAATATACGTGAATAAAAATAAATTCGTATTCACACTTATGAATACGAATTTATTTATATTCGTATTTACAAATATATGAAGTACGAATAAATTCGTATTTTTATTTATAAATAAAATTATGCCCATCTCTGACACATACATACATACGTATCTATAATTGTGTATTTGTAACACGATTGATAAAAGAAACGGCTAACTCGATAGCGGCCAAAATATGTGTTTTGTTCACGAAACTTGGTATGAAGAGTTTCTAAGTAACGATTTGAGGAATTCATTCGATCAGCAAAATCAGTCCCTCTGGTGGGGGAGTTTATTCCGTACACATATTATTATTGAGCCAATAATGATCGATTTTTCTCTAATATTGCTAAGAAACTCAGTTTATATCTTGACCAACAAAAATACTGACTCGCTGGAACAGCGTAATCTTTGAATGTTTCCTTTCTCATCCGAAGTGAAATTAGTAAAGGAACAGAAAACCTTATTGGTAGTATTCATCTGTCGTGGGAAATGTATCTGTCTAACTGAGCACATTCTTTGTAAGATTGGTGGTGTTAGCTGCATTCGAAAAACGATCTTAATACAAATGAAATATACATGAATGGATGGCCTCTTGTATATTTGTGATTAACAGCTGCCTTAATAATTAATATGATGTTTAGTTTGTTTCTGGAATAAACCACAACTTCCAACACACATTCCTCATTACCTGTGAATGACATATACCGAGTTTCATTTACATGGCTGCAAGGACAGCTTAATAATCTCTTTCTAGAGTTAACCCTCATTCCTCATATCGAATGCATTATAACCAAAACTTCGTACGTTAAAATCGCAATTTGATTCGGAAGTCTGTTCTTTAGATTGACCGATTTTACTGGTAAACACTTAGCCAATCATTTACTTTGAATTGGGCCTATGGGAAGGCCATGAACCAATTCTTGCCGAGAAAAAACAAACATTTTGGCAGAAACACACACACATGTGTTTATATATATATATATATATATATATATATATATATATATATATTCATTTTGAACGGAGTAAAGGGAGATTCCAAGCAATTTTTTCAAAAAATATTTCATAAGATTAACGCAGTTACATTCCCTAGGAAAGTGCGAAAACTAGTAATGAAAACTATTATTTTTTCATGACTTAAGGGCAAATACAACGGAAGAAAAGTGAATTTATTCAATTATAATCACTGAATGAGATGATGATTGAGGCCACGAAAGGCATTTCTCACCAATATTTCAAGGTTAAATAAGGACAAAGCATAATCTGAACACTCTTTACAGACTGTTTGACAGCTGATTGAGTGGGTTAGTAACTGGGAAGGTGCTTCTTGAAGGGAATTCCTGTCCATTCATCTTACTCACACTAATATATTACTTATTGGAAGGTAATAAAGCATGTTCGATTTTCTCGCGCCATCAACAACCCTTCAACTAGAAACTCGCTCTCTTTAATCAACAACTTTATATCCGCTCTATTACTCTCTACTCCATACTTTATTATTCTTTCCTCTTAGGGCTATTTCTACGACAAGCCAGTACAATTCAAAAGTTTAATTAAAACTACGGAAAAGTCAAACCTCGTGATCAAAAGCAGCAAAAATCTTTATTTTTTTATTTTATTTTATTTATTTATTTATTTACGGCGCTTCGACGTCTAGGCTATTAGCGCCGACATCCAGCGATTTTCCCGCGAGGGATTTTTTCATTTTTTCATGTTTTGAGCGCTTTTTAATCCAGTTGACGTTCTGAGCTGGAAAAAATGTTTTACAATGATCTCTCTTGAAACGCAAATTAGCTCGATTTTACTCTACGAGCTGAAATTATGTCTAAAAGCCACCGAGGCTGCTAGTAAACTGTGTCAGGTGTTTGGGAAGGACGCTCTCTTAGATCGGAAGGAATTCTGGTTTGCAAAGTTTTGTAGAGGGGATGAATCGCTCATGCATGAGCCTCGAAGTGGAAGGCCCGAAGTTGTAGATGACTACCTCCTGACAGATATCATTGAGTCAGATCCACGACAAACATGCTCTGAAATCGCTGGAAAACTTAATCTTTCCGAGTCAACCATGAGAAATCACCTACATCACATTGGTAAGACCAAAAAACTTGATAAGTGGGTTCCCCATAAACTGACCAACCGCAAGATCACACGGGACAAACACTTAGCGATTTGCTGGGAAACTCTACCTCTCTTACCATGATCCCCTGAGTTGTCACCATCTGATTACATCTGTTCAGAGGTCTAGACAACCGTAAGCAGGGGAAAACGTTCGCGGATGTGACGACCTTGAAAAACACCTTAGAAACTTTTTTTTTCGTCCAAACCAGCTGATTTTTATAAAAAAGGAGATTGTGACATTGAAGCACGTTGGAAGAAGGTTTTGGAGAGTGAGGGTGACTATTTCGACGACTAAATCTCATTTGAAGTATTTTTTTGCTTTATTTTTTCCCTATTTCAAAAAAACGACAGGACTTTATGCGTTACCTGATATTTCTAGCCAACTGTTTAAAATATCCAAGCCCAAACATAAAATTCGCTTACCCGGAGTTAGACTAGTCAATGAATTAAAAAAATAAATGCTATTTTTATTATTTATAGACATCGAAATTTTTATTTATAGTCCAATAATTTAAAAAGCATATGTTGTGCCATATTTAACAATAAAGCGATTGTATTAATTTGGAATTTTATAAATTATAAAGGGATATAAAATAAACTAAAGTTTTTAATGGCCCATGAGGGCGACAAGGCGCCGATGTACGGTAAATTCAAAATAAAGAGGTACAAAAATAAATATGGAGTCCTACTTTTCTGACTACTACCTTGTAACTTTTTTTTTTTTTTACACATTTTTTTATGGACTAAAATTCTTCCTTAGCTAATCAAAAATGACATCCAAGAATGTTTATGTGAAGAAAATATTTTTAAATGGGCAAAAAATACAATTTTCCGTATGAAAACCCGATGAGGAGCTGATTTGTAGATCATTTTTGGAGCGAGCTTCGATTGGTCCTTTTTTAATTGGTAAATTTCTTTTTGACCCTCCTTTAATGCATTTCAACATTGAAACCCATTTTTTTATATTTATTACTAGAAAGTACGAAAAAAATAAATAGGAAAGGCAGGAACATTTCAGAAGATTAAATCTTAAAGTCGTTTCTCAAAAGTATGTTTTTCAAATCGGGCGGTACTCTGGCGTCTTCGATTTTTCCCCAATCAACTTCAAATTTTAATTGCAGCTTTCTCATGGTATTTGCTGGAAAAGTAACTAGGATTTTTCGATCTATTGAATTACGAGTATAACGATTTTCTGGCCGATTTTCGACGGATTTTTCAATAGAAAATGAATAACTGTTCTCGAATTTCGAAAAAAAAAATAATATTCCATAAAAATCCTACTTACATTACTAGATTCAACCTTCTTTTTTCGAAATAATTTTAGTTGTTGGTACTAGATTAAAAATTGCGGCCCGCAGACTATCGCCCGTGATAAAAGAGGGTTCCCGTTTGTCAGACACAGCGCCGACATTATTTTTTTCAAATAATTGAAACGTATTTTTTTGGATACCTTAACCTTCCATATAAACTGTTTGATATAAAGAATTGAAAAATATTGATTTATTTGTTATTTATAAATTCAAGAAAATGACTTTGATTTTGATCACACAAGGTAGTATTACCCCTTAATGGCCAATGTCATATAAGAGGGAAAAAATGATACTGCTCGGTTAGTAAATAGGATGAAAACAGGTATGAAAACTATACTCCTGGAGTACAGTACCCCAGGAGTACTGAAGAAGGGCCGAGAGAACCTCGCTGAGCTGACACTAAGGATGAGGTTGTGACCTCGAAAACGTTCTGTCGAATGAAAGGAATATAAAGTGAAGGTGGTTGACGTGTTCTCATCCTATTTACTATAATGAACCTTCAGCAGCAAACCAACCACAATTGTATGACTACTCGGTTAGATGCAGAATTCCGCAAATTGGTTTGCTGAGTAACGTGACCGAATTTCATTGACACACATAAAAACCATTCTTTACTGCCTCGGTTTCTGAATAAAATTCTTAGATATTCAGAAAACATTAATGATTTGGATTAATTTGAAGATGAATGAACTGTAAAGCGCCCTGGAACAGCAAAATGTAGCCCTAGTAATGACACTAGGATAAGAAAGTTGCTATGATCTTGCGAGTTGAACGTTTTTCCTAATGAAATCTATGCTTGAACGTTTTATTTGGCAGATTCATTAGAATTTCGAATGGCTATTGTTTTTTAGTGCCTGAAAACAAAATTCTAGTTTTTTTCTTTGAATATTGCTGAAGAATCGCCTAGACTTATCACCATATTTCATTATATCTGTTTTAAAAAATATTAATATTGAATTTAAATAATTTGGAGAAGTTATTAAAAGAAGCCACATATAAAGCATATGTGTGAGATGGTGGCACAACTAAAGTTGAGGCTTGTGCCCCTAGCCTTCAGAGATTGTAGGTCTAAGGCTATAGAGGGAATTGAGCTCATCCCAGGGGTTGGTGTTATCTCTATACCCAGCCAGAGGACTACCTATTCAGCCAAACTTCTTGGATCTCACACACCTTAGTTTCTTCTCCACTCTTATGAGGGAGGCAGTACAGCTTTGGAATTATTTCACAATTCCATATTGCTCATTGCTTAAATGTATTATCAAGCCCAACTTCTCAAGATTAGCAAAATATGTAGCCTTAAGGCCAAAAATGAAATACCATGTATGCTTTAGCAACTGGAATATCTATTATATAAAAATGAATCGCTAAATGTGTTGGCAAGCGCAAATCTCGAGAACAACTGAACCGATTTCGCTAATTCTTTTTTTATAATATTCCTTGAAGTACGAGGATGGTTCTTACGGAGCGAAAAATTAAAAACAATTGCCTGAAAAAGTCTAAAAACAACATTTTTCAGGTCTTTTTCACTTCCTTAACGCAAATTCATTTTTAAATAAAAACATACAGCGGGTCAAAAAATTATTCATACACCTAATGTTTTGGCTGTAATTTTTTTAACGCAAAATATCAACAGATAGTTATAACAGAGGGTATTTGACATTAATTTTATAAAGCGCTGAAATGTAATACCTATTAAAATTAAGTCAGCAGCAAAATTTGAAAATTTTATAAGCAAAAAAATTATTCATACACCTATTAAACGAAAAAAAAAAGATTCTACTAAAACATTTTCTGTACTTAAACCCCCTCCCCCCATTACTAGAATACCATTTCTGATTCATGACAGCTTGAAGTCTCCTGGGCATTGTTTCCACGCGTTCGTCATTCTCCTGAGAGTCGATTTCTGCCCAAGCTTTCTGAAGGTTATAAATTAATTCTTTCCCTAAAGAACATGAACATTTTGAAATTTTTAACTTCAATAATGCCCATAAATGTTCTAAAGGGTTAAGATCTGGTGATTGAGGTGGTGTTTGCACTATTTGGCGCACATTGTACAATATCCATTCTGTATTTCCCCGGTATGATTCAGGTCACTGACCTGCTGGAACATATAGATGCCGCTTATTCCTACCATTCGCACACTTTTTTTTTCAAACTATCTCGCAACACATTCACATAGCTCTCAGTATTGAAATAACCATTAATTTTTGAAATTTCGCCTACTCCACTGGCGCTCATGCAACCTCAATCTATTACATTGCCCCTGCCTTGCTTCTCAGTCGGATGGAGATGTTTAGCTTCGAAAGCTCTGCTGTTTTGCCTCCAAAAAATCTCTGTTCGAGAGATTTGTAAACATTGAACTTCCTTTCGTCCGAAAACAACTAATTTTTCCAAAACTAAAGAGTTCTTTTCTCGTGATCCCGGGAAAACTTCATTCCTTTTTTTTGACGAATTTTTAATTTATAAAAGGTATTTTTTTACCTCCTCTACCACTATATCCCGCTTTATATAGCCAGTACCCCACGGTTTAAGTTGTTACAGGGTTCCGACATCATGATGCGATGTGTTCTGCTAGCTCGGGAGCAAATAATTTGAAGGTCTTTTGCAGCTCTCTGCACGATTTCACGGAAATCACACACTCACCGAACGTTTTCTGTCTGTGTGTTTTTTATTGTCCACTGATGAGGTTTTTATCTTTTTAATTATATATTGCTAAGACGCTTAATACAATCCCAGCTTTCATACGAAGCATCGGTAACTCGGCCCTTGATTTAAAAGTTTATCGATTTCATGTTTAAGATAAGGACTCAGTTTCTTAGATTTGCGAACCATTTCACTTGAATTATCTTAGAATATTGAGGGTTTAACTGTTTCTCATGTTAAGATAAAACGTTGTGTTTAATAAGAATGAAATAATTATTGGTATTAAGTTGAAACATTGGCCCATGAAACAATTTTAGAGTTATCATAACGCCTAATTTAAGTGTATGAATAATTTTTTTGCATGCCAATGTTTCTTTTTTTGTTATTAATAGAATTCAGCGTGTTTATAATTTTTGCTTTTGCATCAGAATAATGGGAAATGTTATTTGTTATTATTATCAGCAGTTTGTTTGGGTTAAAATAATAAAAAAAATATTATTGACTAATAAAGTAAGTGTATGAATAATTTTTTGACCCAATGTATGTTCTCAATTATAATATTTTTAACAGTTAACGTCTTTGTATATCTATTATATAAAAATGAATCGCTAAATGTGTTGGTAAGCGCACATCTCGAGAACAACTGAGCCGATTTCGCTAATTCTTTTTTTATAATAGTCCTTGAACTACGAGGATGGTTCTTGCGGAGAGAAAAATTTTAAAAATTGCCTGAAAAAGTCTAAAAATAACACGTTTCGGTTATTATTTACTTCGTTAACGGAAATTCATTTTTCAATAAAAACATATGTTCTCAATCACAATATTTTTAACAGTTAACGTATTTGGTTATTTGTGTATAAGCAACAAAAAAATTAAATAAATAAGAACATGTAATCACTAGGTGACATTAGAATCACATGTTAATGATGCAATTTAAATTAATTTATATTTGCATTAATGAAGTAAAAAAGTCCGTCACGCATGAGCTGCATAACTAAGCACTTTACTCAGAATTTTTGTAGTGTAGACTACATTACTGAATAATTTGCTGTAAATAACCTATATAAATAAAATAAAAACGTGAATAGTTCTGCTCATTTACTTTTCTTAATAGAACTGTTCAATTATTAATTTTGTAAATACGTAATTTGCTTCCAGAGTTATGTTAATACACGATACTGTACTACTTAGTAAATACACAAAAACTTCATTTTCTGTCTTTTGATCTGACGCAGGAACAGGATACAGTCCCCCTAGTGGGAGATAGCGCTCCTCGCGGCGGATTTGGGGACTTACGTCTGGTGGGCTAATTCTAATGAAACAGAGTTTAAAGTAAACCCTCCTTTCCAACAGACCGATTTACTGCATTTTTACACTTCTTTCTCATGAGATACCCACGACGTATACCGCGTTTCGGTACAATACAGCAAAAATTACGACCGGTATGAGTATATTAGTACTTTGAGTCCGGAGTAACCCCCCCCCCCTCCAAATAACCCGATTTATTTTATTTTTACAAACCATTTTCTCTGTTGATTACCACCACGAATACCGAGTTTCGTTGAAATGTAACAAAAATTTGGTTGTGGCAAATTGGTAATGTGGGTCCGGAGTATACCCCCCCTCCTAATGAACCGATTTAGTTTATTTTTACAACGTATTTCTCTCTTTAGATCAACACAACGAATACCGAGTTTCGTTGAAATATAACAAAAACTACGGCTGGCATGGTCAAATTAGTGTTTTGGGTCCGGGGTAAACCCCCCCTCTCGGTGGACCGATTTTGGTGCTTAACGAACTCGTTCAATCGTTTGCTAATTGAACGCTATATACCACGTTTCGTTTAGAAAAAACAACAACTCTGGCCGCTATTTTGTTTACAGACACATTTATATATATATATATATATATATATATATATATATATATATATATATATATATATATAAATTTTAACAGGGGTCATTTTCGGTGTCTACTAGGTAGGATCGATAAAGATTTGAAGAAATTTTTCAAAAATTACGTCATGAGAGGAACCTCAATAGCTACTTTCCTTCGAAGGAAAGTGCTAAAAGACTCCACTTTTCTATATTCCCATGCAAAAGATTGGTAATAATACTTAAAGGTCAATTTGAACTTTACCATAATACCATACCATAAAGTGTTAGTGGAGGGGTTCTGGGAGGGCAAAACAATTGAGTGACATTGGTATCGTATAAATATTAATGTCAATATTTGTTAATATTTATACGATAGTAACATTACTCAAAAACAAATTGACTATGGTAAAATGTAAATTGTCTGTGGTAAAATGTAAACATCGCTTTGCTGTGCATCTATAATATTACTAAATCTAAAAGCCACAAATTTCTATAAAATTACTAAAGTGTTGTGTGTTTGCGACTTACTAAATATGCCTCCTCTAAGGCGGCGGACAAATTTAGGCTGAAGAACCCGAAATGCAACGCATCAAATTAATTATGAATCTAATCGGGGAACGTGAAGATCTGCCCAGGGACGTGAAGATCGCAATGAACGTGAAAGAATTCGGTTAAGACAGACCCGTGAAGCGCGACATTCGACTAATAATGGTGCAAGTTTGAATCGAGCTGCTGTGAATTCATTACAGTGCCTGCAGCTGTGTTGCGATTGGACCTATGAACCCAGTTTGACTATAAACAAATCCCAGGGCAGTCATTAAGTGTTTGTGGTATTAATTTAGAAAACCCATGTTTCTCGCATGGTCAATTGTATGTTGCCTGTTCCCGTGTTGGAAAACCATCTGCTCTGTTTATTTACGCGTCAGGTAATGAAACAAAAAATATCGTGTACCATTAAGTACTGAAATAAAAATGAAATTTAATTTAGCATAAGTAAAAATAAAATGAAATCTAATAAGTAGTTATCATAATAAGAAATCTAATATTGTAATTTTGATTGTGATTTTTTAGTGACTATTAAAAGAATTTTAAGTGTTTTATAATTTTTATTTTTTGACATAATGTAATTTTCGACTTATTAAGTTTTGTTTTTTTTTATCTTACTATCTGTCCGGGTGTCCCAAATAGCAGAACAAGTATTAAAAAAGAAGTCCGACTCGCAGGAACTGCACCATCTTAGCGCGGTTCCGTTCATATCCCTAGTCTAATTTGGAAAGATTAAAATAGAAGCAGTTATTATTTTGGTTCCACCAGTATTTTTTTTAAAATTAATTATTATAATGGCGTGTCAAACCTTAAGGTCACTAACGCCATTCCTGGGTGTAGTAAAGTCTCGAAAGGTCATGATTTACGATCTTACCTGGAAGGATCGGCTAACACTAGGTCCCGCTAGTTACAACGTCTTGGAATCTTGGAAATCTATATTTCTAACAATAAATTGTTTTTGTTATTTTACTTAACCAGTTTTATTGTCAAATAAATTATCCAACTATAAGCAATTAAAAAATAACAAGGAGTAAAACAGACAAAAAGAACCGTTCGAATAAACGAAATCAATTAATTTAAAGTTTTAAGCACTTATTTCTCCGATTGACATCGCCTAATTAAAACTTCCTTCAGAACCTTTTTTGTAGAACATTTAGTAAGCTTTCGAAAGGTAATCATCCGCTTCACAAATGGTCAACGGTTTTCGAGATATTAAGGAAAGTAAACAAAGTTACCAATACTTTTTATGTCTGTTAATAAAATATTTTATTCTAACCCTTCCTTAACTCCAAACGTAACCAAAATTTCAACATATTAGTTTTAATGAAAGTAGAACATGCAGAAAATGTTTCAACTGTATCCCATAATTCTAAGTACAAAAATCAAAGACAAAGAACCCTCCCTAGGAAGGACGATAGGCAGTTGAAAAGCTATATATCTTGGAAATCCTTATCTCTAACATTAAATTGTTTTTCTTATTTTTCTTAACCTGTTTTATTTTCAAATACATTATCCAACAATAAGCAATTAAAAAATAACAAGGAATAAAAAACTGACAAAAAGAACAGTTCGAATAAGCGAAATCAATTACTTTAAAGTTTTAAGCTCTTATTTCTCCGATTTACATCGCCTAATCAAAACTTTTATTAGAACCTTTTTTTTAGAGCATTTAATAATCTTTCTAATGGTATTCTTCCGTTTACCAAGATTCTCAACCTTTTTCGAGATATTAAGGAAAGTAAACAAAGTTACCAATACTTTTTATGTCTGTTAATAAAATATTTTATTCTAACCCTTCCTTAACTCCAAACGTAACCAAAATTTCAACATATTAGTTTTGATGAAAGTAGAAAATGCAGAAAATGTTTCAACTGAATCCCATGATTCTAAGTACCCAAACCAAAAACGGTATTCAAAAACGGGGTTCCTCCCTATGGGGGAGGAATTAAAAAATTAATGAATTGACTGTTAGGCGGTACGAAGTTCGCCGGGTCAGCTAGTTACATGAAATTAAATACATGAATTTATCTCGTTTCCATTATCATCATAAAAGCAAGAAGATCACCACATCAATACTTAAAAAAAAATCACCACATCAATACTTATATTTTAATCAACTCTCCATGTTTCACACCATCATTAAGTGCAAAATCAAAGAAAATATACATACAAAAAATAAAAAAAAAAAAAACAGGAAGAAAGTATTAAATAAAAAAACATTTGAAGAAAATATTAATTTAATTGACAATGAGTAATGATGGGCATATCGAAATCGTAGTTTTTATTTTATTCATTATTCTATCACTTTTTTGGGTGTCGATGTTTTGTGAACGGTCTTTATCGGTTAAAATCAGGTGGAAGATTGGCACATTGTTCTTACCTTCAGTTATGGCGTGGCCCAGATAGTGAAAGGTACTTTCTGGCTCATTGGGAAAGTATTCACGTATTTGTAAAGTGTTGATCTTCCGCCTGATAAATTAATAAGTGAAAACATTGAAAACAGTTGTACTAGCGCCAACGGCCTCGTTGAATGCACCGGTTTCCGTTGATCACTGAAGTTAAGTAACGTCGGGCTTGGTCAGTACCTGAATGGGTGACCGACCACGTGCTGCTGGCATTATAAAAGGGCGGCTAACAATAGATAGTTGATACGCCGATGAACCTTAAAAAAAAAAAAAAAAAAAAAAAAAAAAGTTGTACTAGCATGAAAGACTGGAAGCATTAAATTAGGCACTGCATTACATTTGATATGCATATGCATGAACACATCTATAAAATTATTTGTACATTTTGTACAATTATGACAGTCGAATTCACTGATGTAGAAATTATATGAAAAGAAAGAAACCAGAAAATATTCATACTGTGAAAAACAGAAAAAAATGGGTGATAAAATATTTAAATAAAATATCCTCTTTTAGTTGTGGAAAAAAAATTTGATATTTTCTTAATAAATCTTA
Source organism: Gonocerus acuteangulatus (assembly GCA_946811695.1). NCBI lineage: Eukaryota > Metazoa > Arthropoda > Insecta > Hemiptera > Coreidae > Gonocerus > Gonocerus acuteangulatus. Next base: position 83,796,452 of record OX328123.1, read on the forward strand.
AAATAAATACTTTATATAATTAAAATGATTAATTGTCTTCTCAGATGATTGATTTAAGTTGTTGGACTTCTAAACTTATGATGTAATAATCTCACTAGGAGCAGTTTTTTTTATGTTGTTAGTTACGTCTATATTGACCTTCCTCTGAAGAGAAAAGAGGGACCATATTAAATAACGTTAATTGGAAAGTAAGAAAGGATAAATTCTCATAATTTACGAGAAAAACATTTTCAAGGGAACTGAAAAAAGGGAAACAAACTATTTTGAAAACTTTTATCGAACAATTTTCTTCGCTGTGAAATAAATTTATTTTGATTGTTTAGATTCATTAAATAGACTCAAATGTATATATTAAATTCCCTTGAATCAATATAATAAGAGGTATAGAAGAACTACCTGATATATATATATATATATATATATATATATATATATATATATATATATATATCATATGTAAAATATAGAGCGTTTCATTTGACATTTAGAACTCCATCTTGCTTACTATGTAAATCTTGAGTAATTTACAAAGTCTTTGTCTTCTATTGTCTAGTAGCAAATCTTTTATATTCAAGAATAAATCTGGAGAATAAAATTATTTTACTTCTGAGTGCCGCAGAGATTTCTTTTCCAAGTTTTAAAACTTTGACACTTTAAGAACTGCCATTTTCGTTTCACGGAATGAATCTCAATTTAAACTTTTAATAGACGAGAATCCATACAATTTTAGAGTTTCTAAAATTTAACAAGGATATCGTGCTTACTGAGTTGGACCTCAATATTCAGGAGTGTGCTTGAGCTAACAACTTTTATATTGTTCACAGACTTTATAAGGATAATCTTCTAATAGGTGTCCGTCAAAATTCCAGAGCAAATCAAAAAATAATTTTCTAATAATTTGTATACATCTGTACTCATTCATATTTTTTTATTTGCACACCACATGGTTAACAAATCTTAACACTTGTCGTTTACGAAAATACGGACTCGAATATATTATGTAGTCGAGGATAATGGCCATTATTTAGTAGCACGCTAAGATGACGCAGTTTTTCTGATTTTTTTTATATACTTGTTATTGGGAGTTTCATTAGAACATTGATTATTCGGTTTAAATAATTTATCAATGTGTACTGATTTTCAACCTTTTCCAATTTTTATTTTAATGTACCTATGCTAAAACATTTTATTTTTTATTTTATTATTTTTTTTTTGAAAAGGGTGGAGAATATTTGTTTGAAAAAATGAACTTCTTAACTTTATGTGAGCCCGTTCTTTATTGTAGAAGGAATACATGAGCCGAGCTGCTTTCGAGTGGCGAGGATCGCCCAGGGCAATGAGAAGAACAAATGGAAGAAGTCAAACGTCATATCCTCTTGACTTTGACATGAACACCTGCGAAAAGGGAGAAAAGAGTACTAGAACCCTTATCATCTGTCAGACTCCTAATTTTTTTTTTATTCCGGCGTTTTCCCTAAAAACGTAAAGCCAATTTCCTACCGCCTCTACCAAAAATATAGATTTATTTTGTTCTGAAGATTGACATTAAAAAATGGCACTAAATACAATTTTTCACATATCGCACTAGTATTTCTAAAGTGACAACTCAAAAATCGGTGTTTTTGCAGATATGACAATGAAAGACATGGGTAAATATCTCTTTATCACACATCAAAACTGTATGTTCCTAGCTTTAGAGCTCGTACGCCAGAGGACATTTGTGTCACTCTTTCTGTATTAATGATATTCCCCTACATTAATATAGATTAAGAATGCGAATGAGTAGAAACATAGGGTAGCAGGAGGCAGGCCTCATTACGTTTGCTTGTAGTCCAGCGTATCAAGGGTGTCCATTGCAGTGATGCGAGGGTCGGGTTCTTTGCAGCGGCCTTGTTCCTTCCAACACTGTAGTGCTAATCAAAGCGTGCTACGTATCTATGATAATTGCTCATTTTCCCTGCTGTCGATTTTTCTATAAATGAGAAGCCAAATGTGTGACGTATCCTTTAATACATTCCTCATATCCAAGACTGAAGAAGATATCTTTTAATGGAGGAAAACAGTATATAAATCGCTAAGATGTGTATCACGGAAAATTTCAATATCAAAATATTGAGGGAAGTATTCCTGACGTTTCCGCCATTTGCAAATTCCCATTTCAAGGAACTATACGTGAAACAGTGTTTAAAGCTAGAGGATAGGCAAGGAATATGGTTATTAATACTTAGTCAAAGATGAAGCTAAAACGTCCCACTCACAGAAACTGCTCATCTTAGAGTGTTTTCGTTCTCATCCATTGACAATTTAGAAATCCTAGAATTTAACTTCTGTCACCTTTCATCCTTGATTTCCAAGTGTCCCCCAATCCTTAATCAGAGCAATATACATATATATATATATATATATATATATATATATATATATACATATATATATTTACACACACATATATATATATATACACACACACACACACACACATATATATATATATATATATATATATATACATACATATGTAGGAGGTGATTGTAGACATAATTTCCAACAAAAACGTTCGTTTCAAGTATGGTCCGATTCCGAAAGGAAAAGGAGCTATGCCCAATTTTCTGTTTTTTTTTACGTAGTCATGTTTTTTAATGAATAAGAAAGGTTTTCTCAAAAACTGTTCAAAAAAATTAAATTCTAGTTATGCCATCATAAAATAGATAAAATTTTCTTTAAAAAGACAGTAATTTAATTCTCTAAAATCAGTATTAAAAGATACTTTCTCGATATCCCATAACGCACTTCTGTTTTTATCAATGAATCAGAGTTTTTTCGCGATTTTTTTCCTCAGCCCCTTAACGGACTACAGACTCAATACTTACACGAAAACTTCTACATTTAATGAGCATTAAATCCATGCAAATAAAGTGGAGGTTTATTCGGGGATAAATTGAAAGATTGGCTCCCTTTTGTCAAAAAAATGTGGAATGTAGTTTTGTTACTTTCAAATACCGTGTGTGAAAAAATTAAAAATTATTTATTTTTTAATGGCCAAACTGTGGGTATCCATTGTTCATTCCAGGAACAATAAAAAGTAACTGAAAGAAATGATTGGAAAAGTTTTTCATTTGGAAGATCTGTTACATTTTGTGTACAAATTTTCATTGATTTATCTTTTACATGATGTTTTAGGCACTAAAATATTTGCTAATATATTTGAAAATTTGCTAAATTTGCAATTGGACTTTTATGAACTTGGGCAGTGGATCCATCCACTGCTGCTATGTGCAGGACAGCAATCCATCTGGAACCAAGAATCTATGTGCTAGCGTAACATCTTTCAATGCAGTAGGTCGGTCGTATTTAAATCGCGTGGAAGTTTAAAAATATGTTGAATCGAACCTGTCAGGAATCACACGATTGGCTGAAGAAGATATTCGTCCTGAATTCTGCAACACTTGTTAACTTGGAGCTGATACTGATTGTGTGATCTTCACAGTGCATTAGGATTAACATGAAACCAAATATGCCAATTGGGACTGTTAAATATTTCATTCCGTGTGCTCTGTCTGTCCACAAAATGTTGCGGCCGAACTGAGGATTAACATTTTTCCATTTTGTACAAATTTAGTTTTATTTCAGATTTTATTTGAAAATGTTTCAAATTATGTGTAAATTCTAGATTACAATAATTTAACTACCCTGAAATCTTTTTTAATTCTCCACTCAAAATTTCTAGTCAAAACTGGGTGCCAAATACATCATGTCAAACATAAATCAATGAAAAATTGAAAAACATGAAATGTAACAAATCCCTCAAATGAAAAACTTTTCCAATCGTTTCATTCAGTTACATATTGCTTCCGGAATGGACAACGGATACCCACAGTTTGGCCATTAAAAAATGAATTATTTTTAATTTGTTCACCCAAGTTATTTGAAAGTAACAAAACTACATTCCACATTTTTTGACAAAAGGTAGCCAATTGTTCAATTTAATCTCTAATAAACCTCCACTTCATTTTCATAGATTTAATGCTTACTAAATTCAAAAGTTTTCCTGTATGTATTGAATCTGTAGTCTATTAGAGTGCTGAGGAAAAAAATCGCGAGAATACTCTGATTCATTGATAAAAACGGAAGTGCGTTATTGGACGTCCAGAAAGTATCTTTTAATAATAGTTTTGGCGAATTAAATTAATACATTTTAAAAGGAAATTTTATCTATTTTATGATGGCATAACTAGAATTTAATTATTTTGAATGGGTTTTGATAAAACCTTTCTTATTCGTTAAAAAACATGACTACGTTAAAAAAAAAAAACAACAGAAAATTGGGCATAGCTCCTTTTCCTTTCGGAATCGGACCATACTTGAAATGAACTTTTTTGTTGGAAATTATGTCTACAATCACTTCCTAGAGTTTGGCTACTTAGACCTGAATCACCCTGTATATATATATATATATATATATATATATATATATATATATATATATATATATTCCGCAAACAGTGGTTTGCCTCAAGATAACCTAAGTCTATACCATTTACTTTATGATATTAGAGTCTTTTCTTCTCAATGAATTACTTGAATTTAACCGATTTGGAAATTGGTCCGAATACTTCAAATGCCTTATTTTCGGACTTGTTTGTTGTTTTGTAGATAGAATGGGAGAAGATATGATAAACGTTGTCAAAAATTGTTCAAGAGTGCAACCTCATTAGCTAAATTAATTCGGAATATGCGAGCAAACTATGTGATTCAGGATCGTGTACTTGTAAAATTGGTGTACTAAGAACGCTTCCTAGGACAACCCTAGGGGTTCTGACAATCTAACATTATTTCTTAAAAGCGTCAAGAGCAATGCAAGATTTTTACTCTCCTGCTTATAACTAGACTGAATTTTGACAATAAGATTTAAAATGCGGGTTATTTAGATAGTGAAATATTCCTTGAGGGCTTTATAGGCAGGAGTAAATTCAATAAATTAATACGATAGGCTGTGTGAAACCACCTAGTGGAGATTTAATTCTTCCTATGAAATAGGAAGAAGTATTTTTAGCCAACAGATGGTCATTTAATTGCTAATAACATTAAATATTCAACTGGATTTATTGTCTACAGTAGATTAAGTTCGTCAGTCATGATTAATTTCTTGTAATAAATGGAGCCAAATATTTTTCTGTCCAATCCTTCAATGTGGACTTGAATGAAAGTAAGGACGCCTTATCAAAATCCAATCTATCTTCCACTTTCTCTTTCCAGAAACTCAGAAGCTTTATCCATTCCCCTCTTATTTATCAATCTTTTGAAAATAAGAGTGGGGATCAAAGTGTCTTGGAAATAATTAGAAAAGGCGTTTTATCCATCGATTTTTCCGCATAAAACTAATTTCCACGACCAAAAAGTCCGTCACGCAGGAGCTTCATAACTAAGCAGTTTTCTCAGGATTTTTGTAGTGTAGACTACATTACTGAATAATTTGCTGTAAATAACCTATATAAATAAAATAAAAACGTGAATAGTTCTGCTTATTTACATTTCTTATGAGAACTGTTGAATTATTAATTTTGTAAATAATTTGCTTCCAGAGTTATGTTATTACATGATACCGTACTACTCAATAAATACACAAAAACTTCATTTTCCGTCATTCGATCTGACGCAGGAACAGGATACAGTCCTCCTAGAGGGAGATAGCGCTGCTCGCGGCGGCTTTGGGAACCTACGCCTGGCGGGCTAATTCTAATGAAACAGAGTTTAAAGTAAACCCTCCTTTCCAATAGACCGATTTACTTCACTTTTACAACAATTCTTTCTCATGAGATGCCCACGTCGTATGCCGCGTTTCGCTACAATACAGCAGAAATTACGACCGGTATCAGTATATTAGTACTTTAGGTGCAGAGTAAACCCCCCCTCCAAATAACCCGATTTAGTTTATTTTTACAACCCATTTTTCTCTGTTGATTACCACCACTAATACCGAGTTTCGTTGAAATGTAACAAAAGTAACGGCTGGTAGTGGCAAATTGGTAATGTGAGTCCCGACTAACCCCCCCCCCCCTCCTAATGAACTGATTTAGTTTATTTTTACAAAGTATTTCTCCCTTTAGAGCAACATATCGAATACCGAGTTACGTTGAAATATAAGAAAAACTACGGCTGGTAGGTCAAATTAGTGTTTTGGGTCCGGGGTAACCCCCCCCCCTCCCGGGGGACCGATTTTGGTGGTTAACGAACTCGTTCAATCGTTTACTAATTGAACACTATATACCACGTTTCGTGAAGAAAAAACAAAAACTCTGGCCACTATCGTGTTAACAGACACACATATATATATATATATATATATATATATATATATATATATATATATATATAATTTTAACGGGGGTCATTTTCGGTGTCTACTAGGTAGGATCGATAAAGATGTGAAGAAGTTTCACAAAAATTCCGTCATGAGTGCAACCTCAATAGCTACCTTTAGAGGAATGTGCTATAAGTAAACTCACAGATGACTACTTAAGAGAACTATTTATTCATTATCGGCATGAATGCAACACAAGGTCGATATGGGTCTTGCCGGTCTGACCTCCATCCTACACATCGATAGTTTGGCGTAACTTCTGTCCAGTTACCAGTGAGCCTGAACATTTAATACCAACGAGAACTGGGAGACTGAAAAAAATAAAAAACATATCCAATCAAATTGAAAACTACCACATTAGATTATATATTTGTATTAGTATTAAATATATATATTTAAGATGGTATAGTTATAATAGGAAGTAGTTATTAGTATCAGTAGTAGTAGTAGTATCGGTTGGTTAGTATTAGTTTCAGTATGTGATTATAGTGTGCAGTAAAATTGATAGTTCTAATTAAATCTATTATAAACACTTGTATACTGTGTGCTTCGTAAGTAAATTAAAATATTTAAGGGGGTAGAACTAGACCAAAAATGCAGCTAAACCTTGCCAACCGCATCTGTTTTTAGTGTAGATGGAGATAGTTAGCCGCTGTAGAGATACGAAGACAGGTATAGTTGGGATTCGGCTAGGAGAAAAACGTCAGACTTTCAAAAAGAAATCTGTATTTTGGACGTTTCGACTGCAACAATGGCAGCCTTCTACAGCTAAAAAAATATATACAACTTATAAGTAAAGAAAATGTACAAGTAGTAAGTAAAAGACAGGCAGAAATGAACGGAGTATATATATCAATACAATAAATTTTAACCAATCTTATTTTTAAAAACAATGAAAATACGGTAGTTGGAAAGAAAACAGTATGTAGAACTTGTTAGTAAAAACAGTACAAAAAAAAATTAAACAGTAAAAACAACGCACATTTTTTATGTAGTGAAAAACAAAATCTATTTTATAAGTGAATACAATTTATAACAATTAATATATAGATACATACCACTAGAGAATGCCTAGGGGGGAGGGAGGAAGACCTCGAGGACAACTTAGGTAACCATGGTAGAAGTATGAACGACAGCAACTACACCGGTGGTCTTTATAGTTATGAAAAAGGTGTGGGGGGCGGCAAATCGGTGCAGATGAAAGAGGTACAATTGCTGGGTTGTAAAAGCGGGTTTCCGAATGCGTCCACATTAACTTAAACCCCAATAACATTAATTACAAAACCGACAAACAAAACATCTCCCCTGCTTACTCCTCCGACTTCCATAAATTGTCCTGACCTCCTTTTTTATCTTTGTTCCCAGGCTCCAGACAATTTCTCTACTTGTGTGTCCCAAAGCTCTTAACACCTTTTACAACCTCCTTTACAACCCGCTTTTACAACCCAGCAATTGTACCTCTTTCATCTGCACCGATTTGCCGCCCCCCCCACCCCTTTTTCATAACTATAAAGACCACCGGTGTAGTTGCTGTCGTTCATACTTCTACCATGGTTACCTAAGTTGTCCTCGAGGACTTCCTCCCTCCCCCCTAGGCATTCTCTAGTGGTATGTATCTATATATTAATTGTTATAAATTGTATTCACTTATAAAATAGATTTTGTTTTTCACTACATAAAAAATTTGCGTTGTTTTTACTGTTTAATTTTTTTTGTACTGTTTTTACTAACAAGTTCTACATACTGTTTTCTTTCCAACTACCGTATTTTCATTGTTTTTAAAAATAAGATTGGTTAAAATTTATTGTATTGATATATATACTCCGTTCATTTCTGCCTGTCTTTTACTTACTACTTGTACATTTTCTTTACTTATAAGTTGTATATATTTTTTTAGCTGAAGAAGGCTGCCATTGTTGCAGTCGAAACGTCCAAAATACAGATTTCTTTTTGAAAGTCTGACGTTTTTCTCCTAGCCGAATCCCAACTATACCTGTCTTCGCATCTGTTTTGTTACAAAGGTATGCCGTTCTAAAGGTTATTTAGAAAAATCATTATTTTTCAACATTTCCTTACTTTTTTTTGAATCAGCATTAAATGAATTATTTAACCCGTAATAACTATACAAAAAGTTGATAATAATAAAAATGTTTAGTTAGCGACAGATTCCCATCTGTAGACAAGGTGTCTGGTCCATTAGGAATAGCCGAAAACTGGATTTGCCAAATAAAGATGAGGACGTCGTAAGATTTATAAAGTCGAGAACCGCTTGGACATGCTGAACGGTTAGCTAATGACAGAATGGTAAAGAAGGTCACAAGATAAATCTTCCCAGGAAAGAGGAAGATAAGTCCTAGGGAAATTTGGCAACAGGATCTGGAAGAGGACCTTAGAAAAATGGGAATTGTTGACTGGAGAAGAACGGCCCTAGATAGAGAGGAATGGAGGAAAATTATTCGTTAGACCAAAGTCCATCTTTGACTATAGAGTCCCATAAGTAAAAGAATTAATGATTATGGTTAATTAATATAATCATGCCTTTGTGGCCTAAGACCTCATCACTACCCTAAGCAGGTTCTACTCGGGCTTTGTAGGTTCAAGTACTTCAACCTCTGCTTCACTAATGCTCCTCATAATCCTCAGCTCTAAATTACATCATTGTACTAAACCTCTCTGTTAATTCGGTAATATTACTCTTCACTATAATGGATCATTTCTGCGCACATCTTCCTTATACTCATAATAATATTATATTTATCAACATTTTGTCTTTATGCCGTAAATGATGATGTTATTGGAGGCATCCTGACATAATAGCGTTTCACGAGAAAACAAAAACAGCATAAATAATTTACTTTACCGTGGGATATGCGACAAAAAATCCATAGCAGTCGAAGCCAATTTACAGAGATTCAGAAAAAACATTCGAAGAGAAATTTGAAAACGCATATGAAAGCAGAAATTATATTGTGCACTGCCTTTGGTTCTGCACAAGAGGGACGATTCCAAAAGCAACTAGTGACTTCTTTCAAAAACTGGGACCATTAGTGCTATGATCTTTTCAGAATACTTTCCGCAGATTTTGGACAAATTTCTTGTGGATTAGGTAGCGTTATAACAATAATAATAAACCTGTATAAATTCTTCCACTTAACCATTTTGAAACCTCCAGATTCCAGGAGTAAAAATCTTTTGTAACTTTAAAGACTATAATTTGATGTTAACTCGTATTTCTGATATTATTCGCTCATTTTTTGTTGTCTTCATTTTTTAGGATCGAATTATGTGACATTTTACGAATATATTAAACCTCTTTAGATTGAAGATGAGAAGTTATTTAATAATTTTGGGAGGTACGTTGGTCATGAGTGTTGAGGGGTGTGCCTAGGGTGATGAATTTTATTTTCAGAAAAAGTAATGGCATTACTTCTATCAGTGCAGTAGATAGGGTGATAATCTGTAGAAAACCAGTCCAGAAAAACTTTGTCATTTATAACGGGAGGTTACAATAAAATGAGAACCCCTAGAAAGCAATTAAATTCCTTACTTATCCTTACATATTTAATTCAATCCTTAGAACAACCCATTTCCCCAATCCATGGAAACGCTCTGTCATAATGCTTGTACCGAAACCCCAGAAACGTACCAAAATTCCATATTCATTTTATTTATTTTATTTTCGCATCTACGGCGATTAGCCCTAATAAAGATTATAAAACATATACAATTCATTAACATTATGTTGACGTTTATCCAGTTTACATTTAAACTCAAATAAGATATATAAAAAAAAAATTAACTGAATAACAATAATAAATACAAATAGGATCAAGAATTCATTTACATTTACAATGCATTACAATATAACTTCATCATCATCATATAGCGTCATCTTAGCGCGATTACGTACATCTCGAAGAAATGGAATAGATTAGCATCACAAATCACAGAAAACTGACAGTAGCAAACTTACACAGAAGCGGATAATTCTTAATCTGTATAAGTCAATACAATTATGTACTGAAAACGTAGTTACTCTTCGACTACTGCTGAGAAGGCTCTATTCTAAACAACCAAAAATTCGTTGTCTTTTTAAGTATCTTGTTTTACTAGCAAATTCGTTTTACTGTTATAATCAACTGTAAATATGTGCTTCATGGCGAATAAAATTCCATTCTGTCGTGGGTTAAATCTTTCTATAAAATAAGAAATAACGATAACTTCAGTTGGAGGCTATGAGGAAGTTTATATAGATAGGAGAATTCAAAACGAACTATGCATACGTCATCATGATTATCCACAGCCATCTTGATTACCACAGCCACTCCTAACTTATTACCAATACCAACGATGAAATAATGGTCGAAAATTCCCGAAGGTGTTTTATTGGCAAAACGTTTCAGGGACTAAGTCCTATTTTCAATGCCCTGTGACAAAATACAATAATTAAAACAGGTTGAATTTAAAACAGATTAAAATAACAATACAATTATAACAAAAAAAAACAATCGTAAAACCCTAGACTTCATTATAATATAATATAAAACACCATTTTGTCAATTTATTTATTTAAAAGTCATGTCAATAAAAGGTTAAAACACAACTTCAAACATTGAATAATAAATACTTTCATTCTATCACATAAACACACATGCAGGAATAAATAATTCTAAAAAACGATACAATGATATGAAAAGATATTAGTCCCCAGTACAGCGTCCTTTTTTTAAGCTGATTACAGAAGTGCTAAACATGGTCTTAGTGACTTCATTTTGACGAGTCTACCACACTGTAAACGTTTCCAAGTCTGAAGTGGGCGCTTTACTACACACGTAGGACCTAAACCTTTCGTTCTAAGGCGGTTTCCTTTTTTCATTACAAAACTCAGATTCTTTATTTTATTCAGATGATTATATATAGAATCAAAGGAAAATGATTTTGTCCGACAGAAAAGAGGGCGCGATCATCGCGTCCGACGGCCTCAATATGTCTCTCTAGGGCGGTATGGTTTTTTATTACAACACACCTAATTTTTAGTTTCATTTACTAAAAATGGCCTAACAATGATAGTCCGTTACTTGTCCGACAAAATTTCGGTCTCCTTTCTTTAGTCCGACAACCTGAATATGTCACTCACGGGAGGTTATGTTTTTCGATTACAAACGTTATGAGATCAATTTCCTTCTGTTTCAAGTAAAACATGTATCTTAAAAAAATAGGTGTCCGATAAAAGAAAAGACGCAAACTTATAAAAACTAATAATTTTTACTATAATAATTAATTATAATTAAAAATAATAATAAAAAAAAATTGTTCCTATTTCTTAAATTATGAAAGTGGTACTAAAGCGCGCACAAAATCCTGTTAACCGGGGAGTTCTTTTTTAGCACGTTTTCTCCCTCCCTCCATAAGGAAGAAAGCCCTTTATGACGATAACCTTACGCAATCTGCAGGTGCCAACTAGAAAATTACACGTTTTATATATCACAAATAATATAAATATATACACAGTAAAACACGGGCTAAGGGGCACCCCCCCCCCCCTGAAATTTTCATTTCATGGTAAAAATGTCTCATTAAAACCTTAAAAATTAAATAAGATCACTTAGTTAATGAAAAATAGCTTATTCTAGGTGTAATAGCGTTTTAGTTGCCTAAAACTATTCCAAATTCTAAATTTTTCATATTCCATACCCCGGAAATTGTCTCAGCCCCCCCCCCCGGAACTTTTCCCAGACCCACCCGAAATTATTTCCTATATACGCCCATGCAGTAAAAACATTTATTTTCTTTTTAGAATCACAAGTTCCTACGTCTAAAACGAAACATAGTTGTCTTCTTCGGCATCCATTCAATGAAATACCACGAAACAAGGAAACTAGGAAGGGAAGGTTTTCTGGGAACCTTCGAACCGGTCTAGCTCCGGCGAGTTCCGAGATCCGTCACTCATCCTTTTGGAGACCGCCGGATTAGAGAGAGCGTAGGTTAAGACAACGCCAGATAAGGGAGAGTCTACTGTAGATACAAGGTGTCCCCAAAATAAAGAGACAGACTTCGGGGTGCAGGAATAAAAAAAGTCCGTTAGCATATACCTCGTTGTTAGCACTTTCCTCCGAAGGAAAGTCGCTATTGAGGTTGCCTAGTAGACACCGAAAATGACCCCCGTTAAAATTTATATATATCTATATATACATATATATATATATATATATATATATATATATATATATATATATGTGTGTGTGTGTGTGTGTGTGTCTGTTAACAAGATAGCGGCCAGAATTTTTGTTTTTTCGTCACGAAACTTGGTATATAGCATTCAATTAGCAAACGATTGAACAAGTTCGTTAACCACCAAAATCGGTCCTCCGGAAGGGGGGAGGGGTTTACCCCGATCCCAAAACACTAATTTGACCTTATCAGCCGTAATATTTGTTATATTTCAACGAAACAAGGTATTCTGAGTGGTAATGTTGAGAGAAAAGTGAGATGCAAAAATAAACTAAATCGGTTCATTAGAAGGGGGGGGGGGGGTTCACTTCGGACCTACAATACCAATTCGCCCCTACCAGCCGTGATTTTTGTTATTCGTAGTGGTAATCTACAGGTAAAAATGTGTTGTAAACATAAACTAAATCGGTTGATCAGGAAGGGGGTTTACTCCGAGCCCAAATTACTAATATACTCATACCGGTCGTAATTTCTGCTGTACTGTATCGAAACGCGGTATACGTCGTGGGTATCTCATGGGAAAGAAGTGTTGTAAAAATGAGCTAAATCGGTCTATTGGAATGGGGGGTTTACTTTGTAATATATTTCTTTGTAATAGAATTAGCTTGCCAGACGTAGATTCACAAGGCCGCCGCAAGGAGCGCTTCTACCACTAGAGGGACTGTATCCTGTTCCTGCGTCAGATCAAACGACGAAAATATGAAGTTTTTTGTATTTATTAAGTAATGTAGTAGGTACCATGTGTAAACATAACTCCGGAAGCAAATTAATTACAAAATGAATAATTGAACAGTTACTCATTACAAAATTAATAGAGAACTATTCGTGTTTTTATTTTATTTATGTAGGATATTTTAAGCAAATAGTTCTGGAAACCAGTCTAAACTACCCAAATTCTGATGAAAGTGCTTAGTTATGCAGCTTCTGCGTGACGGACTTTTTCTTTGTCTCCGAGAAAAAAAAAAAAAAAAAGGTAATGAAAAGGCCGTTTTTCTTAAGGCATATATAAAAATCGTTAAAAAAATATGTTGAAACCCTTACCCTCGGGTTATTACTTCAAATAACTTATGCAATATATGCCAAAGGACATTTTTTTTTTTTCATGCTACATCGATATCTGAAGTTTTTTTTTTGCGGGGGAAACCCTGTATCAATATGTATGTATATATATGTATATATATATATATATATATATATATATATATATATATATATATATATACATATATTACATATTTCTGTTCGCTCTTCACGGACTAAAAAATTGTCCGCCTTTACGATATTTTCTAAAAAAAAAATCGTTTGTCTCATTTTAAAGGTGAAATTCGTTAACCAGCAAAATCCGTCCACCGGAATATGTTTTTTGGGGAAAAATCGTCAAGTGGAAGTTGACCATTGTAAAGATTGGCAACGTCTCAACAAAAAACGTTCTAAAGTGAATTATAATGGGCCTCAAAGTCCAAGTGATATCCTCAGAAAACATTGGTATACTATAGACATTTTTAATAAATCGTAAACTAATTTTCAAAAACATGACTTCATATACCTTTAATTAACATTAGTTCAGAATCTACTGCTGATGGTGATGTCAGTTCAAATACTGTAGGCGACAGTGACGAAGAACATTTTCACAAAACTCATAATTCGAGTATTGATGGTTAAGACTGAGAATAAAGTTTTATCACTAACATGCTTATTTTGTTATAATACTATTGTCAGTTTCAATAAATGTATTTATAATTCATACATAAAATTTAGTAAGTAAGGCGTCTACTTTCAAAACAGGATATATCCAATTTTCACAACTTTTCAGGGGATACAAAAAACGTCTAAGCTAGTATAGTTTCTTTAGGAAATTAATATTTACGAGGTTGATTCATTTCCTTATTTCTGATGATATTTCATGAATTAAAAAAAAAAAAAAAGTTTGTGCTGTGTGGAAAAAATAACGTTTTTGAAAAATAAAATTATTTCTATGAAATAGTGTATTTAACTCATTTTGGAAGTCATCGCCTCAAGTAAAGAATAATTTGATAATTTTTCATAATTTCTTCTCACACAATAAACTAATAAAACAATAAGGTTATTTAATTATTAAGCTATTATTACTTATTAATTAAAAATAAATTTCACAATTATCCCCTGTCAGATTATGAATTAAATAAACTAAAAAATAATTTACTGAAGAAAAAATCAGAATTAATTAACGTAATGTTTGTAGCTGTAATTATACACGAAATTAAAACTTCGATGAAGGATTAATCGTTTTAACATTTTTTGTCGGACTGACAAAATGATCCACTAATTTTGTCGGACATAGCTGTATTTTGCTCACAAATGTATTAATCTATTACATGTGAGTTTTGTCCGAACTTTTGTAATCGAAAAACGTAACCTCCCGTGAGGGACATATTCAGGTTGTCGGACTGTAGAAAGGAGACCGAAAATTTGTCGGACAAGTAATGGACTATCATTGTTAGGCCATTTTTAGTAAATGAGACTAAAAATTAGGTGTGTTGTAATAAAAAAACCATACCGCCCTAGAGAGACATATTGAGGCCGTCGGACACGATGATCGCGCCCTCTTTTCTGTCGGACAAAACCATTTTCCTTTGATTCTATATATAATCATCTGAATAAAATAATGAATCTAAGTTTTGTAATGAAAAAAGGGAACCGAATTAGAACGACAGGTTTAGGTCCTACGTGTGTAGAAAAGCGCACTTCAGACTTGGAAACGTTTACAGTGTGGTAGACTCGTCAAAAAAAAGTCACTAAGACCATTTTTAGCACTTTTGTAATCAGCTTAAAAAAAGGGCGCTGTACTGGGGACTATATGTAAAAACAAGAGAGAAAGCTAAGTACCCACCATGCATTGGCTCTTATTCAGCCAAGCCTTGCTCCTAGACTGGCTTTGGAAAGCAGCGAGGGACTGTAGGGTTGCAGTTGAAACATGCTTCAACGTACCGCCGTCTCATTTTCGTTAACATTCTTCTCTGTGACATCGTCATTTTAATCCAAACGTTTTCTCCCATGTCCATCTTTCTTCCCTTCCTCAAAGTGTCCAATATTTCACAGTCGAGGTAATCTGTGTCATGGTTTTCTTTAAGTACATGTTTCCTCATCTCCGAATTCTTTCTGGTCAAATGTTCTTTAATCCGTACTTTTAATTTTCTTCCACTTAGACCAACATACGAAGATCCACAGGAAGTACATGACACTCGGTAGACTCCCGACTTGTCCAGCTGCTGGATGACATCCTTCGTTTTTGGTAGCCGGTTTTTCAACGTTCCCCTGCTCCTATATGCTGTCTGCACCCCCACCTTTCTTAGCATCTGTCCAACTCTTTCCGATACTCGGCCAAGGTAAGGTATACTCAAAAAGTGACCCCCTTTTCTTACTAACTCTCCCTCCTGTTCCACTTCTGAATCCCGCATAATCTTCTTCCTGTAGCGCCTTTCCAGGAGCTTATCAACTAAATCACATTTATAACCGTTTGCTATAGCCAAATGCTTAATGTAATTCAGTTCCCTGTTTAACTTCTCCTCTGACAAGGGAACATTCAAGAGTCGATCTATCATAAAGATTAGGCGAGAGACTTTATATTGTGGGTGATGGAAAGATTCCGGGGATGAGAAGATCAGTGGCTGTTGGTTTCCTATAAATATCAAAAATATGGGTACCGCCATATCTCCGTATTTCCACATCAAGGAAATTCAGACTGCCTTCACTTTCCAATTCAAGGGTAAATGTTATTCTTTGAAAATACCTTTCACCGTTCCTTAGCTTATTTTACTACAAAACTAATTTCACTGATAAATGCAATATAAAACAAAAAAAAAAAAACATTAAAAAGTGTGATAAACAAAGAGAAAACCCCTATTAAAACAAACACTTTTAGTGCGGTTACTCCCTACCTCCATAGGGAGAACACGCTTACGAGGTTGACCTCATGATGCAATCCGGAAGTGCCGACTAGAAAACGTTCGTTAACCAGCAGAATCCACCCACTGGAAGATGGCGTTTGGGTCGAAATTCGCGCAAAAATTCGTAACGCTTACGTTTTTGAGTTCATAAGCTTGTAAGTACTTGTTTTATAGGCTGCTTAAGCTATGAAAACAAATGAAACCATTTTCAAGGCGATAGCTTTAACCGTTTTCGAGAAACTTGGAAAAATAGTTTTTGAATACCGTTTTTGGTTTGGGTACTTAGAATCATTGGATTCAGTTAAAACATTTTCTGCATGTTAAACTTTCATTAAAACTAATATGTTGAAATTTTGATTACATTTGGAGTTAAGGAAGGGTTAGAATAAAATATTTTATTAATAGACATCAAATGTTTTGGTAACTTTGTATACTTTCATTAATATCTTGAACACGGTTGGAAAATCGTGGTAAGTGGATAGAAACTATTTGAAAGCTTACTAAGTTCTCTACAAAAAAGATTCTAAAACTATTTTTGATTAGCTTATGTCAATCGGAGAAATAAATGCTTAAATCTTCAAATACGTCTGTTTTGTTCTTATGAACGGGTTTTTGTCGTTCTTTTTGTAATTTTTGTCTCTTTCCCTTGGTTTTTTATTGCTTTTTATTTTTGTAATTTCTTATGTTGGGAAAATGTATTTGTGTGTAAAACGGGATAGGAAAAATGAGACCAATTTTCTGTTGCTAGAAATAATTAAAATTTTGGGGACTTTCATTAATATCTCGAAAACGGTTGAAAACCTTGGGAAGCGAAAGGTTACCATTCGAAAGCTTACTAAATGGTCTACAATGAAGGTTCTGAAGAAAGTTTTGAATAAGCGATGTCAATCGGAGAAATAAGTGCTTAAACGTTGAAGTAATTAATTTCGTTTATTCGAACGGTTCTTTTTGCCTGTTTTTATTCCTATTTTTTCATTGCTTATAGTTGGATAATGTATTTGACAATAAAACAGATTAATTAAAATAAGAAAAACAATTCATTGTTAGAAATATATCAGGCTGTACCGTATGAAATGTCAGTTCTGGATTTGCCGATTTCCTTTAAATGTCTTGAAACTGTCGAGGCTCCTAATCCGAGTTCTTTGGCATATTCCCTATTGTTTGCAATTGCTTATAGTAGTCAAATGTATTTTCCAATAAAACAGGATACGTATAATTAGAATATTTTATTTTTGCGGAATCTTGGGATTCTCAGATCCCCTATGAATATCTATTAGGCCCCTTCGTATATTTTCCTTAATATCTCGAAAAGGGTTAGGAAATCGTGGCAAGTGAAATGTAACAGTTTGAAAGCTTACTAAATTCTCTACAAAAAATGTTTTGAATAAATGTTTGACGGGGTCGTCACATTAGGAGAAATAAGTGCTTAAAACTTAGTTAGTTTCGTTTATTTAAACGGATCTATTTTATGTGTTTCCCGCAGTTATAGCGCGGTTCCTCCCTCCCCCATAGGGAGGAACCCCGCTTATAAGGTTGATACAATGAAACAATCCGAAAGTGCCGACAAGAAAATTTCGCGTTTCAGAACCACTAGAGACCGAAAATAACAGTGGTTCAAATTTGTATATATATATATATATATATATATATATATATATATATATATATATATATATATATATATATGTATATATATATTTGTCTGTTCGCTCATTTCTGGCTTTCCTGATGGTCCGATTTTGATGAAATTTGGTACAAAAATCTGTCGTCCAATTTGAAAGGTCCAGTTCGTTAACCAGCAAAATCTGCCCACTGGAAGATGGCGTTTGGGGCGAAATTCGCGCAAAAAAAATCGTAACGGTTACGTTTTTGAGTTCATAAGCTTGTAAGTACTCTTTTTATAGGCTTCTTGGGCGAGGAAAACGAATGGAACCATTTTCAAGGCGATAGCTTTAACCGTTTTTGAGAAAACTGAAAAAATAATTTTTGAATGCCGTTTTTGGTTTGGGTACTTAGAATCATGGGATTCAGTTGAAACATTGACTGCATCTTCTACTTTCATTAAAACTAATATGTTGAAATTTTGGTTGCGTTTGGAGTTAAGGAAGGGTTAGAATAAAATATTTTATTAACAGACATAAAAAAGTTTTGGTAACTTTGTATACTTTCCTTTATATCTCAAAAAGGTTGAGAATTTGGGAAACGGAAGAATACCATTAGAAAGCTTACTAAATGCTCTACAAAAAAGGTTCAAATGAAAGTTTTGATTAGGCGTGTCAATCGGAGAAATAAGTGCTTAAAACTTTAAAGTAATTGTTTTCGCTTATTCGAACTGTTCTTTTTGTCTTTGATTTTGATACTTAAAATTATGGGATTCAGTTGAAACATTTTCTGCATGTTTGAATTTCATCAACACTAATATGTTAAAATTTCGGTTACGTTTGGAGCTAAGGAAGGATTAGAAAAAAATATTTTATTAACAGACATGAAATGTTTTGGGAACTTCGTATTCCCTAATATCTCGAAGACGGTTAGGAATATTGGTAAACGGAGGGTTACCATGCGAAAGCTTACTAAATGTTCTACAAAAAAGATTCTGAAACAATTTTTGATTAGGCTATGTCAATCGGAGAAATAAGTGCTTAAACTTTGAAGTAATTGATTTCGTTTATTCGAACGGTTCTTTTTGTTTGTTTTTATTCCTTGTTATTTTTTAATTGCTTAAAGTTGGATAATGTATTTGACAATAAAACAGATTAATTAAAATAAGAAAAACAATTCATTGTTAAAAATATATCAGGCTGTACCGTATGAAATGTCAGTTTTGGATTTGTCGATTTCCTTCAAATGTCTTGAAACTGTCGAGGCTCCTACTCCGAGTTCTTTGGCATATTCCCTAGTGTTTTTAATTGCTTATAGTAGCCAAATGTATTTGTCAATAAAACAGGATACGTATAATTAGAATCAATATTTTGTTTGTTAGAATTCGAAGATGCCGTATGAATATCTAGATTACAGTACTGGTGTTGATTTCGTTCTTTAGAATTATTCTTGGCATTCCCTATTTTCATCTGTTACCCATAGTTTTTCATTGTTAGTAGGTTTTTCTTATTGATTATAGAATATAAATCTATTTGGCTATAAAACAGGATACGTAAAATTAGTGACAATATTTCGGAGATTTCTGAGCGAAATTCTTTTATGATTTTCTACCACCACGAACGGCTTTTTTCCTCTATTTTTATCCACTAGATAGGCTTTATTTTGCATATTATTCTATATAAGTTTTATTCAGCAGGGGATTCTGATGAAATGTCGTGTTTTTGGTGTGGATTTTAAATACCATGTATCCAAGATTGGATAACATTAGCGAGTCTACATAGTTAAGAACTGACGACGGAGGATTACTTCTTGCTATGATTTTGTCTACATATGTTTATTAAGTCCTAAATCCAAAAAATAAACTCCACAACGGTTAGATACTATGAGCGAATATGGCGGTTCAATGCCCGTAGAAGCAGAAGGTCCGCAGGAAATTTACCTGCTAAGAGTTAATCCTCAAGAGCTGTAAATATACCCCAGGTATCTGCCGACAGAAATACAAAGCCTAGGCGGAGAGCACCCCAAAAACACAGATCCAAACATAGGTTATATACTAAATATTCATAAAGACTACTTAGTTGTAAACCGATTCATCAATTAGCAATCAATAGTTTTCAACAAAGGTTATATATTAAATATTGATAAAAAGTATTTAATTAGAAAAGAAACAATATTCCACAAGACTTGTTTTTGGTCCATTTGTATCTTCTCCATAGACTTAATTAGGTATATTATTCTATTGTAGTTGCGCAACTAAACTTTGTTTTATTTTGTTAAATAAAGTTTTTTTTCTTGACTTGTTATTCGTCAAGACTTTTATTTGTCCTTGTGTATTTACTAGATAGGTTTTATTCGGCATATTATTCTATATAGGCTATATTAGGCAGGGTATTCTACTCAATCTTGTGTACTTCTTCTTGATCCTTCTGTACATGGGCGTATATAAAAACAATTTCGGGGGGGGGGCTGAGACCATTTCCTGGGTATGGAATACTAAATATTTAGAGCTTGGAATAGTTTTAGGCAACTAAAACGCTATTACACGTAAAATAAAATATGTTTTATGAACTAAGTGATCTTATTTAATTTATTTTTAAGGGTTTTACGAGAAGTTTTTATCATCAATTCAAAATTTCGGGAGGGGCTGCAGCCCCCTCAGCCCCCCCCCCCACTTCATATACGCCCATGCTTCTGTATCCACTAGAAAGGCTTTATTAGGCATATTTTGTATTGATTTATAGAGCTTTGCTTTAGAATGAGAGCCAGATTCTGTAATTTCCGCTTCTGTGTAAAAGTTAGCTACTGTCGGTGTCCCTGACGCCTTAATATCACTTTTATTCGAGATGTTCGAGAGGATTTTGACAATTTTCACGAGATATATAAAAAAAAAAAGTTTATTTCTTTTCTAAGCTTATCAAATGGCACTAGGGACATGAACGGAACCGCGCTAAGATGCTGCAGTTCCTGCGAGTCGGACTTTTTTTTTTCACTTCTCGTTATTTTTGTAATTTCTTAAAGCAGTCAAATGTATTTGTCAGTAAACAGGATACGTATAATTAGAAGCAATATTTTGTTTGTTAGAATTCGAAGATGACGTATGAATATCTAGATCACAGTACTGGTGTTGATTTCGTTCTTTAGAATTGTTCTTGGTATTCCCTATTTTCATCTGCTACCCATAGTTTTTTATTGCTAGTAGTTTTTTCTTATTGATTATTGAATATAAATATATTTGGCTATAAAACAGGATACGTAAAGTTAGTAAGAATATTTCGGAGATTTCTGAGCGAAATGCCTTGTAAGATTTTCTACCACCACGAACGGCGTTTTTGCTCTATTTTTATCCACTAGATAGGCTTTATTTGGCATATTATTCTATATAAGTTTTATTCAGCAGGGGATTCTGATGAAATGTCGTCTTTTTGCTGTGGATTGTGATTACGATGTATCTAGGATTGTGTAACATTAGCGAGTCTTCATAGTTAAGAACCGACGACGGAGGTAGACTTCTTGCTATGATTTAGTCTACATATGTATATTAGGTCCTAAATCCAAAAAATAAACTTCGCAACGGTTAGATACTATGAGCGAATAGAGATTCGGTTCACTGCCCGTAGAAACAGAAGGTCCGCAGGAAATTTACCTGCTTGGAGTTAATCCTTAAGAGTTGTAAATATACCCTAGGTATCTGCCGACACAAATACAAAGCCTAGCTACGGTACAGAGAGCAACTTAATGATATCATTCACCAAGATTTCTTAAACTATACTAGATTCTGAAATAACACAGTTCCAAACATAGGTTATATACTAAATATTCATAAAGATAACTTAATTGTAACCCGATTCATCAATTAGCAATCAATCGTTTTCAACACTATTTATATTATATATACTAAATATTGATAAAAAGTATTTAATTAGAAAAAAACAAGATTCCTCAAGACTTGTTTTTGGTCCATTTAGATCTACTCCATAGACTTAATTAGGTATATTATTCTATATCTTGACTTGTTATTCGTCAAGACTTGTTATTTGTCCTTCTGTATCTCCTAGATTGGCTTTATTCGGCATATTATTCTATATAGGCTATATTAGGCAGGGTATTCTACTCAATCTTAAGTTCTTCTTCTTGATCCTTCTGTATCCACTAGAAAGGGCTTTATTAGGCATATTTTTTATTGATTTGTAGAGCTTTGCTTTAGAATGGGAGCCGGATTGTGTAATTTCCGCGTCTTTGTATAAGTTAACTACCGCCGGTGTTTCTGACGCCTTAATATCACTTTTATTCGAGATGTTCGAGAGGATTTCGACAATTTTCACGAGATATATAAGAAAAATAAGTTTATTTCTTTTATAAGCTTTTCAAATGACACTAGGGATATGAACGGAATCGCGCTAAGATGATGCAGTTGCTGCAAGTCAGACTTTTTTTAATTCGTGTTGATCTAGGCGGACGGTAGTGCGCCAGGCCAAGTTCCGGCCTAAGAATACTGTGTGTTTATTACAGGAGGTCTTAGAGCCGATTTTTACCCTCTCATAACTTTCAACCAGGTAAAGATAAAGTTATGAAATTTTACACAGGTATTATACTACTAGATGTGAGTAAAACTGGAATTTTTTATAATTCTACATCGAATAGTTTCTGAGATATAAGCGATCGAAAATCGGGATTTATAGGACTCACTCACTCACTCACTCACTGACTCATCAAAATTATTAGGCACTTCCAATGATGCTAGAGACTTGAAATTTTGCATGATGATAGATATTAAGGTGCTATTAAAGGAAAAAATCGAAAAATCCTAAAAAGTTGTGTCTGACTCCGCATCTGGGGCGGGGGCGTGCCAGTTTTGTACTTCCTTCGGAAACCCGTCATTCTGTCCGAAACCCATGATGTGGGGTATCAAATGAATCGTCTCGGTATGAAGAACCTATATTTGATGTTTTAAGAAACAATTAGACGCATATAGGCTCGGTCAAAATCTTATACCAGCTGTCTGTCTGTATGTTTGTTCCTTATGCAAATCCGTACCGTTTGACCGATTTTGACCAAACTTGGGACACAGATGGGTCTTGATACGGGGAGAATTATAGGCTAGGTTAAATTGTCTATCAGCTGTCTGCCTGTTTGTTCCTTATACAAATGCACACCGTTTGGCCGATTTTGACAAAATTTGACACACATTTCGGTTTTGATCCGGGTAGTGTCATAGGCTAGTTCAAAATCGTCTATCAGCTGTTTACCTAACTGTTTATTCCTTAAACAAATCCACACGATTTGACCGATTTTGACCAAACATGGTCCATAGGTAGGTCTTTATCCGGGTAGTGTCATAGGCTAGGTCAAAATCGTCTATTAGCTGTCTGTCAGCATGTTTGCTCTTTACACAAATTCACTTTGTTTGACCGATTTTGACCAAACTTGGCACACAGGTAGGCCTTGGTCCGGGGAATGCACTAGACTAGGTAAAAAAGGTCTTTCAGCTGTCTGTCTGCATGTTTGTTCCGTATACTAATTCACACCGTTTGTCCTATTTTGGCCAAACTTGGCACGCAGGTAGGTCTTGATACGGGAGTGCCATATTACCTATGTACTTTTTGTTCCATCGGAAAGCCATCATTCCTTCTGAAACCCATCATGAGGGGTATCAAATGAATCGTCTTGGTAAGGAGAACCTATATTTGATGTTTTAAGAAACATTTCGACGCATCTTAATAGCAACAGTTGTGACTTCTTTCTTAAATGTAGTAAATAAAGTCGTAGGGGTTAACTGCATAATATAGTTGACAGCAGATACTAAGTTTTTCAAAGTCGAGCCATCTAAATTCCAAAGTTTAGGATCACAAACCCAAAATGTATCGTCTTTGTTCTTATCTTTTTCTTGAAGGCTTTCTGCACTTTCCCTATTGTGATCTTTATCCTCGGGATAAGGTTCCTGTGTTTTACAGTGTAATAGTTTAGTTAAGAGAGCAATCAATTTGTCCTCTAGAGTAATGTCATCTGGAAGAGCTTCTAACTTTTCTAGGCTAGTGATTAGATGTATGTAGGTTGATTATTGGTATCAAATATCAAGCAGTAAGGAGAACTTTATGCAGAATCCAAAGACCCTGGTTTTATATGAAGTACAAAAGCCAGTAGGTATGCGGCAACTAAATTTTAATTAATACTTAGAAAAATGTAATGAGATCCCAAAAAAAACATAAATGTGAAATAGAGGCCAAGTTCCTCCCCCCACAAAGAAAAACTCCCTTCCCCAAAAATATCCCCTCCTAAAACCCCCCAAAACGCCTTACCATCCTACACTCCAAAAAATTAATATGAGTTAGTGTTTTATGTGCACCATCTTTTCAACCAAAAATATTTGCCAATACAAGAGATGATACAAGAAAGAAATGTCCAAGTTCATTACTTGGAAGACCTTATAGTTACTTACTAAGAACAGTAAAGACACTTCAACTGACTTATATCCAGTTACTAAAATATCACTTTCCTCAACCAGGTATATTCTTAAACTTGGCAATGTTTTATTTGTGCCGAAATTATCTTTAGAGAGAAAACTAAACATTGCCAAGTTTAAGAATATACCTGGTTGAGGAAAGTGATATTTCGCCTAAGGTGGGGAGTTTTATTACTTAGCGTTATTACCTTTGGTTATCCAAATATCTACGCTTATGGTGTATAAAATTTGAGTCAACGATCATATATTATCACGTGTTTGCTGCTTGATTAAGCGAGCTGTGTATTATTATGTGTTTATGTTTGTGTGCGCGTGTGTGTGTATATATATATATATATATATATATATATATATAAATATGTGTGTGTATATATATATTTATATATATAAATATGTGTGTGTATATATATATATATTTATATATACATATATATATTTATATATACATATATATATTTATATATTACATTTCGTCAGTAGAACTTTCTTCTGCTTAAAATATTATCGAGTCGAATTTACTTCCTGTAATGGTTTTCCTATGAATGATTAATTACTTAAAATCAAATAATCTTTCTGGATTATCAAGCTTGTTTTCTTGGTAAATGTGTTTGAAGAATCCCTTTTACGATTACCTGTTTTTTTGTTTTTTTTGTTTTTTTTTCTTAAATAAAAACAAGAAATATTACATTTTATGTAAGAAAAAATTATATGTATATGTTAGCAAAATAAAGTGAAATATAAACAACACATTAAGCTTTCGGCAATCATGCAAGTGCGTATTAATTTTTTTCTTTTCTTCATCTATGTTTTTGGTTTCCTTAAGAAATAAATATCAATAATTATCCTTTTGTGGCTTAGAATGTTGATGTAAGATAAAGGGGATATCTGCAACTGTGGGTTTTCTTGTTTAGGCGGAGAATTCTAGAGGGAACAACGCTTAGTCCGCAATTCTTCTATCAGATCTAATCTTGTGGAAAGCCTTCATTGTACTTTATCTTTGTCCAGATCTTTCGAGAAGTATTTTCGTCTTTACGTTTCCAAAATAAAAGATAAAGAACTTTGGTGCTGAAAATCCTTTGATTCATTTCGAAGGGATTTACGTTTCCGATTGTGGCACTTTCTTGCTTTCGTAAACAGGTTTTTTTTTGGACGGGCTGGAGAGTGAGAAGGTACCGTTTGGCAAAGCCTATAACAGCAGGCTGTTGACTGTTTGCTATGCAACGAGGAGATAAAAATCGTCGTATCCCCATGATGTGTTAGGGGAGCTCTTTCAACGAGACCATTCCTATACACATGTACAAAGCAGATGTAATTTATTTTCACTTTTTTTGACGATGCAGCACTTCATGATTGAAAATGCATTGAATAACTATTATGTCCTTAAATGCAGTTTATAGGTTTATGCAATGAAATAAAATACACGAAAATATGAAAATAAAACACAAATTAAAATAAAATTATGATTAAAAGAATAATAAATAAATGAGGAATAATATAAATTAAATAAATATAAGTAGTAAATAAAATGGAGTACTACAGGAATTAATTATAAATGATATAATTTTGAAATAAAAGATTTATCGGATGTTCTTTATGTGCATGTATTTTTTTTTTTAAATATGCAAGTATGGTGTCACTGTCATGGCTGCTGCCAGTCCTTACGCTAGTAAAGTCTCCTGTGATATTCCAGTTCGTTTATTATTTTATTAAGAGGCAGTCAGTTGTTAACTGTAATGTATCGTTTAGCCAATAAATAGGAATAGACTACCGATATCGCGTTGCAGGTTTTATACAGGAATTATAGCCCGTCAAAATATAATATTCAACTGAGGGGAGAAAAACACGAATACTTCTCCCTCTGTCTGGAAAATAGTTCTTCTTAAATTAAGAGAACATTTTGTCATATCAATTTGTTTTGAGTAAAATTTTTAGTTAATAAATTCATTATTTGATGAGATTTTAATGACCCGAACGATGCAATTAAACTCCGTCAGCACTTATTATTATTTAGGTATACATACACAGAAATATATTGTATATTCCTCTTTAAACTATAGGTTAGGATACTAACGAAGGCAATATAAAAGTCCAGATGTGTATACAGGATACTGTTAAATGAAGAGTCCAAGGATTATCTCGTTGAGGGGCAGAGTGACATTTAAATTGCTTTTAAATTAGATTCTAAAGAGATCTTCCGCAAATACACTATAGTATAGTTAGCACACCTTGTCTCAATCCGTCCTCTGCTCACTTTATCTTTTACTCAATTCCTAAGCAATAACATCATCAGCTCATTGTTATTGTACTTTCCGAAACTGACAGTAGCTTATTATAGAGTGAAAATATTGGGTCGTCTGGAAATTAATACAGGTTTCTGGCTTTAAACATACAAAAAGTCCGACTCGTAGGAATTGCGTCTTTTTTCCGCGTCTTTATAACGTCCTTTCCCTAGTGCATGGGCATATATAAGGGGGGCTGCCCCCCCCCCCCCCCGAATTTTCTATTTAATCAGTAAACATGTGTCATAAAAACCACACAAATAAATTAAATAATACTCACAAAGAAATTGGAAGTACTGGAGCAAGCTATTTTGAAGCTGCCAAGAAATGATGGTAATGTTCTTCCGGTATGTAATCAAAGCTTGAATGATGATAAAATCGAAAAGGAATCTCGGCAAAAAGAAAAAGAAGTTACAGTTCAAGAAAAGATGAAGGAAATGGCTGAAAATCCCCCGAGCAAGAAGAGCAACTACAAATCCAGAAAATCTGGGAAAATTACTGATGAAGCGAGCAGCCCTAATATAGAAAATTATGAAGAAACAAATATCTCCACAACAGCAAGGTTGAAAGGCAACGACGCAAACGGAAACAATAAGAAAACCTTTTTAAAAAAGAAGTCTATGAGGTAAAATGCAGTTAATAATGGTTAAAAAATGTTTTGAAACTGCAATTTATCCCATACTTAATAACCTAAAAGCTTCATTGTTTCTGTTTGTGAATTGCATTTATTTTTGCCCACGTATTATCTATAGTTTTCCTACATTTTTTATTTATTTCCTTATAATTTCTCTTAATATGTTATTCACATCAGTATGGCATCTATAATCCAGTGGAATATAAACGGCCTTCAAAGACACATTGGAGACCTGAAACTCCTACTCCAAGAAAACATAAACACTGTCATTATAGCACTCCAAGAAACACACCTAAAACATGATAGAGACGTCAGCATTCATGGATACTCCATGTACAGATATGATTACATCTTGGGGCATAAAGCTTCTGGCGGAGTTGGTATCTTGGTAGCTGATAGTATATATAGTGAACAAATAAGGTTATACACAGCTATCCAAGCAGTGGCGGTCTCAGTTCACCTACCTTTCCGAGTCACTGTATGTTCTGTATATCTTCCACCAGGAGAACAGATTGACGTACAAGAACTGAACGACTTACTGACACAACTCCCTAGTCCAGTGCTTTTCCTTAGCGGTGTAAATGCACAGAGCTCTATCTGGGGATCACTGACGACAAATAACAGAGGAAGACTAATTCAAAATTTACTTGACAAACTCGACCTACTCACTCTAAACACAAACAAACCGACACACCTGTGCTCTCGAACAGGAACACTATCACACATCGACATATCTGCTTGCTCAGCTCGCATTCATACTCGCTTCTCGTGGGAAGTCTGCGAAGACAGTCACGGTAGCGATCATTTTCCTATTAAAATTAAACTAAATTCATATATATCACGTTTCGAATCTATATCAAAATTTAACACACGTAAAGACAATTGGGACAAGTATCAAAATTACATTGAGAGCAAATAAACTTTTTCAAATGAACCTTCATTTGAAGAGTTTAACAATATAATTATTGAAGCAGCTGAGCAAAGTATACCTAAAACCTCGCACAGTTACAGAAAACTACCAGTACCCTGGTGGAATGATGAGTGCAGAACAGCAGTAAAAGATCGAAAGAAAGCTCTTCGTCTCTTCTGCAGGAATCCGTACGAAAATTATCTCATTGACTATAAACGGAAGAAAGCTAAGGCCCAGTGGGTAATTAAAACTAGTAAAATGAAATGTTGGATGGACTTCCTAACTAACATAAACAGAAACACATCTTCAAAAGACATTTGGCAAAAAATCAACCAAATACAACATAAAAAGTACAGACCACCGATAACAGGACTAGTACACAACGACACTGTCTTGACTGACCCATACATTATGAGCAATATATTAGGAAACCATTTCAGAGAAATATCCAGCTCCATGCACTACTCGGACGACTTTATTGACCACAAAACATATGTTGAACAGACTCCAATACCTATACTAACTATCTTCGACCACCCTTTAAATGACCCTTTTACAATGCAAGAATTAGACTTGACACTTTCTAACACCAAAAACACTACACCAGGGCCTGACAACATTTCTTATGAAATGATAAAAAAATTACCCAAATCCGGCCTAGTAGTTCTTCTAAAACTGTATAATGAGGTATTTAAGTCTGGTACCTCACGCCTGGAACGAATCTGTAGTAATTCCTGTTCTTAAGCCTGGAAAAGACAAGCGAACTCCTTCAAGTTTCAGGCCGATTTCTTTGACCAGTTGCCTATCCAATGTCATGGAGAGGATGGTAAACAAAAGAATTGTATGGTATCTTGAAAAAGAAAGTTACCTGTCAGAGTTTCAGTGTGGCTTCAGGCCCAACCATAGCGCACTACATCACATAGCTCGCCTGGAGAATGACATCCTAAATGGATTTTTAATGAAACAATCAACTGTAGTTCTTGCCCTAGATCTGGAGAAAGCATACGATCGTCTCTGGACAAGGTTAATTTTAGAACAGATGAGCGACTGGGGTATGCAGGGAAGTATTCTACGGTATACTTCTCAATACTTGTGTAATCGACGTTCCAGGGTAAGGATAGGCTCAGAACATTCTGATGAATTTCTCCAGGAAAATGGAGTGCCTCAAAGTGGTGTTCTGAGTACCACACTCTTCAATATAGCTATCGATTCCTTGGACGCTTTATTCCGCAAGGAGTATCATACTGTCAATATGCTGACGATCTATTATTGTATGTCACATCATCCAATTACCATACTGCATTAGAAACGATTCAAGACACAATACACTCTCTAGAATACTGGTGTACTAGGACTGGATTCAAATTTTCAGACGATAAATCCAAGTACATCATATTCACAAAAAAACATAACATACAAAATTCAAATTTAACTTTAAACAATACTCAAATAACACAAACACGAAAACTAACATTTCTTGGAGTGACATTCGATCAACGCTTAACTTGGGTACCCCATATACAAGGACTCCTCAATAAATGCAACAAATCGCTAAATTTATTGAGGATTCTTAGTAACACTAAGTGGGGAGCTGACAGATGTACCATGCTTAGATTTTATCGAGCCTTTACCAGGTCGCTACTGGATTATGGTTCTATAGTATATTCATCTGCCAGTTCAAGTACTCTGAAAGCGTTAGATACAGTGCATAATACGGGAATCCGGATAGCTTTAGGAGCATTTAGATCCAGTCCCGTAAACAGTCTTTATGCAGAATCAGGAGAGCTTCCACTGGATAATAGACGTCAGATGATTTGTCTACAATTTGTTACAAAATCAAAATCATTAAAGTCACAGTGTGTAAATTCATTTTTATTCAACCCATATGTAGACATATACACACAGACAGGAGCAAAACAAAAGCCGCTCATGGTACGCTGTATGATTGATAGAGAGAATGGACATGTTCTTACACAACCGACGTACACGCAAAGACATCTCTCAATTCCTCCCTGGAGAGTAAATAACTTAAAAATTGACTTGACTCTGACAAAATTTAAAAAGACTAGTACACTCTCTAAATACTTTTACCAGACTACGTACAAACATTTAACGCAGACAAACACAGATACCCTTTACCTATTCACTGATGATCTAAGATGAATGCTGGCGTCGGTGCAGCTGCTATTATAAATCGAGAAAAACATCTCGTCAAGTTACCGAAATGCACAAGCATATACACCGCTGAGCTGCAAGGAATTCTCTTAGGTCTAACTAACGTACAAACTACAACACAGAACATAACAGTTTGCTCGGACTCATTAAGTTTTTTACTCTCCTTACACATTTACAACACTAATCCTATCATCATACAAATTTTAGAACACATCATCAGACTTCAGACACACAACATTCTGGTAACAATGTTGTGGGTACCAGGACATGAAAATATTGGACAATCAACATCAGCAGACGAACAAGCAAAACAAGCAAGCGGAGGAGAATCATTTGACTTGAACCTACTTACGACGGAAGACTTACACTTACAAATTACTGAAAATACCGTCTTGAATGGCAAGCCTCATGGTACAGTACAAGAGATAACCTCCTAAGGGAGATAAAAAGCAGTACTCATGAATGGCAAACTAGTACATAGCTATCAAGACGTGATGAAGTAGTAATTACAAGACTGAGAATTGGACACACTCATTTAACACATTCCCATCTCATGACAAGACAAGACAGTCCAATATGTCAGACATGCAAAAGAGAACTAACAGTTAAACACTTACTTACAGAATGCAGAACACGAGACTATTTAACGATTCCAAATGACATGTCCGAACTGTTTTTTGAAAAAAGCCCACACATTGTTACTGTTCTACAACACTTACATAAAATGAAACTGTACGACCAAATATGACTCAACTGAACGTATGTATAGTTTAATGAAGCGATTGTAAATAAATGTTTTTGTATGTTTGAGTGTTTGTGTTTGTATGTTTGTGTGTGTGTGTGTGTGTGTGTGTGTGTGTGTGTGTGTGTGTGTGTGTGTGTGTATGTGTGCATAAGAGCGGCTTCTGTATACAATATCCTTACATTAAATCCCTCAAGACATAGAATAATGATTTTTATATTGTAACAATCTATCAGACACTCTATTATTTATTTGTTCCTACAGTATTTCGGTTATTGTTTTGTTTGATGTTTTTATTTATTTATTTATTTTTTCTTTTATTTTCTTTATCCCTTTTTTTTTCTAATGATTTTTTATGCTTTGTCTCTTTGTGTTTATACTTTATAATTTTTTTTAAAAAATTTATTTTTAGCTATTTGCTTAATTTTATTGAATTAATTTTCACGCAGTATGCGAGCATATCACCCTGCTGTTGTGGTGCTCCGTAACAAATAAACATTTCATGGAGCCAATCGCCTACGTTACGTAGCTCCTTAAAAGAATAAATAAATAAATAAATTAAATAATATCACTTAGTTCATGAAAATATATTTTTTTTGGGGCGTAACAGCGTTTTAGTTGGCCAACTATTCCAAGTTCAAAATTGTTTGTATTTCATACCCCCCAAATGCTCCTAGCCCTACCCCCGGCATTATTTCCCATATAAGGCCATGTCTTAGTGTCATTTCGAAAGCCCTGGAATATATATATATAAATTATTTCTAGTGCTTTTTTTTTTGTTAGTCAAATAAAAAATAACTGTGTTATTGTGAGTGCGTATGGATGTGGTCATGACTAAAAGGAGAATAGAATGCTGTGAACGAAGACGGCCTACAAAAATAGCAAAACACCGATCATCCATTTTTTCAATTCATTGTATTTTATTATCCTAACTAATATATTTAAAATGATATCTCTGTCACTAATTATGAAGAATTATAAAGAAAAACAATATCAGTCTCCTAGTGCAATGGAGTGTACGATATTTTTGGTTAGTCCATCTTTAGCCAACCCAAACAAACTTGATCGTTTACCCATCTGAGCACAGGCCATGTATAATTGCCCGTGTGAAAAACACAGTGTGCCCAAATATAAGCCGCAAACAGACATCGTTTGGCCGGGCGACTTATTGATTGTTATTGCGAATGCCGATCTAATTGGAAATTGAACGGTTTTGAATTCAATTGGCACATCTGTAGGAATAATAATGGCCGAAAACTGCGTAGGGAGTGAGAGAAAGGTAATCGCATGAGAAAGACAGGAGTCATCGTCATCTTTACTCCGTGCTGTTTTCTGAGTAAGAAGTGACTCCGGTAGACGCTTGGCGGGATAACTGATCCAGTGATAATTGATCAGTTATCGACCACCGAGGGTTGAAAATTAAAAGTACTAATATCTATTAAAAAATGGGGATTGGTGATAGAATAGTGAAAATTTAGTGTCGTATGTATTTTTAATGCCAAATCATAAAAAAGTAAAAAAAAAAAAATGTTGGGGTGGACCACCCTTATCACTTAGGGGTATGAAAAATAGATAACGACGTATTCTCAGACCTACAGAGTATACACTTAAATTTAATAAAAATCGGCCGGCAACAAACACTGTGACACCAAAATTTTACATAATTATATATATATACGTAGTCAGTATTTTGGTAAAAAGGAAAACTATCTACTCCATCAAATCTTGAAGAAAAGTTGGATTTTAGACGCTACTAACTTACAGTAGCGGAAATTGCTCGCTGGACCACTTACCCTCAGAAAGATCAATGACAAAGAATCAAAAAGTGTTTCTCATTTTATTTATCTTGTTTAACTTGCCAATTAATATTACTAATAAACTTTATTAAAAAAGTCCGACTCGCAGGACCTGCTTCATCTTAGCGCGGTTACAAACATCTCGAAGAAATGGAATAGATTAGCATCACAAATCAGAGGAAACTGACAGTAGCCAACATACAGAGAAGCGGATAATGCTTAATCTGTATAAGTAAATACAATTATGTACTGAAAACGTACTTACTCTTTGACTACTGCTGAGAAGGCTCTATTTTAAACAACCAAAAATTCGTTGTCATTTTAAGTATCTCGTTTTACTAGCAAATTCGTTTTACTGTTATAATCAACTGTAAATATGTGCTTTATGGCGAATAAAATTCCATTCTGTCGTGGGTTATATCTTTCTATAAAATAAGAAGAAACGATAACTTCAGTTGGAGGCTATGAGGAAGGTTATATAGATAGGAGAATTCAAAACAAAGTACGCATACGTCATCATGATTAGCCACAGCCATCTTGATTACCACAGCCACTCCAAACTTATTACCAATACCTTTCACTGTTTCTTAGCTTATTTTACCACAATACTAATTTTACTGATAAATGCAATTTAAAACAAGAAACAACCAATAAACAAAGAGAAAACCCCTTTCAAAACAACAAAACAAACACTTTTTAAGTTTTAAGCGCTTATATCTCTGATTGACGTTGCCCCATCGAATATTGCTTTATAACCTTTTTTGTAGAAAATTTAGTAAGCATTCGAATGGTCACCTTTTTTTACTACGATTTCCTAACCGTTATCGAGATATTAACGAAAAATGTATGAAGATCCGAAAACGTTTCATGTCTATTAATAAAATATTGTTTTCGCATACTTCCTTAACTCCAAATATAACCAAAATTTAAAAATCTTAGTTGGGAACAATTTCCAATATGTAAAAAATATTTCAATTGAATCCCGCGATTCTAAGTACCCACAAAAAAATTATGACTTACAAAAACATTGATTCCACTTTTCTCAAAAACGGTTACAGATATCGCCTTAAAAATGTTTTCATTCGTTTTACTATGTTAAGAAACTTATAAAACAAGTACCTGCAAGCATATAAACTCAAAAACGTAAGCGTTACGATATTTTTTGCGCGAATTTCGCCCCAAACACTATCTTCCCATGGGTGAATTCTGCTGGTTTACGAACTTGACCTTTCAAATTAGAAGACAGATTTTTGTACCAAATTTCATCAAAATCGGGCCATTTTTGAGCTTGCTAGATTGTTAACAGACAAGCATATATATAAATATATACATATATGCTTTATAGTTGTTTTTTGTTAGTTGTTATATAGTTATGTATTTTTTTTTATTTCTTATTAGTTTTAAATAAGGTACAGATGAAACTGATGTGTACGTATTTGAACTAAGGTCTCACAGCAACTGGGCTTGATGTTTTCAAGCCCAAATAACGAGGGTGAAGGAGACGTCCAATTGTTAAGTTGACCATGCATGTGTCTTATACAGTGTATTATTTAATTTGAAGTGGATTGTATCTCCTAATAAAGAAAAATTGAAAAATATTAAAAAAAAAAATTAAATATATATATATATATATATATATATATATATATATATATGTGTGTGTAAATACAAATTTGAGCCACCTATATTTTCGTGATCTATAGGGCCTGAAACGTGAATGTTTCTAGTCGGCACTTCCGCATTGAGTCGTGAGGTCAACCTCATAGGCGGGTTCTCCCTTTGGAGATAGGGAGTAACCCCGCTAAAACGACAAGATATAAAACGCAATGAACAAATTATAGTAACGAAACTAACAATTTCGAAGTTTTAAGCACCTAATTCTCTCATTGAGATCGCCTCATAAAAAATTACTTTTGAACATTTTTTGTTGAGAATTTAGTATGTTTTCGAGTGGCCACTTTCCACAATTTCCCAATCTTTTTTGAGATATTTAAGAAAATATACGAAGATTGTAAAACTTGTTATATATGTTAATAAAATATATTTAGTAAATTAGTTAAGCAGTAGTAACAACGTTTCTCGTGAGCGGTTACAGATATCGCGTTAACCCTTAGGCACTCGCATCGGGTCACCAGAGACCCAAGCTACTTTTAATAGAACATTTCAAAATCATCCCCGAATAGACTCCCCACTCCTTCTATTCTCCAAACATAACTCACTCTCCTAGTTCGTCACCGCTAGACTACCGACGGAGTAGTGTCATCCTAGTTATTGCTGTTTTGACCCGACGCAGTTGCTTTTTCTTCTGACCAAACGCGAGTGCTCCCGGCACAGTTTTTTCCTCCCCTCTGACCCGAGGCGAGTGGATGCGTTAGTGATTTCCCAACGTCAAATGTCATGGCCCGACGACTGATCGTGTCGGATGAGGAGCTTTTGAGGGAATTTGATCGGCACAACAGGGAAGAACCTATCAATGATGCTGATTGTATTAGGGATTCTGCAGATGAGGACGAGATAGATCATTAAGAGGTGAACATGGTAAAGCAAGTGAGCTGGAGGCATCTGATGCAGATGAGATAAATGACCCCACAAAGTTTGTTAAGAAATGACAATATACGGGTAAAATGGTCCAGGGACCCTCCCCCCTCCTTCATCGAGGACTCGTTGAGAAAATTTGATAACACACATGTTTAGGGTTCGCCTAGGCTTCAGTGGTACTCAACATGAATTAGATGCCCTCAGCAAATTGTTTGATGATGAAGTAATTGAATTAATTGTCAGCCGTAAAAATGTTGATTGTATTAGGGATTCTGCAGATGAGGACGAGATAGATCATTAAGAGGTGAACATGGTAAAGCAAGTGAGCTGGAGGCATCTGATGCAGATGAGTTAAATTGTCCCAATACCAAGGATTTGAAGCAATCTAAAGCGTGATACAAATGTTCAAGACATGTATGTCCTCTTCATGGGTCCACTATTGGACGCAAAGAATAATTATCTGATGAGGGAAAGGATGGCTAGCTAGTGATATATCTGCGAATATATTGTTCCTAATATTTTTCCTTTATGTTCGAATGGAGAATTCCGTATATATGATCCTAAACATATGTGATTGAACTATTGCCCCTATTTGCTCCTCCTAAATATGTTTTATTATTCCTAAATATGTGTGAAATGGGAAAATAACTATAGCGCTTCTCATACTATGAATGGATGTTTCCATAAGTTTATGTATTTTTAATTTTCGATCTCCTAAAGATAGTATATTTATTGTATTTAATGTCATTATATCTGTTGTTAATATTTGTTCTGCTCAATATTCTTATTATACATTCAAAATAATAATATTTAGAATTCTTTTAAATGGATTTTCCTTATATTTAGAAAGATACACTGTGGTTCCAATTTTGTGAGACCCTACTTCAGCCATATTACTGTACCTCTAATTTTATTCTTAGCGCCTAATGTAAATTGTGCTCGATGTATTTTCTGATAGTCGATAACATATATTTGGAAAAATATAGCTGCAAATAAAGTTTTAATATTTCGTACGATTACGCAAATTTAATCAAAAGTGGGCAAAAAGTTAATATCTGGAGATGGGAAGGTTATTTTCAATTGGCCAATTAAAGAAATAATATGTAATTGATTCAAAAGTTATGGATTTTTTCAATAAATATATTTATTTGTTTTTAATAAATAAGTGTTTATAATTAATTAATACCTTTTTTACCTTATTTTAAACATGTATTTCGTCTTGGGTCTGCGGCGAATGCTCACGTACCTTTAGGTGACGCGAGTGCTCAAGGGTTTAAATGGTTTTATTCGTTTTCCTACGTTAGAAAACCTATAAAATGTTTACCTACAGCTACGATTTATTTCGCGCGACATAACAAAAAACCACGTTGCAGTGGACAGATTCTGCTGGGTAACGATCTGGATCTTTCAAATTTGACGAACAATTTTTGGATGAAATTACATTAAAATCGGGACATTTTGGACAAACTGAAACCATCTAAATGTAGAGCATATGCTATTAGTGGCAGCTGTTAATATTGAATAAGCGCATAAAATCAATTCTGTATACAGAATATTTCTAATAATCTGATAAATTAAAATATATTTTCACCAAATTGTAAACAATTTTTATTGTTTAATTTGTTCAATAAATTATGCAATATATTTTTTTTATATTTCTTATATCGTTTTTCCTATTTTTAACATTATTCCCATATTTTTTTATTCTGCGTTTATTAGTATTCTCCTCTTTCTCCAAAGCCGTAACACTTGTGAAGTCGAATAAATTGTTATTTAATATATTATTTATAAGTAAAATATTGCAAGAACATACATGAAATATGAGGATGAAATAAATAGTAGTATTCTTATTCAGATTAAAAAAATCAAAAAGAGGTCAATTATATAACTGGAAATAAACTGGATTTAGTGGAATCAAGATATACGTATAAGAGTATGAATAATGTGACTCGTATAAGAGTATGAATAATGTTTCCGTAAATATTTTATATTTAATTTTTGCCTATTTTAACTTCAAATTCTATATTAAATCACTTTAATGAAACCCCAACGACACACTTATCATCACTCCGTCCTCTCACTTTACCTTCAACACAAATATTAAACATCTACATTTTCATTCTAAAAGTACTTCTTGATTCTGAAAGAACCTTATTTTAGAGAGAAGAGATCCTATAAGTTGGAAATGGATATAATTGCCATAAAAAGTCTCAGTTTGAGAGAGAGATAGATGTTTTATCAGACGAATTCCTCACCTGTTTGTATTTAATTGTTCAGAAAACCTGAACCGAAAACTTAAAAGTGTTGATTTTTAATAGTTATGCAATGTACATGTACATCAAATGATTATTACTTCAGACCCTTTACATGGCATGAAGTGAATAAAATGATTTACAAAATCTTTTTTCAACTGAACGATTCGTGACCTTCGCTTACCACATCTGCAGTGGCCATTTCCACTTACACTTTTTTTTAAACCCATACATATAATTAACATAAATAATTTAAAATGATATTACAGAGAAGATATTTCAGAAAAGTAAGACCAACTAGCAGACAGTTCCTTACAAGTTAATCGACTTATTAACTAAAGGTAGCCCGTACATCCATATACTCCTTACACACTTGAAAGCAACACATTTATATTTTAAGGTATACCTACCTGTATGTAATATTTTATTTTCGTTTTATTTAATATCGCCATATTATTTCTCTCTACGATTGTTTTTTTTATATAAACAATCGACTGATATTTAAACGGACCTTTCTTCTGTCGTCCCAATGAGCACATCGCCACTGTCGCAGAACTCACAGTAAATCAACATATAAATTATATTACTTTAATTTACTAATATTTAGCTTTGTTCACTCGTGGACAGAAGAGGAAATCAGAATTGTACTATCAAAATGTAATAATAATTTAGTATTTGTATGAATGAAAATTTATTATTCTTCAAAAAAAACAAAAAAACTACAATGACGAGCTCACCTATTTGCTTAATATATGATAGATATGCACAGTTATACGTTAACTTAAGAAAATTAGTTGAATTTAAAGATTATTCCTTTAGAGATGGTGCACTCGAAACTCGTTTAGTGGATAATGTTTAATTAAGTGGTTGGGGCGAGGATAACGATCTTGACATTTTTTCTAGTGTATAAATAAAACGTTCAAATATCCTGTCGGTGAGGATAGAATAGATAAATGAACCAATAAGACGTAATACTTCCATCTAATTGCATGTTCACCGAACTTTACGGCTACTTACTCCTAAACTCCTTACTCATGACTTGCTCATTTCATACCCAAACATTTGATTCCTAATTTATTTTAAATAATCGATTTTATCTATTCTTCATGTTCTTCCAAACTCCAACAATCAAGAATTAGGACAATAAATATTGAAAATATCTCTAACTTCGTCCTAAAAACAAAAGACTACAGCTCCTGTCTCATGACCTCCACACCAAGGTCTCCATCCCAAACACTTTGATGTGGCGACACTCCACTCTACCAGACACTATACCTGCCACTCCCCACTCCCTTCCATTACTATCATAATGCAGTTGTCATACCTATTGGTGAGCATCGGTGAGAGTACTGGAGGCGCTTTCGATGTAAGTTGTCTAGAACTTTTGGACTTAGAGAAAACTCCGTCTTCTTTTAGCGGAGTTTTCTTTTCTTTTAGCGCGGTTCCTCCCTCCCTTCATAAGGAGGAACCCCGCTTATAAGGCTGATCTCATGAAACAATCCGGAAGTGCCGACTAAAAAATTTTGAGTTTCAGAACCCCTAGAGACCGAAAATTACGATGGTTCAAATTTGTATATATATATATATATATATATATATATATATATATATATATATATATATATATTTCAATTTCAATTTTTTTAACGCCCCTTGACACATAAGAATGCTTATGGGCAGGTTATCTTTTCCACACAGAATAGAACGCGCCGCAACTAGAGGGAATCGAACCCACACCTTTTTTTACGCCTTAACACTTAGGGCCACCGGGTATCGAATATTATTTTAATATGAGTTTCTTTTGTACGTACAAAATTGTATACAAAGGGGCTATCCCTTGAGTTTAGCCAAATTTTCTTTCATTCCCCTTATCAAATACCTACCATTCTTTTTCCAGCTGTGATTATAATACGATCTTAAATTCTCCCTTCTGCGCCAATTATCATAACCGTTTTCGAAATATTTAGGGAATTTAAGAAAATGTACGTATGCAGTTTTAAACGACTCATATAGTTACAATATATGTTTTTTTTTGTGAAGTTTAGACTAAAATAATTTAAAATTCGTGATATTAGGTTTTAAATGGAGTTAGAATTGAAGTATAGTTGAGAGTCTGTGGACGGGAAGCGCTGCTGCCCATAATTCATAGACTCTGAGAGGACTCTGCTTCAGCAAGAGCTATAACAATGGAGGAAATTGTCGGTGCCCTTCACCCAGGACTCATAAATATCCCCCATTCCACTCAAGGGATACACGCTTCTTGGTTCAACCACGTATATGCATCTTCCAATGATTTATTCACAACATTATATGATTATTCCTACAAAGGTTATATATATATATATATATATATATATATATATATATATATATATATATATATATATATATATATATATGTAAGTGAACTCCGCGTCGAAAAAATCGCAACACCTAGATTTGTGTTATTTTTAGGAGGACAGCAGGTTTATATTTACAAAAAGCGCCATGAACTGAAATCAAACAATTTTATTGGACAGAATATTAAAATTTTATATGAAAAAAAAATCGTCACAAAAATAAAATAACAAGAAACTTTCATATTACTTATCAAATTTCCATTTTATTGTCCGTAATGACACTTAATAAGAAGTATTACCTCCTCTGGCTTTAATAACTGCTTCCATCCTTTTTAGCATACTCATTAGTCATCTATAAAATTTAAAGCTTAGTAAGAGGTGAATCCTGTGACCTAACCTTCTTTTTAGGTTTGTCCACTCTTGTTCAATTGGATCAAGGTCTGGACTTCTGAAAAGCCAATCGATGTTGTTTGTTTGTTTGTGTTTTAGGGCAAAAAACTACAAGGTTACCATTGCCCGAACTCTTATTTTTTTTTTTAAACATCTAATTTAATTAATTAATTTATTTATTAGTTTTTGTAATACCCTGTAAATGTTTGATTGTTTTACATGATTACCGCCTTAGTTAGTATTGGTAAAGATATTAGATATATTAGGCCTTAGTGTTAGCAAAACTGTATAAATATATGAACACTGGTTGTATAAAAAGTATTAAAATAATCATATACACTTAAAATTATACATTTTTATATTTTCAAAATGTTTGGTAAATTAGTATTTTATGTTGGTATGTCACATATCATTTTAATTTAATTTTCTTCTTTCATTTTTTTCCAATATGACTTTTATATATATATATATATATATATATATATATTATTTTTATTAATTTTTTAAAAATCTAGGCGCACGGTAGTGCGCCAGGCCAAGTTCCAGCCTAAGCATACTGTGTGTATATTACAGGCGGTCTTAGAGCCGATTTTTACCCTCTCATAACTTTCAACCAGGTTAAGATAAAGTTATGAAATTTTACACAGGTATTAAACTACTAGATGTGAGTAGAACTGGAAATTTTCATAATTCTACATCGAATAGTTTCTAAGATATAAGCGATCGAAAATCGGGATTTATAGGACTCACTCACTCACTGACTCATCAAAATTATTAGGCACTCCCCATTTTGCATGAAGATAGATATGAAGGTGTTATTAAAGGAAAAAATCGAAAAACCGCGAAAAGTTGTGTTTGACTCCGCTTCCGGGGCGGGGGCGTTCCAGTTTTGTACTTCCTTCGGAAACCCGTCATTCCGACCGAAACCTATGATGTGGGGTATCAAATGAATTGTCTCGGTATGAAGAACCTATATTTGATGTTTTAAGAAACAATTAGACGCATATAGGCTCGGTAAAAATCTTATACCAGCTGTCTGTCTGTCTGTTTGTCCCTTATACAAATACACACCGTTTGACCGATTTTGACAAAATTTGACACACATGTCGGTCTTTATCCGGGTAGTGCCATAGGCTAGTCAAAATCGTCTATCAGCTGTCTGTCTGCATGTTTGTTCCTTACACAAATTCACACCATTTGACCGATTTTGACCAAACTTGGCACACAGGTAGGCCTTGGTGCGGGGAATGCACTAGGCTAGGTAAAAAAGGTCTTTCAGCTGTCTGTCTGTATGTTTGGTCCTTATACAAATTCACACCGTTTGGCCTATTTTGACCAAACTTGGCACGCAGGTAGGTCTTGATACGGGAGTGTCATATTACCTATGACGTTTTCTACTTCTTGTTCCATCGAAATGCCATCATTCCTTCTGAAACCCATCATGT
Organism: Gonocerus acuteangulatus; assembly: GCA_946811695.1. NCBI lineage: Eukaryota > Metazoa > Arthropoda > Insecta > Hemiptera > Coreidae > Gonocerus > Gonocerus acuteangulatus. Next base: position 83,838,532 of record OX328123.1, read on the forward strand.
GGGGTATCAAATGAATCGTCTTGGTAAGGAGAACCTATATTTGATGTTTTAAAAAACATTTCAACGCATCTTAAAAACAGTTGTGACTTCTTTCTTAAATGTAGTAAATAAAGTCGTAGGGGTTAACTGCATAATATACTTGACAGCAGATACTAAGTTTTTCAAAGTCGAGCCATCTAAATTCCAAAGTTTAGGATCACAAACCCAAAATGTATCGTCTTTGTTCTTATCTTTTTCTTGAAGGCCTTCTACACTTTCCCTATTGTGATCTTTATCCTCGGGATAAGGTTCCTGTGGTTTACAGTGTAATAGTTTAGTTAAGAGAGCAATCAATTTGTCCTCTAAAGTAATGTAATTTGGAAGAGCTTCTAACTTTTCTAGTCTAGTGATTAGATGTATGTAGGTTGATTATTGGTATCAAATATCAAGCAGTATGGAGAACCTTATGCAGAATCCAAAGACCCTGGTTTTATATGAAGTAAAAAAGCCAGTAGGTATGCGGCAACTAAATTCTATTTAATACTTAGAAAAAAGTAATGAGATCCCCAAAAAAAACATAAATGTGAAATAGAGGCCAAGTTCCTGCCCCCACAAAGAAACACTCCCTTCCTCAAAAATATCCCCTCCTAAAACCCCCCAAAAACGCCTTACCATTCTACACTCCAAAAAAGTAGTATGGGTTGGTGTATTAATTCAACCAAAAATATTTGCCACTACAAGAGATGATAAAAGAAAGAAATGGCCAAGTTCATTACTTGGAAGACCTCATAGTTACTTACTAAGAACAGTAAAGACACTTCAACTGACCTTTAAAAACAACAATAAAAATACTTATATCCAGTTACTAAAATATCACTTTCCTCAACCAGGTATATTCTTAAACTTGGCAATGTTTTTTTTTTGTGCCGAAATTATCTTTAGATAAAAACTAAACATTGCCAAGTTTAAGAATATACATGGTTGAGGAAAGTGATATTTTAGTAACTGGATATAAGTATTTTTATTGTTGTTTTTAAAGGTCAGTTCAAGTGTCTTTACTGTTCTTAGTAAGTAACTATGAGGTCTTCCAAGTAATGAACGTGGCCATTTCTTTCTTTTATCATCTCTTGTAGTGGCAAATATTTTTGGTTGAATTAATACACCAACCCATACTACTTTTTTGGAGTGTAGAATGGTAAGGCGTTTTTGGGGGGTTTTAGGAGGGGATATTTTTGAGGAAGGGAGTGTTTCTTTGTGGGGGCAGGAACTTGGCCTCTATTTCACATTTATGTTTTTTTGGGGATATACATTTACTTCACATATGTGCATGTATGTGATTATTTTCATTTTTCAAATATATGTCTTCATTTTATTTTTTTCATTTTTTTTATTTTTTAGCACTTTCCTCCGAAGGAAAGTAGCTATTGAGGTTGCACTCATGACGGAATTTTTGAAAAATTTCTTCGAACCTTTATTGATCTTACCTAGTAGACACGAAAAATGACCCCAGTTAAAATTTATATATATATATATATATATATATATATATATATATATATATATATATATATATATATATATATATATAGTTATATATGTGTCCGTTAACACGATACAGGCCAGAGTTTTTGTTTCTTCGCCACGAAACTTGGTATCGTTAACCAACAAAATCGGTCCATCTGGAGGGGGGGGGGGGGTTACTCCGGAGCCAAAGTAGTTATTTGCCAATAATAGTCGTAATTTTTGTTATATTTCAACGAAACTCGGTATTTGTTGAGGTCAACTGAAGAGAAAAATGTGTTGTAAAAATAAACTAAATTGGTATTTATGTTTTTAAATAATTAAACTATTTATGTTTTTACTTTATTTATCTATCTAGGTTATTTTAAGCAAATTATTCAGGAATGCACTCGACACTACCCAGTTCTGAGGAAAGTGCTTAGTTATGCAGCTCCTGCGTGACGGATTTTTTATTATTTTTATTTTATTTATTTATTTTTTTTTTATTTTTTATTTTTTTTTTGTAATGGTTTTAATTTCATACACACTATTTTTTTTATTTGTTATTTTTAAACCTAATTTTAAATAAATTACAGAGATTTGCTTCTTTAAGAAATAGAAAGACTTCATTAATGGAATTGGCAGAATTTCCTAAGGCCTTTGACAGGTCTCCTGTGATTTTGTAGTTGTCCAAAATTCTTCTGTAATTCATACATTCATTGAATAAATGACTGATGCTCAGACGAGATTGACAGTGAGTACACTTGGGTTGTTCCTCCTTGGTGATAAGATATTCATGGGTTAGTCTGGAATGTCCTATAAGCAGTCTCGTTAAGAGAACTTCTTCCCTTCGGTTTTGCCGGCACGATGAATCCCATTGTATAACCGAGTTCTTAATTGATCTCAACTTATTATTAGTTGCTTCTAAACAAGTATTGTTCCACTCATGCTGTATCCTTGTCTTCAGCGGCAAGTAGATTTCTTTTGGCGTAAGAAAGGAGTCGATCTGTTCATGTAATTCGTGGGAATCTCTAGCAGTTTTATCTGCTATTTCATTTCCTTCAATATTTTCATGGCTTGGCACCCACACGAAGTGAACTAGTTTTTGGTCGTCATTTAGTAAAAAGAGTTGTTTTTGTATATACTTTACCAAGTTGTTTTTGGAATATAGATTTTTCAGACTTATTAGGGCACTTAATGAATCTGTACATATTTTTATTATTTTTATGAATGACTTAGGAGAGTTTGATATGGCTGTTAGTTCAGCCGAGTAAATACTGTTTATTTTATTCAATCTGTATTTGAACACCGACGTTCCATCGTAGAAAGCACAGGAAGTTGATTCTTCTATTTTGGATCCATCTGTGTAAATGATTAAAGGTTCTTTTTGTTGATCTAAAATTTCCAAAAAAATTGATTTAGTTTCTAACTTGTTATAAGTGCCCTGCGTTTTGTTTACTAATTGTGTTAATGAGAGGACTATTGATGGTGGTGTGACTAGACAAGGTTGTACAGGTTCTGAATCAGGCTTTAGAAGTTCTATTGAAAGAAGCTGTTGAGCCGTTCTGTTTTACTGTATACCTAATGGTTTTGTACGAAGAGGTTTATTATCATATAATCTAACTTGTTTAGGGTTAAAAACATAATGAAAAGTAGGATTATTTTGCTGTAATAGAAGCTTTGACATATATTTTGCAGCGAGTATTTTCCTTCTTACTTAAATGGCGGTAGACCTGACTCGGCGCAGAGGCTGACAGCTGGACTGGTGCGGAATGCTCCGGTTGCCAGTCTTAATCCTGTATGGTCTATCGCTTCTAACTTTGATAGTTCTGTAGGTTTCGCTGATCCATATACAAAGCATCCATAATCCAATTTAGACAGTATTAAGGATCTGCATATGGTTAGGAGCAGTGATGTAAAATACCCGGGTATTTATTCTTCAGGGTAAATACCCAGGGTAAATACTCAATTTCATAAATACCCGGGTATTTAACTAAACCGCGACTTACTAATCGAATATTGTAAAATGTCATGGATCTTGCCAGTTTAGAGCTATTGAAACACTGAGAAACTATTAAAATAATAATAAATTATAAAATAGGATCACTGAGAGGTTAATAAATAATAAATTATTACCTGAAAATTTGCCATGGACCTTCCGACTACCAATAAAACAAGTTGTTTGCCTAAATTTGATACTACTGTACTGCATTCACAAAAATGTAACCTCAGCTAAAACTTTGGCCTAGGATTATCTCAATTTCTCAAAACACAAAATAAGTTACCTACTCATTGATCAAAACACATGTACCTTTCAAGCCTCTCCACCATAACATGGGACTTATTTTATTATTTTCTTTATCATTGTCTTCAAGACCTTCCCAAACAAAGGATCTTTGCCATAATCCCTCTTGGTCCCTATAGCCAGCTATGTTTTTCCGAAGATCAACTGATTTCAATCCCATGCTTCTGCCTAACTCACACACAAAACAAATGGAAGAGTTCAACAAGTCCTCCGAGTTTTCCTCCGTTTTTTGAAGAGAAGATTCTGGGTTTCTTGTTGAATAGTTTTCAGTAATTCTTAAATCTCTTATGAACTGTGTGGATCAAAGGGGCATTTAACTGAATGGCAGTGATAAGTTCAACAATTGGATCAAGGATGTTAACTAGTTTCCCAACTCGGACTCAAAACACTCTATCCTCAAGAAGCTACCTTTTCATTTCTGGTGAGATTTCCGCTTACTGTAATGTTGTTACTACTGTATGAGCATAATTTCAAATAATGTTAACAAGGATCACAAACTTAAACTTAACTTAAAATGGTTTTGAACTATTATAATAAACATTAAAAATGTTTTTGGCCCGTTTTTAAAATTTAAATAACTCCTTAGTAATTGAATGGGCTTCATCAAAACCTTTTTAAAATTAATTAACCTTCCCCACTGTAAAAGTAATCATGAAAATTCATAGATATACATGAAGTTGTAAATACCCATAAATACCCGGAGCGACTTTTAACTTTCTTTAAAATATTACTGGGTAAGTATTAATGTGCATTAATCTTTTATGATCAAATGGGTTTCAGTCCTTGTTTGCACCAAAGAATATTCAAAGAAGTTGTATCAAGCTCAAAAACTTCGTTTTTCTTGTACAGGAATATCGCCGAAGCTTGAAATAAAGATAGGGGAAGTGATCACTTGAAAACTGATCCGATATTACGTTCCATGTAGTATGCTGAATCAAATAATCACTGCATGCGGCAATATCGAGAGCAGAATATGTTCCATAAGAAGGACTCTGATAAGTCGGTTCGCCTGTATTCCAAATATGCTGGTTCTCGTCAAGAAGGACCTTCTCAAGCATTCTACCCCTAGTATTATTCTGACTTGATCCCCATTTAGAGGAATGGGCATTCACATCACCAACAAGAATGAATGGTTTGGGAAGTTGCCGTATTAACTGGAGTAATTCCTGTTCATTTATACGTAGTCCTGGAGGTCAATATACATTGAGGATGGTCAAAGGAACTCTCGTCAGGGTTCTGATGGCGACTGCTTGAAGATCAGTTCTTAAGGATATTGGAGCGAAGGGAATGTTCTGGTATACAGCGATGAGGACACCGCCACAAGCCTTAAATTAATAATAAATTATCCATCATTACTTTTGATTTATTTGGAAAACGATTAATCATGATTTAATATTTCGTTATCCATTAGGCCCTTTTTATTGGACTTAGTTTCTTTTTTCTTGCTATCGTTATCTTTAGATTTATTTGCATTCTGTTTTGTCTGCTTTTTGTTAGACCCAAGGGCCTGTTTGCCTGCATTTTGCTTTACATGTCCCACGCTTCCAGGACTAGCTGGTGGCGAAGAGACGGGAGAAGGAGGAAGGGATGGGGTGTCAGGAGTAATAGGACGAGGGACGGAAGGAGTAAAGAGACAGACGGAAGGAGAGGTGGTTTGGGAGGAACATGGCTTGGTAAGGAGGTTCCTGGTCTGCTCTGCGACGGTAGAGGTTTTGATAGATTGTTTTCCTGTAAATGTATTTGTCTCTTGTGAAAATAATTCGGTTTGAGTTCCTGAGTCTACTTCTTTGGCTGATAGTGTCAATGTTTTTGCTAACATTTCTGAATATTTGGGGTTTCCTATAATTAAATTTTGTGAGGAATTTTCCATGAATTTTCTTTGAGCATATCCGTACGGAATTTTTTCAGTGATTTGTATTTTTTTAACTTCCTTTTCAATAATAAAAGCCGGACAGCTTTTGTCAAAACAATCGTGTGGACCCTTACATACCGCGCATATTATGGGATCTTGACAACCCCCTTCATGTCGGGTTTTGCTACACCAGCTACACGTTAATTCTAATTTCTTGCATATAGACTTTACAAGGCCAAATAATAAGCACTTCGTGCATCGCCTCGGACTGGGGATGTAAAGCTTCACGGGAATATCTAAATACCCGACTTTTATATTCTTTGGTATTTCAGGAGTCCCGGAAGTTACCAAATAGCAATGAGTATTTATTATTTCATTATTCCTTTTTATAGTAAACCTAGAAATATCTGTAACCTTTTATGATTTAAGTTCATCTTTTATTACCTCAATGCTCACAGAATGTAAATCATAACATCTAATGACTCCCTTACTCACATTAAGGAATGCATGAGGCTTAACCTCTACTTCTATGTCGTTAAATAGTTTTTCAGAAGATAATAACCTAGCAGATTGTTTATCAGATGAAACTTCTACTAATAATGTCCCATCTCTTAATTTTGTAATATTCTTTACATTTCCAACATAACCTGAAAGGGCTGACTTTATTGAAATTGTCTCCCCCTTTTCTTTTTATTAGCACTTTCCTCCGAAGGAAAGTAGCTATTGAGGTTGGACTCATGACGGAATTTTTGAAAAATGTCTTCAAATCTTTATCGATCCTACCTAGTAGACACCGAAAATGACCCCCGTTAAAATTTATATATATATATATATATATATATATATATATATATATATATATGCATATATATATATATATATATATATATATATATATATATATATATATATATGTGTCTGTTAACACGATAGCGGCCAGAGTTTTTGTTTTTTCGTCACCGAAACTTGGTATGTAGCATTCAATTAGCAAACGATTGAACGAGTTCGTTAACCACCAAAGTCGGTCCACCGGAAGGGGGGGTTTACCCCGAACCCAAAACACTAATTTGACTATGTCAGCCGTAATATTTGTTATATTTCAACGAAACTCGGTATTCGTAGTGGTAATATAGTGAGAAAAGTGAGATATAAAAATGAACTAAATCGGTTCATTAGAAGGGGGGGTTTACTCCGGACCCACAATACTAATTCGCCACTACCAGCCGTGATTTTTGGTATATTTCGATGAAACTCGGTATTCGTAGTGGTAATCCACAGGTAAATAACTGTTGTAAAAATAAACTAAATCGGTTCATTAGGAGGGGGGTTACTCCGGACCCACAATACCAATTCGCCACTACCAGCCGTGATTTTTGGTATATTTCGACGAAACTCGGTATTCGTAGTGGTAATCTACAGGTAAATATGTGTTGTAAAAATAAACTAAATCGGTTCATTAGAAGGGGGGGGGGTTTACTCTTGACCCAAATTCTTAATATACTCATACCGGTCGTAATTTGTGCTGTATTGTAACCAGACGCGGTATACGTCGTGGGTAACTCATGAGAAAGAAGTGTTGTAAAAATGAGCTGAATCGGTCAATCGGAAAGCGGGGGTTTAATTTGTAATATATTTCAATAGAAAAGCCCGTCAGACGTAGGTTCACAAAGCCGCCGCAAGGAGCGCTTTCTACCACTAGAGTGACTGTATCCTGTTCCTGCGTTAGATCAAAATACAATAATATGAGGTTTTTTGTATTTATTACGTAGTGTAATAGGTACCATGTGTAAATATAACTCTGGAAGCAAATTATTAATTGATCAGTTACTCATTAAAAAATTTAAAAGAGAACTATTCAGGTTTTTATTTTATTTATGTAGGATATTTTAAGCAAATTGTTCTGGAAAGCAATCTACACTACCCAAATTCTGAGGAAAGTGCTTAGTTATGCAGCTCCTGCGTGACGGACTTTTATTATAGTAAACCTCGGTACAAGATCCCCATTATTATCAGCACTGGCTCCATCTTCTACCGAAGAGTATGCCCAGGGATAGTCTAGCCTCCGTTTCTTATCGGGTGGCCGTTTCATCTTAAACATACTTTTATTATTATTTAAAATGATAATAAATTAGATGAATAAGCTTAATTTAATATATATCTTAATATCTAGTTATAATTTAATATTTTCTAAGTCTAATAATAATTATCTAAGCATAAGAACTGAAAAATGAATATTTATCAAATAATTAAGGTAAAAAACAAAAGAGGTCAACTTGCGTTCCAAACATATGACTAGTTAGGGTGAACTCGGCAATGTCCGGCAGACCCGAGCTCTTCTAGCCTCTCTCTTCACCTCTACGTTTGGAAGAACCCGGCTTCTTTTAAACTAAGTATTTATACTTACCTATGATCTAGAATGCAATAAACACTTACAAAACAACAAAACCCTATAACACTAACGTTTTTTACATGATTTGAAAACCAAAAAATACAATAAATTCCGATTTGATTGTGAGCAAAAAAAGTCAGTCTCGCAGGAACTGCATCATCTTAGCGCGGTTCCGTTCATATCCCTAGTCTAATTTGGAAAGATTAGAATAGAAGCAGTTATTATCTTGGTATTTTTTTTAAAATAAATTATTATAATGGCGTGTCAACCCTTAAGGTCACTAACGCCATTCCTGTGAGTAGTAAAGTCTTGAAAGGTCATGATTTACAATCTTACCTGGAAGGGTCGGCTACACTAGAAACGGACCCGCTAGTGACAAGGTCTTGGAATCTTGGAAATCTATATTTCTAACAATAAATTGTTTTTGTTATTTTACTTAACCAGTTTTATTGTCAAATACATTATCCAACTATAAGCAATTAAAAAATAACAAGAAATAAAACAGACAAAAAGAACCATTGGAATAAACGAAATCAATTAATTTAAAGGTTTAAGCACTTTTTTCTCTGATTGACATCGCCTAATTAAAACTTTCATCAGAACCATTTTTGTAGAGCATTTAGTAAGCTTCCGAATGGTAATCTTCCGCTTCACAAGACTGTCAACGGTTTTCGAGATACTAACGAAATTATACAAAGTTACCAAAACTTTTTTTGTCTGTTAATAAAATATTTTATTCTAACCCTTCCTTTACTCTAAATGTAACAAAAAATTCAACATATTAGTGTTGATGAAACTCGAACATGCAGAAAATGTTTCAACTGTATCCCATAATTCTAAGTACAAAAATCAAAGACAAAGAACCCTCCCTAGGAAGGACGCTAGGCAGTTGAAAAGCTATATATCTTGGAAATCCATATCTCTAACTTTAAATTGTTTTTCTTATTTTTCTTAACCTGTTTTATTTTCAAATACATTACCCAACAATAAGCAATTAAAAAATAACAAGGAATAAAAAACAGACAAAAAGAACAGTTCGAATAAGCGAAATCAATTACTTTAAAGTTTTAAGCTCGTATTTCTCCGATTGACATCGCCTAATCAAAACTTTCATTAGAACCTTTTTTTTTTAGAGCATTTAAAGCTCTATAAGATTTCTAATGGTATTCTTCCGTTTACCAAGATTCTCAACCTTTTTCGAGATATTAAGGAAAGTAAACAAAGTTACTAAAACTTTTTATGTCTGTTAATAAAATATTTTATTCTAACCCTTCCTTAACTCCAAACGTAACCAAAATTTCAACATATTACTCTTGATGAAAGTAGAAAATGCAGAAAATGTTTCAACTGAATCCCATGATTCTAAGTACCCAAACCAAAAACGGTATTCAAAAAATATTTTTCCAATTTTCTCGAAAACGGTTAAAGCTATCGCCTTGAAAATGGTTTCATTCGTTTTCCTAGCCCAGGAATCATATAAAACGAGTACTTAGAAGCTTATGAACTCAAAAACGTAAGCGTTACGATTTTTTTTGCGCGAATTTCGCCCCAAACGCCATCTTCCAGTAGGCGGATTTTGCTGGTTAACGAACTTGACCTTTCAAATTGGACGACGGATTTTTGTACCAAATTTCATCACAATCGGACCATTAGGGAAGCCAGAAATGAGCGAACAGACAAATATATATATATATATATATATATATATATATATAAATATATACATATATATATATATATATATAAATATATACATATATATATATATATATATATATATATATATATATATACAAATTTGATCCACCGTTATTTTCGGTGTCTAGGGGTTCTGAAACGCGAAATTTTCTAGTCGGCACTTCCGGATTGTTTCATTGTATCAACCTTATAAGCGGGGTTCCTCCCTATGGGGGAGGGAGGAACCGCGCTAAGACATAAGCGACTTCACTTTACAATTCAAAACAGCTGACTGGCCAATCGATGTAAAAACCATCCTGTCTTTCTTGTTGAACCAAATTACGGAATTTCACCCAGTTCCATTATGTCCTCTTGATCCGGGAACTAGAACATGAGATAAATATGAGGTGGTCCCGAACAGAAGGCCAACTAGCCAAAGGCAATTGTAGAAACAAACATATGAGTTCGCCCTTATGGTCTGTGCAGTTATCGCTCAAACCGAGCCCCGAGACCTTTGCGGAGTTGTCTTATTATACAAAGCTGAACTAGGCAAAATACACCAACCATACTGTGCGCTGTTAATGAACCAGACGAATGGTAAAGACAAACATCAACTCGTGAGTTCGCCTAGTCAGGAGCGCTCATATATTTCAACTCATGTTTTGCCAGTAAATTAGCTTTCCGTTTAAAATGTTTTTGATTTGGTTAGTTAGCTGTCTGTATTAACTGGCTTATTTTAGGTACTATTGTTGTTAACGAGTTAGTTCAGCCGTTTCCTAATAGTCAGCATTAACATATTGGCTTGGTGTATCCAAGTAATTATGTCAACTCCCCTGTAGTTAGGGCACTTACCTTTCCATCAGTAATCTGTTGCATCTCATTTGCGTTGGCATGTGATTATCGCTAAATAGCATCTGATAGCAATTGAATTTGTTCAATACCTAGCCGATTAATGTTGGAAAAGCAGCTAGGAGTGGAATAATGTGATTGCGAACTGAAATAATAAAATGCAAATTTGTATTTAATAAAACAAGAAGAAATAATCTTAGTAATTAAATGTCGAAACTTTAACAACACATTTTATACCTAGAGATCTACCAATAAAAGCAACGCTTTATCATTCCTGTACTGTATGCCAGTAATCTCGAAATAACAACGCGAATTGTCTAATATCGTCACTAAAAAAAAAAAAAAAAAGAAGAGAATTGAGGTAACATTAGATAAACATTATTCGTTGAAGAGATTCCAAGTTTAATGAAATAACAAACTAATTTGTATATTTATACGAGAATGATTGGAAACAAGCAGATACCATTGGGCAGTGCAATGCTCGGGCGCGAATTAGAGAAGAAAAGCCAAATAAGTAAAAGGACACGGAACACTAAAAAAAATTACTAAAAATAGAGAATTCTACATTTGAATGTTAAGAGCAAACATAACACATGGGGAAATAGCCGAGAGTACTCCTTAGAAGCGTAGTTGCTTTATGAAAGGAACTAGAACTTTAAAAGTTAGTGTACAAGGAATGCAAGAGACAATAGATCCAGTGTGGTGACTGTGAACACGGGATAAAGTAGATCGACGAACCTTTACATCCTAAACCTAAATCCATTGTACCAATTGTTAGAATGTTTTATCTAGAAATTACATTAAATCTGTTTTTAACGTACGATGAAGCAGGCATCCAAAGTATAATCTTCATTAATATATTTAACTAGATGAATACCCGTGCTTCGTCACGGCCGATAAGTAGTTATTTTATTGCGTTAAATAATATATCATCAAAATTAACGCTGTTATACAGGGTGCCCGCATTGAGATACCATAACTTTAAGGGTTTACTCTGCACCTCATTTGAAGTTAAGTGACGCAAAAATGGGCGTTCTATCTCAACATGTAGCAGAGCAACTCAAACTCTTGTCTATTTTCAAAACTATGGTTTTTTTTTTATAAACAACTGTGTTTTCCGGATTTTTACTTAATATATCGGAAATAAGGACCACATTTATAAAATCTGCATTACATTTCCAATAAGAAGCACCCGTTATTGAAATATTTCCACGTGAATTAAGCGCCATATAGATGTGAACAATTTATATGACTGTTTTCTTAAATTAAACAATATGTTCTTAATCAGCTATTTGTAGACTTAAAGGTTTGCCTTCACCCCAAAAGTTGCCTTATTTAATAAGCTTTAAAATGGTACCTCGTTGCTTTAGAAGAAGAAAAAAATTTGAATCTATTTTTTTTTCTTTTCTAAGTCAAAACCAATAAATGTGCTTTAGCGTGAAGGAGCCCTTCTGAACATATTCGTAAATCAACAGGTATAGCCTAAACTCTATGAGGGGCAAAATCTATTTCTAGTAATTCAAGTTTATCATAGTCATCATCATAGTTGAAATTACCCTCAATTCAAAATAATATTATGAAATAGATACATTACAATAACAGCTGTTCTGTTATCGTCCTAGCAACGCATGCTGCCTAGGCTTGCTCTTGCCAACTAAAAATTCAAACCCCTCTAAAAATACTTAAAAATTCGAACATCAAAAAATCCTGTCTTAGCGAGTGTTTACATCCTAATTGCATGGGAGTGTCCATGCAAAATTTCAAATTTTTCTTTCGAGTGATTTGGGCTGGGCGATGATAGGTCAGTGAGTGAGTGAGTGGTATTTGACAAATATATAGTAGATGCATAATTGAAAGAAGTAACTACCTTTGATGAAATCAACTGCCATCTCTAGGCCGTAGGTATCCTTGTCACAATCGTCGAGAATATGCGCTCCGAGTTTGAACGGCCTGGGTCCGGCGTTGATCCTGTCCAATGTGTATAGCATCGCTTCGACAGCTTGGATCCCGCCTTGTGGCATCACAGGTCCGCAAATCTGCGTATCTTCACGCTCGTGTACCATCATCAACCCGCCAATAACCAGGTCTCCTTCGACAACAGCTTCTCTCTTCACCGGCCAGGCTGCCCGTTGTGGGGGTTCTTCGAGCAGAGATCTCGCTTCATGCCCGTGTCTATGACGAGTTCCTGAAACCAGTACGGCCAACAGCACAATCAGCATGCCACCTGAGTACAGAAAAAAGTAATGCATTTCAAATGAAAGTGAACCATAAATATACAAATAAATTTAGTTTAGAATTTTGGTTATGGCAGGTTTGCAGATATGCTTAGAAAACATCGGCATTTTCAATCTATCACTGAAATATAACTTTCCTTTAGCTCAATTTTCTTGGTTTCGAAACATTCAAGTTACGAGAAACGCGATTTTTTGGAATATTTACGCAGCGTTCTCCCCTCGAGAGGACAAGGCCCTGATAGGTGTGAACAAAGCTAGAAACATGTCGGGCAAAATACTTCAAAAAAAGTCGTTGAACAGAACGAATGGTGTACTACTTTATAGGCCCCTTACCATAGAAAGAAATAAGAAGAAGTAAAACATGTATATTAGGTCATCTTTCAGATGAATATATATATATATATATATATATATATATATATATATATATATATATATATATATATTCTCTTCACGAAAGGTCGCAATATTCTTATTAAAAAATTCAACGATTTCGTTAACCAATAAAATCCGTCCATCAGAACCATACCTGTGGAAAATATAATTAATACAATTTAGGCGGCTTCATCAAAAGAATACTCAGTACTTATCGAATTAAAGGCGCGTTTTGATTCCTTCCGATTCCTCTAGAAACTTCATAAGGCACGATTGGCTGGAACATTCGACTTACTGAGGTAAATTTCTGACATACGGAGGCCAGTTGAAGATGCTTATGAAAGATTAAAGGAATGAGTTATAAAAATATTTGGAGACTTGAAAAATAGGCTGGTAAAAGAGCATTTTTTTTTACCACATTTTTCACTATGTCTCTGCTGACTATCGACAGCACTAACCATCAACTTATTCCTTGTGACCGTCGGTATTAGGGTAGGTCTAACGTAAGGAGTCATAAAGTACTACGATACGCAAATATAAATAAAAGATAAAGAGGCAGGGAAACTGATTTCTGCATTTGGTCAAGGCTACTCCTAGAAGCATAGTCACCGACTGAGGTCAGACAGGGGAGAAAGCCAGATGTGAAACTGTGTGTTAAAGCACCATCCCGTACCATTAGAGTAAATATTTGAAGGATTGTCCTGAATATCCATACTAATGTCACCTCCCTCGAGCAACCTTTTTTACTTTTTTATCCTAGTAGGCATGGGGTCATTAAAGCTGTCTTCCCTTTTTGTATACTACTTTATTTATTGGGCCCGACATGTTTCGTGCGTCTTTTCTTCGCACCTCTTCAGGGGCACTTCTTGCCCCTCTGGAGTCCGGCTTATTACTCCGCGGCAGTAACAAGCCGGACTCCAGAGGGAGTACCTGGGAACGAGAGGACTTCCTTGCAAGAAGTGCCCCTGAAGAGGTGCGAAGAAAAGACGCACGAAACATGTCGGGCCCAATAAATAAAGTAGTATAAAAAAAAGGAAGGACTGCTTTAATGACCCCATGCCTACTAGGATAAAAAAGAATTTGGATATTTTGGGTCATCTATAAGAATAAATAATATATATATATATATATATATATATATATATATATATATATATATATATATATATATATGTTAGGAGGATAAACAGCCCCAGTGTAATAGGATTGAGACTAGTATTTTAGGGCTGCTTATCTAAGAATAAAGTTAGTTGTTTGTCTGAACTCGTGAGTGATTGACCCCGTGTACTTCCCTTAGTGTTTTTTAAAAACTTACTCGAGTCTCCCAGACTCTTATCTTATATATACACACATATGTGTGTGTGTGTCTCTCTCTCTCTGTTTACACGATAGCAGCCATAGTTTCGCAAACATTTTGATCTTGTACGTTAACCAGGAAGATCGTTAATACACCTGGAGGGAGGTTTACTCCAGTCCCAAATTTCTAATTCTATCATACCGACTATAATTTATGGTAGATTGTGTCATTAGTATAACGGAGAACGGTAAGAGAACGGTGTGCATTTGAAATAAACTATATCGGTTTATTACAAGATGGTCCTTACTTCGTATTCTATCTAAATGAATTAAACCACCAAATCGGCTCATGCATTAGTTGGTACTTATATAACTATTATCCGGTTTCTCCGTCGTTATACTTGATGGATTTTGTATGTTTACACGTGGACGCTTTTAGTATTTATCAAGATCAAAAAACAAATATGTTAAGTTTTCGTGTATTTAGTTTAGTATATTGCATTCACAATACACCGGAAGAAAATTAATTAATAAAATACTAATCAGGCATGCTGTTCATCGCAAATATTCAAGAGCAAAACTATTTTTTTTAATTTATTTTTGTCGGTCATATTATGCAAATTATTCAGGACTACATTGTAGTCGACCCACCTTCTGAGGAATGCGCTTAGTTATGCATCTTATATATATATATATATATATATATATATATATATATATATATATATATATATATATATGCAGCGTGATAGACATTCAGCCCTGGCTGTAATTATTTCAACGTTAGATGGAGTGTAAAAAGTTTGTTGGCGAGGCTGAAGGAGCAATTAATATTTAAAGATTCTGAAATCAAATTATATTTTACCAGTGCGAATGAGGATAGAGAGAGCCTTAAAGTTGAAATCTTGAAATATGTAAATAAGAGACAGGTTGCTCGAGGGAGGTGACATTAGTATGGATATTCAGGACAATCCTTCAAATATTTACTCTAATGGTACGGGATGGTGCTTTAACACACAGTTTCACATCTGGCTTTCTCCCCTGTCTGACCTCAGTCGGTGACTATGCTTCTAGGAGTAGCCTTGACCAAATGCAGAAATCAGTTTCCCTGCCTCTTTATCTTTTATTTATATTTGCGTATCGTAGTACTTTATGACTCCTTACGTTAGACATACCCTAATACCGACGGTCACAAGGAATAAGTTGATGGTTAGTGCTGTCGATAGTCAGCAGAGACATAGTGAAAAATGTGGTAAAAAAAAATGCTCTTTTACCAGCCTATTTTTCAAGTCTCCAAATATTTTTATAACTCATTCCTTTAATCTTTCATAAGGGTCTTCAACTGGCCTCCGTATGTCAGAAATTTACCTCAGTAAATCGAATGTTCCAGCCAATCGTGCCTTATGAAGTTTCTAGAGGAATCGGAAGGAATCAAAACGCGCCTTTAATTCGATAAGTACTGAGTATTCTTTTGATGAAGCCGCCTAAATTGTATTAATTATATTTTCCACAGGTATGGTTCTGATGGACGGATTTTATTGGTTAACGAAATCGTTGAATTTTTTAATAAGAATATTGCGACCTTTCGTGAAGAGAATATATACATATATATATGTTTAGAGTTTATCGAGAGAAGTTTTGTTAGCTAGATGGTAGGTATAAAAAAAAAGTCTTAATACTTCAACCTCTATACAAATACTTGTACCTCAAAGGTACATTCCTGTAGAAAGTGGTAAAAATTGTTAAATTTTTGAATGAATAATATTAGAACGGCTGTTAACTCTGTTCTACATTTCTATAGATGCAACATCCCATGGAATGCTTACACTGTGACGTATCCCTGAACAAACAATATAGCTGTTGGAGTTGATTAATCTGGCATGTACTGCTCTTGACAGGCGTCAATCATTATTGGGAATATATGGCATCGGCTTTCCTCTTGTATCTACAACGGAGTCTCTCTCAAACACAGACCTTCCTGAATATGAATTTCATTCGGCCTCTTTACTACCGTACATATTTCTTTCTTTATTAGATTATTTTTTATATATATATATATATTTATATATATATATTCTTCAAGTTTCAGAATAATATAGTAATAGAAGCATAATAATGCTGGGATCGAACAGTGAGTCCTTTAGCTCTTTCCGAAGGAATGTAGCTATTTCATGCTCGGGCACCTTGCTAAATAGGCTACCGGGCTGCATGTTACAGCTTGGACACTCTAATGGCTATATTAACCCTTTGTTACATGAATTATTGCAAAAATCGCACTTAAAGTATTATTGTGTCACCAGAATGCCCGGAGAAATAATAAGAAAAATCCAATGTTTTTTTTTTCTTTAGTCAATGAATTATTTGTTTGAACTCTGTAGGGTTCGGATACGTGTAGGTTACAAGTGTACTGTACTCGAAAGGATTTACGACACCTCTATTCATTGGCTGCCTCGAGCTAGTATTACTTTTATCTTCTCTTTTACAATATTCTGAGAGTACTACAAATCTTACTGAAAAGATTTACCTACCCAAAATTTATTCTGAAAAATCTTGGTTTACAAAAATTCAGTAGGATCATCAGGCTAGAACATACAATAGTTAAAAGTTTATTTGAGATCAAATCATAAGATTAAACAAAAACTTTATAAATTAATATACATTTCTTAGGTCACAGTGAAAATGATGCAAAATGGAAAACGTCCAAAAATTGAAAAATATTTTAAATTTTAGTACTTTTTAGGTAATCCTTTATTATTATTTATCCCATTCAAACAATTGGGCATGAATTGGACAAGCTTTTCTATGCAAGATAGACATATCTTCTCCCATTCTTCTTGACGCGTCTTTATGAGATATTCTTGGTTGGATATTTTATGTTTCCTCACTTCTGTTTCTAATTAACATCATAAATCCTCTATGACGTATAGGTCTAGTGATTGGAGGGGTGATTTTGTAGTTTTAGAGATATTATATGAACCCATTGTCTTGCGAGATAAGAAGAATACTTGGGATCATTATGTCTATAAAAAACAAAATAATTTATTATTCCGAACTTGGTTGCAATATTTTCTTCAGGATGTCACAGGATTAACTTTTATCCATTGTTTCCTCAATAAAATGATGATATCCTACCACCGAAGCAGCCATGCTCTCCCAAACCATAACATGATCACCGCAATGCTTGATGTTCAGGCGAAGATTATTCCCATGGAGCTCTTGATCTGCCTTTCTCCAGTCGAAATTTGTTCTATCAGGGCGAAAAAGTGAATTTTGACTTATCCAAAAACAAAACAGTTCTCCAGAAGTCCATCTCTTCTTTAAATAATTCTTGGGAGAAATAATTTGCATCTTTTTATATTTTTCGTTGATGTAAGAATTTTGCCTTGCAACTCTACCATTGTATTGCCTTTATTTTTTAAGATTCTTTGAATGGTTTCAGCACACACCGTTTTATTTAAACATTTTTTAACTAATGTAACCTACTTTGCAGCACTTAATTTTGAATTATTTTTTATTTGGCACATAATCCACCGTTTGACATTGCCAGTATAACGTTTCTTTTGTAATTACTCTAGATTTTCTTGTTATTCTGTTTTCTTTTTTAAAACGTTCAATACTATTTTGAATATAAGCATAAATCCTACTGATAATAGAGCTAATTTCATGTTGTTTTGCCCATTTCAAATTTGTTAATCACTATTTCTCGTTCAGGAATAGTTGTATGCGTACCAAATTTAAGCAAATGCTCGAACAAGACTGATTACTTGTATTCATATTGTTTATTTTTGGGTTTAATAAAAAAATTAAATGTAATTAAAATATTAGTAAACTCATGTCCCCAAAAATTGAAGAATATTTATTTTTTAAGCGGAACTAAACTTTGCATCTTATTCACTGTGAACTTTAATTCCCCTGAGTTTTAATGAAGTTTTTTTTTCTATTTGTATAAATGTTGTAGAGTTGATTTGATTACCTAAATTCAATGTATGACAATGAATCATTATGCCCTCATGTGCATTAGCATTTAGATTGTAACAAATTAAGAACAAATAGCAATAGAAATAATATCTTGGTTTGCATAATTTTGACTGTGAGCCACTGTAGGTAATAGTAAATTATGTAACGAAATAGAGGTGGGAGTAGTTTACAAATCAATACTGAATCAAAGTCAATGAGTTACAATATGCTATAAATTAGACTTAATTGAAATAGAATAAATTAAAAACGAGTTTAACTTCAAATAAAAAGTCCGACTCACAGGAACTGCGTCATCTTAGCGCGGTTACAAACATCTCGAAGAAATGGAATAGATTAGCATCACAAATCACAGGAAACTGACAGTAGCCAACATACACAGAAGCGGATAATTCTTAATCTGTATAAGAAAATACAATTATGTATTGAAAACGTACTTACTCTTTGACTACTGCTGAGAAGGCTCTATTCTAAACAACCAAAAATTCGTTGTCGTTTTAATTATCTCGTTTTACTAGCAAATTCGTTTTACTGTTATAATCAACTGTAAATATGTGCTTTATGGCGAATAAAATTCTATTCTGTCGTGGGTTAAATCTTTCTATAATATAAGAAGAAACGATAACTTCAGTTGGAGGCTATGAGGAAGGTTATATAGATAGCCATTTTGATTACCACAGCCACTCCAAACTTATTACCAATACCTTTCGCCGTTTCTTAGCTTATTTTACTACAATACTAATTTTACTATACTATTTTACAATACAATTTAAAACAAGAAACAACAGATTAAAAAGTGAGACAAACAAAGAGAAAAACCCTTTAAAAACAACAAAACAAACACTTTTTAAGTTTTAAGCGCTTATATCTCTGATTGCCCCATCGAATATTGCTTCAGAACCTTTTTTGTAGAGTATTTAGTAAGCATTCGAATGGACTTACTACGATTTCCCAACTGTTATCGAGATATTTACGAAAAATGTAAGATGATCCGAAAACGTTTCATGTATATTAATAAAATATTGTTTTCGCATACTTCCTTAACTCCAAATATAACCAAAATTTAAAAATCTTAGTTGGGATTAATTTCCAATATGTAAAAAACATTTCAATTGAATCCCGCGATTCTAAGTACCCACAAAAAAATAATGACTTACAAAAACATTGATTCCACTTTTCTCAAAAACGGTTACAGATATCGCCTTAAAAATGGTTTCATTTGTTTTCTTATGTTAAGAAACTTATAAAACAAGTACCTGCAAGCATATAAACTCAAAAACGTAAGCGTTACGATTTTTTTTGCGCGAATTTCGCCCCAAACACTATCTTCCCTTGGGCGAATTCTGCTGGTTAAAGAACTTGACCTTTCAAATTAGAAGGCAGATTTTTGTACCAACTTTCATCAAAATTGGGCCATTTTTGAGCTTGCTAGAGCATTAACAGACAAGCATATATATAAATAAATATATATATATATATATATATATATATATATATATATATATATACAAATTTGAGCCACCTATATTGTCGTGATCTATAGGGCCTGAAACGTGAAAGTTTCTAGTCGGCACTTCCGGATTGCGTCGTGAGGTCAACCTCATAAGCGGGTTCTCCCTATGGAGATAGGAAGTAACCGCGCTAAAACCAAAGGGACTTGTATCGTTTCATATTTAAAATAAACCGCGAGGGAAAAACACACATAGTTACCTTCTGACTTTACAACTTCCGGACGAATCAAAAATAATATTTTAGTCGTTTTTTTTTTTTTTTTTTTTTTTTTTTTTTTTTTTTTTTTTACGGCGCATCTACATCTAGGTCATTAGCGCCGACATCCAGGGTGCAGCGAGGAATTTTACCAGCGAGCCGTGGGATGATAAAATTCCTGCCGGAGGTTGGGAATCGAACCCACCATCTCCCGCTTATGAATCCAAGGCGCTAGCCATTAGACCACGGGAGACCCCTATTTTAGTCGTCTTGTGAAACTTTATCCTAATGGTACGAGTTGCACTCGATGCTTGCAATTTGGACGTGTCAAATATTACCGTACAAAATCGTTTATGAGTAGTTCACTGTAATATCCCTAAACATGAAGGCAACTGTAGTGTGCTGAATAGGTTAGCTGGGGGGAAAGGAGTTTTGACAGTTTTGACAATAACTGTCCAATTTATACAATTAAAAAAAATTAAATTAATGAAAAAGTTCCTTATGAGCAAAGAAGAACTTCTTCAATAATGTATCACAGAAATACATTTCTTCAGTCAGGATAAATACTATGAAAAATTATTGAATTTATGTAATCGAAAGACACTAAATCCTAACGTAGAAGTACAAAGAGAATTCATTTCCTTCTACCCTCCTTCTTTCCATAGCATACCCTCTCATTTCCTTCTGTCCCCTCCACCTTCAGCCATCTTGCCGCTAGTCCTAGCACTTCCTCAATCTCTTCCTCTCTCTCTTCCAAACCTATAACCTTCACTTCCCCTACCTCTTCTCTCCCGACTGTATTTTCCCATTCGGAAAAGCGCACCTGAGAAGCCACTCGCACAATCAGTGAGGGTCATGATGCCCTCCTTTCTTGAACTAGAGATTCTTAAGTTGTACCAAAGCCACGAAGGCTCAGCTATGTCAAAGCTTTCTACTACCGGGACGAAACATCAGGCTGTCGAAGTCTCTCTATCCTGCTCACCCAAGGCCTGAGGAAAGATTGCCCGAGGGTTGCGGAGTAAGGCCCAGCTGTTCCATCAAGCAAGTCTTGTACAAGGCTTTCGTTGATCGTAACAGTGAGGTTCCTAATCATCCTTCCACTGTGAGAAGAGACACAGCTCTTCCTCACTCCTACGGGGCATGCTGAAAATGTAGATTGCTCTATTGTGACGAGATGCAATTCTACAATGTTTGAAACCTCGACCACAGGTTCTACACATTTGTATTTCTAACTAATAGTTCATAATTAGTCCTTACGCGAATGCGTCCCGATGCGCAGCCTGATACGTGGGACAGCCCCTGCTACCTAGATGTTTAATATCTTTTATTTAGGCCTGATTAGGTATACCTGGCAGGCGTGTCTGACACCTTTCATATTTTTTTCGTGTATATCTGTGAAGTTTGTCAATTTTCAATATGGAACCTTCACGAGATGATCTACTTTATCTATCTGTATTTGCTGTAATCTTTTCAATACGTTAAAACAAACCGAAAAAGTAATTTTCAAATAATTTGGGGAAAAAAGACAAAACGGTATAACAATTCAAAATTGAGAACTCATCAAAAGATTGAAAACCGAGACCTGATCAGGACCTGACGAAATCGCCATTCGCACATCAAGATTCAGTTCACCTGAGTGGCTAGTTATTTCTGGCACAGTCTATCAGGTAGATCATATCAGGCGTATCTGTCAGGTACACCTGATAATCTGTGGCCTGAAAAATCTGTTTTTTCGAAATAGACGTTATAGATCTGTTAAGAAACGTTGACATTTCTCGTTAGAAAGGGTATCTTCCTAATAAGTAGTAAACACGCTAAATGTATAAATTCATGCCATATTATAGTGAGCACGATTATAAAAGTTCTTATCCATTAGAGTACTATCCTATAAGCTAAGAAAGAACGGCCTGGAGAAATGGATGAACCCCTACAGGAAATACTTCATGAACTACAAAGTGGGCTGGGTTAGAATGATAAGCAACGAGGAGTGAGCTATGATACTTTGTTTTTAAAAGATTGCACTCACTTACAGGAATATATCGCTCTTCTCCTCAGAGTGTGCTTTATAGGCGGGCATTACTCATAGGACCAACTTTTCTAAACTTATTATGGCTTCTTCAAACTACAATGAATTCTGGAGTTACTATCCGTCAGAACAGCGAAAATTTACAAGCATGTAATACTACTAAATATATTTCTTCCGCAAAGAAAGTGGTTTCGTGTATTTATAATATGCTAAAATGTGTTTGTTTTATGAATAGAACAATAGAACTCATCACTCTTTAATGTTAGAATAATTTACGTATGAGGCATGAACATTTTCTTTAATTAATTTAACGATATAATTTTTCAAAGTTTAATTTTTATTAGTCTATGAACAAAGATATTCTGTTGAGATAGGGAACATGTTAGCATCATCAAATAGTTAATACCAGAATTAACGATATACAATCCTCAAAACGTGCAATTTGAATGCACGTCATATGTTTGTCAATGAAAATGTCCAAACTCAATAACAATGAGAGTGAAGCTCATGTGAAGCTCATTTATCGGGGAGATAAAAGCAAAAGCTCAGCTTCAGCAAGTCGAATTTCCGAAATTCGTGTGTAAAAAATCGCAGCACTTACGTTATTGATTTATTTTGCATTTCAACGTGGAAAATGGAACAAAACAACTTGCAATGTAATATATTCTACCACTTTCGAGAAAGATGAAACAGCCAGAATCTGCTACTTAGAGACGACAGTTCAAGTGGTTGAACTTTTTTAACATGTTTGGCACTTATCGAGTTTAAGATTAATTATGGAAATTGGATATATACATATGTCCGTTGAATTCACCATTTCGTGTAAAGGTTATTTTGTGTCTTGTTTTTCCCTTACGTCTTTAGCAGTATTATTTGTAATGTCTTCGTGTACTGATTACCGCAACACGTTAATTATTAGTTTGTAGTTTTTTTGTTTTTTTTTTTTGTATTTTAAATTATAGGTGGTCCGACTGCACCTGGTTATAGTACATAAACTTGAGCTTGAGATGTTTTTTTAGCTTTGAAATGTTTTCTTGCATGATAATTGATACATAATTAAAATGTTGTTTTATAATTAATGTTTTAAGATTTTGACGTGCTTCGTTTCGTGGACGATAAGGCTCGATGATTGTATGAGCAATCTTTGACGGATGTTTTATGCAAAATAAATTTCTTTTAATTTCTTCATTTAGATATGGCTGTGTATCAATTTTTGTCTTCCTGTAGCTATTGGCGCGTGAGTGTCTGCAATCTAATTTTTCCTAGTCTTTCATGACCGAGTAATTATTAAGTTAAGTTCTGATTAAGTATGATTACGCTTACTCGTTATATCACTTAAGTGGTGAAAATAAATTGGAGAATTATATTTATGAATGAGAAGAAATGACAGAGGAAAAGATTTCTCCATATTTATTTTCCAAAATGTCTTTTACAACTCTAAGAGAGACTTCCCATTCATGAATTCCTTGTAGTAGAAGATTGGACTGATGTAGTATTTACCTTCTCCTTGGGATATTTATACGAGCGCGTTGTTTTGAAATTTAAATTAAGTATGATTTTCTTGAGAAGTTTCCAACTCGCAGGATCACCTCCCTCATATGAAAGTGTTCTCCAAGTTATTCCTGAGAATATGAAGTGGGCATTAAACTGCCGTTAGAGAAGATCCCTTATACATTTTGCCACATATAATACTGGGCCTTTATCAATGGTGAAACTTAAAATATTTAGTTATACTATCTTGTGCGGTGTTTGTTAAATTATCTATGTTCTTATCTGACGAAGAAAGGCAAAGTTCAATAAGCTTCAGCAATAGGACTGATTTATATGTATAATTCTGGAATTAAAATATCATAATCAAGATGAATGTCATGATTTTTCTGTCTGTCTTGTAAAGTTAATCCGCAATTTTGAATAAAAAATAAAGAAAAAAAAAATGCCTGTATATATGTGTTTGGGGGGGGGGGCGTATGTGTGCGATCTACTTTTTTATTTTGCATTTTTATATAGTAAATTCGCAAAAAATGAGCTTTCCGAAAGAACAGTAGTAATTATAAATCGTTTAGCTTGAATGGCGATATAACCTTATGATTTTAATTAATATTATTTTTATTCAAAGGAAAACTTTACTTTGACTAAATAATTGTGAATTGCCGCTGTACTTTCTGTTTGCAGACTTTGCTTCCCAAAAATATGTAATATATTGTCTTTTGAATAAAACAGATAGGGATTTTATTCAGGCATATGAATGATATTTTCATCATCGCAGATAAATAGAAAATGTCATGTACAGTGTGTCTCCAAAATAAACGGCCAAACTTCGGGAATCAATGCAGAATGAAAAATGAAAGAAAAAAAGTACTTTGGCATAAATCTCGTTTTTGCATCGTTCCCAAGAAAACCGCAAAAAAACTAAAACACAATTGTGAAAAGGCATTTCTTAATGCCTATAAAAGAAATAAATAAATGTGTATGTCTTATCTCCCATCCCCTGTACTCACCCTTGTAGTTGATCTTTGAGGAAGTCCTTTTGGCACAAAGATTAGGAAACTGGTTCCAAGTCGACAGTTCTCCAGCCAGCTGCGGGAGGAACATCCGAAATTGGTTGGACACTGACATCCATGGCATTGAATAGCAGGTGGTGGGCCGATATCTTGGCCGGCAAGATCTTCACACCTCACGCCCTTGAATTTCTTCGCATGGGGACACATTAAAGATTTAGTCACTCGGGAGCCCATTGGCTCAAGGGAGCACCTCATCCGTCGCATCAGATGAGCCAGGGAAAAGTTTACAGCAGAGCAATGCACAAATTTCGTCCAGTCCATAAATTTGCGATGTGATACCTGTATTGCTGCAAGAGGCCAAACCTTTGAACAGTTTTTAAATTGATTTTTAGGAATTATTAAACGAAGAAATTATTATTTTATAATTATTTATGCGTCCGTTTATAAATGTTAAACTGTTTTAAGATTTCATTTTATTGAGATTTTTTTTTTTTTGTGTATTAGTACATTCCTCCGAAGAAAAGTAGCTATTTAAATTATGTTGAACTTGCAGCTTTACATGCTGGTATTTCTTTTTTTCGACCAAGAAGTTTTTTGTTGTTTTTTGGGAGGAGGTGGGTGGGTAGAGGGGATGGGAGATAAGACATACATTTTTAATGATTTCTTTAATAGGCATTAGGAAAGAATGTCTTTTCACAATTGTGTTTTATTTTTTTGGCGTTTTTCTCAGCAAACGAGAAATATACCAAAGGACTTTTGTTTTTATCGTGCATCGACCCCCGAACTTTGGCCGTTTATTTTGGGGACACCCTGTATATATTTTTCAAAGTCATAAATTGAAATTAATTGTTTTTACTTGTTAAAATAACGAGTGAAAAAATGATGTTCCCAATCTGCTGGAAATTGTGAATGTTGTAAATATACGTGACTGTACTGTAAAAAGTGTAGTTTTACATATGGTGTTTATATATTATATAAATACCCATTTTATATAGTTTTTTTTTTATTTACGCGAGATATAGTTCTCTTTTTTGATAAATATTGCCCTGGAGAAAATAAATATGCAACGAGTTTTAATCATTCGCAATTTTATTTTCATTTTATTAATATTTGAGTTACATCTAAAACCTACGATATGGGCGATCCATGAATATATGGCATTGAAATACAAGTCAATGGCGAACATTTAGTTATAGTCCCTACTCCTTTTTTCATAAGCCAAGACAATATGAAAATGAGGAGTCAGGTTTACTTTCCAGTTTCATTAAGCGCGATTACTTCCACTTTTGATTATTTATAATTAGATGTTAAGGATCAGTGATTGAAAGAATATAGTCGCGATCTAGAGTTGTTCTTTTAAAATAACTTTCAAAGTGTCTTCTAAGTGTATTCTAATAATGTCTGGATGAAATCTACTAAAATCTGGGTTCTAAGTAAAGACCTTAAATATGGCTATATATTAGGCGATTTCCTATATGTCCGAGATCATCGAGGTTTAATTATAATAGTTGAAAAATAAATACATTTTATAATACCAATATTATGTAGTCCAAAGTATTGTCTTGATTTTCAATCCTTCATCAGTGCTGTCGGAAGAAATACTTTGGCAAACTTCTTTAGCTACTACCAATTAGATCATATAATCCTTTCCTCATAGCCTGATAAAATTGCGTAGACAGAAATACAAACTCATTTTTATTAAAAACCTAGTTCTGTTCAACTTTATAATTGAGCAACGACTCACAGTGGTATTTTTAACTGATCTAGCTGGACAAAATTCAAAAAATTCATGAAAACAAATCCTTAATTCAACCTTGCAGTATTTTCCTAGATACTATATGGATTACAAACAAGAATAAGTCAGCTCAAATTCGTCAACATTTAGGAATTACGGATTGTTTATATTAGGGTATGTCATGCTGCAAAGTTCATTACTCCATCTTTGAATGAATACTGCAGTTTAGAAACTGCTTTGTCAGTAATACAAATTTATTTCAGGTTTCAGAAAGGTATGTAAGACCTTCTTTCATTATTTATCATAATAAATTACCATTAATGTTAACTTTACGCGATGCGATTTCCTTATTGGTACGTTATTATGAAACAGAACTTTTGCTGTCCGGCCTCGTCCGGTCTAGTTTTAATGTTTTCTTATTTTTCAATTAATTATTAACTTGGAAAAACAAGAATTAGCTGCCAGAATCTGCTTATTTAATAATGATAACTGATTTTCTGAAAAAATGCTCATATCGAAAAGACAACTTTTTGAAGTTTGGATCTTACAAAGTCCAAACAAAAAAAAAACATTAAGGTATAAACAATGTAAGCCAACAATTTGGTGTACTAGAAGAGAAGGAAAAATTTAAAAAAATGGAGACATTCTTAAGACATTTACGCGATAAGTGGGAAACAGCAAACCGAACAAAAAGTATTATTGAGAAACGTTTTGTTAAATGGCTTGATACAAGTTTGGATTACGATACACACACAGATGTAGAAGAAGATTTAAGTATATCTGCCAGTAGTGGGGGGCTATCGAATATTCAAGATGTATTTCATCTGTATGATGAGCCATGAGACATTGAGTATGAGTGCAGAAATTCGACGACATAAGAAAGAGTTTCATTCCTTCCCAGGTGAAATAATTAATTTGTTGAATGAAACGTTACTTGACCAAGAATGATTTATTAGTTTTAATAACTTAATTTTCATTATGTTTTTTGTTGTATTGCCGTGTTTTCAATTTAAATTTAATTTTAATTTTGGTTAACACTTAAAACGTAATGAATAACGGCTTTTTTCTGCTGAAAAAGTACTAGGTACTATACCCTCAAAATATGGTATATTCGTCATCAGCAAGTCATTTTCTATATGAATCCGTGATAAAATAATTTTGTCCAGCTAGATCAGTTAAAAATAGCACTGTGCGACTGTCTCTATATCCAGAAAATAAATATTGTGTTATCATTGAACTTGGCATTACTGCTTCTACTCATAACATTTCTGCTAGGTGGGGCTTTCCTGATGCGGATGAGATTTAGGTTATTCAGTTAAAACCTCTTGCATCAAATATTTTGATTGATGTTCCCGATAATTATTATATTATTGTGAAGTGGTACATTAATTTTTAATTATTAATGACCGAAGAGAATTTCGTTTGCTCGTGATACCTAAAATATCAGTTGACCATTATTACTTTTAAGCTGGATACATATTCTTAGCCTTCTAGTCAAGAGTTGTTCTTGCTGCCTTTAGCTGAAAGACCATTAAGGTGAGGTCATTATGGTTTTATGCTTCTAATGGAAAAGCCATCATCAAGACAAGGCCTGTTTACAGCTTCATCATTCTTGTTTTCTTACACCTCATCAACAGCTTCGTCAAATTCCTTCTCTTTTTCCTCTTTGCCATTGAAAACTTATGTCCTTTATGTTTACTGTGAGTTACGGTTCTACCTGCGAATGCCACCAAAAATTCTCCTGATTAACAAATTGAACCTTTCAAATCAAAGTATTTTTGTACTAAATTTTATCAAAAGCAAGCTATTTTTAGGGCAGCTATTTTATATATATTTATATATATATATATATATATATATATATATATATATATATATATATGTATATATATATAATTCAAATATGAACCACCGTTGGCTTCGTGATCCATGGATTTTGAAACTTTGTCTTTTTTATTTGTCTCTTACAGATTGCGTCATCAGGTCTACTTAATAAGTAGGGTTGCTACCTACACAGGACGGGGGGAGACCTGCTTCATCATCAGTTGTAAGTTGAAACCATTGACGAGAGATTCAGCAATTAATAATTGGCTATTGGTTAGTACGGATTTTGTTTTTTGTTTGGATGATTTAAATTGAAGGGGTCGGGGCAAAATAGTGCCAAGCACCTTTTTTAACAAAACTTAACTGTAGCTGCTATATGTTGGATATTATGTGGGACTAACAGTTGAAATGGTTAGGAGCAACAAGGTTAAGTAGCATAAAGAGCATGTAGTCATATCTTCGATACAAATGCAAAGTATCGAATGTGAAAAAAACGCATTTTTCATTTTCAATCTATATTGTTGGACTGATGTACGGCAAACTCTCGAATCTATTTTCACTCAGTGAAAATGGAAAGTAACCAGTGTCTAAAGGTCCAATCTGCCAACTATTTGACTGTCCAAAAGCAAAGTAATGAATAAAAGTTTTTTCACTCTGAAAAGTGGTGATTTTCACATTCGATACTTTTCATTTGTATCGACGATATGTCAACCTGAGAGCGATGATATTTTGCTCAATGAGGCGGCCAATTTCACTAAGGCAACGTTCGTTTCTATAAAGAGTTCATTGAGTGTTTCATTTTACTTTATTTTTTCGTATTATTTTGTCTGTGTTTCGTCCTTTTATATTTAATATATAGTACTTTTAGCACTCGATAATACCTTTTATTTTTCTCTACGTGAGTAAAACAGAAGATCTTCTAATATTAAAATAATTTTATTACTTTCTCCAGTAATTCTTCCGGGCATTATCCCATAAGCAGTTATATCTAGATTTTTTTTTAGAAAAAAACTTTTAACGTAGAAAAAAATAAATGTTATGCACAATCGTCGTATCGAAAAGGGAAAAAAGGGCAAATGTTTTGAACTGCATAATTGGTTCTCGCTTTGTGTTCGTTCTATCAGTATGCAAGAAGGAAAATAAGCAGTTTCGAGCGTCGCCTGCATTCCCTATTTAGGGTTTAATTCAACCAAATGACACCAACTCTCAGCTCGGGTCCAATTCACTTCATGAATATTTTATTATTCCACAAAGCTACACTCAGCTCAAAGTGAGACAATAAGTACATTCGAATAATTCCAAGAGAAGCCTTGAAATTCTAGTCTTAAAATTTTTATATCTCATGTCAACGAGCCGGATTTTTTTATTTTAACAATCTCTTCTAGTTCACATAGAATTTATTTATGGAATACTCTTCGACTTAAAATTTGTCTCATAAGTTCATTCCCCAATGCAGCCTTAGTAGGTAAATTCTTCATGTCTTGTATGTTTATCATCACAACTTACTCTTTATTTCCATGTGCACTTAACTTTCCTTATGTATGGTTACTGATTCTAATAGAAATTCCCATGGCTCTTAGACAACCACGTCTAGTGAAGCAAATAGGTCATTGGTTGAACGTTTCTTTTACTTGCGCTAGTACCACCAGGGAAAAAAATGGAATGTGAATTTACGTCGAAGGGGGCTAAATGACATCTCTTGAATCATCAAAATAAATAAATAACAATTATAATTGTTTATGAAAATCTAAATATATTTTTTAATTTTATAAAATTTAATGGATACTGCATACAAAATGGCTTTTGATTCTCATTGGCCGTAATAAAATGTGGATAAGTACAGGCACTTGTAGCAATTAATGTGGTATTTTGAAGGCTTCATGTGGATTTGGGGAAGGGGGTAGTTGGTTTCTTGCTGATCTAACAGTTATAAATCACTAACACATATTTATTTATTCTTGTTGCTCCACAAGTGATCTAATTAATCGAACATAACACACTAGTAAACACAAAAATTCAAATTATTTATTTTAAATATAAACAAACATAGGACATAAATATAATTTGAAATTTTACTATAAAACATGAATAATAGAATAATTTGTACATCGTTAGTAAACAAAAATCAGTGTTGTATTCTAAAGATGCTCCCACACAAAACCACACTCCACCTTACATTCCGCCAGCCATGTTTTGTCGTAGAACTTGTTTTCCCTGAGGCGAAGAATGAAAGGTTGGCTGGGATTTTTTCACAGACTGTTTCAGATATTTTATATTAAATAGTATCCTGTTTTGTATTATTTTAATAAGTGTTTAGTTCTTATCTGTTTGTATCTGTGACATTTTGCACTCCGTGGAATTTGGTATTCATGAGTACTGCTTTTAATTCGCCTTAGGAGTTTATCTTTTGTTCTGTACCAACGAGATGGACATTCAAGACGGATATTTTCCGTTCTTTGTAACTGTATGTCTTCGTCGTAAGTTAGAATAAAGTAACCTTCCAATTTATCTCGGTACGCACAACTTTTTTACCAAAATGTTGTGCGTTTGAAGTCTGATAAGGTGTTCTAAAATATGGTGAGATTATTGCTAATCCATTTAGCTCTGCCGCCCCGAGTAATAATAAGAAATTCATTTTTTTTTTTTTTTTTTTTTTTTTTTTTTTTTTTTTTTTTTTTTTTTTTTTTTTTTTATTCTTAAGAATACATTATCCTAATAAATCTGGAGAGTGTATTGAAAGAGAAAGTTCGTTGAAAAGATGAAAGAGAGAACTAATGATTTCGAAGGGAGAGGAATGGTTGTTAGGCCTCAGAGAGACGGATTAACCTCATAATTGGGTCCTAAAGAATGGATCAGCACTTTGATTAATCATCTGTGAAATTACCGCAGGCTTTATCAGGAAATATAAAAAGAGTAGCGAGGTAGAAGAGAACCATCAAATATTTTGACTTCTCGTTGGATTATATTTTATGTAAAACCAAATTCTCTCAGAATCATCTTTCCACTCCATATATATTTACACTTTGTTTCGGTACGATTCTCCGTTGAGATGTTAGCAGAAGCAATTATATTCCTTATCTCGAGGCCCATGGTTGTAACAGGACTAACTTTCGCAAATTAATTCGCTAAATCAGAATCATTTTGACTTATTTTGGATACCACTTTATTTTAATAACAGGATACCCTGGAATTCTAGAACATTTATTTTTAGCACTGATGTCATACAACATAAGTAGGATCTTAATACTTGTCTAGGCAGTTTATCAAAGACTCTTCTGCCAGTACAATAATTTCGTCAAGACACAAAGAAGCTTTGACCTGCCTGAAAGTAAAGGCATTTTCGAAAATTTTAGAATAGGTAGAACAATTTTCGATTGATTCTCTTTTAAAACCAAACTTATTCAAAATCAAAGGACATCAATATTATGTTATTTATATTAGTGGAGGGGGGAAGGTTTTTTTTTTATACTTTACATTTATGACATTAAGATCTCGAAATACGATATTTTTCTATTTTTTTTTTTTTTTTTTTTTTTTTTTTTTTTTTTTTTTTTTTTTTAGCACTTTCCTCCGAAGGAAAGTAGCTATTGAGGTTGCACTCATGACGAAATTTTTGTAAAATTTCTTCGAATCTTTATCGATCCTACCTAGTAGACACCGAA
Organism: Gonocerus acuteangulatus; assembly: GCA_946811695.1. Lineage (NCBI taxonomy): Eukaryota > Metazoa > Arthropoda > Insecta > Hemiptera > Coreidae > Gonocerus > Gonocerus acuteangulatus. The sequence continues at coordinate 83,870,418 of OX328123.1, forward strand.
AATGACCCCAGTTAAAATTTATATATATCTATATATATATGCATATATATATATATACCGGCCAGAGTTTTTGTTTCTTCCCCACGAAACTTGGTATGTAGTATTTCCCAATCAAACGATTGATCGAGTTCATTAACCAACAAAATCGGGTCATCTGGAGATGGGGTTTACTCCGGAGCCAAAGTAGTTATTTGCCAATACCAGCCATAATTTGTGTTGTATTTCAACGAAACTCGGTATTCGTTCTGGTCAACCAAAGAGAAAAATGTGTTGTAAAAATAAACTAAATCGGTTCATTAGGAAGGGGGGGGGTTTACTCCGGACCCAAATTACTAATTTTCTCATACCGGGCGTAATTTCTGCTGTATTGTAACGAAACGCGGTATACGTCCTGGGTATCTAATAAGGAAGAAGTGTTGTAAAAAAGAACTAAATCGGTATATCGGAAGGGAGGATTTACTTTGTACTATGTTTGAATTAAATTGAAACAGGTGTTATTTATGTTTTGATTTTATTTATCTATATAGGTTATTTTAAGCAAATTATTTAGGAATGCACTCGACACTACCCAATTCTGAGGAAAGTGCTTAGTTATGCAGCTCCTGCGTGACGGACCTTTTTTTTCTAACGGCGCATCGACAAATCTGGGCCATTAGCGCCGATTTTTCTATTTTTTGCTATTCTTAGTTGTGTGTATATTTTCTATATTATTATGTTTCAGTAAGTTATTACAGCGACATAGGCAGTATAATATGCGATAACGAACTGACTTAGACATTCTAGTACAGCTAGCGTCCATCGTCTCAGGGAACGTTTGGAGTGCCTTATTCTAGAAACGTTCCGGGCTCAGGCCTTTCCGTGAATTTTTGCAAGAATTCCTTTACCAAATGTGTCTCATAGGAAAAAAACATGTTTCTGAAGGAAATTATCGAAGCATTCCAATGGGTAATTTATGTTTTTACATGACCAAAACAAATGAAATCATAAAATGGAATGAAAAAAAAAATTGTATAGGCGATATGGGGTTTTAGCCCCCCCGCTGTCAACGTGATAATGACAAAACAAGACATACCGCTGTGTATACAATGAAATAAGGCTTTATTGGTAAAAAGTCCGATTCGCAGGAACTGTGTCATCTTAGCGCGGTTACGTACATCTCGAAGAAATGGAATAGATTAACATTACAAATCAAAGGAAACTGACAGTAGCCAACTTACACAGAAACGGATAATTCTTAATCTGTATAAGTCAATACAATTATGTACTGAAAACGTACTTACTCTTTGACTACTGCTAAGAAGGCTCTATACTAAACAACCAAAAATTCGTTGTCATTTTAAGTATCTTCTTTTACTAGCAAATTCGTTTTACTGTTATAATCAACTGTAAATATGTGCTTCATGGCGAATAAAATTTCATTCTGTCGTGGGTTAAATCTTTCTATAAAATAAGAAATAACGATAACTTCAGTTAGAGGCTGTGAGGAAGGTTATATAGACAGGAAAACACATATGTATATATATATATATATATATATATATATATATATATATATATATATATATATATATACAAATTTGGGCCACCTGTATTTTCGTGATCTGTAGGGTCTGAAACGTGAAAGTTTCTAGTCGGCACTTCCGGATTGCGTCGTGAGGTCAACCTCATAAGAGGGTTCTCCCTATGGAGATAGGGAGTAACCGCGCTAAAACAATGTTTACGAAACTACCACATGACATGAATGAACTGTTGACGAGTGGTACATTTATACAACACACAATGGCAACATATCAAGAAGTACGGACGTAGACAAATAAGTAAAATTAGTTACTAGACAAAGAACTGAAGATATTAATTCCTCCAAAATAATAAAGTTGAAAAAGGAGGCCAAGTTCTAGGTCTCTCCCAAAACCAGTTTATGATTTCACAGTATTGGGCCAAGTTGTAGGCCCTTAATACCTTGTGAAGAACCTATTAATACTCTCTTAATTATTGTGCAATTCCAACGTGGCCAGTTTTCGTTAAATGATGGCCACTATAACGATCGAATTCATTATAAAATGTCTGGAATTTAAAGATTCAGGTCCTTTGGGTAACGATGCAGGGTTATTATGAACGCTTTTTTGACTAAATAGGATCGAGTTTGTTTGAACGCTACTTAAGTTAAAGCGCCCAAGGCCGTATGGAAGTTAACGAAAACTGCCCAAGTTGGAATTGCACAAATGAGTGAGAGGATATTATTAGGTTCTTTACAAGGTTTTATGGGACTAAAACGTGGCCAAATACAATGATATCATAACTTTCATAGGCAAACTGTTTTGGGAAGGGCCTGGAATTTGGCCTCCTTTTTTCAATGTTAGTTTTTTGGGGGAATATCAATACTTTTAGCGCGGTTCCTCCCTCACCCATAGGGAGGAACCCCGCTTATAAAGTGGATACAATGAAACAATCCGGAAGTGCCGACTAGAAAATTTTGCGTTTCAGAACCCCTAGAGACCGAAAATAACGGTGGTTCAAATTTGTGTGTATATATATATATATATATATATATATATATATATATATATATATATATATATATATTTGTATATATTTGTCTGTTCGCTCTGTAGCTCCCAGACGAATGGTCCGATTTTGATGAAATTTGGTACAAAAATCTTTCGTCTAATTTGAAAGGTCAAGTTCGTTAACCAGCAAAATCCGCCGACTGGAAGATGGCGCTTGGGGCGAAATTCGCGCAAAAAAATCGTAACGCTTACGTTTTTGAGTTCATAAGCTTGTAAGTACTCGTTTTATATGTTTCTTGGGCTAGGAAAACGAATGAAACCAATTTTTCAATGCGATAGCTTTAACCGTTTTTGAGAAAATTGGAAAAATAGTTTTTGAATACCGTTTTTGGTTTGGGTACTTAGAATCATGGGATTCAGTTGAAACATTTTCTGCATGTTCGAATTTCATCAACACTAATATGTTGAAATTTTTGTTACGTTTAGAGTAAAGGAAGGGTTAGAATAAAATATTTTATTAACAGACAAAAAAAGTTTTGGTAACTTTGTATACTTTCGTTAGTTTCTCGAAAACCGTTGACAATCATTTGAAGCGGAAGATTACCATTTGAAAGCTTACTAAATGCTCTACAAAAAAGGTTCTGAAGAAAGTTTTAATTAGGCGATGTCAATCGGAGAAATAAGTGCTTAAATCTTTAAATTAATTGATTTCGTTAATTCGAACGGTTCTTTTTGGCTGTCTTATTCCTTTTTATTTTTTAATTGCTTATAGTTGGATAATGTATTTTACAATAAAACTGGTTAAGTAAAATAACAAAAACAATTTATTGTTAGAAATATAGATTTCCAAGATTCCAAGACCTTGTAACTAGCGGGACCTAGTGTCAGCCGACCCTTCCAGGTAAGATGGTATATCACGACCTTTCAAGACTTTACTACACACAGGAATGGCGTTAGTGACCTTCAGGGTTGACACGCCATTTTAATAATTAATTAAAAAAAAAAAAAAGACTGGTGGAACCAAAATAATAACTGCTTCTATTTTAATCTTTCCAAATTAGACTAGGGTTATTTACGGAACCGCGCTAAGATGATGCAGTTCCTGCGAGATGGACTTTTTGTAAGTGAATTTTGAGTTGGTGCCGTCGTTGTTTGGCTTGAGGAGGATGACGTGAACCACGTTTTATTATTCTTTCTACTTTTTATCGTGTCGGTATTTTATTTTTTATTAATCCTTCTAGTCTGATCATTTTTTGGAAATTCCCTTGTGTCCTTGATAGGCACGTATTAACTTCAAGTATAACTAATGTCGCCTAACAAAAAGATATTTATGTATAATCTCACAATAAATATGATAAAAAATTATATTATATCATATTTACTTCGTTGTTTCCTATATAGGTATAGCACATTAAGATAATTTTAAGGAAAAAGTTATTAAACTCTTTAATTATTTGCGTCCATCTTCTAGAATCCATTAAGGTGTTTAGTTGGGGAAATACTTGGCATTTTCAGAAGTTGTGCATAATTCATAGCCATCGGGAAGTTCCTAGAAGACTTAATCCAACACTTTCGACTTGTTAGGTCGACTGTCGTCTCTTCGTTGAATATTCATTCTAAAATATATATTCATAAAAATGATCATGTCCAAAAAAAAGATAAATAACCCGAAACCTCCTGTAAAACCCAAAACCTTATATTTATCAAAATTCTCATTTTCAAATTACCTTTAGTATAAAACAATTTGTCTATAGTTAACATTACTTATTAGTTTTAATCATGTAACGAAGAACCATATCTACTCGACTTCGTTTTCAGAATAAATTAAAGCCTATTATTATACAATCTAAAATTCAGAGCCGAAGTGTTTAGATATTCCATTGCTGTAAGAATTAAACTGACACTAGGCGGAGATCGAACAATTGACACCTCGGAAATCCTCTAGAGTTTGAGACAGAAGTAGCTTTGAGAGATTTAGCCTGTTTACAATTCTAAAGCTGCTGCTTAGAAGTTAATCCAGTCAATGCCAATAAATACATAAGCTATTTTTGGTAATGACGGGATGATTTTGTTGATTTATACTGTAAAATATTATTCGTCCTTTTATTTAGTACGTGAAGTCCCCCCACTGGTGCCAAACCATCGATCTTGGGAAAAACTGTACGTACTTGAATCATTACAATTTTGGTATCATTTTTGAAGTTTTTTTGTGCTGAGTCAAAGAATGAGACCACTACCAATTCGATAGAATAAATATTTTCGAAGATAAACTGGCTTTATATAAAGAAAACCCTAAAAAACAGCAAGTATTTTTTTAATGAGTTTCGACCTCCCGGCTATTAGTACCTATAGGTAACCAAGCTTTTATAATGCCAACAGCACATGGACGGTCACCCATTCAGGTTCTATCAATGCTTAACATTGCTTAACTTCGTTGATCTACGTGAACCGAAGTGTTCAACTTTGCTAAGGCCGTGAACTAGTGCAAGTATTCAATAAAAAAAAAGTGACATTTTACTCAATGGATCGAGGAATGTATAATTAAAAACGTATTTTTGAGTGCTGAGTTGAATAATGTAACAGCTAAATTGATTCTATTCACTATCCTTGACGTATTCCTCTTTATTTTTAAAATTTGCGTTTATGATGAAGCAATTTAACAGTTCCACACGAGATAGTAGGTGGATCTCATTGTAAATTTTACTCGCTCTTCAGGTTATGATATTAGAAAAGTTGTTTTTCTAAAAATTTGCACAAGAAGCTTATCTCATCAGTCGAATCGCCAATTGACACATTTATTTTAGATTGTATACGAGTACGGTCAAATAAGACGATTAATTTATAAGGTAGATACCTAATTACATGCACTTTTACCTATACCTATGCGAAGAACTAAGGATAATTAAGTTTCATTACTCAACATCGAGAAGGGTGCTAATGACCCCAGCAGTCGATGCACCAAAAAAGGAAAAAACAATTACTTAACATCTTCACAACGTAAATGCAAAATTTTATGGTGAATTGGAATAAAACTTAAATATATACTTGAGACTTCCCGGGTAATACCAATTTGTCTTATTCCGCTAAAAACTCTAAAAGTTCTACATAATAAAAAAGAGTTGTACATTAAGGAGTTTTATCAGAACTTGTAATGGAAGTGGGGAAAAAATATTAGAAGAGTATTCTACTACTATTTAGTTATAAAAAGATCTTAGTTTAAACGAGATTTAACACTTTCGGTTTTGTTTTTGCCCCAGCACCACTGTGCGTCACACAATATTAACTATTTATTTTAATTGGGCCACAATGTAGTGAAGTTACGTGTAATGAAACATAAACTGTAGTCAACCATTAACGAAAGAAGCGTTAATCAAATCGTTTTCAGTTTCTACGTTTTCCAAATGATTTCATTGCTCTTACAATCAAGGAGGAACATGCAAACTACTTTATAAAACGAAGTTATTTTACTGAATAAAAAATTTGCACTTATAAAAACTTTAAAAGATAAAACACACTGATTTAATTTTCAAATGCTTCACTTGAGAAAACGCGCCAGGAGATTGAATACAATTATTTTACAGGATCCTCCCCACAATAGGCTACCGGGATATATATTCTAACAAGTTACATCCAATAGAGCGAAGTTTCCGATAGACGGTTAAGCATGACATAAAACAACAGATACCGTTTATTATAGACTTTTTTCTTTGAGTATTACTCCAGAGTTTTATGCGTGTACTATAAAAATGTTTTGTCAAAATGATAGGTGAAAAGGTCAACCTTATTAGACTATGAATCTGCTCCTCTAAGGTTTCCCTGCCATATAATTATGTAAACGATAAATTACTAGTAGATTAGGCCCGCAACTACTCACATTGTTGCCTTGGCTTGTAATAGACATTGTCGTCCCTTGGAGTGGTATGAAAAACGTGTTTATTCCAAAAGTGCTCGCCCACAGTACTATAAACCAATGCCAGCGACAGCCTATAATGTTCAGCCAAGTATGAAGCCTAATTCTATGAACCCTAAAGGGCGATTCACCCACTCCCGCGTCGTGACAGTGTCACGTCCGGACCGTAATCTCACAATGATATCTATTCAATGATCAGTGTTTTATCCGTGTTCTGACAGTGAACTTTTAATGATCCCAATGATTCTGGATCAAGAAAAAAATATCAGGAAAAACAACGGATCAGGGTCCATCAAGCGTGAAAAAAGAGAGGGACATATTTAACATTTTACAAGGCATTGGTAGATGATTGTCCAACATTTTTGAATACTTCAGATGTCATAAATTTCGTTCAATTCATTTTTACCGTCTTTTCATTTGTGCTCCAATTTTTCTCCAGAGTGTTTTCTTGAAATGCGAGTATGAATATTTTGAATTGCGCCAATTTCGTCGTTTATGTTTCTGTTAAAGAACACTCCACGATGTAGGCAATTTAAACAACTGCCGTAAAATGGGGCTACATTACTACAGACTGGTGAAATTGGTACAAATCTATACTGCTAGGATATTTTCATTTATAACAAAAGCTCGAATTTTGCCCAAAGAATTCGAATAAACAAATATACCTCTACATTTGTCTGTCCGCTCTTAGACAAATATACCTCTACATTTGTCTGTCCGCTCTTAGACAAATATATTAGCAATATAGGTTTGTAAAAATTTCACCACACTGTACTAATGTGATTCCATTTTACGGTGACAGTTACATAAGTCAACTGATGACACAGCCTAGTAAATAAAAAAGATATCCCGTCGACGGAGAGAACAATTTGAACTGCCAAGACTACGCGCATGAACAGGTCAACTTCAAATTCTTAGAAGAATGTTTTTAATCTCATCGATGGAATCATCTTCCGCTCATATGGAATCAAACACTATCAAATCACGGTCGTGTGCAATCGACCCTAACGGAGAGTGGTATTTGAACCGAAAAAAGCCTGTATACATAGACCATAGTACCTTGTTTAAGATTAGTTATTTATTAGTACTATTCCATAAACATTCATTTTACAAGAAAAATATTGTTGGAAGATAAAATAAGCATTGCTCATATGAATGTACTTGAGGGGTACTGTGACGACCTTCTAAGGTTCCTGTTAAATTACTGAATAAAATATCCGGTGATGTTCCAAAGATTAGGCGAAATGGATTACTTGGTCTTTCACTAACTTAGCTGTCAAGAGTACAGACATCCTTAAACTTACTCAAGGCTACTCACTAACTTTCCAGAGAATTGTATCGAAGTTCAGTCGTTCCACTTTAATTCTATTTCAGCTACTCCTTCTTTCGGCCATTCCAAACTGTAATTAAATAACGGAAGTTCTTATAAAAAATAAAAGTTCATAATGAAACTAACTTTTTTGTATATGAAGTATTTTATGATTTGAACCTTCTATTTTATTTATTTTCTGTGTATTCAGTATTGACCCAGGTGTATGAGGTTTTCCACTTGTTTAAGGATGGTGTCTTTGATTTCAATGAGACGCATACGTTTCTTTGGGTACATTTCTATCATTACTATGTACGTTTTCTTAGGTTTTAAGATCTTATTAATCTTTATTTAGTTATTTATTTTAAATGCTTTAATATGTGTATATCATTTTTATTTGTTTGATTGTTGACTTATATATATATATATATATATATATATATATATATATATATATATATATATATATTTAGGTACATACATTTATATCTTCTAAAAAGCATAATATCCCATATAGAGCTGAGTTCTGATTATTTTTTTCCGCTCATCAAAACGCAAATTTCTTGTCATAAGAGTTCAAAATTTGGTTGTATGTCCGTGAGAACTCATAAGTCTATATTTCAAAACAATTAACAGAAAAGATATATTTTATTCGTTGCAGAATGTACTTTAATCCAACATACTCGTACATAGATCCGAGTGCACTCGTTATACGAAAGGGAAAGACTGTATCTATGTGAAAGACTGTATCTATAGTGAACCTGTTAGGCTATTGACTACAGTCCGAGCAGTTGCTGTTACTGTTTACATGCCGTTCAAAGTCACTGTCTGTTCCCTTTATCTCCCACCAGGAGAACCAATTGATAGTAATGCGCTCCAGGACATTGTTAGGCAACTCCCACCCCCTCTACTCCTGATAGGAGATATGAACGCGGAAAGTTTAATTTGGGGAGCACAAACTACCAATGCAAGAGGCAAAATTATAGAAAAACTTCTCGAAAATAACGACCTGATCCCACTCAATACGCACTTACCAACACATTTATGCCCACGTACTGGAACATACACGAATATTGATGTATCTGCCTGCTCTTCTACATTATTCACACGATTTACTTGGGAATTGAGCCCAGATCCACATGGTAGTGATCATTTCCCAATAATAATAAGTCCAACCCAAACCCCAACTGTTTTTGAATCAACCCCAAGATATAATGTAAAAAATGCCGACTGGAATAAATTTCAAAATTCCTTCCTGGATCACTTAAACGAAATCCAGAACTTCGAAAATTTCTCACTAATTATAAAATTGTCAGCAGATGCATCAATGAACAAGACCCCAAGCACATACAAAAAACACCCAGTTCCATGGTGGAACGATAAATGTAAGCAGGCAGTGACTGAAAGAAAAAAGGCACTCCGGTTATTTAACGCTAATCCTTGCCAGGAATTTCTTATTGATTACAAACGCAAAAAAGCCAAGTCACAATATGTCATTAAACAAAGTAAGAGGGAATGCTGGGAAAATTTTCTGAATTCAATTAACAGTAATACCCCTCCAAGCAAAATGTGGTCCATGGTTAATAAAATTAATCATAAAAAATATAAACCCCCAATTTCGGCCCTAAAGCACGAATATAATAATTACTGCCCCCGAAACAATTAGTAATATTTTTGGCAAACAATTTAGCTCTATATCGAGCAACGAAAAGCTCACATTAGACTCGCTTCAATTCAAAACTAATTTAGAAAGTACCCCTTTTCTCATAACCCCAAAATTCCAACACCCTCTAAACGAACCTCTGTCCCTGAATGAACTAAGCCACGTACTTTCCCAAGTGAAGTGCACTTCTCCTGGAAGTGATGGGATTTGCTATAAGATGCTGAAAAACCTCCCCAATGCTGGAAAATCTATTTTGTTAAAATTATATAACAATGCTTTTGAAACTGGCATCTACCCGTCAGTATGGAATGAAGCATTAATTATTCCCATCCAGAAACCCAATAAAGACGCATCATCAGCTGATAATTATAGACCAATAGCTCTGACAAGCTGTATATTTAAGATTTTCGAGAGAATATTGAATAAGAGGCTACTATGGTTCCTGGAACAGAATCAACTCCTTTCAGAGTATCAATGTGGCTTCAGATCGAATCACTCGACTATAGACCACATAGTTACATTAGAAAGTGAAATATTAGACTCGTTCATTAATAAGGAATCCATAATAGCCGTCTCTTTCGATATAGAAAAAGCTTATGATACAGTTTGGCGCCGACCTATTCTATCAAAATTATCCGAATGGAATATTCAAGGAAATTTCCTCAAATTTGTATTAAATTTCCTTTCGAATAGAACATTTCGTGTAAAAGTTGGAACCACTGCTTCCAACATCTTCCAACAAGAAAACGGAGTGCCCCAAGGCAGTGTGATAAGTACAACGCTTTTTAAAATAGCTATGGACACCGTCCGCGAGCATATTACACCACCAGTAAGATATCGTCTGTATGTGGATGATTTGCTTATCTACATTCGAACAAAAGATATTGAATATGCCACTACATTAATACAAGAGACAGTAGATAAACTCGAGAATTGGAGCGATACTAACGGACTCAACCTTTCCACCCTAAAAACTCAAAGTATCATTTTTACTAAAAAGAGACAGATCCCACAAATCCAATTAACTCTCAAAAACTCCCCAATTAAACTGACTAACCAAATTAAATTTTTAGGACTCATATTTGACTCTAGACTAACCTGGGTTCCCCACTTAAAGAGTCTCGTTGATAGATGTAAAAAATCTTTACATCTCTTAAGGATTCTATGCAATACCAAGTGGGGAGCAGACAGAAGTGTAATGCTGACACTATACCGTGCATATACCACGTCCCTTCTGGACTACGGAAGTGTTGCGTACTCTTCTGCCAAGCCCAGTACACTTAAAATACTAGACCCGATACAAAATTTAGGCTTACGGATTGCAACTGGAGCTTTTAGATCAAGCCCGACCAACAGTCTCCATGTGGAATGCGGAGAACTTCCTCTGGAGTTCAGACGTATGCTAAACTGTTTAAAATTCACATTAAAATCTGCATCTATGAACAGCGCATGCACCCCTAGACGGACTGACGAAGTAACGGTGCGGAAATACCAAACACAACCATCTAGGCAACGCCCATTGCTAGTTAGATACGAATCCTACTCCCATGGTACGAATATACAAAGAACTGAACTTTACGTTAGACCCTCACCGACTTACCAACCATGGACTATACACAACCTAAGATTTGACTTGGAACTGACAAAATTTAAAAAGAAAAACCCCTTATCTACACATACTTACAAACACAACTTCAAAGCACATCTACAAAAAAATACAGATACGTTATTCATCTACACGGACGGATCTAAGACTTCACAAGGCACGGCCGCTGCAGCTGTAATTGATAAAAAGACCGTCAGCATTAAACTGCCAGACCTTACAAGCAGCTATTCAGCTGAACTGCATGCCATTCTACTCGCCTTAGAGAACATACAGGACGTAACACAAGACAGGATAACGATATGTACTGACTCACTCAGCGCAATAACAGGACTACAGAACACTTACAATCCAAACCCACTTAACATACAAATACTACAACGGATTTACGACACGAAGAAACTGATCACAATATACTGGCTCCCAGGACACGAAGACATTGAACAAAATACAATAGTCGACAAAATTGCCAAGACTGCAACAAAACAACAACATCAGGACATAAACCACATAACGTACAGAGATATGCAGAATGAAGCCAAGAAAATAGTTATAGAGAAGTGGCAGAGATCCTGGCACATGACAATAGACAACAAACTAAGAGAAATTAAACAAACAGTCGGTAAATGGTCATCCAGCATAAGGCAGAATAGAAGAGAAGAAGTGGTCTTATGCCGCCTAAGAATAGGGCATTCACGGCTGACGCACGTACACCTCATGACGAGACAGGACAGACCGACATGTGAAGTATGTAACACTCCACTGACAATAAAACACATACTGACTGAATGTCGGTTGAGAGAAAACTATGACTTACCGGACAACATGACTGAACTACTCTCAGATAAAAGCCAGTATATAGACAAGATATACACATATTTAAAAAATACAAATATATTTAACAAACTGTGACGATACGTCACATAATAAGATCCTCTATTTACGTATCTGTCTAACATTATTTGTACAGGTAATCTGAAAAGCAGATATATCTATCTTTGAGAATAACATTACACCAATTTAGAATAACATTACACCAATAACAATAAAAAAAAGCAATGTAGTAATAATGTGCAATATTAGTCTATGGATAATGATAAGGAATAATGTAATAATAATAATGTGTAATATAAGTATATATATAATAATAAGGAATAAATGTAATAATAATAATATTAATGAATAAAATAATTATATAGATATAATAATGTACGCTATAAGTCTATAGATAATAATAATGTATAATTTATGTATAATGTAAATATAAACAATATAGATATAGTGCAATAATATACGCATATGTATATATGTGTGTGCATGTGTATGAATTCTGTAATCATGTCATCATCATTTATTGTCAAATCATCATATCTCCATTTATTGTTAAATCATCATTTATTGTTAACACTGTTATTATCATTTATTTTGTAATCATGTAATCATCGTTTATTGTTATAGAGTATATCGCTAAAAACTGCGAAACTTTTAATAAATAAATAAATAAATATTCTGCATGTCCCATGCTTTGCATATAACATACATTTTTCTTATATATTACATTTTGTTTTAAGTATATAGATTCTATATACACAATATTTCCACTTTATATACAGTTTTATATCCAATATTGAGGGGCGACATATTTTTAACCTACTATGTATCTAGTATAGTCTAAATCTTACATCTAATGTCATTCTAGTAAAATAGAATTTACAGAAATTCCCTTGAACATTAGTCTAAATTTAATATGAAAGAGCAAAGAAAAACTTTGCGAAACAAAACATATAGTAAATATATATATATATATATATATATATATATACATATATATATATATATATATATATATATATATATATATAAGATATAAATATTATAAATAAGTATAAAAATAAATATAATATATATATATATATATATATATATATATATATATAAAATATAAATATAGAATACAAATATAAAATACAAATTTAAAATGCAAATGTAAATATAAATATAAAATATAAATATAAAATATAAATATAAAATATAAATATAAAATATAAATATAAAATATAAATATAAAATATAAATATAGAATATAAATATAAAATATAAATATAAAATACAAATATAAAATATAGATATAAAATATGAATATAAATATAAGAATATAAAGCTAACAGATAAATATAAGCAATATAAATCATTGTTCCTCTTTGTTTACTCATACATGATATTTTCCAACAACACAGAGGTTCCGAATCTAGTATCTTAATCTTGAATCTTCGTGTACTTGTTTGATAAGTTTTTCTAGAGCCAGAGGATATTTATCGTAGAGCTCCTTTGGGCTTAATGGCCACTCTTTTTTTATCTTTTTTAATAGTGTTTGTTAACGTTGTCCTGCATTTGTCTGTTAGTGAGCAGTCGTAAATTAAGTGAAAGTACGTTTGTTCAGTATGATTGTCACAAGTACATGTGTTGAAGTCAGTGAGTTTGTATTTGTGTAAATAACTATTTATTGTTCCATGACCTGTGAGTAGTTGTGTGAGGTGGTGTTTTGTGTGTGTGTTTGAAATTGTTATGTTTTATCTCTGGTATAAAATATTTTAGGTATGCCCCTTTTTCAGTTGTTGCCCACCTTTCCTGCCATTTTGTGTAATATTTGTTCCTTAATAGATATCTTTTCATATATAATTGGGAGGTTAGTGTCGGTTGAAGCTGATTTTGCCAAAACGTCTGCTACTTCGTTCCCCTCTATACCTGAATGTGCTTTTACCCATTTGAATTTGACTATTGAGTTTTTAGTTTTGATCGTATGTATTTTCTGTCGTATATTGTCTACTAGAGGGACGTGTACATTGTAGTTATTCAGTCTTTGTAGTGATGTTTTGCTGTCAGTGTTTATTAGTAGATTCGTGTTTTGTATTATGTTGTGTTCGTCTAGATAGTCTAGTGCTTTCTGGATAGCAAGAAGTTCTGCCTGGTTATTTGTGAATTACGGTCCTAGTCTGTATTTCATGCTTTGGATGGCTGTTTCTCCTTGGTATACAACGAATGCACATCCTACATGTTCGTTCTGTTTGCTACCGTCAGTGTATATGGAGAGTTGTGTTGTTGTCTCTTCGGAAGTTGTGTATGTCGAAGGATATACCCATTTACTATGTGGTGTAATTACTTCAACATTATCAGCTGATATTTCGTCCACATCTTCCCTTAGTTTTACTACCTTGTAATAATCACAATAGGTATTAGCTAAAATAGATATAGGCATTATATTAGCCAGAACGCAAGAAGCTTCTAAGGAAACAGTTCTGTACCCTTTAATTATTTTTAGAGCCATTAGCCTTTGTACTCTTTCTAGTTTCCTTACATTGGTCTTCTTCCCTAAAGCGTCTTTCCAACTACTTATAGCATAGGTTAATGCAGGAAGTATGGCACCTTTATAGATAATACTTAACGCCTCACTTTTTAGACCCCAATTTGCTCGGGCTGATATGGAAAGTAAGTTATCAATTTTGTTTGAAGAAAGTCTATTTACATGTACCATCTTAATTTATTATCTATAATAATTCCTAAGTATTTTGTAAAATTTAATTTGTTTAATTTTTCGTTTTGTAAATATATATCGAAATTTGGGCTAATCCTTTTTTTTTATAACTTTTTATAACTTTATAAATGGCGTCTGGGGCTCCCCGTTGTGGGGTAAAGCCGAATTGATGGGGGTGTAATAAATTATGTGTAGATAAGAATTTTAGTAATCGCTTATGCATCAACTTTTCTAGAATTTTAGCTTCAGTATTTATTAAGCTAATAGGTCTTATTGAGTCGACTGAGGTTTTTGGTTTGTCGGGTTTTTGGAGTAATATCAGTTTTGATATTTTCCACTAGTCAGGAAGTACTCCTTTTGTGTAGCAATCATTGAATATATAAAAGACTAATTTTTTATGGTTTTCGAAGATTTTCTTAAAGATTTTTGGTGTAATGCCATTTATTCCGGGACTTTTTTTATTATTTAAGTTTTCTATGATTTGGGTTATTTCACCGTTGGATAGAGGCGCATCATCCTCGGTGTGTGGTAGAAACATCATAGCTGCTCGTTGTTCTGTTTGGGAATTATTTTCGAACCTATCTTCGTCTTGCATTATGATGTGATCAAGTATATAGTGTAATGTTTCTTCCATATTTTTGGTGTGAGTTCCATCGCTTTTCTTTATGGTATGCAGTTTAAAATAATTTTTAATTTTTTTGTTGCCAACTTGTACGGCCAGGACCATAGATCAGTATTTCCTATCGAAGAACAGTACTCTTTCCACGAGGACACTTTTTTTTCTTTTATTAATTTTTGATATTCGTTTCTTTTTGTTAAATGTGTTCTTCTTCTTTCTAAGCGAAGTTCCTCATAATTCAATGTCCTTTGGTAAAGTTTGCGGGCTTTGTTTGTCTCTTTTCTTAATTCCGTTAAATCGTCAGTCCACCATGGAGAATTATTTTTATCTTCCTTCACCTTTTGGTGGTTAGAGCTAATTTTGATAAAGACTTTGTTACATGTTTTTTCGATGGCCTTAGAGAACAAGTTAATAGTTCTCTCAACTCCATTTTTTTGAGCGATACATTCTTCATCTATTCTTAGCTCATTTAAATTGGTTTGTAATCTAAAATTTTTCTCAGCTCATCATTAAGGACTTGGTTGAAGTTGGTCCAATTGGCTAGTCTTGTATTGTATTTTATTTCTTTATAGATATTTTGTTGATTAGTTTGATTCCATACTATAGTGAAGGTTATAGTGTTATGGTCCGAGAGATTTTCGCAGTCGTGAATTTTCCAATTTAGATGTCCCCGGAAAATAATATACTAGTCAAGGTTAGATCTATATTGCTCTCACCTCGGTAACCGCGGAAGGTTGGTTTCTCTAAATTGAGATTTTGAATTTTAAGATTATTTGTAACGATAAAGTTCTCTAATTCCCGCCCTCTTTGATTTGTAGTTTTATCAAACCAAAGCCTAGATCTACTATTGCTATCTAGTGCGATTAAAATGCTAGTGTCTTGGTAATCGTCCAATATTTTATTTAGTTCTCTTAGATTTTCTTGAATGTCTAGCTCAATGTCGAAATATCCACTGACTACTACAAAATATTTATGTTTAAAATATATTTGTGCGGTTATTATGTCGTGATTGTAATATTGGTTTAATTGAAGCAGTTGGATGTTTTTGTTACTTATAATTATTGCGGCTGGAGGTCTTCCATATCCTTCGGAATAAAGTACTTTATATTTATGCTTGAGTCCTTTTACTTCGTCATTTACAGTGTATGGTTCCTGGAGAAAAGCTATATCAATATTCTTTCTGGCAATAAATTCATTAAGTGATAATGTTGCTTTCCATGAACGGCGGAGATTTTTTTGAGCTATATTAAGTTGATTATTCATAGTTATCATGATGCGTAACAAAAATTATTGTATTATATGATATATAAGACATATACGTATATATAAACACACATACTGCCTGTATGTACATACGATCGACCATGAATATGGGGGAAGCTTTTTGTACGTTTATATTATTAGTCCATAGACTTAGGGAGAGCCTTGTAACTTTAATATTAATTTAGTTTT
This sequence comes from Gonocerus acuteangulatus, assembly GCA_946811695.1. Taxonomy (NCBI): domain Eukaryota; kingdom Metazoa; phylum Arthropoda; class Insecta; order Hemiptera; family Coreidae; genus Gonocerus; species Gonocerus acuteangulatus. The sequence continues at coordinate 83,887,013 of OX328123.1, forward strand.
ATAATTTATAAGGTCAATAATTTGTCTTTAAAAAGGTAGTTTTATTTTTAGCAAAGTTGCATTGATCTCATTATCTTACGTAATTTATTATTTTATTTAGCGTGTTGCGCTGTAAATCTTCTTTTTATGTGGTCATCGTTCCGTCTCTTGATGTTTAGTACTATATATCAATCATTATCTTCCTACTATTAAGATGCATGCATGTTATAGTGTGATACATAATGTTTATAGATACATAATGTTTCTTAAGCTACAACATGTAAGCCACTACTCATCAGTTAACAAAACATATCTGTATTCACACGAAATATCGTTTTTTCGCTATAATAAATTCAGTCACCTCATGAATTATTTATGTGAATACAGAGATTTTTCGTTAAATTTGTAGTATAATTTCGACTTTCTATTGATTTTTTTTTAATTTTAATTTATTTATGTGCATCTATAACCAAGTCAATTCGCTCAATTCAATTATTAGATATAATTACAATTATACAGGAAATTATGCTCTTAAAGATTATGTTAATTAATACATATGTACAGTTCAATGAATATTAACTATTCTATATTACATATAACTTCAATCACCTTTTTAATGAATTTTATATTACTCTATTGAATGTAATAAACATAAAATTTGTTCATATTTACTGGGATGCAGTTAGTGAGCCTCCTCGACTAATATCTGTATGTACACAGTTGTATTAGAACTATTATAATTTGCACAACAACCGAGACTACTATATATTTATAAAGTGACTGTATGAACATCCATTAAAAATAACAGCAAGAAGAGTATGGAATATTGTTTAAATGTTAACGTCCTTGTACATGACAGCAATTTTTTGAACGGGTTTTCTTCAGGTTATCGCCCTTTTCTAGCCAAGATAGGGCCTATGCCTTTTCATTTTTTCTGAAAAAATTCATCACTCCTATTATGAATAGAAACCCACGATTTATGATAGTTAGTCATTTTTAATTACTTACTGTAATTCATGAATTTTAATTTAATGAGAAAGCATACCTGTTTTAATGTAACGCAAAACTATAAAATCATTACCCCAATGACATGGAATTTCCAATAATCTATTTTTAATACGGCATACTCCTAGTCCCATAAACATATATTTCAATAAATGTAGAAACTTTCTGTATTCACTTTTCTAATATAATTTTTATTATTGAATATATTTTTTAAGTACGTTTTAATTTTATTATGATAATATTTATTAATTTTAATATAAAATTCTTTAGATACCTACTTTTTTTTTGTTTTACATAGAATGTAAAAATTAAACTATTTTTAGCTTGAGTATTCCTATTATCTAAACTGAAAACCCATTTAATTCTTACTCCTTCACGAAAAAATAAAAGTTTCTTACTTCGAAATGATATATACTTTAATGAAAATACATTTTTTTAATAATGTTCAAATATATATTAACATAAATATGGATTAATTTCTCCAATACAAAATTTTATTTATGGGTGCATAAGAAATATGTATATGTAAATCTGTAAATAGTGTCTCGTAGCATTAATTACTATATATTTAACCTACTGCTGTTTACAACGGAACAGAGCACTACCGTTTCTACTAATCGTCTACCAGTGATTAAATAAATAGATAATCTTAAAGCTAAAATATCGTATGCACTTTTTGTGTAGTGTATATTTCCAATTATTACTACAACGTGTCAGGTACAAGTAGCTAAGATAAGACCTTTTCAAGTGTGAGCCATCCGTTGTGAGAAAATAGGCAAGAGAAATGTTAGAATTCCTTCGAAAGTGCTAATCTCCATAGTTCAGTGTCGTGAAATGTAGATTCTGTACTCCTTGAGTCGATCACCGGATCATCCCATGAAACGAAACGGTATTTTTCCCTACTTTGCCAATTTCTTCTAGTTGATACGTACACTATGTTTATTTTATCGCCAGCACACAAGTTGTTATCCCTTTCAGGACAATAAACAGCATGTTTCAGGTACCAGCGCCTACAAATTTCTTCCTTTTTGTCATCATCCAATTTTGGTGTATAGGATACAAACTCTGAAAGATTCACTGATTCACTGCGACATTTTTTCTTTCTTAAACATCTTGGCATTGGAACGACGGACACTGCACTCTTAGGACCGGAGACTGAAGTTGCCGAGTCTTTGTTAGACTCGTTTAAAGATGTTTCGCTTGAAGACAGCGCAGGATTACTTGTTCCTACAAATGAAGTAGACGATTGAAGCTCGATAATGCATTCAGCACTTTCTCCATTGCTTAAAATCTTGCTGCAGAAACAGCAGTTAGATGTAGAACTAAAAAAGCAGCCCATGTTTCACTACTAGTTCTTCACCCTGTGGGTTCCAGATGAAGACTGCCACAAACGCAAAATGCTCTATGAGTCGATAAGATGATTTATTGGAATGATTCATCCTTAGAGTGAAGAATAACCTCTGCAGAACCCGAGTCACTGGGTAGAAGATAACCCATTCATACGATAAGATGGTGACTCCTCTTACACCTGGTGTAGTGACATTTAATTCCTCCGCTTGAGATTGTACTTATCTCTACATTATTACTCATTCTGAATGAATTTATTGTCCTCCGATCAGATAGTGATTAACTAATATCGGAAAGCTGCAAAAGAAAGTTTGTTAAAAAGAAATGACATGCTTATTTTTTCTTTACCGCGTTAAAATAACCCGCTACCCCCCCCCGTATCTTGTACTTATGAGAACCTTAAATTTTACTATTGGCTATGAAAAATACCATTCACAAGTATCCTAGAGCTAAAGAGCAATCGGCAAGTATGTCGGTACTCGGTTTATAGGCTCAATGTATGCTTCTCTAACATTGATATGGAGCACAGGGCAAGGTGACATAGTGGAGTTATAAACTGTTCCTCTAGGAACCATAACATGTTGTACTGTCACTCCAGCCCTGCTTGGCAGACAGTCGAGAAGATAGTAAACCAGAGCCACTGTTCAGATTTAGAGAGCTCAAAATAACTCTTGAAAATTGTGCCTTTCCGTATCAAGAGGCCGCTTGAAGAATTTTGCAAAGTTTCTGAACGAATGGGCGAGCTTCACGCCCATAGACCAATCTCCCCCATAGTGGTTGAATTAGGCCTCCTAGATGCACAGAAGCCTCTTTTAGCACTTTTATCCTATACTAGCTATTGAGATTGTACTCATGATGGAATGTTTAAAAAACGTCTTCAAATCTTTATCGATCCTAACCAGTAGACACCGAAAATGACTTATTTATTTGCCCATCCCGGCCGTAATTTTTGTCGTATCGCAACTAAACTCAGTATTCGTTGTGGTAATCTAAATAGACAAATGTGTTGCAAGATTAACTAAATCGGTTTATAAGGAGGGGGGTTCACTCCAGGCCCAAATTACCAATTTCCCAGCCGTTGTTTTTTTTTAATATTTCAATGAAACTCGGTATTCGATGTGGTTGTCTCCAGAGAAAAACTTGTTGGGTTTACTCCGGACCCAAATTACTGATTTGCTCATACAGGTTGTAATTTATGCTGTATTGCAATGAATCGTGGTATATTACATGGGTATCTAATGAGAAAGAAGTCTCGTAAAAATGAACTAATTCGGTCAATCGAAATTAGTTACCACGAACTAACCAACACTGACTTGAGTACTGCAAAAAAACCCGTCTTCGATTTGATTCCAGTGTTTACATAGAGATAACGCGCGTATGTCTTACCGAGTTCGTTCACCTCTAGCAGCAAATTTTTTTTTTTTTTTTTTTTTTTTTTTTTTTTTTTTTTTTTTTTTTTTTTATTCATTTGACATCAATATAAAATGTACAATGATCAAGTGTGTTGATACAGATATTGATATGTACTTTATATGATCAAAACAGAATTTTTTTTTTTTTTTTTTGTACATCTTAAACATCTTTATTTATTAATTTAATGAAATTACATTCTGTAATATAATAATACATTTTGTAATGTGCTCACATAAACATAAGAAAAATAAAATAAAATCACGAGGGTTCGCACCAGCTGCCCCCTTGTCTCCTCGGGTAAGCGAGATGACTAGGGACAGCCAGAAAAAAATTAAAAATAAAATAAAATAAGTACCAAATTTGGAAGAAGCCAACCATTGTTAGCACTTCCAAGTTATTTAACTAAGTATTTCGTATTTCAATGAATCTAGAGGGATCAGGCAAGTAAATTGTCTCGGGGCCACTGTCTCTTTACCCGCCTGGGGGATTGTCTGGATGGGATTGGGATGATAAGGATTGACCTTGAGGATTAGGATGGTGAGACAATTTGGAGTGGAACGTTTGGAAACGGGTTTTAGCGAGGTCAAGGACAAATGGGATGTTGAGGTCATTGTGTAGGGTTTTGTTGGATACATACAAAGGGGCATTTACAATTTTACGGAGGACTTTTGACTGGAATGCCTGTATTCTGTTGATGTTGGATGGCTTTTTGCAGATCCCCAGAGTTCGAGTCCGTATGTCCATATTGGCCGAATGATTGTTTTGTATATCGTTAGTTTGTTCTGTATAAATTTAGATGAGGGTCCAAGGAGTCGTCTAAGTAGTCCGTATCGTTTGTTCAGTTCTTGTCTTTTCAGTCTCGTGTGAGGGTTCCATGTCAGTCGGCTGTCAAGGTATAATCCTAGATATCGAACCTCGCTGGATACTGGTAGTGGAGTGTTTTTGAGGTAGACTGTAGGACATGATCTCCGGTTTAGAGTGAATGTAACCTGTTTACATTTTTCAGGGTTGATTTTAACTCTCCATCTTTCACTCCAATGCTGAATAGCGGTAAAATGTTCCTGTAGGTGTTGGGATGCTACTGGGGGATCAGGGGAAGTTGATAGGATGGCAGTATCATCTGCGTAGGTGGTCAGTAAGGTATGAGGGTGTGTGGGAATATCCGCAGTGTAAAGGAGGAAAAGGAGAGGACCAATAATACTCCCTTGAGAGACACCAGCGTTTATGGGGCAGGTAGGGGAAATACTTGTACCTTGTTTAACTTGAAAGGATCTGTTTGAGAGGTAGGATTCGAGGATAAGGAAATAGGTGTGAGGAAGTATAAGCTTTACTTTGTAAAGTAATCCCGGGTGCCAAACCCGATCGAATGCTTGAGCAACGTCGAGAAAGGCACTCGTGCAAAAACACTTACGTTCCAGCGAGGAGGATATTGAGTCTACAACTCGTAAACACTGTTGTATGGTGGAATGCTGGAAGCGGAAACCAAATTGGTGGTTGGGGATTTTCTTTGAGGATTCTATGATAGGAAGGATTCTTTTATAAAGGAGTTTTTCGAATATTTTGGACATTAACGGCAGAAGGCTGATTGGTCGATAGGAAGAAGGGCAGTGGGGAGGTTTAAAAGGTTTTGGAATAACAATAATAACTGAGTGTTTCCAGGGGTTCGGGAAATGGGTTCTTCTAAGGATCGAGTTGTACAGGTATGTAAGGAATATAATGGCCTTCTAGGGGAGGTTTTTGAGAATTGTGGAGGTGATGAGGTCGTAACCGGGAGATTTCCTACGGATGTGTTTGATGATGTATTTTACTTCGGACGGATGGAAAGCTTTGGGAGGGAAAGACAAAGGTAAAGGAGAATTCAGGTAGTCTACGATATCTTCATCATGGGAGGGGTTCGTTTGAGGATTAGGGGAAAATACTGAAGTAAGATGTGTGGAGAGAAGGAGCGCCTTTTCTTCATCACTTCTGGCCCAGGACCCATCACTGCGTTTGAGAGGGTAGGAATTTGGTGAAACCTGAGGATTTTACGAGTGACTGTCCACAAAGAACAGTCTTGTGTAGAGAGGGATGAAAGGTATTCGTTAAAAGATTCTGAACGGAATTGAGATAGGGAAGATTTTAGTTGTCGCGTCAGTCTGTTGTATGCGTTTCTGTCGGAGGGATAGCGTGATCTTTGCCATAGAGCTCTGGCCCGACGCTTGGCTGCAAGAAGTTCTTGGATGTGGGTTGGAAGTTGCAGTTTGGGCGAAGGAGGTAACCCTGTCCTTGGTCGGCATTAATTGCGGGCACTGTCCTGAATGGCTTTAGTAAACGATTCAGTGGCTTTGTCTAGGTTTGAGGGGGGTTTTAGGGAAACGGTTAGGTCTACGGAGCGCTCTAGGTTGAGCTGAAATGATTGCCAGTTGATAGGACCGGGTGTAAGGGTTGGTTGTAGAGGACAGGGTACAGCGGATGAGAAGAGGGTTAGAAGGATCGCAGAATGGTCCGATGATAGGTCGAGGAGCGAATCAACAGAAGTCGCTATACCTCCCAAGCCAGACAAGATGAAGAAATCGACTAGGTCAGGATTGCGGGATGGATCAGTTGGCCAGTATGTTAGTGTGTTTGGCGATATAGGGAGATAATTCTGGGAATTGAGGATATCATAAAGGATTCTGCCACGGGAGTTAGCTGAATGGCTTCCACATGGGGTGTTTCGCATTAAAATCACCCCCGGTGAGGGAACGAGGACCAAAGGATTGGAATATTGACTGGAATTCAGGATGGTATATGGTATGGTTGGGAGAACAATACACTGCGGATAGTATGATATCGAAGGGAGAAAGGGAAAGGGATATGGATGTTACCTGCAGGCTTACTGATGCGATGCTGGACTCTTGGTGATGCTTGATGTTTCTCTTGATTAGGATTAGAGTCCCGTGCTTCTCGAGCCTAGTTAGCAGGGAGGAGTAGGTGACGTTCGGCCGGCGATGGGACGATTCTTGTGCTGCTGGAACGGGCTGAAGGCTGGGGAAGTGGGATAGTCCGCTGGGTGGTGATGGTTTCTTGGCATCTTTTTGATGACTGAGCTGGGTTCTCTGCCGTTATTCTCTGGGTTCTCTGAGTGCTTTATATACTTCACACCCTTTGTAGCTGGCAGTGTGATTCTCGCCGCAGTTCGCGCAGCTCGGTGGGACATCAAGTGGCTTGGGGCAGTCTTTAGAGGAGTGTTCGGAGCCGCATTTGACACATTTTGATTAGTACTGTTCCCGGAATATTTTCTTGCTTTTTTCATTTTTTTCCAAATCTATGAAGAAAAGTGGTAGCTGCGCCTTCGTGACAGGATGCCACACATTGTGGGCTCTCTTGACGGAGTAGCCTTTCTTTGTGAGTTCTTCTATAATATCTGCCGCTGGAGTTGAATGGTGGAGGTTGCGGATAACCACCCTGTAGGATTTGTCCTCGGGTAACTGATAGCAGTGAAAGTCTGCTTCCTTACTTTCCAAGTACCGAATAATTTGTCTGTAGGAGTCACTGTCAGATGGCTTTATAACGATGTCGTTAAATCTAGCTCGGCATTCGAAATTCTTTTCCCCAACTATTTCAGTCAGACTGTTGCAGAGGTTTTTGAAGTCAGTAACTTTCCTGAGATAGATGTTAGGAGGTTTCACGGGATCTCAAGGTGAATCCTGGCTCACTTGGGTGTGTTCCGAAGTCCGAGGGTGTGTCGAGGAATTCTTATTTGGAGACGACTTTTTTTGTTTTGTCTTAGGAGGTGTTAGGACGTCACTGGTTCTTTTGCGTAATCTCTTGGGTCTTCCAGTCGCAACATTTTCAAAATCGTGAGCTGACGTAGACTCGATAACGGTCATGTTTTGTTCGCTAACCTCAATTGATGACATCGTCCGTGGCTTTTAATGATTTATAAAAAAAAATATAATAATCATAAAAAAATAAATAAATAAAAAAAATAATTGTCCGTGGCCGATCAACGAACTCAGGCTATTCAGCAGGGAGAGTTGGACGCTGCCACTGAGCCAAGAAGACTGATATGGAATCTACTAGTAGCGCAGGCACTAATATTTAAATTTCTGAAGGGGCATTGACAGCCTCTCTGTCAGGCGCATACAAGAGCACCCCCACCACTAGCCTCAGCTAGGGTAAAGGCCTACACAAGTGTAGGAAATAAGCGTTTTTACTCACTTATTTTAGCACCGAAGTAGGCAGGTTTATGCAGCTAATTTTAGTCTGGGGTCTTTCTATACATGCCCACGGAATATTTAAGCCCGAAATAAGAGAGACGCAAAAGCTATATAACAAAACGAAATTTGATACGTGTATTGTTTTTACTTTTTCTGTATCCCTGTCCGATTCTAAAAATAGAAAAATATATTTATTTTTTTTTCCCTTCGAACATCCCATTAAAACAAGAAAAACATGTGTCAACCTTATCGGTCTGAAAAAAAGTTAAAGGAACAATTTTGTTACATGGGGTTTTTGGGGAAATTTTCTTCGTTTCTAGTACTTCAATGATTAACCACCGTCCTGCAATCAACGGTGGGGGCCTAAAACTCAAGAAATGGCACTCTCACGAGGTATTTAACATATATTAAAGGGAAATGGGTCCGGAGAAAATACTTCAAAAAATCAATTTTTGAGCGCTTTTTGACTATTTTTGACCACTGTGCGCCGCTTGGATTTTTAAATCCTGAAACATAGACTCTATGATTTGTGTAAAGTATAAAAATTTCCTGACTAAACTTTCCTTGAGATTTTTTTTTCGTTCTAAAAGAAGCTTACAGAAAATTGGCTTATCTTCGGGAAAGTGCTGATAAAAAAGACTTAAAATAGGCTTGAAAACTCTCTGAAATCCCCCTACCCGCTCTTTTCGTATCCAAGCAAAATCTATATTAGGAAAAATACGATGAAGACCGCGTATACATGATTGGTTGTTATCTTTTCATGAATGTTATATGCCTTTTCGTCATAGCTCGGGTATCTTATCTAAATGCAAATAAGTATTCTTTCCCGGGAACAGTAACGTCTAATATATCCGTCACTTGAGTACCTCATATCATTCTCTTCCTAAGGGTGTAGAATTGCTAAGACTTCTATTAATTGGGTTTTTAATTCATCTTGGAATCATAACCAAAATTCTAACCCAAATAAATCTGAAAAAATATATTCCCAAAGAAACACTGATTTCTCATTATATTTATTTGTAATTAATGTAAAAATATTTAACAAATATTTATTTTTATATGTATATACATGTAGGTGTGTGCATTACGGTGGGCCGAAAAAACTCATTTTTTTATTTCGAAGTTGTAATAGTGCGGGAAAGTTGCGAATTATATAGAGAAGTAAAAGAAAAAAAAATTATCCATGTCGGTTGACATCTTCCGTTCGCGCATTCGCTTTGAAATTTTATAAAATATGAAAAATCTTACTTTTTGCGACTATATTTTAAATATTTGAATTTGATGCTTTCTTAATATATTAGTTTTTAACGTCTTCGAATAGAGCCTAAAAACATTGTGTATTAATTTGGTTTAGATCAGTTGATATCTTTCAGTCGTGCATAGGGCTCAACATTTGCCCAGATATTGAAATTTTGGCAATTATAAGAGTTATTTTATGTACCTTTAATATACTTTTTTTTTAAACGGAATAGTTACAGTGTTTCTATTTTAAAACAAAAAAAAACATTGTTTTTTATTGTGTTGTAAGTAAATTAAAGAATTTCGGCCGCAAAATGAAGCCAATGCTACAGAAAAACTGGACCTCAAAAAGATAGTTAGGTCTATGACATGATGGGCAATAACAATTATAACGGCCACGGTCCACTTCCAATTGCTGTATATTTAAAAAGCTTAAATATTTAAGATACAGAATAGTTTTTAATAGTAAAGTAACGTTTATAAAATTTAAAAAAAAAAAACACAGTTCTGTATAAATTACTTTTGTGTTAGTTGAACCTGTCCATTAATACTGTTCTCAGTTATTTGCCCTGCCTTCAGGATTTTTCAAAGGCCAAGGTCTCTTATGTGTTTCTTGTCATCTAGAGTCAATGTTAACAGTAAGTATCCAGGATGGGCGAAAAAAACCTTCTGATCAATTACGGGTTCGACAACATGAAGTAAAAGTTTTGGCAACTGCCTCATAGATTTTTTTGCTTGGTAAACAAGTTTTGGGCCGTCTGTAAAGTGTGTACCTACTTGTTTTGATAGTAAACTACTTTGGTATGTATTATTTTAACATAAACAAAACTAGTTCTTGAAGTTCAGGTGAGAGCATTTCTTCACTTACGTACAATCTGAGAGTTCTAGTTGCATTTGTCAACCACCACGATAAGATAACCGCCCATTTTTCCACGTCTTTATTAGTTCATATGAAAAAATGCTACGCCTATTACATTTAAGTACTAATTATTTATGATATATCAAAAACGCGTTCAAAGTATAATTGGCTTCAAAATTGAGAACAGTTTCAGAATCCTGAAGGCAGGGCAGATAACTGAGAACAGTATTAATGGGCAGGTTCAACCAACACAACAGTAATTTATACAGAACTATGTTCTTTTCTATTTTATAAGCGTAAATTGATTCTTACAAACTATTCTGAACGTAAATATTTAAGCTTTTTAAATATACAGCAAGTGAACATGTACCATGCCCGTTATATTGCCCATCATGTCTTAGGCAATAACTATCTTTTTTGAGATCCAGTTTTTCTGTAGCATAGGCGTCATTCTGCGGCCGAAATTCTTTTACACCATAATAAATTTATTTACACCATAATAAAACACAATGTTTTTATGTTTAAAAACAGAAACTCTGTAACTATTAAGTTTAAAAAAAGTATACTAAAGATACATAAAATAACTCTTAAAAATACCAAAATGTCAATATTTAGGCAAATTTTGAGCCTTATGCACGACTGAATGATATCAACTGATCTAAACCAAATTAATACACAATGTTTTTAGGCTCTATTCGAAGACGTTAAAAACTATTATATTAGGAAATCATCAAATTCAAAAATTTAAAAAATAATCGCAAAAAGTAAGATTTTTCATATTTTATAAAATTTCAAAGCCAATTTTTGTTTCCTTTTATTTCTCTCTATAATTCGCAACTTTCCCGCACTATTACAACTTCGAAATAAAAAAAATGAATTTTTTCGGCCCACCCTAGTGTGCATATATATATATATATATATATATATATATATATATATATATATGTATGTACATGGAATACACTTACATTGCATGAAAAACTCTTTTCATTTGAAGATTTTTTCCTTTGATCTCGAAGAAGAGATCAGGATTATTGAAAGTTTGAAATAGGTCATGGAAAATTAAAGTATAGCTCAAATTTATGATAAAGAAACATCTAATTTATGATAGTCGCGCACGAAGTTGCGATAATAGCACTTAATCTTTTCTATATCACTTTCTTCTCTGAAAATATATGTACAACTGTGTTAAAGAAGCATAAGAAATTCTTTAAAAAGATCTTTACGATAGCACATTATGATATTTTTAAATATTTTGATTTCCTTAAGTGAAATAGCGGTAACATGTCCTGACTATATTACGTCTTCCCGACAGTTTTAAAGATATTTATGAAAATATACGAAAATACTAAAATTGCTCATGTCTGTTGATAAAAATGTTGTTTTCAAATACCTCCTTAACTATAAACGTAACCTAAATTTAAATATTTTGAAACATTTCAAAAAATGTAGAAAATATTTTTTATTATGTAGAAAGTTTTAAAAAAAGTAGTAGAATAACTATTTTTGTCCGCTTTTCTCGAAAACAGTTACAGACATCGATATCTGTGGTTTCATTCATTTCTGGAAGTTAGAGGACCTGTAAAAAAAGTCCTTGAAAACCTTCATATAATTAGGTCTGAGAGACTTTTATCTCATAGATTGAACCGGTTTTCGATTCAGCAACTTCAAAGACGGTTAGATACCAACGGTCCTGTGTTTTGGATTTACCATTTGTTTTTTTGTGAAGATGTGCAGTCATATCCCGGAAAAGAAAAAAGGACTTGTTAATATATTAATATTCTAACTATAAGAACGGTAATTAACTTACAGCTTTATTGGCAGTATTATAAGACCTCTAGGATGATTATTTGTCATCTCCTTTGAACTAAAGCTAAGTTTTTAAAAACTTGAGTGCTATCTGATCAAGACAATTTTTTAGATATAGAGAATCTATAAATGAATTCTACCTTATCAACTAAAATTTAATTCTTAATAATCGTCATAATTTAACAAAGAATTCTGGGAAAATTCTATTTTTTTTTTTTTTTTTTTTTTTTTTTTTTTTTTTTTTTTTTTTTTTTTTTTAGACGAAACCATTAGCACATCTAGTTGTTCTTTCAACTAGAAGGTTCTTTTTTTGAAGCATGATGTCAAATAAATTTTGTCTAGTCATTATTTTGACTCCGGAAAACAACAAACATAAGTAATGCATTCCTGATTTATGATATTAACGGCATGTACACGCACATCCGCGATTTCTGATTATATATTCTTAAAGCTGAATACTTCCTTTTAATATTGATATAAAAACAACTGGTTGGAAATGCTTGGAAGTAAACAAAAACCTTCGAGTTATGTCAAATTTTGACGTTAAAAAAGCCAAGAGATTTTATGTTTTGTTATTAGGTCAAAATAATTAACAAATGGCCTAATTATTGCTAAAAAGCAATAAATGTACTCTCCTTTATCTGCTTCAGAGTGATCCATAGCCAAAATTGGAATAAAAATTCCAAACTCGAGAAAATTTAATTTTTTACAGAGATAAATATATGGAGTAGAGTTAACAAGTCAGTGTCCTATTGAAGACTGTAGACTTCGTTATGGTACGCCAGGCTTACAGGCAATGTCAGGACAGGGATTAGCCTTACATGATGTACACAAACTATTCAACTATTTTTAGCAGTAATTCATTTTCGTCTCAGATAACTTTTACAAAATGGACTTTTGGCCAGCATTTCAAGGCAAATACCGCTCTGTGCGGCGTACAGGTTTCGCTTTACCCCGCACAACACCGATGCATTGACGGCCCCTACTTTTTTTTTTTTGCAATATACTACTGACAAGATGCAGTGAAATTCGTCTACTGCATTTATTAATAATATACCAATTGGGAAAAATATAAAAACTCTCATTTATTTTCAAGAATAAGTACTTTCAGTTATGTGTTGAAAAATATTTCATTATTATGACCAGTGTAGAGACAAACAAATGATGCCTAATGATTTTTGAAATTCCATGACAATGATACTATCCGATGTATCAGTTAGTATATTATCAGTTATATTATGTATCAGGTATTCGAAAAAATAACACTGAAAATAGAATAAAATTGAAATTAATAGAAAAAAAAAGGTGGAGGAGGGCTGAATGACCAGTAATGCAGCCCTAAACAAATAAAAAAACTTAAAAAATGCATTCAAACATTTCAGAGTTAATTATATAAATAAATACAATTACAAATTATTTTTTTCACTTTTTTTTTAATATTGCCTAAATGTTTTATTCACAGCATTGCTCCTCTGCACTTGAAGAAATTTTGATCTCTACGAAGGTAAGGTTAGCATTTCTTTAAGTAAATAGTTATTCTTAATTATTTATCTGTTTATTTTTATTATAATTTATTTATGGTATAACGTAGTAGCAGTGATTAGGTAATTCTGAATTATCTGTTGGAAGGACTCGAATATAAGGAATCTTTAGTAATCATTTAATAATGTACACGTACTTATTAAACTATTTATGTAATGTATCACTAAGTGTTCACCATGGAGTGCACCAACACTACCTGTGTCGTCACACTATCCTGCCATCTATCTATGTCTGTTGGGGGAAGCAAAATAAACTACTTACTCAATGTATCCAAATAGGTAGTCGCACGGTATGAATCAGGTACTCTTTAATATAAATCTAAACCTAATTGTTTTTTTGTTGGGAAAGTTAAGAGAATTCCTTGAGGCGAGTTCTTGCATTTCCACCTAATGCGAACTTATGATTAGCACTATGTTATTTAGGAAGGATCAATGAATATTCTATACTTTCAAAATAGAAGTATATAACGATACTTATATACGCTCTACCTTTTTGTTATTAATTCTATACATTTCAAAATAGATGTTAAAATCTCTTTTATTATTAGTGACTATACGTTTTCTAGAAATATACTAACTCACCATTGCTATGCATAATCAGCTAATGTACCTGATCAAAATGTTTTGTTTCTCAGTTTTCATACGCTCGGCACCAATGTTATTAATAACTATATTATTGTAATATAATAAGTTATCTAGCGCAATTTATTTGTCGAGTATTCATTACATTATGAAGCCTATGTATTTGTGAATTTTAGTTTATGATCTCCTGACATGTAGAGAGTAAAGTAAATAAAAAATAGGTCATAATGTACGTCGTATTAATTAATATATATTGGAATAGAATTTCCGCTGTCAACGTTAAATGAAACATGTTTTACTGGGATAATATATCAGGTTTTTGGGTTTCTTTGGATTTTTAGGACAAACAAGATCATCAAGGTTATACTTGGCTGATTTTTTTGTGTCGCCTATGTCCTGTTAACTGTGATAATGGAAGAGTGTTATTTATTCATTTTTATCAATGTCTATTTTCTGTATTATTCCACTAATTATTTTGTTATATATGTTTACATATTTTAGTTTTTTTTTTCCAAATTTTACTTATTTATTCTTTCTTTAAACGTGTATTTTTCCTTAATATTTTTTTGTATAAAGTGGGTTGCTTAAGACAGACTATTTATAGTGTATATTATTTTTCTGTCGTTACCCAACGCAATGCTGATATTTGCTGGAGTTTTGAATTCGTTTAATTCTTTCTAGTAGTGGTTGCAGTGGTCTAAATTGAGTTTTCTAGACATGTCGGTGGGTATTCTTTTGATTTCACGAAAAGCGATCTTTTGTGTTTCCGATTCTTCTTCGCCGACGACTACCTCCTCTCTACTGTTAGCCCTCGATATTGGACCCCTGCATTCTATCGAGGATTTTAACTCCCTTAATTTATTTGTCCACCTTTAGCCACAGATTTAACCAAGTTGCTCGTAATATGTTTTTATTTATCGGATTTAGCAGTTCATTTGCAGTTAATGGAGTGGGCGTAATATATACGCTATACGATGGAATAAATAATAGTTATGATGAAGGGAAGCAGAGGGGATGATTGTATAGTGAAGGAGAGGTATTGAATAAAGGAAGAAGGGCGTGAGAAAGCTCAGCTAGTTCATTTTTCTCCTTTTGTAATGTATCACTAAGTGTTCACCATGGAGTGCACCAACACTTCCTGTGTCATCACACTATCCTGCCATCTATCTATGTCTGTTGGGGGAAGCAAAATAAACTACTTACTCAATGTATCCAAATAGGTAGTCGCACGGTATGAATCAGGCACTCTTTAATATAAATCTAAACCTAATTGTTTTTTTGTTGGGAAAGTTAAGAGAATTTATCTTTTTAACAAAAAATTAAGTCAATTAAAAATTAAAACCTGGGTCACGCGCAAACCACCAAAGGACCGTAATCGGGCGCAACCGTCCTAATAGGACAGCTGTCATTTTTTGGCATTAAACATTTCTATATGCGTTTTAGGCGTTTTAATTCAAAATTAGAAATTATAAAAAGTCCCTGACGCAGGAGCTGCATAACTAAGCACTTTCCTCAGATTGGGTAGGGTCGAGTGCATTCCTGAATCATTTGCTTAAAATAACCTATTAGATAAATAAAATAAAAACATAAATTGTTCTGTTTTTTTTCACTTGTTATGTGCAACTGTTTCAATGATTAATTTCGTAATTAATTTCCTTCTAGAGTTTTGTGTATGCGAGGCACTATACTACGTAATAAATACACAAAGCTTCACATTTTGATCTATTGATCTTGATGAGTTTCGCGAACCTACGTTTGGCGGAAGAATTCAATTCAAACATAGTACAAAGTAACACCTCCCCCCTTCCGATATACCGATTTAGTTCATTTTCACAAAACTTCTTTCTTATTAGATAGCCAGGACGAATAAAGAGTTTCGTAACAATAAAAAAGAAATTACGACCGGTATAAGGAAATTATTAATTTCTGTCCGGAGTAAACCCCCCCCCCTTCTAGTCAACTGATTTAGTTCATTTTCACAACACTTCTTTCTTATTAGATAGCCAGGACGAATAAAGAGTTTCGTAACAATAAAAAAGAAATTACAACCGGTATAAGGAAATTATTAATTTCTGTCCGGAGTAAACCCCCCCCCCCTTCTAGTCAACTGATTTAGTTCATTTTCACAACACTTCTTTCTTATTAGATAGCCAGGACGAATAAAGATTTTCGTAACAATAAAAAAGAAATTACGACCGGTATAAGGAAATTATTAATTTCTGTCCGGAGTAACCCCCCCCCCCTTCTAGTCAACTGATTTAGTTCATTTTTACATTTTTTTTCTCTTCAGTTGACCAGAACGAATGCCGAGTTTCGTGGAAATATTACAAAAATTACGGCTGGTATTGACAAATAACTACTTTGGCTCCGGTAGAGTATATTCAGTATATCTTAAGCTAAATGAAAATACAGCTTGCGTTCATTTATCAGTATTTTCTTATATACATTTTTTTAAAAATTTTCTTCCCCCCTGTCAAAACTTCAGGGAGAGTAACACGCTTTTTTTTCGTATATTTATCTCTGAATTTCTTAGCCCATTTCCAGGGAACAGTTCTCTGGGAAAAGTTACCTTCTTCTCTAAATAATACCTCAATAATTGACGCCTGGATTTACACATGTTTACAAAATATTTAATCACACTGGGCAAACTAAATCTAAACTCTCGAAGGGATGGACATTAATCTGCAAAGTATCTTATAGATTTAATTTCCTGTATACTCAGTTCTGTTGTGTGTCCTATCGAAGTTCTTATTTATATGCAATAGGCTTCTCTTCATTCTTGGGGCATTAGCATACTCTATTAGAGAGTCATATTGACAATGATTGTTCTTTTATTTACGTCTAAAATTACTCAAATCTTTAATACTTTTTAATATTTTTCTAGATATAAACTATATGTAATGAAAAATCGTCGAAATATTAGCTAAGAGGGTGATAATTTTTGTTTTTAATAATTTTCATTTAAGGTCATGGCGAATGTGACACTGATAAAATAATTATTGCAAAATTCTTTAAATAATCATAGCTCTGATCTACAAGGTACAAAAATAACCCTTCGTAAAATAAATATCTAAGTATATATATATATATATATATATATATATATATATATATATATATATATACACAGAGATACTTATAAATATATGGTTTAAAATGGAAATAATAGCTTCTTCAGATAAAATTAATTATAGCTATACGATTGAAAATCTGATTACAACACATAATGGACATGATACAGCACGGACAACTTAGAACAAATCAAGATCGGATTGAGTGTTATAAACGTAGACTCGAAATGGACAGTGCTATTTTCTTCGTGTACAACAGTTTCTGTGTATTTACAGCTCATTTTAAGTGTTTAATTTCCTTTACTGAACATAGGCTAGGATAGAGGTTCCTCTTGATAGTCTATGCTGTTAAAATAAGAAAAATCGGCTATCCACGCTGTATTTTCTACAGCCCTTTAACGAGTAAATTTGGATGATTCTTTGCAGGAAATTTGGGAAAGTATTTTCCTGGCAATTTCGTACTCTAGCTGACTGGAATGTTCTTGTTAAACGTTTTTGAGAATGGTGATTCCTTTTCATTACTAACCTCATACTCATTCTGGCCTTTCCAAAAGAAAATGATTTTACACTACTCGATTGCTTAATCCACGTATTTCTTGCCAAGTATGTATATTCACCTTTTTGAATATACATATAGGTCATAAAAATATAGTACATATTTTTAATATTATATACTACTTTATTGTATACGTTCTCTTCCGTGCTGAATTAGTCTTAATTAAATAGCCTTCAATACTGGTGGCAAGCAGGCCACATAATGGAGTACAAAAAAGGAAAAATACGTAATATTTTTTGTGACCCACACCACATATATAAAAAAAGTTTAATATAGGTACTCGATTGAGTGTGGACGAAAATATATATTTCATCCAACGCTACATATAAATATTATATTATTAACCATTAAATGTACTGAAACGTTAGTGAGCCTAGCAAATGCGTCGTCTAAATGGATCTTTTTTTTAATATATTGTTGATGGATATAGTCTTCTGAGCGATTATTGATTTATTTTGATAAAAGAATAGTTAGTGGACCAGACTATCTTTAAATGTCCGTGACTAATGAAGGTAAAATATGAACTTTTAAAAGGTTGGTTTCGGATTTACTTCTATCCATAGAGTTAATTCGAATCTGAAAAAATTGCTCCAACATATTTAAGACATTATCGAATCGAAACACTAAACCTGAACATAATCTGGACTCTTACTCATTCTAATCGTCTCAAAATAAATTTAACATCAGATCTTCTTCGCCATGTCTACTTATTGCTCTATTTACAAAAAATTTTTAAGCCACTGATTATTTTTATTGTATTGCCAAAGAGTAACCTGTTAGATTGTACGGTCTTTCGTACATTTTTGTTTGATCACTTATCATTGCTTATATTACTACTATATTATATAAATAAACTTTTGTATCAATATTTCATTGATACAAAAGGTATTTTCTTCATTCCTGAGTCTTGTGAAGCAATAAAATGTTTTTAATTTTAGCGCAGTTCCTCCCTCCCTCCATAGGGGAGGAATCCCGCTTATAGGGCTGACCTCATGACGCAATCCGGAACTGCCGACTAGAAAATTTTACGTTTCAGAACCCTTAGAGAACGAAAATAACGGTGGTTCAAATTTTTATATGTATATATATATATATATATATTTATATATTTGTCTGTTCGCTCTCTAGGTCCCAGACGAATGGCCTGATTTTGATGAAACTTGGTACAAAAATCAATCATCTTATTTGAAAGGTCAAGTTTGTTAACCAGCAGAATCCGTCCACCAGAACATGGGTTTTTGGGCGAAATTCGCGCGAAAAAGATAGTTGCGCTTACTTCATACGCTTGCAAGTACTCGTTTTATAGGTTTATTGGCCTAGTAAGACGATAGCTTTAACCGTTTTTCGAGAAAAGTGGCAAAATAGTTGTTGAATCAAGTTTTTGTTTGGTTACTTAGAATTATCAGATTCAGTTAAAATAATTTCTGAATGTTTGAAATTCATATAAACAAAGATGTTTAAATTTTGGTTACGTTTGGAGTTAAGGAAGGATTAGAATAAAATATTTTATTTATAGACATGAAAGGGTTTTCCTTAATATATGGAAAACGGTTGGAATTCTACAAAAAAGATGCTGAAGCAATTTTCGATTAGGCGATGTCAATCGGAGAAATAAGTGCTTAAAACTTCAAACGTGTTTGTTTTGTTCTTTTGAACGGCTTTTTGTCTTTTTTTAAATCACTATTTAATTGTTTTGTTTTTTTTAATTTAATTTATCTTTAAAATTAGTATTATGGTAAAAGAAAATAAGAAGTAGTAAGCAGTGTGTTTTTAGTGCGAACCTTCACAAGTCCAGGGAGTCATTTTTCTATCAGGTAGAGGTGAGGGTCTGGGCGGACCCTTACAACCTTAAGCTATTTTAAATCATAACTTATTTCATGAAAGGTCTACCCAAAATTATAACTGTTTCTATTTCAACCTTTCCAAATGACATTAGGGATAAGAACGGAACCGCGCTAAGATGATGCAGTTCCTGCGATTCGGATTTTCTAAGAGTTTATGGAAAATTCCCAAGAACTTATATTGAGGTAAATTAGTGCCAAGATGAATCACTAGTATTCCTCAACCAAGCTTAAAAAAACAAAAAAAAATAAGGAAATATGCATCAACCTTAAACTTTTTTCATAATATAAAAGAAAGCTCCAACATAAATTTTCAGAAGGATGTTAAAAGGATTAATTTTACATTCATTTTCAAGAATTTTTCTGAAACTTCTCGGAAAAATTACGGAGTTGTAGGTTGTACAGCTCGTAACCTAGCAAAGAAAGAACAAATTGAATAAGAAACCAATACCAGAGAAAATGAAGATAAAGTTCTCTTCTTGTTCGAATATAAGGGGAAAAAATAATGTAAGGAAAAAGTAAGTAATCCCGGTCTCTACAATACCAGATTGTTTCGCCTTGAGCGATTTCCGGTGATAAAGGCTTTTGTCGCGCTCTTCAACTAATCTTTAATTTATTATTATTTTTTTTTTTTTTTTACCGAAAATGTTCTTGTAAATTGTTTGTTATCAGATATCATTATTTCTGTAAGATTGCATAATACCAAAAAAATTCATTATTTTAAATTGTCGAAATAGGTGGAAGGTCACCTTCACTTCAAACTTTTAAACTGTATTTATTTTCGCACTTCCCTACACGTTTTACACTTTTTTAGCCTCTTCAGGGGAAAAGTAGTATATTTTTTATTTATTTATAAACTCCGCAACCTTCGAGATTTTACCAATACCATTAGTAGATATACCTACTTCCAATGACACAAAATATATTATTCAATATTCATATTAGTATTGGGTAAACTATAATACATATAAATCCAAATTATGAAATAATCAAATTTATGTTTAATAAACAACAAAAACAAATAGCTGTATACAAAAAAAATTAATAAGAGCAATACAAAATACGTGAATCCTCGAGAAAACTTCTATGCATGAAGCACATAATTGTTTATGTATTTTCCGTATCTCGGAACAAAATCGTTACAATCCACGTTTAATGGTTTCTCCAAAAAAGCGATTTCGATACGCAAATGTTACGCTAGTTTTAAAAATAATGCAATTTTTTTGGTACGAGTATTATCATTTAACGATATTATAGATACACATGCTGACAGCACTAACTCAAGGAGATCCTCCCACGAATAGGGCCTCGTCCAGTCTGGTAAGAGACTGAAATAATCAAATATGGCTGAAATAATTTAGATCATCTGTAAAGAATATCTCATATGTATACAAATCTAGGCACTCCATAGTGCGCCAGGCAGAGTTGCGGCCTATGCACACTGTTTGTATATTACAGGACGTATTAGTGTCGTTTTTAACCTCTCATAATTTTAAACTAGTTAAAGATAAACTCATGAAAAATACCAGGCATTGTACTAATAGATGTGACTAAAATTGGAAACTTTCATAATTCTACATTAAAGCATTTCTGAGATGTAGGCGATGAAAAATCTAAATTATTAGACACTTCCTGAAAAGCTAGAGACTTGAAGTTTTACACGATGATAGACATTAGGAAGCCATTAAACGCGAAAATCGAAACATTCTGAAAAGTTGTCTATGACGCGGCTTCCGGGGGGGGGGGAGGTGCTAGTTTTGTACTTGTTGTTTCTTTCGAAACCCATCATGTGGGATATTAAATGAATCAGTTCGGCAAGGAAACCCTATATTTTAAGAATCATTTAGACGCCCCTTCACATTATTATGTGCATGCCTATTATTTACCTATGTACCTACTCAAGAAGACAACCGCAACATTAGTTAAGAATTGAAATGACTAAGTGTCAGAAAAGGACACAAAGGCATTTCGTAATAATGCTCAGACTAGGAGGCATTTGCTTCGAAAAATGGAATTTACTTTGTGTATACGGATCTGCACATCTTTTGGGGCTCTAATCAATCAAATAGAAATTGATTGAAAATTGACGAATCGACACAACCGGCTGAGGTCCCCGTGTTGTTGCTTCGCCTATTTAGTATTTTTTACGAAGCATTTTATAAATCTTAGTATAAATATATATATATATATATATATATATATATATATATGTAGATTATGAGAGTTTACGCTTTACCTGGAGATGGTCCATCCGTGGTAATAATATCCCGAACCTTTGCAAGGCCACCTCACCCATCAGCATCCCCAGTCAGAACTTAAACATACATTTTTAAATTTTAATGTCCATTCATTATTGACAACGAATTTTAACATGTACTGGTTAAACTGCGGTTACTGGTAACCTATAGATAACGCGTTATCTCTAGGTTATCCATTTCCACGGGTCCGGAGCGCCCCAGTGTCAAGAAACATTATACTTTGATTACTTATCACTTCTTGACAAATAACTTACTTGATAAATAACTTATAGTATGGTGGGAACCGTCTAAGATAAACTGAACAACATTATGTCGTAGTGTTAATTTTGACGATACATTATTTAACACAATAAAATATCTACTTATTTGTCGTGACGAAGCACTGGTAGTCAGCTAGTAGTGATATAGAAATAACTGTGTACGTAATGAAACGAAAATACTGATGACTTGAAAGGGTAATAATTCTAAGAATTAAATTATTTGTATGCTTTACTCAAAAATTAAAAACAAAATGCATTTAATTCTATAACCAATCAAAATATCTGGAACAGATTTTTAATTTTTCGATTTGTAACAGATTTGTAAATGTTCTTCCTAATAAAGTGAATGTTATAAAAGAAACACCCTTCATGTTTTGAGATGTTGTGAGATAATAAAATCCTAGGGGTGAATCTTTTTATTCAATATCTTGTCTTTTTTGTACTATTTTCTGTTTGGGGTTATAGTTATGTTTCTTATAGCCAAAAGTATTCCTTGAAGCTCTGCCGAAAACACGGTTGATTTATTATTTAATTTAAAGCTGAAATTAGTGTTGTCTACGATAGCTACAGATGTGGGGTTTCCGGAAAATTTTTAATCGGAAAATTTTCCAAGCCGCTAAATGTCGCGTTATTTTAAATTAAACTTTCATTGCTAGTGACTACGAGTAAGCAACACTGGATTATTTGTATCAACTATATTATATTATGCATAGGACACCCTTTTGAGTTTTCCCCCTTCTAAAAATAATAAGCAAAATTATAATTAACAAAGCATAGAAATGTGATTTAAAAGTTTTTAATCATGTATATAGATGAAAAAATAAAATATAATAATTCTTTAATAACTCTTATGCATATATAATATTTCAGTAATTATTAAAGAATACCACAAGGGACAAAATATTTTATTTGCTAAATCGATGTATGAACATATCCTAAATGAAAACAAAATATATTTTATCTAAGGGGTTAGGTCCGCCAGTAAATATACTGTTGTCATAACTGTCGGTGGAGACCGTCGACACTGGCTCGGTCTCCACCGTGCGTCGTACTCGCACCGATGCCAGTGACGACGGTCTCCACCGACAGGTATGACAACAAAATGTATTTTAATGTAACTGCATAATTCTCTTCTCTACAAAAACATAAAAGGAATTTTTATATTAATGACACTGGCACATTTCATAAAAAAGCTGAATTACCATAAAAAATCCAACTCGCAGGAACTGTGTCATCTTAGGGCGGTTCCGTTTGTATCCCTAGAGTCATTAGTAAAGGAAAGAATCTCCAAGAGAAGGAAGTTCAAGGCACCACAACTGTAAACTGACAGTATCCTAAGCTGACTCTCCCGCACACTCTAGGTTTGCGCGATTAAATGCAATTATAACGTTAGGTAAACGGCGACAAAACCCTGTTGAAATGAACAATACTTGTTGAGATTCCAATACTTTTCATGTATGTTAATAATTTTGTTTTTCTAATACGTCATTAACTTCATACATAACCAACATTTAACATATTGCCTTAAAAATGGTTTAATTTGTTTTCCTACATTAGAGAACCTATTAAACGAATACCTGCATGCATATAACCTCTAAAACGTCCGTGTTACGAACCCAACGCATGTTTTGGTAGAGGGACTCTTAACGGTTAACGAACTTAAGCTTTTAAATTAGACAAAAGATGTTTGTACCAAATTTCGTCAAATTCGGGTCATTTATGAGCCTGTGATATATATATATATATATATATATATATATATATATATATATATATACATATACATACAAGCGTTATTTTCGAGATCAGTGGGTTCTGAAACGAGAAATTTTATAGTCAGAACTTCCGGATTGCGTCTTGAGGTCAACCGCATAAGCTGCTTTCCTCCCTATGGAGCAAGGGAGGAACCGTGCTAAAATGTGATGAAAATCAGAATAAATGTTCGAAGTTTATACATTCAAGAATTTATGGGGAAAAATCAAATACAATATATGATTTTGATCGCAATTTTACAAGCATCTAACTGTGGACCACTACGATTTTATTAAATTAAATTAACAATTCGAGAATGTGTGTTCCTTTAACTTAATTTGTATTATTAACTTATTTCAATTAGTTTGTTGTTTGATCGATTTGCATATTTTTAGTGCGGTTCCTCCTTCCCTCCATAGGGGGGAAACCCGCATATGAGGTTGACCTCAGGACGTTCATGCTTAAAGGTACTCGTTTTATAGGTTTCTTGGTGCAGAGAAACGAATGAAACCATTTTTAAAGCGATAGCTGAAACCATTTTCGAGAAACATTGAAACACCTACTTTTCCAAACCACTTTTCACTTTGGGTTTTTAGAAACAATTAATTCAGTTGAAACATGTTCCAGACGTTTGATATTCATCTAATCTATGATAGGTAAATTTTGGTTCTGTTTGGAGTCAAGGAAGTACTAGAAATAAAATATTTCATTAACAGGCATGAAAAGTTTTGGGATTTTCGTATTTTCTAAAATATCTGGAAAACCGTCGGGAAATCGTGGTAAGTGGATGGTGACCATTCGAAAGCTTATTAAATTCCCTACAAAAAAGGTTCCAATGTAATTTTCGATGGGGTCATGTCAATCGGAGAAATAAGGACTTCAAAATTGTTAGTTTTGCTCTTTTAAAGGGGTTTTTGTATCTGTTTAACTAACGTTTTAACTGGTTGCTGGTTATTTTAATTGCATTTAACAGTAAAACAAGGCAAGAAAATGTGAAACGTTGTTATAGTGTGTCCAACAGTCAGCGTTGAGAAGGTGGGGAAGACGTCATGATAATGCCAGTATCCTGTTGTGGCGCCTTAAATCTATTTTCTCTTCGAGATTTTATTTTATATTTTTCATGAAAGATCAAACCCCACCAATAACTGCTACTATTCCTTTACAAATAGCATTAGAGATATGAACGGAATCGCATTAAGATGACTTTGTTCCTGCGAGTCGGAGTTTTTTTATATAGGTATTTAACTTTAGTTCCTATGCCTACTGGTTGATAAGTACTTTGTGTTTTGTTTCAAAAATAACGTTTTTCTCTCTCTCTGCTCCGAAGAAGACGCAGAAATTGAAAGGATGACATTGTCATCGCTTGTCAAATGAAGATTTTGTGAAACTGATAGCAGCTTTGCCTTGTGTTAATCTGTCAATCTGTTTGCATCACTATATTTGCATTTACCTATAATTTTGTTGTCTTTCATGGACTTCTACAAAATGTAGAACGTCCACACATGTGCTTTTTTTTTGCTGGTTTACCATTATTCCTGACAGAGAGCAGTATGCTTTTTTTATTATTATTTTTTATTAAGGTGCTTCTACTACTTAAGTCATTAGCACCGATTTTTTTTTTTTTTTTTTTTTTTTTTTTTTTTTTTTTTTTTTTTTTTTAATTTAATTCCAATCAAGGGTTGCTTACATGAGGCGACTTTTCTTAAACCTGTTGCATGAGTACAGAGTGTGGAGCCATCTTCTGGTTTCCGCTACGACCTTGTTTATCAAATATTAAGAGAAATGGGCGATTTATTTTCTGGGAGTGCTCTTTTATTATAAAATAGGGTGAATTAACTTTTTATGAGTTATTACATAAGAAATAAGACAATTGTTAGGTAAAACATAATCAAATTTTATTTTATTCATATGGATTTAAAAGTTGAATTAAAACCTGTAGTTTTTGTTTAAATGTTTCAGAAATTAGCTAATATAAGAGAATATGGATAGCTCATATATATCCTAGAACAAATTTACCAACAAATTGCTTTTTGTTAATGGAAAATTTTCCGGAAAAACATAGCTGAAAATTTTCTGGAAAATTTTCCACCCCACATCTCTAATGACAGCTGCAGACCCAGTGCCGGATTCTTTAAGTTTTTTTACTCTCCATCAACAAAATCTACGAAACACACACAACAATGACTGAAATCTTTCAAAGAATACATAACTTACAATATTACAACATGCAAATAATAATTCTGTGGCTGCCCGGACACATGGACATTCCAGGGAACACAGAAGCCGACTTACATGCCAAACAAGCGACGACAAGATGTACAGTAGACATAGAAGAACTGACAGTACAGGACCTACTTACAAACATAAAATCACACATTAAAAATAAATGGCAAATCACTTGGACTAATACACAAGACAACAAATTGAGACAAATAAAAGAAACTGTGTGTGCCTGGTCATCCAGCAACTGAGCCACGAGGCGTGAAGATCACCAGACTCCGCATCGGACACTCGTTGCTGACACACCGCTACTTAATGACGAAATAGGACAGATCAACGTGTGCCATTTGCAACACAGAACTGACTATTAAACACATACTAACGGAATGCAAGCAACTAGACGGTACAAACCTACCAACTGACCTACATGAACTTTTGACAGATAACAGTCCTCACATTAACGCAATTCTCATATACCTTAGACACATAAATATTTACACAGACATCTAACGCAAACACACAAATACGGAAAAACATGTATGAACTACTGTGAAATGAAATAATCCGTATTCTTGTGAATTATAGTTTTTTTTTCGGTTTTAAATAATTTTAAACTTCCATTATATCAGCGTTTATCCCATATACATACAAGTAAATATTAACTCTTAGTGACTCATTGACCTGTTGATGGGTTCTACCCATCGCAACTTTGTAAATAGTGAATCGCTTGTTTGCGCGATCTATAAGATTAATAAATAAATAAATGTACTATTTTCTACACTGCAGTTATAAAATAACCGAAACTAGCCCGCCTTTCATATCTCCATCACCTAGACAAAGCCTCATTCTGTTGTGATGAGCTTGTTTAGAATCACACATAAGGTCTACGATAAAATATCTAGTGCTCCAGCAGTGTTCAAGGTGTATCTTTGTCTATAAGTAGGTATTCGTTTTAAAGTCAAGTTATATAGTTTGTAAATGATAATATATTTATTTTTTAAGACTGCATAATATCGAATCCAGGGGAATTTGTCCGTATTTATAACACATCGTTTCAAATAGTATGATGCAATCCTCCACTCGGCATCCTGTTAGTCTATGCCCTATTAGTAATGCAACAAAGTTAACATTTTGATGTGTCTTCTTTTTTCTGAAAAGTCCTTGGACGTGTATGGCATAGTCATAACCTTGTAATGACTACTTCCCCGCTAGTTGGGTAACAAATGCAAAAATTCCAGAGCCTGATTACTTTTTAATCTCCCATAACTTCTTCTGTCGCCCGTTTGAGCAATCATTTTCTCATTTACTCTGGATGGCCTTGCATCTTGTTAAGTTGTCTTGTGAAATATGCACAGATGCTGCTAGTCTAGTTGCTAATTAAGCTTATCCACGGCAATACATCCAAAAATGCAGGTAGGACTAGGATGCCCTTCTTGTGTTGTTCTTGTGACTCTTCGAAAATGGTGACGAATGGGAGATATACTTAGTGGGGTTGTGGTTCAAAATGAAAGAGTCAAGTAGAAAAGATTTTAGTGAGGTGATAATATTTAAAATGACTAAAAAGTAGCACTGACTTTTGTTGTTGTAATGCCAATAATGCGATTAAGAGCTTCGAAAGAGTTTGTGTCGTTCGAAAGCATCAGAAACAGAGATGAACTGAGATGATTTTTGCATGTCTTGAGGATGATTTGATAGTCTGCTAACAAAGCGTAGATTTAAAATAAATTTTAATAACATTAAAAACATGTACATAAAAAAGTCCGAAACGCAGGAGTTGGATAACTAAGAAAATTCCTGAAAATGTTGGATAAATACTCTTTAAATACTAAACAAACATAAAGACCGCATGATTTGTTTCTTACAAATCATGTTTGTCAGTTAGTTTAGCATAATATCTTTCGAATTTCTGCCAAGTAAAAATGATTGCGAGAGGGGTAAATTAATAATTCGATTTTGGAGTAAACTCCGAATGGATCAGTTAATTTTTACAGCCCATCTTTCTTCTTAGATGAACACGACGGTGGTGCCGAGAGGGAAAAAAAACTCTAAAACCGAAGGCGTTCAATCGCGTTTGAACTAACAGGTGTGATTTAAACAGGAAATACACAAAAAAAGTTTGCTCCATAATTTCAACAGAAAAAGTTGCTTTCACGTCGATTTTTTCTGCGAGGTTGTCATAAATACAAATCGAAATTGAATTAAAGTGGGAGCTGAAAAACTGCGTAAACCCAATTATTTTAATACGGTGACAACAATAAGCTCAGTTCTTACGCTGTACTTTCGATTTTTTTTATCATATACATAAATCGATTAACCGTACAGCTAATAAGAAAGTTTTAAAGTTGTTGTCTCTTACATAACAACGATTTTTTAAAATGGGGTGATGGGATGTAAATCTTTGAGAAACATACATGGAAGCTTAAAAATGTAAGATGATAACCTCATAAGGTATAAAGATATAAGATTATAACCTCATAAACCATAAGCTATTTATTATTAAGTATGCATTTGAAAATAAAATAACGAATACTCATACGAAAACGCATTTACTGTATTCGAGAGATGAGCAAAGTTACTACTAGAGCCATCCCCCAAAGAATATTCTGTGTATTCGAAAATGTTTCTTCCAAAACTCTTTGTGCAACATGTGGGCAAATCTTTCGGGGAATTAAAGGACTTCGGACCCACATAGCGAAAAAAACCACTAAGAGGCCAATGAAGCAAAACTTCAGTCCATGTTTAAGGTATCTAAATCTTCCAAAGAAGATAAGAATGGTAAATTATTAGATATGAATATTAAAATTTGACTTGAAGAATGGTCTACTGAGTTCAAAAAAATCAAAAAAGACATTAATAACTTTGACCCAGTAGGCTATGACAATATAATTAAAACATTTTTGAAATTCCTTAAAGAGACGAATGATACTTTACCAGGAGCAAAGCATCCAGCAATAACATATTTTAAAATGAGGAAAAAGAATAGATCCGAGAAAAATGGTAAGGGTGCAAGTGAATCATCCAACCCCCAAAGAGCGAACAAAGCAGCAAGGGCGAAACGTGCTGAGCAATATAACTATGAACTAGCTTAGTACAATTATTGAATCCGGAGGAAGAAGGTTGTCTATCAAATTATGAATGCTGATTCTCCAAAGCAAAGTCAGATTCAGACAAAGAAAATCCTTGAGCATTTTAAATCGACATTTGAGCATGAGAATCCTTGCATTAGGGAAACCTACAAGGAGAGTGTTACAAGTCCAAACTTGATAAACATAGATCTGAAGATTGTCCATAATGCAATCAAAAGGACTTCAATGGACACCTCTCCAGGCCCTGACGGAGTGCTAATTAGAACCATAAAATGCCTGGGTGTGGCTCATATTCTCAAAGAAATGACAGAGATATTGCTGAAGACTGTTTACGTCCCAGAAGCACTTAGACAAGGCCGAACGATTTTAATATATAAAGGTAAAGGCCCTGTAGATGATATTTCATCATGGAGACCTGTGACGATTTATTCCGTAGTCCGGAGAATCATAGAAAAGTCCGTCACGCAGGAGCTGCATAACTAAGCACTTTCCTCAGAATTTGGGTAGTGTAGACTGCTTTCCAGAAATATTTGCTTAAAATATCCTACATAAATAAAATAAAAACATGAATAGTTCTCTTTTAAATTTGTAATGAGTAACTGATCAATTATTAATTTGCTTCCAGAGTTATGTTTACACATGGTACCTACTACACTACGTAATAAATACAAAAAAAACTCATATTA
This sequence comes from Gonocerus acuteangulatus, assembly GCA_946811695.1. NCBI lineage: Eukaryota > Metazoa > Arthropoda > Insecta > Hemiptera > Coreidae > Gonocerus > Gonocerus acuteangulatus. The sequence goes on from OX328123.1 coordinate 83,916,698, forward strand.
TCGTATTTTGATCTAACGCAGGAACAGGATACAGTCACTCTAGTGGTAGAAAGCGCTCCTTGCGGCGGCTTTGTGAACCTACGTTTGGCGGGCTTTTCGATTGAAATATATTACAAATTAAACCCCCGCTTTACGATTGACCGAATCAGCTCATTTTTACAACACTTCTTTCTCATGAGTTACCCACGACGTACACCACGTTTCGTTACAATACAGCAGAAATTACGACCGGTATGAGTATATTAGGAATTTGGGTCCGGAGTAACCCCCCCCCCCCTTCTAATGAACCGATTTAGTTTATTTTTACAACACATATTTAACTGTAGATTACCACTACGAATACCGAGTTTCGTCGAAATATACCAAAAATCACGGCTGGTAGTGGCGAATTGGTATTGTGGGTCCGGAGTAAACCCCCCCTTCTAATGAACCGATTTAGTTCATTTTTATATCCCACTTTTCTCTCTATATTACCACTACGAATACCAAGTTTCGTTGAAATATAACAAATATTACGGCTGACATAGTCAAATTAGTGTTTTGGGTTCGGGGTAAACCCCCCCTTCCGGTGGACCGACTTTGGTGGTTAACGAACTCGTTCAATCGTTTACTAATTGAATGCTATATACCAAGTTTCGTGACGAAAAAACAAAAACTCTGGCCGCTATCGTGTTAACAGACACATATATATATATATATATATATATATATATATATATATATATATATATATATATATATATATATATATATGCATATATATATATATATATATATATATATATATATATATATAGATATATATATATATATATATAAATTTTAACGGGGGTCATTTTCGGTGTCTACTAGGTAGGATCGATAAAGATTTGAAGACATTTTTCAAAAATTCCGTCATGAGTCCAACCTCAATAGCTACTTTCCTTCGGAGGAAAGTGCTAAAAGGTGCTAGATCACGAGCTAAGGCAACAGGTTACCTTTCACTCTAGCCAAAGAGGATTCATTAAAGGGTTACCTGGTGGCCATGTCAACACTCGCATCATCGAAGCGATAATGAATGAATCTGTCAAGAAAAAGGATGATTGTGCTCTAGCATTTTTAGATGTGACGGGGGCATTTGACAATATCGGTCACAGGCATATTTTGAAATCGTTGTAAGTGCTAATGCCGCCTTGCTCTGTAATAATGAAATAAGAGTTGTCTCTGGTATGAAAAAAACGGATCCTATAAAGGTTAAGCGAGGCGTGCCACTGTCACCTGCCCTCTTCATAATAGGGATAGACCACTTATATAAAGAAGTGTGTGAACCGAAATTCGCAAATGAATTTGGCTACAAGTTGCGTGGTAATGCTGGCACTGTTATTTTCACGGGGTTTGCTGATGACCAAGGCGTTTCAGCGTGCAACGTGACTGCAGCTACGCGAACAATTAATATTGTTACGCGAATCTTTAGTGAAATAGGCTTGTTTAGAAATGCTCGGAAAAGCTCAGCCATTATACTGCAAAAAGGCACACTTGAAAAAATAAATTTAATCTTAGAAAACAAGGACGAGATTCAATCAATTGATGAAACAGGAAAGAAATACTTAGGTTGCAATTTCGCCTAGGAGCTAGATATTAACGATAATGCGATACAGAAAATAAATGAAAATTTGAATAGGCTTACGTCGTCAAACCTATTAAGAGGAGATCAAAAACTCAATATTATAAATCAGTACGTTTTCCCATCTTTAACATTTCCTCTACAGACAGCTCCCTTGGTGAAACTTCGTCCTACCTTTCTGGAAGGTATCGACGTTATAATTAGAAGGTGCGTCAAAACCATGCTTGGTCTCCCTGCAAACACCTGCAATGCCATTTTGTATGCTTCTCGAAGGCTTAGAGGTCTAGGTCTTCTGAAGTGTGAATGGGAGGCTCCACTGCAACACTGGTCGATCGCTCAGATGTTGGATCGAATATAGGATGGACTATTTCAGACGATCTTCGATTATTATAAGAATCGACAGAATGCATAGAAAGACTAAATATAGACCAAACTGAAGACCACAATATTAGAAAACTTATAAGAACTCTGCGCGAAAATTCGTTCGAGGAGTGGGCTAAATGCAAATGGCAAGGCATCAGTGTGAGGCATTTCAAAGAATGTCCAAAGAGCAATCTATTTATCTATGATAAAAGGCTCTGAATGGAGTAACGCCCTAAAATTGAATGTAAATTACGCTCCTCTGCGTGGCGTCCCTGGTGTAGCGGGAGCATCTGATATTGGACCCCTGTGTCGCAAATGCGGCAGAGAGCCTGAAACTCCAACCCACGTGCTGGGCAGTTGTCCAAACAGTATGCTCCTGGTTATTCGGCGACACCACAATGAGAAGCACAGGATAATAGCTCTTCTTGAGGAGAATGATTATAACTGCCACGAAGAAGTGTACTCCATCGACGATCACGGATCTTCTAAGTATGCAGATATAGTCGCTTTTCCACATAAAAGCAATATGGCATTCGTTCTCGACCCAACGATCCGATATGAAACAAACGATCCCGAGCAAGCGGAGTCAATTGACATCGAAAAGAAAGGGGTCTACCCTCATATAAATAAATAAAGCGTCTGCTTTCATATAAATTTCATCGCCGGACTCGGTCGTAAGTGTGCACAGCCTAATAAAATGAAACGATGCGATTATATTACGAAAAATGACTATTTTCTGCAGAGAGTTGTTGAACTGTTTGTGATGGCAAGTAACTGAACTTTTACAGTGAGATCTACCTAATATCTCGTGTAATAATGTCAAAATGTATTCGCTATAAGCGGAAATTTTAATAAAGAGAAATACATCGAGACCAATTAACTGTATTACATTGTTTGTTAATTTATTCAACTCAGCATTCAAAAATACATTTGGAAGAATACATATCTCTACCAATTGAGTAAAATGTGACTTTTTTAAATCGTATACTTGCTGTTTTTCTATTCTATTCTATCGAATTGGTCTCATTCGAGTCAGCACTACAAAATACCTTAAAAACGATACCAAAATCAGAAAGATTCAAGTATCTACAGTTTTTTCCCCCCAAAATCGGGCGTTTGGCACCACTGTGCGACGTTAGCAGAGGTTAGTTACAATATAACAAACAGGTTTGACCCTAATAGGTATATCAAAAGTCCGTCACGCAGGAGCTGTATAACTAAGCACCTTCCTCAGAATTTTTGTAGTGTAGACTACATTACTAAATAATTTTCTGTAAATAACCTATATAAATAAAATAAAAACGTGAATACTTTTGCTCATTTACATTTCTTATGAGAACTGTTCAATTATTAATTTTGTAAATAATTTGCTTCCAGAGTTATGTTAATTCATGATATTGTATAACTTAATAAATACACAAAAACTTCATTTTCCGTTTTTTGATCTGACGCAGGAACAGGATAAAGTCCCCCTAGTGGGAGATAGCGCTCCTCGCGGCGGTTTTGGGAACCTACGTCCGGCAGGCTAATTCTAATGAAACAGAGTTTAAAGTAAACCCTCCTTTCCAATAGACCGATTTACTTCATTTTTACAACACTTCTTTCTCATTTGATACCCACGACGTATACCGCGTTTCGTTACAATATAGCATAAATTATGACCGGTATGAGTATATTATAAATTTAGGTCCGGAGTAAACCCCCCCCCTCCAAATAACCCGATTTAGTTTATTTTTACAACCCATTTTTCTCTGTTGATTACCACCACGAATACGTTTCGTTGAAATGTAACGAAAATTACAGCTGGAAGTGGCAAATTGGTAGTATGGGTCCGGTGTGAACCCTCCCCTCCTAATGAACCGATTTAGTTTATTTTTACAACGTTTTTCTCTCTTTAGATCAGCATAACGAATACCGATTTTCGTTGAAATATAACAAAAACTACCGGTGTAAACCGGTTCTGGTGTAAACCGGTTCCGGTGTAAACCCCCCCCCCCCCTCCCGGTGGACCGATTTTGGTGGTTAACGAACTCGTTCAATCGTTTGCTAATTGAACGCTAGTTTCGTAAAGAAAAAACAAAAACTCTGGCCGCTATCGTGTTAACAGTCACACACACACACACACACACACACACACACATATATATATATATATATATACATTTTAACGGGGGCATTTTCGGTGTCTACTAGGTAGGTTCGATAAAGATTTGAAGAAATTTTTCAAAAATTCCGTCATGAGTGCAACCTCAATAGCTACTTTCCTTCGGAGGAAAGTGCTAAAATCATGAGGACCAGCTAATTTAATGATTTTTGTGTTTTATGATTAGTCTCGCAGTGAACAGACTGAAATGTTTCAATGCAAAAGTTTGATTTTGTGATGTGAATAGACAATAAAAAAAAAACATACTTCTATTCGGCAATCACTAACTACAAGGTTGAATTCGTTTGTCCCTAGTGTCATACTTTATCTGGTATAATTTATCTATAAATAATCTATTATAATCGGGGTAAAAATACATTTTACACAGCTGAAAGCTCAATTTTACTGCAATCATGTTCGTAAGGCTATTAAAGAAACTCGATCTAAAAAGGCTATTAGTATATACTTTTACGTATTTACGACGTAAGGTCATATTTTGAGAACAATGTGTAAATAATTAAACTTATAAAATAAAATTATTGAAAATTGATCTTCCGCCATATTAAATTTTGGCATAAAATACTGAAGCAATTTTATAATCGACCATGTATTCCTTTACTAAAGGCACTAGGGTGATGGACGGAACCGCGCTAATGATGTGCATTCTGCGAGTCGGACGTTTTATTCTATTTAGAACATCATTAGCTATTCTATTTCAGAAAGTGACAGAAGTACACTATGGAAAAATTATAATCAGCATATTTGGAGTGGAGATAAAAAAATCAGTACATTAGCAGTAGGCGTTTATCTGAAACTAACTATTCATAATTTGATAAATAATTTAGAGTCTAGTAGTGGCAGTCAACGAGACAACATCGAAGAGCTGCTGAGGATTAACTATAGAGCAAACCCTAACTTACTCTACTAGCTAAGTCATAGAATTAACATTTAACCATATTTAATTTTCATGCTTTATTTTTTTCCTCATTATTATTAATAGAAATAGGCTATTTATTATTACCTTAGGCTATTTATTATTATAAAAGAAAAATGAATAAACCGCCCGATACCCATTCTCCAAGACACAAAAAAGTAAAAAGGAGCTGGAGAAATATTACGGAGGTTAATCTAAATGAACCTAAAGAAAATAAAAATATTAATAAAAACCAATTTTTAATAATTGAAAGACTTGAAGAAGGAGATCTTAAAAAAGTCTCACCGTTTTTAATGTTTAAAACAATAAATAACCTTTGTGGGGAGCCAAAAAATGTTAAAAAGTTAAAAAATGGAACTATTTTAGTCGAAACAAAAACAAGAGAGCAATCTGAAAAACTATTAGGCCTAACCAATTTTGATTCAAATCTAAAAGTATAAGTAACTCCCCATGAGAAATTGAATATTAGTAAGGGGGTCATATTTTGCCCTGATTTAGATGTAGTAGAGGAAAATGAAATTCTAGAGGAGTTGGGAAAATACAATGTAAAGGAAATAAAAAGAATAATAAGCAAAAAATCAGGAAACGAATGGAAAACGCATTTATATATAATTACCTTTTCATTACCCACAATCCCAGAAATAATTTATGTAGGATTTCAAAAAATAAATGTGAAAATGTATGTTCCAAAACCAATTAGATGTAGAACTTGTTTAAGATTTGGGCATTTTGCCGATAGCTGCTCAAAAGACCCTATCTGTTATACTTGTGGAAGAACAGAACATAAAGGCTCACCTTGTGAAAGTTTCGTACCGCAGTGTGTTAACTGTGGAAATAACCACTCTAGTATGGATAGGAACTGCCCAAAATTAATAGAGGAAAGGGAAATTAAAACCCTACAGTTTAAAGAGAAAATCCCTTATAACGAAGCGAAAAAGAAATATAAAGAAATCCGTCCAGTTGTAGGTAATATGAACTTCGCTGGTGCAGCGAGATTAAATAAGAAAATAACTATAGATGTAGGATGCCAGACTGACGACTTTATTAGGACAAGCAGTATTAGGACTAGCATTAGCCCGATAGCTTCAGGATCAAGGACACATACTGACCAAATCAACCCCCCACCCCTAACTATAGATGTAGGATGCCAGACTGACGACTTTATTAGGACAAGCAGTATTAGGACTAGCATTAGCCCGATAGCTTCGGGATCAAGGACACATACTGACCAAATCAACCCCCCACCCCTAACCAACCTCCCCTCCCTCTCTCATCACCCTGTCACACCCTCACTCCCTCAACCCCTCCCTCTCACTCCCTCCCGTCCCAGAACACCTCTATCAGGGCTGCCCCCCTCCCGGCCCTGCTCTATCTCTTCCCAAGCCTCCTCCTCCTAGGCCTCCTAGGGAGGACTCTAGTGATGGGACTCTACTCCTTGATGGGAGTACGGACAATAAACCTCCGCTTCTGAATCAAGCAGAAAACCCACCTATATTTCAAACTCCGTTACCTCCGCGACGGGGTTCATTAAAAAAAACGAAAAAAATATATTCAAAAAATAAAAAAAATACAACAAAAAGTGAAGACGAAATGGAAACCACTTAGAAATAAAAAAAATAATTTATAAATATAGATATCAAATAAAACAAAAGATCATACTTAAAACTAGTAAAATGAATAATAATACCTTTATATTACTACAACCGATGAATAACCCAGTGTTGAGCATAAAATATTGTAAATATAAATCAATAAAAATGTTAACAACAAAAGAATTTATTTCATCACTGCCTATAATGAGACTTATAGACAGTATAAAATATTTGACTCAATCAATCCCCATTTTTTTTACTTCCCTATCTGTAACATACTCCAGGGTACACAATATTAATATTGAAAGCCAAGTTACTCTAAATACATATTTAAATATAATAGTAAAATATATTAGAGGAATAAAATATGATTTAATAATATTAAAAGAAATTCATTATCCCATAGAAGATATGTATATATGTGTGTGTGTGCGTGCGCATGTTTACTAGTATATATATAAAATAAGTATACATATAAATATTTGTTATCTTATATTTATAAATAAACCCATCTATATAATAGGGCTCTTAAAACTGCCTAAAATCCATGACAATCCTTAGCTGGAACTGTAACGGTATAAGGACACAGTTTGAAGAAATGAAGATCCTTATAGAAGATAAAAACCCAGCTGTATTATGTCTTCAAGAAACCAAATTGACACCTAACATAAATTTAAACATAAAAGATTTCTCAATATACAGAAAAGACAAGGAAGACAGCGAGCAGGGACGGGCCCATGGAGGAGTTGCTACTGCAGTGAGGAGAGATTTATATTCTGAAGAATTAGATGTACAAATACCTTTACAAGCAATAGTCACAAGAATTAAACTCCGCTTCATCTTAACAGTTTGCAATATATATCTACCACCAACAGAAAGAATAGACGAAGCAGCATTTACACAACTAATAACAAACCTTCCTTCCCCGTATATTGTGATAGGAGACATGAATGGATCTCATCATACATGGAGCACAGCTACACCCAACACAAGAGGAAATATTATCTCTAGAATCATAGACTCTACTGATTCACTCATACTCAATACTGGAGAAGCCACATATATCTGCCCAAGAAACGGAACGACTTCAGCAATAGACTTAGCATTCGCCTCACCCAATCTCTATCCTCTACTCACCTGGACAATCTGTGATGATCAGTATGGAAGTGACCATTTCCCGACACTAATCCGCTTCAGCTCTGAAATGCCAAAATTCAAAAAACACCCAAAATGGATCATTGAAAAAGCAGACTGGGAAGAATTCAGTGATAAACTTAGAAATACCTCAGTTTACAGCTCAGGGGATGTAGATAACATAATAGAAAATTTCACTCTAAATATTACAGAAACCGCAGCTCAAACAATTCCAAAAACAAAAGGAACTTCAAAAACCAACCATACCCCTTGGTTTGATCAAGAATGTCGGGAATCCATCAAATTAAAAAACAGAGCTCTTAAAATTTTCCAGAAATATCCCACAAAAACCAACTTAGTTAAATATAAACAACAAAAAGCAATAGTCAGAAACCTCGTCAAAGCGAAGAAAAGAGCCTCTTGGATTTCATATATAGAATCAATAAATATTAACACCCCCATAAAAAAGATATGGCAAAAAATTCATAGCATAGCTGGTAATCACAACACAGAAACCCCAGTCCTAAAGATTCAGAACGAAATTATAACCGATCCACAAATGATAGCAGAAACTCTCGCCCACCATTTTGCAGCGATCTCAAATCCCGTCAATAATGGAGAACAAGAAGAAAACATGCAAGAAATAAACTTCACAACTCCAACAAGAAATAATATTCTGTCTCAAGAAGATTATAACCGCCCCTTTACAATGTGGGAACTACAAACAGCAATAGATGAAGCAAAGATATCTTCTCCTGGAAAAGATGAAGTCCATAATAGCATGATCAAACACTTTCCACCTACTGTTAATAGAGATCTTCTGGCAATATATAACAGAATTTGGGAAACCTATACATACCCACAATCTTGGAGGGAATCTATTGTCATCCCAATTCTGAAACCAGGAAAAAACAAATCACATCCCAATAATTATCGACCCATATGCCTTACTAGTTGTCTGTCGAAAGTACTAGAAAAAATGGTCAACAGACGTCTGATGTGGATGATAGAAAAATTCAACCTTCTATCCCCTATTCAGTGCGGTTTCCGCAAAGGCAGATCAACTACAGACCAACTAGTTACAATAGAAGCCGAAATCCTGGACACATTTACTGAGAAAAAAGAAGCAGTTGGAGTATTCTTCGATATAGAAAAGGCGTACGATACTATTGACCGGAAGACAATTCTAAAAACATTGCAGGAATGGGGTTTCAGGGGAGAGATGCCTAAGTTCATTGAGAGTTTTTTGCAAAAAAGATATATTCGAGTGAGAGTAGGAGAATCGATCTCTAGTTGCAAGGAAGTAGCTAACGGAATCCCTCAGGGAAGCGTCTTGAGTTGTACTTTATTTGCTATAGGAATTAACTCAATTGTTAAGGCAATACCTAGGTCTATTAAAGCATTCCTCTATGTAGATGACCTAGCCATATTAATAAAGTTCAAGAGCCATGATTGGATGAAGAGGACTCTCCAAAACGCTCTGAACCACCTACAAGTTTGGTCAGAAAGCAAAAACTTCCGATTTTCACTTGAAAAGACAAGAGGAGTGTTATTCTCACGAAAGAGGAATCCATGTCCGATTCCTCAGCTTCATTTATATGGAAACACTATCACGTTCAGCGAAAGTACCAAATTCCTAGGACTGGTCTTAGATAATAAACTATCATGGCTTTATCATATAAAGTACCTACGAGAGGAGTGCTTTAAGCGACTGAGGTTAATGAAAGTACTAGCAAGGACTTCCTGGGGGGCTGACCGCAAATCTATGCTAATCATCTATACCAGTCTTATTCGATCTAAGATCGATTATGGCAGTATGGTGTATTCTTCTGCAAAGAGAACTCGCCTCCTACTCTTAGACTCGGTACATCACGCAGGAATAAGGCTGGCCACAGGGGCCTTTAGGACTAGTCCAATAGAGAGTCTGTGCGCAGAAGCATCCATTCCACCCCTTACTTTTAGAAGGCAGGAATTAATTAATAATTACATTGCCAAAATTAAATTACAGCCAACAAATCCAGCATATAACTATATATTCCATCCTCGAAATACCCGGACATATGAAACAAACCCTACAAGAGCAGCACCATTAGGCATCAGACAAAAAGAAACTATTCAAGAAACTTATAATATACCTATAAACGCAGCTGAACAAAACTCAAAACCTCCTCCGTGGAAATTCCGGCCAATAAAAATCGATTTAACCTTTAAAAATAAAAGAACCGAACCCATAAACAACATACTGCAAAATATACTACACAAGTACTCAGAATACGAAATAATATACACGGATGGATCCAAGCAAAATGATAAAATCGGCTTTGCAATAGTTAGGAATGACTCAACTCAAAAATACAAATTACCCTCATACTCCACAATATATACAGGTGAGCTGCAAGCTATCTCTACAGCACTCTATATATCCATTAATATTACCAGCTCTAAAATATTGATATGCTCTGACTCAATTTCTGCCTTACACAGCATAGCAAACTATAATAAATCGGGACCAACGTTGGACAAAATCCACAATTACATGGAAATATTAAATAGCCTCGATAAAACTATAATTTTTCTGTGGACCCCTGGTCACTCTGGAATAGCAGGAAACGAGGCAGCTGATAAAGCCGCTAAAGAAGCTGCTGTGATGAACAGCCCGCCCATCCAATTATACGAAATAAATGACATGAAGACGTGGCTAAAAGATAGAGTCCGGAAATGCTGGGAGTCCATGTGGACAGAAATCCCACTCACAAACAAATTAAAAGCTGTCAAGAAAACAACTAAACAGTGGATAAGCTCAGTGAGAGGTAACAGGAAGGAGGAAGTTGTTATTGCAAGGATGAGGATAGGACACACAAACCTAACCCATGTACATTTAATTATGAAAACTGCTGAACCTAAGTGCGAATCCTGCCAATCTCCCTTAACCATTCAACACATACTGGAAGAATACGCTCTCCTTAACCAGATATTTATAAAGCACAAAATACCACGTAGAAGAGAAGAAGCTTTACAAAACTCCGAAGAATCAATAGATAAAATAATAAAACTGTTAAAAGAAATTAACATATATAATAAAATATAAGAAATTTACTTGTAACATAAGGATTTTACTGTTGAAGAAATTTAAAGTAAAAACATAATTATTTGTCAATGTAAGTATTTATTGGAAATATGTGAATATATTTAAAAAAAAAAAAAAAAAAAAAAAAAAAAAAAAAAAATTGTTTTATAAATTAAGATTAATTATTTGTTAAGTTATAGTATACATGCGATAAATAGGAAAAAAAAAAAAAAAAAAAAAAAATACGTATAAAACATTTTATTTACTTTTGCTTTACGAATTAAGATTAATTATTTGTTAAGTTATTGTATATATGGAAAAAATTATAAAACATGTTATATTCTTTTGTTTTATAAATTTAGATTAATTATTTGCTAAGTTATTGTATATATGAATAATAAAATGTGATTTATTTATTTTTACTTAAGATAAATTATTTGGCAATGTATGTAAGCGTATGTGTGTGAATGTGCAAATGATATGTGTGCATATATACATATATAAACGAAAATAAGGAAATAAATAAAACTTCAAATGTCGTAGCAAACAAAGGGCGTAAAAACTATATAAGTTAATCGCCCTGAATAAACTGTAACCTAACCTAACCTAACTAACTATTCATGCCACCATTGTAACCAACATTTTCATTTTATTACATAAAAAGTAGCCATTTAACACTTGGAATCAGTGAAAAACATTTATTTTAAAATAATTCAGTAGGTTTTTGATAATAAATATCAAAACATATTATGGTAGTCGGCGGCAACTTGTCTCTTCTACTGATATTACGGCTTATGACAGTTATTTCAGATTATATGAGGTATTTCAGTTAATGAAAGGGATTTCAGGTGACGGGAGGTATTTCAGCTGATGAGAGGTGTTTCAGTTGGTGGAAAGTATTTCAGCTGATGAGAGGTATATCTTCTGAAAGGAGGTTTTTTAGCTGATGGAAGTCTTTTCTGCTGAAGTGATATTTTCAGATGATCAGAACTTTTTCAGCTGACGGGAGGTATATCAGTTGATGACGAGTGCTAAAAATGAACAGCTAAATAAAGCATGTTCAATGTTTTACTACCTTTGGACAGTAGGTTCAAATACAGAGACCTTTTAGGGAATCTGGGGGAGAAAAGTAAAAAATAATTACAATAAATTATTAATAAAAAGTGACAACTCTTTATGATAAAATTCAATAATATTGTTAATCAAATTATTAAATACTCACTGAATTCTAGTAGACATTGGAGATAATGCTATAACTGCTTACCGACAACCTCGAGTACTATACTTCATATAAATTGTAGTGAGCAGAATTTCAATTTTGAATTTAATTTAAAAGTATATATATGAAGGGATGGTGTAGAACATGGATATCTAAAATATATTTGATGAGAGGCGCGTGGGAGGAATTGAAGAGCTGATGACATCGAATCCCTCTCTGAAATAGCTTTCACTAATAGACATCCATTTTTGCCTTGCTTCGAATATTGCTTTTCTTAGAATTGAATTTTAAGTAACATCACTGCTTATAGATATCTTACAGGAAACAATCAATTACCTTTATATTCGTAAAAATTCTTGTTAAAGTAATTATTCAATTATTAAATGTTTATGCAATTTTGGCATGCAAATTACAGAAGAACTATTGACAAAGGTAGGGCATTCTCAAGCAAAATATAGCATAAATCCAGTGTGTGACTCCGATTAGGTAATCCGGAAGTATTGATGAGAAATGTAGACGTTTCATTGCACATAGGACCTAAAACACTAGACCTTCCAATTTCCATGTATGTGTGTGTAATATTTGTTTCGTTGCGCTTTACAGTCTATAAGCACATTCGTCTGAATTTGGTTAGTGAAGACTGCATTATCGAATAATTTGCTTAAAATAACCTATATACATTTTTTTTTTATTTTTTACGGCGCATCGACGTCTGGGCCATTAGCGCCAACATCCAAGATGCATTAATTTTGTTGTGTTTTTCTTTGATCTCCTATTGTATTGTATATGTATTTTGTAGAAGGAAAATGGGTTAATTAATGAAATTCAAGAGGATAAGTGAGAAACAAGTTTTTGTTATTTGATGTTTTTCTTATACCTGTTTGGAACGAGCGAAAGTCTAGCAAGTTGCTATAAATTATACTAACATTTCGCTGTTCTTGGAAATTATTTGGGCAAGGTTTTAAATTTGTATTAAAATAACATCCGTTTACCAAAGTGTAACATTCACGTAAAAATAGCTAGAAGTGACGAACGGTTCCTATTCAAGCTTATACCAGACATAAGAGCGACATGAAAACGCGCTAAGATAACGCCGTTCCAGTGGGTTTCTCTTTATGAAGTCTTTTAAGGGAAACTATTTTTATTTCAGTTCACCTGGCTGAGGAGCCTGAAACATAACCCGTAAAGCACGTAGGTATTGCGGAATAGGAACTTTCTAAAATGTATTTCTCAGGCTTTTAAAACTCATTTCCTCTAATATAGGAGCTGTCATACAGAACACTAAGTACATTTAAGGATTTTAATTGTATCGCTCATTAATAAGTGACACAGTTATTTTGCATGAGTTATCTAATGGATACCACCCTTTTATATCCATGAGTCCTGATGCTTTCTCTTTTTTCTAAAGAAAGGACTACCCTTCTGGAAATCGAACGATCTAAGGCCACGACCCTAGGCTCTGCGTAATCGCGTCGTATGACTCACGTTTATCTAGCGAAAATTAAAAATAAATATTTTTCTGCGTAGAAAGCAACTCTTGGGAAGCTTGAAACCCCATTATCTCAGAAGAATTTGTAACGCTTGAACCTTTCTTCAATGTTATTTATTTGGCTTTCAGGATTTCCTTCTCTGTACCACGATTTCGAAAAGTTCGAGAAAACAAGCAAAAACTCTCCTGTGGGAGGTGAAGGTTTGAGTCCCATAGCGAGGTTTCTCTTTTCAGGGACCAACAAAAATGTACAAAACGTAGTTCTCATAATTCTTGACATATAAAAATGTTCTCAACGCAGTGATTTGGGTTTATCGAAAATCCTTTTTCCTTTCTTTCTACGGCTAATCGACTTCTTGGCCATTGTCGCCCGAAATCCTAGTTATTTCTACTTTTTGATACAGTTACCACATTGAAAGAGGTTTTATTCGATCCTCCCAGACAAATTTATATCTACAAGTGTATCTCCTATGGACATAAAACTATTAGCGGAAAATAATCAGAAATAAATCGTCATATTTACGAACTTAACCGAAACTCGGCAAAATATTTTTGCTAACAGTTTGGAAAATGGACATAAAACTATTAGCGGAAAATAATCAGAAATAAATCGTCATATTTACGAACTTAACCGAAACTCGGCAAAATATTTTTGCTAACAGTTTGGAAAATTAGACCATTTTCGCTGTTCCTTCCCTCCATAGGGAGGAAATCCGCCCTCCATAGGGATTTTGGCCTTCTAACGCAATCCTGGAGTGTTACCTAGCATATATATATATATATATATATATATATATATATTTGTATATAATTATCTCCTAGCTCAAAAATGGACGAATAAGGTCGACTTCTTTCAGCAGCAGATTCCGTCCACCGGAAAATGTTTTTTTGGCCGAAATTTTACTGAACAAATTGTAACCCCTACTTTTTTTTTTGTAGCCTTCTAGGTTTTATAAGTAATTAGACACCGGGATTCTAATGAAACAATTTTCTAGGCAAAAAAAAACAACAAAAAAACTGGGATTTTCGATATTTATTCGTAGTCATTTCAAGACAGGTTGGGAAATGTTAGATGCTTCAAGGATCTATTCAAAGCCTTATGACATTTCCTACTAATGAGGTTCTTTCGTTATTTTTGATAGGGTCATCTGGAACAATTGGTTGCATAACTGGACTCATTTCCGCTTAATATTCGGCCAATTTCCTCTTGTGGCGCCTAAGACCGAAAGGTGAAGACAAAATATTTCTTCTAATGTTTCTAAATGACACTAGATATAAGAATGGAAACGCACTAAGATTACGACGTTTTTTAAATGTTTTAAATCGATATATATATATATATATATATATATATATATATATATATATATGGGTTCTAAAACGTCGATGCTTACGCTACACATAAAGAACTTCTAAATTCATATCATAGTAATTAGAATCAAATACAAATATCATTATTCATAAGTTATATTAAAATAATAGGATGGAGACCCGGTGGCCGTGAGGGTTAAGGCGTGAGCACTTAAGAATCCGTGCCAAAGGTCGTGGGTTCAATTCCCACAAGGGGTGGTGGCTTTTCCTTTAGAAGAAAGAAAAGGCATGAGCCCTATCCTGGCTAGAAAAGGGTGGTAACCCATAGATAACCCGTCCTAAAATTCGTAGTTAGTAATAAATGGACGTTAAAATATAAATAAATAAAATAATAGGGTATGAAATAAATAGAATTTTATGGAGGTTGAGGAAGTCTGAAAGGGACCACTCCAGCCACAAGGGCTTCATAAATATTAATTCCTCAAGAACTGTTTTCTTTTTTTTCCGTCTTAAGAAATATATTCACTTAAAAATTACCTTCTCAATGCAATTCATTCTATCATTAATTATATGCTGAATGACATAACATCCTTAATAACGTTCCTCAAGACGTGAGTTAGTGCTTATTTGCAGATGATTTAATAATTTATTATACATCTTGCAATTATAAAACAGTTTGTAATAAAATGCAGCTCACCTTAGAGAAATTAGAGCAATAGGTAGGAGAGTAATACAGGATTCAGACTTTTCAATGAAAAGTCTAGATGTGTATTATTCATAAAAAGAAGAAGCTGTCAAAATCCTAACCTGACGTTACACAACTCCACAATACATAGCAGCGACAACATCAAAATCCTAGGGCTGACATTTGATAAGAAGTTTACTTGGATTCCCCATTTAAAAGATCATGTTTTTAGATCTTTGAATCTACTAAGTAACACTAAGTGGGGAGCGTACGGCTGTGTGCTCAAGTCTTTTACGTTCCTATACCAGGACAAAATTGGGTTATGGCTGTGTAGCATACTCATCGGCCCGTGACAGTGCTCTTAAAATGTTAGGTCCTATCAACAATACAGGACTTCGCCTGGGAACGGGAACGTTCAGGTCTAGTCCAGTAAGCAGTATTTAGAAGCAGGCGAATTCCCCTTAAAATATAGAAGAGAGACATTATGCATCAATCACGACCTAAAGCATAAATATTTGGATTTTACCTGCACAAATACAGTTATCAATAACCCATTTTGTAATAAATAAATGCGAGAGCGTACTAGACACGTATACAATAAATATAATCTACAATTTTGAATGTAGCGTGTATTAATGTACAGATCGTTTTGCCGATGGACTAAACTACAGTTATCAATAACCCATTTTGTAATAAATAAATGCGAGAGCGTACTAGACACGTATAAAATAAATGCGAGAGCGTACTAGACACGTATAAAATAAATGTAATCTACAATTTTGAATGTAGCGTGTATTAATGTACAGATTATTTTGCCGATGGACTAAACTACAGTTATCAATAACCCATTTTATAATAAATAAATGCGAGAGCGTACTAGACACGTATAAAATAAATGTAATCTACAATTTTGAATGTAGCGTGTATTAATGTACAGATTGTTTTGCCGATGGACTAAACTACAGTTGCTCTTACGTAGTTATTTATTTTCGCAAGATTAGCTAGAAATTTAAGTACACGACCCAAAAGAATAAAATAAAATAGTTTTTCGGCTGACGAAACTAGATGTTAAAATTGGGACGTAATAGTAAAATTGAAATGAAAGAAAAAATTAGGAAAGAACAGTTCAGTTTCTTTCGGCTTATAATTATTATGTTGTTTTTTAAATGATATCAGTGTATCTATGAGAAGGAATTTATTTTAATTTTGTATGGTTGTGTTGTTTCGTAACCTAAACATTCGGCTTGTTTTCTTTTACACTGCATAATATTTGAAAGTGTTTTCATATTGCACACTTGCTTGCTTTATGGACTATAATTCCATATGTTATTTGTTATTTTGTATAGAAGGCGGCTATAGAAGTATTTTGTCTTTCTTCCTACGTTGTTATATTATGTAGTAGTATTCGCTTTTATTAAAATCATTATTTTAGAACGTGTTGCCTTTACGGCCAATAACTAGAATGATTTTGCCATGTGCCATACCTTTCTCTTTGTATTATAAACTCGTTATTTTATTTAACTGCTCTTCACTAGCTGGATGTTGTTAGCTAGTCATTTTCCACGCCTCACTGCGTATACAATGGCAGGTAGGATAATAAAGAATGTTGAAAAATTGAAAAAATAAAAATAAAGTAAGACAATTGTCTAAATATACATAATTGTGCTCCATTCCTCCTTCCATTTGCGTGGCTAAGAAAATTACCCACCTTCCCTTGTTCGGGTTGGTTGCTGAAAAAAAAAAAAAGGTCATGATCATCTAGATTCGTAATCAACCAAACAATTATACTTTTTTTTGGCTGGTGTACATAAAAGTCTGATTGGCCTAGCTATCCTTGCAAAATCATTTTGGAAGACCAACTGTGGGTTATTCTACCGGCAACGAATCTGTACATTAATAGAGGGTGTAATAAAAATGTGCATTTTATTTTCTTTCGTATATTTAATTATGAAATAATTTCATCTTTTTAATTTACAACAACAAATACCAAATTGTTAATTTTTTCATTAGTGTGGCACAGATTATAAGCACAATTTCTTCTTTCTGCGTGGGATTATTTAGAGGGTTAGTGATGCTCCGCAGAGGAGGGGTTCTGGCCCGTCCGTAGAGGATTCAGGATTTTTTCAATTTTATTGACAAATTAAACGCAACAACTTAATCACCAACAATTTTTAGCCGAATTGAAATCAGAAGTGCTCAAAAATACGCGTTAACATAGCGTACTTCAGGATCTTAAAATATTCAATTTTGTTATAAGCCAAAAAATTGTTAATAAATTTAATAGTAATCCTGAGGTTGTTAACCCAAATTGACCTTTTTTTTTTTTTTTTTTTTTTTAAACAATTTCAAATATTTAAAGCATTTCGTTTGGATTTTAAAACAATTTGAAACATGTTAATTTTCTCGTTAATATGTAATAATAATATGTCGTGAAATTATTATGAAAAAACTATCGAACTGATGAAAACATGAGATAATTTATTTAGTATTAATTTTACAAATTCGCGAAGTTTTAAGAGAAAAAAATATTATGAAGTCAAGGGATGGTTTGAACTATCTCCATCTCCATTAAAAAAATAAAAAAAAAATATCATATCTGAATAATGTAACATTATATAAAATTTTATTGCAAATCTTTTAAATCCTTGAAAAGGTTTCTAATACTAATACATTCAGAGTTATGAGTGAATAAAGTACAAAAAGAAAGTTCGAATTCCTTTACAAAATAAAAAAAATGTTTCGGTACATTTTCGATTTACGCATACCTCAATTATTGTTATATAAGACATTCCATGATATCCCGCGAAAATTTACTTGCCCTTACTGAAAATCCCAATTCAGCTACTTTTGTGGAGACACATCCTGGACTATACTAGTAATGAGTGGAAGTGATACCAACAAAAGAATAATTAATAAAGAACTGGTGGATGTATTGCTACTAGGCAGTATTTATCGACAACATTGGGGCCTTTTACCAAACCCTGTTGAAGAAAATTGCTTTGAAGACGTTGTTTGCATCTCATATTCAGGTAGTATAGTTACCTTTTCTACAAGATTAAGTTATCCATAAATTCAATAAAAAAACGCAAAAAACTATTAGTTAATAAACTGGAACCTTTTCTATAAACAAGGAAATAAATCCCAATTACTAATGGCTTAGCATTCATTTTACAAGGGTTTCTTGAAGTCTGCAAATCCTATCCTCAATATTTTCGTAAATTGTGATCTCACCGGTAAACCAATGTATGAGTAATACCCATTAACTATAAGACCGTCTCAGGGAAGTTGTGGAAAATGTAATCTTTAAATTGTTTTAAAGTTGGAATTTAAAACGCTGTAAATTTAAAATAATAATTAAACAAATAATAATATCATTATGAATTAGCAAAATACGACTTTTTAATTCGCAGAATTAGCTTAGCAAAGATTACACTGAAATATTAAAGCAAAAAAACGATTAAACATGTCTTTTAAATTCATTCTTTAATAGGATAGAGCCAGAAAACCCACATATTAAAAATAACTATAACTATACAATATAATTATAATTTTATAGGTGCATAACATTTAGCAAAAGTGAAGTGAATGGTAAAACCAAATAAAACCACTAACGTACCTATAGTAAACAAATAATTGGATAGATTAATAAATATTAATTATTTATGAATAAATAAAAAAACCAAGAACATTGAAATGGATTGTGTTAGTGTTTACCTGAGGACGTAATGGATCGTCGTAAATGACGCAGGATGTAGGAATGGCGAAGGGACGTGGTTCTTCGTCTGATACCGGAGGGACAATGAGTGCTTGTTGGAACAGCCAGTAGGGTGCGCCCAACTAGAATATATACACCCCCTTATACACCCTTCTTGATTTTCTCCCAATTTTTACTTGATTTTACTCTCTAAACTAATTTGGAGGTGATAGTAAATAAAAGTTAGTCATTCTATTCTTCAGTTGACCAATTTCTTTAATTTAAAAATTCTAGGGACTTGTTGCCTTTGGAAAAATTGAAATTCTCTTTAATTCTAATTTAAAAAAAAAAAAAAATTGACTGTAGCACTGCAGCGTTCGACTAATGTGTAACACTCGTTGAGGGATTTTCCCGTGGTCCGAGTGCTAAAGCGTTGGATTCTCATGAATTAGTATTCTAGTTCTATGAAGACACATAATCGTAATTTTGTATAGGAAAATAAAATGACCTTGAGGACTATAATAGACAAAAAATAAAACAAATATCTCGACGTTTTTTTTCTTTTTTTTCAGAATCTGCAATAAAAAATACATTTTAAAAAAACAAACATATTTGTACTCGAAATGACCTTGATTTTGCGCCGATGGGGTAAAACAGACCTCGGATTCGAATTCAGCGACCCTGAAAACCATGGAAGCTCTAGTTATTTTTCCTTTAACGACTTCATACAAAATTTGAACTTCAAATGCCCTTAAACCTGACGTTATGGGGTGAAACGGACTCCGGATTCACATTTAGCTTGTCGAAATACATAAGAATATATGTATGATATCTTTGGAAAAGACCACTTTGTGTGTGTGTGCCTATGTAATTGTAATCGTAAGAATCATAAATTATCGTTAGTATTACTATTGATTCTGTACTTTGCGACACTAGTCGATAATTTAAAATGAGATTATTTACAGTTCATTTCGTGATAATATGCTTAATAAGGAAGCAAAAGAGGTATTTCTAAATATGAATGGCCTACAACAAACAAGATAAATAACACGATCTCAACAACAGGCAATGCTATCTGTGTAATAGTACGAGAAGCAAGATGAATATATTTTTTATCAGTCCTCCTCTACGGTTCTCCAATATGGAAGGTAACAAACAGGGATATAAACTAGCTACGAATTATAAATGTTATGTGAGAGGAGGTATAACCAATCGAAGGCTTCAAACCATCAACCCGAGGTATGATGGATGTGATGAATAAAAATTCAGTATCACGTTCTGATCAGTAGGTTTTCTAAACTTGTCAGAGATAGTCGTCCCGTTTTGATGTATGAGTCCCAGCAGCAATATTGGGAGTTGGTTGTATCGATCAATTTCAAATGTAATTGTTAGGTTTAACGTTAAACTCAACGTCCATTACATTGTTAACATCTATTCTATCCAGAATTTTAAAATACCGGTTAAATGTTAACGTTAACCTAGACGGATGACTCGACTCCATTGTTTAAAGTAAAAATTGGATTTGAATTTGTTGGGACTTTTTCCTTATATGATTATATAGCAGTGAGAGTTGGTCGATATTTTTCTTAGTTTGAGTTATTCATAACAAGGTGAAAATTCTGCCTGTAACAGGTATGGAGACGTTTGTACAAAGGAGTTCTCCAAGAACCCTCTTTATTAATTTAAACTCCTTTTGAGCTCAAAAGCCAAGCTAAGGAGATTATAAATGTTTTGATCGCATAAGTGGAAAGGGCCCAGGTAAACATATTCATAATGTGTTGAAGTAAATAGAATTTCAAAAAGCACATACCTGTCTTTATAAGTGTATTCTAGTGTGTTTAGTTTAAATAGAACACCGAAAAATTACAAATTAGACATTGATGAATAAAAAAAATACATTTAAATAATTTCAAAAATAAATATTAATAATAATAAATACGATTGTAAGGTTAACCGAATCCAAATATCAAACAACAGCCATTTCATAAGCGGAAAATCAAACGAAAAAAAAAATCAGTGTAAGTTTAGGTACCCCCAACTCTTAAAGAATTGAAGTACTGGTTTTCTGAAATTTTTTCATTCGTCCATTTGTAAATCTTATCCAACTCGAAATGTGCTAATAAAGAAGGATTCAAATAAAGCATCTACAAAACAAACAACATAAGTAAATACATTTAATTTCAGCCTCAACTGACCCGAAGGAAGACCTTCCGGAGACAGGGCCACGTCTAAACTATAATATAGGGTTGTCGTTGACAAAACACCTGTTAAAAATAGATTACCAGAGAAAGCTAATTTAAAAATCCTAAAACAAAATACTATGCAAGTGATATCATTATTTGTAAATATCGTTTATTGTATTGAAAAATGTATTATTTAAATATTTTATTTCCGTTTTTTATTAACTGTTTTTTTCCTATTTTTGAAAATGTATAACTTTTCTTTTATTTTTATAGGATTATTTTTATTATCCAGAATTTTAACAATTTCAAAGTCATTTTGAGTTTATGTTTGTTAGCATGATCCACTGGAGCAATCTTGTTGTCAGTTTCGTCAAATTTTTGAAGATATTATTTTATCCTTTTATCTTTATTCTCCTACAAATACTTTCTCTCACAAATTTGATATATATTACAGTTAGTTTCCTATTTTAAATTTTATTACAATCCTTACAAGCATTTTAATTTTATCAGCAATAATAATATAAAATATATTATTTTGGACTATATATATATTGCTATTGTATTTTGGAATATGGTGTAGTTTGGAGGCTCCAACGATTATAATTTTATAATCTTCCCCTTTGTTGACCAAATATAAGGGTGTTCGTCCTTTCGTCAGATTTTAAAGGTCCTCCGTCTCTGTTATTTTCTTGTCTCTGGAGAACTCTTCAAGTTTGCTTTGAATCTATTTACGTATTTCAATTTTAAAATTGTTATCGTCCACTATGCCATTTTTCGTTTTGCCAACGATCACCCTAGATTGTAAGTTTAGACGTGGCCCAGCCTGCGGAAGGTCTTCCTTCAGGCTAGTTGAGGTTGAAATTAAATGAACATACCTATGTTGTTCCCGAAGGAGCGTCGAGAGTTGCCAAACATGTAGAGCACGTAATAAAAAGAAATTAATGAGAATTTGAAGTTTTTATGACATTTGACCTTCTCCAGTTTTAAAATACATAATTGGGAACAAGGGTCACTATCTTTTAATACACACACACACATACACACATATATATATATATATATATATATATATATATATATATATATACACCTAACCTTGGAGTCATGTCGGTTGCAGGCATTTACTACCCGAGTTACGATAAGTCCATAGGCCTCTAGTTCTAGTTAGAAATTAGCGAGAAGAATTGCTCGTATGCTGAGGTAGTTTTCACACAGCCCAAGCATGACCGAGTAGTCATTATGGAGTACATTGAGGCTCCTTACTCAGAGCTTAAAGGAGTAATCTACAGTAATGATCGCTGAGTAAGTGGTCATTCATCTCTACACCTTCAACCATTATCACCCTATCGAAGCACCAGGATCCGTAAGCAATGTCGACATCAGTAGCACGTAATATATTTTCATTATAAAATATTTAATTCAGTCCATTTTTCCCAAATGTGGCTCATTTCACTGAAATTTTAATTCCACCCAAATTATGCATCTTTTCCTTAATTTGTTTTAATCATACGATAAGAATTTTCATTTCTGGGCGGACTCAGGACGAAACTAATCAAGAATTTTACCTGACAGGACGAAACTTAGTCCATTGACACACCCTACTTATTTCTTAACTTTTGTTGAATTTATGAAAAACTTGATCCTCAAAACATTCAATCAACTTATCTGATAGTTGACCTTTGTACTATGGTATTACAAATGTATATATTTTTATACTTTAATTTTTTTTATTATAATTATTTAGTGTTTTTTTATATATATATACCGAAGGCTCGTGTTGGAGACCAATCGACTATCCCGCAGGGTTGTATTCAGTGTCTATATTGATAGGGAATTAAAAGGAAGGATCTCCGACGTGGATACCAGGAGTTTTATAATAAGTAATTAATTTAAAATAATATTATTAATTAAATTATAAATAAACTCTAACAATTAGCCGCGTTTCCTCCCTTCCTTGTAAAAATGCAATGCACTTATGAAGTAGACCCAAAGACTCGATCAAAATCGTAGGAACACTTGTCTGTGTCCTATACAGTGGTTTAATAAATTTAAATTCTAAAAGAGGTACTTCTTTTGCGCTTATATGGCAATATCATTCATTATCTGGCTTCAGAGCCATATGATGCTGCGCCGTCTGTCGGCAGCTTTAGCTCAATTAGATGTATTAACTTGCCATGCTGGGGTATAAAGCCTTGTCGCATAATTAGCATCGCACCCGACCATAAAACTGAAGATTATGTATGAAAATCACAGGTTGCCGAGTTGATTAAAAAACAAAACAAAAAAAAACTATAATTAAATAAGATAATTGATGATGGTTTGTAGTGTTTTCATAAGGTATTGTATTCCCATTAAGCCATAACTGATGTCATTATTGGCCCTTATTAAGTAAGTTTTTTTTTCACTGATTGGGAAAGTATCGCTAGTTTAGTTTTTCGGGAGTTCGTTTAAGAGTAGGGACAAAGAAAAATCTTCATTTAAATACATTTTCAAAATAAGCTTCATTCATTATTTACTAAATTTATTTTTAAATACAAAAGAAGACAACAAACGTGATAGTTAGCGTCTTTGTTCTTTCGTAAGTCACGGAACTATTATAGGTAGAAAAAAATCTTTCGGAGATGACATTAGAATGCATCTATCTACATTTCAAAACTTCTGTGTCAAAAATCAAATGTTCACTGTCTTCTAATGACATTAAACATTCAAAAACACTTGTTGTCCATTTATATTTATTTTATTAGTAGATGAACAGGTAGAAAATCTTATTTAGATTTGATATATTCTGGTTTAGTGATTCACTGGTTAAATTCTTTAAAATACCTTTTTATATGTCAAATAGAATTTTGGTCGAAAATAAAGTTCTCATTGGATCGTCTACAATTTTTTTTTTTTTCAATTTCACACTAATCATTGTTGCAACTGATTTTATAGTTGATAAACAACAAGGCTTGGTTAGTTCTTTTGATTCTTGCAGGAGGGTTTCAACAGCTGATGGAATACTTCCATTGCAAACTAAATCTAATCTCCTTTGGATGTCTTCTTATTTCAGATATATGTAATTCAGCAGCCAAAGGATCGTTCATTCCTTCAAGCAGTGTCAAATAAGGAATAAACAATTCGGCAAAGCTTGTAGCAAATTTTATCATCAATCATAAAGCAAAGAAAAATGCGTCAGCTTAAACAAATCCAGTAAAATGCATTAGAAAAAAAAGTCCGATTCGCAGGAACTGCATCATCTTAGCGAGGTTCCGTTCTTATCCGAAGTGCGATTAGTAAAGGAATAGTAGCAGCTATCGGTAGGTTTTGATCTTTCGTTAAAAATATAAAATAAAATCTCAAAAAGAAGGAAGCTTAAAGCGCCACATATGGAAACTGACAGTTTTCTAAGCAGATGGGACTCTCCCGTCATCGCGACGCTCACTCAAGGAAAACTCTATTACCAATATGATTCTTATTTTCTCAGCTTTAATGAAATACTCATTTCACCGTTAAATAAACTTAAAAAACAAAAGTGAGGTAAACAGTGACCAAAACCAGTTTAAAATAACAACACTAAAACTTTCGTAGTTTTAAGCACTTACTTCTCCGACTGATATTGACCCATCGAAATTTGCTTCAGAATCTTTTTTGTAGAGAATTTAGTAAGCTTTTGAATGGTTATATCGTACTTCCCACTGTTTTGAAAATATTAAGGGGGAAACCGGCGCTAATGGCCAAGATGCGCCGTAAAAAAAAAAAAAAAAAAAAAAAAATTAAGGGGGAAAAATGGTGCTAATACCTACCGATAGCTGCTATATTCCTTCACTAATCGCACTCGAGATAAGAACGGAACGGCGCTAAGATGATGCAGTTCCTGCGGGTTGGACTTTTTTTTCAGACAAATTAACGTATTATGTTTATATCATAATATAAATATTATATTTGTAAGAAGAGCAAGTCACTTTAATTGCGGTGTAAAATACTGTCGCTAGCTAAATCTAAGTATTATATAAGCTCATAAGGAAAAAATGGTGCTAATGGCTCAGATTTCGATGCACCATAAAAGAAATAAAAAAAATAAATAAATAAGGACAATATACGAAGATTCCGAACCATTTCATGTCTGTTAATAAAATATTTTATTCCAATCCCAATAACGCTACACTTATACACAAATACATTTTTTTTAGGTACCTATTTAATACGACTAAAATAAGGTTATAATGAGCGATCCGCTGTGGCATACACCAAGTACTACCACCGTGTGGAGTGCAACTAGTATAGACCGGTACGTCAGTACCACTGTGGTATGTAAAGAGCGGCTGTTCTGACACTCGCAAAAATTAGAAATCCTACATTCCTAAAGTTGTTTGGACGCTTATCTTTATGACTCTAGAAAGGGACTTACAGATGACGAGGGTACACTGGGAGGTACCTGGGGACAGGGAAAATGCCCCCACCGTAAGCCTCCTAGCTCCTCACCTTCGAATTCCTATTATTTTGTTCAATGAATTTAAACAAAAAAATTAATTAATAGATAAAAACTGCTGAAAATAGGGAATACCAAAAACAATTCTAAAGAACGAAATCAACACCAGTACAGTAATCTAGATATTCATCGGGCATCTTCGAATTCCAAGATGCCGTTGAAACAAAATATTGTTTCTATTTATACGTATCCAGTTTTATTGACTAATACATTTGACTACTATAAGCAATCACAAAAATAACGAGCAGTGAAACAAACTGTAGGAAACACACAAAAAGATTCGTTCAAATAAACGAAAATACCTATGTTTTAAGCACTTATTTCTCCAAATATGACCATCCCATCGCAAATGTCTTCAAAACTTTTTTTGTAGATAATTTAGTAACCTTTCGAATGGTAATCTTTTGCTTGTCATGATTCCGAACCTTTTACGTGATATTAATGAAAATATACGAAGTTCCCAAAACTTTTCATGACTAAAAATGAAATATTTGATTTTAATCCTTCCTTTACTCCAAACGTAACCAAATTTTCAACATATTAGTTTTGATAAAATTCAAACATGGAGAAAATGTTTCAACTGAATCCCATGATTCTAAGTACCAAAATCAAAGACAAAAAGCACAGTTCGAATAAGCGAAATCAATTACTTTAAAGTTTTAAGCACTTATTTCTCCGATTGACATCGCCTAATCAAAACATTCATCAGAGCCTTTTTTGTAGAGCACTTAGTAAGCTTTCTAATAGTATTCTTCCGTTTACCAAGATTCTCAACCTTTTTCGAGATATTTAGGAAAGTATACAAAGTTACCAAAACGTTTTATGTCTGTTAATAAAATATTTTATTCTAACCCTTCCTTAACTCCAAACGTAACCAAAAGTTTAACATGTTAGTTTTGATGAAATTCAAACATGCAAAAATGTTTCAACTGAATCCCATGATTCTAAGTACCCAAACCAAAAACGGTATTCAAAAACTATTTTTCCAATTTTCTCGAAAACGGTTAAAGCTATCGCCTTGAAAATGGTTTCATTCGTTTTCCTATCTCAAGAAGCTTATAAAACGAGTACTTACAAGCTTATGAACTCAAAAACGTAAGCGTTACGATTTTTGCGCGAATTTCGCCCCAAACGCCATCTTCCAGCGGGCGGATTCTGCTGGTTAACGAACTTGACCTCTCAAATTGGACGGCGGATTTTTGTACCAATTTTCATCACAATCGGACCATTAGGGGAGCCAGATATGAGCTAACAGACAAATATATATATATGTATATACAAATTGGAACCACCGTTATTTTCGGTTTCTAGGGGTTCTGAAACGCGAAAATTTCTAGTCGGCACTTCCGGATTGTTTCATTGTATCAACCCTATAACCGAGGGAGGAACCGCGCTAAAATGGAAATTTTCGGCGTTTATCGGTGATTTGAGAAAATTTCGCTGTTTCAATACGTCTTCGCGATTTTTCGTGGATTAAAATTCAACGAAAATCTTCAAAAAATTACGTACGGGACGTATACCAGTAATATAGATGAAAAGAAATAAAAATTGTAGTTTCGTGACTTACGAATTTTCTTTTTCCTTAATCTTAAGGTATTAATGCGTGAGTCCGGGCATGCCTTTTTCTCTGGCGTTTGAGAGTCATTTTCCTCACAGAAGCAACTGGAATATATTTAAACAATATTAATCAGGTCCTTAATATTTCCAATTCAAATACGAAAACACCAGTATCAAAACAAGAAGGAAAACCTACATCTAAGGCGAAAAGTAATTTGCTCAATAAAAGAAATAAATAATTGAGTTCCCGTCGGAGGATGTGGTTATGGATTTGCACAACTACTATTTATTACTACTATTTTTCTACAATGCCCTAGCTGTTGTCCTTTCTCTTTGTTAAACTGCTACAGTACACTGAATCAGTAACACGAGATGCTCAGTAACATTTTATGCTTTCTTCTTTACTGTTATTACTTTATAACAGTATTACTTTATATTTTGGCTAGGCTTCGTATTGGCCACTGCCATCTAACCCATTCTTATTTAATGGAAAACAAGCAGAGGCCAACCTGTGCAAGTTGTAATGAGACTTTGACTGTTAGACACATACTGACAGACAGTAGACTGCGTAGTGACTTAGACATTCCTCACGACCTTCACGAATTACTGACTGAAGGTAGTCCATACATCGACACAATACTTAGACATTTTAAGACACTCAACATTTATAACAAAATATAACACATTAAAATACCCTGAATTTACTTTTCTTCTATGTAGCTATATATAATATTTTTTCTTCTTTTTTATTTCCTCCTTTCTCCTTTCTTTTTTTTTTCTTTTATTATTATTATTATTTTATTTTTTTTATTTTTTTTTTTTTATTTTTTTTTTATTTTTTTTTTTATTTAATCAGAGACAACAGAATCGTTTTTATTACTTGTTTATATATTAGCCATTTTCTTATCTTTTAATGTGACCACTTAGTTTTATATGTTACTTGTTTTTTTTTTTCACTTGATTTCATTTTTGATGAATGAACATACTTAAAAATTATGTATGAGTATTGTATGGATATGATATATATATATATACGTTAACCATATGTATGCGCGAATATTTGAACACATCAGTGAAAAGTCACTGAAATTATTATCAAATTGTTCTGGATGTTCTTGTCTTCGTTTTGTTCTATGTGTTGTTTTTTTTTTTTTTTTTTTTTTTTTGTTTGTTTTTTTTCTTTTCTTTTTTTTTCTCTTTTTTTCTTGACTAGACAGAGATTTTTCTGATCATGAGCTTATCGCTAAAGTTGCGTAGCTCATAATGAATAAATAAATAAATAAATATTACTTTATATACATTACTGTTCTTTTCTTCATATTATAATACAAACTATCTTCAACAAAGACAGGTTTTAGAACGAAGAAATTAGTTTTACAGTGACGGAAATATTTGGTTGTTTTATGTTTGTTGTATATTTAATCAAATAAACATGGTTGGCATGAGAAATGCTCGAAGCCTACCTGGCTTTTCCAAGGTTAGTTATTCAGTAGTTCATTCTTCCTTTTTACTATTTCATAAAGAACACCTTTACCTTCCAAGCACGTTCCTTCCTTAGTCGTGTAGTACCTCCAAATGTACATCTTATACTCTATAATTTGGATCTGTTTCCCCTCGAAAGTAGAAAAACACTTTCCTATAGCAAATTTAAAAGACAAAATACAGTAAACTTGCTGATCGTTATATGTATCTACTATAGACCTTCCACGTCCATTCAAGTGAATTGTAGCTAAACATTGATTGACTCTTAAATTATATTAATAACCGTCTAAAACTTTTTGTGCGTTGAGAGGGGTACATTAATGATTGCAGGAATATCATCAGGAGACCTAAATTAACAACAATTGTAGTATCTGTGAATTGGAAATTTCCTGATTATTATTTTATTTTATTTTTTTTTTTTATAGTAAAAATGTATAGCTTCATTTCTCCATAACACCGAAAGTATTTATGCAAAGCACTTCTCAATGCGTGTAAAGTTCTCTTTATTGTTTTATTATTCAGAAATGTAAACAAATTAACCGCGGCGAGGAAAAATAACAATAAAGATGAAAAATAGTAAAACAATAGACATTTTTATATATTTTTTCCGGCGACTTCAAATATATTTAGAACTGTCTCCGCAAGTTTCTTTAATTGTTGGGGCTCTTTCGTTCGGTACATCTCCTAGGGTCAAGAATATTCCATGACTCACTCCGTATTAAATGAGCCTCAGATGTATAAAGGTCTAAACTCCTTTTGTAAAATCCTAGGTGACAACTCTCCACTTTGTGTGGGGATATTGATTGCTATATATATATATCACTGTGTAAACTCAATAGCTACTGTATATCAGAATATTCTACATTAAAACGATGATTAGATGAATATGAAAAGATGGTTCCTAAGTTGGTTAAACATGAAATAAGATCTAACGGACTGAAATTACAACGGAAAATACATTTCATCCTACAGAATTCCTGTTTTACAATACCGAAGTCAAGCACTATTTATTCAGATTCAAACAAACAAACTAAGCTATAATACTTTCGATTGAATTTCCTGTAAATCTAGAAAGTTTTGATAATCACGCTAAACAAACAAACTAAGCTATAATACTTTCGATTGAATTTCCTGTAAATCTAGAAAGTTTTGATAATCACGTTAAACAAACAAACTAAGCTATAATACTTTCGATTGAATTTCCTGTAAATCTAGAAAGTTTTGATAATCACGCTAAACAAACAAACTAAGCTATAATACTTTCGATTGAATTTCCTGTAAATCTAGAAAGTTTTGATAATCACGCTAAACAAACAAACTAAGCTATAATACTTTCGATTGAATTTCCTGTAAATCTAGAAAGTTTTGATAATCACGCTAAACAAACAAACTAAGCTATAATACTTTCGATTGAATTTCCTGTAAATCTAGAAAGTTTTGATAATCACGTTAAACAAACAAACTAAGCTATAATACTTTCGATTGAATTTCCTGTAAATCTAGAAAGTTTTGATAATCACGCTAAACAAACAAACTAAGCTATAATACTTTCTATTGAATTTCCTGTAAATCTAGAAAGTTTTGATAATCACGTTAAACAAACAAACTAAGCTATAATACTTTCGATTGAATTTCCTGTAAATCTAGAAAGTTTTGATAATCACGCTAAACAAACAAACTAAGCTATAATACTTTCGATTGAATTTCCTGTAAATCTAGAAAGTTTTGATAATCACGCTAAACAAACAAACTAAGCTATAATACTTTCGATTGAATTTCCTGTAAATCTAGAAAGTTTTGATAATCACGCTAAACAAACAAACTAAGCTATAATACTTTCGATTGAATTTCCTGTAAATCTAGAAAGTTTTGATAATCACGCTAAACAAACAAACTAAGCTATAATACTTTCGATTGAATTTCCTGTAAATCTAGAAAGTTTTGATAATCACGTTAAACAAACAAACTAAGCTATAATACTTTCGATTGAATTTCCTGTAAATCTAGAAAGTTTTGATAATCACGCTAAACAAACAAACTAAGCTATAATACTTTCTATTGAATTTCCTGTAAATCTAGAAAGTTTTGATAATCACGTTAAACAAACAAACTAAGCTATAATACTTTCGATTGAATTTCCTGTAAATCTAGAAAGTTTTGATAATCACGCTAAACAAACAAACTAAGCTATAATACTTTCGATTGAATTTCCTGTAAATCTAGAAAGTTTTGATAATCACGTTAAACAAACAAACTAAGCTATAATACTTTCAATTGAATTTCCTGTAAATCTAGAAAGTTTTGATAATCACGCTAAACAAACAAACTAAGCTATTATACTTTCGATTGAATTTCCTGTAAATCTAGAAAGTTTTGATAATCACGCTAAACAAACAAACTAAGCTATAATACTTTCGATTGAATTTCCTGTAAATCTAGAAGGTTTTGATAATCACGCTAAACAAACAAACTAAGCTATAATACTTTCGATTGAATTTCCTGTAAATCTAGAAAGTTTTGATAATCACGCTAAACAAACAAACTAAGCTATAATACTTTCGATTGAATTTCCTGTAAATCTAGAAAGTTTTGATAATCACGCTAAACAAACAAACTAAGCTATAATACTTTCGATTGAATTTCCTGTAAATCTAGAAAGTTTTGATAATCACGTTAAACAAACAAACTAAGCTATAATACTTTCGATTGAATTTCCTGTAAATCTAGAAAGTTTTGATAATCACGCTAAACAAACAAACTAAGCTATTATACTTTCGATTGAATTTCCTGTAAATCTAGAAAGTTTTGATAATCACGCTAAACAAACAAACTAAGCTATAATACTTTCGATTGAATTTCCTGTAAATCTAGAAGGTTTTGATAATCACGCTAAACAAACAAACTAAGCTATAATACTTTCGATTGAATTTCCTGTAAATCTAGAAAGTTTTGATAATCACGCTAAACAAACAAACTAAGCTATAATACTTTCGATTGAATTTCCTGTAAATCTAGAAAGTTTTGATAATCACGCTAAACAAACAAACTAAGCTATAATACTTTCGATTGAATTTCCTGTAAATCTAGAAAGTTTTGATAATCACGTTAAACAAACAAACTAAGCTATAATACTTTCGATTGAATTTCCTGTAAATCTAGAAAGTTTTGATAATCACGTTAAACAAACAAACTAAGCTATAATACTTTCGATTGAATTTCCTGTAAATCTAGAAAGTTTTGATAATCACGCTAAAGAAACAAACTAAGCTATAATACTTTCGATTGAATTTCCTGTAAATCTAGAAAGTTTTGATAATCACGCTAAACAAACAAACTAAGCTATAATAATTTCGATTGAATTTCCTGTAAATCTAGAAAGTTTTGATAATCACGTTAAACAAACAAACTAAGCTATAATACTTTCGATTGAATTTCCTGTAAATCTAGAAAGTTTTGATAATCACGCTAAACAAACAAACTAAGCTATAATACTTTCGATTGAATTTCCTGTAAATCTAGAAAGTTTTGATAATCACGTTAAACAAACAAACTAAGCTATAATACTTTCGATTGAATTTCCTGTAAATCTAGAAAGTTTCGATAATCACGCTAAACAAACAAACTAAGCTATAATACTTTCGATTGAATTTCCTGTAAATCTAGAAAGTTTTGATAATCACGCTAAACAAACAAACTAAGCTATAATACTTTCGATTGAATTTCCTGTAAATCTAGAAAGTTTTGATAATCACGTTAAACAAACAAACTAAGCTATAATACTTTCGATTGAATTTCCTGTAAATCTAGAAAGTTTTGATAATCACGCTAAACAAACAAAAAACTCTTCAACAGTTTGTGCACAAGATACTCTCTTTCATGGGTGAACTACACCATTTAGAGCAAAAATATTGATAAATGAATTAGAAATATATCATGATATCAAATCTTCTGTAATTTATATTATATCAGATGCCCAATTTACTATCATAGTTCTGCTGAGCTTGTAGAATTTGCCAGAGGACGCATTTTGACGTCTGACGTCCATTCAAAAGTTTGTAAATTCATCTGGTTTATTAGATAGGTTAATTTTCATTGCGTGGCTTATTGCAGGTAAACAGAATGGGATTCAGTTAGTTAGCCGTTCAGGAGATTCAATTCAAGGAATGGTTGGGATTCGGTTAAGTGAAAACCTCAAATTCTCAGAAAAAAATATATATGTCCAGCGTCAAAAATGAAAAAAATACAAATCAGTGGTAAACATACACTTATCTGTATCGTTGCCACACTTTTTTAGCTTTTGTTATTTTTTTTTTATTTTTTATTTTTTTATTATTTTTTTTTTTTTTTTACTTACTCTCAACTAATTTTTCTATAAAAACACTGATTTTTTTTCCTGGAAAAAATAAACCTTCGGTTACCTAATATGCACTTAAATAATTATTTTAATACTCTACTGTCGTGGTGTAACATTTTGCTTAGTCGAAGTCACAAACATAGTTACCTGCTAGTCGCCAAAGTTGGGGATCACATGTATTTAATAAATAAATAATTTATGTAACTTTTAGCTTACTGTAGTGATTTTTCTCGTATGTGATTGTGTATATTTATTTCTTAGCTGAAAAAGGCTGCCAAAGAGCATGCCGCAACGTTCGAAATACAGAATTTTGGACGTTTTATCTTATATTAGCCGAATAATTTTGTAAGTTTCTGTCGGATGAGTGATTACTTTTATGGTAACTTCTTTTTTACTGAAGAATATCCTATTTGGTAAAAATAAAGAATGAGAAATTTAATCTCAACTAACAAAAATTGAGTTTATTTACTTAATTTGTGGTCGCGGTTCATGGGCCCGTGACGAAAGTGGTTCTGGAAATCAAGTGAAAAAAAAGTAGAACACGATCACCACTAAAAATTAATGAATGAACAGAAAATATAATTTTTCTACTGTTTAAAAAAAATTAAAAAAAAATACTAATTGAATCCTCTCCTTAAAACGGTCTGTTTTGATTTTGCAGCTGGAATTATGACCTCGAAAGTTCCCTGTGAGTTACGTGTTTTATAATTCCCCACGCTCAGAAAAAAAAACAAGAGAGGGGGATTCAGCCGAGCTGGAATGTCCGTTTTTTTTATATAAATTCATTTTGTTTATTTGTTGAATGGAAAGCAGAGGATACAAAAAGGCGAGATTCAACTGATACTAAACCCCCACATCGCGTAATTGGCCAAGACTATTCCTCCAGAGAGTCTGGTTTCATTCCGCCTACATCTTTCTCTTATTTATTCTCGATACTTATTGACTCAATCAAAAAATGAATTATTATTAGTTCACTAATCATTAGTCAGAACTTGGACGCAGTTGTCTAATGGGTTTGGAGATGGATTCTAAGAGGGAGCAATAAAAATTATTAAGGTATTCGTACTCAAAAAATTTCGACAAACCTATTTTAAAAAAACAAAAAAAAATCAATTTTTCAAAATGTAAATAAAATATTTTTGTTTTGTATTTATTTCGTTGGAAATACAGCAATCAGTACCCATGAAAACATATTTTATATAATATAATTTGAACTACTGACGAAACTGACATCTAACATTACGAAAAACTCCGCAATTACCAAATTAGAGTCTAAAATCATCATTTGGGAAATATAAATAATGGCACAAAAACACTCATTGGAAGCACGAAGGAATATTGAAAGATCTACGCAATGACTCGTGTCTTTCTGGAGGCGCAATGATTTTACTGCCTGGCGATTACATCCAAACCCTCCCTGTATTTCCCTGAGCGAATGCTGCTGATGAAAAGAACGCTTCCCATAAATCATCAAATCCGCAATGCTATGTGAATAAACTTAGCTGACAGCAAACATGAGAGTTGCATTGCTGAACGATCCAGCTGAAAAAGATTTCTCCAACTAATTGTTATCTATCGGTAAGAGCCGTGTGTTCCTGTCGACGATTCGAAGGGATTGATATATTTTTCTACGAATTACGCAATTTCCTCTCATCGGTAGACGAACCCATAAACGAAATGCTCTCAAAATCAGTGCTAATCACGAAGAAACCAAACAAATGTTTGAGTGAGCTAGCAATTTTGGTGTCAGTGATGTGGATGCCCTAAACTTCGTAATTCAGAATCAAATCGTTAGCACTTAGCAAATAATGAAATCTGTTGATTGTGTAACACACGAAGACGAAGTCACCAACACAAAATTTACAACTGAAGGTTGGTTATAAATAAATAAAATTCGTAGATCTAATGGGCAAAGGAACGCGAGGATGGCTTGTCCAACGTTGCACACAAATTACTAATTTTCCATTACCGGCCGTTCGTTATATTAAAAAGAAAATCCGTAAAAATCGCACAGTGGGGCCGAATGGTCAAAAGGCGTAAACAATTAATATCTCGAGAACAAAAAAAATCATCAACTTCAGCTATTTGTATTGATTTTTTCAAAAAAATTAAAGAACAAATGAGGAAATTGGCAAGATAAAAATGACTGTGTACATTCTCGGAATAGGTCGTACAAAACAAATTGGAAAAGTATTGTGAGTGTATATTTAAACTAGTTCATGGTGATTTAGTCCAAGGTTACGTTGATAATCAGGTAGACAGATAAACCAAGATGATTTTTGTTCTAATTGATCTTCCACATCTCGGTGGAATCCCGAGGTGTTTTTTGTAATCACAGCTGTTCTCATTGCTTATTTAAAAATTCATAACATACATCGTTGTAAAGCGCTGTAAACAAGTTATTCAGAAGTGTATCCATCATTCAAATCGGTTACATAAAAAGACTTTGTTAAACTCATTGTCATTACTTTCACAGATTGTATGCTATTACCTAACTACACGATCATTCTTCTTACCGTCTCTGCTGTGTGAGCGAGATTCAATACATACACTTCCCAAAAAATTATACCTCCGCTTTAATTAGAATCACAAGATTTTGAATTCAATGGCAATATTATTTCAATCATCATCGATAGATTTCATAGATGTCAATATATAATTAATCCGATCTACGATTTAGAACCTCCAAAACTTAGATTATTAAAAAAAGGTAGCAAGAACCTGCTCAAGATGACTATCGGATTTTTACAAAGGCCTTGGCGGCACCCGAAATGGTACCTTCCTACTTATCATGAAAACAACGCATTCCGCTCATCATCTCACTGACTTGCATTCTACCCAAACCAGCTGACTAACAATGGTTTATCAGGATTATATTAACAGGATATTTTGATAGGTGGAAATAACCTTCCATTCCTTTTCGTTTATTTCTTCAATTCCGTTTACTTTGTGCGGCCTTGGTGACGGTCTTTAATACTGGTATTTGTTATTATTGGTTAAAGAAACATAACTTGATTAATTATTTCACTTATGTGTTAAATATTTTAACAAACGTTCATATCTCAAAAAGAAATAAACATTTATGCCCGAATTAAACCTTTTAATTTTTATAGTGCAATACCTCTTTTGATTGGGTATTAAAAAGCAATTTTTGTTGCATTATATATATAATTTTGTATTTTAAGGAAACCAGGGTCTTTTTCGATTAATACCCGCATTAAAAGAAAAAGGAAATACCCATTACCTCACTTCTGTCGATTCATTCTATGCTTATTACGATAAAAGTATTTTATTGAAGTAGGCCTCTTTCCTTTAAAATTTCTTTATATTTTTTCTTGTTGTTTCAATGCGTCATATAACTTTTATAAGCAAAAATTTTTTTTTATGCACAGCATGCAACCGTCTGACAAATCTAGAATGATAAAAAAAAGATGAATTCCAAGGTCCGATGGGTAAGCAACAGTACAAGAAGAAAAAAACGATGTTGAATAGAATTCCTCAACAACTTCACTAAAATAAAATAGAGATAAATGAAAAGGCCAAATGCAGAGCTCATGAATTACGACTCGCTAATTACATATCACTGATAATAAAGCAAATCATAAAGCAAAAATACTAGGTCTAACACATGAATTAATTATTCAAATGTATATTTCGATCATTTTGGTTTGTATGATAACACAAATAAGTAAAAGGTGTTAAGAACACCTTGTATACAGTAGTCGTTACTTATTTTCGCCTCGGGGAGAAAAAAATTCAATTTAATGGCTTTAGGTGTATCTTCTACAATATTCGAAAAAAAGCAAAACTAAAGTTAATTGAGGAGTATAAAAGGGAATAACCGACATGCAGAAATTAAGTCGATTTCATGATATTTGGAAATAAGAGAACCATAAATCTTACTATTTATCTACCGAACTTCACATAAAAGACTCAAGAGATTTCATGGAGAAAGTCAAGTATATTAAAATAACGAAGGAAGATTTGTTAGTAAGTTTCGATGTGAAGTCGTTGTTTAACATGGTCCCATTGGAAGAATCCCATTGAAGTAAATGAAGTGAAGAGGTTTTTGAACGACGAAGAAATAAAATTAGCGGAACTATGTGTAAAATCAACTAACTTTTTGCTCAATGGTAAATATTATAAACAGATAGAAGGCGCTAGCATGGGTTCACCACTTAGCCCATTTGCAGCGGAAATATACATGGAGGAATTTGAGAAGACAGATATAGCAACTGCGGAGTGGAAACCAAGGCATTGGTTCAGATATTTTGACGACACGTTCGTGATTTGGCCTCTTGGAAAGAAGAAATTAGAACCTTTTTTTGAACACATAACAAAGTTTCATGACAACATAAAGTTCACTATGGAAATTGAAGAATACGGGGTATTGTCGTTCCTTGATATAAAAGTAGAGAAGATTGGAGATTGTCTAGAACATTCAGTTTACATCAAACTAACTCACACAGATAGATACCTAAACGCAGCTACTCATCACCCCCTAGCCCAGTAGAACGCCTTGATCACTACCCTCATGACCAGAGCTATCAGGATTTCTCAACCTAACCATCTCAGAAAAGAAGAAAGACACCTGAAATCAGCTCTAAGAAAAAACGGGTACACGGACAAATTTATAAAGAAACACACCACCAAAACAAAAAGAAATATGAAGTCGGAGTACAGGAAGACCCAAATGCAAAAAAAGTAATCATCCCCTACGTGAAAGGAACTACAGAGAAGACTCTGAAGAAACATGCCATCAAGACAGTTTACACCACTGACTGCAAGGTAAGTCAAATGGTAAATAAGCCCAAGGATAATTTAAAACTAAAATCATCTATTGTCTATAGTAGCCCATGCTCCTGGAGAAAAGAATATATTGGACAGGAAGATGGGTATGAACAA
This sequence comes from Gonocerus acuteangulatus, assembly GCA_946811695.1. Lineage (NCBI taxonomy): Eukaryota > Metazoa > Arthropoda > Insecta > Hemiptera > Coreidae > Gonocerus > Gonocerus acuteangulatus. The sequence continues at coordinate 83,954,884 of OX328123.1, forward strand.
GAATTTCAGAACATATGAAGACGGTTAAGAATTGCAATATTGAAAAATCGGCGGTAGCAGAACATTTTCACAACACTAATCATGCTATCCAATTCGACAAAGTAAGCATTCTGGCAAAAATATAAAACTACCAAAAACATCATTAGGGAAGCCATAGATATAGTAAGATGACCGGAAAATTGCATCCGGTGATTAAACATAGGGAAAAAAGAAGAAATGAAATTCAGACAATCGAAGGTCCAGATGGAACCTACCAACCAGAATCAAGCAAGACTGGGACCAACCAATCAGGGACATGGAAGAGCAGACTACGCCCGTGGAGGAATACAAAGACGGGTATTTATACAGGAGAACTAGAAGAACATCCTCATCTGGTCTGGCAGTGTTCCACGGCAAACGAATTGGGGCGGTACATAGTGAGTACGAGCCTCGGAGCTATTCATCCGGGGATCCACACATTTAGACACGCAGGGAACCCCGCTTGGACTTCCACCCTGGATCTTCTCCTCACTAGGGATCTGCATGCGGTCACTAGGTGCAGTGCCATGTATTACGGTCCTTCAGACCACCACCCGCTCCTGAGGTAGAAGGAGACCCGCCGACAGAACTGCCCTCGAAGTACTTTGTCCAAGGCAGATTGGAAAGGATTTCAAGAGGACATCCTCTCCGCCCTACCTTGTATCAGGAACTACGAAGCTGCTGCCGACTTCGACGAAGCCGTTACCGTCTTCACCGAAGTCATCCAGTCCGCTGCCGACAGAAGAATTCCTAAGTTTGTACCAAAGCCCATCAACCAGCGCAGACCTCCTGCCCACATTACCAGGCTGATCGGAATGCGGAACAATCTCAAGAACATCTGAGCGCGGACGAGATACGGCATCCTGAGGGCCCCTATCAATGCTATTGCCTGCGCAATGGAAGACGGCCCTCAGGCACGAGCAGCTTCGACGGATTCATGAGGACACTAGGCAGTTCTGGCGGCTTATGAGATGCACGGTCTCCAAGCGGCGAGATATCCTTCTCTCCGATGGCAGTCACCGACAGAACAAGCCGAAGCCCTCGCCGACTCTTACGTCGGTTACGGACGCTGTGGTGGTCCCTCTTCGAATACCCAAGAACCCAGGAGACAAGCCCGAGCACTACCGGCCGATTAGCCTGCTGAGCCACATGAGCAAGATCTTCGAAAAGTTGATCCTTGCTCATGTATTGAAGCACTGCACGGAAGCGCACGTCATCCCTTCGGAACAGACTGGCTTTTGGCCCGGGCTCTCCTGTAATCACCATGTTGCCAAGCTCCAGAACACCGTGGCCGCAGAGCTCAACAAGAACAGAGCCCCGGCCTTTATCTCCCTGGACTGCACACAGGCGTTCGACTGCGAATCCCACCAGATGCTACTGCATCAGCTGCAGTGCTAGCGGATTCCAGCACAGCTCGTCAAGATTCATCAGAGCTACATTTAGGAACATCGTTCTCCGTCCAGCAGTCGACCTTTGAGGTGTCCCCGGTACCCCGGGGATCGGTGTTAGGTCCAGTGCTCTTCACTATCTACACCGCCCACATCGTGAGGATGAAGTTCCCGGAAGTTTCCTTTGCTGCTTATACTGACGATATTGGCGTCCATTCCTCCAGCTTCAACGCCCGTGTCACACTTGGACGAGCCCAGACAGCCTGCGAGACTATCGTCGACGCACTCAGCGAGGCTGGAATAGACGTCAGCCCGACTAAGGCAGATGCCGTTGTGTGTTCCTTCCGGGGAAACTAGGGAGGCAGACCCCGAGGATCTCTACCCTCGCACTTCGAGGTCCGAGGTCAGCGGATCAAGCTGTCCACAAAGATTAATTACTGGGGAGTGCACATACACCGGCATCTTTCTGTGACACCGCACGTCAACAGCCGGCTGAAAGAAGCCCGACAGAAGACGTTCCGCCTGCCGGCGGTACCATCTCTTGAGATCGGCCCAGCTGTCGCTTCGGCTGAAGCTGCAGATCTACAAGGCGATCATCAGGCCTACGCTACCGAAAATGATGGTGGTTCAAATTTGTATATATATATATATATATATATATATATATATATATATATATATACTTGTCTGTTCGCGGCATATGTCAGCGAATAATGGTCCGATTTTGATGAAATTTGGTACAAAAATCTTTCGTCTAATTTGAAAGGTCAAGTTCGTTAACCAGCAGAATCCGCCTACCATGGTTTTTGGAGCGAAATTCGCGCGGAAAAAATCGTTGCGCTTACTTCTTATGCTTGCAAGTACTCGTTTTATAGGCTTCAATAAAGAATGAAACCATTTTTAAGGCGACAGCTTTAACCGTTTTCGAGAAAATTGGGAAAATATTTGTTGATTAACGATTTTGGTTTGGGTACTTAGAATCATGGGATTCAGTTGAAACATTTTCTGCATGTTCAAATTTCATCAAAACTAATATGTTGAAATTTTGGTTACGTTTGGAGTTAAGAAAGGGTTAAAATAAAATATTTTATTAACAGACATGAAAAGTTTTGGTAACTTTGTATACTTTCGTAAATTTTTTTTTTTTTTTTTTTTTTTTTTTTTTTTTTTTTTTTTTTTTTTTTTTCTTTTTACGGTGCATCGACAATTCTTGACCATTAGCGCCGACATCCAGGGTGCAGCCAGGAATTTTCTCAGCGAGCCTTGAGATGAGAAAATTCCTGTCGCCGGTGGGGATCGAACCCACCATCTCCCGCTTATGAATCTAGCGCGCTAACCACTAGACTACGGGAGACCCCACTTTCGTTAATATCCCGAAAACGGTTGACTATCTTGGGAAGCGGAAGGTTACCATTCGAAGCTTATTAAATGTTCTACAAAAAAGGTCCTAAAGAAAGTTTTGATTAGGCGATGTCAGTCGGAGAAATAAGTGCTTAAAAATTCCAATTTCCAAGATTCGAAGACCTTGTAACTAGCGGGGGCCTTTCTGGGGTTGGCCGACCCATCCAGGTAAGATCATAAATCAAGACCTTTCAAGAAAAGTGGAGCCAAAATAATAACTGTTTCTATTTTAATCTTTCCAAATTAGACTAGGGATAAGAACGGAACCGCGCTAAGATGATGCAGTTCCTGCGAGTCGGACTTTTATTTGTTCCTGCCAAAAAAAGAAGAAAAGAAAAAAAAACGAAATTTTGAATTTCCCTAATTTATTTTTTCATAAATAAATTCCTTGACATTTCCCTGTCTCCCTGGCATTTCCCTCTCGGTGGGAATCCTGTATTTACGAAAATTAGACATTATATATTGTACACCAAAATTAGAGTTTACACTAAATGCTAAATGGACAAATAATTCAAGAAAAAACTGTTCTTAAATATTTAGAACAGCATATAGACAACAATTTAAAATGGAACTAACACATTACTAACTTACAAACTCAACTTATTTGTATATAAATCGTAATTTTAATTTGAGAAATGTTTGAATGACAAGACTACCTAAGATTATATTTTTTAGCTCTAATAGAAAAAAAAAATAGATTTGATGTTGAAATTCAGTTTCTTTCTTCTTGTTTTTGTACTACGCATTTTCAAGATATCATCTTGGCTTCATATGGTACTCACTTTAGTGCCTGATGTAGCCGATATCAATCCGAGCGAGCTATATAATAAGTTGGAAGAATGGCCGGAAAAATTATAGCCCAATTATCAAATCAAATATATTTATACCTGAAATTCATTTGTATATATATTTAGTTAATGTGTTCATCGAATGTTTATATATTTAGTTACAGGTATTGAATTATACTTGTTATTAAATCCCAATTCAAGGATTAGGAATGTAGGTGTGATTTCGGCTAAGCTTAGAAAGGAGCAAGAAGGAAAGACGATTATTGGACTTACAGCTAAGAAACGGGGTTCCTTTATCCAGTTTAGGGGGATTTCCTTAATATTCTACCAGCCTCCAGGATTTAAAATGAATCCTTCCCCTAATACTGTGAACGATAATTCCAATTTGTTTGCTCCGGATATTGTCCTTCTAATGTATAGGAAGTCTCATTCCCTTATTCTTTTCTTTAATTTTATCCCATTTTATTTGTTAGATAGTTTGGCCAGAATTAACTGATTCTGTTTGTTGACTGTAATCAATGCCTATTAAATAAATCATAAACGCTTTGTAAAGAACGCCCGACCTGTAGGAAATGTGCAACCAACGCGAATTCTCACCAAGACAACGATAGTCCATAGTAAACCAAACCATCGTTACGTAAGATATGTTTTTGAGGAGTCATAATGATTACTCATAACGATTTGAAAATTTAAACTACAATATAAGGGATGAAATTCTAGAATACGAATCTAGGAAGTTGGAAAACCAACAATGCTTCGAATAGTCCAGAAAAGGAAGTTACGACAGTTGTCCCTGGGAATTATATTTCACTGATGCCTGTTTTTACGCCTTGAACCAAATAAAATTATATTTATTTTTGTATTAAATTTTGTATGATTTTCAGTCATGCGATTTCAGGTTATCTGTCTTCACACAAACACGATTTTGAGGGACAAAACCTTTAGGCACTTGAACCTTCTGATTTCGGTAATTTTTGTCATTTTTGAATTATTGTTTTGTGGTGAGTCGAATGATACTACTCTCAATACGACAAAATAATTATTTTGGATAAACGGGGTTTACATTTAGAAAAACTGGAAAAATATCAAATATTCAATTAAAAAATGTCATATTTTACTCAATGGATCGATACATGTTTAAATTTTCAGATGAATTCTTTTTGGAGGATAAGAAAAATGTTTTAAAGAGGAAAAGGGATGACGATGAACAAATAGCACGGAAATGCATTAAATTAGAAAATATATCTACTACTGAAGGTCCAAATTTGAATTGTGGCAATAGTTTAAAAAGAAAAAGAGAATCAAGTGGTGGATCGGAGAAAAAACTAATTACATAAAAAGAACTAAAATAAAGCAAGCAAAAATTGATGATTTTTTCAGCAAGGGAATTCGAACGGGGAAGGACAAAGATATATTGAGAGAAAGCACAACGCCATATAATAATCATATTTATGAACAATTAGGCAGAAAAAGATGTAAGGTTTTAAAAGATCAGAATACAGAACCATGCCGTTATTTTGGCTTCAATTATAACCCAATAATTTCCAACAAAATAAGACATATATGTAAAGATATAGGCAGGATATCTTGGAAATATGACAACAGAATAAAAAAAAAAAAAAAAAAAAAAAAAAATAGCTTTAGTCATATTAAAGATAAATTAAAATTAAAAGAAACTAAATACAATGTCTACAAAATTAACTGCAATAGTTGCAATAAATCATATATAGGGGAATCGGAACAGTTACTTAGAAAACGAATTAAACAGCATGCGCAAAGTATTGATAATGGAGAGAATAAAACATCGTTGACTTATCATGCTATAAAGTATAAACATAGTTTTGATTTTGAAAATATTAGCACATTAGGTAAAGAAAGAAATAGATTGAAAAGAAGAATAAAGGAAAACATCCATATCATAAAAAATAGGAAAAAAGTGGTAAATAAAAAAAAACGGAAATACTACATTTAAATACTATTTTTATTAACTTATTTGACTAAAAGTAAAATTATATTTTTATTTTGAAGGTGGGAAGATGGTTTTAATTGTTAGGACTATATTTCTTCTGGAAATTCATTTTTAAAGGTATGACATATCGATTATCGATCAGCTGTTTATTTTTCGCCATATTGAATTCTTTCAGACCATGATCATTCTAGACGTGGAGGTACTGGTGGAAGGTTATCCTCCTCAGGTGTAGGCTGTAAGTTTTATTTTTGTATTTTTTTCCCCTGAAGAGGCACCAATGGAGGTGTGAAACATGTAGGGACGAAATAAAGTTTCTTGAACTGAAATTCACAAGGCGATTTCAATTCATTCCAAATCAATTCATAAACAATCGTAGCCCAACCTGGCTTAAAACTCCCTAAGCATCTTTAAATGCAGATAATCATTTCAACAGGCCAAAAGAAACACCAACTCCTTGATTATTTCAGATCTGAAATTTTGGCCGAAACCCCCAAATTTATTTATTTTCCTTTTTAGTTTTAAAGGGAATAGTTGAACGCTGAGCACACTCTCCTAAGCTGAATTTTCTCTCCCCTAAGAAAAATCCTTTTTTGGGGGAAATTCAAATAAGAAATACAGGCAAATAAAACGTATTTTTGCAGAGACCTACTTCACGAATCGAAAATCCATTTGCACAGTTCTTCATAGTTTTTTTAGTACTTTAAAAAAATGTAATGCAATATATGGTTAAAGAGGGAGTCCTTCCCTTTAAAGGTAGGTATATTTCAGCGCTTAGAAGAGTTTTTTACTACCGAGGGCACCATTTTATCGGTCTAGGCGAAAAGTAATTTGCACCTTTCAAAAATGTTGACATTTCTATCCGTTTAGGAGTTATTTCTATCGTGGCCTCCTTATCTGGGCCACCCTGGGTGATAACAATTTTTACGAATAAATAGCTATGAAATATTGTCATACTTGTCACTAAGAACTAATTCAAAATGTTGAGAAACTGTTAAGAACAGGGTATTTTGGGATCCGAACTGGGAACAAAATAAAAAAGCTATATGAGTGCAGTTTTCAACTAGTTATTAGGCATAATAAAATGTTAGATCAAATAGAGTTGAGCTCCTTCGGTTTGGGTTTTTATTCACTCCCGGGAGCACTGTGCACCGGGAGTCACCCGTGTCATCACTACCATTGGCCGAGCGATCCCTCGGACAGCTTAACCTTATAGTCCGTCGGCATTTCATGCAACGATTTTTAAGATTCTTCATTTTTTCACTATTGATAGTACTCGTCTTAACTAGAACAGTGCCACTTGTCAGCTGGCTTGGTAGCGGTGGGTTTGGCTGCAGGGGCGTTGCAAACATAGGAAAAATATGATGATGTGAAACGATTTTAAGATTCATGAAATCTTTTGGAGAAACACCTTTCATTATACAATAATCATTTGCACTTGTCAGCTGGCCGGCCAGTGGTGGACTGCTTGTCACCTGGGGGTCTAAACTTACGGATAGATTACGGCTAGTAGTAGTAAGTTGGTAATTCGGGTCCAGAATAAACCCCCCTCTTAATAAAGCGATTTAGTTTATTTTTACAACATATTTTTCTATTAATATTTCCACAAACGAATACCGAGTTTCGTCCGACTGACTTTGGGTCCGGAGTAAACCCATCCTCCAGATGAACCAATTTTGCTGGTTAATGAACTCGTTAAATAATTTGATAAGGGAATAGTTCGTGACGAAAAAAAACCTGTGGTGTGTATCGTATTAACGATAGTTCATAAAATGTTCGACGTGATTCTTTACATTGGCATAACTTTTTTATTTATGTACCGATTCACATGAACCAAACACTAAATGTTAAGTGAAGCTTACCACAATATATTAGTGAATACTGCAACTAAATCGGATAAGCCGTTTCTGAAATTAGCGCGCACAAACAAACAGATAAACAGACAAGCAGGCAAAGTTTCTAAAAATTATTGTTTTGGGTACTATTGCATTGATAAAGGCCCTCAATAGTATTTTTCCCCATCTTCCAGATACAGACAGCGATCCGTTAGAATTGTATTATGTGTATAAATTTTTATTAAGGTATGATGAAAACGTATATTATTTATTTGTATAAAATGCTGTAAAAATTATTATATAATTTATTCATAATAATAATAGTTTACTAATAAAACTTTGTAATAAAAAGAAAGTCAATCGCCTTCTGATTCTGACTCGTCTTCACCTTCAGAATCATCACTTTCGATATTTGTAGTGTTTGTGAGGTCATCCTGCTGTCTCTCATGTGAAAATACTAATTATTGGTATTGAAAACATTAATAAAGCAAAGAAAATGAATAATTTTAATATCTTCAGGAATAGAATCTCTTTTCCGTCTCACCTCAAATTTTAAAGAAACTCTTAATGCAATTACCTTCCTTGCACGCTGATAAATTCCTTCTTGTTTCATTTCAACCCTCTACCTATTCAAAATACTTCAATACATCCATCTTGGTCGGCAGAACATTAAAACCACTCACATCGATAGGTTGCTCAATAATCGGCATGTCGGTATTTCGACTAGTTAAATGAGTTTCTTTACTCATCTTGAACACAACAACAATCAACAATTGAGTCTTAGAAATAGGACTATCGCACTCAAAACACAAATGCCACTGCTTGCAGTCAGACAGTCTGCGCGGTGATTCATAGGTGGTACGTCACTGCGGTGCGACAGTGTGGCCTTCCCTCTCCCCAAGTTTCAAGTTGACGCTTAACGTATTGAAATTTTCTTCATTACTTCACTTATTACAACAATTCCAACCAAGCCTAACGAGGTTTTAGTTATATTTACTTTTTAAACTATGACTCACACAAATATCAAAGTTTTAGGCCTTGTGCGGGAGACCTAAATGATGTGCTAAATTTTTGAAAGAATGTTTATATCGTTTTATGTGCTTATTGTTTGTGGAATATTAATTTGTCACTTAGAATAATTGTGTTTTAGATTTTTTAATATTTTTGTAAAAACTCACTTTTTTAGTAAATTCTCTAAACTCTAGGTCTTGTGCGGGAGACCCAAACATTTTTCTTAAAATCCAAAATTTTTTGTGGTAAGTTTTGGTGCCTAGTAGCAACTTTTTTTCAACTTGGAATCTGGAAACAAAAAAAAAGTTCAAAATCGATACACCCTAATATAGTATATATTTGTGTGTGTCTGTTGAATTAAAAATACTCACGAATTCGTATTGCATGTATTCCTAACAGTTATTAAATGGTTTCAATGAACATTAGGAAAATTATCCAAAACGTTTTTAATTATTTCGATTCTTTTGATTTTTACCTCTCTGGCCGGCATATTCCTTCACCGTTTCACAACTTTTCCCCATGAAAATGTTTGCCTGTATCCTGGAATATCTAATGAAGCAGCACCTTGTGAAAATGCTAATGAGAAAAATAACGGGCAGAGGTAAGAAACTTTAAATAGAAAAGGCAGATCATCAAGGTTCCGTCCTGTGTTGAATAAAGCTACACTTTAAAACTAAAATCAGTTACATCCATGCCAACACTTCTGCTCCAAAATCAAGCCTTCTTCAGGACTATGGAAGAGAGGGAGAACTGTTCTGTTTTGCAGGGCCGCCACAACCGGTGTGAACTTGGCGACGAACATTAAGTAATCAAAAAATCAAACTTATGTACGGTTTGTACTTAGTTTGTACCTGTTTGTACCACATATCTTTCGTTTGTACCCCGGCCAATAAAAAAATATAAACACTTAAAAAAATGGTCCGCGCCCGATATTAAAATATTTAAATTTTCTTTCCGCCATTCGATAGAGAATCGTTTGTACCCGTTTGTACCACTTTTCATTTCGTTTGTACCCGTTTGTACCACTTTAAATTTCGTTTGTACCCGTTTGTACCACTTTTCATTTCGTTTGTACCTCTAAGGGTACCCGAGTACGAATTATTTAAACTTTTAACTTACGCGAAAACGCTAAATCCGTAATTTTTGGAGAAATCGAAAAACGGCCAACGGGATTCGATAGACGATCGTTTGTACCCGTTTGTACCACTTTTCATTTCTTTTGTACCTCAAAGGGTTTGGCCGGCTGGTTAAAGCGGCCTGATGTGACCGGCTGATAAAAGCAAGTCGGTTACTTTGGCCGGCTGTTTAAAGCGAGCTTGATGTGCCTAATAAAAGCAAGGGGGCTAGTTTGTCCTGGTTATTAAGGTGAGACGTCCAAAAAAACGTCCAGTAGTGTGTAACGCATTTTTTTAAACTTTTGACGCCATCATGATCAGCCACCGCCATATTGATTACCACACCCCACTCCAAACTAATTACCAATAGCCTTTATAGTTTCTGAATTTGACTGTAATACATATTGCATTTATCAGTAATGCAATTTAAACCAAAAACAACCTATTAAAAAGTGAGTTAAACAAAGAAAACAACAGGTTCAAAAGAACAAAACAAATTTTTATTGTTTCAAGCGTTTATATCTCTGATTTACATTGCTTCATAAAAAAATGCTTTAATACGTCGCCGCTTTTCTCTATTAATACATTTTGTCTCTATAAATACATTTTTTTTTACAGTTTTCTCTATTAATACATTTTTTGCGCATACATACTTCCTTTACTCCAAAAAAAAAAAAAAAATATATGAATCTTAGTTGAGTTGAATTTTCAAGGTGTAGTAAATATTTCAATTGAATCCCGCGATTCTATGTACCCACAAAAAAATAATGACTTACAAAAACATTTGTTCACAAATGAAAAGTGGTACAAACGATTGTCTATCGAATCCCGTTGGCCGTTTTTCCAAACCTCCAAAAATAACGGATTTAGAGTTTTCGCGTAAGTTAAAAGTTTAAATAATTCGTACTCGCGTACCCTTTGAGGTACAGACGAAATGAAAAGTGGTACAAACGGGTACAAACAATATTCTATCGAATCCCGTTGGCCGTTTTTCGATATCTCCAAAAATAACGGATTTAGCGTTTTCGCGTACGTCAAAAGTTTAAATAATTCGTTCTCGCGTACCCTTTGAGGTACAAACGAAATGAAAAGTGGTACAAACGATTGTCTATCGAATCCCGTTGGACGCTTTTCGATAACTCCAAAAATAATGGATTTAGCGTTTTCGCGTAAGTTAAAAGTTTAAATAATTCGTACTCGCGTACCCTTTGAGGTACAAACGAAATGAAAAGGGGTACAAACGATTGTCTATCGAATTCCGTTGTACGTTTTTCGATATCTCCAAAAATAACGCATGTAGCGTTTTCGCGTAAGTTAAAAGTTTAAATAATTCGTACTCGCGTACCCTTTGAGGTACATACGAAATGAAAAGTGGTACAAACGGGTACAAACGATTGTCTATCGCATCCCGTTGGCCGTTTTTCGATATCTCCAAAAATAACGGATTTAGCGTTTTCGCGTACGTCAAAAGTTTAAATAATTCGTACTCGCGTACCCTTTGAGGTATATACGAAATGAAAAGTGTTACAAACGGGTACAAACGATTGTCTATCGCATCCCGTTGGCCGTTGTTCGATATCTCTAAAAATAATGGATTTAGCGTTTTCGCGTAAGTTTAAAGTTAAATAATTCGTACTCGCGTACCCTTTGAGGTACAAACGAAATGAAAAGTGGTACAAACGATTGTCTATCGAATCCCGTTGGACGTTTTTCGATATTTCCAAAAATAACGGATTTAGCGTTTTCGCGTAAGTTAAAAGTTTAAATAATTCGTACTCGCGTACCCTTTGAGGTACAAACGAAATGAAAAGTGGTACAAACTTTGACTGCCGGGTACAGATTTCCCCGGCCCGGTCGCCGTGGGGGCCTCGCTAATTGTAAAAAATGTATAGGTTATGAGCTTCTAAAAAGAACGAGGTTTAGAAATATAGACTGGCGTACCCTACATTTATTGGAATGGGTTCTGTATTTTTTTTAATGTACATAATCGACAAAACAAGTGCTGTCCCAGAATGGTATATTTCATTAGTAGTCGTAATATAACTACAAGAACCGAAAGTGACCTTTGCTGCACCGATTGTCGTCTTTTATTTTCATTTCGCTCAAAACGCAAGATGTAAATCATTTTAAAAAGTCCAAAATCCTATAGCAATGTACTAGAATTTTCAGTCTGGCTCTGACAAGTGGGGCCCGTGACCTGGTCCCGGGCTCGGCTCTGAGATGTGGCGGCCCTGCTGTTTTTTGGAAGCTATACTTCATTTACGAGGAACATTTCTCCCTCTCTTCCAAAACTGTGAAGATGAACTTGTATATCAAGCCGAAACATTGGAATAAATATAACTCACTTTTGTTTTAAAATGTAGTTTTATTCAACACATGACCGAGCCCCAATTATCTTCATCTTCATAATCTCAACATTCAGATTGCTGATATAATTAACACGCAAAACAAGCTCTTATTTGGAAATTAAATTAATTAATTATGAAACCGCGTTTAACATTAGCATATTTCTTAGCCTTCCAATATTTTCTCATATTTAATGATCTCCCCATGATCTGTACAAATTAACTTTATCGGATTTGCTAATCAAGCTAGCAAACAATTTTAAAATAATTGCTTTTTATTAAACGTTTTTGAAAAATTTCTGTTTTTTATTATTCTCTCTATTCCAAAAATAACCACAATTTTAATATATTAGTTTGGATGAATGTCAAAGAACTAAAAAAAGTTTCAACTGAATCCATCATTTTTATGTACCGGGTACATAAAAACGATGGATTGTACATTGTACCCAAACTGAAATTGTCGGGTACATGTGTCGAGTCATCTTGTCTTGTTAAATTCGATCACTCAGGACCAGTGGGAAGGTGAGACTGTTAAGGTTGATAGTGTCGAGTTCAGAGGTTAGAAAGTCTACTAAGTATCTTTTTTAGCGCGGTTCCTCCCTCCCCCATAGGGAGGAACCCCGCTTATAAGGTTGATACAATGAAACAATCCGGAAGTGCCGACAAGAAAATTTCGCGTTTCAGAACCCCTAGAGACCGAAAATAACGGTGGTTCAAATTTGTATATATATATATATATATATATATATATATATATATATATGTATATATTTATTTATATATATATATATTTGTCTGTTCGCTCATTTCTGGCTTCCCTGATGGTCCGAATTTGATGAAATTTGGTACAAAAATCTGTCGTCCAATTTGAAAGGTCAAGTTCGTTAACCAGCAAAATCCGCCCACTGGAAGATGGCGTTTGGGGCGAAATTCGCGCAAAAAAAATCGTAACGCTTACGTTTTTGAGCTCATAAGCTTGTAAGTACTCGTTTTATAGGCTTCTTGGGCTAGGAAAACGAATGAAACCATTTTCAAGGCGATAGCTTTAACCGTTTTTGAGACAACTGAAAAAATAATTTTTGAATGCCGTTTTTGGTTTGGGTACTTAGAATCATGGGATTCAGTTCAAACATTTACTGCATCTTCTACTTTCATTAAAACTAATATGTTGAAATTTTGGTTGCGTTTGGAGTTAAGGAAGGGTTAGAATAAAATATTTTATTAACAGACATAAAAAAGTTTTGGTAACTTTGTATACATTCCTTAATATTTCGAAAAAGGTTAAGAATCTTGGAAAACGGAAGAATACCATTGGAAAGCTTACTAAATGCTCTACAAAAAAGGTACTGATGAAAGTTTTGATTAGGCGATGTCAATCGGAGAAATAAGTGCTTAAAACTTTAAAGTAATTGATTTCGCTTATTCGAACTGTTCTTTTTGTCTTTGATTTTGATACTTAAAATTATGGGATTCAGTTGAAACATTTATTGCATGTTTGAATTTCATCAACACTAATATGTTAAAATTTCGGTTACGTTTGGAGCTAAGGAAGGATTAGAATAAAATATTTTATTAACAGACATGAAATGCTTTGGGAACTTCGTATACATTCCCTGATATCTCGAAGACGGTTAGGAATATTGGTAAACGGAGGGTTACCATGCGAAAGCTTACTAAATGTTCTACAAAAAAGATTCTGAAACAATTTTTGATTAGGCTATGTCAATCGGAGAAATAAGTGCTTAAACTTTGAAGTAATTTATTTCGTTTATTCGAACGGTTCTTCTTGTTTGTTTTTATTCCTTGTTGTTTTTTCATTGGTTATAGTAGGATAATGTATTTGACAATAAAACAGATTAATTAAAATAAGAAAAGCAATTCATTGTTAAAAATATATCAGGCTGTACCGTATGAAATGTCAGTTTTGGATTTGTCGATTTCCTTCAAATGTCTTGAAACTGTCGAGGCTCCTATTCCGAGTTCTTTGGCATATTCCCTAGTGTTTTTAATTGCTTATAGTAGTCAAATGTATTTGTCAATAAAACAGGATACGTATAATTAGAATCAATATTTTGTTTGTTAGAATTCGAAGATGCCGTATGAATATCTAGATTACAGTACTGGTGTTGATTTCGTTCTTTAGAATTATTCTTGGTATTCCCTGTTTTCATCTGTTACCCATAATTTTTTATTGTTAGTAGGTTTTTCTTATTGATTATAGAATATAAATCTATTTGGCTATAAAACAGGATACGTAAAATTAGTGACAATATTTCGGAGATTTCTGAGCGAAATACTTTTAAGATTTTCTAGCACCACGAACGGCTTTTTTCCTCTATTTTTATCCACTAGAAAGGCTTTATTTTGCATATTATTCTATATAAGTTTTATTCAGCAGGGGATTCTGATGAAATGTCGTGTTTTTGCTGTGGATTTTAAATACGATGTATCTAAGATTGGATAACATTAGCGAGGCTACATAGTTAAGAACCGACGACGGAGGATTACTTCTTGCTATGATTTAGTCTACATATGTATATTAAGTCCTAAATCCAAAAAATAAACTTCACAACGGTTAGATACTATGAGCGAATATGGCGGTTCAATGCCCGTAGAAGCAGAAGGTCCGCAGGAAATTTACCTGCTAAGAGTTAATCCTCAAGAGCTGTAAATATACCCCAGGTATCTGCCGACACAAATACAAAGCCTAGGCGGAGAGCACCCCAAAAACACAGATCCAAACATAGGTTATATACTAAATATTCATAAAGACTACTTAGTTGTGAACCGATTCATCAATTAGCAATCAATAGTTTTCAACAAAGGTATAAACAATATACTAAATATTGATAAAAAGTATTTAATTAGAAAAAAAAACCAATATTCCACAAGACTTGTTTTTGGTCCATTTGTGTCTACTCCATAGACTTAATTAGGTATATTATTCTATTGTAGTTGGGCAACTAAACTTTGTTTTATTTTGTTAAATAAAGTTTTTTTTCTTGACTTGTTATTCGTCAAGACTTTTATTTGTCCTTGTGTATTAACTAGATAGGTTTTATTCGGCATATTATTCTATATAGGCTATATTAGGCAGGGTATTCTACTCAATCTTGTGTACTTCTTCTTGATCCTTCTGTACATGGGCGTATATAAAAACAATTTCGGGGGGGGGGGCTGAGACCATTTCCAGGGTATGGAATACTAGATTTAGATTAGATTTTTAGAGACAAGGTGCCCGGCTAACCGAGGAACCGCACCGAGGCCTATAAGACCTATTGTGCCACCTGACGTGTCGTTCTGTTACAATGCCAGACCCGTATCCGAGATGAACTTCCTTAACGTTGTGATGTTCAGCTCCGGTATCCTCCTTGGATCATCAATTATCGCCGTCCCAAAGTGCAAATACCTCTTGGCTGCCAGCGTTGTGCATCTGCATACAATATGGTATGGGGTCTCGTCATCCTCAGAGCACAATCTGCACCATGTTGTATTGGAGAGTCCCATGGAGTGGAGGTGTCTCCGTAGTTTGCAGTGCCCTGTAATTAGGGCTGTCAGTAGTTTCACCTTGCTTCTACATAGCTTAAGCAGTGAATCCGTTCTTTTCTTATCCGCAAAGACCATAAATTGCTTCGCCTGTCTCTGTGTAGCACTTCTGCTCCATTTCCTCTTGTGTTCAGCTTCAGCCCACCTACGGATGTTCAATCTGGCAACAGCCGGTGCAATTCCACATATTGGTTCTGGCGAAAGAGGTGTCATGGATGCTCCTATATTAGCCAATTCATCAGCCTTCTCATTCCCAGGTATGCCAGAGTGCCCTGGTACCCACTCTAGTTTGACCCCGTTATACCTGCCTAGATTATCCAAGCTATCCTTACACTCCTGCACGACCTTAGATTTTATTCTGTTTGCAGCTAGTGCCCTTATAGCGGCTTGGCTGTCAGAGAATATTGTAAAGCGTTTGTCTCTAGGATGTCCGCTGTTCATGATGTCCGCACACATACTAATGGCCAATACCTCAGCTTGAAACACTGTAGCATAATTGCCAAGTGGTATGTTGAGACTATGTGTGGTATTCTGAATCCACACCCCTGCTCCTGTACCTAGTTCAGTTTTCGAGCCGTCGGTAAATCCATAGCTGTCTACCCGGCTTTGTATCATTTTATGTCCCATCGCCTCCTCTCTTGTTTTGATTATTGTAACAAAATTTGAGCTGAAGTTCATCTGGTCTTGGTAGTCCGAAGGCATGCAGAGAATTGGTTCCTGCAGATTCCTTCGGATAATATCACAGTGTGCACTAAACGTTGGACATGGTTTCTGTCCCAATATACTGAACCTATATGCCGTATGTCTAGCCGTTTCTTCAATAAAAATCTCTATTGGCCTTAGGTTAAGCTGGATCTCCATAGCCCCCGTGGGGGTGGAGCCCATTGCGCCTGTAATCATCAGGCAAGCCATCCTTTGTGGAGAGCCTAGTATTCTCTTATTGATTGTGGTGTCGCAGCGATGCCACCACACTATTGCACCATACGTAATTATCGGTCTCACAATCGCAGTGTAGATCCAATGCATAGCCTTAGGGGTTATGCCCCAGTTGTTCCCAACAACTCTCCTACATGCCCACAGGGTCCGTGTGGCCTTGTTGGCTGTGTTGTGGATGTGCTCCTTCCAGTTAAGTTTCGAGTCCAAGGTGACTCCTAAATATTTTACTGTACTGGAATAGCTTAAATTGCTGCCTGCAAGCTTCGGTGTACCTAGTCCCTCCACTTTCCTTCTTGTTGTGAAGGGTACCAGTGTAATCTTTTGCGGGTTAATCTTAAGATGTTTATCCCTGCACCATTCGTCCACAATGCGTAGTGCTGCATCGAGCAGTTCAGCTAGAGTAGGTAGTGCCTTCCCCGCCACTGTAATCACCAGGTCATCAGCATACGCCTGTACATTAAATCCCTGATCCTTGAGTCTTGTCAGCAGTGTATCTACCACCATACACCACAACAGAGGTGATAAGACTCCCCCCTGGGGGCAGCCTGTCCTTGGTTTAATATGTTTGCAGTAAGTTCCCTCTAACAGCCTTATGGTACGATCTCTCAAAAGGGTTACCGTCCAGTCTGTTATGAATTCCTCTACTTTCCTACTGACCATGGCGTCTCTTACCGCCGCGATGGGAGTTTTATCAAAAGCTCCCTCCACGTCTAGAAATGCACATAGCGCTGTCTCCTTGTACTGTACAGTCCTCTCCAGCTTGCACACCAGATCATGTAGTGCTAATTCGCACGATTTGCCTGTCTGATATGCGTACTGTTGCTTGTCAAGAGGATTATGTTTTAGCGCAGAATCCCTGATGTGTCTGTCTATGATCTTCTCTAGTGTTTTGAGTAAGAAAGATGATAGACATATCGGTCTGTAGTCCTTTGCATACAGGTGTGACGCTCTTCCTGGTTTGGGGATAAAGCATAGTCTGGCTACTCTCCAGTTCCGTGGTATGTAGCCTAGTACAAGACTACTTCTGAAGAGCGTAATGAGTGCTGATAAAAGTATCTCCATCCCTTGTTGCAAGAAGGCAGGATAGATCCCATCTATTCCCGGTGATTTGTATGGACTGAAGGACCTGATGGCCCATCTGACGTGAGCCGCTCTCACTACCTCCTTTCCACGTTTCCATACCTCCGGTTTACCTCTCCTGACTGGACAATCATTGTCCTCCGGATTAACCAGCTCGCTGTCAGGAAAGTGTGTTGCAAGTATGTAGTCCAGGGATTCCTCGGCTGACTCCGTGAAACCCTCTTCTTTCTTCACAGTCCCCATATTTTTGGTGGGACTTTTCGCGAGTATCTTGTGGAGTCTTGAATATTCCGCTATACATCCCACCTCAGAGCAGAATTTCCTCCAGGCCTCTCTCTTCGCTTTCCTCACGGCAGCTGTGTACTGTGCCATTTTCTTCCTGTACTCCTCCTAGGACCCATTCCTTTTAGCCTTATTAAAGAGTCTTCTCGTCTCCCTCCGGAGCTGTGATAGGTTTTTGTTCCACCATGTGGAATTGCTGTTATTGTTCTGAACCTTCCCAACACAGCTATCCTCATACGCCTTGATAACAGCTTCCGTGAGAAAATTGTTCATAACCTCCAGTTCAAGACAAGTGTTAACCCTCTGTGGACAGCTATCCATCCTACAGGCTAGAATTTCCCTATACCGATCCCAGTCAGTGTATCTTGGATTTCTTAGGGTAAGAGCTACAGGCCCTTCCCCGTCTAACCTATATGTGATATACCTGTGATCTGAACCCGAAACTTTCCTCCAGTTCCTGATCACCGTTGTTAACCACCTAGTAGCAAGGGTAATATCAATGACTTCCCTCCTATTCTTAATTATGAAGGTTGGCTCATTACCTTTATTGACAACGTGCAAGTCATTATTCATAATATATTCTAATAGTGACTCACCTCTAGGATTACAATTAGTACTTCCCCAGATTGTGTGGTGTGCATTTGCGTCGCATCCTACCAGACACTGCAGTCCTCTCCTCCTGCAGTGTTCCACGGCGCTTCGCATTCTCTCTCCAGGTGGATTGCACTGCTCGTATGGGAGGTAGGCCGAGGCCACCACCACTTCTCTCAGCACACCTCCCAGACGAGCAGTAAAGCTTGCTACACACAGGTCTCTGTAACAGAATTGCCATAGAGGAAAAACATTAAGTCCATTTTTGAACACAATACAGGCCTTGGGATTCGGCTCGTGCCCTGAAATATTACTGTAGCCTTTCCATCCCAAACCCCGTACCTGTCCTTTAAAAACATATGGTTCTTGTATAAGGATAATATCTAAACCCTTACCTCGTGCATACTGCTCAAGCAAACCAGTAGCCGCTTTGCAGTGGTGCAGATTGACCTGCAGTAGCTTTATCGTCATCAGCGTAAGTCTTCCGACACAGTGGGCTTCCCACTGGAGGTTCGGAGAGGCTCGCTTCCAGGCTCTGCGGAGGAGGGGCCACAGGGACCCACAACCTCCAGCCTAGAAACCTCCCGTTGCCCACAGCTTTCCGCCCTACCGTCCGGACACACCTCCACTGAAGACTTCGGCTCCACCACCGGCGGCTTAGTCTCCTCTGCTTCCTTCTCCCCGTCCTGAGCGGCTGGGGTGATGGAATACTAAATATTTAGAGCTTGGAATAGTTTTAGGCAACTAAAACGCTATTACACGTAAAATAAAATATGTTTTATGAACTAAGTGATCTTATTTAATTTATTTTTAAGGGTTTTACGAGAAGTTTTTATCATCAATTCAAAATTTCGGGAGGGGCTGCAGCCCCCTCAGCCCCCCCCCCCCCGCTCATATTCGCCCATGCTTCTGTATCCACTAGAAAGGCTTTATTAGGCATATTTTGTATTGATTTATAGAGCTTTGCTTTAGAATGAGAGCCAGATTCTGTAATTTCCGCTTCTGTGTAAAAGTTAGCTACTGTCGGTGTCCCTGACGCCTTAATATCACTTTTATTCGAGATGTTCGAGAGGATTTTGACAATTTTCATGAGATATATAAAAAAAATAAGTTTATTTCATTTCTAAGCTTATCAAATGGCACTAGGGACATGAACGGAACCGCGCTAAGATGCTGCAGTTCCTGCGAGTCGGACTTTTTTTTAGGGTATGTATAGATGAAACACAAATCGAGATCAGGTTGGAGGATTCCGACGGTAACGGAGGAGAAATTTCCAAAGGAGATTATTTCCAGTCTGAAATGAGGAGCAAATCTAAGAATCTCCAATATGGGAGTTCTAGTTTTCGGAGGTCTGTAAATAAATGAAATGGTAAAACGTAGGTTCAGAGATTAAGGGTCTGGGAACTGAGATACTCACGGTATGGTTAGAATTGTAAATAGTAGAAGAAGGGATTTACGGTTTGAGCCATGAATGGTAAATAGCCACATCGAAAGGGAATGGGCGTCAAGAACACAAGCTGCAAGTTACAACATAACAAACGAATGGAAAGAACTAAAATTGAACAACATAAAAAGTCTAAGTTCCTTGTTTCAAAGGTTCACGCATCAATCCTAACTCTGAATCTGCTGTGACGTAAATGATATTACGAACAAAGCAATCAATTCTACAACGAACCATCGTAATGTATAGGAAGTATTGTTTCATATCATTAATCATTTCTAGTCCCCTATGATGATGTCATTCTAATCGTCAATCCACGTAAGTATTGGCCTTGGGTATTCGACTGCAATTGGGGAATGTCAGATATACCTGTGTGAATGGTTTTTTTTTTGAGTCTTTCAAATTACCATATAACTTGAAAACCATGATGCAAAATAATCTATCGCATACCAATATCACTAAAGTAGTAATGCCTAGATATGTTAATATATTTAGTACATTACTCAAAATGTGTTCATTTCTAGAATAAATTAGAGATGCTGATATTATACGTAAAATATCCCTTCCTTTAATATTATAAGAAAAAGTCCTCATGTTAGCGTGGTTCCCTTAGTATTCTTAGAGTCAATTGGAATGCTTAGAACGGATAGCAGTTTCGATTTTTCATGAAAACTGTAAAATGAAATCTCAAAATGATTTTAGGTGCCACTAGAGAAAACTGACAGCATCCTAAGCCGAAATTACTCCCTCCTCCATCCTCTCTAGGAAAACAGTGTTACAAATGCCTTTCTTATTTTCTTATCTTGTTTTTTCTAAAACAATCATTTTACTGTTATAAGCAATTAAAAAAAACAGCCAATTAAAAAATGATGCCAACAGACACAAAAAAAAAAAAAGTGGACGCTTTTTTGTAACTTTTTTTTCAGTTTAGTCATCGCTAAAGCATATTTATGCTAAAAGTTCATAGGAACGATACTGATATATTTACATATTTAGGGTGCCCATACACGGTAGGAATATCTCACCGTGTATGAGACAGCCTTGAGGCCTAATTCGAACTGTACAGTCCATAAAAGTAGAATGGAAAAAGCAATAGATAAAATATTCTGTCCAATGAGGCCGGCAATATGAAGGCCAGGCCTTACGCGTGTGGACAAAAGGATATTTGCTTCACATTCAGTTGGTCTAATAAAACTGGACTGTGCAGTCCTGGCCTTCAGGTTTATTGATTTACTGTGTGAACACTAGTTCCGTACAGCTCTAACTTTTAGGCCAAACTGTTGCGTCCCGGCCTTGAGATTTGAACTGAACGTGTATGGTCCTCTTAAAGCAGTTATTTCTCGGATTGACATTTTCCTATCGAATATAGTAGCGTTAATTTTGATGATTCATTATTTAACGCAATAAAATAACTACTTATCTGTAATCGTGACGAGGCACGGGTATTTAGCTAGTTTTTTTTTTTTTTTTTTTTTTTTTTTTTAAAGCTAAATATAAAAACTTTAGAATGTTCTAGTAAATACATTAAAATGTTACTAACCTACATTATATGTAAGACCTACCCTAAATGTTAAAATAATGATCCTACATTGAATGTTGTATATAAAGGTTTTCAGTCCTACCTTGCTAGGAAGTCCTCTCGTCGCCATATACGCGTTCTGGAGTCTGGCTTAAAACTAATAATGTACGGGGATTACCAAAATGGCCGTGTCTTTATCAGTCTTTTGTATTTGTCCAAGTGAGATTTACTCGTCAACATTTAAAATTAGGTCTTAATCTATTAATACAGTATTAATTTGTATCTTAGTACAATATATTTACTAGCATATTGGATTCAAATTTCCCAATAATAAATTGCTGACTCGTTGATCTTGATAGTATATCAATTTCTAGGCTGTTAACGCACCCTGTTCTCTTGAGTAGGCTTTCGGTGTATAATGCCGACGGTGTGGTTTTTCCAGGTTATCGTTCATCCAGGTACTAACCTCAATGGGAAGGACAGCCTTTCCGTATATTTCATAAAGTTGACCGATGCTCTTATTATCTGTACAATAATTTTATTATAAATGAATCATGTTATGAAAACAAAGCAACTCATAATAAACATGCAAAATTATGTCAAAGAAATCTCTCCTTCGGTTTCTTTGGACTAGAAATATTTCCTGCTTGTATTTCAATATCAACAAATACAAAGTTTCCGTTCGTATTTCTCTTTCCTCGGATGGACAAGAATTCTATAGGACTAATTTTTTTCCACGCAAGAAATTCGAGGTCGTGTTTCATCAGTTCAACGCCCGTCGTTATAATCCAGTTCAGAAATATCAAGGCGAGCAATCTAGAAAGATTGAAAATGTAGCCATTCATTGAGGCCATCCCTTGTATTAAAGCCAGAAGCATGAGGTTGCATGAAACTAGTTACAATATAAGGATTGCACTATTAAATAATGTGGATTGACGACCAGGGTTAATTACTAAATCCGTACCTTGGACATCTTGATTGTGCACTAATCACTAAAATCAAGTAATTTTTACTAATGGAATCTGTAATTCACGTGAGAAGGATGAGATGTTTTCCAGTTTTTCTCTCAGTCAATGCCACGGGGATTTCCGTTCTAGACACCTCAGTTATTACCAACATCCGGACACGGACTACCTGACAACCCTGGATTATAGCCTTTGTCTAGGTCAGAACAGCAACTAATTGTTACTTACGAAGGGCCAAGAGACAAAGTAGTATCTTTCACAGTCAACAAGTCGCTCTCAAGACAAGCGATAGTAATCTCTGCACCAGAGTTGGGCAGTAGTTTACTACACTAGTATCTAACTACACAGACAACTTCTTAGGAAAAAGTTTAATAATTTTAAGCTACAGGATATAGTGCATTTAAAAAAAAAAAAATTCCGCTATTTAAAACAAATATTACTCATGAGTAGTTGAAACTACAAATACTTTTAGTAGTTTGTAGTTGGCTGCGCGCAAATACTCTTTGTTAACTGCTAATTATGTAGTTGTACTTTTGAACTACAACTAAGTTAGTTGAAAAAAAGTAGCTGCGACGCCGAATACCAAGTAGTATTTGTAGTTGCAGTTAAAGAGCTACAACTACAGATACTCGGCAACATACAAGTCTTCACTTTATACTTTTGCCAACTTTATGTTTACACTCCAACACGCCCAACCCTTTGATCCCAACGCCCTCTTCCAATCCTTCTTCGATAGACTTGAATCCCTTATCTACTGATTATTACTACTGAAGTTGCAGTTTTGTAATTTGTAATTAAACTGCTTTCTGCCCAACTCTGCTCTGCACAATGTCTTCCTAATCATAGAAAACACTTTATTATTATTTATTTTGCTGGTGTTACGCAGCATGCCGATATACACCCTACATTATGTGTATATATTTGTTAAGGGAATAACATATGATATATTTGTATAACCTACAAATAGATCATATGTTTAAATGTTTATGTTAAAATAAATTAGTCTTGTTCTTGGTTTCAACAAGTGTACTTAATGTTAGATTTAAGTAGTTAAGTTATGCCTCCAAAGAGACGTAAGTCTAAGGAGCAGTCTGCAAGTGGATGTCCTAACATGGTGTCAGGTCAAGAAGAACCTATGTTACTAGACGGGAGGATGAAGCCACCAGAGGAATTGAACATCAGGGACCCGAACTGGCGGACTTGGTACCGAAGGTGGGAGCGCTTCAGAATCGGTACGGGACTGGATCGCATGACGGAGAAATTCCAGGTAAATCAATTAATTTATTACCTGGGTGAAGAGGCTGAGAACCTTTTCGATCGCTTCAATCTTAACAGAATTGAGAGCGAATCTTATGATGTTGTGATTGAAAAGTTCAATAACTATTTCGAGGGGAAAACTAACCTCATTTACGAGAGGAGTCGATTTTTTAGGAGACGGCAAGAGGAAGGAGAGCCGGTCGATAAATTTCTTTCAGAGGTTCATGCTCTAGCGAGGAAGTGTGAGTTTGCTGCACTGAGAGATGAATTAATCATGCACCGAATCATAGATGGGATGAGTGATGTCAGCCTGTCGGAGAATTTTCAGCGGAGGACTGAGCTGTCACTAGAGCAGGTAGAGGGAGAGGTTAGAACCGCGGAGAAGATCCGAGCCCAGGTTAAGGAGGTCCGGGGCGAAAGGTTAGACAGTTCTAAGGATGTTGAGGCTGTAGTCAGAAAGAATAAACCTAAATCTCGGTGTAATCAGTGTGGTCTGTCAGAACACAAATACGATAAGAGAGGGTGTCCTGCGAACGGATCAATCTGCTTTAAATGCAATAGGGTAGGCCATTTTGCGAGGATGTGTCGGGTAGTTACGGAAGCAGGCCGACGAGTTCAAACAGTTGATAGGAATGAATCGGAATCTGATAGTGATCTAGGCTTGGTACAAGATATTGTTGGGGCCGTGGAAGGAACTGATTATTTTAAGGTTACTTTAAAAGTAGGTATGTCTTCTATGGTATTTAAAATTGACACGGGCGCAGACGTTACCTTAATCTCCGAAGCGTCGTTTCATGCTTTGAAAGGGGAGTATGCGCTGCGCCGGACAACTAAGAAGTTATGTGGCCCTGGGGGACACCCAATTCCGTTAATAGGAACATTTACAGCCCAGATCTCCTATAAAGAAAAGACGGTAACACAGGAGATTTATGTATCAGAGAAGGACTTGTTCCCGTTGCTAGGCCGACCCGCGATTATAGCATTAAATTTAATAGAAGTAATCGGGGAACTACACCAGGATCAGTCGATGCTTAAGAGGTACCCGAAGTTATTCGAAGGTTTGGGTTGTATAAGAGCTAAGCCGTACAATATAGTATTAATGGAAGGGGCGGAACCAAAAACAGTTAAGGTTCCTAGGCGGATTCCAGCTAATTTGAAAGAAAGTGTGAGGAAGGAGCTGGAGAAACTCGAGAAAGAGGGTATAATTAGTAGGATCGATGAGCCGACAGATTGGGTTGCGAATATGGTCGTTGTTCCTAAATCAAAGCCAGGCGAGGTTAGAATATGCGTGGACTACTACCACCTGAATCAGGCCATAAAAAGGGAAAGGTTACTGATGCCATCGGTGGATGAGTTGTTGGCACAGGTGAATGGGGCGGCATATTTTTCAAAATTGGATTGTCGGAGTGGTTATTTTCAGTTACGATTAACGGAAGAATCGAAAAAGTTGACCACATTCATTACTCCATTTGGTCGGTTTTATTTCAACAGGCTTCCAATGGGAATCTCTAGTGCTCCGGAGGTTTTTCATAAGAGAACCTCGAGCATGATGCAAGGCATTCCGGGAGTGTTAGTCCTCTTAGACGATTTCTTAGTATATGGTAGGACTAAAGCAGAGCACGATGAGAGACTTCATCGTGTACTGGCGAGGCTGTCGGAAAATGGGGTTACCTTAAACAGCCAGAAATGTGTTTTTGGTACGACAGAGGTGAAATTCTTAGGTCATAAGGTTAATCGGTCTGGGATCGCAGTAGACCCGGAAAAGGTTGCAGCAATAATCAAAATGGAGCCACCGAAGGGAGTTCCAGGGGTTAGGAGATTTCTTGGGATGTGCAATTATTATATAAAGTTTCTTCCTCAGCTTTCAGAGATCACGAGTCCACTGAGAGAGCTGACGAAGAAAGAAAGATGTTGGGTATGGGACAAGGCACAGGAAAGTAGTTTTAGGAAGGTAAAGGAACTGTTGACGTCCGCACCGGTGTTAACTTTCTTCGACCTAGACAAACCGAAAAGGGTTGCTGCTGACGCGAGTCAAATAGGTCTTGGGGCTGTGCTAGAACAACAGGAAGACAACGTCTGGAAACCGGTGTTTTATGCATCGCGGAGTCTGACACAGACGGAAAGTAGATACTCGAACATAGAACGAGAAGGGTTAGGTATAGTCTGGGCGTGCGAGAGGTTTCAGGAGTACCTTATAGGTGGGAAGTTTACTATCCTTACTGACCACAAGCCACTTGTTACAATTTTCGGAAGAAAACCTTTGGAAGATATAACACCTAGGCTACAAAGGTTTAAAATGAGAATGGCAAGGTTTATTTACGAGATAGAGTTTGTAGCGGGCAAAGACTTTTTTACACCCGATACTCTCTCCCGAAACCCTCTCAGTGACAATTCTGTTGACAGCTCGGATGAGGTGGAAGCGTTTGTAAATCAGGTATTCCACCCGAAGGTTAAAGACGTGCTAGTTGAAAAGTTAAGGAAAGGTCAGAACGAAGATGACGTTATTCCGATGATCCAGGAGTTCTTAATCAATGGTTGGCCACATAAGATATGTGAAAAATTTCGACCCTATGTTCGATTCAAGGAACAATTGTACGAAAGTGGAGGTTTACTATTGTACAAAGGAAGAATTGTTGTGCCAGCAGACTCCAGAAAGGAAATTCTGGAGAAAATTCATGAGGGGCATGCCGGGGAACGTAAGAGTCTCGAGTTGGCTAGGAATTCGGTTTGGTGGCCTGGAATTACCCACGGAGTCAAAGATAAAGTTGCTGGATGTCCGCAATGTGTAAAGAGCCGGTATCAAGCACCAGAACCGTTGATGCCATCAAAGACCCCGGCTAGGCCATGGCAAGTCCTTGCAGCAGACTACTTTAAAGTTGATGGTTCTTGGTATATTGTAATTGGAGACTACTTCTCAAAATACTTAGACATCGGCAAACTGACCTCCCTGACAACAAGGAACACGGTAGCATATATGAGAAACCTTTTTGCATATTTTGGAGTGCCATTGGAGATGCGGTGTGACAACGGGACAAATCTCACAAGCTACGAGATGAAGGAGTTTGCGAAAGAAATGGGATTCCAGATCGTCCCTTCAAGCCCGAAATACCCTCAATCTAATGGATTTGCGGAGGCTCTTGTGAAGATTGGCAAGCGTATTGTAGCCAGTGGAGACATGGCTCTTGGACTACTGGCCTACAGAACAACCCCCTTAGATACTGGGTCGACGCCAGCAGAGCTCCTAATGGGCAGGCGAATCAGGAACCGATTACCGACATTGGACTACCGTCTCAAACCCGGGTGGCCAGATCTTCAAAGAGCCCGGGAGGGAGAAGAGATGAGGAAGGCAAAAATGAAGAACATATTTGACCAGAGGCACAGAGTCAGAAACCTACAGGCATTGGAGAAAGGTGATTACGTTTGGATCCAGGACAGGAAGGAGTTTGGAAGAGTTCTGAAGAAGTGTGAAGATGCACCCCGACGTTATCTAGTCAAGCTGGACACTGGTGGCCAACTGGTCAGGAACCGAAGGGCGCTGGTCATGACAAGAGACAAGGGGACTTTGGAGGGGAGATGTTAAGGGAATAACATATGATATATTTGTATAACCTACAAATAGATCATATGTTTAAATGTTTATGTTAAAATAAATTAGTCTTGTTCTTGGTTTCAACAAGTGTACTTAATGTTAGATTTAAGTAGTTAAGTTATGCCTCCAAAGAGACGTAAGTCTAAGGAGCAGTCTGCAAGTGGATGTCCTAACAATATTTGTGTATGTTAAGTACATTGCGTATATTTTATTACATTATTGTATATAGAGTTACATTGTGTGCCTATTATGTATATATTATTACCTTAGTTTATTAATATTTAAATTTTGTGAGTATTAAGTCTCTTCGCACTTCCCATCTTAGAATCTTGTAAATTATCAGTGGAAATCTGACTCTGATCTGAGATGTTATCAGAAGGTACACGTTAATTATAATCTGCCATCAGTGGACCATTGATGGATCCGGAGCACACCTTAGTAACAAAGTATATAGTTACGTGCGAATTGCGTTGGTAATGTAATGTTGAGTGTATGCATTGACTACCCACACTAATAAACTGTATAAGTCATGGAGTATGTTCGGGTGACGTCGTCTCATGCAGTAAATGTCAAGACCACTTCATCCCTCATGGGAACTGATTAGACTATGTTCTCTTTTTTCTAGGATGTTCCATGGATTTTTAATTTATCGTGTTCTATTTTTCCAGTCTTCATAAGGTAAAATTAGTATTTCTCCGTTTATTTGTTCCTGACCTGTATTATCCTAAGGGTTGGCCAATGAACTTTTATTTACATCTTCTTGACCAAGTAGCCTATGAATGGTTATAATAGTGGCAGACGTATGTATGTGTCAGTTAGTGCTCTAAATATGCTGAGTGAGTCCGTAAAAATTATAATATCCCTATTATCTCTGATAAGCCGAATTCATAGGGACAGGCCTTCAAAGGTTACTATCCGACAGGTATCGTCAGACGAAATTTTCTCAAATAATTCCTTGAAGTAGTCCTTAGCGATGAAGTCAGCTGTTCGATCGTTAGACCTGTAATATACGCCCCAATGATTTGCTTTATTTTGCAAAACACAATATTAGAAACGGACATATGAATTTTGTTTTAGGAGTTTGTTGTGATTACTGGATTAATAATCCAGTGAATATATTTATTTAGACCAAATGTAGCACTCCGGAAAAGGAGTAGGTACTGACCATTGTACACAGCCCAGACAACCAGAGAAGAGAGATTTCACGCATAGTTTTTGCTGATAGCCAAATAATACAATAGTAGTCACAAAAGAGACACAAGAAAGCATTTGTCCTTCTGATCACCTATTACGAGAACAAATACTAAACGTAGCAACGAGTGCTAACAAAGAGTTACTTGTATTTGCCAGAACATTGCTGAGAAGAATGCAAACGCTGCATGATATTGCTCATTCACGAACATGCAAATTTCATAGTTATTCTGCTCACCACATAGAGTATTTTATATCGTATGACGAAGCTTTCTTCTGCATCTCTTATGATAAGACTATTATTTTATATATGCATAAGAAAATTCAAATTTTATTTCCCTATTCACTCATAAGCAGAATAGGTATATTATAAACCGTTTGAAATTCAAAATGGATTAATATTTATAGTTACTTGCTTATATTATTATTTATTAATTTCATGCAACGCTTTGAGGGCGATTTGCATTTTCTTCAGAAGGTTGTATATAGTCACTGGCGAAAAATACTCAGACGCAATGTAAATATTATCTACTTGCCATTGGCGCAATAGAATTGTTAAAATGATTCAAACTAGTCAACACAGCAACTGAATAAATTTATATTCAATAGGACCTGAAGTCATAAATATCACATTTTTGAAAAATAAGAAGCTACTTAACAAAGCACATCCCTCAACCTTTTTTTTTTTACGGCCCTTCGACATCTAGGCCATTAATCCCGACATCCAGGGTGCAGCGAGGAATTTTCCCAACGAGCCATGGGAATCGAACCCATCATCTCCCGCTTATGAATCTAAGGCGCAAGCCACTAGACCACGGGAGACCCATGGGTTTAATAAAATGAATATGAATAAAAAACAAAAATAAATACTTTTGATCTTTGATATTCCTCTGTAGTAAACCCCAACTTCTATTGAGATGATTATTCTTTTATTTTCTCTTTTTGTTTGGCGTTAATATAAACCTTTTGCCTTTCAACTCTACAATTGTATAGATTTTTTCTTAAGATTCTTCGAATTGTTTCAGCGGACATCGTTTTATTTAAATGCTTTTTAAGTAATGTAGGCCCGGTGGCCGTGAGTGTTAAGGCGTGAGCACTTACCACTCCGTGCCAAAGGTCGTGGGTCCGATTCCCACCATGGGGTGATGTCTTTTCTTTAGAAAAAAAGAAAAGGCATCACCCCTATCCTGGCTACAAAAGGGTGGTAACCTGTAGATAACCCGTCCCAAAATTCTTAGTTAATAATAAAGGACGTTAAAATTAAAATAAATAAATATTTGGTAAAACTTACAATACTACCGGTATAAAGTTATTTTGGAGTCACTCGAGCTTTTTTAGTATTCTATTAATAATACAGGCGATTTTTTAGTTGTTTTGGTCATTTTAAATTTGTTAATCACAATTTCTTGTTCAAGAATAGTTGTATTCATACCCATATTAAGGAAAAGTTTGAACAAGATTGATTTACCTCATTAGATGGCTTGATATTTATGGATATGGTTCCAGGCAAGGAACAAAAACGGTTGCTACATGGAAATTAATAATTCGATTTCTTCATATGCCATAGCAAACATTCTTGTCTACATAATTATGGATACAAGTTTATCCTATACCCAGAATTAATATTGAAACCCTGCATACAAGGCAGAACATTATGAACAAGTTATTAGTGCCAGGATTCCAAGCACAAGATTAATATTGTTCAAGATAGCTTATGTATTAAAGGAATGTAGGTAGCGCTAAAATATAAAGCTCATCTTATTGGCAGATTACGTACGTAAGCTATCAGATATATATATATATATATATATATATATATATATATATATATATATATATATATATGTATATATATATATATATATATATGTATATATATATATATATATATGTATATATATATATATATATATATATATGTATATATTATATAAATAATGCTTTAAATGATTTTATATTTTTAATGAAGTTCTAGGCAGGAATTTTCTCATCTCAGGGCTCGCTGGGAAAATCCCTCGCTGCACGCTGGATGTCGGCGATAATGACCTAGATGTAGATGCGCCGTAAAAAAAAAAAAAAAAAAAAAAAAAAAAAAAAACATTACCTTGAGGCCCATACATGGAGAGTATGGACAACGGGAAAGTTGAAAAGAACGAAACATTATTGAAATATATCTCCTTGTTGTATACTGTCCTTTAGTTTAATACCTTAGTGCATAAAATTAGGAATTACGATGTTACATCGAACCATGGGTTTAGATCTGTCAGCCACACATATAAATAAAATTTATCTCTCAGAGACTAATAAAATTTTTACGACAGACAATACGGTAATGGCGAAAACAAATGAATAATATTAATAACAAGGAATAAACTCAGGGCTATATAAACAGGTTTTAATAATCATAAATCTCTCTCTCTCTCTCTCTCTCTCTCTCTCTCTATATATATATATATATATATATATATATATATATATATATATATATATGTATGTATATATACAGGGTGTCCCCACATTGAGATGTCATAACTTTAAGGGTTTATTCTGCACCTCATTTGTAGTTCAGGGACGCAGAAATGAGCATCCTATCTCAACATGTAGCAGAGATATTCAAACTTTTGTCTATTTTCAAAAAGGATGGGACATCATAGTTTTGAAAATATACAAAAGTTTGAATAGGTCTGCTACATGTTGAGATAGGATGCTCATTTCTACGTCCCTGAACTACAAATGAGGTGCAGAATAAACCCTTAAAGTTATGACATCTCAATGTGGGGACACCCTGTATACTTAAGTACTTACTCCCCGGCTCTACAGGTCTTTGTGACCCATGGCCTTCCGGATTATGCTCTTTCATCCTTCACTGTCCATGACAGTGTTCTTCCAATTTTGACGCCCAGCTTAGCATCCTCTATTGCTACCTCGTCTTTCCAAGGGCTTCTTGGCCTACCTCTGTTTTCCTAGGATTGCCATGTACAGCATCTTCTGCAACCTCTTTTTCTTCATTCTCACAATATGGTATGTTTTTTGCCATAGGAGGCGATAAACGGCTTATTTTTTTTATGGCATATCAACAACTATTACCTCGCATTTTAGGCTAGAGAGTGAGATGAATAAGTTCTTATGATATTAATCTCCTCTTTAGAATTATTACTTTAAGACAACCGACATTATTCCTTGGACTTTTCTCTTGAAATACTTTATTTTCTACACTTTTTTAAAAATAAAAAATTATGAATTCGAATTCCATTTTTTGAAAAGGGCTGCTGTTAGTAATCTTTATAAATGCATATTTAAGAATATTTTAGATTTGTAATGTTTAAATTATTCATCTCCAGAAAAATTGTTTGATTTAAAAAGCTGTCCTGTTGACAAGGAGATTCATTGACCCTGGAGTTTGTTGGGATATTGAGGAAGATAACCGCTTGAATATCAAGAAGGCTTAAGCTTAACCGGTCTGCTTAACGTAATGTGCCGAACAGCATTTTTGATTTTATTAAACCACTCTATAATATAAGAAACGGTGTATGCCGTCAGTCCTGTTATTCAGTTAATAAATTTAAATCCTAGAAGTACATTAAAACCTCGTTTACTCAGAACAACTAGGACCAGGGCCAATCCGAGTTAACGAAAATCCGGGTTATCCAGAGAATAACGGAAAACGAAAAAACAAAACAAAAAAAAAAACAAACATATAAATCACCGAAATATTTTTATTAGAGCTTAGAAATTATTATCGACACACTTTCACCTTAAAACACGAGCACTGTACCTACTATAATAGCCTATGTATTTCCACTGTACTCAATATAGCTAAAAACTAGTAGCAAAAAAGGCAGTGAGCTTCTGCTGTCTCAGTTTAGCGTATCGCTTACGAGCAACGCCATCTCGCATCAGCTTTAACATTAGTCGTTCATTTGGCAATGGTTTGGCTTGATTCCCGAAAAAAAACCCATCTATTTCTCAATGTTTACTACTGTTTCAGCGTGGGTCCTAACCACCATAAACTCTCCTTAGAAATCATCTTGAAACAAAAAAAATGCGTTTTCTGTTCTTTTCCAATCAGATACTGTCGATGTTTCTACTCCAAACTCAGCAGCAATGTTCTTTAATGATTTTCCCTTATTAATTCTTGTCAATTCTTCCATCCTTTTTTCAATAATCACAACAATGTTTTTACGTTTCGTCTAAATCGCGTTCAACGAGCAAACGAGACAGTAAATCGATACTGTCCCTCGACCGCGACGCTAGGAAAACTCGTGTACATTATAACCTAGGAACACTCGCGCAATTTACCTACTGAGAATATAAATTTATCCTTTGTGAAACAAGTCTTCATTTACAACACTGAACCACATAATTTCACTCAACATTGTCACAAAACTGGTCCGGGTTATCCGGAAGACCGATTTAAAGAGGCCCCGGTTAACGAGGTTTTACTGTACTACCCAATTCTGGTACTAGTTCTGAGCTTATGTCGTCGATACAAATGCAATGTATCGAATGTAAAAATACACATTTTTCAATTTCAATTTTTCTGATTGTTCTTGGACTGATGTACGTTGTGGCAAAATGTCGAAAACTAAAGAAAAATAATTATCAATTACAGGAAATCAAACTAACGAATGTGCATTAAGTATAATTAAAATATATCATAGGATAAACCTAAATAAATGGTGTTAAATATATCATAGGTGGTTTGGTACCTAATAGATGACTATCTATAAGGTACCAAACCACTTTTCACATTCGATACTTTGCTTTTGCATCGACGATAATGACAATAGTCTGTCTTCAGATAAGGGGCTGTACCGTAGGCCTGAATCGTAGGCTACTTAAAATGAATTAATTCGCTATGATATGAAGCTTGGTAACGTAGTAGGTAACTCGCCAAATTTTAAAATCCGTCACACAAGGGCTGCATGACTAAGCACATACCACAGAAGGTAGTGTACACGGGATTCCTAAATAATTTGTTTAAAATAACCTCATAAATATAAGAAAAAAATTAGTTGTTTTGACCTTTTGTGTTTTATTATTACGGAAGCTACGAAACGTTCGGAATATAGATT
This sequence comes from Gonocerus acuteangulatus, assembly GCA_946811695.1. Taxonomy (NCBI): domain Eukaryota; kingdom Metazoa; phylum Arthropoda; class Insecta; order Hemiptera; family Coreidae; genus Gonocerus; species Gonocerus acuteangulatus. The sequence goes on from OX328123.1 coordinate 83,988,223, forward strand.
TCTCTGAAAATCTGTTGTTTTTTCTCTTAGCCGAATTCCAACTATTTCTGGACCTATTTTCACGACAACGGTATCATCATCTCACATTTAGAAACAGGAAACCACTGTAAAGTACTACATACCTTTAGCGTTTTATAATATATTATATATTTTATAATAGTATTGGGTTGCATTTTTTGAGGATGTACATGTAATGTTGTTTTTCTTTACCGGTCTTGCATTAAAAAAAATAATATAAATAGTAGCAAAATTGAGAAAACATTTACCTACGCGTCTTTAGATAGGGTTTTTGACCAAGACTCAACATAAATATGACGAAATCCTTTAAAGAAGATAGAGGCTCTATGGCTCAGCTTCCAATATGGCGCAAAGGCACTCAATGAACATCCTATTTTAATAATATGATGCTCAGGAAAACAAATCTTTTTTGGCGTTTACGTTTCTATTATGATATGAAAAAATAAACTGTATAAGAGAGTAGGTGTAGTTAACGAGGTCTACTCACTTCGTTTTTTGGTCTCTGAATGATGAAAATTAAGACTTAAAATTAACATAAATCAAATGCACTACTAATGCCTGGTGAAATGATCAACCTATTAGAAGCGGAGTGTTGGTTTTACCTAGGCTTCGTATTGGACACTGCCATCTAACCCATTCTTACTTAATAGATAACAAGCAGAGACCAACCTGTGCAAGTTGTAATTAGACTTTGACAATTAGACACTTACTGACAGATGGTAGAGACCTAGACATTCCTCACGACTTTCTGACAGTAAGTAGTCCATATATTGGCTCAATACTCAACCATTTTAATACAATAAACTAGAAAAAACCGTTATGAAAAAGTGGCCGGTGGCGTTCGCGCATGGCGCAGTGGCGTTCGGACATACGCAGTGGCATGTACGAAAAGGAAGACTGCATGTCTCACAAAAAAGTGTCCGCTGGCGTTCGCGCATGCGCAGTGGTTATGTACGAAAAAGAAGACTGTATGTTATACACTACATTACATAGGTTTGTCGGGTGGACCTTAAGCATATTTATGTTCCTGAATTTGAGCCGAAGTCTCGAAACGAAATAATTTTGCCTTCTTTCTTTATTTTTATTTCATTTTAATTTGTTAATTTATTTTTGTAATTTATACTTACTTTTATTTTATATTTATACATGGCTACACATTATTTAAGCGAAGTATGCTGAATGTCTCAATGGAATAAATTATCGCCATCACGGATTTATAATTATAATAATAAGAGGATAAAATACAAATTTCATTTTTCCATATCCATTATAATTTAAAACTAATGATAACATAAAGATCGTTTCATCGCAGGATGGATTCCTTGCCTTATTCTAAGGTTTTTTGAAAATCATTTCTGGGGTTTTTGAAAATCAATTATTTTGTTGGGGGGAGGGGTTGAAAATAATTTCTGCTCCATCATGGGTATATAAAAAGCGCGATAATTTCTATATAGGCAAGTCCTAATGTCGATAAAATGCCGAAGTAGATGAACTTGAGGTGTGGTTAGTAGTGGGAGGAGTGAGCGCCTGGGAAAACCACATGTTGTTGGCATTATACCCGAACAGATATGTGTGGATATCCCAACGATAATAGCATAGGTCGATATGCCAGGAAGAATCTAACTGGAGGGTACTTGTTCACCTTGGCAAGATACCCCAGAAAAAAAGCAACTTGAAGTATTTATAGTTTTTATTTCTTTACAACTTCAGCAGAATAAAATTAAAAAAACAAAACATTATAATTAAATATAATTGACCCTTAGTCTTCTCATATCTTAATTCTTTTTAATCTGACTCTTAATTAAAATATCGTTATAGTTATGTTGTTAATTACTTAGATAAAAAGATCATATTTCCGCTTAATCCTACATTATGTTCTAATTTACTAAAGATTAACACAAGCCTTCAGATGAATTTTATATTAACCTTACAAATATTTACTAACTAATTGATACTTTATAGGAAGGAAAACAATAATGTAAGACAAAATATGACTGAATAAAAATTTTGGTTTTAAAAGGAAATGATGCTCCTATAATCATAAGTCAAAGTAAAAACAATTATGTAATGATATTAATCACTATCTTGATAGAATTAGGCCATAAAAGTCACTTTAATTATTTTAAATGGAATAATAAATCTAATTAATTTTTATGCTTTTCAAAGATACATAATAATATAACTTTCCTTATAAATACAAAATTAAAAATATGCCTGATTTTACTCAAATTAATAGGAAAATTTCCCTAAAATCTGAGTTTTTTTTTTATACATTTTTAGTTAAAACACGTTAAAACTCAACAAATTTGTTTATGAAAAGGCCTCAGTGCCTTTTGTTTGACGATTAACCAAAGGAAATTAGATAAGATAATGTATTCTTTCCCTTCTTCAAACAGGTACTAAAATAACAATAGTTCTGGTCATACCTTAATATATTACTACAATCTCAATAGATGACATTATTTACAATGATAATATATTATCATTAACATTTTTTAACAGTAGTTGATCTTTTTTTTACGTTTTGTACAATAAGTAATCTTTTTCATATAAACGTTTTAACAATGGTTGATGGAATTAAATTTTATCATATCAAACGAACCATCCAAATAAAAACTGTCTGCTTAAACAAATAGCGGGAATGGCATCACTTCAATCCACGCTAAAAAAGGGTGGCAACTTGTTGATAATGCCTACCAAAAAATCTGTGCAAATAAAAATAGGATTATAAAATTTAAATGAAATAATAAAATAACTACTAAGTAATTCATATAAGAAAATAATTGATTATTCTATTCAGTCTAGATTTTACGTTTTAGAGTTTTGAATTACTAAATTTCTAACTTGGATAATTTAATTATTTTTTAGAATTATTTTCCATTTAAATAACTCTTATCAATCTATAATAATATTGTTGTTAAACTGCCAACAGAGAAATGATTTAATAGTGACTCTCCAGTCCGAGGTAAACGGACTCTCCTACTCCGTAATCATAAATGTTTTAAGAATATAGTAATTATTGCAAGAAAACACATTATTATTTATTATTCGCTTTTATGGACCGCCAATAACTGATTTTAATTTGCCTATAAACATTATTCTTTAACTGTAATTTTACATTGACATTTTAGTTAACAAATAATTAATGACGTCAATAACTTAAAGAACTCAAATAAAACTACTATTAAAACTACAAAATACTAACTGGCGACGTTGTATCTACAATAACTATAAAATTATTTTCTATAATTCAGTTTGGACCGATTTGTCCCAAAATAATTACCTAAAATTTGATTGTTTTTCTCAATGTATTTTTCTTATATCCTATTCCAATCTTGTTTTATTATATCTGCCCCTTTCTCCGCTATCATTATAGTCGGAGCATTGGTATGAGCTGAAATTATCATGGGAATGATTGAGGCGTCTATGACCCTTAAGTTCCTCATTCCAATGACACGTAGCCTTGGATCGACAACTGCCGTCGGATCACCAGGAGCTCCCATTTTGCACGTCCCGCATTGGTGATAATTGGTAACAGTTATATATCGTGCATGACACGCCCAATATGCGTCACTTCCTCGTGGATGCTGCTCGCAACCTGGTATTGGCTTGTCGTACAGCCTGGGATTGTACTCTTTGAAAGCCATTGTGTTGCTTATGTTCCTGGATAGTTCCACGCCCTTGACAAGTACCTGAACATCGTAGGGATCTCTCAAGAAATTCAGGTCTATCCTCGGCTTTGCGAAAGGATCAGTAGATTTCAATGTGAGTCTCCCTCTACTTTTTGGACGCATTACGTTCATAAACATCAAATAGCTGTGTAAAGTACCGTTTGACTTGTAAACCTTATTGAAGATTTTGTCATTGAGTCCAAAATTCGCGTTGAGCAACTGCATAGAAAGGGGTGATGATATGCAGAACTGTATTTCAAGATTAGGGAAGCTATTCCGGTCCATTGGATTAAATACGTCAACAAAAGCTACAGCTTCCAGCCCTCCAGTCGCCGATAGCGGACCTTTGTTGTGAAGCAAGTAGTCTGTAATGACGTTCGCTTCCACGACCATCTCTTCAGTGATGGAGACCGGCTTGTCGACGGTATATATGACATTCCCAATGACAGGATGGTCCATGAGATTCATGCCTACGGGTAGATCTCGGATGAGTGGTATATTCATCTCCCTCAGATGGTCTCTAGGTCCAATGCCACTCAGCATCAGGAGCTGTGGAGAGTTGATGGCTCCAGCAGAGAGTATCACTTCCTTCCTGGCAGTGACGCGGTACTTCCTCCCACCTTTGACAACCTCTACTCCGACTGCCTTGTCTCCTTCTATGAGCACTTTCGTTGCCATGGCGTATTTCATTACAGTCAGGTTCTTTCTCTTCCGGATCGGGTGGAGGAATGCTCTCGAAGCACTGAAGCGGGAACCATTTTTAGTTGTAGACTGAAACAGAAATAGAAACATAATTAATTTTTGTAATCTTAAAATGTACATAAATATGTCTTCTTCTTTATAATTCCGGTTAGCTATCAATGACATTATGAATAAGGTTTTTATTATTTTAAAATTTCAACTTGAATGGGAGATAAGTAATGTGAAAGAATTTTCACATTCTCTACGTTTTCTCTGCAATATCCATTACCTCCATTTCACTCTCTTACTATTTTTCTCTCCCCCCCCCGTGTCTTTCGCTCTCTTTCTCTCCCTCTATTCCTCCATCCTAACGTTGTGCTCCAAAGAAAATGTCCTTGTATTGGGGATTTATACTATTTTCGTATTTCATCATGAATAGCTATTTATTAGGTACTAAAAGATATTTGAAAGATATTTTCCTCTTTATGACTGGTGTTTTGACTCTAATGTAGTAACCAACGCACACCTACTTTGAGCTCCTCAGTAAGTCAAGTAAAAGAAATATAGTGCTACGTTGCTTATAAATTTTCGTGCTGTCCTAAATCCGAGGTCCAAATGTATTCTTCAATTGGGCGTTTATATATCAAAATATATTATATATGTGGACCTCCCCGTAGTCCTGAGGCTAAAGCCTTGAATTATAATGCGGGAGATGTAAGTTCAAATCCCGCATACAGCAGGTTGAATACTTTCTTTGACAAACATTTTACTACAAGTCAGTTTCATAGGAATTATTTTTTATATTTTTTATATAATTTATATTTACATTTTATTTTTTATCTTATAGTTCATCTATTGAAAATCCGTCTTCTTTCAGTGTAGCTATTCTTGAGGCAAATATAAATTTTGATGTCCAACATTTCAAGTTTTTAAAAGCTTCAGTTTTCTTTATATCACAATTTTTCATTGGTTTATATTTCTTTCTTTTTTATTTACAATTTAAACGAAAACTATTTATTGACGAAAATTGAACAGAGTGAAAAAGCTAGTTATTTTCGTCTATCTAAAAATTGTTATGCTCATGTTTCAAATTCCAATTAGCTTTTGAATGAAAAAAAGCAAAATGAAAAAAAGAAAAAAAATCAACAGATATAAATGCTTTTAGCGTGGTTCCTACCTCCCCCATAGGGAGGAACCCCGCTTATAGGGTTGATACAATGAAACAATCCGGAAGTGCCGACTAGAAAATTTCGCGTTTCAGAACCCCTAGAGACCGAAAATAACGGTGGTTCAAATTTGTATATATATATATATATATATATATATATATATATATATATTTGTCTGTTCGCTCATTTTTGTTTCCCTAATGGTCCAATTGTGATGAAATGTGGTACAAAAATCCGTCGTCCAATTTGAAAGGTCAAGTTCGTTAACCAGCAGAATCCGCCCACTGGAAGATAGCGTTTAGGGCGAAATTCGCGCAAAAAAAATCGTAACGCTTACGTTTTTGAGTTCATAAGCTTGTAAGTACTCGTTTTATATGCTTCTTGGGCTAGGAAAACGAATGAAACCATTTTCAAGGCGATAGCTTTAACCGTTTTCGAGAAAATTGGAAAAATAGTTTTTTAATACCGTTTTTGGTTTGGGTACTTAGAATCATGGGATTCAGTTGAAACATTTTTTGCATGTTTGAATTTCATCAAAACTAACATGTTAAACTTTTGGTTACGTTTGGAGTTAAGGAAGGGTTAGAATAAAATATTTTATTGGTAACTTTGTATACTTTCCTTAATATCTCGAAAAAGGTTGAGAATCTTGGTAAACGGAAGAATACCATTAGAAAGCTTACTAAGTGCTCTACAAAAAAGGTTCTGATGAATGTTTTGATTAGGCGATGTCAATCGGAGAAATAAGTACTTAAAACTTTAAAGTAATTGATTTCGCTTATTCCCGCTGTTCTTTTAGCACTTTCCTCCGAAGGTAAGTAGCTATTGAGGTTGGACTCATGACGGAATTTTTGAAAAATTTCTTCAAATCTTTATCGATCCTACCTAGTAGACACCGAAAATGATATATATATATATGTGTCTGTTAACACGATAGCGGCCAGAGTTTTTGTTTTTTCGTCACGAAACTTGGTATATAGCATTCAATTAGCAAACGATTGAACGAGTTCGTTAACCACCGAAATCGGTCCACCGGAAGGGGGGGTTTACCCCGAACCCAAAAGACTAATTTGACCATTTCAGCCGTAATATTTGTTATATTTCAACGAAACTTGGTATTCGTAGTGGTAATATAGAGAGAAAAGTGAGATATAAAAATAAACTAAATCGGTTCATAAGGAGGGGGGGTTTACTCCGGACCGACAATACCAATTCGCCACTACCAGCCGTGATTTTAGGTATATTTCGACAAAACTCGGTATGCATAGAGGTACTCTACAGGTAAATATGTGTTTTAAAAATAAACTAAATCGGTTCATTAGGAGGGGGGGTTTACTCCAGACCCACAATACCAATTCGCCATTACCAACCGTGATTTTTGGTATATTTCGACGAAACTCGGTATTCGTAGAGGTACTCTACAGGTAAATATGTGTTTTAAAAATAAACTAAATAGGTTCATTAGGAGGGGGGTTTAAATTTTTAATATACTCATACTGGTCGTAATTTCTGCTGTATTGTAACGAAACGCGGTATACGTCGTGGGTAACTCATGAGAAAGAAGTGTTATAAAAATGAGCTGAATCGGTCAATCGGAAAGGGGGGTTTACTTTGTAATATATTTCAATAGAAAAGCCAGCCAGACATAGGTCCACAAAGGCGCCGCAAGGAACGCTAAAGGGACTGTATCCGGTTCCTGCGTTAGATCAAAATACGATAATATGAGGTTTATTGTATTTATTAAGTAGTGTAATATGTACCATGTGTAAACATAACTCTGGAAGCAAATTAATAATTTATCATTTACTCATTACAAAATTAAAAGAGAACTATTCATGTTTTTATTTTATTTATGTACGATATTTTAAGCAAATTGTTCTGGAAATCAGTCTACACTACCCAAATTCTGAGGAAAGTGCTTAGTTATGCAGCTCCTGCGTGACGGACTTTTGTTATATTTGAGATTTTATTTTATATTTTTAACGAAAGATCAAAACCTACCGATAGCTGCTACTATTCCTTTACTAATCGCACTTCGGATAAGAACGGAACCGCGCTAAGGTGATGCAGTTCCTGCGAATCGGACTTTTATTTATTTATTTAACTGTTTTAGAAACCTGGTGTCTTATATTTTTATGGCAAAGTCACATTATGTCTGTGCTGCCAGGTTACTTTTAATAAATTCCACATTCTATTCCAGTTTTATGAAATCTTATTTTCTTGGGGATTAACAAGCTCAGTAGAACTTCCTACGCATTGGGTTTTCCCGGGGCAAAATCCCAATCTTGGCTTGCCTTCACTATAGTAATACTTTTGATAACTAATTAAGTTAATTTATGAGAATAAATTGTAAAAGCTGGAATTTCTTTTTGAACGATCTTCAAACTGTTCTATACTAAAAGTTCATCAGCTTACTCATAGAAATTAAATTCTTAGAGTGCCTTCGATTCCGAGCATCGCCAATAAATAATAATACTAAAAGAAAATGAAAAATTCCTTGCAGATTCTTTTATTATTTAATTTAGCTCAAACGTATTTTATCAACCCGTCGAACGACAAATTACCACTCAACTCATTTCAGCAAGGGATACTGTCAAAGTTAATAAACCTTCCTTGTTTGCAACCGGTGCTCCCAGTGCGTAATGATGATAGCTCGTGCGTAAATAGTAAGCAAACCAAAAAAAAAAAGAAAAAAAAAGAGCCCTAACATAATCATTTATAATACTTTTTTGTCGGTAAGCGTAACAAAAATTGGTAAATTCAAGTCTTGGCAAATGTAGAAAAGGTGAAAAACTTAATCCCGCGTGACAATTTTAAGCCCACGAAACAAAAAAAAAAAAAAAAAAAAAAAAATACAGGTTTTACCAGGTTCTCACCAAAAACGTTGATCTAGGAAATGGCCTAAGTTTGAGGAAATTTGGTTTTGAGCTTCGAAGAAGTATTTTGGGCCAAATATCATAAAAAAGTGATCGGTTGTGAAGCGCGATCACACACACATCTTTGGGTGTACCGCGAGAAAAGAACCCGGCACGCGCTGCCTTCAGCCCTTGTGTGGGAAGGCCTATCCCCCATTTGGCCACGCCCCTTCTACTTCTTTTGTTTGGGGTCGGACTATATATTCATATACTTTTATGTTCGCGCTCCACAACCTAAATAACTGTCACAAACACACAATCCACTGTGCTCCCGTTCAAAGCTTCCGCATAACTGGTTTATTTTGAAGAAATAAAACCATTCCCGTCTTTATTAAAGGGGAGAAGAACAAAAAAAAACAAGAAGCCAACGAAATAAATTGTACTAAAGGAAGTAAAAATCTATGTGCTATTAGAAGAGAAGTCATTATTGGAAGTATCAACGACTGATCATTCGTAATTATATTACTAACCTTTAATTAGATCCAACATGTTGTTAGTTATTCTGGTTTATCTAAATAATAGGGTAGCTGTCAGGAATAAATATCGTGTCAAATTTTAATGGGGTGCAAATATTCATTACACTTATATTCTCTATAATTACTTAAATATCTGCTAATTTATCTGTATTAAACATATTTGTAAAACCAATGTTTTAAATGAAGTTATTTTTCATTTTGTATTTATAGAATAATACGCAATATAGTATGAAATGGGATGCGTGTACTTCATCTGTAATCAACTGAAGAGAGTGAATGGAGGCAATACATTAATACAATAAACACAGATAAACCAATGTTCCCGTTTAAGGTATGCCACCTTATATAGTTTCTGATATAAGGTATACCTGCACCTTGATTTGCATTTAGATACTGATGCTTCTTAACTTGTATCCTCGCTTCCTATGGAGAAGAAACAACTCAATAACGTGGTCCAAAAGTGCTGACGAGATATGTAGACGTCTCTTAACCCAGAAATTACGAAAAAAATATGAAGTACAATATTCAGCCTGAAACACTTAACATTTTTTAGAAAAGAGGATAAAACTAGAATTTCAGGTTCTTAAAAAACTACGGACGGGTTTTTACGCATAGGAGATTGATCGAAATATTCAAAAATGTTAGTTACTGTTGATGTTGAGGTCCAAAAAAATGCTACAACTGTGCAACAGAGTTCTCTCTCACACACACACACACACCCACACACGCACACCCACACACGCACACCCACCCACGCACACACACGCACACACACACACACACACACACACACACACACACACACACACACACACACACACACACACAAATGTATATAATTTCTTTACCTGTACATAAGAAAATCCGGAAATATCTCCGCCATTGTAGTCTCCAACCTTAAAGCCCAATTCACCACCAGCTTTTACAAAAGCATGAGAAAGCTCTGATTTATATGGAGCTGTATCCACCGATAGATATCCGTCCTGGTTATGGTATCTGAAACACAAGTCAATACTTTAATCAGTACTTTTGCTGAAAAAGCAATTAGAATAAGTGACGGTATTTCTGCGGTAACAGCTGTAGAGGCAGTAATTGACGAGAGCAGAAATCCAAGACATTAGCCAGCGAGTTAGTGATTGTCATCGTGTTGAGTTGAATTTAGAACTCGTGCAATTAGATTTTTAATAGTGTCTAGACCTAGTCCTCCCAAGTGTTTGTATGCATGCATTTTGCTTGTGGATAGTTAAGTATTCTAATGTGTGTGTTTATATATATATGTATGTTTATATATGTTTGCGTATATATATATATGTATATATATATATATATATATATATATATATACACACATTTTAACGGGGATCATTTTTGGTATCTACTTATCTAGGATTGATGAAGATTTGAAGAAATATTTCAGTGATGAGTGCAACCTCAATAGCTACATTCCTTCGGAAATTCTAACGGGATACAGAGGGTGTATCATTGGTTGAGTGGCTAACGCCTTGGACTCTCATGCGGAAGAGCGGGGGGTTCGAGTCCCTCCTGCAGCCGTCCAAAGATGGACCAATAATGCTGGTTAACGAACTCGTCCAATCATTTGTTTTCAAAATGCTATATACCAAGTCACGTGGCGGCAATCAAATCGTTTTAACAGGCATATATATATATATATATATATATATATATATATATATATATATATATATATATAGGGGAAGGTGTTGTACCTCTGACCGTACCACCGAGGCTGTCGCGGCACCTAGCAACATTTTATAAATTTTGGTGTAGAGTTTAGCTCCTTCACTAGAGGGCTTGTGTAACCTACATTGGAGTATTCAAGTCAAAGAGGATTCTTGCAAAAAATACTTATCCATTTCTATCATAAAAATGTAAGTTATTTATTGATGACATTTTGCCTCATAATATTTTTTAACCCTAAAATTTTTAACATGCTTTTTAGTTTGCACTTCCAGGTTGTTGTACCTCTGACCACGACTAGTTGTTGTACCTTTGACCAGTTCAAAGGTACAACACACCTGACTAATTTTTACATAATTCAACTTTTATGTTCTTCTGCTACAATTATTTAAAAAAAAAAATAATATTGGTTTCTTCAATTGTTCAAAGAATTTAAAAAATAATAAATTAAATAAGTTCAAGCTGACTTTATTAATCCTCAGTGTAGGAGTTGGAATCTATCGCCCCTTAGCGTTCCACTTGAAGTTGTAAGACCTCATCGAAAAGCGGAGGCAAAGCAAATGTCAAAAAGGGGCCGGCCTAAAGGGAAACCTCGTATCCTGACAGATATTCCTGACAAGCTAATTATTGAAGGTGCCAAAAAAAAAAAAAAAAAAAAAAAAAAAAAAAAAAAAAAAAAATCGCCACTCTAATCGTAATAAGACACCACATACAAATAAACCCCTTCCTAAAAAAGTGATAAATGAAAAGAAAATTATTCTAATGACAGTTCAGATTCGGATACTGACACGGAAATTTCTTCAGGAGAAAGTGACTTTGATCTGTCTGATAAATGTCGTGAGTTAAGTCGATAACCAGCAACAATTTGAAAAATATGATTTGGAAAAAGAAAATTTTATACTTTTTAAAAATAAAAGTAAAAAGACTATTACATATTTAGTCGCTGAGATCTATGGTATTAAATGTTCAATGTCTAAGATCCAATATTTGAAAAAACAAACTTGAAGTGACAAGTTTACGAGAGAAGATGAAAATTTGTTTGATATTGATGTTGAAGACATTGTGGCTAAACTTCCATACCCTACTATTGCTAGTGGATCTGCTTGACAGTTAAAACGTTTATGGATTTGACTGGATTTTTCAGCATATTAAGCATAACATAATATCAATAATAGTTTTTTATTATAGTTACATCGATTTCCTGTATTTATTAAACTTACAATTAATTATAATATTACTCAATACAATTTTTTTTCTGCACTGCTATGTTGTTTTTACGTGGTCAGAGGACAACACCCCTTGGTTAAAGGTACAACTACATGTTGTACCTTTGACCACTGTACGATTATTTTTTTTAAAATTAATAAAAATATTAAATATAAAGTTAGAGCCTTGAAAAAATTAAATATGATAAACAATAGAATACTAATTACAATTATATAAAAACAATGAATTTAACCTTAATATTCAAGCTAAAAAAAAGTAAATTGTGCAAAGTGGTCAAAGGTACAACACCTTCCCCTATATATATATATATATATATATATATATATATATATATATATATATATATATATATATATATATATATATATATATATATTGACTAGTTCGGCAGATATCTGATCATAACAAATATAGAGGAAACGATTATTTTTCTCATTGTGGACGTACATTTTTGAAATTACAAAACCTTATATTTCCCTATCCTCTTAAGGAAAAGAATTCCTTTGATCTACGTATTTTTTTTCAAATGCTCTAAATACCTACATAAAATTTATAAAAAAGTTGATCAAAACAGAAGTCGTTTCGTATGAAAAAAAGTTTCTAAAAATAGGATGTAAATAATATATACTGTTATTGAGTCGAAGTGGCTGACCTAGAATCCTTAGACACAGCAGTTAAGGACACTCCCCTTAGGATTGGAGGAAGACGGAGAGAACTGACCCTGAAGTTTGTTGCTTTTTGTAAGGTATACTAGCTGTTACCAAACCACTCTTGGCATGCTTCCATAACCTTGGTCCTATCTCGTAGCCTCTTTAAGTAACGGCATCGTTAACCCGTTTATGCACTTAGCAGCTGTTTCCATCTCCGTTCTTACATACATAGGGATAGGGTTAAATCCCCATCGAAGGTTCATTAATGCACTTAGCAGCTGTTTCCATCTCCGTTCTTACATACCTAGGGATAGGGTTAAATCCCCATCGAAGGTTCATTAATGCACTTAGCAGCTGTTTCCATCTCCGTTCTTACATACCTAGGGATTGGGTTAAATCCCCATCGAAGGTTCATTAATGAGTAGTTGTCCTCCATAGGTTGCTCCGGAGGCTGTCGTATTATTGAGTCAACTAGTTTTAACGTTTTTTGCTGCACTGTGGGCAGGAGAACCGCCTTATGACGCTAACCCAGTGGCGCAATCCCTAAATGCAGACGAAAATTGCAAAGAAGACGCATTTTTAGTCTCATTCTTGGCTTCCATAAACAAATGATGAATGAGTGATTTTTCGGTGCTCTTCTCTAATTGTAAATAATTTTTTTTTTAATTTTAAGGTTTTCCCTTCTTTTTGGCTCTTCTTAAAAATTCGCCAATTAAATTCCTCTCTGATTCGATCCTGATAAATATATTGCGATTTTTTCCACAAAAATTATATACACATTTAATCTTTTTAGTGCGATATATATATATATATATATATATATATATATATATATATGTATATGTGTGTGTGTGTGTGTGTAAAACGTTGTTTGCAGCATCCTAGGTACAAAAACGTCGGAAAATGTTCCTTCTATGGACGAAAAAGGAACCAAATATGGAAGGAAGGAAGACCAAACGTGTCTTCAGTGCATTTAAAGAGATTAAATCGAGTTTCGAAATCGCATCAAAGCATGAAATAGGAACAGGAGGTTGCAGAACGGATCTAATCTCGAATATTTGAAATCATAATAATTGGAAGTAAACAACTTCATTATGAAAACATTGTCTCTCTTGCTTCCATCGCCAAAAGGAAAGGCTAATTGCCTGAATGCCAACGTATGGGTATTAACACGCAGCATTGCCCTTCAGGTCTATATGCCAATGTCATGGTGATTACAGATAATAGCGATAATGAACGCCTCAACTCCAAATCACCAAACTAATATACTCGACTCAGAAGTTAATGATACCTTCATTTTGCGTTCTATTAATGTGTTTGACGGTGGAAGCAAACTCACTTGTGACGTATACACGGTCTTCAGGTGCCTACCACAAATGAATAATTTATCAACCTTTCATTCATTGGGGCCACAAACACCAGTTAGTCATGGTGTCACAGGCTGCATGAAAAAATAAATATAAAATAAATCTCGTAACCCAAGATGAGGCTAGCCAAATAGCCTATCATTACTATTAAAATTTTTATCATTTCACCTGTGGAATGAAATTAGTGATACAGTCACTAAAGAACTAGACAGAAAGAGTACTACATTACTCGATCAACCTAGCTCACAGCATATATTGACACATTAATCTCCGATCTCCTAGCTGACTTCACCAGATTAAATTATTATCTAGTTGAGGGCCAGCGGAAACATGTCATCTCCATGATTGAAAATAATGAAGCTAGAGAAAGCTTTATTAGATATTTGGATTCACTGGTTAGGATTCCAGAGGAGAGAGGAGCAGTTGGATGAAATTGTGAATAGCAAACATTTCGAGAAAGCTATTCATAGTACACATCCACTATAGTGTTTGGTTAAATTATTATAATTTATTGCCTTGGTCCTAAGTGTGGTTGTTTTAGTTAAGTTTATTTACTGATTACTTTAATATAATTAATTTATAAATCTCGATCTTTTGGAAACCTGCTGCAATTCAAACATTTCCCCGTATAGAACGAGGAAATACTACGGAAAGGATCTGATTGGTTGAACGTCATAGCTGTTGTGGGCTCGGTGAATCTAAAGTCTGTATAGACCGTGAATGACTCCGACGAGGTATAAATATGACCCTAACTCAAAGCTAATCTCCATTTTCATGACAAAGGAGGAAGCCAGCAGAATGTATGGCGATATCTTTTGTTATTACCAATTCGACACGATCTAATACAGACGACCCTGAAACATAGTTTCCAAAGGGGTTTGGTATCGCCCCGGGCACTTGGATTTTACGTGGGGGCGGTAGCGGGCCCAAAGGCAAATAGGGAGGCGTTATGACAATTACGGTGGTGGTGCGACGTTCCTACCTAATTACAAATTTAATATAAAAAATACTTTGAAAATAAATTTATTTTCATGAATAAAATAATTTTTCATAGCCGTCTAAGCCGTACCAATTTTATTATTTAAATAAGCACAACGGAGAGAATTAATTTGGGATTACTATTAGATAATTGACAGACATAAAAAATGGTAAAATTAACTATTAAGTAAAGGGAGGCGATAACATCTTTCTTTTGTAAAAGGGGCATAGTCTATCAACGATTGGAAACCCAGACCATAAAACATTGAGTAACATATACCCGTGGAAGCCAACAAAACTTATTATTATTTTAAGTAATCTATTCCTCAATGAGAAATTACTGGTTGTATTTGAACAACTTTCATTATGTCTCTCGACTTTTATTTTATTTATTTATTTTTTTCTTATGGCATATCAATTTCTGGGTTATCAGCACCTGCCTATCAATAGATTGTCAACCTGTAATGATACTAACGGGACGTGGTTTTTTCTAGCGGTCCGCCACCCAAGTACTGGTGACGCCTGGCGTTGCTTAACTTTCGTGACCTCCAGGACAGGTGTATTCTACGAGGCTTTGCCTAAATACTATGCATTTCATTTTTAGTAACTACTATGCTAAGAAAAACACAGTGAACAATGAGCGAACTATTTGTTGCTTTGAAATTACCTAGGATTGACAAGATAGTTGAAGGAATCCTTCTGAACTCCTTCACTCTTGAGAAAATAAGGATATACTTCCGCCCAAGACCAACCCTTGTTGCCCATTGCCTCCCAGTTATCGTAGTCTCTTCGGTCACCTCTAGTGTAAACCATGAAATTGAGAACAGAGCTGCCTCCCATCACCTTCCCTCTGGGGATGGGGCATCGTCCGTCTTTCAGGCCTGCAACAAAAATATTAATGTAACTAAATTTATAGGACTAGGTAATTTATTATTTATTGTAAATAAATGAGCAGGTATTGAGATAAGATCACGATCCAATTATTTAAATAAGTCTCCGATGTAGAAGTGTTGTATTAATTCAGCTTGATTAGCACTTTCCGAAGAAATGTAACAATTGAATGTGCTTATAAATGAATTTTTGAACATTTTCTTTAAATCTCAATCCATCCTACCTACTAGATATTAAAAGTGGCCTCCGTTAAAAATTATATATATTGTGAATATAGTGTATGTGTGGCTGTTTACTCGACAGTTTTTTTTCTTCCTGAATCTTGCAATATCGCACTAGTATTTCTGAAGTGACACAACTGATAATAAAACAACTGTAAATTTGTCACTCTTGCCTATGTAGGGGCCTTAGGATTAAGACAGGAAGGATGACACGAGTGCCCTCTGAAGCTAGGTACATACAGTTTTGATGGTTGATAAATATATATTTACCATGTCTTTCACAGACGTAACTATGACGGTGTGAATAAAACCGATTGTTGAGTTGTGTCACTTTAGAAATACTAGTGCGATATGATCTTGATAATAAACGATTTAGGAATCGTAAGAGTGAATGTCTTTTTTATACATAAAATAAACATTTGCTTAATATAACTCTATGTGGGAGTGTTTCTATTTAATTTCTAGAGGATAAACATTCTGAAAGGAGGAATAGAAATATGTTTCGAAGTAACTCCGGGTGATTAGTCCTATTTATTTTATAACTTCAAGTCTGTCAAGCTTGTTAGGATTCCCTAGTTTACTAAGTGTGTTTCCAAAGTGTGACAATTGTTATATCCACCTGTTCTGCAGTTATAGCTTAATTTCTAAGTCTACAGTATTAATATTTAAGTAATATTTAAGAAGAAGAAGAAGAAACCATTTTTAAAGCGATTTCTGTAACCGTTTACGAGAAAAATTGATAGAAATACTTTTCCAAACTAATTTTCTGTTTGGGTATTCAGAAACGATGATTGGTTCACTTGAAACCAGGTATTTGACATTCATCTAATCTAAGATATTTAAACTTTGGTACCGTTTGGAGTTAAGAAGTATAATACACTTCCATATTATGAGGGGGAGGATGTATTAATGATGATACAAAGTTTTCGGATCTCAGTATATTTTCTAAAATATCTTGAAAACGGTTGGGAAATCATAGTAAGTGGGAGGTGGCTATTCGAAAGGTTACCAAATTCTCTACAAAAAATATTCTGTAGTAATGTTCGGTGGGGCGATGTCAATCGAAGAGATAAGTGCTTAAAACTTCAAAGTTGTTAGTTTTATTCTTTTCAAAGTGTATTTGTCTCTGTTTACCTAACCTTTTAAGTGGTTGTTGTGTTTTTCTTTTTTACTCCTCAACGGAAACAAGAACGGTTACCTGTACATGGTGTTTCCTGGGTAACTTTAAGATCCGAGCAATAATAAACAAAATATATAGAATTATGTAGTAGCGTAAATTTTGATCATACCTCATTTAACGAAATATAAAAACTACTAATCGGCCGTGGTGAAGCACGGGTTGTCAGCTAGTGCATTATACACTTGATGTAAAGTTAAACTACAATACCAATATCTTTAAACCAAATATCTACATTTTTCGAAATGTATATAACTATTTCATTTCATAGCATTAAATTGTCTACCAATATTATTTTTGGGATTTTAGGGAATGGATTTGCCTAATGGTTTTATTTCTTGATACTAACTGTTACAAAGGGGAAAAACTTGTTTATTTCGTTCTTTAAAGAACATTTTTCTACAAAGAACGAAATAATATGCCTATAATTATATATTTCTCTTATGAGTTTTGCTATAAAAGAAAAATTATACCAAGACGAAATACATTGACTTTTTATAATCGGTTTGGATTTGATAGCCACAAGGTTATTATTTTTTAAAAAAGGTGTTGCATCACCACTTTCCTGGTTATATAGAAGTAGAGCTAGGGGAGGGGAGAGGGAAAATATAACTCATCGTACTCTTAATTAGAATGTGAATATGAGACGTTCCCGACCAGAAGGAATGCAATTCCAGATAAAATGCACTTAAAATTTTTAACTTGAGGTAAACTCACCATATTCTTTCTCCGGTCTAATCTCATCCTATGGTGTTGGTGATAATAAAAAGAAACATCATTTAATTTATTTATTTTTCTATGTGTTTAAAGGCGTATCAACATTAGTGCGCCTCGTCCAATTATTATTTTTTTAGAACCATAATAAGAAAGAAATGGAAGAATAATAGTATTTTTATTATTATTAGAAAAGCTCAAAAGAACTTAGTTGTCATAATCAACACAATCATGACCTTAATGGGATTCGAAAATTGTTGTGATTGTTTTACAGTTAGCTTGAGCTTGGAGTATCTCTATGTAATATGTACTGGTTCTATGGCATCCATATATAAAATAGCAAGTATGTAATGCTTTAGGCTTACCCGGAGGTGGAGAGATTGGAGCATCGAACATTGACACTAATTCAGATTTGTGGCTGACCTTGTTGCAGTTAAATAGTAGCTTTCACACGACATTATGTTTTTATAAAAATTGCTGGAGGTGGTTGGAGAAGTGAGTCTCACACCTAACTATGACAAAACAAAGCTAATGACGAACTTGGAAAAGGTGGATATTAACGTTGGAAATCATAAGTTAAATCATTGAAGGACCCCGCAGAGTTGGAAATCACACCGCACAGACAACTGACTCAGAGATGTTTCGATGTTTTTTCTCCACGTTGATGGACGGGGGGCATGCTGGAGGCGGATACCTCTATTCCTTCATGGAAGGCCTATCTTCAAGCTGGCATAAAGATTTCTCAATTTAATTTTTTTTTTCTTTCATTTATTTAATAAAGACTTGTATCTATTTATTGTTATTTAGTTTGTTTTATTGTTGAGCTATGAACATATTAAAAGGTTTTATTATTATTATCGGGGGTGGGTTTCCTCCGTTTCCGGGTGATTCAATTTACTTCAGGGGATTTGTATCCAACCGAAATAAATAATTATTTCAGTACGTGTACATACATATTCTGGATATTTAAGAAGTATCAGTCGATCCAGTTATACAGGCTGCTGTTTCTAGTCCGCTTTTTGTGGCCAAATAATACGCTCGCATGACTGCACTGTGCACGTGTCCAGTCTATTGCATACATTATTGTGTATTTCTTGGCCACTTTCCGACAGGAGCAGGAGAAGAATCACTCTCATCCAAGCAGAAGCCAGTGTTTGATTGTTATGTTCTTAAATATCCAATATCATACGGGCTAGTATAGCATCGGAGCACCGCTCCCACTGCTTCCGATGTCAAGGTAGGGTAAATTATTCTTTCTGGAACAGACCTCACTCCAGGTTCGTGTATGCCTAGAATGACCTTTCATTTCACCATTGTTAATGGGTTGTGCATTTTATACCTACTCCTAGGTTTATTATTATTAATTTTCTATAATGTTGAGTCAGCTGGTTGAAAAAAGGTTTTCAACCACATTTTTTTCTTGTATTTATACAGGTTAGTTTAAGCATATTCCTTAGAAAATTACTACCTAGAAAAATGCGCTTAACGTAAGCTTCTTCGAGACAAACGTTATTTGAAATTTGCAATATATATCCATTATTCAGATTTCAATTTCATAAGTGTTTACATTTAAATTTTATAGTTCTTCAGTTTTATAGGCCTACAATTTCGCATGCATCCTACGCTAATAATGAAGCATATACAGATGCGGTCATTTCAAAACAAATTGATATTTCGAAGGTAGATATAGTACGGATTCTGTCGTGTGGTGCCTTAATAATACTACTTTTGCTTATAATAAACCGTATTTCATTTTTTCCTCTGTTTCTTCTTGAAATTGCAGCCTCATGAGGGCGTTGAGAAGCAGGAGAGCTATGTTCAATCATTAGCATATCCGTGAGGCATAGTTCTCCTTCTCATCGCCCTAATGAAGGCTTCAATTTCAAGGCAAAACTGTAAAGTAAATTCTTATGAAGAATGTAATTTTTACATACACATCACGACCCAACCCTGACTATATCCGCCCCAACAATACCATAGGTCAAGGCTCTAATAAATACCATAGATTATTTGGACGGTTACAGATCACTATCCTTTTAATATCAGAATATGGCTGACGCCTTTCGTTTATTCCAAAAACAAAAAGTCCGACTCGCAGGAACTGCGTCATCTTAGCGCGGTTCCGTATATCTCAGTGGAGTAGATTAGCCATCACAAATAACAGGAAACTGACAGTAGCCAACTTAAGCTTAAACTTAGAAGCGGATAATTCTTAATCCTCATTCTTGAGGAAGGCTGAATAAGTCAATACAATTATGTACTAAAAACGTACTCAATCTACGAATACTGCTCAGCAGGCTCTATTCCAAACAACCGAAAATTCGTTGTCATTTTAAGTTCCTTGTTTTACTAGCAAATTCGTTTCACTGTAATAATCAACTGTAAATATGTGCTTCATGGTAAATAAAAGTCCATTCTCTCGTTGTTTAAATCTTTCTATAAAATAAGAAATAATGATAACTTCAGTTGTAGCAGGAGGAAGGTTATATAGATAGGAGAATTCAAAACAAACCTATGTATACACCGTCATGGTTAGCCACAGCCATCTTGATTTCCACAGCTATTCCAAACGTATTACCTATACCTTTTACCGTTTCTTAACTTATTTTACTACAATACTAATTTTACTGATAAATGCAACTTAAATAAAAAAATAACCAATTAAAAAGTGAGATAAACAAATAGAAAAACCCTTTAAAAACAACAAAACAAACACTTTTTAAGTTTTAAGCGCTTATATCTCTGATTGACGTTGCCCCATCGAATATTGCTTCAGAGCCTTTTTTGTAGATAATTTATTAAGCATTCGAATGTTTGCCTTCCTCTTACCACGATTTCCTAACCGTTATCGAGACATTTACGAAAAATGTATGAAGATCCGAAAACTTTTCATGTCTATTAATAAAATTTTTTTCGCATACTTTTTTAACTCCAAATATAACCAAAATTTAAGCATCTCAGTTGGGATTAATTTACAACCTGCAGAAAAAATTTCAATTGAATCCCGCGATTTTAAGTACCCAAAATAAAATAATGACATGCGAAAACATTGATTCCACTTTTCTCAAAAACGGTTAAAGATATATCCTTAAAAGTGGTTTCATTCATTTTCCTATGTTAAGAAACCTATAAAAGAAGTACCTGGAAGCATATGAACTCAAAAACGTAAGCGTTACGATTTTTTTTGCGCGAATTTCGCCCCAAACGCCATCTTCCTTTGGGCGGATTCTGCTGGCTAACAAACTTGACCTTTCAAATAAGAAGACAGATTTTTGTACCACATTTCATCATAATCGGACCATTTTTGAGCTTGCTAGAGCGTTAAAAGACAAGCATATATACACACATATATGTGTATATATATATATATATATATATATATATATATATATATATATATGTATATATATATATATATATATGTATATATATATATATGTATATATATATATATATATTTATGTATATATATACAAATTTGAACCACCTATATTTTCGTGAACTATGGGGTCCGAAACGAGAAAGTTTCTGGTCGGCACGTCCGGATCGCGCCGTGAGGTCAACCTCATAAGCGGGTTCTCCCTATGGAGATAGGGAGGAACCGCGCTAAAACCAATATCAAGCGAGAATTTAACCCACAACATTAGGCACATAATATACACCTGTACACTCACGGCCTCGGGAACTCCTAAAATAAATGTTTCAAAACTAAAATCATCTATTTTTATGAATAGAATTATCTAGAAAGGTTGCACATTTTAGTTAATTGAAGAAGTAATATTGAATACTAGAAAAAATGTATTCTTACTAGATTTGATATTGAAGGAATTTCTGAGTTAGTATCTATAAGTAACTTTTCTACCTGCTAGCTAGCTAGTGGTTATTGTAAGCTTTCCACGCTAGGCCAATATGCAAGCTTCAACTCTAGATTCTTTACCCGTCTCACCTATAAACTATACATACCGCCGACTGCGGGGATTAAATAGCCTTCATATAATCCTGAGCAGTCTGCAATATTCGCGAAGGAAAATATATTAAATATATAACTTCCCTATTTCTCTATTAGAAG
The DNA here is from genome assembly GCA_946811695.1 of Gonocerus acuteangulatus. Lineage (NCBI taxonomy): Eukaryota > Metazoa > Arthropoda > Insecta > Hemiptera > Coreidae > Gonocerus > Gonocerus acuteangulatus. The sequence continues at coordinate 84,010,145 of OX328123.1, forward strand.
GCAAGGGTGTGTGATCAAGTGGACATACTAATGAAATGATGACTTATGAATTCAACTATTCCGGTTTATTTAGTCTTCGGGTTTGCTAAAGAAAATCAATCAGGAATGACGAGCTTATGAACTAATATATACAACATATTATTTATAGAAAAACGATTTAATTTATGTTAATTTTTTAATGATTAGTATCATTAGGCCCAACTCACACGGTGCTACTGTTCTGTAACTCAAGTTGCAAACCCGTTCCACCCGCAACTGTTTTGTGACTATGGCAACTGGTTTTTTACGGTTTCAAACATGTCTGAAATCAGTCACATGTAACTGTGGGCCCGCGGTAGCAGTTTATTTGCTAGAGACGGTGTTTTAACAGCCGTGTAGTGTCAATCTCAACATGAGTGATCAAGAACTCAACATGAAGCTCTTCTTCAAGGAAGGAACAACCAATCTTGTAAGTTCCAAAAAGGAGTCTTTTGTCATTCTGTTAAACATTTAAACATTCTATTCGAGTAAGACTAGTTACAATTAGTCTGAAGTTCACATTCTTGCTGAAATAAGGGTGAACTTAATGGTCTCTCAGTGCTCTTCGCCGTCTTCTGTATCGATAATAGTTAACACCGTCTTCTTCGTCTAAGTCTGACATAGTAAGCTCACAAGGCCATGCCAACTCCTTAACAAAACTCACTTACCGCACTAAATAAACACTCAACTTTTACTGCACAGTAAGCGCAACTTATTTACATCTAGCCCTTTGCCAGTACACCCGTGTGCGGACAGAAGTTTTGTTTCAGTTGCAAAGTGGTTTCAGACGCAACTGGTTTGCATCGGTAGTTGCAGGACAGTCTCACCGTACGCCCTGGGCCTTAATGAAAAACGATTACCTTTCAAAATTTTAGTGTGCTTCTTTGGTTTTTAATTATTAGATCAAGCAATGATAATTGACTACTTTTATTCACCAAAGAATTGTCGGGTAATTGACAGCATTAATTACTGTGCATGGTTATTAATTTATTTGGATGAACGAGACACACAAAAAAAAAAAAAAATAGCTAGAAAATAAAATGTAATCAATGTAAGGACCTTCTAAAAGCCACACGAATAGTCGAGGCAAGATTATATAATCTTACTATACATTTGTTTCTTTGAGATTTGAGGCGAGCAAATGCATTTTCGTTGTCTCCTTATTGGATAGATGGGAAATGAGTGGAATTTTCAGGTCTATCCCAATCAATCCTAGAATCAGTTTTTAAAGACACTCTGAAGTGGAAGAAATTATCCTAAAAATTTCACAACAACAGGCTCAACGAAATTAAAGAGTATTTATAAATGTCTTAGTCTATAATCAAAATCTTCAATAATTACTTTTTCTAATCCGGAAAAATGGTTTAGCATTTTCTAAAGGAATGTAATTATTGGTGTTGCATGAAAGAAGGTTTAGAAAAATTACTTTAAATATTCATCATTCCCAAAAACTACAAACAGGAAATGACCCGCATAAAATTTATATACATCCATAATTTGTTTAACGCGATAGTGGTCCCAATTTTTGTTTTATCGCCTCGGAACCTGATATATACTTTTCCTAAAGCAATTTATTAGACAAGTTTGCTAACCAGCACCATCGGTTGATGTGAAGGAGAGGTTACTCCGCTTACACAAATTATTTATATGACCCTATCGGTCGTATTTTTTTTTTATATTGGTATAAAGTTCGGTATTCATTGGGAAAAACAAGAATAAAGTGTCATGGAAATGTCTGCATGTATATATGTATACCTATTTTGTGTTAGTATGTTAAGTTTATGCACTTCTTTTTACCAATATAGCGTAATCTAATAACCTTTCTGAGAAATGAACATAGTTATGCAGCGATGGCGTGACAGTATATTATTAATGTAAAGTTATTAGAGTAGTTACTATCAATATAGATAACAAAGTTCTTTTATGGTATGTTAATATTAAATAAATCGATAAAATTGATTGTATAAATTGAAAGGAGTATAAATAAGCTCTGTCCTGGCGATTTTTAATAATAAATAGAAAAAAAAGATAAATAAAATAATAAACTTGTAACCGTATTGTCTTCCTAATTTTCAATATTTGTTCTCCAAGTCAGATCTTTCAAAAGAGTTGTTTTCGTTAAATTGAATGTGAATATCTGCTATAAGTAGAGACACAGAAAATTCGTAACGCACGAAGCCACGATTTTTATTTATTTTGATCTGGATTATTGATATGCGTCCCATACGAAATTTTTAAGGTGTTACATTGAATTCGAATCCACCACTAATCGCGAAATCGTAATGAAATCAACGATAAACGCCGAATGTTTTCATGTTTTTTAATGCATTTTACTTAATATGTTTACACTGTTGAATTTTTAAAAACATGGCGTAGTAAAAGATATTTTGTATAATGGATGTTCAAAAATCTATCGGTATCTATCTTGTAGAGGTGTTTTTTGTTTTGTAAATTTTCTATTGATGATATGGCTGTAATTTTAGGAGAAGTGAAATTTGCTACAAGCATTGGTGAAGTGTTAATTTTTTTTTTTTTTTTTTTTTAAGACAGCTTGAAGTAATGAAAGAACCTTTGGCCCCTGAGTTATATCCGAAATTAGAAGACACCCAAAGGAGATTAGATTTCGTTGGTAATGGAAATATTCCATCAGGTGTTGTCTTGAAACTGTCGTGGCTCCTACTCCGAGTTCTTTGGCATATTCCCTAGTGCTTTTTGAGGGGCAAGCTTCAACCCTTTCTTTCAGGAGGTCATTGTCAAGCTTGGTTTCTGGCCTTCCTCGCTCTTCGTTGTCAAGGTCAAAATTTCCACTTCGAAACCTGGAAAACCACAGGTAAACAGTTCTAATAATCCACCGTTCCCTCCCCGAACGCCGTGTTAATGTTCATACACGCCTCAGTAGCGCCGTAACCGAGCTTAAATTCATAACGAAAAATAATACGTTTCCGTTGAAGTCATAATTTAAGTTTTATTTTTTTCTCACAGGATCGTTCTCACAACACAGTACGAAAGTTACTAATTAAATAATAGGAATAAAAGAGCTTTAATTCTATATGAATAACAATGATGTTTGTAAATAATGAAATAAAAAAGGGAATGGATTAAATCGCAAAGTAAACAAAACTGACATTTCATACGGTACAGCCTGATAAGCTCGCAGACCTCTTCAATACTAACGAACAACTGACAATAAACGAGGTTTTTGTTGTTCTTTTGTTATTTAATCGTGCGAAGTGACTTTAACGAAGATATATCCAGTTTAAATCTATTCGATGTTCAATTCTCCAAAATAATCCTTTGTACACATTACCCCTCTCCAAGGGAGAATCCAGAGTTAGGGTTCCAAGGAAGATTTGGATAGGGCTGCTAGGTCATGAATAGTAACAAAATATACTTCATTTAATTACGTGACTTGTTGATTCTCAAGTTATTTATTAAAACTTAAAATAAATAATAAAAAATATGTGGTTTCGATCTAATCATGAACATCTTTAATATAATCAATCCCTTGTTAAACGGCAAAACCGCGAAATTAAAATGTAACTTGATAATTTATTCTTCATAAATCATTCATGAAGACTAATAATCCGTTACGTATTTTTGTAATTGTTGTCTATTTTCCTTCTCTTGCTATTTTCCTTATGTCCACTATATGCTAATCTAATACATTTGTTGTAATATAAATAATTTTATAAGAAGGATAATTCATGACTATTTATCCTACTTTGTTAGTAACTGCAATAAAACTGAGCTGCATTATTTCATCTATCATTTCTCATAAGAAATGCAAATGGATACGAACCACAATGCTAATACTTATAATTTTAGGAGTGAAATTAACTCAAAAACTGCCTTTCATAACTTGGTAAAAAGATCGTGACATTTCAGGTTTGAATATCATTTTTCTTGCTTAAACTTTTAAAAGGCAGTCAAATAACCAAGGACTGATTCAAATAATTAGTTTTAGCTCCTGGGTACATTTCATGTCAAAATAATTATGATGATTACAATAATTGGTGATCAAAAATACAGTCTCTTCTCAGGGTTATAGTAATTAAATTAATTTGTCGAAAACTTAATCTACTATATATTTGTCAAATAACACCCACTCACTGACCTATCATCGCCCAGCCCAAACCACTTGACAGAAAAATTTGAAATTTTGTATGGACACTCCTTTTATTACGTAAAAACTAGCTAAGAAAGGATTTTTTGATATTCTAATTTTTAAGTATTTTTAGCGGGGTTTAAAGTTTTAGTTGGTTAGAATAGGCAAGCCTAGGCAGCATGCGTTGCTAGGACGATAAAGAACAGCTGTTACCGTACATTATCTCTTTCATAGTATTATTTTTAATTGAGGTTAATTTCATCTATGATGGCAGTCGTTGAATTACTAAAAATAATCTGTGATTTTGTCCCTCATAGAGTTTACGCCCGGGTGATGGTCCATCCGAGGTAATAATATCCCGAACCACAAAAATTTGAAATTTTGCACGGACAATCCGTTTAGAATGTAAACACTTGCTAAGAAAGGTTTTTTATCTTCAAATGTTTAAGTACTTTTAGGGAAGGTTTGAATTATTAAGAAGTTCCTCATCGACTCAAAAATTTTCCGATTTTGATGACATTTGGTACAAAAATTTATCTTCTCATTTGAAAGGTCAAGTTCATTAACCAGCTGAATCCGTTTACTGGAACATGGTTTTTGGAGCAAAATTAGCGCGAAAAATCGGACTTACATTTTCGAGTCTATATACTTACAGATACTCGTTATATAGGTTTCTTAACGTAGGAAAACGATTGAAACCATTTTTCAAGCGATTTCTGTAACCTTTTACGAGAAAAATTGATAGAAATACTTTTCCAAACTAATTTTCTGTTTGGGTATTCAGAAACGATGATTGGTTCACTTGAAACTTGTACCAGATAATTGTCATTCATCTAATCTAAGATATTTAAACTTTGGTATCGTTTGGAGGTAATAAGTATATGGAAAAAAATTGTATGAATGGTGATAGAAAGTTTTCGGATCTCAGTATATTTTCTAAAATATCTCGACAACGGTTGGGAAATAGTAGTAAGTGGAAGCGGCTATTCGAAAGGTTTCTAAATTCTGTACAAAAAAGACTCTATTGTAAAGCGCGGTGGGGCGATGTCAATCGAACAGATAAGTGCTTAAAACTTCAAAGTTGTTAGTTTTATTGTTTTCAACATGTATTTGTCTATGCTTACCTAACGTTTTATGTGGTTGTTGTATAATGTTTTTTGTTTTTTTTACTCCCCTACGGAAACAAGCACGGTTACCTCCACATGGTGTTTCCTGGGTAACTCTAAAGTCCGTGCAATAATAAGCTGTACAAAATTATGTAGTAGCGTTAATTTTGATCATCATGATTAACACAATATAAAAACTAATTATCGCCCGTAGTCAGCTAGTTAAATATAAATTAGCCTTTGGAAGTCCGGTGGCCTTGAGTGTTACTGCGTGTCCGCCTAAGTGGTGGCTTTTCTGGGCTATTGTAGCTCTATCATGGCTAAAAATGTTTGCCCCTCTCATAAATTTGCGTAATACTTATGTGGAAGTTAATTTTTAAATAAATTAACCTCAGATCGGTTAACAAGTTGATAAAATATAATGTTATTTGAGTAATACGGAGATATATACCTTCGCTGTTAATAAGAAAAGTCCGACTTGCAGGAACTGTGTCATTTTAGCGCGGTTTCGTTCTTATCCCTATTCTCATTTGGAAAGGTTAAAATAGAAACAATTATTATTTTCGTTCGAACTTTCTTGAAATGATTTTATGTCCACAGGTAAGAGACAAAAGGGACCCGACCCTTACCTACACCCCTGGCCAAATTTTATTGTACACCTATTATCCGGGTCGTATCTCTATTATTCCAAGAGAAAGACATTAGGATAATTTCGGCACCTAAAACTAAAAACAAAACTCCTTTTGAAATGATTTTATTATAAGTATAAGCTTTATAATAATTTTTTAAAAGATTTATACAGTTAAAAACTGGCCAAATTTAATTGTACACTTAAAATTTAATTCAAAATCATAAAAAAAATAATTAAAAAACTAGTAATCAATGGGATTACCATTTAGTTTAGCACGGTTAAATGAGGTACTAGGACCATCTTCCATATAACTATACTCATTATCTGGACCATCTTTAGAAAAATCTTTCTCTTCGGTGAATACAATTTGTGTCCAGAAGAACTTGTCTAATGACAGCCACTTGCGAGCTTTTTTTAAGCGAAATTCCCGATGAGCGTTGGTAAGAGGATTTTTTTCCCCATTTTACACCAATTTCTGCAATAAATCTTCTTATTGTTCTCGTAGAGGCAGTTAAATGGAGATTTTCCTTGACGTTCCTATAAGTTACCAGTTCTCCTTCATTAGCTAATCGACGGATTTCCTTTTTATGCGCGATTCCGATCTCCTATTTATTTTTCGGTTGGGTCCTCTTTTCATTTATATTCTATTATAATCGGTTTTTACCATATATGCCACTGTAGTATGCGGAAGATTAAATTTTTCCGCTACAGCTATGTATGATGATATACGGTCTACTTATTTTTTTACTCGTGAAATTAGACCAAATGAATATGTTCTGCTTTAATGAATGATCTGTCTCAAACAGTAGGAAACTTTAAACTAACATAAACTATCGGTTTCAGGGTAGATAAGAAGTGTACAATTTTATTTGGCCAAGTTTTGTTTATCATTTTCTGATTAATCCTATTTCTATTCCAAAATATAGCTAGCAAATATTCTAGCCGGGTTATTGACCTTATTATTTGTTTTACATACAATCAAATAGTGATTTCTAATCATTATAAATTAAAAATTAAATCAATATTTAATGCTTTGCACTAAAAACAAAGTGTACAAATACATTTGGCCAGGAGTGTAGATGGGTCGGCCAGCCCCACCATCCACTTCTAGAGATACTTATTTCACAGTTCAATGTAATGAAAAATATTCAAACGTTTCACATTTTCTTATGTTCTTCTACTATAAAATGCGAACTGCTCTTTGTTTGCAATTCTACAAATAAATACGGTTTATGTTTATTAAAAACTGAGCTAAACAATTACAAAAGCCCGTTCATCAGCCATGTCTTTTTAACCATATATTTTTATGTTTAATTACATCAAAATCCGATCATTTTGTAAGGAGTGCAGAGTGGACAGAAAAGTATGCTTACATTTAAAGAAACTTTGTCCTAATCATAAAATAACATATTTGTATATTACTATTCCATTGCAGTGTCGCATTTCTTAAATAAATATTCTCTTTAGTATACACTTTTATTTTTCCTTTTAGAAAAAACGTTGAAAAAGTAAACGACTCATTAAATAATGTATGGGATTATTTTTAATACGAAAACTAGTTACAACAGTGTAATCATAAAAAATATTGTTTTTCTTTAAAATGATTGCCTCTTAAAGAGAAATAAATAGGTTTAATAATACATGTGAGTTAGGGATAGTTTTATATAACTACTACACTTAACAATTATCTAACCAACTTGTTACATTGACTTTTTATATTTACGTAGATGATTATGATTCTAACTATTTTGTTGATTATATAATCGCCTTAACCTTAAGGCTCTGATATTCCGTTATTATAAATTTATTATTGATTTAAAATGAGAAACAAGACTTGTTTCTTTGTCTTGAATTTTGTTTCTTTTTTTTACTCGTATTTGTATTAGTTTATAATTAGAAATTGGAGTATAGTATCACTGTCATTTCTTAAACACTATTTATGTTTATTTCATTTATTTAAAATAATTGTTTGCTATGTATATTCTATTTAATTATGTAAAGACATGCGTGCAGTTTATCAACGTAAGACGTAAGATAAGCTTTAACAAATAAACGGCTCCAACATAGAGTTACAAGGGTTCAGAAAATATAAAAAAAGAAAGAAGAGAAAAAAAGGGTAAAAGAAGAAACCGTTTAATTACTTCTAAATTTAAAGGACGCTCTGCTGTAAACACCTGCCAACAGATTCATAAATTTGAAAATTTTCCTACTTTCTTGTTTATAATCCGTGTTGTCGCGTTTAATTCTATTTGTTATGTTCTATTATTAACACATCTAAGTAACCCTAAAATGTGGGATTTCATTGTTAATTCTGCACATCCCACGCATTTATATGCATTTTATGTGCAACTGTTGCAGTTTTATTTAAAATATATAAGAATAAATGATTGAACATACAAATGAAATATAAAACAAAGAAAACAAAAACGTAATTGCAATGTGTTTTTATGTAGACACTTGATTTATAATACAATGTATTATTTTTCCTCTCCCTATAGCTTCGCCTCCTCTCTCAGATCAGATAAGCTCTTAGCAAAACATTTTAAGTAAAAAATATTGTTTTGAGAAAGGGCTTTATGGGCCAATCTCTAGTCCTATTTGTGGCGTCTTTCGTATAATTGTATATACGATATGTGTACTTCTGTTTGGCGTAATGATAGTAGGAGCATGTATTTGATTCTGTCAGTTTAAATTTGAGTAAATTCTAGTTAGTAGGTATTTTAGTATGTTTGATTCCACCTCTCCTGACATTTTGGAGCTCGTTTCCGTCAACAAATGTGCCAAACTATTTTTCGATATTCTGTTATTGCACTGCCCGATATTTGGTTTTTAGCATTCAAATCAGGAATTTCATGGCCTATTATACCTGTGTGTGCTTTGACACAATTCAAATAAATATGAACTTGAAGAGGTTTAATGAGTTTCTAACTTATTTTGACTTCAATGCATATGTTCTTTACATGGCGTTCCCTATGGCTTCATTCTGCACTGAAATAAAATAGCGACGATATGTCAGAGTCGCGGTTTAATTCTGAAGCGAAAGGGAGTATTTTCGACAGTTAATAAGAACAGAACGCGGCTATGATTAATCTCCGCAAGATTGAGTAATTTCTGAGAGAATCCAGCGAGCATAGAGTTTCAGGAGAGCCAACATTCAATTACTCTGTTGAATGGCTTCGAGAAGCTCACACCTTCACTCCAATGGCCATAGGGATTTGTAATCAACTCCTACCTTAATAATCAAAATCCTAAAACCTACATCACTAATCTAAGTACTTAAAAAGAATATTCAAAACATACATATTGCATGTAAAACTGTAAACATTCACGTTTAAACAAAATCGTTTATTCGAGGATTTATATTTTCCTAATATTTTCTTAACACAAGCTGATATTTCTATTTAAAAGTGGCGAAACTACTATAATGCAGGCATTCCATTATTTATTCGATTAATAGAATGAATTCTGTGAAAAAAGATTTTACTATAAAAAAAAAAAGTTACAGGCATTTGGCGCACATTTATGTTTTGGCTTGGGATGGATATTTCATTAACCCCAGATTTTTTAGCTCAAAATGGTTAATAATCAATCAATGGAAAATTTCATCTATATTAGATTTTATAGATATTAGGAGCATAATTCCAGTGTTATTTTTTAAATTAATGTGGACGTTAGCCTCTTTAAAAATATCATTTAATTATTTTTTTTTTGTTAGAAAAATAATTGTTATTTCATTTTCTAAGTTTTTTGTTAACGAGTATTTTTTATCTTGCCAATGAAGCTTTAAATGTTCTTGGTTTGAGTTCAAAATTCTTTACTGAAATTCCATATTTTTTTCTTTTCAAAACAGTGCATTATCAAAAGAATAAAAAAATCTCATTTAGTGAGTTATTGGTAGTTAGAATATACCTAACTTGAAATTGAAACCCTTAGGGCAATTAAATCAACTTAATTATATTAGTTTTGTATCATATTTAAACGTTCTGAGTATTTTCTGATATTTTTTTTTTGTATTCCTCATAAGATTGATGAATGGTCATAATTTAGCAAAAATGTGCTCAAAATATAATGGTTTTGTCCTTTAATGCTATTTATAAATTATCTAGTAATTCTCACCCTTGCAGGAGTATTTTGATGGCTCGCTCAAGTACCTCCAGTTGACTCCAGTGAACTGGAGAACTGGAGAAAGAAGTGGTATTGTCATGATGATGTTTTCAGGTCCGCCTGCTTCGATGAGTAGCACAGACCAATCTCCAATCTGAAATTAATTTAAGTTTTAGTATTTTTTTTTTTAAAGCAGTTTCAGTTTTAGTAAAGTTTTTTCTTTGTGTGCAGCTGCACCTTCGTCTACTTCCTGGTCGCATATTTTTTTTCGAAGACATGTTTTCTAAATTTTGTGCTTCCACACCTTGGAAACTAACTAGAAGAATAAGCAAACAGAGAATAGTTTGTATTTAAGCAAGGAATATATTAATACGATTTTTATAAAAATCGATATCAAGGACGTTTCGGCTACTCTTTGGTATTCTTTATTTGGTGGAAAGACAAAACACAAATACAGAATTAGTAAAGAGAAGTAATTAGACCCTTTATTGGTCTCCTATTACATAAACCCTGGAAGAATCCAGTTTCTTTCTATTTTTACACCATGGTCACTCTACCCCCGACACTCCGTGAAAGGTACCTTAGTTAATACTACAGAGTAAAAATATAATAATTTCATTTTTAAGTGTTAGGTTTTTGTACAGATACCAATCGCTTCTCTTATTATTTATTTATTGGTTTAATTATTCTGTTTATTAATTTTGCATATGTGTTTGTCCTTTAGCAGACGTAGGCTACCAAAAATTAGAGAAAACGTCCTTAATATCGATTTTTACAAAAATCGTATTTATGTTTTCCTGGCCGAATCCCAACTATACCCTGACTACTTATCACTTCGACTGCTAACTATCTACACCTCTTTATCTTAAAGAAACTATTAACACAAAATTTATAATCCAATCTGCTAAACCCACTAAGCCCAAATACCTTTGTCAACCCAGAAAGGGCAGCTCCTCTTCATAACAGACGTATGAATGAAGATATCCTATGAATGGATAGCTTATTAATAACGGAGAAAGAATCTTTTTCAATAATGGTGTACTCATTCCTAAAAGTAAAATAGGGAATTCAATGTTCTCAGATCGGTTTCTGAATACATAATTGCGAGGAAGCGTTTATTAATGAAGAAGTCTGATCACGACAAATCATGAGATAAACATCTAGAATACCAGCAACTCACTCAACGAACTCATTCAAGGCCTTCGATACTTAGATCTACTCTTTTGATGCTAACATTTTAGCAAGATTGTTTTCTTTTTTCTCATACTTCATTATTCCCACTAATCAGCAATTCATGACTGTAACAGCAATAGTGTTAAAACTAGCAGCAAATAGTGCTACTGTAATTTACACCAAATGCAGTGCAAGAACTAACTTACAAAGTCGTCAAATTAAGAAGAAGATAATGAAGAGAAGGGAATATCCTATAGAATGAGGAATGCCACTGTCATATAATGTGGACCGAGGACTAAATGTGTTATTAGTAGAGAGTAAATGCAGTGTTTGTGCATGTCCCTGGTAATAACCTAACTATGCAATCACTGCCAAGGAGGAGACCAAAGCCTTCTTCTTGGGGACATTCAATCTCAACTATCTTACAGTATCTTCCAAGTAGATTCCTTCATTTCATCTATCACGAATAGTTTAGAGAGGAGTAACGAGATATAAGCTATAATTGAATAAGATTATTAATAAGTTATATTCATTTATTCAAAAGGTAATAACATATGAAGAATACATTCTAATCAACGTGTTGGTTGCTCACTATTTACTGATTCTGATATTCATATTCGAACGATACAATGACGATTATATACTAAAGTAACCAACCAAATAGCATTTAAATCGGTTTGCTTGTTTTAGCACTTTCCTCCGAAGGAAAGTAGCTATTGAGGTTGGACTCATGACGAAATTTTTGAAAAATTTCTTCAAATCTTTATCGATCCTACCTAGTAGACACCGAAAATGACCCCCGTTAAAATTTATATATATATATATATATATATATATATATATATATATATATATGCATATATATATTTATATATATATGTGTCTGTTAACACGATAGCGGCTAGAGTTTTTGTTTTTTCGTCACGAAACTTGGTTTATAGCATTCAATTAGCAAACGATTGAACGAGTTCGTTAACCACCAAAGTCGGTCTACCGGAAGGGGGGGTTTACCCCGAACCCAAAACACTAATTTGACTATTTCAGCCGTAATATTTGTTATATTTCAACGAAACTTGGTATTCGTAGTGGTAATATAGAGAGAAAAGTGAGATATAAAAATGAACTAAATCGGTTCATTAGAAGGGGGGGTTTACTCCGGACCCACAATACCAATTCGCCACTACCAGCCGTGATTTTTGGTACATTTCGATGAAACTCGGTATTCGTAGTGGTAATCTACAGGTAAATATGTGTTGTAAAAATAAACTAAATCGGTTCATTAGGAGGGGGGGTTTACTCTTGACCCAAATTCTTAATATACTCATACCGGTCGTAATTTCTGCTGTATTGTAACGAAACGTGGTATACGTCGTGGGTAACTCATGAGAAAGAAGTGTTGTAAAAATGAGCTGAATCGGTCAATCGGAAAGCGGGGGTTTAATTTGTAATATATTTCAATAGAAAAGCCCGTCAGACGTAGGTTCACAAAGCCGCCGCAAGGAGCGCTTTCTACCACTAGAGTGACTGTATCCTGTTCCTGCGTTAGATCAAAATACGATAATATGAGGTTTTTTGTATTTATTAAGTAGTGTAATAGGTACCATGTGTAAACATAACTCTGGAAGCAAATTATTAATTGATCAGTTACTCATTACAAAATTTAAAAGAGAACTATTCATGTTTTTATTTTATTTATGTAGGATATTTTAAGCAAATTGTTCTGGAAAGCAATCTACACTACCCAAATTCTGAGGAAAGTGCTTAGTTATGCAGCTCCTGCGTGACGGACTTTTATAGAATAAATTTTGCAATTGAGGCATTAGAGAAAAAATTTACATTTTTCAAATTGGTTGGCCGATTTTCAAAATCCAAACGACTTGCATTACATTTTTGACTATATCTGTCTCTTCAGAATAAAGATAGGTCAATTTAGACAGCTTCAGTTTTTTTTAATTTATTAAAAATTTTTTCCTAATATAATCAATTATGCAAATTTAAAAAAAAAAAAAAAAAAAAAAAAAAATAGAAAACAGCGTTAGAAAGTCCTAAATATACGCAATCTTAAAGGGTCTTCTTGAGCACTTTTTGACGCCGCCTACTGATTTCAATTTGGGTGAAAATTCATGAAGATATTCAATTTGTTAATATATTTTAAAAAATCCTAAAGCAGTGCTAGCTGGCCTCTTTACATACAGTAAAATGTTTTAAAACTTGAAGCCTGAGTTTTTTTAAAAAAAAAAAAAACAATATTTCAAGTGTTTAGAGCATGTCCTTTAGATTTTGTAACAATTCGAAAAATGTTAATTTTTTCGCTGATATCTCAATTGTAAAATTTATTGTACAAAGAATATCAAACCAATTTATTTACTATATAATTGATTAATTAATAATTGATTAATTCATTGGTTGATTTATTTTATAATTGCCATTATATTCCTAAATGAATTTTAAGATGCTGGAAAAATGTTAAAGATTGTCTATTTTTAGCCCAATTTTTTATACGTATTGATATTTTGCTATGCCAGGAATCAGTTTTAACATTTTTGAATAACGGGACATTATAAGAAATTTAATTAAAAATCTTTTGACGCCTTAGGAAAACCTCTAGGGTAAATACATTTGGAGTTATGAATGAAGTACAAAAAAAAAAAAAAAGTAGTTTATATTAAAGGAAAAACGATCCGGGATTTTTTTTAATTACGCATATATGCATTATTGTTATACGAGGTTTCCGTAGATATTCCCGCAAAAATTACTTCGTCTCCTCTCAACATTCAACTCAAAACAGATATACCGTCGTCTTAATTCCATAATAATCATTTAGGTTTTGTTATACCACCGGACTTCCATAAGCATTACAAAGATGGATATGAAGAGGATATTGCTAAAGCACGCTTTAATGTAATCATGTAGCAACTTCCATATACATCAGCTTAACCTCATCTCATTATTTTAATGGAAGCATGAAGTCAAGCCAGAATATTGGAAAAGATTAAATCTCATTTTTTAAATAAAAAAATAGTTAAACTATCCTTTTATTTTCTAATACTCGACTATCTCCATCTTAATAACTACAAATCATTACAAATATCCACAAATTGAACGAGCTCAGAAAACTAGATCCACAAGAATTCAGAAGGGTAAAATAACTTATTCATAGATTCGTTTTATCGAAAGAATGAATGACGCTCCACTCTACGGAGGTGTAAATACTGTTCCTGAAAAACCGTTAAAAGAACACTTCCCATAAACTATGAAAACAATTCTAAATTTAGAGGAAACGCATAAAATTGGCACAATTTATAATAGGCCATGTAAGGAATAAAACATCATTTGTGATTGCTATTTTCTATAGTTCATTAAAACTTATTAGAACCACCAAATGTTATTCGTAATTATCAAAAGCCTAATTTTGGAAATCTGCGTAAATGTACATTCCACTTTATACATATATACATGTATATACAAACGTATATATATATATATCCATATGCAAACTACATGTACATACGTATGATATTTATATACGGATGTATGTTGAGTGGAAAAAAAAAAAGAACGAGAAAGTTACAAAAGTGTTTATAAAGATAAATGAAGATTATAGGGTTAAATATTTATTGTTAAGTAGAATAAAATGTATTACATTAGTAAAGAGTACGACTTGTTTATAATAAGAGCTATCTAAGGATATTGCACTTATTTATTTTTTTAAGAACGATATATAATTTTATTCAAAAGTTCTGTTTGAGTCTAGTTTTATAATTTGTTATAATATATATTTTTATTCCGTAGATGCACTAACATCTTGCAAATTGGCTTCAGACAGTAACGAGGTCATGTCCATGCAGTACTTGCATTTTGTCAGGTACACTATATATATATATATATATATATATATATATATATAGTTTATATTAACCCAAGGTTGCCAAAGGGCGGCTTTTGCAATGACTGAACTGAAAAAAAAAGTTACAAAAAAACTGTATGTTAAACAGTTCATTACATAGGTTCGTGTTTCCTTAAAAAAGGAATTTATTGTACAATAGGCTTAAAAAATATGTGTAAATAATTTACAAAGTTTAAAATTAAAGTGTTGGTTAAAATGGTCTCAAATAAACCTGATAAATTTAACAAGGTAACTTTTTTCCCTAAACAGTCTCTATTGATCTTTAAAAGTGCAAGACAAAAAGATATTTTTAAATCAAACACATAAGAATAAATCATTTACGATATTGGAGGCTCCCTTGGGAGTAGGCGTTTCCGGAAACACCTCGGACATTCTAAGATTATAAAAAGTCCGTCACGCAGGAGCTGCATAACTACGCACTTTCCTCAGAATTTGGGTAGTGTAGACTGCTTTCCAGAACAATTTGCTTAAAATATCCTACATAAATAAAATAAAAACGTGAATAGTTCTCATTTTGTAATGAGTAACTGATCAATTATTAATTTGCATCCAGAGTTATGTTTACACATGGTACCTGCTACACTACGTAATAAATACAAAAATCCTCATATTATCGTATTTTGATCTAACGCAGGAAGAGGATACAGTCACTCTAGTGGTAGAAAGCGCTCCTTGCGGCGGCTTTGTGAACCTACGTCTGCCGGCTTTTCTATTCAAATATATTACAAATTAAACCCCCGCTTTCCGATTGACCGATTCAGCTCATTTTTACAACACTTCTTTCTCATGAGTTACCCACGACGTATACAGCGTTTCGTTACAATACAGCAGAAATTACGACCGGTATGAGTATATTAGGAATTTGGGTCCGGAGTAAACCCCCCCTTCTAATGAACCGATTTAGTTTCTTTTTACAACACATATTTACCTGTAGATTACCACTACGAATACCGAGTTTCGTCGAAATATACCAAAAATCACGGCTGGTAGTGGCGAATTGGTATTGTGGGTCCGGAGTAAACCCCCCCCCTCCTAATGAACCGATTTCGTTTATTTTTACAACACATATTTACCTGTGGATTAGCACTACGAATACCGAGTTTCGTCGAAATATACCAAAAATCACGGCTGGTAGTGGCGAATTGGTATTGTGGGTCCGGAGTAAACCCCCCCTTCTAATGAACCGATTTAGTTCATTTTTATATCTCACTTTTCTCTCTATATTAACACTACGAATACCAAGTTTCGTTGAAATATAACAAATATTACGGCTGACATAGTCAAATAAGTGTTTTGGGTTCGGGGTAAACCCCCCCTTCCGGTGGACCGACTTTGGTGGTTAACGAACTCGTTCAATCGTTTGCTAATTGAATGCTATATACCAAGTTTCGTGACGAAAAAACAAAAACTCTGGCCGCTATCGTGTTAACAGACACATATATATATATATATATATATATATATATATATATATATATATATATATATATATAAATTTTAACGGGGGTCATTTTCGGTGTCTACTAGGTAGGATCGATTAAGATTTGAAGAAATTTTTCAAAAATTCCGTCATGAATCCAACCTCAATAGCTACTTTCCTTCGGAGGAAAGTGCTAATAGGTAGTCGACAAAAAACAATTATAGAAACCCTCCTTCCGTATTGTTAGTGACACAATTGATTCCCGCTTTAAAATGATGTTGTAAGCCAATAAATGAAGTGAATGAATGAAGTGGCTTGAAATAAGGAAACGAAAAGCGAGAGATATGAATGAGAACTAACACTTTCATTCTAGGTCGAGGCTAGAATGTGCTCTGCTAGAACATATACATAATTAGCTCTTCAAGATAGGCACCGATTATTATATCAATTTCATAATAAGTAGGAAAACATCAAATAAATCTTTACTCCCGCATTTATACTGCTCTATAATATGTTCAATTAATTATCCACGCCTTTTTCACAAAAGATAAATATTATTTCTGGAATGATCTCTGAATTAGTTATAGATGCTTTAATAATAAATACAGATATTCAAATTCAACACTCAACCAGTATTCATAGATATTCCTGAACAAATAAATACATTGCAAAAGAATAATATCGGCGTCACTATGCTGCTACTATGGCACTATAATTTACTGAGGACTGAGGATTTACTGTAGACGTCCTAGTAAAGCTTGCTACAAGACTGTTGTACTAAAGACATGTTACTGATTACAGAACCCTACATGAAACAGGTTGTAAGGACTCACGTACTCAATAAATGGCAGGCTGAATGGTTATCTTTGAACGACAACAAGATAAAGCCATTCATTAAAAAATAAAATTCTAGCTATAGAACCTGCCGGAGAGTAGTAGTCGGTACAAGACTTCGAATAGGACATACACTACTAACTCACTCCCACTTAATGACAAAAGAAGACATACCACTAAGCACTCAATGTTATAATACATTGACTGTAAAACACTAACAGACTGCAGTAAACGAGAAAACATCAACATACCACGTGATATGTATGAACTCTTGACAGATGGTAGCCAAAATGGCCAGTTTTATAGAGCAAATCTCCAAGTGCGGCCTATAAACCCAAATAAATCAATATTAAAATTAAAATGACTAAAACAACGAATTCACTGAAATATGAACGTAATATATAAACTCTAAAGCTTCACATTCGTGACTTTTTTTTTATGGTGCTTCGACGTCTAAGCGAAGCACCATAAAAAAATCGAATCTAAGAGCAGCCACTAGACCATGGGAGACCCTCACATTCGTGTTTTACACATTAATCTATTAATCTGTATACAGGGTGTCCCGAATTTAAATGGAAAACTTCAGGAGCGGGTAGGGGACCAAAAAACTAAGCCAAAAAGTCCTTTAGAGATTTGCTCGTTTTTGCTTTGTTTTGGAGAAAATCGCAAAACAAGAAACGAACAAGTTTTCATTTTTGTACATACTTATTTAAATTTTCAATGGAAAAAAATTGTCATTGCAAATTGTTTCAACAAACCAATTGTTTCTGCAGCGGTAATGCTTTAGAAGCGGTGTGAGAGGATGCGCGCCGATTCGCAAATAGAAGAGTGCTTATTCGACGAGTGTATTAGTTAACTTTTAATAGACTACGAGACCCTTGGTCATTTAATTTATTTACATTTTTTTTATGTTATCATCTATTTAGTTTAGTTATTAAATGTTGCCCTCTTGCAGAAACGTAAGCATTACATCTAGCACTGACTTGATAAATTGGAGCTAAACAATGTTCTGATGAACACTGCATCTATGATTCGATCTCTTAATTGCTCTCTTGAGTTGATTGACACCGAATAAACCTCCTGCTTCAAGATTCCCCATACGAAGAAACCAATTGATAAAATTCAATATCTTTGCATAATTTTGAAGTAAGTAATTCTGCAATGGTATGGGTCGCCGATTATTACCTTTCAAAGTTCGTCATATTACCTGCTGCAATATTCTTTTTTTTTTTTTTTTTTTTTTTTTTTTTTTATTGTTTGGAAGGGTATATTCAACCGTGGGAGGTCATGGGCACCCAACAAAGGAAGGAGTTTCTTATATCAATGTAAATATACTCTTTAAAGTTGATAATATGGAAAATGAATAATTGAAATCAGGACGGGAAAAATAATTTAAAAAATAAACAAATTTAAAAAAATCTATAAGCCTTCCACCCACACCGCGGAACGGACACCGTCCGAGCCCAGAACCACCGCGACACCGCTGCACTGCTCTCCTAGTAAAAATGCTTTAGCTGGGGAAACTTAATCATGCAAGGCTCTACTGGGAGTTGTGCTCGCCCCCTCCCCCGGAAGGGCGTCCACAATCTCCAGAGCCCGGGACTGTGACAGTCCAGAGAGTACAGCGATGCCACGGCAGGACCGAACCAGGCCACGGATAGGGAAAGAAGCTACACCTCACCAAATAAACGTTGTAAATATTGCTGTTTCGCATTTACAAAACTAAATCATTTATGAAAGTTAGTATTTTTGCTGGAGTCAATTGAGTATTCTATATATAATTTTCTTTACTTGTTGTTTAGAAAAAAATAAATAATTAGAAAATGAAAATAAACAAAGGTGAGGTGAGAAGAACGATCCGAAGTAGAGGAGCAGAGGAGAGCCCGAGGACCCAGCACTAGCTCTCTCTCTTTTGGAGCCTATGATGAGACTCTTACAGGCATGAGTCGTGGGATGTGCTAGATTTACATAGCAGGGCTTCCTTAGTACCCACCACATCCCACCATGGCTGGGACCGTTCTGGTCTAGAGGCCGATGCAAGGCCCCCGGACGCCACCACATCTCCACGCGAATCGCTCCTTGTAATATCTAAGCATTTCTCAATATTCAATAGATATTTGCTGTTGCTTAGTAACAATAAGGTTACTTGAACACATGTTTTCAATTAGTTACAATTCATTCAATGTTATGTTATGTTGTGTTTCAATCTGTTCTATTTTACAATGAAAATAAATGAAGTTTTAAGTAAAGAGTATTACAACTGGCGCTGCGGACAGTAATAATGCCACGAAAGAAAACGATGAAGCAAGTTGAAGTGGAAGATGCAGATGAAGGTAGGCCTCAGAATTATTCCCTACATTTTCAGATTGAAAGGTTTAACCCAGAAGAGGAGGAATGGCTCTACTACAAACAACGATTCCTAGTCGAACTTCGATTACACGGAGTTCTGTCGGACGACATAAAGAGAGACCTCCTTCTGTCTAGGGTTGGACCAGATACCTTCAAAGTCTTAGTAGACTACTTCAGACCTGACGACGTCGGCGAGCGGACATTCTCTGATTTATTACGGGTCCTTGATGACTATTTCAAAACTGCGGGTTGTACGATAGGGGAGCGTGTATCCTTCATCAGAAGGACGCGAGAGGAAGATGAACCCGTGGGTCAGTACGTTAATGCTTTAAAAGCTCAAGCTTCTCTTTGCGGGTTTGGCGAGTCAATGAAAGAAAGGTTACGCGATCAACTAATTGTAGGCATAGCTCACCACTCCTGGCAAAAAGAGCTCATACGTGTACATTCCGACCTAAGTAGTACTCTCGAAGAGGTCCTTCAGACTGCCCTAAGCTTGGAACGCGCCGACAAAACCCATCACAAACTTTTAGAAGGTTCTAGAACCAAATGTAATGTGGTAGAACGTCCTCGAAAGTCCAATAAACCAGAGACTACTAGACGAAGCAATATAACTATACTTATAAAAGGGTTAGATTGTCTAAACTGTGGGAAAAATAAACATAGGCAAAACGAACGATGTCCAGCAAGGGGTGCGACCTGTTTTGAATGTGGGATGGAGAACCATTTTGGCCGCTGCTGTTTGAAGAAAGGTCGAGCTAAAATAAAGACACAGTCTAGGAAAGCAAACAACATTAGACCTAGTTCTAGTCTATCATCTGATGCATCAAGCACCTCGAGTCGTGGTTCAAACATCAACAAATGCGCCGGCAAAAGAGGGTCCAGAGCGATGATTCCAGTAAAACTAAACGGAGTGGAAACTCAAATGCTGTACGATCCGGGTGCAGCAGCTTCAGTAATTAGTAAAACTCTGTGGGAAAAAATCGGCTCGCCTCACTTACGACCAACTGGTGAATTGACTGCATATACTGGCGTGTCAATTAAATGTCATGGCGAAGCGATTATTCGAGTTCACGCGTTCAAGAAAACGATGAACCTACCAGTAGTCGTTGTAGAAAAGAATGACCTGCCATTATTTGGGATGGATTGGGTCCTGGAGTTTAAATTGCCACTACCTGAGGGAGCACTGCTGTGTGCAATAAAACAGAAGAAAGTAGACCTAGCGAGTACTCTAAACGAATTAATGAATAAATACTCTCCTGTATTTTCGTCAGAACTCGGAACTATGAGGGGGCCTCCTGCTGTGATTCACATTTCCAAAGACGCGAAACCAAGGGTGTTCATACCCCGTCCTCTCCCATTCGCTTTGAGAACAGCCGTTGAAAAGGAGATCAGTCGTCTCGTAGAAACAGGTGTACTCGAACCAGTCGATACCAACAGCACACCAATCGAGTGGGCTTCACCTATTGTAGTGAAGCTAAAACCAAACAACGAGGTTCGTATATGCGGCGATTTTAAAGTCACAATTAACCCTTACGTTCACGTGGATCCTCACCCTTTACCACGTTTTGAAGAGATTGTTGACAAACTTAGGGGAGGTGAAAAATTCACCACACTTGATCTGAAAGATGCGTACTTACAAATGCCCATTCACCCTGATTCACAAAAGTATGTAACGATTTCAACCCATTTGGGTTTCTTCAGATATCGACGGCTTACCTTCGGCATAAATAAAGCGCCTTCGACTTTTCAAGAACGCATGGATCACATCCTATTAGGTATCCCGGGAGTAGGCTGCTTCTTGGACGACGTGATTGTCACAGGAGCGGACGACAACGAGCATCTCCAACATCTTGGCTTAGTCTTAAAAAGACTTGAAAAAGAAGGAATTAGATTGAAGAAAGAGAAATGCAAGTGGCTTCAAGAATCCGTTATTTACCTTGGACACAAACTTGATCGCACGGGTATACATCCTACTGAAGATCACGTCGAAGCTATAAAGAAATGCCGGAGCCCTCTAACCCGCGGCAACTTCGTTCATTTCTGGGAACAATTAATTATTACCAGAAATTCGTGCCAAATCTTCAAAGCATTTGCTCTTCTCTGCACAGACATTTACAGAAAGGAGCAAAGTGGAACTGGACGGAAGAAGACAGTAAAACAATCAAGACTCTGAGAAATATCTTATGCTCTTCAGACACTCTCATCCACTTTAATCCAGACTTACCCATTATCGTTTCGTCTGATGCTAGTGAAGACGGTTTAGGAGCCACACTATCTCACAAACTTCCAGATGGTTCAGAACGACCAGTGGCTTTTGCGTCGCGGACATTGAAGCAAAGTGAGAAGAAATACTCGGTAATCGATCGTGAGGCATTGGGAATTATCTTCGCTGTCCGGAAATTCCACCAGTACATCTTCGGCTACCCTTTCATTCTTCGGACCGACCACAAACCTCTCATCAGTCTACTAGGGGAACATTCAGAACTGCCAAAAATAGCATCTGATCGGATGACGAGATGGGCACTAATTTTGACTGCGTACAATTACATTATAGAATACGTTCCTAGCAAAAACAATGCCATTCCAGACATGTTATCCCGATTACCAACGCAAAATTTGACAAATTTACCTGAAGATCCAACCATGAAACCGTATGACAAACATTTATATTCACTGAAAAGGGAGAATGTTTGCCTTACACGCAGACAACTACGTCAAGAAACAATCAAGGACTCGACGTTAGGCATGGTAATACACTGGCTTCAGTCAGAGTTTCCAGAACGGCATCTCATTGAAGACGATCAGATGAAAAGTTTCTGGGATAAGCGGGACGAACTTTCCTACGAACGCGGAATAGTGATGTGGAAGGGACGAATCGTCGTACCGAAATCTCTTCAGACTTCAGTTCTAAACGTTATGCATGAGGGACATTCCGGAATTTGTGCCATGAAGTCGTTTGCTCGATTCCATGTTTGGTGGTATCGAATGGATAAAAACATAGAAGAATCTGTCAAGAAATGCAAAAGCTGTCAGAGGAATAGACCCACAGAACCGGAAACGACTCTACTTTCATGGACAGTTCCTCAGAACCCGTGGACCAGGGTACACATAGACTTCGCAGGTCCTATGGAGGGTTACTATTGGCTAGTTCTCGCCGATGCTACAACGAAGTGGCTGGAAGTAATCCCTATGAAGACAAGCACGACAAAACGGACTATTTCGGCTCTCCAGGAAATATTCTCACGTTTTGGACTTCCTCGTATCATCGTTTCAGATAACGGACCACAGTTCACAAGCCAACTTTTCAAAAAATTCTGTGAAGAACAAAACATCCGACATATAAGAACTTTTCCGTACCACCCGAGGAGCAATGGTCTAGCAGAGCGTACAGTAAGAACTTTCAAGACTCGATTCATTGCTTCCAAGGACGACAAACTGGACATCCATACACGACTCAACAGATTTCTATTATCATACAGGACATCGATACACAAGACAACAGACCGCACACCAGCAGAGCTCATGTATGGACGACAATTGCAGACAAAATTGACTTTATTGAAACCTTCTTGAGAGACATCAATCCAGGAACAACTCACGAAACAAAAGAAGTATGCTGACAAAGCGAAGAAATGGAAAGAGTTCCAGGAAGGACAAGATGTCTGGGTTAGGAAAAACGACGGACAAGGCTACCAGGAAGGAAGAGTAATGAAGAAGACCGGAAAATTATCATACGAAGTTGAAGTTGACGGCAAGATGCATCGCAGACACGCAGACCAGCTGAGAGAACGTCTGGCTTCAGAGGGAGGGGGAGATGTGTAATATCTAAGCATTTCTCAATATTCAATAGACATTTGCTGTTGCTTAGTAACAATAAGGTTACTTGAACACATGTTTTCAATTAGTTACAATTCATTCAATGTTATGTTATGTTGTGTTTCAATCTGTTCTATTTTACAATGAAAATAAATGAAGTTTTAAGTAAAGAGTATTACACTCCTCATTCAAACTAATTTTATATTGAAATCAAAATTACTAAAGCTATAATTTACCGAATAAACCAGTTGATTTTAAGAATTTTATCAATTTTGTTAAATTTGTTGAATCATCGCCTATAATTTCATCAATTGTTGTCCCTAGTTGATTTAAATGTCTTTCCATGACGTATGATTGCCAGTCTAGAAGAATATGCTTGACTGTTATGATTTTGCCGCAAACTTCACACATCGGCGGATCTTCCCTTGACATTAGATATGAGTGAGTAAGTTTAGTGTGGTCTATACGAAGACGGGTTATAACAATTTCCTCCCTTCTCCTCCGGCGCACCGATGACCTCCACGATTGGACACTAGATTTAAGTTGCCTCAATTTATTATCAGTGATTGAAAACCATTTCTTTTCCCATGGTTCCCATGTCTTCCGTTTTACGGATAAGGCAAAATCATTGGAGTGATAGTTGGAACACGAGTCCCTTCTCTTGTTGAAAACTTCCTCGTTTTCCTTTATACCGGAGAGGCTGGAAATCCAGCAGAATGTGACTTTGCAGTTACTTTTAATGAGAGACGCAAGAGAAGTGAATATATCTACAATTACTGGGTGCTTAGAATAGGAATTTTGTAATGCTAGAAGAGCAGAAAGAGAGTCGGAAAAAAACAGTTAATTTAGATTTTTGAGGGGTTACGGTATTGAGGGCTTTGAATATGGCAACTAATTCCGCGGTGAAGATGGATGCTTCAGGGGGCAAAGAGAACATTCCTGTTGTCGGACAAAAATGTTGCACCAACACCATCATCGCTTTTAGAACCGTCGGTAAAAACTACAGAAGAGGAAGGCATTTCGCTACGGATCTTATTATATTCTTGTAAGAAGATTTGTTGAATTGTTTGCTTCTTAATGAACTTAATTAGAGAAAGATTCATTCTAACAGAGGGCAGAGTCCAAGGTGCATCATTATAAGGTCTTTCCGGTAGGATTGGTGGGATTTCTAAGAGATTTAGGCTTTAAAGGAGATCTTGAATTCTGATAGTGAAGTGTTTTCTTCTATTTCTGTAGTTATATATATTATTGAGGTTCGAAAAACATTCATTAAGCGGGTGGGACGGGTTGGCTTTTATGGATATATAATAATAAAGAGAAATCTGATTTCTACGTGTTTCAAGGGGATGTTCTCCAGATTCCGCGTAAAGACTCAGTACAGGACTGGAACGGAAAGCTCCGGTAGCAATTCTAATGCCAGAATGGTGAATGGGGTCTAGCATTTGTAAAGTTTTCGGAGAGGCAGAGCCATAGGCCATGCATCCATAGTCTAACTTGGATCTGATAAGGCTTCGATAAAGCATGAGAATACTTGTGCGGTCACCACCCCAAGATGTATTTGCTAACATTTTAAGTATATTCATTGACTGCAAACATTTATCTTTTAGAGTTTTTAGATGTGAGCACCAATTTAGATTGCGATCAAAGGTTAGGCCCAAAAATTCTGCATTTTGACTATTCTTAATTAAAATGTTATTAATGTAGAGTGAAGGTGGATCGTCGACTTTACGAGGGGCAAATAGGATACAGTCTTTGTAGAGGAGATCTGAAACCCATGCTCGTTAAACCATTCATTCATTACATTTAAAGCAGACTGTATTTTATTCTGAAGATTTTCTGTGCTTCGATCAGATGAATATAAAACGAGATCATCAGCGTAGAGCATACCTTCTACCGGAGGTTCTATGATCTGCAGGACACGATTGTTGGCGACGGAGAAAAGAAGAGGACTCATGACGCTTCCCTGCGGTACACCGTTTGCTTGAATAAATTCTTCAGACAGTACTGTTCCGTTCCGAATTTGATATGATCGGTTTGTTAAAAAATTCTGGATAAATATTAGAATATAACCTCGTATTCCGATTTCATTTAAACAGTCAAAGATATACCTTCTCCAAACGCATTTTTAATGTCCACAAAAACAGCTAGTAGTTTTCTCTTTTTCCTAAAAGCCTCTCTAATTTCTACCTCAAGCTTTACCAAGTTGTCCCGCGTGCTTCTACCTCGCCGAAAACCACTCTGCCACTTAGCCTGCAAACCTTTACCTTCCAAATACCAGTGCAGGCGATTGACTATTATTTTTTCAAATAGTTTGCACAGGGAACTTGTCAATGAAATTACTCTGTAACTCGATGCAAGGAAAGGTGGTGGTTTTTTTTTGGGGATCGGAATTGAAATTGATTTGGTCCATAGCTCGGGAATTATACCGGTCTGAAAAAACCCTTATAATTAAAAATATTATTTTTAGCATCCCCTAACGGCGCTAATGACCTAGAAGTAGATGCGCCGTAAAAAAAAAAAAAAAAAAAAATTATTTTTAGCGATTCGAAGCCAAAGAGCAAATATCTGCGGTAGAACTTCAAAAAGAAATGAATGAATTTATACCAGAGCGTAAAGTATAGAAAATGGAGATTTCCTATGCTAATTTTGTAGCGTATTTATCGAATTCGCAACGTTATTCACGCTATGTATTTATCCGTTACAGAAACAAAACGAATATACCTGTTTATTTTAATTTAGGATTCATCCTTGTTTAGAAGGAGATAGGTTTATTGGTCAATAAACCTATAGACGTCAACGTCTGCGGCGTTTTTAGAAACTGGCTACACCGGTTTGTTTTTTTCATTTCTTCCGATATTGTCAAAACACTGGAAAGGATAAAAAAAATGCGAAGGAATTTAGCTTACAAACTATGCATTAGTCTGATATTAGAAGTGCTTAAATGATCATGAATACTACGTGCGTTGTGATGATAAACGCAAAATGTTTTTCCTAATATTTTGTAAAACCGTTAAACATGTTTTATATATATATATATATATATATATATATATATATATATATATATGCGTTATTTTTTATGGTATTTAATCATAATTAAAATGAATTATTGTAAGGTTTCATTAATATTAAAATTTATTATTATTAAGTTTCAAATAGTTTTATGTTTCGCGACACATACAGGGTGTCTATAAAAGAACTCCGGGGTTTAAAAAAATAATATTTTTTAAACTATAAAAGATAGCAAAATTTGATCAATTCCTTTGAAACAAGCAGCTCAAAGAGTTTTACTCATACCAATTGGGAATGTTTCTCTCAACAGTTGGCAGCGCTGCGGAGCGTTGACCTTGAAATTACGTAGCGGCTGCGGCAGGCAGTCAGTGTCGTCTGGACTGCCGCGCTATGGCGACGCCTCAACAAAAGGCTCAGTAAAAAAAAAAAAAAAAAAAATGTCGAAAATTCGAGATGTTATCCATCTCAGGGAACGAATAGTGAATTGCGTGGCGTCCGTTCCCCCAGACATGCTCGCCAGGACATGGGAAGAGGTAGAATACCGTTTCGACGTGTGCCGTGCCACTAACGGAGCTCACATTGAACTTTACTAAGTTGTTAAAAAATCTTGAAAATGTAAGCTTTCTAATCATGTATAAAACATGTATGTACGTTTTTTACTTTATTAAAATATTTTGTCTTAAAACCCCGGAGTTCTTTTATAGACACCCTGTATTATACGAATCGCGAGCAACTCCCGTTATGTGCGTGTATGCCAGTGGCTTTTAATGGTTTATTTTTCGCTTCCCTTGGCGTTATAAGTTGTCCTTGGCATTATTATTCCTATAGCCGGCCCATGTTTGTTATATTGGACCTTTCTGGACGCCTACCTACCCGGCGAATGGTGAGATACTTCCAATATTCCCTCAATTCTCTTCCTAAACCCTGTTTCCTTTCTTCTCACCTTTCAATGCCGTATAACTGGAGGTGGATGCCCTGAAGGTAAGGCTAATTATTATTATTCTTACAATATGTTTGGGTTGTACCCATATTTCAACATATTTTGCCCTTTGCTTCTATCCGAGCTCACCAGAGCAACCACATTTTTTTTTCTTCCTTAATAATATCCCACAATATATATATATATATATATATATATATATATATATATATATATATATATATATATATATACATTGAACCACGTGATTTAGGGTTTGAAAATTTTCTATTTGGTAATTTCGGATTGTTTCATAAGGTCAACCCCATAAGGGGTTTCTCCTTATGGAGGGAGGGAGGGAGCTCTAAGTATTAATCAGGCCTATCGTTGTTATAAACCGGTAGTAACATGTCAACATGCTAATATCCGTCTCATTTAAAAAATGAACGCATTTTTATCTCCACGTGTTTAAAAATATATATGTAATGAATTAACATTAATAACATTTACATAATATTTATTAATATATCATTAATAATTAATAATATATCATTTTAACCCTCAACTGGTAACATGTAAATTTTTTACGTTATAGGTAACATGCGTCTGTGAGACGCCAAAATATTTTTGGGAGCAAATATTTTGAAAAAACTGTTTATAATGAAGGTTTAGTTAAAAATTTAAAAATAATTTTCATCGCTACGTATTAAAATCAGGTCTAAAAACCAACGCAAATTCCTCCCTGTAGGAGATCAAGTGTTTCATACTTTTGTTGAACCCTCAAGCCATAATGGATTCAACATTTTATGCATTTGTAAGCTGTCTGTGTTCTATTTCCTGAAGCCCGCCAATTGTTTCTTCGGGTTCCCCAAGGCCAAGAATATCTCGAACTATTTTCTTGACGTCATCTTGGATGTTTAACAATTTAAAAAAACGTGACCTTTTTTCATTGGTTGCGTGGAATGCCAGAATTTACAAGCTTGGCCACAATCATATAGTGAAATATTGCCTGCGTCCACCGTCTCGATCTTCTGTTCGGTATCTAAATTATCAATGCATGATTTTGTTGAGTTATAAAAATGCCGGTTTATTGTTCGAAAGATCTGTGAATTTTGAGATGCGTTCCTCGTTTAAATCAAATTTACAGTAACGCTTTTTCAGTGTTCAAACAAAATAAGCGTCATTTTTTTATGCTTGAACTCAATATATTTTTTTTTTTTTTTTACATTTTAGAATTTTAGGCGGAATTCTCCTTTTTTTTTCTTATAGTGCCAATGATTCAAATTATGTCCATCTATTCATTTACTATTTCAAGTGAAGAAAACTCATTGACAACAGTAAAGTTAGGAATGAAATCTGCAATTGGTTTCGGAATAAAATATAAATAGAGAGGAAAAATAATTAAATTTTGTTTTAAATGGTTATTGTAGTTTTGCTGCGTGCCTCAGTTGTAGTAAATAAATAGTTTCAGGTAATACACGTCAGAAAGATGAACACTAAAATGAGCACTATTAGTAGTAACACGCGTCAAGAGACGGTGTACTATTTAATTAGTGCCTTACTACTACCACAAAATAAAATAGATCGGGTTAAAATTTCATTAGCGTTTTTTTACATTATCTACAGTGAGCATACACTGGAGGTTTAATTTTACAAATGGTTCTAAACACCGCAATGCGGGAAACTACTATACCTAGGCGTCTCTCAGACGTATGTTACAAATGATGCAAATGCCAGAGTATCGAATGAGAAAATCACCACTTTCCAGAGTGAAAAAACTTTTATTCATTACTTTGCTTTTGGACAGTCAAATATTCGGTAGTTTCGACCTTTTGACAGTGTTAACTCCCCCTTTCACTAAGTGAACTTCGATTCGAGAATTCGCCGTTCACCAGCAATCAGCAAAACTTCAAAATGAAAAATGCGTTATGTCATATTCCATACTTTGCATTTGTATCGACGATATATCGAATTAAAAGATGAGCTGCAAAAAGGAGGTAGCTCCAATTCTTCAGTTTTTGGCCAATTAAAAAAAACGATTTAAAAATTTAAATTTATGAATTATAAAAATGTTGATGTTGTTTTCATTCTATTATGATGTTTACATAATATGTAAGAAATATCCAGCTCCTTATTATATTATAATAAGGAGCTGGATATTTCTTCTACTAAACCAAAGAGATTTTTTTTAAGCGCCAAATAGTGTTTATAACTTCCAACTGCGATAGATTTATCTTTTCAATTAACCCTTCAATTGTTTTCTAAATAAAATAAAACAGAAGAAGACATTGGTATGGAACCCAAATAATAGGGTAAAATGGACCATAATTTGTCAAATTTGCACATATTTATTTTTAAAAAAAGTTTAAAAATCATAAAGCTAGAATAAATATAATTCAAATGAAATTGACTATAAAATACAATTATTAAGTAATTCATAGTTTAAAACCTACTCTCCTGACAATAATAATGTAAACATAGAACCTCCCTATATTCCCTGGTTTCAGCCTTCTACCACTGTGTGATCATCTTATTCTTCTGCCGGTGAATTGATAAATTCTAATAAAAAAATAAGCGTTACAAAGAGATATTATTCAATGATTATTATTTGTTCAAGGGCTTGATCATGTTTAATGATAAATAATTTTCGTGCATACAGTCAGTCATGGCTGCATATGAGAAATCGGATATGTTTCATCACTTCATACGCCGAATTTCCAACAAAGTACATCCTATGGAGGTTTATAGAATTTTATATTACGATCCTTGAGAAAACAAATATTTCCTAAAAGCTGATAATCTTCCGCTTAAATTACGAAATGATAAGATTGTGATATAGATAGTACAGATTTTAAATTTCCTGACTTACATTTCATGTTGAATAAATATTCAAAGTTATGGTAAGTACACACACACACACACACTCACACACATATATATATATATATGTATATATATATATATATATATATATATATATATATATATATATATATATATACTATCGGTAATTGCAAGAAAAAAACTGAGGAACTCCCAATGCCAGCTCCTCGGAAAAAATATTTCTATAAAAAGTAAACAAGTAAAAATAAAAGTAGAGAGTGGTGAAAACGCTTAGGAAGAATTTTCAACCGGAAAAGTATAAATAAATAAAAAAAATCTGATCGTCATCTAAAAATAAATCCTCCATTTATCATCCACGGGCTCCTTTAATCTTTCCTCTCACTGCTATCACAAGACATGATTATCTGTTAATACTTTTTGCGGTTCAGTCAATATTCTCCACTTCCAATATTTCATTATCCTTTCTCCTAGATTATTAGTCTGCCTTGTCAGATTAGCTCTCTACCTTTATGAAAAAACTCTCATACGGCCATCCTCCCACAAATGCGGATACTACTCATACACTATATGCCTTGGAAACCAGTGACAACATCGATCATCGCAGTTTGCACATTTAAGTTGGGACGGCCACTTTTGGGTTTGAAGTTAAAAAAGTTTAGTTTCTCCGTATCTACTAATTATTTTTTGAACTTTTATGTCTCTCCTATTTATAATTCTAAAGATTTCCCTGAAAGAATGGCACTGATGACATTCTATATTTAATTAGAAGGCTTTGCCTATTTTCGAATACTACCCATCTTATCTGAATAGATCCTTTCACCATTTTCATAACTTTCATTAATTGCTTTTTGGTTTCGGCCTTTAAATTTCACAATAACGTATTTTTAAATGTAATATTATACAAAAATTATTTTAATATTAAATCTCATGAAGATTTGAAAATTAATAACCTCATTTAGGAAATATATTTTGTTCCAGAAAGACATATACTCTTTCTCGTTTTAAGGTTATTTTCATTCCGGTTATTGGTTTGCTCAAAATCGCCATCTACCGCGATAGTATCTACCAAGAAATCTGAAATAAAAACAAAAAATTGTTTTTCAAAATTCATGGATTGAGCTGTTTTTAGCGCGGTTCCTCCCTCCCCCATAGGAAGGAACTTCGCTTATAAGGTTGATACAATGAAACAATCCGGAAGTGCCGAAAAGAAAATTTCGCGTTTCAGAACCCCTAGAGACCGAAAATAACGGTGGTTCAAATTTGTATATATATATGTATATATTTATATATATATATATATATATATATATATATATATATATATATATATATATATATATATATTGTCTGTTCGCTCATTTCTGGCTTCCCTGATGGTCCGATTTTGATGAAATTTGGTACAAAAATCTGTCGTCCAATTTGAAAGGTTAAGTTCGTTAACCAGCAAAATCCGCCCTCTGGAAGATGGCGTTTGGGGCGAAATTCGCGCAAAAAAAATCGTAACGCTTACGTTTTTGAGTTCATAAGCTTGTAAGTACTCTTTTTATAGGCTTCTTGGGCTAGGAAAACGAATGGAACCATTTTCAAGGCGATAGCTTTAACCGTTTTCGAGAAAACTGAAAAAATAATTTTTGAATGCCGTTTTTGGTTTGGGTACTTAGAATCAAGGGATTCAGTTGAAACATTTACTGCATGTTCTACTTTCATTAAAACTAATATGTTGAAATTTTGGTTGCGTTTGGAGTTAAGGAAGGGTTAGAATAAAATATTTTATTAACAGGCATAAAAAAGTTTTGGTAACTTTGTATACTTTCCTTAATATCTCGAAAAAGGTTGAGAATTTGGGAAACGAAAGAATACCATTAGAAAGCTTACTAAATGTTCTACAAAAAAGGTTCTAATGAACGTTTTGATTAGGCGATGTCAATCGGAGAAATAAGTGCTTAAAACTTTAAAGTGATTGATTTCGCTTATTCGAACTGTTCTTTTTGTCTTTGATTTTGATACTTAAAATTATGGGATTCAGTTGAAACATTTTCTGCATGTTTGAATTTCATCAACACTAATATGTTAAAATTTTGGTTACGTTTGGAGCTAAGGAAGGATTAGAATAAAATATTTTATTAACAGACATGAAATGTTTTGGGAACGTCGTATACATTCCCTAATATCTCGAAGACGGTTAGGATTATTGGTAAACGGAGGGTTACCATGCGAAAGCTTACTAAATGTTCTACAAAAAAGATTCTGAAACAATTTTTGATTAGGCTATGTCATTCGGAGAAATAAGTGCTTAAACTTTGAAGTAATTGATTTCGTTTATTCGAACGGTTCTTTTTGTTTGTTTTTATTCCTTGTTATTTTTTAATTGCTTAAAGTTGGATAATGTATTTGACAATAAAACAGATTAATTAAAATAAGAAAAACAATTCATTGTTAAAAATATATCAGGCTGTACCGTATGAAATGTCAGTTTTGGATTTGTCGATTTCCTTCAAATGTCTTGAAACTGTCGAGGCTCCTACTCCGAGTTCTTTGGCATATTCCCTAGTGTTTTTAATTGCTTATAGTAGTCAAATGTATTTGTCAATGAAACAGGATACGTATAATTAGAATCAATATTTTGTTTGTTAGAATTCGAAGATGCCGTATGAATATCTAGATGTGACAGTACTGGTGTTGATTTCGTTCTTTAGAATTATTCATGGTATTCCCTATTTTCATCTGTTACCTATAATTTTTTATTGTTAGTAGATTTTTCTTATTGATTATAGAATATTAATCTATTTGGCTATAAAACAGGATACGTAAAATTAGTGACAATATTTCGGAGATTTCTGAGCGAAATACATTTAAGATTTTCTACCACCACGAACGGCTTTTTTCCTCTATTTTTATCCACTAGATAGGCTTTATTTTGCATATTATTCTATATAAGTTTTATTCAGCAGGGGATTCTGATGAAATGTCGTGTTTTTGCTGTGGATTTTAAATACGATGTATCTAAGATTGGATAACATTAGCGAGTCTACATAGTTAAGAACCGACGACGGAGGATTACTTCTTGCTATGATTTAGTCTACATACGTATATTAAGTCCTAAATCCAATCCTCCTAAAGTTCAATGCCCGTAGAAACCAGGGGGCCGCAGGAAATTTACCTGCTAAGAGTTAATCCTCAAGAGCTGTAAATATACCCCAGGTATCTGCCGACACAAATACAAAGCCTAGGCGGAGAGCACCCCAAAAACTCAGATCCAAACATAAGGTTATATACTAAATATTCATAAAGACTACTTAGTTGTAAACCGATTCATCAATTAGCAATCAATAGTTTTCAACAAAGGTTATATACTAAATATTGATAAAGAGTATTTAATTAGAAAAAAAAAACAATATTCCACAAGACTTGTTTTTGGTCCATTTGTGTCTACTCCATAGACTTAATTAGGTATATTATTCTATTGTAGTTGGGCAACTAAACTTTGTTTTATTTTGTTAAATAAAGTTTTTTTTCTTGATTTGTTATTTGTCAAGACTTTTATTTGTCCTTGTGTATTTACTAGATAGGTTTTATTCAACATATTATTCTATATAGGCTATATTAGGCAGGGTATTCTACTCAATCTTGTGTACTTCTTCTTGATCCTTCTGTACATGGGCGTATATAAAAACAATTTCGGGGGGGGCTGAGACCATTTCCAGGGTATGGAATACTAAATATTTAGAGCTTGGAATAGTTTTAGGCAACTAAAACGCTATTACACGTAAAATAAAATATGTTTTATGAACTAAGTGATCTTATTTAATTTATTTT
This sequence comes from Gonocerus acuteangulatus, assembly GCA_946811695.1. Taxonomy (NCBI): domain Eukaryota; kingdom Metazoa; phylum Arthropoda; class Insecta; order Hemiptera; family Coreidae; genus Gonocerus; species Gonocerus acuteangulatus. The sequence continues at coordinate 84,044,199 of OX328123.1, forward strand.
TAAGGGTTTTACGAGAAGTTTTTATCATCAATTCAAAATTTCGGGAGGGGCTGCAGCCCCCTCAGCCCCCCCCCCCCCTCATATACGCCCATGCTTCTGTATCCTCTAGAAAGGCTTTATTAGGCATATTTTGAATTGATTTATAGAGTTTTGCTTTAGAATGAGAGCCAGATTCTGTAATTTCCGCTTCTGTGTAAAAGTTAGCAACTGTCGGTGTCCCTGACGCCTTAATATCACCTTTATTCGAGATGTTCGAGAGGATTTTGACAATTTTCACGAGATATATAAAAAAAATAAGTTTATTTTTTTTCTAAGCTTATCAAATGGCACTAGGGACATGAACGGAACCGCGCTAAGATGCTGCAGTTCCTGCGAGTCGGACTTTTTTATATGAAACGCCTCAAATGCTGTTTCATATTTTGTGTTAATTTTATTTCCTTCATATTGTTTGCTAAAATCGAATGTAATTGAATGAACATCTTTTGTCTTATTTGTGTATTTTTCATAGAATATAGAGAATAAACAAGGAGGAAGGAGACCCCACACTCCAAGAGGGTAGGATAATAAAGATCAGAGCTTATCCCTCATTTCCTGAATCTATCCAACAGGCTTAGGAATGCTGTTCGAGTCAGGTACTTCTTATTCTTATCCTCACAAACATGTCTCCATCTCTCAAGGCTCTGATAAATTAGATTTTCAGCAGTACTTCTCTATTTGTCATTCGAAAATATTTTACACTTCTTAGAATTTTCTCTTGATCCACCTTATCTGGCCAAATTACAGGGTTTTCCATCAAACCATTAATTTAGATACGAATTCTTACTATTAGATGTAGTAAGAGAATGCAAAATATATGTTTTTAAAAAATCACATACAATGAGATCTCCAATTACTCGCACGTTTAATCTTAATCGATTCCTTAAGGATTATAAGTAATTACCTGTAAACATGAAATGAAAAATGAATGAATTTATTAATTGGAATTACTTACAAAGAATATGTTTTTAACGAAGAAAGAATAAATAATTGAACATGAAACGAACTCCTGGTTTATACTTAACTAGCTGTTACCCGGTGTGCAATGCTACACCTACTTTATATTAAATATCTGTAGCCGGGCTTACCATGCTACACATGCTTCATATTAAATAGTTGTAACCCAGCTTCCATGGTACGCCTACTTTATATTATATATTTAAAAAAATGAATGATTATATTATATTTGTCCAAATTATGAAAATATAAGATAATAAATTGAGAGTTCGGCTGAACAATTTATTTTCCATTTTTTTTTTTTAGAGAAAGTGGGGTGGAAAATAAATTTATCCTTATTTTTTAAAAAGTACCCTTATTTTAAAAAGTACCCTTACTTTTAAAATGGTATTACAATTAAATGATTCCAAATAATTTAATTGCAATACCGTTTTAAAGAAAATCCAAACCAAACTCCCTGTGTTTAATTTTTTTAAAGAAAAAAAAATATGTGGTCCATAAATAAATATTCATAAAAAATAGCAATACAAATGAGGCATTTAATTAAGGTTATGATTAGTTATAAATTGTAATAACCTACAACTGAAACTATATTCTTTATTTTCATTGATTTTTTTTTAAATATAATATTTATTTATTTTAAGGGCTTCGCATCTAAAGCTATAACCTCAACCTTGCGCAAATATAATATTAATATGTTATATTGTTTACCTATTCATGTAATAATCCGTAACTGAGTTTTTTTTTATGAATGAAAAAGTAGGTAAGTCGTGCAGGGTTTATGTTATTTATGCCAAAAGGAAAGTTTTAAAAACATAGTTTGTAGTTTCAAATACACTTTCACATATTTTTGTTCACTTTTTTTTCCTTTCTATTAAAGCTTCTGTTTCAAATTTTATGGCTCATGAGCTCTTCTATAAGGATAGTCCTTCTATCATAGGAAATAGGGGCCTCTAAGAATAAAAACAAATTTAAGATATTTTTCTTACAGTTATGGACAGCAATGAATTAAAAGTATTTGGGAATTTCAATAACGACATTGACTTGGCGAGCAACAATATTTTTACCAGAATTGCAACCGTATTTAAACATTTATTTAATGCTGGTAACACATTTTTCAAGTGTTTTATGTGCCTTGAAATTGTGCTATAGTGGGTCTCTAGTGTAGATAATAAGTTAAGTATGTGGTTGCTGGACATACCTTGAAACACCAGGTACTGCGCATGGTAATCTGTAACAAACTATGGGCCAAAAAAAGTGTTTTATTCAGAAGCCATAAGTCTTTAATGTAAAATTAAGGCAATTCTATAATGAATAATATATAAGGCAGACACTTTTAAGTGGGATTCATATAAAAAAAAAAACAAAACCGAAGTGGGTTTTTTGTAATATTAAATGAAGTCTCTTCTTCACACTGCTATTTAAACACCATAATTGAAAATGATTACAAAAGGGCAGACACTTTTTGTGAGGTTTAGTAATCAGCAAACATGAAAATAAATTTAGCCGATGATAGACTGCAATACACTGCGTGTAACCGTAAGAGTGAGTGAGAGCACCAATCATCTGGACAGGACAGTTGTGGCTGTTCTAGAAATAAAGCAACTTGCCTTAATTATACATTAAAGATTGTTGGCTTCTGAATAAAATACCATTTTAGTGACATATTTTTTTAACACCTTTTCCCTATGTGCAGTACCTGGTGTTCCAAGGTATGTCCAGGATACACATATATGCCTTACCTATCCACGACATGCACAACACCAAAATTCCAAGGTGCATAAAACACTTCATGAAATGTGCGTTACCAGCTCTCCGACTAAATGGCGACAGTCAGAGGATATAACTATCTCAGACAAAAGGAAGCATATGGCAGAATATAATGATTAAATTATTATGGATATTAAATTAATAAAAAATTGCATGGAAAATTTAATTACTTATTCATTTATTAGAACACCACAATTCACGTGACTTCCTCTATTTATAAAAATAATATTTTTATACATTAATTTATCTGCAAAAAAAATAGCATTCAAAAGAAATATTATAACAAGAATAACATTATTAAAAAAAAAAAATTGAAGTGAGGCTGCCCAAATTAATAGGGTTGCAAAACCATACAGCTCTTATAATAATAAAATAATGTTTCAAAATGTGGTGAAAATTAATTCATTTATATACATTAATTTGTATGATTATAAACATTTATGTAATTTATTATGTACATCTATCTATATGCGAATAAAAAAAATAAGTTAAATATAACAACATTTAATATAATATTTTAATAATATTTGCATATGTATGTGAGAGAATTAATTTCAAGTTCATAAATTTAAGTCCTTTACAAAATGACATTGTTCACAAAGGAGTTTTTAATGTTTAAAAAAAAAAAAAGATTCGAACATATGATCGGAACAAGTGAGAAAGTCGAACAATTTTACTGTGTAATTTTTTTTATTAAATTTAATGAAATGATTGGTGAAAATAGCAAGAAAAGTTTACAGTTAACTCAAGAAAGTAATATAGAAGCCCCTGGAATAAAATCAATGTGGTACAATGAAGAAGAACCCGACAATAACCAGATTTTGCCAACACCAAAGTTCTTAGTAGTACGTATCCTAAATGAAGGTAAAAACTTTAATACTATAAACCCTTTTGAAATACACAAATGGACTTCATCATTTTCTAAAAATATAAGAGTTCAAAAAATCAGGAAAGATGGAAAATTATTTTTAGAAGTTGAGCAGTCACATGTTGCTGAAAAATTATTGTCAGAAAAATATTTTGGCTCAAATAAAATTGAAATAACTCCTCATAGGTCACTTAATCAATCTAAAGGGGTTTTCTACTGCCGAGACATAGCAGAAGTATCTGATGCAGATATAATTAGAGAGCTGAGTGGACAATTGGTTACGAATTTAAGAAGAATTAGGGTTAAGAATGAAGTAACCAATTCTCCGTTGTTTATAGCAACCTTTGGCAGTCCTAACCTCCCTGAGAGACTCTACATAGGTTACTTATCAGTGAAGGTTAAACCTTATACATACCGCCTCCGACCATGTGTTATCAGTGTTTTCAATTAAATCATTTCTCCTCTTCTTGTGAGAAGGATAAAATCTGTGGGAAATGCACTGAAACCAGACATGAAGGGAATTGTAATGTAGTAAAATGTACTTTATGTGGAGAAGCTCATTTTTTCAAACAGTGTGAGCTATATTTAAAAGAAATAGAAATAAAACGGAAAATGGTTTTTGAAAAAATAAGTTACCCTGAGGCAAAAAAAAAGGTTAACTGTTGCAAAGATAACAACATATGCTCAAAATTCAAAACATGTAGAAAACATAGATGCTATCACTAATTTATCCGAATCGATAAAAAGGATTGAAATTAGCCTAGCTATTCTACAAAATATTATCCTGCAGAAGGAACGCTCCAGAGAGGTAAATGCATCGTGCAATCCAGGTCAAGACGGACCAAGGCGTTCAGTCAAGAAATCGCAGCACAACGGAACCATCCCTTGGGGAGAAGTCATCCGAAGAAGAAGATGTTTTGGAAGATGAAATATTTGTTAAAAATCCACCAAATATTAAAACTCCTAAGGGCAAAAGGTCTAAAACTGCGAACAAAGCTAAAAAAAAAAAAAGAAACAGGTAATTTAAAATTAATTTAACAGCTGTTATAATTTTTAATCGATTTAATTTATTTTATTCCCTAATTAATTATGACTATACTCCAGTGGAACATAAATGGCTTAAAAACGCATTTAAATGATTTAAAGTGCCTGTTGCGACATAAACCATTACAGATAATAGGACTCCAAGAAACACATCTAGTACCAGGTAAAAGCGTTATCATACATAATTATTCTGTGTACAGAAATGACTATTGTTTGGGAGGTAAAGCATGTGGGGGAGTTGCTGTGCTTGTTAAAGACATCACATACAGCGAACCCATTCGTTTATTGACAATATTACAAGCTGTAGCTGTCTCGGTGTACCTTCCTTTCCGGCTGACGGTTTGTTCTCTGAATCTTCCACCAAGTCAACCTATTGACGTACATGCAATTCAAGACTTACTAACTCAACTTCCAACGCCCTTTTTATTACTTTCTGATGCCAACGCTCTCAGTACTATTTGGAACTCATCAATTACAAATAACCGTGGACGACTTTTACAAAATATATTTGAAGGATTGGACTTACTCACTCTCAACACGAACTTACCCACCCATCTATGCCCACGGACAGGTACTTATTCAAATATTGACATATCTGTTTGCTCTTCTTCAGTTTATACTCGATTCGAGTGGGAAGTGAGCGACGACACCTACTCGAGTGATCATTTTCCTATATTCCTGACACTAACATCGCAACCACCGATATTCCAAACTCAGACTAGATATAATACAAAGAAAGCTGACTGGACCACATTTCAAGACCACATTATAACCACACAGAACTTACAACACACATACTCAGTGAACGAATTAACAGAATTAATATTAGACGCAGCTGAACATAGTATACCTAAAACCACAACTAAATCCGCTAAAACTCCGGTTCCTTGGTGGAATAATGACTGTAGAATGGCCATCAGAGAAAGGAAAAAGGCACTTCAATATTTTTGCAGGCATCCGTCTGATGAAGCCCTTATTAATTACAAGAAAAAGAGGGCCAAGGCTAAGTGGGTGATAAAAACTGCCAAAAAAATTCCTGGATAGATTTCGTTTCTCAATTAAATTCTAACAATGCGCCAAGCGATGAATGGGCAGTTGTAAACAAAATAATTCATAAAAAATACAAACAACCCATAACTGGACTCCAAAACGACGACATAATCATAACTGACCAAAAAGATTTATCTAACCTATTAGGGACTTACTTCAAAAAATGTTTTAGTGACGAAAACTTCAACAAAGAATTTCAGGAACATAAAAGAAAAGTAGAATCTGATACATTAAGTGACCAAACTGAAAACGATACGACTTTGAACGACTCTGTAACATTAGACGAACTTAACTTTGCAATAAAGAAATCACGTACAACTTCACCCGGACCGGACAGAATAACATACGACATGATACAACACTTACCACCCACTACTCTTCCTCTTCTTCTGAATGCATTCAATGAGGTGTTTGAAGGAGGAATCTATCCTCACTCGTGGAACGAATCTATCATAGTTCCGATTTTGAAATCAGGCAAGGATAAGAAAATCGTATCCAGTTATCGTCCAGTTTCTTTAAGCAGTTGTTTGTGCAAAGATCTGGAGAGAATATTAAATCATAGGTTAACATGGTGCCTAGAAAAAAACAATCTTCTTTCTGGCTATCAATGTGGGTTTAGAACAGGGCACTCCACGATGCATCATATTTTAAGACTAGAAAATTACATTTTAGGGGCTTTTGACAATAAGCAGTCATTAATAGCAGTTTCCCTCGATCTCGAAAAAGCGTTTGATAATGTTTGGAGGCGGCTCATATTGCTGCAATTGCTAAAATGGAATATTGGTGGAAACATTTTTAATTTTGTCATAAATTATCTAAGTAATAGACGGTTCCGAGTGAGAATAGGTTCTACTTTATCGGACGAATTCCTGCAGGAAAATGGAAAGTCACAGGGAGGTGTCCTCAGCACAACGCTTTTTAATATTTCAATTAATGGTATGATTGAATGCATACCACAAACAATATCATACTGTATATATGCTGACGACCTGCTTTTGTACACAATGTCTACCAAAACAAGACAAGAAGAAACTGCCTTACAGACAACATTGGACTCTCTTGAAAATTGGGGAAAACTTAGAGGATTTCGTTTCTCCCGAACCAAAACAAAATGTATCATATTTTCCAAGAAACGATTAAAACCTAACCCATTGATCAAATTAGCCGGAAGAGACGTAACAAAGACTGACATGATACAATTTCTAGGCATGACTTTTGACGCGAAACTTACGTGGGTAAGCCCATATAAAAGCGGTTCTCAATACATGCAAAAAATCACTGAATTTATTGAGGATCTTAGCCAACACGAAGTGGGGTGCTGACAGATGTTCTATGCTGACATTTTATAGAGCTTACACGGGATCAATCCTTGATTACGGATGTACAGCATATTCATCGGCCAGTCCAACTGCCCTCAAACAATTGGACACAATACACAACACCGGTATACGACTAGCAAAAGGTGCATTTAGAACAAGCCCATGCAAAAGCCTATATGTTGAAGCTAATGAACCTCCACTAGAGTATAGACGTCAACTCCTCTCATTAAAACAATTCATAAATCTCAAAGCCCTGAATAAGCCTTGTATAAAATCTATAATTGACGATAACATAAGGCCTTATCGAGTCAAGCAAGAGCCTTTGAACAAAAGAATTTTGAACTATTCACGTAACTCAACTATTCTTCAAATACCATTGTTTTGTAATGAGCTCCTTCCAGACCCGCCTTGGAGAATTCATCAATTTAGTATAATTAAAAAATTATCGAAATATAAGAAACACAATCCCACATAAACTCATTTTTACAAATATCATTTTTACAAAATAGTATCTGAGAATCCTAAAGCCCTCTACATTTTCACTGACGGAACCAAAACACTACACGGGACAGCATCTGCAGCACTCATTGACAACACAACATACCACTCAAAATTACCAAATGACACTAGCACATTCACAGCAGAACTTAACGGAATTCTTTTGGCCCTTTCAAATATTAGACATACTAACAGACACTGCATTATTTTTACAGATTCTCTCAGCTCACTTCATTCCCTTTGTGACATGTACAGTACACATCCATTGATTACACAAATACTATCACAACTTTACGATCTACAGGACAGAAACATTCATGTAACTTTTGTATGGATACCTGGACATGACAACATACCAAGAAGTACGGACGTAGACAATGAAGCAAAATTAGCTACAAGACGAACAACTGAAGACATTAATCAGATGACTAGACATGACATAAACAATTTAATAAAAATACACATAATGAACAAGTGGCAAACTGACTGGACATACACACAAGACAACAAGTTACGAGAGATTAAGCCGACAATAGGAGCCTGGAGTTCCAGTATTCGGGACTCGAGGCGTGAAGAAGTTGTGCTTACTAGACTAAGAATTGGACATTCACACTTGACAAATTCATATTTGATGACAAGACAGGACAAACCGATTTGTACACTTTGCAACGTTCCTTTAACAATCAAACACATACTTACAGACTGCAGGGAAAGGGAAGACATTGACTTACCTACAGACTTACACGAATTGCTTAAACAGGACAGTACACACATTGATAATATTCTAAAATATTTAAAAAATAAAAATAAGTTCCGTTTTTAGAAATCCTCCCTATAAATTATTTATTTTTTATTTATTTATATATTTTTTTATAATTTATTTACCTCTATAATTATTATTTTATTTTGTTTTCTTAAACAATGATAAATCTTTTCAGCTACTAGAGTATCTTTTTGTATTGTCTTTTTCATTTATCTTTGTATTTCAACATTTAGCTTTGTTCGCACATTGCATTTAAGAGTAAATAGCCTTTGTTGTGTACTCTCAATAAATAAATAAATGTTTAAAAAAATCTTTATGTTTAAAACAAAAAGTTCTATCTTTTTGGAAAGTCTTGGAACTTTAAACTTCACTTAAAGCTACATATTCTGCATATGTAGACTCTTCTGTAACATCTTTTTTCTTTCTCGATTTCCAGTATAATACATTACCAAATAACCTAATAAGAAAACCAGTGGTGGATTTTCCTTCTAAATGATCATTTAAGAATATAGTCTCTACATCCATCTGTTCAACATTTAGACCCATTTGATATCTTCAACTTTCTTATTTCAACAAAATCTCAAGCATTATTTTGTTTCAAAATATCTATTTCTCTCTCCCAAAAATAACAATCGCTTGCACTTTATCAGATTCACCCTCAGCCAATCCAATACTGCTTATGTTTTCTTGGATAACATCAACATGCCTAGCGACAATGATTTTATTATTCAAAAGTACTTGATATCCCACTTCACTATAACCGATTAAAATGAACATATTCACCTTTTTATCCCATTTAGAAGTTATTATTTGTTCTGGTTTCGTAACAAAATCTTTACTACCATATAAATTAAAGTTAGAAACATCTGGTTTCTTTCCAAAAAAGATTTCAAAGGGTATTTTATTCTCAATGGTGTTAGCTAAAGAGAGATTTTTCAAATAAGTTGCTGCACAGACCATTTCTGGCCAACATTTTTTTCTACAATAGCTGCTGCCAGTAAGCAATGAGATATATTCATAATTGTTCTAGTAAATCACACCGTTTAATTCATGAACATATGTGGGGCAGGGATTAATTTTGATACCCTTCTCTTTTTTTTTTGGTAGTCATAATTCTTACTATTTAAATATTCCTTACCAATGTCACATCTCATAATACCAATTCTCTTATTTCCTAAGTTTTCAACCTCATTTACTTATTGAACAAAGGAATGAAAAACTTCTGTTTTAGGTTTAATAGTTTAAATCCTAGCAATCTTACTATTTATTTATTTATACATCAGTGAGACCGCGACAAAGGGAATTCATCACTAAACACTTAAATAACAATAAACAATACTGAACAATTATGAAGAAATTAACATGAGGGCAATCTTACTATAATCATCTATAAATGAAACAAAATATTTTTCACCTTTGAGACTCATAGTTAAAAAAAGGTCCACATCAGTGTAAACAATTCCAAAATACTTTTAGCCTTGTTCTTATTATTTTCCAAAGGGACACGGTCCATTTTACAATACAAGTTTTATAAATTTATAATAGTCCGTCGGCCCGTGACATTTTATGCAACGATTTTTAAGATTCTTCATTTTTTCACTATTGATTGTACAAGTCTTAACTAGATCAGTGCCACTTGTCAGCTGGCTAGATAGCGGTGGGTTTGGCTGCGGGGGCGTTGCAAACTTCGGAAAAATATGAATAATCATTGGCACTTGTCAGCTGGCCGGCCAGCGGTGGACTGCTTGTCAGCTGGGGGTCTAAACTTGGCAAAAATACGAAATTCTGAAACGATTTTAAGATTGCTGAAATTTGGGTGGTTACTAGTATTTGTAGTGAGATTAACAAAAAACGTTGTCAGCTGCTCATATCTTGGTGGAAAACTTGTCAGCTGGGGGGGTATAAGCGCTGAGCACATGGCGCGCGCTCCGCTTTATACCGCCAGCTGACAACTTTTCCACCCACATATAAGCAGCTGACAATTTGTTTGGTCAATCTTATTACGAATACTACCTACTAACAAAATTTCAGGAATCTTAATATAGTTTTTGACTATTTAATAGCGAAAGCATGCTTATATTGATTACAACTTCTGAATATATTGATAGTAAATGAATATTTTTATTATCAACGTTAAAATATATTATGTATTTGCATTAAGGTAAGATGAAAAAATATATCATTTATTTGTATAAAATACATAGCACATAAAAAATTGTTGCCTGTGAATGCGTGAAAATGAGGCAACGCTTGGCACAGTGTTTCGCCTAGTGTTAAAAATAAGTTATTATTATCTAAATAGTTTGGTTTGTTCACGTTCCCATATTCATCCAAATTTTTACATCTAATAATAACATGAATAAAATGTACACAATGTGTACTACGCATGTAAATGGTTTGATGGCAAAAAATTACCTCCAGTAGTTGAAATGTTTGTTCGAGATCAGTAATTCACTGAAGATATTAAAATTATTCATTTTCTTTGCTTTATTAATGTTTCGTCATTTTTTCAATACCAATAATTAGTATTTTCACATGAGAGACAGCAGGATGACCTCACAAACACTACAAATATCGAAAGTAATGATTCTGAAGGTAAAGAGTCAGACTTTCTTTTTATTTAAAAGTTTTATTAGGTAACTATTATTATTATAAATAAATTATATAATAATTTTTACAGTATTTTATACAAATAAATAATATATTTTTTCATCATACCTTAATACAAATCTATACAAATAATACAATTCTAACGGATCGCTGTCTGTTTCTGGAAGATGGGGAAAAATACTATTGGGGACCTTTATCAATGCAATAGTTCCCAAAACAATGATTTTTAAAATTTTTGCCTGCTTGTCTGTTCTTCTGTGCGCGCTAATCTCAGAAACGGCTTATCCGATTTAGTTGCAGTATTCACTACTATATTGTGGTACGTTTCACTTAATATTTAGTGTTTGTTTCATGCGAATCGGTACATAAATAAAAAAGTTATGCCAATGTAAAGAATCACGTCCAACATTTCATGAACTATCGTTAATACGATACACACCAGAGGATTTTTTTTTAACGAAACTCTGTATATAGTATTCTCTTAGCAAATGATTTAACGAGTTCCTTAACGAGAAAAATTGGTTCATCTGGAGGAGGGGTTTACTCCGGACCCAAAGTCGCTCGGACGAAACTCGATATTCGTTTGTGGAAATATTAATAGAAAAATATGTGGTAAAAATAAAGTAAATCGGTTTATTAGGAGGGGGGTTTATTCTGGACACGATTTACCAACTTACCACTACTAGCCGTAATCTATCTTCACATAAAATAAAATTCTAACGGATCGCTGTTTGTACATGCAAGATATATGAGTAAAAATACTATTGGGGGCCTTTATCAACGCAATTGTACCCAAAACAATGATTTATAGAATTGTTGTCTGTTTGTCTGTATGTTTGCTGTGTCAGACACTCTATACACACTACAGTTAAACAATCCTTAAGAGGTCTAGAGCTTCTTTTAGCAATCCTAGTAGCCTGTATGGTTGATCCCCGATGGCTATACCTCTAATATCGAGTAGGTATAAATCTACTGTAAAGTAGATTGAAAAAAAAAAAAATACCTTCAAGTTTAACTCCTCTGGATTACGGATGGGATATTGAAGATAATATATTTTTTTTTTTTTTTTTTTTTTTTTTATTAACTTTTTTATTTGAAATCTGTACAAATTATTATATGTACAATTATCAAGTTTGTTGATACAGATACATAATGTAATAAATTGAACAAAACGGGTAAAGTAAAAAAAATAAAAACCATACAAATTTGGAAGGAGCCAACCATTGTTGACACTTCCGTGGCTGTCTAAATATCTATTTCAATGATCATGATACGGTTAGGTGAGTAAATTGTCTCGTGGCCACTGTCTCTTGAGCCGCCTGGGAGGATTGTCTGGTTGGGATCGGGACGATAAAGATAGACCTTCAGGATTAGGATGGTAGGACAATTTGGAGTGGAACATTTGGAAACGGGTTTTAGCAAGGTCAAGGATAAATGGAATGTTAAGGTCATTGTGAAGGGTTTTGTTTGAGACGTAGAAAGGGGCATTTACAATTTTACGGAGTACTTTTGACTGGAATGCCTGTATTCTGTTGATGTTGGATGGTTTTGCAGATCCCCAGAGTTCAAGTCCGTATGTCGAAGATAATATATAAACCTGTAAATGGTTTGACGGCGAACAATTCCGTCGAGTAGTTGATATGATTATTCGAGGTCAGCAATTCACTGAAGATATTAAAACTATTTATTTTCTATGCTTTATTAACGTTTAATCATTTTATCAATAACAATAATTAGTATTTTCAGCTGAAAGACACCAAGAAGAGGATGACCGCACAATTATTGCGGGGGGGGGGGTTGATGATTCTGAAGGTGCAGAGTCAGAATCAGAAAACGATTGACTTTCTTTTTATTATTATATTATTAAGTGTCTTTAGTATACTATTATTATTATTATTATGCTTAATTGTATAATACTTTTTTATTGCCAATACAGTATTTTATACAAATAATTGACATATTTTTTCATCTTACCTTAATGCAAATACATAATATATTTTAACGTTGATAATAAAAATATTCATTTACAATCAATATATTCAGAAGTTGTAATCAATATAAGCATGCTTTCGCTATTAAATAGTCAAAAACTATATTAAGATTCCTGAAATTTTGTTAGTAGGTAGTATTCGTAATAAGATTGACCAAACAAATTGTCAGCTGCTTATATGTGGGTGGAAAAGTTGTCAGCTGGCGGTATAAAGCGGAGCGCGCGCCATGTGCTCAGCGCTTATACCCCCCCCCCCCCCCAGCTGACAATGTCTTTCGTTAATCTCACTACAAATACTAGTAACCACCAAAATTTCAGCAATCTTAAAATCGTTTCAGAATTTCGTATTTTTGCCAAGTTTAGACCCCCAGCTGACAAGCAGTCCACCGCTGGCCGGCCAGCTGACAAGTGCCAATGATTATTGTATAATATAAGGTGTCTCTCCAAGAAATTTCATGAATCTTAAAATCGTTTCACATTTCCATATTTTTCCTATGTTTGCAACGCCCCCGCAGCCAACCCCACCGCTACCTAGCCAGCTGACAAGCGGCACTGTTCTAGTTAAGACTTGTACAATCAATAGTGAAAAAATGAAGAATCTTAAAAATCGTTGCATAAAATGTACACGGGCCGACGGACTATAACATGTCCAGATAAACTGATTCTTAACTGCCTTAAATGCACTTGAAGTTCTTCCAAAACTGTCACCTTGATGTTTCATTTCAGTTGTTTGAATTTTATTTTTTTTACATAATCTGAAGTTTCTATGTACAATTTACTATGATGTTGATTCCTTTAGGTATAATCTATCAAATTTCTGAATTATGTCTTAGGCTGTTGTCAAATCACAAAAAAATTCAAACTGTTTATTTGATCCTGCTGATCCCAATCTTCACCAACTTTGGTCTCCTTTGCCTTTTCAATGACATTTACACACTTCATCAGTTTCAAAAAAAAAGTTAAGCGTTTTTCCACATACTAAAACCCTCACCATCAAATACCAGTACAAACATATTCATTTACCAGAAAAGCGAGTGAGAGATTACTTCAACCGAATACTATAACCGACATTGCAACCTTCCTTCTCTTACTTACTTACTTACTTAACTGGCGCACAACCCATTGCTAGGTCAGGGCCTCCTGAATCAGCTTCCGCCAGCTGTCCCGATCTTGTGCAGCAACCACCTTCCTTCTCTACTATAGAATATTAAAAGTGCCCCTCAACAAAAGTATTGAAATTATTAAAGTTCTGAATAGAAACATGAATACTTACTTATATGATATTAGTCCAAATTATGATTAGATAAACATAGAACATTTTTATGATATACTTACTTATACGATATTAGTCTATATTCTGGTTAGAGCAGTGTTGCCCTAGGCAATCAAATCAAAATTGATTTGATATGAAGAAAACTGATCTGATATTAAGAAAACTAATCTTAAAAAATATGATATTTTATTATATGATCTTATATGATATTTGTCCAAACTCTGAGAATATAAACCTACTATTTAGATAAACAAACAAAGGTTTTGTATTGCACTTCTTCTTAGAAGGAGGGGCAACAATGGAAAGAAAATGCCGATTTCTTAATCGTAAATTAAACTTTTCTGTATATACTTCCAAACTATGAATCCCAGAAGATTTTGGGCTAACCTACAAGATTTCCCATATCAAGACGTACATATGTGCGAAGTTTGGTCCAAATCGGTCAAACGGTGTAGATTTGTACAAAGAACAAACAGACAATCAGACATACAGACAGACACGAGATTTTCATATATATAGATAGGCCAGAAGCATATTCTCATTTCGAAGAGAAAAAATTCTGTAAGAAATAATTATTCACAGCGTAAACATGTTTTTTTTTACGAAATCTGATTGCCGTAAATTATCAAACAAATCAAAGGCCATTTAAAGCTTCTGGGCAATCTATGATCATAAAAACAAATCACAAAAAATTATCCTGCCCTGAATTCACTTTTAAATTTAATAAATGCTCTGATTTTATAAGTTGAGTTCATAATTTTTCACAGGACTATATATATATATATATATATATATAAACATACATCGTAAATTGACCGCTTATATACGTATTTTTCTTCTCCTTTAGGTAAAATCCTTATAGGCGAAAATATTGTTTTAAACATCGTTTTATACCATTCTTTTATTGTCGACGCGATTCTGGCACTTACTCATGATTGGAGATTGTTGTTTAATATTTTTATGAAAAATTATTTTATTTTTTTTTAATTGTTGACTTGCTTATTTAGCTGACCATTACAATTTATAAGAGAAGTGTCTTGTGAGAAGCCATGCGTTCTCAAGAGAGGCCAAGTGCCAGAAACGCGTCGACAAACAAAACAATTTTTTTTTACTAATAAGTCCGTCACGCAGGAGCTGCATAACTAAGCACTTTACTGAGTTGGGTAGTGTCGAGTGCATTCCTGAATAATTTGCTTGAAATAACCTATATAGAAAAATAAAATAAAAACATAAATTGTTCTACTCTTTTGCATTTTTTATGAGCAGCTGTTTCAATTATTAATTTTCTAATTAATTTCCTTCCAGAGCTTTGTGTATGCGGGGTACTACACTACGTACTAAATACACAAAGCTTTACATTTTAGCACTTTCCACCGAAGGAAAGTAGCTATTGAGGTTGCTCTCATGACGGAATTTTTGAAAAATTTCTTCGAATCTTTATCGGTCCTACCTAGTAGGCATAGTTATATATGTGTCCGTTGACACGATACCGGCGAGAGTTTTTGTTTCTTCCCCACGAAACCCCATCAAACGATTGAACGAGTTCGTTAACCAACAAAATCGGTCCATCCGGAGAGGGGGTTTACTCCGGAGCCAAAGTAGTTATTTGCCAATACCATTCGTAATTTTTGTTATATTTCATCGAAACTCGGTATTCGTTCTGGTCAACTAAAGAGAAAAATGTGTTGTAAAAATAAACTAAATCGGTTCATTAGGAGGGGGGTTTACTCCGGACCGAAATTACTAACTTGCTCATACCGGTCGTAATTTCTGCTATATTGTAACGAAACGCGGTATACGTCCTGGGTATCTAATAAGGAAGAAGTGGATCTTGATGAGTTTCGCGAACCTACGTTTGGCGGAAGAATTCAATTCAAACACAGTACAAAGTAACGCCTCCCCCTCCCCTTCATGTAGACCGATTTAGTTCATTTTCATATCACTTCTTTCTTATTAAATACCCAGGACGTATACCGCGTTTCGTTACAATACAACAGAAATTACGACCGGTATAAGGAAATAAGTAATTTCTGTCCGCAGTAAACCCCCCCCCCCCCTTCTAGTCAACCGATTTAGTTTATTTTTATAACAAATTTTTCTCTTCAGTTGACCACAACGAATACTGAGTTTCGTTAAAATATGGCTGGTATTAGCAAATAACTACTTTGGCTCCGGAATAACCCCCCCCCCTCTACATGGACCGATTTTGTTGGTTAACGAACTCGTTCAATCGTTTGATGGAAGAATACTACATTCCACGTTTCGTGGCGAAAAAACAATAACTCTGGCCTGTAACGTGTTAACGGACACATATATAACTATATATATATATATATATATATATATATATATATATATATATATATATATATATATATATATATATATATATATATATAATTTGAACGGGGGTCATTTTCGGTGTCTACTAGGTAGGATCGATAAAGATTCGAGGAAATTTGTCAAAAATTCCGTCATGAGTGCAACCTCAAAAGCTACTTTCCTTCGGAGGAAAGTGCTAAAAAAGAAGAAGAAATATATTTATATATATATATATATATATATATATATATATATATATATAAATATATACATATATATACACACGTGTTTATATGTTAAATCTATAAAATAAAGTCGGTCTATTAGGAGAGGTTACTCGGAACCCAAAAGTATGTTAATATGCCTTGCTAATCGTTATTGTTTGCTTTTTTTGCAATGAAACTCGATATGTATCCCGACTTACTAGTTCGAATCGTGTGTTTTACCAAAAGGAAATAAAATTGGTCTAGCAGGAGTCAACGCTTACTCCGGGGAAAAAATGATTGTATGATTATTATGATTAATGATAGTAACAGCTTATTATGAAAAGATAATAACAATATATTTTAGATTTGGCCTTATGGGTCGAAATGCTACTGAGATCATAGAGGGGGCTAAATTTCAAGGTAAATCGTAATAATTAAACCAAAGCAATATACATTTAATAAATGCCATTTGAAAATTAATGTAATTTAATCTAGAATATATGACTTATTTACATGCAATATGGATGTAATAATAGAAGATAATAAAGTGTGCGTTCGAGAGTCATCATCGGGGACAGTGATGTCGAAATCAGCTGTAGAAAGTTAAATTACGTGACACGTGGTATTCGCAAAAATGAATACTCATCATCTTTAAATGCCTGTATGTGCTGTATCCACTATTAGCTCTCGTAAATATGTTTACTTATAGGATCTGAGAACGACCCTCAACCTATATGTATGAAATTCAGCTGTTTGTCTGTCTGTCTGTTTGTTCCTTATAGAAATCCACACCGTTTCACCGATTGTGACCTAACTTCGTACACAGTCTTTATCCCGGGAGTGTCATAGGCGTCCAGATCCTGTAGTTGGAAACTGTGAACCGGAACAGTTACAGACGGGTGAATTCTAAGTTGTTTGGACAAGCGAAGTCCAATGCTAAATATTCTATCCCCTCCATTGCTGCTTTCTCATTTCTGTTTTGTCGATAAGTTCCAAGTTCAAGTCGCTCTGCATGAGGATTTTTTTTTTCATTTCTTTAACTTTATTTGTGTTATTAGATTTTAATATTACTTTTTTATTTTCTAATTTAGTTTTATTTTTTTTTTTGCACTGACTAACGTCACAATTATTATTTAACTATTTAATGAAACAGGTTTTGTAGTCTGTGACATTATTACGAGGGGTGATCAAAAAGTTCCAGGACTGATTTTTTATTAATTTATTTAAAAAATCTACAGGCTATTGGACGTCGTCCCCTTCAAAGTACTCTCCTTGGGAAGCTATACATTTTTCCCAACGATGTTTCCACTGCGTGAAGGACTTTGAGAAATCATCTTGTGAAATGGTGTTTAGCTGCTCCAGCGATTTTTCTTGAATGTCATCTACGGACTCAAATCTCTTTCCCTTCATGGGTCTCTTGAGTTTTGGAAACAAGAAAAAGTCTGCAGGGGCAAGGTCAGGTGAATATGGAGGCTGGGGAATGATCGTCATTCCATTTTTAGTGCAGTAGTCGCGAATGAGCAGTGCGGAATGCAGGAACCACTCACCGCTCCGCCACAACTCTGCAAATTTTCTGTTAAAATTTGTTGACACGAACCAAATGAAATGTTCAATTCTTCAGCCATCTCACGAATGGTTAGTCGACGATTAGAACGCACGAGACTGTTCAATCTTGCAACATGATCGTCATCAGTCGAAGTTGATGGGCGCCCTGAACGAGAATCATCTTCACAAAATCCGGCCTTCCTTGAACCTTTTGTACCACTCATGACACCTTGACCGACTCAGACATTCATCACCGAAAGCCACTTGCAACTTTTGAAAAGTTTCAGTAAACGTTTTACCCAACTTCACACAAAACTTTACGCAAACGCGTTGCTCTTCCTTTTTATTCATTTCAAGAAATCGCCGAACACAAAAAACTTTTTTTACGAACACAGCAGTAACTTTACAATGAAGAAGGTTATCAACAATCTGAATAAACAGCTGAGTTCAGGAAGAGTCACGATAAACAATGCTGCCAACCGCACTGCTCTATGACACTCCATTGCCGCGCAATCTAAACAGTCCTGCAACTTTTTGATCACCCCACGTATGTCTCTCTCTCTCTCTCTCTCTATATATATATATATTGATTTTTTTCAATTTTTCAATTGAGAAATTTGTTCAAGGAAAATAATTACCCTAGGGATTTAATTGAAATTCAAATAAAAAGAGCCGAAAAACACATAATATATAATAAACGATTAATTGACCTTCCGGAAAATAGTGATAAATGTAAATTTGAACCTCAACTTTTTAATTTACCGGACGAATTTTTTAACGATTTACAAAACAAAAAGAAAAGAAAATATACTAAAACTTTTATTGAATCAAGGCCATCTAAAAAAGTTAAAACAGATACAGAAATAATAAACAAGGAGGTGTAGAATAATAAGCTTAAAAGAGATCCTAATGATAATTGCGATATATCGAACAAAAAACAAAGATTATTGGTACAAACTAATTTTAACCATTTTTTCACTAAAAATAACGGCAAATTAGAAGAAACCATGTTAAATAATCGCTTACTTTTACAAAAAAGAAAACAATTGGTTTTAAATAACAGTATTGACAAAGATGTAAATCCAATTAAGCAATATTTTACTTTCGATTATCATCCTCTTATAGAAAACAAAATAAAAACAATATGTTAAGATGTTTGTAAAATTGGCTGGAAATATAAACATACAATAAACAATGCATTTAGTAATATTAAAGACAGGGTTAAAGCATCAAGTTCAAAATATAATATTTATAAAATCAACTGCAACGACTGTAACAAATGTTATATTGGGGAATCTGCGCAATTATTAGGTAAAAGAATTATACAACACGTAAAGAGCATTGACACACAAGAAAACGGTACAGCATTGACGGATCATGCAATAACAAAACAACATAGTTTAAATTTCAAAGAATTCAAAATATTAAATATAGAAAGAAATAGCCTGAAAAGAAAAATAAAAGAAAATATTTATATTTAAAAAATTTCGAAAATAGCAGTGTATAAAAGAACTGAGCTGACAAATGTACACCATATTTTCTATGGAATAATAGAATAATACCCAAAAAATTGTTAAAACTATTTAACGAGTAGACTTAATTAGGACAGCAACGAAGGACAGATAAAGACAGGGCCATTTTGGCAATCCACTTAAAGGGTTAGTATTAAGCCGGACTCCAGAGGGAGTACATGGTAACGGGAGGACTTCCTAGAAAGGTAGGACTCAACACATTTTATAAAATATATAACTTAACTATAATTATTGCAATTTTTAGGGTAGGGGTAACATTTAATGGAAAATTATAATATTTTAATGCATTTTGTGGAACATTTCATAGATCGTATTGATAGCTTTAATATAAAAGAAAAATAGTTAGTGTGGACTTAATAAAAAAAAATGATATTTTGTTGTAGAAGTGCCCCTGAAGAGGTGCGAAGAAAATACGTACGAAACATGTCGGGCCCAATAAATAAAGTGGTTTAATAAAGGAAGGCTGCTTTAATGACCCCATGCCTACTAGGATAAAAAAGAATATATATATATATATATATATATATATATATATATATATATACATATATATATATATATATAAACTCCATGCTGGTTAAGATCAATTTTCTTAATTTCTGTTGAAGAAGAAGGGGCAACACGGAATGGAGTTTAGCAAGACTGCTGCTAGAAGCTATTTTTCTTTATATAATACAAAGTAGGTGTAGCATGGCACGCCGGGTAAAAGCTATATTTTACATAAAGTTAGTGTAGCACGGCACGCTGGGTAACAACTAAAAAAGTTACTTTATTAAAATGGTGAAGAAATCTAGAGCTAAGTTTTTTTGTAGACTGATGAACGGTTTCAGGAATCTTGATTATTTATTTATTTAATATTCATTTTTTTTTGTTTTTTTGTTTTACACATAATGTTCATCCGGGAAAAATTATCTGAGATGAGAGTCTTGGAGGACATTAATAAATCTGGCGCATGACGGGTGTACATCCATGGAGGACTTGTCACCGATATTTGGGTGATGCACTTCTTTTTAGCGCGGTTCCTCCCTCCCCCATAGGGAGGAACCCCGCTTATAAGGTTGATCTCATGACGCAATCCGGAAGTGCCGACTAGAAAATTTTGCGTTTCAGAACCCATAGAGACCGAAAATGATAGTGGTTAAAATTTGTGTACATATATATATATATATATATATATGTATATATTTATTTATATATATATATATATATATATATATATATATATATATATATATATATATATATATTTGTTTGTTCGCTTTGTAGCTCTCAGACGAACGGTCCGATTTTGATGAAATTTGGTACAAAAATCTTTCGTCTGATTTGAAAGGTCAAGTTCGTTAACCAGCAAAATCCGCCTACTGGAAGATGGCGTTTGGGGCGAAATTCGCGCAAAAAAAATCGTAACGCTTACGTTTTTTAGTTAATAAGCTTGTAAGTACTCGTTTTATATGCATCTTGGGCTCGGAAAACGAATGAAACGATTTTCAAGGCGATAGCTTTAACTGTTTTCGAGAAAATTGGAAAAATATTTTTTGAATACTGTTTTTGGTTTGGGTACTTAGAATCATGGGATTCAGTTGAAACATTTTCTGCATGTTCTACTTTCATCAAAACTAATATGTTAAAATTTTGGTTACGTTTGGAGTTAAGGAAGGGTTAGAATAAAATATTTTATTAACAGACATAAAAAGTTTTGGTAACTTTGTTTACTTTCCTTAATATCTCGAAAAAGGTTGAGAATCTTGGTAAACGGAGGAATACCATTAGAAAGCTTATTAAATGCTCTATAAAAAAGGTTCTAGTGAAAGTTTTGATTAGGCGATGTCAATCGGAGAAATAAGAGCTTAAAACTTTAAAGTAATTGATTTCGCTTATTCGAATTGTTCTTTTTGTCTGTTTTTTATTCCTTGTTATTTTTTAATTGCTTATAGTTGGATAATGTATTTGAGAATAAAACAGGTTAAGGAAAATAAGAAAAACAATTTATTGTTAGAAATATAGATTTCCAAGATTCCGAGACCTTGTCACTAGCGGGTCCGTTTCTAGCGTTAGCCGACCCTTCCAGGTAAGATTGTAAATCATGACCTTTCAAGACTTTACTACACACAGGAATGGCGTTAGTGACCTATTTAAACATTAATGAGACTTTTAGGGCGCTAATATCCCAGGCGTTGATCGCTGCAAAAAAATAGGTTTTTTAGCCATCGGAATCAAATACCATCGAATAGACATGTTCCCTAAGCTCATTAATGTTGAGCTGAAACATCTGGACAGTACTTGGATGGGTGACCGTGAGGGGAAACCGTGTTATCATTACACAGGTCCACAAAAAAAAAGTGGTTTGTGCGGGGTATCGGACACATTTTTTCTGACGCATTTTTTACCGCTGAACACGCATCTGAAGCCATAATTGGGGGTTAATCAGCAAAAAACGGAGAAAAATGAAAAAAATCGATAAAAATCAAAACCTTATTGTTTTATTCACAAGTCCTTTCACATCAGTATAATAAAGCAAATCTTCTTCTTTTTCAAAATATTTACGGAAAGCCTTTTCTCGATTCCGATAGAATGAAACTTAAGTACCTTTTGTTAAAAGATTTCTCCTTTTCAAACTCGAAGCCAATATTTCAGCCGCTTCTTTCGAGAGTTTAGCTTCCCTAAATAGATCATTTAGACGCTGTTGGTCAAATTTTTCGGGGTTTTTGTTTCTTCGACAATCGGCCTGTACTCTTCATCCCTGCTCGAAGAAACTTTGTCATCAGGTTCACTGAAATCGGATTCATCGCCAGTATCAGTCTCTTCGTTAAAGAGAGCTACGGGGGGTCGACGTCAACTTCCATTGTGTCGAATCCACTGGTCAGGCTGTCTTGTGACGTATAATTTTCTGAACCTTCAATAAAGTTTGTGACAGGTTATTGCACACTTGATACAGAAGAATACGAAATTTTGTCCTTATGAATTCGGCTCGCAGTCTCCAAATACAGTTTTGAATTTGAGTTTCCCCTTGTTTTGGTGCTTACTAAATCGGTAAACCATATTGTTGCATGATCCACAAACTGGGTATACAATTTTTTGAATCAAGACAAAGTTTCATATCAAAACACTCTTCATACAAAGTCACAAGTCGATCTGTGAGTTTCTTTGTATTTTTTATCCCGATGTATTTTGCACAAACGTAGCAAAAGTGATTGGGATTTTTAGAACATTCGTGATCGTCACGAGAACTAGAAGTTCCGGCAAAATTTTGAGTATTAGAAGAAGCATTACAATCTATAAAAATAAATAAACCCCGCACGCTAGAATACCTGGCCCGATCGCAGGTGAGTCAGCCGCCCTATGGGTGATAACCCTCATACCTCCCCAGGCCTAAGTATGAGGGCTTTCCGACTTTGACGAGGACAATGTCAACTCGTCGTCTATTCTAGCGAAAACACTTAAACACTGTCATCGTAGCCAAAACACTCCGTGGTAGCAGGATTTTGCCGGAAATGTACCGATTCAATGTCCTGATGTTTTATTTTTTTCCGAAGACAAAATATCTCCTATAAAAACATAAATAAAATGCAATAAGCAACAAACAAATAATATTTGCAAATCACGGGTGTGGACAGTAGCTGCAGAAACTGCAAATTGATTATTACATAGTTAAAAAAACTATTAAATCTTTATTTTATCGATTTTTTTCATTTTTCTCCGAGTTTTGCTGATTAACCCCCAATTATGACTTCAGATTCGTGTTCAGCGGTAAAAAAATACGTCAGAAAAAATGTGTCCGATACCCACCACAAACCACTTTTCTTTTTTTCTTTTTTGTGGACCTGTGTTATTAACGACTGTCAAACTTTCAATAGCTTCAACAGCTTAATGGTCCAGAAATTGATACGCCGTAAAAAAAATATATGATTTTTAGTTAACTTTTTAAAAGCAATTTTCTTATCGGCTCAAGGTTTCGCGAGAATCTAAATCGAATCACGCTGGGTGAGGAAGATGTTGATAATTAAAACGACAAGAAAAACTAATCATACTCGACCAGAGGAAAAGTGAGGTTGGATATGCATCTCCCCAGGGGCTGGATAGAGATAGAATTCAATTTATTTATTTATATTCCATGGGAATATTGAATTCAATTTAAAAGTTCCCCGGGGGGAGGGGGGGGGGGGTGATGGGTAGGTACCATCCTCCCTAAAAGCAGTTAGTCCGACTAGATGGAACTTAATTAGTTAGTCAGTTAATTAGTGCGTTTCCTCTTTTAGCCCTAGTGTCAATTGGGGAGTTCATAATAAATTTCATTTTTCATGAAATTTTTAAAATGAAATTTAGTGAGACATTACACCCTCAGCCTCGCTCTAGGAATACAGTGTTACGAATACGTTTCCCATTTTCTTTCTTTTTTTTATTAAAATACTGGTTTTACACGCAATTAAAAAAAAAAAAAAAAAAACTTAGGCCAACTGACACAAAAAACATTCAAACGAACGAAATCGGAAATTTTAGGACGTTATTTCTCGGATTGGTATCGTCCCATCGAACATCACTTTCAGTCCAGGCAACGAATGCTTGAAAACAGCTGCAGGTGGAAATGTTTGGAACCCATTTTTTAACTTCATAACATTGTTTCGGCTAGTAAGGAGGTCAACATATCAAAAGTCCCCGCCCCTAGTCTTTAAGCCGGGAGGAAGGGGGGGGTTAGAAGGTCCAATTTTTCGGGTTTTCACTTATCTCTCGGAAACCCTGCGTCCTAGCGACATGACCATCCTATAACAAATGAAAGCTTATTAAATTTCCTACAAGTTCTATTCTATAAAGTTTTTCGAGATATCTTTAGTTTTCGAAATATCTGCTCGTGAAAGTTCGTCATTTTGGGAAAAAACGCCCTTCTTTCTATTTTCGACCGGATATCACTTCAACGATGAATCCAAAAAATAAATGTCGGCTATAGGGTTGTAGTACATTCCATTCGCTTCAATAATATATATAACTTTACTATTTTATGTATTTTTCTTCAACTGTGAAAACAGTTTTAGTGTTCATCTTGATATCTTGCAACAACTGTCGACCAATGAACCGTTCAATTTCTCACCATTTCCAGTCATTGTATTGTCCAAAATATACTTCATTACGTAAATATAGGTAGTACTGGACGTATAAATAGTACGAAATATATAATTTTGGGCCTCTGACCAGTTATTCACACTCAATTATATAACATCTTGACCATTATATTGGCAATGGTTTTGTTAAGACCATGTGGGTGCGTATATAACGTTTGAAATAAAATACATAAAATAGTATTGTAATATATATTATTGATGCGAATGGAATGCTCTACAACCCCATAACCGACATTTATTTTTTTGGTGCATCGTTGAAGAGATATCCGCTCGAGAATAGAAAAAAGTGTGTTTTTCCCCAAAATGACAGACTTTCAAGAGCGGATATTTTGAAAACTAAAGATATCTCGAAAAAATTCATTGAATAGAACTTGTAGGAAAGTTAATAAGCTTTCATTTGTTATAGGATGTTCATGTCGCTAGGACGCAGGGTTTCCGAGATATAAGTGAAAACCCGAAAAATGGGAACTTCTAAACCCCCCCTCCCCCCGGCTTAAAGGCTAGGGGCGAGGACTTTTGATATGTTCACATCCTATCTAGGCCAAACAAAGTTACGAAGTCAAAAATTGTGTTCCAAAAATTTCCATCTATAACTGTTCGTTGACTGGACTGTTTAGAAATTTTTTTACAACCGTTTTCGCGATATTTAAGGAAATATATGAAGATCCCAAAGCGTTTCATGCCGGTTAGTAAAATATTATTATTCTAGTACTTCCTTAACTCCGAACGCAACCTAAATCCAAATATCTCCGTTTAGATGAATCTCAAACGTCTGGAACAATTTTCAAATGAATCAATACTTTCTGAATACCGAAATTAAAATTAGTTAGAAAAATTAGTTTTATCTACTTTTCTGAAAAACGATTACAAATATCACTTACCATTCGTTTTAGTAAGTTACAGAAACTATAAACAAATCTCCGACTCGCAGGAACAGCGTCATCTTGCCGTGATTCCGTTCATATCTATAGTGCAATTAATAACAAATTAATCTTTTGTTCTTTCGTAAAAAATAAAAATCTCAAAGAGAAAATAGATTTAAGGTGACACAACAGACAACAGGGAGTATCGTAAACGACTCTACCGCCTTCTCAAAGTTCCCTCTTGGAAACACTATAACACTGTGTCTTTCGTATTTTCTTACCTTGTTTTCGTAAAATACTAACTTTACTGTTAAATACAATTAAAATAAGCAACAACCAATTAAAACGTTAAGTAAACAGATACAATAGCCCGTCCAAAAGAGCAAAAATAACAATTTCAAGTCCTTATTTCTCCATTGACATCGGCCCATCGAAAATTACATCAGAACTGTTTTTGTGGAGCTTTTAGTAAGCTTTCGAATTGTCATTTTCCACTTAATACGATTTCCTTTTTGTTTATGAAATATTTCATCCAGACGTTTGATATTCATTTAAACGGAGATATTTGTATTTTGGTTGCATTTGGAGGCCGATTAACCGAGTCGATGGGGGCCAAGGTTTCCTCGGTTAATCAAAATAATCGGTTAATCGGAACCATACCAATAGAAATTGGAAATGTAGGTTGTTTTTGAATAAAAACTACTTATATGGTAAAAAAACTAACATTTAATAATAATAATAATGCATAATAATAATACGTAGTAATAACAATAATAATAGCAACCGTGACATTATTTTTTTTAAAATAATCTTTAATTGTGGCTTGCATAAATGAACTTTTTCTCTCGGCAGCAGCTGTGTCCCTCCATTTTCTTAGAATCATGCGTTCATTTGGCGGTACAGCGCTTCTGCTTTCTAAATAGAGAAGGGATCTGTCAAGCAGATTGAAACCTTCATGGCTTATTTTTGAAGGAATGGTTTAACGTCTCCTTCAACATCTTCTTCGGGATTGGACTTCATTACCTCATTAATAATTTCATCTTCCGTAAGGACTGTCGCTCTATTTATTGTGTCGTCGTTTAACCAATCTATAACTTCGGAATCCATTTTATCCGGGGAGTTGAGGCTTTTAACAAATCGCACAAGTGCTGATTTGTTGGAGGTTCGTAAATTGTCTGGCTATCATGGATAATTCGAGGTCACAGGTTTTTCCAGGCTTTATTTGCTGTGTTTTTTGTTACAGAATGCCAAGAATCAGCAGCCATATAAATCACATCCTTAATAGATATTATCTTTAATTTTTGAATTAACCCTTCCTCTTCTGCTAATAGCATTCAGACAAAAGCTTCTTTTTATAGTATCGTTTGAAGGCTGAAATTACTCCTTGGTCTATAGGCTGGATTATTGATGTGATATTTGCAGGGGAAAACATTGATTTAGGACACGCTCGTCAGGATGTGATGGTGCATTATCAATTAGGAGTAGGGCTCGATGAACGGCAGTCTTTTTAGTCCAGAAATTGTTTTACATGTTAAAATGGTGCTTAAACCATTCCTCAAATATTTCAGCACTCATCCATGCAGATTTTTTATTTTTATAAATAACCCGCGGATTATTAATATTTATGTATTTGAGGGCTCTGGGTTTGGCAGATTTTCCAATTAAAACTAACTTTAATTTGTCTTCCCCACTTGCATTTGCACAAACCAAAACAGTGACTCTGTCTTTAATGTCTTTGAAACCACTCGCGGTTGTTTCCGTATTTGCCACGAGAGTTTTTTAAGACAACACTTTTTACCACAAGCCAGTATCATCCGCGTTGTAAATTTGGTCAGCGCATAGGTTTTGAGTTTTTATTAACAATTCAAAATCATTAATAAATTTAAATGAAGATTCGGTATCCGCTGAAAGTTTTCCCCCGCAAATGCTGAGAGCCCTAATGCCGTGTCTGCTTTTGAACCGATTAAGCCAACCTTTACTCACTTCGGAAAGTGAACATGTAAACAAAATATTCCAGGACCCGCTACTAAAAAAATTTCCAAACAGGAGGCGTAGGGAACTGATTCTTGGAAGGAAATTAACGCGAGGGTTCTTGCGCACAACACCTGCTTCCGTCCTACGATTTGAGACTGTCAAATTGAGTTGTATTTCTTCTGAGAATCGGGATGAAGTTCCCGTCTTGGCCAATGGCTCAACTCCATATATATGCACATAGCCCCCCCCCCCCCTCAGGCTTGACACCTCGGTTAATCGGGATCTCGGTTGACCGGACTTTGGTTAATCGGAACCGTACTGTACTACCTAGTTTTTTTGTGTGTGTGTGTGTGTGTTTAACGGCGTATCAACATTAGGGCTATTAACGCCGGGCTGTCTACAGGTTGCCGCCCTTTTCTATAATGCCAACAGCAAGTGGTCGGTCACCCATTCAGGTACTGACCAAGCGCGAACTACCTAGTTATTTTATTTATTTATTTTTTTATTTTTTTATTATTTTTTTTTATTTTTTTTTTATTTATTTTAATACGGTATAATGAGGAAACATATTTTATTTCCCCAGCCCCCCCCCCCCGTGATCTGGGTTCAATTTCTTTGTTTTCCTATCGAATAATGTGTGTACTTTCAAATTCTTTAAAATTTCTTCTTACCTCAGTGAGCCTGTTCGCAAGAACACTGCCTGCAGACCCAGCACCCACAATGATGAAATCGTACTCCTGGCGAGGTTTGGCTGTGTCCGGGGGTTCCAGGTTAGGCATGTTCATACCTTTACTAATGAAGCTCAGCATAGACGACAGAAGGGGAGGATAGTCAGCGCCGAGAACAGCTGACCCCAACAAGACGACAGAAAACACACCGAGCCGACCCCACATGACTGAAATAGATTTAATATATTGTTAAAACATATTTTATTTATGATAAAAAAAGAGAAATGTTTATATATATATATATATATATATATATATATATATATATATATATATATAGAGAGAGAGAGAGAGAGAGAGAGAGAGAGAGAGAGAGAGAGAGAGAAAGAGATTTCAGTTATTTAACTATAAGAAGTAAAACCCATACCTACAAAAATTAATAAAACGTATACTTAATATCGCCTTTCAATTGAAACCTGTTAAAGGTTAAATCGTTCTTACTTCATAAGCTTTAATATGGCATAGCAGAATTTGAAATCTGGTATAATTTCGATTTCTGAACACTGGCAAACAATAAATATCAGTTAAATGAATATATCCTAGCTGCATAAGTTTTTACTAATTCCACCACAATGTACTAATGTCATTCCATTTTACTGTACGATTTTCCCAGTGTATGTAGAATTACGAGATTATTAAAAATCTCCATCAATGTGAGCCTAGATTTATTGCCGATACTTTGAATTGCACAGATGGAATCAGTACAGATTAGGATTTTTGTATTCCCACTACTGATGACCAAGAATAATGCAGGTCTATTGCTCGGCTGTACATGGGCGTATATAGAAAATAATTTCGGAGGGGGCTGGGATAATTTCGGGGGGAGGGGGGCTGAGACCATTTCCGGTGTATGGAATACTAACAATTTAGATCTTGGAAGAGTTTTAGCCAACTTAAACGCTATGACACCCAAAATAGAATATGTTTTATGTTTTTAATTTATTTTTAAGGGTTTTATGAAATTTTCACCGATCAAATCAAAATTTCGGGGGGGGGGGGCTTGCCCTTATATACGCCCATGGGGCTGTAAGCTGTAAATATGAAATGATTTATATTTATTTTTAGTTCCAACTCCATTAGCAACATTTGCATTTTTCTATAAGCTGACAGTGTATTGTATTTCATAATTTGAATACTTGCCTGCAGCATTATTTACAGTTATGAAATCCGAATTTTTGCTTTATTTTCTTATGTCTAATTTCGGTGGCCTACGGTTCCATGAAGTTATTTCTGGTTTGTAGTAAATGTTGTCTAGAAATAGTTCTTTTAATGCCAATTGGATCATAACTGGTTGGTTTTCTTTCACTGGTCTATGTTTGGGGTGAAATATATGGTTATATGCTGGCTTATTAGGTTGGAGTATGATTTTGACAATACATGATTGATGATGATGATAGCTCCTGTCGCCGTAATAGAAGAGGAGATAACCAAGCTACTAACTACTGGGATGGTCTTGAAAGCTCCGGTGACTAATCCTTTTCCAGTTTCTAAGAATAGGAGATGGCATCTCTTTGCAGAAGTATAGGCGACAGTGCCGTAATCAATTTTCCTTCTAATTAGGCTAGTGAAAAGCATTAGCATAGGCTTCCATTCAACCTCAGGAGGCTCCAGCAAATCCTCTCATTGAAGTATATATATGTACATTCACAAATACCTAAGATGATATACATTCAAAAAACATAATTAATTATTGTCAAGACTCTGTTTTTGTTTTTAATGGACCGACAGATGAAATTCATTTATTATTTGATAATCGCCTGGGATGTAAAACTCACAAATAATTGAAAATAATTTTAGTTCGTACAATATATGAGAGTGGATGGTTACCCTCATGTATAGTAATTATATATATTTTTAGGGCAATGATTGCTCTATGGTAGAATTTTTTGCAATGATTACTACCTGTTTGGATGATCAAAAACATAAACATTTGAAAATAATCTTTCTATTTATACCAGAAATATCAATTTTTTTTTTTTTTTTTTATAATCAAAGTAATGATTACACCTTATTAAAATACAATAATAAGAATAGTTTTATATAGACATGTGTGGCTTCCTTTCCAGGATAATATAGCGGATAAAGTACAGTTTTGTGCAAAATAATGGGCCTTTCAAAATTGATATCTTGGTTTTAACACATTATAATATTTATAACTAAACTGATTATAAATTATACCTCAAATAAAAGAGAAACTATAACGGGTTTGTTATTTTGAACCACCTGAACAATCGAAATTGGGCCATTCATTCACAACTCGCCAACTTTTCAACTACTCCTTCCTAACGCATGACTAAAAACAAAATTGTTTGAGTTGCTTTTTCTTTTGAAGTATCATTTATAACTGTAAGTTTAATGTGATTAATATTATAAAGCGCTAAAAAATCTAAAGCCATTTTGTAACACAATAGGCTCATGCATTACAGTATTAACAGAGCCTGAAAACAATTACCTAAGTATTATCTTGCCGAACCCGGTAATAAAAATTAAAGCTGAAATAGGAACTAGAACCATTCGCTTCACATTTAAACACCAGTCTTATAATATAGACTCTTAAGTCCAAATGCGCACTTTGCGAATTGGAAGAAGATATTTTTCATATTTTTTTTAAACTGTAAACTTTATGAAACAATTAGAAAGTTTTGACGATTAGGCTAAAGAATTTAACAGTCATGTCCTACTGATGGCTGGCCATATTCGACGAAAGTTATTTTATCATTCCAATTAAATTTTTTTTTTTTCACAATTTCTTTTTTTTTTTCTTTCTTGCTGAAATGCTCAATTTTCTTATTTTTTCTAGTATTCATATCTCTATTCATTTATTCCTTCCTTAATTGCTATAGAATCCTTTATGGGGGAACGTTCGAGCATCTGAAGTCGCATCTTATGTTCAATGTTTTGAAAACATTTTGGGTAGATGAAGGCATGGAATGTCTTGTTTTCTTTCAAATTTTAAGCTCCAAAAACCGATCCAATTTTTTTTGTCCCGCGCATTAAAAACCAGAGAGACATTTTTTAATAATATAGATTTATAAATATAAAACAAAATAAAGAATTACTTTCTTTCTCATTTTTAATTATTTTTTTATTATTATAGTATTTAACATATGTACATGTAATTGAAATATATTCATAATTGTTTGATTACTAACCCAATTTATACAAGCTGTTCCTCATGCTATAAGGGTTATCCCTGTTAAGCAATAATAAAAATATGACTAATTTTGGAACAACCGGTATTTTTCCCCTGACTTATGAGCGTTTGAACGATAATGCACAAGGCGGATCTGATCTGAATTTTTATTTCCCCCAGACCAATGAACTGGAACTAATGTTCCACGGTTCCTAGGGCTAACCAATTGACTGTTGCTCTATCGATATTGTGGAGGAACCATTTATCAGCCAAGGTTTACTGAATAATGGTCCATGTAGTTTGAAATAGGACATTTTGTTTGGTCCATGTTCACTTTTACCTTACAAGAAGATACTAGAGCCGGCTGATGCACAACCATCAGTTATATGCAAAGCTATTAAATAGCAGTTCATCTCTGTATAACTCTTATCATCCATTTTGCAGGATTACCTACGTACTTTGAATTAAAATGTATAACGCAATTTCCGAAGGAATAAGGGTTTTACATTTGGTATGTTCGATCCAGAAAGCATTTGGTATCGATGAAGGCGGTTTTCGATTACTTTCTTCTTCGGAATTCGTTGTGCGAATATGTTGAACAACAACTGACTCTCAGACCAATATCAATAATAGGCGATATTTAAAAACCTGCATTGCCATTTTATAATTAGGTTTAATCCTGGAAATATATTAATTTAATTTTCAACTTTCCTGTAATAAGCAATTATAAAAAAAAAAGAAAAAAAAAAGCTGGGTAGAGATAGAATTCAATTTATTTATTTATATTCCGTTGGAATATTGAATTCGGGGGGGGGGGGGGGTGATGGGTAGGTACAATCCTCCCTAAAAGCAGTAAGTCCGACTAGAAGGAACTTAATAAATTAGCGCGTTTCCCTTTTTATCCCTAGTGCCTACTTGGGGAGCTGAGAATAAAAACAGTTTTGATTTTTCATGAAAAATGTAAAGAGAAATTTTATGCGCCACAACAGGAATCTGACAGTATTCGAAGCAGACATTACACCTCTAGCCTTTCTCTAGAAAATCAGTGTTACAAATATTTTCCCTGCTTTCTTACTTTCTTTTATTAAATTCTCATACTTACTGAAGAAAATGCACATCGCTACCAAAAAAAAATCGGTCCCGTAACAGGACATGAGGGGCCCTGAGGGGCAGATACAATAGAGGTATCTGATTCATGACCATACGGCACACTAGGGAGATAGTGTGGTCAGGTACTATGCTCCGGCCGCCTGATTTTCCCCTTGGCTGCTTCGACTGCACCAGAAGAAAAAATGTCTAGTACTTGCTCGGGATTTGAACTCAGGTCCTCCAGCTTAATTCCAGGTCCAGTGCTCTACCACTGAGCTAACCTCGCCCTTAATAAGCTTTTATAAATTCTATGAAAATAGGTTTTTATTCAAATAGAAACCAGAAAATAACTTTATAAAGTTATATATTATATATTATCCTACATATTAATATGTTTATTGAGTTTTTCACACAGTCCATAAAAAGGTCCGAATGGATCAAAAATATATAAACAAATCAAGGTTATGAATAAGTATTTATTGAATAAGACAACTTTCAGTCTCTTGCCACACTGGCATGTAACTGATAGCAATTTTCTTCAACTTGACCTTCTGGGATCAATTTCAAGATACATTTGGCAATCTAACAAGAATCTTATGAAACACCCCTTTTTTTAATAATGGGTGTTTTTACAAGATCCTTAGATAAGATAGAACTACTTAACGATTGCACATGATATCTCTGAACCTTCTTTGCGAATAGAGCCCACACATTGTTACCATCCTACAACTACTCCATAAAATGAATTTGTATGACAAGATATTACTCAACTTACCGTATATATGTGTTAACGAAGCGAGTGCTAATGAATTTTACGTAATAAACTATCAATTATTATTATTATTATTTTATTTTATCAATTATTATATTATTTATTATTATAATAGTTAAGTTATTGTTTTATTTAATTTTCTGTACTTTTATAGTGTATTTTAAACAATATAATGTACTTTATGGTGTATCCATATGTTTACTTTATACATTTTAATATTTTATTTTAGCATAAATATGCTTTAGCGGTGACTAAACTGGAAAAAAACGTTACAAAAAAGTGTCACAAAAAATTGTCCGCTGGCGTTCGCGCATGCGTATTGGCCATGTACGAGAAAGAAGACTGTATGTGTCAGAAAAAAGTGTTCACTGGCGTTTACGCATGCGCAGTGGCGTGGCTATATACGAAAAAGAAGACTGTCTGTGACACAAAAAAAAGTGTTCGCTGGCGTTCGTGCACGCGTAGTGGCGTGGCCATGTACAAAAAATAAGACTGTATGTGTCAAAAAAATGTGTACGCTGGCGTTCGCGCATGCGCAGTGGTCATGTACGTAAAAGATACTGTATGTTATAGAGTACATTACATAGGTTTATCGGGTGGAACTAGCGTTACAAAAAAGTGTCACAACAAGGTGACCTCTGGCGTTCGCGCATGCACAGTGGGTTTCGCGCATGCGTAGTGTCCATGTAAGACTGCATGTGTCACAAAAAAAGTTTCCGCTTGCGTTCGATAGTTTGACATGGTAAAGACAATGTTTCGTATCTTCTGATGCCTCTTCGGGAGCCTAAAAACTAGATTCAGCCAAATGGGATGAAGGTGAACCTTCCGCTAGACTCAATCAACTTACTGTTCCTACGTAGATGATCTTCAGTTATGACGTGCATATTCTACTGGATGGGTCACATTCGTTCCATTAGACTATAACTAGTTTTAAGGCTCCCGAAGAGGAATCTGAGGATGCGAAACATGTGGAGCCGTCTTTAATATATTGACAATTATGTTTATTCGGAATGTTATGTATTGACCATCCGCTCATACAAGAACCATTGTTGAGATTTTGGATCTCTATTTTTTTTTTTTTTTTTGGCATTTTACAGTAGGTAAGAAAATAAATTTAAATATTCTAAAATATAGATACAAAAAGGATTAGATTGACTTCTGCTCAATGAATGACTTTTTAAAAGAATAAAGGATATATTTGTATTTTTTGGTAATTAGATCTATATTCCCTGGGTCAAAACGATTCTTTGCACCTGTATAATGTAACACTTTTTGTATCTTATCTGGCAAAATTCTCCACTAATTGAACATCCGTTTAAATCTGTTTAATTTAATGTAGTAGTTTGGAGTATTTTTAGAAAATCTACAACAATAAAATGAAGTTTAATCTAGTATTCGGCAGCTTTAATAAAAGGTAGCGGAGTCTATAGACGTTGTTTATTCGACAGTATCACTATATTTGAGAAAGACGTTTTTTTCTGTTCCACGAATACGATGTGCCTATCGTAACAAAAAAATATTTGAGGATCCCATCATTACTGTATACATACAAACTGTGCTTTGGAGGTTGAGTTACACTGAAAATACATATCGGTTCTACACGAATCTCCAATTAAGCTTTGATCTATTTCATTGGAAAATTGAATACAATTTATTTGCTCCGATACGCGGACACACATCATATCCTAAAAATATAAATGAGACTTGTTCCTCAATATCCCTTTGAAAAATAAAAATACTAAGAAAATAACGAAACACTCCTGTAGTTTATAACCCGATAAATTGCCGTTCTGCCGAATTTAATTTTCCACTCGGCAGAGCGTGGAGAATACAATCGACAGGAGTATTTATGGAGTACCAATATAAACCTAGCAGCAAACCACTGGTAGAAACAAATATTACTCAGATATCTGGACAAGGACATGCCTTGTTTATTTATAAAAACTAACAAAATTCGAATAACATGCAGTGGGTCAAAAAATTATTTCTTTACCTAATTTAATAAGTCCAAAATATTTTTATTAATTTATTTAACGGAAAATGCCAACAGATGATAGTAATAACCAGTATTCTACTTTGAGAGCAGAAATTTAATAACTTATACAATTTATTTAACAACAGAATTTGAAATAATTATAAGTACTTTGTGATACTCTTTGAAATTTATAACAGCTTGTTAAGCCTCCTGAGAGTCGATTTCAGCCCTACCATTCTGAAGGTTTAAATTAATTTTTTTTTGTGAAACGAAAGAATATTTTGTGCTTTTTAAGTTAAGTAGTGCACATAAATGTTCTATGGAGTTAAGCTCTGGTGATTGAGGTTGTGTTTGAAAAATTAGGCGTGCATTCTACAGTAGCAATTCGGGTTTTCGGTCGAATGCTTGAGGTTATTGTCCTGTTGGAAGAGAAGCTCATCCCTAGCTTTTGCAGGCTATTTTTTTAAATTACACCGCAGCATATTCACATACTTCTCAGAATTCAAAACACCATCACTTTGCCTAGACCATTGGCGTCATGCAACCGCAAACCGTGGCATTACCCCAACATTCGGTAAAAATGTAGTTTCCCGCCCTCCAAACCGATTTCTTTCAAACTTTGCAAAATAACGTATTTTGATGCACTAAACACGAATACGATAAAAAAAACAAAAAAAAAAACGTCGGATTTAACTGGGAAAGATGTTATTAAGCACTTAAGTTCACTGTTGTGCAGGCTATGAGAGCTATTAATTATAGCGAGTTGGATTGACTGGGGTTTTGTTATCTTCTTGAGCGAGCGTAGCGAGCGGAAACGCATAGCACGTATGCCCTTAAGCGACAGGTGAGGATGCCCTTAAAATTAACAATATTTTCGAATGAATGGTTTCTGAACATTTCAAATGAGAGTTCTCTGTTTCCCAATGTTATATATCTGCGCATGCTCGTGTTTACAAATACGCTGATGACGCCTAGTTTTATAACCTTCCTAACTTTAGTGCTTAATATTATATTCTATTAATTTTAGCCAGTTGGATAGACTGGGGTTTTCTTGAGCGAGCGTAGCGAGCGGAAACGCATAGCATTTATGCCTTAAAGTCGTCATTTATGCCTTAAAGTCGTCACAAATTTAGTTGTTTACATTAGCTCTCATAACCTGCATAACAGTGAACATAAGTGCTTAATAACTTCTTTCCTAGTTAAATCCGACGTTTTTTGTTTTTTTTTTATCGTATTCGTGTTTAGTGCATCAAAATACGTTATTGTGCAAAGTTTGATTGAAAGAAATCGGTTTAGAGGGCGGGAAACTGTATTTTTACCCAACATTCTTTACAGTAAGTAGGCTGGAGGCTTTTTGCCTCGAATGCTTTGCACTCGACTTGCATTCAACTGAATGTTCTTCTTTTCGGGCGAAAGGAAAACAGCTTGCTTTTCCAAAATGAATGCTGTTTGTAATCATGCTCCGGAGAAAACTCATTTATTGACATTTATCTACTATATATTTGTCAAATACCACTCACTCACTCACTCACTAATCTATCATCGCCCAGCACAAACCATTCTACAGAAAAATTTGAAATTTTGCATGGACACTCCCTATAGAACGTAGACACTCGCTAAGAAAGGATTTTTAGCGCGGTTCCTCCCTCCCCCATAGGGAGGAACCCCGCTTATAAGGTTGATACAATGAAACAATCCGGAAGTGCCGACAAGAAAATTTCGCGTTTCAGAACCCCTAGAAACCGAAAATAACGGTGGTTCAAATTTGTATATATATATATATATATATATATATATATATATATATATGTATATATTTATTTATATATATATATATATATATTTCTCTGTTCGCTCATTTCTGGCTTCCCTGATGGTCCGATTTTGATGAAATTTGGTACAAATATCTGTCGTCCAATTTGAAAGGTCAAGTTCGTTAACCAGCAAAATCCGCCCACTGGAAGATGGCGTTTGGGACGAAATTCGCGCAAAAAAAATCGTAACGCTTTCATTACGTTCACGGAAAAATCGAACCATTTTCAAGGCAATAGCTTTAACCGTTTTCGAGAAAACTGAAAAAATAATTTTTAAATGCCGTTTTTGGTTTGGGTACTTAGAATCATGGGATTCAGTTGAAACATTTACTGCATGTTCTACTTTCACTTAAACTAATATGTTGAAATTTTGGTTACGTTTGTAGTTAAGGAAGGGTTAGAATAAAATATTTTATTAACAGACATAAAAAGTTTTGGTAACTTTGTATACTTTCCTTAATATCTCGAAAAAGGTTGAGAATTTGGGAAACGGAAGAATACCATTGGAAAGCTTACTAAATGCTCTACAAAAAAGGTTCTAACGAAAGTTTTGATTAGGCGATGTCAATCGGA
The DNA here is from genome assembly GCA_946811695.1 of Gonocerus acuteangulatus. Taxonomy (NCBI): domain Eukaryota; kingdom Metazoa; phylum Arthropoda; class Insecta; order Hemiptera; family Coreidae; genus Gonocerus; species Gonocerus acuteangulatus. The sequence continues at coordinate 84,082,017 of OX328123.1, forward strand.
GAAATAAGTGCTTAAAACTTTAAAGTAATTGATTTCGCTTATTCGAACTGTTCTTTTTGTCTTTGATTTTGATACTTAAAATTATGGGATTCAGTTGAAACATTTTCTGCATGTTTGAATTTCATCAACACTAATATGTTAAAATTTTGGTTACGTTTGGAGCTAAGGAAGGATTAGAATAAAATATTTTATTAACAGTCATGAAATGTTTTGGGAACTTCGTATACATTCCCTAATATCTCGAAGACGGTTAGGAATATTGGTAAACGGAGGGTTACCATGCGAAAGCTTACTAAAAGTTCCTCATCGGCTCAAAAATGGTCCGATTTTGATGACATTTGGAACAAAAATCTTTCTTCTCATTTGAAAGGCCAAGTTCATTAACCAGCTGAATTCGTTTACTGGAACATGGTTTTGGAGCAAAATGTGCGCGAAAAAATCGGAATGCTTACATTTTCGAGTCCATATGCTTGCAGGTACTCGTTATATAGGTTCCTTGACGTACGAAAACGAATGAAACCATTTTTAAAGCGATTTCTGTAACCGTTTACGAGAAAAATTGATAGAAATACTTTTCCAAACTAATTTTCTTTGGGTATTCAGAAACGATGATTGGTTCACTTGAAACTTGAGGTCAAATTTAAAATATTCACATTGTACACAGTGGAACAATTTCGCGAAGCAGTCATCAATGGAACGAAAAAATTGCATAATAGAAATGAGGACTTGCTCAAGTATTTAGCTTTGGATTCAGGCTTCCTATAAGAGCACTGACTCAGTAAACACTCTTATTGCAAGTTTGATTTGAATGTTGAAATGCCGTGACTTCGTGAGCAAGCCCACAATCTTCTAGCAGCTATTAGGCGACGGCTTTTCATACTTATTGTTAGTTGCAGTAATGGGCGCAAACGACATTTCGAAATAGAAATCGTGACCAAAAAAGTATGGGCCTTTGGCAAGCATTTCGACACTCTCAAAAGTTAAATGTAATATTTTCATAATAATTATGAACCATTGAATAGAACCGGAATAGGTATTTATTGTATAAAGATTATAGATGCAGCGAATGTTTTACCAAGATTATGTGCGAAATAGTTATTTTATTCCTAGGTAAATAGGTTTTCTGATATTCCGAAACGTTTAATTTTGTGAATATTTTTCTGACAAGATCTTTCGCCACATTTTTATATATATTTAAGCTATTTGCAAGAAAATAAACGTAGATGACACAAAATCCCATTAGCATAAATTAAAAATTGCATACTCAATTTCTAAGTTCAGGGCCGACGCCTGGGCCCTAACAAATTGTCTATCCTTTGAGAACTGAACGCCAGCTTACCAATCATTTGGAAATCATGTCACCCAATTTACGTCCAGCTCTACAAAAATAATTAGGGAAATTTGTCTACATTTTTTTGTTCTCCCTGAAATTTCTAAATTATTAAAATATTCTTTTAACCAACAAAAATGAACTTTCGAAAAATTAATTGAAACCCTGTGTCCATAAAAAACCAACATATTGGCAGCAAACAGTTCTCTTTTGTCAAATCAACTATTTCTTCTTCGCGGTTCCACAGGATAGCGTCCTTGATCCTATCGTTTTTACAGCTGAAATTCCAACACACCCGTATACTCTGACGGTCACTTACGCAAACTATACAGCTATACTTTCACCTGACTTAAATACAGATATAGCCTCAAAGAAAATGCAAATTAATCCAAATGAAATGGCTTAGAGGTGAAATAAGTGGCACATCAAAATAAATTAATAAAGAAATAATAAAAAAAAACTTCTTCCCACTTCGGTGTAAAGACTGTCTTCCTCTTTGCAAATACAACGTTTATTTAATACTTCTTACTTTTATTACTATTGGGATTTATCATGACTCACAAATAATTTAGAATGCAAAATCTCAAAGAAAAAAAAATTAAACGAAGATTTGGAAAACTTTAGGGAATATTAACTAGAAAATTACATTTAAAGGTGTATAAGAAACTAGCTGAATACCCGTGCTTCGTCACGGCAGATAAGTAGTTTTATAATTACCTTTAATAATGTAACATCAAACTTAACGCTATTATGTATATAATTTTGTGCAGTTTATTATAGCACGGTTCCCGTCATGCTATATGTTATTCATCAATTGATAAGTAAACAAAGTATAATGTTTCTGGAAATTGGGGTGCTCCGGACCAGTGTCAAGAAACGGATAACCTATAGATAACAAGTTATTTGTAGATTTCCAATAACAGGGGTTTAAGGGGTTCGGATGTTATTACCTCGGATAGACCATCACCAGGTGCAGGGTAAAATCTATAAGGGACATTTTATTTCTAGTAATTCAAGGTCTGTCATCAGAGTTGAAATGAAGCTCAAATAGAAATAATATTATGAAATAGATACAGTACGCTAACAGCTGACTTGAGGCATGCTCAACACCATAAAATTACACCATAAAGTTTGAATTATAGATTGTATCAAAAGTCGAAATAATCTAATAATAAAAACAATAAGCACAATTAAATGTTCACCAAATTTAATGACTAAAAAAGTCCATCACGCAGGAGCTGCACTTTCCTCAGAATTGGGTAGTGTTGAGTGCATTCCTGAATAATTTGCTTAAAATAACCTATATAGATAAATAAAATAAAAGTCCGTCACACAGGAGCTGCATAACTAAGCACTTTCCTCAGAATTGGGTAGTGTGAAGTGCATTCCTGAAAAATTTGCTTAAAATAGCCTATATAGATAAATAAAATAAAAACATAAATTGTTCTACTCTTCTGCATTTTTTATGAGCAGCTGTTTCAATTATTAATTTTGTAATTAATTTCCTTCCAGTTTTGTTTATGCGAGGTACTACACTACGTACTAAATACACAAAGCTCCACATTTTGATCTATGGATCTTGATGAGTTTCGCGAACCTACGTTTGGCGGGAGAATTCAGTTCAAACATAGTACAAAGTACCCCCCCCCCCCTTCCAATTGACCGCTTTAGTTCATTTTCACAACACTTCTTTCTTATTAGATAGCCAGGACGAATAAAGTTTCGTAACAATACAACAGAAATTACGACCGGTATAAGGAAATTAGTAATTTCTGTCCGGATTAAACCACTCTAGTCAACTGATTTAATTTATTTTGATAACAAAGTCTAATCTCCAGTTGACCACAACGAATACCGAGTTTCGTTGAAATATGACAAAAATGATGGCTGGTATTGGCAAATAACTACTTTGGCTCCGGAGTAACCCCCCCCCCTCCAGATGGACCAATTTTGTTGGTTAACGAACTCGTTCAATCGTTTGATGGGGGAATACTATATACTAAGTTTCGTGGCGAAAAAAACAAAAATCTGGCCTGTATCGTGTTAACGGATATATATATATATATATAAATTTTAATTGGGGTCATTTTTGGTGTCTACTACGTAGGATCGGTAAAGATTCGAAGAATTTTTTCAAAAATTCCGTCATGAGTGCAACCTTAATAGCTTCTTTCCTTCGGAGGAAAGTGCAAAAGGACAACCTTCTTAGAGAAGAGAGTGTAACGTTAAACTAGTAAAATATCTGCAAAAGGAGGGTCAAAACGTTCAAGTAACCTTCCTGACATTAAAAAAAAACGACCATACTTTGCATCAGAAATACTAACCAATTAATTCAAATTTATCAACACAGCTTGATTCAGAAATGTTTCATATTAATATAAACAGTTAATTCAGTCACATATATCGCACTAGTCTATCTAAAGTGATAAAAACTAAAAAACACAACAGAAAATGTGTCACTGGTGCCTATGTAGGGGAATAGCATTAAGACAGGAAGAGTGACACAAGTGCCCTCTCGTGTACAAGCTCTGAAGCTAGGTACATACAGTTTTGATGGTTGATAAAGAGATATTTACCAATATCTTTCATAGTCATAACTGAAAAAACATCGATTTTTTAGTAGCGTCACTTTAGAAATTCTAGAGCGATATTTATTTAAAAGTATATTTATTAACAATTCCTCCTTAGCTATGAGGAAGAACTTGTTTTGCTTGCTTACATCTTTTTTTTCTGAACTAAATAAGTGTTTGTTTACACACACGGCAGACACATGGTAAAAAAAAATAGATAATCGGTTCAACTTTTACTAGTGTACTAATTTTTCTTAATCTGAATGTAGGCTACAGGAAATGGAAACAAAAATATGGAATGCAAATAATAATAAAAAAAAAAAAAATTATAAATGTATTTATCGGAGTGTTTCCTTTAACGGCATTGAATGAAAGGAAAGGAGATACAAGGCCACCAAGTCAATGGCCTAAGACCACTTTCTCCATTTGTATCTTCGCTGGAGTAGCTCACGTCATGGGCTGTTATTTAAAAAAAAAAACAAAAAAAAAACGTTGCCCTTGAACTATTTCAGGTGTGTTTTTGTTCTTTTAAGTGCTCCGACTGCCAAGGTCATTAGCACCATTACGGGACTTAATCCGTCAATATAAAACCATCGGGGGAGGAAGGGAACGTCTTGAATATAATGGATGCCCAATGTATGTTAGTGTTAAGATGTGACTACTTTCAGCCAATGCACATAGGAGTAGTCCAAGTAAAAACCCGGCCAAAATTATTTTTTGTATTATATTCCCTTTTTTTTGTAATAAAAAACAATAATTAATCAAAATCAGATATATATTATAAAAATAAAATACGTAATTTTTTGTTTTATTTCGGCGCATCTGGGGCATTACGGCCACGCCTGACGTTGCTTAACTTCGGTGATCAACGGGAACCGGTGCACTCAACGTGGCTATGGCCGTTGGCCATTACTAGTTATTGGCACTAAAATATTCCTCAGTTCCTCCGAAAGGTGCTTTCTTTTCTTCCTTAATTGCATCCTATAACAGGTGAAAGAAGGGTCAGTCGCGGGGCCTTATGTCGCCTGAAGTTTGATTTCGAAGCCTGTTTCCGTAACACATATATTTTCTTCTGCTGGGAAACATTCCTTATTCGCTTTTTGAAAAATAAAGTAACAAGTATATATCCCTTTGCCTCTGCTTGGTATTAATTCCCACTGCCGTCATGTGAACTCACCGTCTATAATCAAAACTAAAGCTCCTTGTGGTGTGTATTTTCTTATGGTTGTAGTTAGTATTACACTTTGAAATTTGTTGGCACTAGTAGGCGTCAACGTAATCACCTTCATGATTTTAGATGCATCGGTATTCCGAGAGGTGCCTTGTTCCGCGCCGCTTACTTCGATCACACAATTCTCCGAATTATTTCGCTAGGCACCCTGCTTTGCGGAACCACGTAGGTAGTTCAATTAATGTTTCCAACCATTCTTTATTATTTTTTACAAATCTTCCATCGGTGCTATTCGAAGCTGTCTATTATTCTTTAAAATGGGGCTTGAAATATTTCAAAGACCGAATAAGAACACTCGTTTCTTCGAGTGGACATGAAGTCAAAGTCTGAAATGTTTTTCTAAGATCACAAATTTTTCATCCATTTTTCTACATTTCAATTCTTTAAGAATGGTATATAATTCCATCCTGGTTAGTTCTATCACTCTTCCCGAGATATCTGTAATAATAGAAACAAGTGATGATACCTAACCCATTTTCAGAATATTGAATCGTTATCTTTGATGTCCGTTAAAATATTATTGTGAACGTTGGGGACCGATTTTTTTTCTTGTATCCACTTACTGAGAAGCCAAGTTTAATGCACACATCAAAAATCTGAACGGACCGTGCGCGACACATAAACAAAAACACTAATATATGTCAAAATGTTTTAAAAAATTGGGTGGTAACAAGTGTCTTCTTACTAAAGACCGTAAAAGCTGAAGATAGAGAGTAAAATAAGAGAAACTTGCTTTAATACGTAGTACTACCCTTCCAGTTCCTGGTTCAAGTCGTATTCCTTCAGTTTTTCGCCCCAAAAGGACGTTTCGATTTTTAAATTGAGTAACACAAGCGAGATTGCCGAAAACAGGTGTAGCTAATACAAGGGCTAGATTCGGACTGCCACTGAGGGCTGGCACGATGACTGAGGTGGGGCAGATAGCTAGCTAACTTTTAATGAACAGGTTATCGTAGGTTAATAAAAATGCAGTTTGGGTAAAATTACGTTACTTTTGCGATTTCCTATTTTGTACGGCTTTTTACCTGAAATACTCCTATGTGCAATGGTTTAGTGTTCAAATATCGGCTGTCCTTATGAAAACAGAAATGCCTCCACTCCCATCCTAGTTAAAATGTTGATTCGCTTGTTGAAAGTGATTCGCTACTACGGCTATTTCACTCCTTCAAGATAGCTCCGTTGCGGTCTAGTAAACCAGCATTGTGATCAATTTTTTTTTTTTTTTTCCCCCGTATAGGCTGCTATCCCTCAACAATTCCGATATTTAGTTTGCATCCTCTTTTGCCGTAAGTAGGTGTTATACGGTAAACTCTCTATTGCATTTATCATTTGTGTAATCTTTAAACAGAATTAAAAATTTAAATAAATAACTATCTCTGTGGCACAGTGGCAAGGGGCATATACTCTGAAAAATGGTCTACTTTCTATCCTTTAGGGTAAATTGACAACTTCCGGTGCTGGGCCCGATGAAAGAGGCCTCTCCTCTATAATAAGAAAGACTGGATATTTTTCGATAAACCGGTTAATGATGGCCTTTGTATTCGATGAACCCTAGAATGAATAAATTAAAAAAAAAAATATATATATGTATTTATGTAACCCATTTTTCCCAAAGTGATATTGATTGCTAATATGCGCGGCTTAATTAACTATCTTTTACTATTTGTGTTCTGCATTACTCCAAAATGACTGATGCTGAATTTTGTTCTTAGAATAAGTTACAAAATGGCATCCATTAGTTTTGTTCAATTAATTTATAGAGTTTTTGTAATAACGCATTTAAAAAGGATAATAATTTATTTATTTAAATTTTAAGGCCCACTTATACAAAAAAAAAAAGAATTTTTGGGGGCGGGTTTTCTACAAATTACCACACTTTTGTAGCCTCGACCACCCTTTTGTGGGCATAGAATCCATGACCTTAGGCACGGAGTTGATCGGGTCATGGGTCAAAAATATAATAAAATTGTTAAAACGTAGTCTTATTAAAACTAAACGGACGGTAAAATTTAAATAAACCAAAATAAATAAATTAAGAATGCGACTTTTGAATCAGTGAAATTAAAAACTAACACTGGTTAATTGGAGCCCGTCTATATGATAATTGCCGATGAAGGCGGTTAGTTTACTATTTAACTATAATTATTTTATAATAATTATTGTTCTACGCTTTGAGCAGTAGTTAAATATGAAAGAAGTTTAATGTTATTAATCTTTAAGGCGATAAAATCGTATACTTTATGTATCTATACTCCGATTACTTTGCAAATTAATGACGCATGTGAATTTATTACTAAATGAATAAATAAAATAGAATAACACAGGGCCATCGACTTGTATCTAGTTTCCTAACGCCTATGAATGTCCGGCAGTATTTTTTATGGACGGAAGAAAATGTAGGCTGAGGTCGTCAGGATTTTCAGAACTGTACGCCAACGAAATGAACATAGCCTCGAGTCTCCTTAATCATCAGGGACCTCCGATCCAGTATAATTCCTTTCAGCTATGATGTCACTTCTTGTCCTTCCTCAGGTATACAAATAGAGGCACGGAAATTGTTCTATGGATATACTAGGCTCATATTGAGAGGAAGGTCCTATCTAAAATAGAGATTGATACACTCCTAAAAATAATAAAAAAAAAATATTTATTCTTCAGATCTTCATCGATCCTACTAGCTACCGAACATGAACCTCGTTAAAATTTATAAATATGTGTGTTTGTTTGCCTATTGAAAAGATAGTGGCCACAAGTTTTGTTTCTTTTTCACATGATGATAAAACGTCTCCTTTGTAGAGGGGGTACTTGCGTGCACAATTTATTAATGTGCTCCTAACACTCAACATTTCTATTACATTGCAGCTGTTTCGGTAAATATCAACACCGGACGTGCCGACTTGAAAATTAAATGTTGCACAACTCATAGATAACGAAAATAAGGTTAGGCTCGTTAACCAGCGGAATCACGAAAAGATGGTTTTTGGGCGAAAAAAATCGTTGCTTTCGTTTTTCGCGTTAATGGGGTTGCAGGCATACTTTTTATAGCCTCTTTGACGCGGGGAATTAAATTAAACCGTTTTATAAGCGTTACCTGGAACCTATTTTGAGAAAAGTGGATGCAGCTAGTTTTCTTAACTAATTTTCAGTTTGGTTAATTAGAAACGACCGATTAAATTGAAGAAGGATACGACAAGAAAATGGAATAGCTCAAAACGTGCTAACAGGAGGGAAGAAGTGGTTCTTACCCGCCTGAGAATTGGGCACACAAATTTGACCCATTCCTACATAATAAAAAAAGAACCACCACCAGTATGCCCCAGCTGCCATATCCAACTATCGGTCCAACATATCATCGAAGACTGCCCAGCATACCGAACTCTATTCCACTCCAATGGTCTTCGTAGACAAGTAAATGACTGTCTTGGAAATAATCCAACAACCTTGGATAAAGCTATTAGTACTTTAAGGGAAACAGACCTATTCAAAAAAATTTAATAAAAAAAAAAAAAATAAAATAAATAAATAAATTATATATATATGACTTCTACTATCTATTCATGTTTAGTATTTATTTACAAACTGCTAAACTTGCTACAGTAATTTTAATATAACATTATTTAACATGAAATGTAATTGTAGAGTTATAAGAACTGTCTTTGAGTGTAGCTATATATATTTTAGTTGTTATTCATATTTATTGAGGGGGGAAAATGGAAAAACATATATATACTATTTACTTTAAAGTTACTCGCCCTAAAACCCGATCCTAATCCTAATCCTTGAAGAAGTTAGTAATTTTTTAAAATAAGACAAAAACATTTTGGTTATGTTGGCTGTTGTGGAACCAACAGAAAAAAAAGTATAAAAAAGACATGAACGGATTTGAGATTGTCTTTAATTTTCTGTATATTTCGAAAACTGATGGGAAATCGTAGTAAAAGGCAACCGTTCCAAAGCTTATTAAATTTCCTATATTTTAAATTATTCTTTTAACATGTACTAAAATGTACATATTTCCAAAAATGAATATCATATTTTTTAAATTCCAGTGAAGGGAAGATCCTAAAAATATAGAACTTTCTTAAAAGGACTGTATAAATGGATTTAGGATATCCACACCAACGCAATATTGGATTACAATAATAGCTGAACTCCCCCTCCCACGAACTATATAAATATGGCCTTTATAATCAAAATATTATTAAGTCCTAATCTTATCCCTTGACATTTAAGCTCTGGGTCATTCCATATCAAGTGATCCAAAAACAAGGAAAATATTTCCCTCATATTTTTGATTTTTTTTTTAAATTTGGCTCATCAATAGTACCCCATAAGACAATTAAAAATCCAAATTTTTAGAAATTTATCTTTATTAGTTTTCGAGTTATGAAAGTTTAAGTTTTTCAAAAAAGCCCATTTTAGGACAGACACTTGATCATAAAATGTACCATAACTTCCAAACGAAATAAGCTAGAGAGGTGTGGTAAAAAGCATTCGCTATTGTATTAAATGTTGATTAAAATGATATGTATCATGACTTATTTATGAAAATTGAAATTTTAAGGTAATTTTTAAAACTTTAAAATTTGAATTTCTCTTAAAACGTATGTTTAAAAATTTTCAAAAAATTTTAAATTTTTCTTTGATATTTTATCCTAGTTTTGTGTAAATTTCAAGTTGGGATCACATTGGGATCATATTTATTTTAATTAATAACTTAATCAAAGGTAGCTTGGTATCTCGTTGGTACGTCAAAAATTAAAAATTTTCAGAAAATGAAATGAAATCCATCTAATATAGAGAGAAGACGAAAAAAAAAACAAAGAAAAAAAGTCCTTTGGCATACATCTCGTTTTGGCTTAGTGTCCGAGAAAAACGTAAAAAACTAAAAGGAATTATGAAAAATACGTCTATTAAAAGGGAGATCAATTTTTTCAATTCAAGTACATGTATCAACCCCACCCCCTCCCCTGACCCTTTCACCCCCACCTCGTTTAACCCCCCCCCCCCCCAAATATAGGAGTGAATATGCCCTTGATTTTGTGTGTAATAATGAAATATTAGGTCCACATTTGTTTACCCCTCGACTTAACGCTGAGTCTTTCGACGCATTCCTCTATAATAAACTGTCGTCGTTCTTGGAGGTAGTCCTTTTGTCACAGAGATTCCAAGTCGACGGTTGTCCAGCTTACTACGGGAGGGCCGTCTGAAATTGGTTGGGCATTAACTATCCATGGCGTTGGATTGGACCTGGTGGGCCTGTATCTTGGCCGGCTCGATCTTCAGACCTCACGCTCTTGGATTTCTTAGTATGGGGACACATTAAAGATTTGGGCTACAGGGAGCCCATTGGCTGAAGGGAGAACCTCATCCATCTCATACCGGTGTGAACTTGGCGCCGAACATTAAGTAATCAAAAAATCAAACTTATGTACGGTTTGTACTTCGTTTGTACCTGTTTGTACCACATATGCTTTTGTTTGTACCTCCGCCAATAAAAAAATATAAACACTTAAAAAAATGGTCAGCGCCCGACATTAAAATATTTAAATTTTCTTTACGCCATTCGATAGACAATCGTTTGTACCCGCTTGTACCCCTTTTTATTTCTTTTGTACTTCAAAGGGTATGCGAGTACGAATTATTTAAACTTTTAACTTACGCGAAAGGCTAAATCCGTTATTTTTAGAGATATCGAAAAACGGCCAACGGGATTCGATAGACAATCGTTTGTACCACTTTTCATTTTGTTTGTACCTCAAAGGGTTCGCGAGCACGAATTATTTAAACTTTTGACGTACGCGAAAACGCTAAATCCGTTATTTTTGGAGATATCGAAAAACGTCCAACGGGATTCGATAGACAATCGTTTGTACCCGTTTGTACCACTTTTCATTTCGTTTGTACCTCAAAGGGTACGCGAGTACGAATTATTTAAACTTTTAACTTACGCGAAATCGCTAAATCCGTTATTTTTAGAGATATCGAAAAACGGCCAACGGGATTCGATAGACAATCGTTTGTACCCGTTTGTACCACTTTTCATTTCGTTTGTACCTCAAAGGGTACGCGAGTACGAATTATTTAAACTTTTGACGTACGCGAAAACGCTAAATCCGTTATTTTTGGAGATATCGAAAAACGGCCAACGGGATTCGATAGACAATCCTTTTTAGATATTGGAAAGTTATTGAAGTTGATTTTTTTTATGGAGGTACCGATGACAAACTATGTGCCTCCAGCATAGCTCGTGGTTCCGCGGAGGATTCAGGGTAAACAAAAATCTGGGCGCTAATTACCTTGACGTTAAGCGCCTTAAAAAAAATCACCTTCAATAACTATCGTAATTTCAACTTAATATGAATAAAGTCACATTTTATTTGCGATTTGTTTTGTTAAGATATTTATAGTCACACATTATAATGTGAATAAATTTTTATTCGTATATTTTAATGTAATTTTTGTTGTGTTCACTTGATTTTTTGTAAATATTCACATTTTTTTTTTCATTATTTACAGTTTCTTCTGTGAATTTATTTGAATTCACAGGAAAATTTGCGATTTCTTTGTATTTTTATGATGAATATTTCTTAATAAAAATAAATTCGTATTCACTATTATACGAATTTATTTATGTTCTTATTTACAAATATATAAAGTAGAATAAATTCGTATTTTAATTGATAAATAAAATTATGCCCATCACTGGCGAGCTTGATGTGACCGGCTAATAAAAGCAAGTCGGCTAGTTTGGCCGGCTGGTTAAAGCGAGCATGATGTGGCCGGCTAATAAAAGCAAGTCGGCTTGTTTGGCCGGCTGGTTAAAGCGAGCATGATGTGACCGGCTAATAAAAGCAAGTCGGGTAGTTTGGCCGGCTGGTTAAAGCGAGCATGATGTGACCGGCTAATAAAAGCAAATCGGCTAGTTTGACGGCTGGTTAAAGCGAGCATGATGCGACCGGCTAATAAAAGCAAGTCGGCTAGTTTGGCCGGCTGGTTAAAGCGAGCATGATGTGACCGGTTTATAAAAGCAAGTCGGCTAGTTTGACGGCTGGTTAAAGCGAGCATGATGTGACCGGCTAATAAAAGCAAGTCGGCTAGTTTGGCCGGCTGGTTAAAGCGAGCATGATGTGACCGGCTAATAAAAGCAAGTCGGCTAGTTTGGCCGGCTGGTTAAAGCGAGCATGATGTGACCGGCTAATAAAAGCAAGTCGGCTAGTTTGGCCGGCTGGTTAAAGCGAGCATGATGTGACCGGCTAATAAAAGCAAGGGGGCTAGTTTGTCCTGGTTATTAAGGTGACACAGATTTTATTCAGTTTGAATGCAAGCTGGGAAGGGTAATATCATGAGTATTTAAGTATTATAAAATAATCTAATGTATTTGTACAACTAATATATAATCTAAATCCTTATATGTGTACTAATATATATTTATATATTTATATTACTACTACTAATATGCTTAACTGTATATTTTTAAGTATAATGTTACTAATGGATTAATTAATGTAATAATGATAGATCATAATTATTATCAACATATATAATAATTGAGGAAGAAATAAAAGCATTTGTATGTAAGAATCTATTTTAGTGCTTGATATAAATTAAGAGAGATATCTTCTTTTGCTGTAAAAGTGTTCTGTTTGAAGTTATTATGGTTTTAGTTTTGGTCAAGTCGTCGTATGTTTCCCATGTTTCTGATATTCGACGACAATGAGCAACATAATGTCCGATTTCATCTTTGTTACAGCCACCAATGTATTCTATTGCAGTAATTAATTTATAAGCACAATTAGAAAATGTTATATCTATTGGTATTTCCGAAAGGGTAAACATACCAGACCAAGCAGGAAACCCGAGTCTTTCGGCGAGTTGTCTCCATTGTAAGCATTCGATATCTACAAACAAATGCATCCCTGTCGTTAAATTTATAGATGTATTATCACTGTTGCATCGTCTGCATTTTGCGTTTCCCGTGTCAAGTTTTTCTGGCAGGGCTTGTTCCAAACCCTCCATACCATGTTTATACATAGGTTTAGTATTAATTTCTATACTCGTGGCGTTTTCTTTATTTATCCAATTACATGTTAAACATTGTTGCAATATCTCATAAGATAATGCTTTTTGCATTAAAATTTTAATTAGCTGGCTTATGTTACATGCGCATTCTATTGTTTTATTGCTTATTTGCTGAAAAATGTTGCTTAGAATCAACGCCCTCTCTTTGTAAATCTTTTGTAATGTACCGAGTGAAGATGACATTTGAATAAATTTTGATACGTTGTTAGTTCGAGTATTAATATAATCATAATAGGATGTCCAATCACGATAACCTACTAATAATGATTGTATTATGGCATCAAACGCACAGGTATGTTTTATCATTATATATCGCCCTTTAATATTTTGTGGACGTAAACAATTACCATTTTCTAATATTGGGATTTTCGATGTGACACGAGGCTTTTTATGGATACTTTCCACATCAGGGCATACTCTCAAATACTTGCCACGCTTATTAAATTCTATATTCTTAGGCTCTTTCCATGTTTCAGTTATATTTAAAATATTAGATTTAGGTAATTCTTTGTCATGATCTTTAAACGAACAGTATATTCATTGGGATTCGTGGCGCTCAAAGTTGTAGCTGCATTTGAAAATAGAATTTTGGTATCAGCATTTGAAATTTTCATTGCACCGGCAAGAGATCTTATATGTGCTATTAGAAATTTGTCCACACGAATATTTTTGGCACCCTTAAAAGTCAAATTCTTAAGTTCATTAAAATACTCCTCGCTTCTAGCCGATGACGCTATATTATTTATTTTATTTGGTTCCATTATAGCTGTCCATAAAGGAAACTCTTTGCAAATTCGAAGTAAGCTGAAATCAAAATTTTGACAATAATAAGGACTTGGTCTATCTCCGGAATTGATTTTCTTACTTGTTTTTTCAATACTGTTCAGAAAATTATTTATGCGTTTAGCAGGCTTGGTGTTAGGAACTTCGTCCCAACGCCAAGCCTGATAATCGTTTCCCAGATCAACTTTAGAAAATTCAAAATGTTGAGTTTTAATTAGATTTATTAATCGTTGCTGGGAATTAAAACATGCAAGCACATTATCCTTTACGAAAATGTCTTCTGTTTCTGAAAAGGCAACGATTAACGTATCTAAACAAATCTGTTGAAAATGTTCGAGTGTATTGGTGTTGCTTAAAACACCAACGCATCGAACAAAAAAATCTTTTACACGCGCATGTTTATCTCTAAAACACTTCCATGAGCAAACTAATTTTATTAAATGCGCAATGTCAATCCGAAGAATACAATTAGGAATATTTTCCCAGTCATTAGTTTGTAATATTGTCATACAATGTTCAACGTATGTACTAAGATGGCAATTGTTAAAAGACAAAGATGCTGCGTTTAGAAGTGCGAACGAGTAATCCGTCACAACCTCTTTTGGACAAGGTGCACAAGCTCTCAACCATTCTCGTAACCAATATGTTAAAATATTAGTATTATGTTTTTCAGAGATCACTTGAAACACTGGTAAAATTTTTTTCTGAAAAGGAACGACAGCTTGATATAAAAATACAGGTTTTGTCGAGATTTTGTCAAGTTTTTTAATATTTTTTATTAATGACCCTGTTGCGTCAATACTTAACATGCCTGTTTTCTCCGTCCGTTGATAAAATTGTTGGTACATAAATAGTTGTTCTGGACTGAAATAGATTACAAAAAATTTATCCACACCGATCTCGCGTATGGCTGATGAAAATTCCAGCTTATATTTTAATTGTAAAATTGATGCGATTGGATCAGATATTTTATGAAGTCCTAACTTTTCGTCGTTTTCTATTTGTTTTGCTTTTCGCAATACAGACTCAGTGTACAAATGCGCTGACTCTAAATCACCAAACGTCATTAACTCATTTCCCTTCTCTCGTCTCCAATTATATGTAGAAGTCGCACGCAACTCCTTTATCACATTGGTTCTTTCTATTTTTTTTAAGTGTCGTTTTCTTTTGTGTACAATTTCTCTAGTACCATAAGTAGAAACGTGGATTTCCAATTTTGAATAATTATCTTCTTTTGGTTCACACATACTGTATGCGTTAATAGATGCACCGCATTCCGTACACTTTCCTTTTATTTTTAAAAATATCTCACCTGGGTTATGATTAACTTTCCCAGTTTTAAAAGCAAAACAACAATGTATTTTTATTTGTTTCCATATTTCATCATAAAATATGTTTGTCCATCCAGGTTTTAACAATGTACATTTATCGTTGTTACTTGATAACTTCGATTCAGACATCGCAAGCCACATTTTTTTGTCTAAATGTAAAATAGTACGCCATGGTTTAAGAACACATGACGGAACCACAGTTCGAACCATTTGATTGGCAACTCATAGAACAATTACTTGATTCCAGTGATGCAACTTGAATCGAAATATTATATTTTTGACGGAGGCGATCAAGAATTCCGTTTCTATTTTGCGAAAGGTATAAATATAAATGTTTCACAGAGAGCTCTTTATTCAAAATACTTGCTGCATTTTTCCAGATTGGATTGGACAATCGGAGAATTTGACCATTATCATCGAAAAAATTTAAGTCTTTTATTAACATGAAAATTTCGTCAACATTCTTTTTTGGTTGCCGTGGCATCTTGCAAGTTTTAATTCCAAATTTGCTTTCAGCAATAAATTAATTACGAAACTTGTCAAAGCAACAAGCGAGTAAGATTTTATACTCCAAGAAATATATGTGAATAAATCAAATTCACAAATGTTGGTTAGACGAGTTAAGTCCTAGCATTTATATCCTACGAAAGCAGCAACATGAGAGAGAAGTGTGAGAACACAACCGAGCAAAAGAAACAATGCCACTGGATAGGATAGGAAAAGTACAGCAAGGAAGTGAATCATCGGTCTATCCTCTCCATAGACTCACCGATGTCAACTTGGGACTACTCAGGTCAAAAGTTAGAAACTCATTCCCTTAAAGACACATAAGCCAAAAAAAGTCCGAATCGCAGGAACTGCGTCATCTTAGCGCGGTTACGTACATCTGGAAGAAATGGAATAGATTAGCATCACAAATCACAGGAAACAGACAGTAGACAACTTACACAGAAGCGGATAATTCTTAATCTGTGTATAAGTCAATACAATTATGTACTGAAAACGTACTTACTCTTCGACTACTGCCGAGAAGGCTCTATTCTAAACAACCAAAAATTCGTTGTCATTTTAAGTATCTTGTTTTAATAGCAAATTCGTTTTACTGTTATAATCAACTTTAAATATGTGCTTCATGGTGAATAAAATTCCATTCTGCCGTGGGTTAAATCTTTCTATAAAATCAGAAATAACGATAACTTCTGTTGGAGGCTATGAGGAAGGTTATATAGATAGAATTAAAAAAAAACTACGTCATCATGATTAGCGACTGCCATCTTGATTACCACAACCACTCCAAACTTATTATTACCAATACCTTTCTCCGTTTCTCAGCTTATTTTACTACAATACTAATTTTACTGATAAATGCAATTTAAAACAAAGAGAAAACCCCTTTCAAAACAACAAAACCAACACTTTTTAAGTTTTAAGCGCTTATATCTCTGATTGACGTTGCCCCATCGAATGTTGCTTTAGAACCTTTTTTGTAGAGAATTTAGTAAGCATTGGAATGGTCATATAAACTCAAAAACGTAAGCGTTACGATTTTTTTTGCGCGAATTTCGCCCCAAACACTATCTTCTAGTAGGCGGATTCTGCTGGTTAACGAACTTGACCTTTCAAATTAGACGACAGATTTTTGTACAAAATTTCGTTAAAATCGGACCATTTTTGAGCTTGCTAGAGCGCAAACAGAAAAGCATATATATATAAAAATATATATACATATATATATATATATATATATATATATATATATATATATATATATATATACATATATATACAAATTTGGGCCACCTATATTTTCGTGATCTATAGGGTCTGAAACGTGAAAGTTAAAAGTTTAAATAATTCGTACTCGCGTACCCTTTGAGGTACAAACGAAATAAAAAGTGGTACAAACGATTGTCTATCGAATCCCGTTGGCCGTTTTTCGATATCTCTAAAAATAACGGATTTAGCGTTTTCGCGTAAGTTAAAAGTTTAAATAATTCGTACTCGCGTACCCTTTGAGGTACAAACGAAATGAAAAGTGGTACAAACGGGTACAAACGATTGTCTATCGAATGGCGTAAAGAAAATTTAAATATTTTAATGTCGGGCGCTGACCATTTTTTTAAGTGTTTATATTTTTTTATTGGCGGAGGTACAAACAAAAGCATATGTGGTACAAACAGGTACAAACGAAGTACAAACCGCACATATGTTTGATTTTTTGATTACTTAATGTTCGGCTCCAAGTTCACACCGGTCCATCACATCAGATGGGCCTGGGAACTGATTACATCAGAGCAATGCACAAATGCCAACCAGTCTGTCAATGTGCGATGTGATGCCTGTATTGCTGCAAGGGGACAAACGTTTGAACAGTTTGTAAATTGATTATTTAGAATTATTAGAAGAAGAAATTGTTATTTTATAATTATGTATGCGTCCCGAGTTAAATTTAAAATGTTTTAAGAATTGAACATTAATTTTTATTAAGAATTTAATTTTTTTTTTGGTTGTGTGTTTTAGCAGTTTCCTCAGAAGGAAAGTAGATCTTTTAAATTATGTTGAACTTACCGCTTTACATGGTGTCAGTTAATTTTTTCGAGCAAGAAATTCTGTTGTTGTTTTTTTTTGGGGGGGGGGATAGGTGCGTGGGTAGAGGGAGTGGAAGATGAAACGTACTTTTAATGATTTTTTATATAGGAATTATGAAATAGTGCCTTTTCACAATTGTGTTTTAGTTTTTTACGTTTATTTCGGAAAGGAAGCTATTCGAGATATATGCCAAAGGACTTTTTCTTTCTTTTTTCATCCTGCATCAATTCCCAAAGTTAGGCCGTTTTTTGTGGGGGGGGGGGGACATCCTGTGCATGTTAGATGGATTTCATTTCTTTTTCTGAAAATTTCAATTTTTTAAGTATCAACATAAAGTTAATAATTAAAATAAATATGATCCCATTGAGTTCCCAGCTTGAAATTTACACAAAACTGAGATACAATATCAAAGAAAAATTACAATTTTTTTGAAAATTTTTAAACATACATTTTAAGAGAAATTTAAATTTTGAAGTTTTAAAAATTACCTTAAAATTTCAATTTTCATAAATACGTCATGATATATATAATTGTAATCAGCATTTAATACACTAACGAATGATTTTTGCCACACCTCTCTAGCTCATTCCGTTTGGGAGTTATGATACATTTTATGATCAAGTGTCGGTCCTTTTTAAAGTGTTTTTTTAAAAAACTTAAACATTCATAACTCGAAAACTAATAAAGATAAATTTCTAAAAAATTGGATTTTGAATTGTCGTATGGGGTACTATTGATGAGCCAAATTTTTAAAAAATCAAAAAATATGAGGGGAAAAACTGTGGATCACTTGATATGGAATGACCCCTCTTTCATTCTTGACACAATGTTTATTGAATGAGCTTTCAGCTACTAACTCCGAATTTACCAAAGGAATAATAATAAATCACAATTAGTGGCTTTAACTTCGGGGAGGTAGATCGCCGAGATAAACTACCTGCCCATGTGTTATGACTAGAGCCCGGAAGATAGGCATTTATTTTTGGTTAAAATAGGCAGGCAAAAAAGCACTTGAAATACAGAAAATAGGCAGTATTGTAATTAAAATAGGCAGTTATTAGGAGTGAAGGCAAAGAGGAATCTCACTCATTATTAATGAAAATATGTATTTTAAATACTCATTCATTTCTTTATTATCAATTTATCACAGAATTAGTGTGCTTACTCTTACTTTCCCTTCTTACAAGCAACAACAAGATGCTTTTTCAAAGTATCAACCCTCATTGACCATCTAAGAAAAAATGTTTTTCATTATGGAAAAACTTCCTTTGCATTATCTTATAATTTCAAAATCCGGAATACCAGGTAACTACACCATTGTCACAGCAAAAGGGGTGTGAGGAAGGAGACGTACTTCTCTCATCCTCTCTCTTTCCTGCTATTCATTATGCTTGTGCATTCCTTCTACTAAGGAAGGCTCTGTTATTTACAATCCACGGGTTGGGAAAATAAGCTTTCGAATTGATATTTGTGACGGCAAAATGTAATTTAATTTGTGAAACCTTTTTTGTTTCCGACGAACTGAAAACTCGACGATTCGAAATTCGTTATGTGCTTTTTAAAATGTTTAAATCGCAGAAAAAATTGCATAACGAGCAAAAAAGGCAAAAAAAAAGGCTTTAAATCTTAAAATAGCCACAATAGGCAAAAAAGGCAAAATAAAAATTGTCTCTACACTTCCTAAATGCACGGAAACATATTTATTTCTATCTGATTCTTCAATATATCCAGTCATATAAAAAAGGCATTTTGCCTAACTTCCGGGCTCTAGTTATGACCGTTGCCACTCCTTGTCTTATAACCCTATTATTTATATCAGCGAATTTTACACTGATCCGCTATAAATGGTCGATTTTTTCATTAACGGTGTAAAATATGTGAAAATTAATGTTTAATTATAACGTTATTTATCAAAGAATTCTGTAGTCTTGGAGATGTCCGAGAGTATCAGAGGAAAAAATCCAATGTTCCAATTAGTGCCTGACAATGATTAGAGTTTTAAAAAAATCAGCCCGTTGACCGAAAAGAAAACTACATGTTTAATTGGTGAATTATGCAGTTTATTTCCTAGTTTATAAATGTTTGAATGCAAATACTTGATTACATATAAAAAATAAATATTTGTTTGGACTATGTTTATATAACCTATCTGCCAACTACAATATAACTCGTAGTTTATTCTATATCGCACGATCCAACTTTGATTTAATGAGCTTGACCTTGGTTATGAAAAAACTAGTAGTATGCTGCACTATTACCTTGGATGCTAATTATTGAACTCGACTCATAATAACTGCCCTCTGTATATCGGATTCCTGAAATATATGGCTGAAAACGTTTTAAGATACAATTAGCTAACATGGGCAGACATAGTTCCATAAAGTATGAAAACAAATATACCTCGGAGATATAAATCAATGATGACTTTAAATCATAATTTTATATCTACTTTAAATAATGAGTCAAATTTAATTAATTAATCATTATCCTTTTATACTTTCGATGGAAATAATCGTAATTCCAAGTAGCATAAAATGCCTCTTCAGAAGAACTTGAAATACGAATCACAGCCTCAACCTGGACAAACCTTCTACAGGGAGGGCCAAGTCAGGCATCATAGGAAGAGGAGTCTAAGGTACGTGAATCAAGTAGAGCGAAATAAAGGGTTAGGAATCATGTGTAGGGAATGAAATTTGACATTCTGCCACATAAAATATAATGAAGTATTATATCGTCGTTGCAAATGCAAAGTATCGAATGTGAAAATCACCACTTTTCAGAGTGGAAAAGCATTTATTCATAATGTTTTTTTGGACAGTCAAATATTCGGCAGATTTGACCTTTTGATAGTGGAATACTTTCCCTTTAATAGAGTGATATAAGATTCAAGAATTTGCCGTACATAAGTCCAGCAGAAATTAGTAAAGATTGACAATGAAAGATGCATTTTTTCACATTCGTTACTTAGCATTTGTATCGACGATATGATAGCTGAGGTTTCTATTTATGGTTTCAATAAACTAAGGATTCAAAATTTATGATAAATTATATTTTTATCTGCAACGCTTTATGCTACATAGAAATACGAATATTTCTATTTGAAACACCACTGAAGAAAACCTCCTCTCGCTCCGAACATGGTAGCGCTCCATTACTTTTTTCCTGTGCCAACATTGTCAAACATTTTTTTCGATTTGTTATTATTCTTAAGCTAAAATAATTTTGTCTGTATATTCAACTTGAATTCATCGTTATTATTGCGTTATTTGGTAATTCTTAGTGTTATTAAACATTGAATTTCCAAACGCATGAATTATAACACGCGATCACCTTGAGATAAAATAAACTGAATGATCTAGCCACAAGAATTAGTCACATAAGAATGGAAGTTTCCCGTAACAAACATCTGGCTTCTAAGAAATCTAATGCTGCGTCATGAATCTAAAGGATTAACCTTCCTCGCAGTGATAGGTAGCAAAATGTCAATTTTGGTTAATGCACCTGAACGCAGGACACAGAAGCTATGTTCAAATCCAAGCCTCATGAGTTAATTAGTCTAAATTAAAATACTTAATATTTAAGTCAACGACAGTATTTGTCGATTTGTGTAAAAATCTTAATAAGGATTTGTATATTACTTACTACGGTATATGGCCTGGTTGTGGGGCATTAACTAATAATAAATATTGTGATTGACTACTTTAAGCAGATTGCACATAGCTCCATATTATACTACATGAAAAATTCCGACTCGTAACATACAATTTAAAAAGTGAGAGAGAACTTTATTTAAAAAAAAAATAAAATGGGCTGCGCAATTAAGTAGGGTTGCTAGATGCACAGCGTGCTTATAATCCATTATAAATAGAGTTAATTTTAAAGGCTGAAGATTGAATGGAGTTGAAAAGAAGAAATAAAGAATAAAGAAGATGAAGACGAAAGAAGGCGATAAGTAGATCGAAGAAAATTAATTCATAGAATTAAAATTATAGCGTGAAGTATACAGCGAAAGAGTGTGAATGGATGATAAGCACTCAGTGATTCGATATTATGCCCTGTGTGTCCTCCTGAACTTAGCTAGTACAGACAGGAGATCTGTGGTTAGCCCCAGTCCTTCAAGGAAGGTGGCTGTACTCTTCGCAACGGTACCTCTTGATCCAATCAAATAAAAACATTTTCGCCAAATCAGATAATTCAAAAATAATTTGGATACCACATATATAACTAAGTAATACTCGCTTCATTCCTTGAAGGACATGGGCCTCCGCCACCATCTATGGTCAATCCTGTCGGTCTTGATCCGAAGTCCGCTAGTTTTGAAAACCATACTCCAGGTCATTTAGCCATCTTAGTCTGAGATTTCCTCTAATTCTAACAATTCTTTTTTAACCCAAGAACATATTTTTCGATTGTTCGTCAGGTTCCGTCCATTCCACATGACCCAACCATCTTAATGTTTTTTCTTTTCTAAATATGTTTATTTAATATCTGTACAATAATTAAGAACTTTAGTTAAGTGTGATGAATTTATACAGGAGCATATTTATGATCACACATAATGAAATTAAAAAATAGTAATGATAATAATATATACAAAAAGTAATTACAAATAAAATTTAAAAAAAAAGAGGAAAAGAAAACATCATCTTAATTTGAATATTATAAATTAGAATATTAAGCTTTCGCGGCGCTAATGGCCAAGATTTGTCGATGCGCCGTAAACAAAAACAAAAACAAAAAAAAAAAAAAATTAAGCTTTCGCTTTAATTCGTTAGTCAACCTTTTTCCTGTTGGTAATTTTTTTTTGGGGGGGGGGGGTTATTGTGGGCGTTTCTTGAAAAAAATATGAACTCATGTTCTTTTATAAATAATTAATACTGCATAGGTTCTTTTGAAGATATGTATTATTTGCTTGCATGCGGTTTTCCATTTTTTGTCTTCGCCTACTAAACTTACATGTGTTTTTCTGCTCTCCACTTCAAGGCCTATTAATCATATTTAATAGGTAGATGTTATATAACGGATAACCTTCGCTATGCACCATCCACTATTCTCTCCTTCTTTCCGAAACTTAATGGTCAGGTCCATTCAGTTCGAAACGTCTTCTTGGCCTCTTCAATCTTATCATCTATTGTACTCACTCATCTCAATTGGAATACCAACGATAGAGGATGAGGAAAGCCATCATTGACCCATATTAAAAAATAAGAATACAGAAATGAAGGAATTAAGTCATCTCAGAATGTTTACCCTTTTGTAAGTTCTCCTGTACTCTAAACGTTATCAAAGATTATTACAAATGAGGTGCAGAATAAACCCTTAAAGTTATGACATCTCAATGTGGGACACCCTGTATATATCATAATATACATTATATATATATTTGTATAATATACATATAGATATATAAATATATATATATATATATATATATATATATATATATATATATATATATATATATATACATGTATATTTGGTATTATGCAATTATATTAAGGGAAGTACATCAAAAACACAAAATATGAAAAAATTGACATTGGCCCTTTTAGAACCAAGCTACAGAAATAATTCCCGAAGCCGTTCTAGTTGACCGAATTTCATGCTGTAAAATGTTTTTGAAAGCTTGAATATCTTATTTTTTTTATTTATTTTTTTTCAAAATATGTAAATATTTCAAATATGTAAAGCATGCCGTGTCAATTTTGTAACATTTTAAAAAAAAGTTTATTGTTTGCCATTATCTCTATCGCATAATTATTATGCAAAAACCATCAAACAGATTAAAATTTTGGTAGGTTTTTTTACTAAATAATCGTCATTTTCCTCTTGAAATATAAAGGAGAAGCATTTCTTCATGCATTTTAAGCTCAAAAAAATAGTAGACTTCCAAGTCATCACAAACATTATGATCTTCCTGTTTTGACGCTTGTCATAACTTTCTTTACCGATTTTTCGCTAGTCATGCTGCTAGCTTCCTCAGGGTCGTCTGATATTTGAGTCCTTCCGAAAATATTGTTGCAAAAATCATCTTGTCCCCTCTCAACATTCAGGTTTTTGCAGAAGCGCCTTGTACGACAACTCAATCCGTCGTTCTTCAGTATACGAGAGGACAATCCTAATTTATTTTTCGAAATTGTTTAGAACGTAAGACGTGGCATTCTTTGATTCCTCTAAATATTGAATCCAATAGACCTTATTAAAAATCCATAACCGCTACGATTTTTATCCGCGCACATTTTGCCGAAAACAAAATATAATTCCGGCGGGCTGATTATGTGTGGCATTTAATTAGGTTTAATTTAATTTGACTTCGAGGTAAACTTGTAGTTTTTATTAGGCCTGTGGCTTGAAATCTGGCACCAATTTACACAAGTACGAGAGACAAACCTATTTCTGTTCGCTACTAATTGGCGTGTGTTTAAATAATTCATTATTAAATTGAGCGAGCAGATATTAGTAGAAAGGAACCATCGTATCGAGATAAGCCGTGGAATCGAGTTATTGATCATATCGATAGTTCCATTGTATTACGCCAGATGTCGAAACAAGCTGTCACTCATGCTTAACTGAATCAAACGGCTTTCATGAAGGATTGCGGTCGAAATGTTTACATTGAGCAATACTTAGTAATAGACTGCACTTCAGTATTTGTATGGATATTTAGCAAAAACCGTTCAACGTAAATATGAATTTTTTTAGATTATATTACAAATTAGACATAAAGAGTATACAAGCTGTACATACCATATTTACACATACTCTCATAGGCTCAAAAATGGTCCGATTTTGATAACATTTTGGACAAAAATTACTTACCTTGTCTGAGTTAAAAATCGAGTTCGGTTATAAGCTCAATCCGCCAACCGGAACACTGTTTTATGGCTAATAACATGCTCCTGTATCTCCTATTAGGACTGAGCTCTCTAATGAGTAAAGATAAGAACGAAATCAGCTCCGCGTGGGGCGTGGACCGACCTACACAATACCCGAGAATCGAATGTAGCGGTCAAATTATCATTCTTGGCAATTGCTACACTCTGGAAGAGGTGCAATTCTTGAAAACAAGTAGCGGGCTGTTTCCATTAGGCCTGTAGGCACATGTCGCAGGGCAGATTTGTAGTAATGGAAACGGGGAATAATGATAATAATAGAAAATTATTAATGCGTACGTGTATAAGTAAGTAATAATTATGTATTATGAATTAATTAGTTTAATAAAAATTAAAAATGATTCGAAATATAGATATATTAAAGTAAATACACTAAAATTAAATAAATAAAGTGGTAGAATACGAGAGCCGTTTAATCTAGGTTTCTTACTGTCTTATTAAATTCCTAAAATAAATATTTACTTTAGGCTATAAAGTTGTTATTAATACGTTATGGCGTGTCTACAGACAGTGATGATGTGGCTACGTCGTTAAGACGTTCTGAGTGTGATCTACATGCTACAAACAGTGAAAGTTGACCGAATCATTTCCCTGCGTCAATATGAACCTTCACTAACCAACTCTGAAAAGAATAATGATATTTATAAAGTCGATTGAGACTTAGAAATATCATTATATTATTCTTTCGTTTTTAAAGTTTTTATTAATCAATAAGGGAGGATAGGTCATCGGTAGAGCACTTGACAGACATAGCATAGTCGAGGATCTGAGCTTAAAACTCTCGCGTGCACTGATGATTTTATGTTTTTTATGTTCTAGTAGCTTCGTTCAAGGGCAGGCATCACCCCTGGATCTAGGACACCCAGCCTTTAGTTAACTTATAAATGGGTACATGAAAGGGGAAATTCAGGCATATATTACTGATCACACTATCTCCCTAGTGTGCTGTATGGTTTAGAATATTATGTGTTTATTAGGGCCCATGTGGCTATATAGAAAATGCTAATACCTTTGTATACACCTTATAACATAAGGCTCAGTGAAGATGACTAGGTTTTACATCTGCCACTAACTCTAACAAAATACAAAAATGCTTAACTCCATTGGTGCAGTGTAGCGCTTAGATGGAAGCAATATATATGTTTTAGAACTGATAGATCTAACTTTGACCTGAAAGGGTTTCCTTGATGGATCCATTGAGGATGCTCAATCAAGCTGTATCTTGCACCAGCTCGCCATTCCTATTCAGGTAGGTGGCTTATCAGAAAGGAGATTGGCTTCCTCTAAGCTGAAAAGAACTTCTATAAGATGATCATAAATCATACCGTCTGCTTTTCTGGACCATCTTATTCCAGAAAGGAAGAAGCGAAAAGAATATTTATTATTTTATTTTTTTTTCTGTCTTTCTTAATCATATATTTTGCAAATTTAAGGCAACGAGCATACTGACTAAGAGTAAATGTTTGCTATTAATACATATTTATCAGAAAAAATGGTGCCACTCAACCCGTACAGTGTTTTGAGCTACCGGCGTTTAAGTTTTTTCTGATTGAATTTATTATAACCAAAAATATTTTACCTAAACAGCTCTTGAATTATTATTATTCCAATAGTAAAATATATGCTCCTTTATGTTTGCAGAGAAGTTTATGTTGCGTAACACTTTTAAATAAATAAATATTTTTAAAATAATGCTTTCATCGCTTCAAAGCGTTTTAGTGCCTTGTAACATAATCCGCAATATATTTTTATTTTAACTTCAATAAAACGTGCTTTTATCTTATTACGTTATATAAGGAAAACTGGCTGTTACTGTTATCGTATTCTCATTGAAAGCGCTTCGTTACATTGACCAGCACATAGTTCGTGTGTGTATTGTTATTCGTTTCTGAACCGAATTAATTATAAAGTACTAAAGGAACGATTCAAAGATTGGCACACCGTTGAGATATTTTGTGCTTACAATATGTAGAGTGCATCAGATATTTAAATATAACGTGTATTACAGTAAAAAGCATGTCTCCTACCTTGTTAAATGTTTGTAAATTGATACGTTCGGCAAGGATGGCGCACGACAGGCTACAATATGTAGGTCATTTCTTACGTGTTAGTCGCGACGACCTCTGCAGACGACATTATGATTCGATCACACTGCAATCAAAACACCTCTCAAGGAGAAGTCAGCCCACATTAGCGCTCACCTATGGCATATTAAATCCTACCTTTTATCTACGTGACTGGCCTTAAGGGTGACGAAGAATCTCTTCCTAATGAGTCTTAAGGCAAGGGAGGGAAATATTTTGTAGGTATTTTTAAAATAATTATACTTCTGTGACCCTTCATGTTACTCACATCGCTTAAAAAAGACAGAATGTCAGCAATAAAAAAGTCCAACTATCAGAGACTGCGTCGTCTGATAAGCTTAGAATAGGAACAGTTTTTTCTTAATCTTTCTTGAAAAATCTAAACACACCTAAAATTTACAAATAAATCTTAGGCCCCACAAACGAGGCATTAGGAAAGCCTAAAATAAATTTAGCTAATATTTTGTCAACTTTTCATCAAAGTTAGATTTTAGGCGCCTCACAAAAAAATGTTACCAATAATCGATAACATTAAAATAGCTAAAGAATCGATACAAACAGCCATATTCATTACCACAGATGACTTTTCAGTACTACGCCTGACTCAAGCTAAACAACATGACGAGAGGACTTCCTGATAAGGTAGGATTAAGATTAAGATAAAATATTATATGTAGAAATGTAAACTTATTTAGGGAAAGGATAGATGTATATTAGTGTAATCAATTTTAAGTTTAGGATTTACAAAAAATATTTTTGAATGGGAAAGCCCCTGAAAAGGTGCGAAAAGGCACGAAACATGTCGGGCGAAACAAACCAAATAAAGTAGTTAATGTGAAACAAGAGTGTACTACTTTATCGACCCCCTGCCAGAAAAAGAAACAAGAAAAAGTAGAAAATATATATCGGGTTATCTTTCACAAGAATTAATAAATATATATATATATATATATATATATATATATATATATATATATATATATGCTTGGTATAGGAAAATAATAAATTATAGCTATTATTCGGTTGAACGAGGTTCATGGGTTGAATTATAGGAAATGATCGGCGTTACTTGCGGAGCGAAACTCTTTTCGAGCCAATGCCGATAAAATGTAGAAATATCATGAAATATTTTTACCAATTCTATATTTCGGCTGAAACGGCTAGACCATAAATCACCGTTTTGAACGGATTGGGCACGCCATCAAATCTTTATACTCTAAACTTCATAATCTCCACTGAATTTTTAATTCTGGACATTGTTTTTTTTTTTTTAAGTTAATGTGTCAATTATCCATCTGAGAGAATGGGGTCTCCATGGAGGTCTTACGCCATAGACTCTCATGCGGGAGATGGTAGGTTCGCGTCTCACGGCTCGTTGAGAAAAATTCTCGCTGCGCCAGGGATGTCTGTGCTAATGAGGCCAAGATGTAAAAAAAAAAATAAATAAATAAATAAAATAACAGAGAATAGATGTTTAGTGAGTAGCATGAAACAATTTTTAAGAAATTTCTGCAAATATGCCATTGGTATAACTTACTATTAAATTATCCCGATCACGATAAATAAAATGATGTTCCATCAAGTTTTTTTCATTACAATATATATAGTGCTTCAAATTTGTATATATCAAGGAGAACCAATGTTATTTTCCTGATCTATGAGTTCTGAAACGTAAAGGTTTCGTTCCTTCGGATTTATATATATATAAATCCGAAGGAACGAAACCTTTACGTTTCAGAACTCATAGATCAGGAAAATAACATTGGTTCTCCTTGATATATACAAATTTGAAGCACTGTTATTTTCATTCGTGATCTATGGGTTCTGAAACTTGAATTTTCCTAGTCCGCACTTCCAAACATACGGGTCTCCCAGTGTAGAGAGGTAGGAAAATTGCTTAAAAAAAAAATTGTCCTTCTGTCAATTTCATTATAAATGTTTTTAAAAAAGTTTTGAGAAAAAAGAGGTATAGCCTAATTGTAGCACACAATTGGTGGTTAAGTCCCACACCCAATTATGTAATTTGTATGTATTATCTAAACTAAATAAACGTCACCAACATGACTGAAAGTAAAAGTACGTAGACGTACAAGATGGCCTTGTTGATGACCTCCAGAGGTCGAATTAGGGACAAAAAACACATTCCACGGCTATTTTCGGCTAGGGAAGCATTTGAAAACCCGTTATCCCGGAGAATCCAGTCTTGGGTCTCCTATTATTATTGGGCACCTATCGGATAGTATAATAAGGATAGTAAAGGCATAAAAGGGACCTAATATATGATATTAATGTACTAATTTTGTTTATTGAGAGGAGATCGTTGACCGTTGATGATGCAAGGTAGGGATTGTCGGGGTTCGGTCACAGCTACTTAATAAAACTACATTTTATCATAAAAATGGTTTTATTGTGCCGACGTTTCGGCAACACTTTCATTGCTTCGAAAACAAATGATTTTGTTTATTATATTTATGTAGTATTTTTACGTAGTCACTGCTCCATGGTATATGGAGTAGGATTTCGAAGAACTAAACAAGTCGACGATTGAGGTTATAAACTTTCTTTTTACTATTATTTAATTTTTATTGTTTTATTCCATTATATTTACGCTAGAGCAATGAAAATGCTGCCTTGCTTCGAGAGAGCTTTGTAGTGAACAAAGAAGATCATTTATCAGTGGAAATGTTGTATTTTTTTTTAATCTTGAAAATCATGAGCTTTCATCAGACATCGGTTACTGAAGCCCGAACCGCAGGAACTGCAATGTTAGCGCGTTTCTGTTCATATCCCTAGTGTAATTCTGAAAGCTTATAATAGAAACAGCTTACGTTTTTTCCTATTTTCTTTTTTTTTATTTTTAAACGTAAACACATTTAATTACAAAATGTAATCCTTGCCCTTAAACACAAATAAACAAACAACAAAACGGAATCTCGAGAGAAGCAAGATCTTCGGCAGCACAACACGAAACTGAAAATATACTAAGCGGAAGTTGCTCCATTTAAATAACGATTTTTACGAATGAGATCGCTGTGTCAAAAATCAAATCAGAAGTTTCTTGGTGGGAAATTTAATAAGCTTTCGAAAAGATTCTTTACAATTTCAACCATTTCCCAACAGGTTTCGAGATATATAGGCTTTTATCCGAAAATCACTAGAAAAACCTAGTTTAGATTACCTCGACAACGGTCGTATATATGACCTCGGAATGGAAATAGTTCCATTAGATTCCCTACTTTTAATTACTTATAAAACATGCACCTGATAGTCTATTAACGTAAAAACCTAAGCGTTATGATTTTTTTGCGCGAATTTCGTCCAAAAACTATATCCCATTGGAAGGGTTCTGCTTTTTTACAAACTTGGTTTTTGTAATCACACAAAGAAATGTTCCCATGGAAGAAAGGAGGAACGCGCTAAAAATAAGGCATAGCACTTGTGAAGCAAATCCACTTGAAACTAAATTTTGTCATAAAGTCAAAAAATCTATCGCCGTGTTTTGAACTTTTTTTCAAAAGAGTTGCCACGTCTTTACATTTGTTTATTATTTAAACCTATGTACATTAATATCAGTTGAGGCTACCAAAGGGGGATAGCACCGTGTCGGACTTCCAGGGAGGCGATGCTAGTTTGAAGCTTGTTGATGCGGGTACATTTTTTTTTAGCGATAGTCTCTCTTGTCCTCAGATTTGAAAACATTTCTTTTATTTATTAGTATTTTAAATTTTATCGTCCACTTATTCATGACAAAGCGTAATTGGAAGTTAAAATTTAAAAGAAGGTGTAACCGGTTTCGATCACTAATTGTAGCTTAATTGCTCGATGAGTCTCGAGATTTGCATATTAATCTGGATGAGAATCTAGGTAGTCCGAAAAAATTCCTCACCTTGATATTCATGTTTATGAAGGATATATCAACGGAAACGAAGTATAAAATAAATTAAAAATACATTATCAGTCTAGGTTATTACTTGAAGTAAATATAAGCAACTAACCATATAAGATTATCCACATGGTAAAGGCTCCTTTTTCATAATCGGATCTTTTGAAATAATGAGCAAAAAATCCGCTTAATAATGTTTATTCAGATGTGCAGAGCGCTGTGAAGATCTAACCGCTGTGATTAGGTGTAGACACGAAGAAATCGCAGAAAGTGTATGAATAAAGAAAATTAATTGATAGTTTTAACCACAATTTCGAAACGGATGATTATAATAAATACGTAAGAAAAGTGATATAATTTTCTAAGTCTGATAATACCATGATTCATAAACAAAATAAAAACACTCATGGCTTTTTTGCACAATTTGGGCACCGCAGAGTGGGCTAGAACATTGAGGCAGCGAAACAACATAGTATAGATATACTATCAGTGGTCTCATTCGATTCAGAATGAAAAATAGCTTAAAGAATGAATTATTTCACTGTTTTAAATTAATTTTTACACAACATTTTCAATATCGAAGATATTTGAAGATTTAAGGCAACTTTATTAGAATTTAGTATCTTAAGACGGGACAATCGCGACTAGCAAAATAATTGTAAACAAATTAGTAATTCTTATTAATTTTGTATTCAAATGTCTATTTGTAAACCCAATGTATTTTTGAACGATGAATAAATTATGTTTGAATGTCTACGGTAAGAGTAAAAAAAAATTACCAACATCGAATGGGGGAAAATTCTATTTATTTTTTCTAAATAAATATATATTTCTTTTACAAATGAGAAATTATAATGAAATTATATATATAAGGATGGTACCTAGCTTCTTAAAACGTAAGCTGACATCTGGGGAAAATACATCTTGCAATAATGTCGAAACCATAGTAATGTACATAATTCTTTCTTATTTTTAAATAGAAGATTATGCAATAAAATACATAACCTAATTTTAATGACTAAAAATAAAAATGGGTTTTGATAATAAATTAAAAAAAATAAGTTGTGATCCATCATTTTTTGGTTTTCATAAAAGCAAACAAATGAGACTGGATATGAAGGACACAGGTGTTTGTAGATAAACCATGTTTGGGTTCATTCAGGACGCTAATCCCAGCATGATTAGACCGATTTTAAGTCCGATGGAGGTGAACGGGTTATAGCTATACAAATCCTCCACAAATAAAACCTCGATTCTTTTAAGCTGAATTTTATTGTGAACGGTTAAATGTAGATATACATACTACGCTATATATGTTTTCAATTTGAGTGAGTCTAAGGTTCAAAAATGGTTCTTGCACTCTGAAAATTTGAACGCATCAGGTCTAGGTCAACTTGGACTAAAGTATATTTATTGTCCCTGGAAGTCTAAGGATATGTTTAAAAAAAATATTTTTTTTTTTTTTTTGCTATTTAGGACCACTGAGCGCCGGGTTCTTTTTTCCGCCCAAATGATCACTAGATGAGAAAACAGTTCCTATAACTCCATTATGATTTTTTATTCACTAATGACTCGTGGTGATTTGAGTTAAAGGTTATAGGTTTATGTTAAAGGTCAGGTTATATCTGATATGTAAATGAGCAAAAACGAATATAATACATGGGCTCGTACGAAACTATTTTGAGTTCTATGAAAATGTTGTTCCCAAATAGTTGATAAAATAATTTGAAATATTATTTCAATTGGAAAGACCGGGTGGCCGTGAGGCGATTTCCAATAGAGCTTTCTCTTTCTTTTTTTTAATAATATTAAATGGGCCCTATCCTGGCTAAAAAGGATGGTAACCTAGAGATAAACTTACGATGGGTTATGTGTTTGTCACCACCCTAAAATTCTGTGTCAATTATAAATTGTCCTTAGAATTTTGAATAAAAGAAAAATTAAATTTGCGCATTAAATTAGATTGTTTTAGGGAGGATAAAGAAGGTGGTATTAGGAATGATGATTAATTTCGTTTCGTTTTCTTCTGCTCAAATTCAGGAAAAGAAATATGCTTTAGGTCCACCCGACAAATATATGTAATGTATGTATAATATACAGTCTTCTTTTTCGTACGTGGCCACCGCGCATGCGCGAACGTTTTTTTTGTTGTTTCATTTTTTAGTCATTTTGTAACGTTTTTTTTTTCTGTTTAGTCATCGTTAAAGCATATTTACTCTAAAATTTAAATTTAAATTTTACATTCTCTAAATAGTGGGTTCGATTCCCTCTAGGAGTAGTAAAAAGAAAAGGCATCGCCCCTAGCCTAGCTAGAAAAGGGTGGTAATCTATAGATAACCTGTCCTAAAATCCGTAGTTAATAATAAAATAGCCGTTAAAATTTAAATTAAATAAATTCTCTAAATTAATATATGATATTATGACCTAAATAAACTGTGATAGAAAGCATCACTGGCGCCCCTCTTGTGCCAAAGGCCCACACTTACGTTCCTAAGAAAACGATAATACAACTGAAATCACATATTACTAAAATTGACATGAATTGCCATTATTCAATGACTACCTCGTTTTAAAGACTAAAGGTTAATTGTTTTATAAAGACAGAATTGGACTTATCTTTCAAAGAAAGGGGCTTTACAGTAAAAGGTCATTGAAACATCAACCTTGAGCAATCTCTAATTATCTGATGTTTGTAAAATCTAATTTTATTCCTGCAATTATAGAGGAATGAAAATTCATTTAATACCTAATCCTTGAGATCTAAGAAAATCTCTCTACTACATTTCCCCTCGTGGAAATAACTCCATAAGAACAATTTTCCATTAATAATATTGTTTATTTTATATTATAATCTAAAACAATGAAATGTTTATATTATATTATTGCATAACATACAAAAATGTTTATATATTTTATTTATTCAAGTGGAATAAGCATAGTAGTGACCAAACTCTCTTCCTTGTGTGCTGTTAGGTCAAGGAACAGGTTCCTCTACAGTATCCGCCACTCTGGGCTCTTGTGGCCTTTTCGAGACTGATTAAAAATTAAAAAAAAAAAAAAAACATTTTAATTAACTGTTTTCTTTGTTTACTCTCGTATGATTACCATGCGCGTTTTTAATAAATTCTACACTTATTAAAAGTACAAAATTAATGTCAAGAAATTATTTAAACTTTTTCTATCATAGTATGGTATAAAGTTGTAACTAGAAATTCCATGATCGCAACGTAATGCTGTAACAAGACAGCACGTGATTGCGAAGAAATACCTAAAAAATCAACCTACACCCAGCGTCATAATGTTAGACACACCCTTGCAATTTCGAAAACTGAATATAATTTTTTTCAAATTGTGGTGTAATCTTATTTTATAAGTTATTTCAAATGTATATATTTGTAAAAAAAATTAATTTATAGTTTACCTCTGTGCTATATCAAGAGATAAATAAATAACTGATAATGTCTTTATTTTGCTGCGTCAAAATGATAGACACACTTGTTATTCACAATCCTTTAATTTTCTAATGGTTGATAAGGCATTTTTAGACCTTAACCCTTAAAAAGCTTTAAGATTTGACATTTCCCATTTCTCCTGTGGTCAATTTCAATGACAACAGTGGTGAATTTTTCAGTTAAAGTATAAGAAAAAAGAAGTGGTTGTCTCGAGAAGAGCGCCGTTTAATTTCTTTGTTACACAAAGATGAGATGGGTTGTAAGGAGATTCCAAGGCACATAAAACTAAGTTTATCGAATCTAGCCCAGTTAATTCATTTCGGAGAGCAGTACGGTACCCATTGCTCAACTGGAAGACAACCAACTCTATCAATTAGGCAGACACAATTGTTCTAAGAATCGCACCATACTCATGCAAAACAGTCAAAGCAATTGCATGGGAAGCTGGTGTTCATACCAAGTCTAGGAATGTGCATGGTTTACTGGAAAGATCAAAAAAAATATTGAGATAAAAGTGACGCGAAAACCTTTTTCATCATAAAATGGATTTTGCAGAAAACGTTATGTTGAGGACTGATGAATAGAGGAAAGTAATTTTTTCTGATGAGAAAACATTTGATTTGGATGGACTCGATGGTTTTCCTTTTCATTTTAAAAGTATTACCCCGGCGGCAAATGAACGAAGGTAGTTTTCTGGTTTGGGAAAATATTAAGTTCAAGAAGAAAAGCTAATTAGTGTTTCTTTCTAAGAGAATATATTCACATGAGTATTAAAACTAATTAGAATAATAAAAAAACACTTATAATGGCATGGTAGAAGATTCATCTGCATTTCAGCAAGACAATGCTCCAACCCATTCGGTAAGAATTATTCAGGAATGGTTTATCTGAAAGAATATAGACAAACTAGATTGGCCGGCTATTTTTCCAGAACTTAATATTATTAAAAATGCCTGGGGAATTCTTACTATATGAGTATTTAGCGAGTCAAGAAACGTTTCCACAATCGATGAGCTAAAAAGTAAAAATCTAGCTTCAAGGGATTACATACCTCAAGAAACATTAAAAAATTATTTTATTCAATTCCAAATTGTATTTTTTAAGTAATAAAAGGTGATGGAAAAGCCACAGAATTTTAAAACCCTCTTTTATTATTTTCAGTGTGTCTATCATTTTGACGCACCTAGAATCCGTTTTTAAAGCATTTTTATTTTATATATATTTTGTAATGGGTTATAATATCAATTGGCATTGCCAGATAAGTGTAAGATATGTTAAAATAATTGAATTCGTATTGGTTTGTTGATCTATTCAAATGAAAAGTCAAAAATAATATTTTGCATAGTGTGTCTAACATTTTGACGCTGAGTGTATCTAGTGCGGATAATCCACGCAGTTGTTAATTAATGAAAAAACCTGAGGCTCTATTCTGTGTACCCAATTTGACATTCCATAAAGATATTAAT
Source organism: Gonocerus acuteangulatus (assembly GCA_946811695.1). Taxonomy (NCBI): domain Eukaryota; kingdom Metazoa; phylum Arthropoda; class Insecta; order Hemiptera; family Coreidae; genus Gonocerus; species Gonocerus acuteangulatus. The sequence goes on from OX328123.1 coordinate 84,117,711, forward strand.
TCGCTTTTCGACGAAAATTAATATGAATATCTTAAATTTGACCTATGTTCATATTTCTTAATAACTTGCCCTAGAGAAAGAAATTTGTCTCTATATATTTATAGCTTTTTATTAATATAATTAAATTGATTATTGAAATGAGACGTTCATATTGTATCTTTTATGTTTTGAAAATTACGTACGTACGTTAAGTACGTTAACCAAAGAATCCGTCCTCCAAGACATTTTTTTGGGGAAAAATGTTAGCCGAAAAATCGTATCGCTTACGTTTTGCATTTCAAGTGATTGAACGTCGGATTATATAATGAAAACATATTCTATTCCATTCATTTAGGGAATGAAAAAAAAAAACAGATTTGCCTTGGGGTTCTCGTATATATGTAGTAAATATAAAGTAACCGTTAGAAAGTTTCTTAAAGTTCCTAAAAGTACGGGGTTCCTGTTGTGGCGCCTAAGATTTCTTCCGCTTCCTTGGCTTTATGATTTCATTTTTTTTTTATTTTTTTTTTTTATGTATTTACATTTTTCACGAAGATGTAAAACAACACATTAACTGTTTCCATTCTACGTTTCCAAATGACACTAGTGATAGGAACAGAAAAGCACTAAGATGAAACAGTTCCTGCGAGCCGTACTTTACATTTAAAATGTTCCAATAAATTCATTACATTATTAATATACAACCACATTAAGGCCTATTCATCCACATGAGTCTCGTCAATGAACAGTCAATGTTTCATTATCAGAACCGCGAACTGTCGCTGGCCATTCTGAGGGATAATATTGTTCTGAACGATATATTTTCTGAGAACCGTGATGTGGTGATGTGTGTGAATACACTGCCAGTCTGACTTCAGCCACCGAACCGTCAAGATAACATATTTTACGTGACTAATACTAGACTGAACTGGAGGGACGGAGACATTACGTGACTGATGTATGTGGATAGAACTTCGTTCCTGATAAAGATTTATAAACCACCCTTCAAAATTCCACTATTAACTATTCGTGTTTACGTTTTAATACCGAATATTGATTCATTTATCTCAATAACTGTTATGATATCTGCGATGTCATTATTTTATTTCTTTTTAGAGGTATGATGTTTATGAACAAAAAAAAATGACTTAAAGGCCTGTAAACAACGTCTGGTTCAATTAAAGCTTTATAATCCAATTTCAGCATAAGATGATAATTTGAAGAAAAGCTCATCTACATTGCTTGTTAGAGCTATGATTAAATTCCATGTGCTACGGTGATTATTTCTCATGTCAATTTAATCCATTAGTCCGTTTTAGGTTTGGATTAAGGCTTTGCACCTCATTCTCATGAGGGGTGTTCTCATCGGCAGTAATAACATTTTTCGTACGTTGTTTCTTTTTATCAATTATTTTCTTGGTAATGGTGCAAAGTCCCTTTTCAAGACTACGACGCACAGTGGTATTTTTAACTGATCTAGCAGGACAAAACTCCAAAAATTCAAGAAAACAAATCCCTAATTGGACCTTGCATTATTTTCTTAGATAGTATATAGATTAGAAAACAAGAATAATTTGGCTAAAATACGTCAAAACTTAGGAATTACGGATTATTTATATTAGGGCATGTCATGCCACAAAGTTCATTACTCCATCTTTGAATGAATACTGCAGTTTAGAAACTGCTTTGTCAGTACTACAAATTTATCCCAGGTTTCAGAAAGGTATGTATTAGTGAACTGCACGGATACGTAAAAAGTAATCGGATAAATAATCGCCGAATATAAAACGGACGATACGAGTACATACTCGGCATCGTTTGGACTTGGCATCGCCGAGTATAAACTGGACGATGCGAGTACATACTCGGCATCGTCTCGAATTGGCATCGCCGATTACTTTTCATTACGATTACGAGTAATATTCGTGAGTACTGCATCGTAGGCATCGTAAATAATCGTCGACTTCTCGACATGTCCATACAGGAGACAAGATAAGCAACAAAAGTCCGACTCGCAGAAACTGCGTCATCTTAGCGCGGTTCCGTTCTTATCCCTCGTCCCATTACCAAAGGAATATTATCAGTTATTGGTGGGGTTTGATCTTTCTTGATAAATATAAAACAAAATCTTGAAGAGAAAAGAGATTTAAGGCGCCACAGCAGGAAACACACAGTATCATGGCGACTTCCCTCACCTCCTCAACGTTCGCTCTTGGAAACATTATTACAACGCTTCACATTTTCTTACTTTGTTTTAGTCAAATGCAATAGTTTTAATGCTAAAGGAAATTAAAATAAGCAACAACCAGTTAAAAGGTTAGGTAAACAGATAAAAAAAAAAACCCAAAAAACCCCGCTCAGAAGACCAAGCTAGCAATTGCGAATTTTCAAATCCGTACATTTCCGATTTAAATTACCTCATCAAAAATTACATCAGAACCTTTTTTGTAGAGAATTTAGTAAGCTTTTGAATGATTAAGTTCCACGATTTCGTACCGTTTTAGAAAATAAACGAAGATCCAAAAGCTTTTCATGCCTATTAATGAAATATTTTGTTTCTAGTACTTCCTTATCACCAAACGGAACCAACATTAACCTATCATAAATTATAGGAATATCAAACGCTTGGAACAAGTTTCAACTAAATTAATCCTTTTTGAATACCCAAACTGAAAATTAGTTTGGAAAAGTAGGTGTTTCATTGTCCTCGAAAACGGTTACAGATATCGCTTTAAAAATGGTTTTATTCGTATTTCTACGTTAATAAACCATATGCTTGCATGAGTATCCAAAACGTTAGCGTTACGATTTTTTTTTGCATGCGAATTTCACTCCAAAAAGCATCTTGCGGTGGACGGATTCTGCTGTCTTACGAACTTGACCTTTCAAATTAGTCGACAATCTGAAATATATATATATATATATATATATATATATATATATATATATATATATATATATAAATTTGAACCAGCGTTATATTCATGATCTACGGGATCTGAAACATGAAATTTTCGTGTGGGTACTTTCGGATTGTGTCATGAGATCAACCTTATAAGCGGGTTTCCTATGGAGGGAGGGAGGAACCACGCTAAAGTTAATTAGGCGGATAAATCAAGGGATGCGGAATAAAGAGCGTCGAGTTATTGTAATCAGCAGTGTTCAGCAGTAGCATGAACTTAATCGCTTATTTTTGTCCTTAAGTTCCATATTTGTTTTTTCGTTACAAATATGGAACTTAAGGAAAAAAATAAGAGTGGTATGTACACCTCAAAAGAAGTATGTGGTTAAGTTATGTATGGTCCTGTTTAAAAAAAAAAAAAAAAAAAAAAAAAAAAAACGTTACCAAGAACGTGTTTTTACATTCGGCAGGACAGGATTAACGGTTATTTCTGCCTTTATTAATGTTGTTTTGTTCTTTTATCACCTTAAAAAAATGATTATTCTTATATTACCTTTATTACTTATTCTTCTTGATTTTACTATAGACTGTATTACATTGTTTTTGTTTACGTTGCAATTGTTTAGTCACTCTAGTTTCGTTCGTTGTAAGGAATAAAGTGGACTTTGTTTTGAATTTCTCTAATCTCTTCAGAATAAGCAAATTTGTCGTTTCGCAATTCCATCGCCAATTATCAATATTGCACATCAGAATGATTTGCTCTTCATTGCACATGGCGATGCGAACCAGTACCAAACATAGTTATTCACGGCGATGCCGATGCTAAACCTTCAATACTCGACGATGCCGATGCCAAACCTTACTTTACTCGGCGATGCCGATGCCAAATATTATTTTACTCGGCGATGCCGATGCGACACGATGCGATGCTGGTGTTCGTAATGAGTACGAGTACATATAAAGTAATCGAGTTACTCGTCCCACGAGTATACGTACTCGTAATTACGCGATGCCATACTTACTCGTGCAGTTCTCTAGTATGTATGACCTTCTTTCATTATTTATCATAATAAGTTACCATTAATGTTTGCTTTACGCGATCCGATTTGTAATACCCTTATTGGTACGTTATAATGGGACAGAACTTTTGCTGTCCGGGCTCGTCCGGTCTAGTTCAAATTTTTTTCTTATTTGTTAATTAAGTATTGACTTGGGAAAGCAAGAATTAGCTGCTAGAATCTGCCAATTTAATAATGATAACTGATTTTCTGAAAAAATGCCCATATCGAAAAGGTAATTTTTTGGAGTTTGGGTCATAAAAAGTCCACACAAAAAAAAACAAGAAGGTACAAAAAATATACACCAACAATTTCTTTTACCAGAAGAGAAGGAAAATTTTTTAAAAAAATGGAGACATTCTTAAGCCTTTTACGTGATAAGTGGGAAACAGCCATCCGAACAAAAAGTGTTGAGAGAAAAACGTTTTGATGAATGGCTTGATACAAGTTTGGATTACGATACACAATCAGATGTAGAAGAAGTCTTCTTCTACATCTGATTGTGTATCGCACTTAAATCTTTTTCAAGGAGATTTAAGTATATCTGCCAGTAGTGGAGGGCTATCGAATATTGAAGACGTATTTCTGTGTTTACTATACTCGAGCGATCCGTATATTTCTAGTAGGAGTGCACATAAGGAAGAGTTTCGTTCCTTCCCAGGTGAAATAATTAATTTGTTGAATGAACCGTTACTTGACCAAGAATGATTTATTAGTTTTGATAACTTAATTTCGATTATATCTTTTCTTGTATTGTTGTGTTATCAATTATGTATTTTTTATTCAAATATTATTATTATTTTCAATACCTAGTCTTGAAGCTTTTTGTTGTTGCCTTTAAAAAAGTTAAAAAAAAGAATAATAACAAAAAAAATTAATTTTAATTTTGGTTAACACTTAAAACGTAATAAAAACGGCGTTTTCCGCTGAAAAAGTTAGAAAACAACGGTAAGACTTTATTTCCGACCCCTAAAATAGGGTATATTCGTGATTAGCAAGTCATTTTGTATACGAGTCCGTGATAAAATAATTTTATCCAGCTAGATCAGTTAAAATACCACTGTGCAACGGGTTCGAAGACTCGCTGCATCTAAATTGCAAATCTGTAGAGCTGATTGTTTTTCGTTATTAAAAGTCCGCACAGAGGAGCTCTATAACTAAGTAAGCACATTCTTCAGAAGGTGGATAGAGTACGCTGCATTCCTCAATAATTTGCTTAAAATAACCTACACAAAATATTAAAAAAAGAACAGGAAAGCTGAAATTGTCAGTTTTCATTCTTTGTGTCTTTATAAAACTATATTTTTTATGTGAAAAAGTAAATGACTTTTATTGTTTGATGACGTTTCAGCTTGAAATTCAAGCCTATATCAGAGCTGTAAAACAAGTAGGAGAGGGTTAATACTAACTTTAACTAGAGCTTAAATTAGAGTTAGAACAATACTGGCTTAAGATAAAGATAGGTAACATAGATACAGATATAAAATCAACATGTACATGATGAAAATAGGCTTACCGATAAGAAGACGGGGAAGTAACGTAATCGTTTCTATTGTCGTTGATCAAGGTAAGTTTTCCGAAAGAAGTGGGTGGGGGAGGAGGACTTTTTTACCACCCATTAAGCTGAGGGTTGTAGTAAAGGATCAAGGGACGGTGGTGGGTGGTGTCATAAAAGTGTGGTAATAATGGAAGGGAGGCAGGTATAAAGGGTTTTATTGCAGGCGGTATAGAGTTTTAGCCCTACGCCGCCTGCAATGCTAAACTCTATACCACCTCCAATAAAACCATTCATACCTGCCTCCTTCCCTCATCAACATTTTTATTACACCGTCCACCACCATCCCTTGATCCTTTACTACAACCCTCAACTTAATGGGTGGTCAAAACCCCTCCTTCCCCTCCCAATCCTTTCGGAAAACTTACCTTGATCAACCACAGTCAGAAACGATTACCTTACTTCCCCGTCTTCTCATCGGTAAGCTCATGTTAATTCTATATCTGTATCTATGTTACCTATCAATATCATTAACCAGTATTGATCTAACTCTAATTTAACCTCTAGCTGTAGGACACACTTACTGTATTATGTTTTTCTGTTTTTCGATTTATATATATATATACTAGTGTATATATATATATATATATATATATATATATATATATATATATATGTATATATATTAGTATTAACTCTGTCCTACTTGAGGAAATATTCTAAAGACGGAATCTGAGAGTGCCGACAAGAAATGTCAATAGTGAAGATGGAGATAGCCGTTGCAGAGATACGAAGACAGGGTATAGTTGGGATTCGGCTAGGAGAAAAACGTCAGACTTTCAGGAAGAAATCTGTATTTGGACGTTTCGGCTGCACATTGGCAGCCTTCTTCAGCTAAAAAAATAAAAAGTCCGACTCGCAGGAACTGCATCATCTTAGCGCGGTTCCTTTCTTATCCCTAGTCTAATTTGGAAAGATTAAAATATTTATTTATTGATAAGGCTTCGCAACTTTGGCGAATCGCCTTAAGATTAAAATAGAAGCAGTTATTATTTTGGTTCCACCAGTCTTGAAAGGTCTTGATTTACGATCTTACCTGGAAGGGTCGGTCAACACTTGAAAGGGTCCCGCTAGTTACAAGGTCTTGGAATCTAGGAAATCTATATTTCTAACAATAAATTGTTTTGTTATTTTACTTACCTAGTTTTATTGTAAAATACATTATCCAACTATAAGCAATTAAGAAATAACAAGGAATAAAAACAGACAAAAAAAACCGTTCGAATAAACGAAATCAATTACTTTAATGGTTTAAGCACTTATTTCTCCGATTGACATCGCCTAATTAAAACTTTCGTCAGAACATTTTTTGTAGAGCATTTAGTAAGCTTTCGAATGGTAACTTTTCGCTTCCCAAGATTTTCAACCGTTTTCGAGATATTAAGAAATTATACGTAGTTCCCAAAACTTTTCATCATTTCTAGCAATAGAAAATTGGTCTCATTTTACCTATCCTGTTTTACACACAAATACATTTTCTTAACATAAGAAATTACAAAAATAAAAATCAATAAAAAACCAAGGGAAAGAGACAAAAATTACAAAAAGAACGACAAACACCCGTTCATAAGAACTAAACAGACGTATTTGAAATTTTAAGCACTTATTTCTTCGACTGACATCACCTAATCAAAACTTGTTTCAGAATCTTTTCTGTAGAGAATTTAGAAAGCTTTCAAATAGTTTCTATCCACTTATGAAAATTTCCCAACCGTGTTCAAGATATTAATGAAAATATACGAAGTTCCCAAAACTTTTCATGTCTGTTCATAAAATATTTTATTCTAACCCTTCCTTAACTCGAAACGTAACCAAAAGTTTAAGATATTAGTTTTGATAAAATTTGAACATGCAAAAAATGTTTCAACTGAATCCCATGATTTTATGTACCAAAACCAAAAACGTTATTCAGCAACTATGTTCCCAATTTTCTCGAAAACGGTTAAAGCTATCGCCTTAAAAATGGTTTCATTCGTTTTCCTAGGCCAACAAGCCTACAAAACGAATACTGACAAGCATATGAACTCAAAAATGTAAGCGTTGCGATTTTATTTGCGCGAATTTCGCCCCAAACGCCATCTTCCAGTGGGCGGATTTTGCTGGTTAACGAACTTGACCTTTCAAATAACAGACAAATATATATATATATATATATATATATATATATATATATATATATATACAAATTTGAACCACTGTTATTTTCGGTCTCAAGGGGTTCTGAAACGCAAAATTTTCTAGTCGGCACTTCCGGATTGTTTCATGAGATCAATTTTACAAGCGGGGTTCCTCCCTATGAAGGGAGGGAGGAACCGCGCTAACAATATAAACAGATCTAAGGTGTTACACGGGAGCTGGTGAAAGAAAGAATGAGGTCTTTTATTGTAATTCTCTGTATGCAGGGTCTGCTTCCAGGTAAAGTCATATACTTTTACTGCCCTTTACCGTTACTCAGAAGGCTCTTTGTGTTTACAAACAAAGGACTCGGTATAGACCACCCGTATTTACCCAAAAGTGATTATATCAAGCTTGATAAACTTCCTCAATTAAATTAAGGAATTTAAGAGTGCTTAAATTAGGTTCTTGATCTAGTCAAAAAATTCAAGGAGAATTAGATCATGGATAGAAAATCTCGGCCAAACAGAAGGAAAATAACAATAACAAGGATAGTCAAACTTCGTTTTCAAAGATTGTTAGTTGTAACACAAAAACGGTCACTCATGATTCTAATAAATTAACTGTGAAGGGTGATTACACAAATATTCCTGTTGAGGCTTTAAAGCTTCAATTTAAAAAACATATTAACCCAAAGGAATTATAGATTGGCCTAAAAACAAAAAACGATATAGAGGTTATATCAACAGAGTTTTTAAATATATGCAAAGACCTGTTGATCAATAAAATAAAAATAAAAAATAGAGTTCTCTGTAAAAGGTTTAATGAGTTCTATTAAATACATATTTTCCAATTTAGTTATAATTTTAACTATTGGAATTATTATCCAAAGATTCATATAATTACTCAACAATAGATTCTAATTTGAAGCACAGCTTTTTCGATATCTACCTGTTCGAATTGTTTTTCTTATTTTAATTAATCTATTTTATTGTCAAATACATTATCCAACTATAAGCAATGAAAAAATAGGAATAAAAACAGACAAAAAACCGTTCGAATAAACGAAATCAATTACTTTAATGGTTTAAGCACTTATTTCTCCGATTGACATCGCCTAATTAAAACTTTCGTCAGAACATTTTTTGTAGACCATTTAGTAAGCTTTCGAATAGTAACCTTTCGCTTCCCAAGATTTTCAACCGTTTTCGAGATATTAATGAAAGTATACGAAGTTCCCAAAATTTTCATTATTTCTAGCAACAGAAAATTGGTCTCATTTTTCCTATCCTGTTTTACAAACAAATACATTTTCCTAACATAATAAATTACAAAAATAAAAAGCAATAAAAAACCAAGGGAAAGAGACAAAAATTACAAAAAGAACTACAAATACCCGTTCATAAGAACAAAACAGACGTATTTGAAATTTTAAGCACTTATTTATCCGATTGACATAACCTAATCCAAAATAGTTTTAGAATCATTTTTGTAGAGAATTTAGTAAGCTTTCAAATAGTTTCTATCCACTTACCACGATTTCCCAACCGTGTTCGAGATATTAATGAAAGTATACGAAGTTCCCAAAACTTTTCATGTCTGTTCATAAAATATTTTATTCTAACCCTTCCTTAACTCCAAACGTAACATAACTTTCAACATATTAGTTTTAATGAAAGTAGAACATGCAGATCTAGGTGCACGGTAGTGCGCCAGGCCAAGTTCCGGCCTAAGCATACTGTGTGTATATTACAGGAGGTCTTAGAGCCGATTTTTACTCTCTCATAACCAGGTAAAGATAAAGTTATGAAATTTTACAGAGGTATTATACTACTGGATGTAAGTAAAACTGGAAATTTTCATAATTCTACATCGAATAGTTTCTGAGATATAAGCGATCGAAAATTGGGATTTATAGGACTCACTCACTCACTCACTGACTCATCAAAATTATTAGGCACTTCCCATGATGCTAGAGACTTGAAATTTTGCAGGATGATAGATATTAAAGTGTTATTAAAGGAAAAAAATCGAAAAATCCTGAAAAGTTGTGTTTGACGCTGCTTCCGGGGCGGGGCGTGCCAGTTTTTTACTTCCTTCGTAAACCCATCATTTCGTCCGAAACCCATGATGTGGGGTATCAAATGAATCGTCTCGGTATGAAGAACTTATATTTGATGTTTTAAGAAACATTTAGGCGCATATAGGCTTGGTAAATATCGTACACCAGCTGTCTGTCTGTATGTTTGTTCCTTATATAAATCCGAACCGTTTGATCGATTTTGACCAAACTTGGGACACAGATGGGTCTTGATACGGGGAGAATCTTAGGCTAGTTCAATATCGTCTATCAGGTGTTTGCCTAACTGTTTATTCCTTATACAAATCCACACCATTTGACCGATTTTGACCAAACATGGTACACAGGTAGGTCTTTATCCGGGCAGTGTCATAGGCTAGGCCAAAATCGTCTATCAGCTGTCTGTCTCCATGTTTGTTCCTTACACAAATTCACACCGTATGACCGATTTTCACCAAACTTGGCACACAGGTAGGTCTTGGTCCGGGGAATGCACTAGGATAGGTAAAAAAGGTCTTTCAGCTGTCTGTCTGCATGTTCGCTCCTTACACAAATTCACACCGTTTGGCCTATTTTGACCAAACTTGGCACGCAGGTAGGTCTTGATACGGGAGAGTCATATTACCTATGACGTTTTGTACATTTTGTTCCATCGGAAAGCCATCATTCCTTCTGAAACCCATCATGTGGGGTATCAAATGAATCGTCTTGGTAAGGAGAACCTATATTTGATGTTTTAAGAAACATTTCGATGCATCTTAACAACACGTGTGACTCCTTTCTTAAATGTTGTAAATAAAGTCGTAAGGGTTAAATGCATAATATACTTGAAAGCAGATACTAAGTTTTTCAATGTCATCTAAATTACAAAGTTTAGGATCACAAACCCAAAATCTATCGTCTTTGTTCTTTTCTTTTTCTTGAAGGCCTTCTAAATTTTCCTTGTGGTGATCTTTATCCTCGGGATGAGGTTCCTGTGTTTTACAGTGTAAAAGTTTAGTTAGGGGAGCAATCAACTTGACCTCTAGAGTACTGTCATCTGGAAAAGCTTCTAACTTTTCTAGTCTAGTGATTAGATGTATGGTGGTTGATTATTGGTATCAAATATCAAGCATTAAGGAGAACTTTATGCAGAATCCAAAGACCCTGGTTTTATATGAAGTAAAAAAGCCAGTAGGTATGTGGCAACTAAATTTTAATTAATACTTAGAAAAAAGTAATGAGATCCCAAAAAAAAACATAAATGTGAAATAGAGGCCAAGTTCCTCCCCCACAAAGAAACACTCCCTTCCCCAAAAAGCGAGAAATATCTCCTCCTAAAACCCCCAAAAAACGCCTTACCATCCTACACTCCAAAAAAAGTAGTATGAGTTGGTGTATTAGGTGTACCATATTTTCAACCAAAAATATTTGCCAATACAAGAGATGATACAAGAAAGAAATGTCCAAGTTCATTACTTAGAAGACCTCGTAATTACTTACTAAGAACAGTAAAGACACTTCAACTGACCTTTAAAAAGAACAATAAAAATACTTATATCCAGTTACTAAAATATCACTTTCCTCAACCAGGTATATTCTTAAACTTGGTAATGTTTTTTTTTGTGCCGAAATTATATTTAGAGAGAAAACTAAACATTGCCAAGTTTAAGAATATACCTGGTTGAGGAATGTGATATTTTAGTAACTGGATATAAGTATTTTTATTGTTGTTTTTAAAGGTCAGTTGAAGTGTCTTTACTGTTCTTAGTAAGTAACTAATAGGTCTTCTAAGTAATGAACTTGGACATTTCTTTCTTGTATCATCTCTTGTATTGGCAAATATTTTTGGTTGAAAATATGGTACACCTAATACACCAACTCATACTACTTTTTTAGCGCGGTTCCTCCCTCCCCCATAGGGAGGAACCCCGCTTATAAGGTTGATACAATGAAACAATCCGGAAGTTCCGACTAGAAAATTTTGCGTTTCAGAACCCCTAGAAACCGAAAATAACGGTGGTTCAAATTTGTATACATATATATATGTATATATGTATATATTTATATATATATATATATATATATATATATATATATATATATATATATATATATATATATATATTTGTCTGTTCGCTCTCTAAATAGAAGACGAATGGTCCGATTTTGATGGAATTTGGTACAAAAATCTGTCGTCCAATTTGAAAGGTCAAGTTCGTTAACCAGCAAAATCCGCCCATTGGAAGATGGCGTTTGGGGCGAAATTCGCGCAGAAAAAATCGTAACGCTTACGTTTTTGAGTTCATAAGCTTGTAAGTACTCGTTTTATAGGCTTCTTGGGCTAGAAAAACGAATGAAACCATTTTCAAGGCGATAGCTTAAACCGTTGTCGAGAAAATTGGAAAAATAGTTTTTGAATACCGTTTTTGGTTTGGGTACTTAGAATAACGGGATTCAGTTGAAACATTATGTGCATGTTCTACTTTCATTAGAACTAATATGTTGAAAGTTATGTTACGTTTGGAGTTAAGGAAGGGTTAGAATAAAATATTTTATGAACAGATATGAAAAGTTTTGGAAACTTCGTATACTTTCATTAATATCTCGAACACGGTTGGGAAATCGTGGTAAGTGGATTGAAACTATTTGAAAGCTTACTAAATTCTCTACAAAAATGATTCTAAAACTATTTTTGATTAGGTTATGTCAATCGGAGAAATAAATGCTTAAAACTTCAAATACGTCTGTTTTGTTCTTATGAACGGGTTTTTGTCGTTCTTTTTGTAATTTTTGTCTCTTTCCCTTGGTTTTTTATTGCTTTTTATTTCTTTAATTTCTTATGTTGTATTTGTAAGGAAAATGTATGTGTGTGTAAAACAGGATAGGTAAAATGAGACCAATTTTCTGTTGTCAGAAATAATGAAAAGTTTTGGGAACTTCGTATAATTTCTTAATATCTCGAAAACGGTTGAAAATCTTGGGAAGCGAAAGGTTACCATTCGAAAGCTTACTAAATGGTCTACAAGAAAGGTTCTAAAGAAAGTTTTGAATAAGCGAAGTAATGTCAGCTTTGGATTTGTCGATTTCCTTCAAATGTCTTGAAACTGTCGAGGCTCCTATTCCGAGTTCTTTGGCATATTCCCTAGTGTTTTTAATTGCTTATAGTAGTCAAATGTATTTGTCAATAAAACAGGATACGTATAATTAGAATCAATATTTTGTTTGTTAGAATTCGATGATGCCGTATGAATATCTAGATTACAGTACTGGTGTTGATTTCGTTCTTTAGAATTATTCTTGGTATTCCCTATTTTCATCTGTTACCCATAGTTTTTTATTGTTAGTAGGTTTTCTTATTGATTATAGAATATAAATCTATTTGGCTATAAAACAGGATACGTAAAATTAGTGACAATATTTCGGAGATTTCTGAGCGAAATACTTTTAAGATTTTCTACCACCACGAACGGCTTTTTTCCTCTATTTTTATCCACTAGATAGGCTTTATTTTGCATATTATTCTATATAAGTTTTATTCAGCAGGGGATTCTGATGAAATATCGTGTTTTTGCTGTGGATTTTAAATACGATGTATCTAAGATTGGATAACATTAGCGAGTCTACATAGTTAAGAACCGACGACGGAGGATTACTTCTTGCTATGATTTAGTCTACATATGTATATTAAGTCCTAAATCCAAAAAATAAACTTCACAACGGTTAGATACTATGAGCGTATATGGTGGTTCAATGCCCGTAGAACACAATGGGGCCGCAGGAAATTTACTTGCTAAGAGTTAATCCTCAAGAGCTGTAAATATACCCCAGGTATCTGCCGACACAAATACAAAGCCTAGGCGGAGAGCACCCCAAAAACACAGATCCAAAAATAGGTTATATACTAAATATTCATAAAGACTACTTAGTTGTAAACCGATTCATCAATTAGCAATCAATAATTTTCAAGAAAGGTTATATACTAAATATTGATAAAAAGTATTTAATTAGAAAAAAATCAATATTCCACAAGACTTGTTTTTGGTCCATTTGTGACTACTCCGTAGACTTAATTAGGTATATTATTCTATTGTAGTTGGGCAACTAAACTTTGTTTTATTTTGTTAAATAAAGTTTTTTTTTTGACTTGTTATTCGTCAAGACTTTTATTTGTCCTTGTGTATTTACTAGATACGTTTTATTCGGCATATTATTCTATATAGGCTATATTAGGCAGGGTATTCTACTCAATCTTGTGTACTTCTTCTTGATCCTTCTGTACATGGGCGTATATAAAAACAATTTCGGGGGGGGGGGCTGAGACCATTTCCAGGGTATGGAATACTAAATATTTAGAGCTTGGAATAGTTTTAGGCAACTAAAACGCTATTGCACGTAAAATAAAATATGTTTTATGAACTAAGTGATCTTATTTAATTTATTTTTAAGGGTTTTACGAGAAGTTTTTATCATCAATTCAAAATTTCGGGAGGGGCTGCAGCCCCCTCAGCCCCCCCCCCCCCTCATATACGCCCAAGCTTCTGTATCCTCTAGAAAGGCTTTATTAGGCATATTTTGTATTGATTTATAGAGCTTTGCTTTAGAATGAGAGCCAGATTCTGTAATTTCCGCTTCTGTGTAAAAGTTAGCTACTGTCGGCGTCCCTGACGCCTTAATATCACTTTTATTCGAGATGTTCGAGAGGATTTTGACAATTTTCACGAGATATATAAAAAAAATAAGTTTATTTCTTTTCTAAGCTTATCAAATGGCACTAGGGACATGAACGGAACCGCGCTAAGATGCTGCAGTTCCTGCGAGTCGGACTTTTGGAGTGTAGGATGGTAAGGCGTTTTTTGGGGGTTTTAGGAGGAGATATTTCTCGCTTTTTGGGGAAGGGAGTGTTTCTTTGTGGGGGAGGAACTTGGCCTCTATTTCACATTTATGTTTTTTTTTTGGGATAATGTTTCAACTGAATCCCGTGATTCTAAGTACCCAAACCAAAAACGGTATTCAAAAACTATTTTTCCAATTTTCTCAAAAACGGTTTAAAGCTATCGCCTTGAAAATGGTTTCATTCGTTTTCCTAGCCAAGAAGCCTATAAAAAGAGTACTTACAAGCGTATGAACTCAAAAACGTAAGCGTTACGATTTTTTCTGCGCGAATTTCGCCCCAACTGTCATCTTCCAGTGGGCTTATTTTGCTGGTTAACGAACTTGACCTTTCAAATTGGACGACGGATTTTTGTACTAAATTTCATCAAAATCGGACCATCAGGGAAGCCAGAAATGAGCGAACAGACAAATATATATATATATATATATATATATATATATATATATAAATATAAATAAATATATACATACATATATATATATATATATATATATATATATATATATATATATATATATATATATACATATACAAATTTGAACCACCGTTATTTTCGGTCTCTAGGGGTTCTGAAACGCGAAATTTTCTTGTCGGCACGTCCGGATTGTTTCATTGTATCAACCTTATAAGCGGTGGTTCCTCCCTATGGGGGAGGGAGGAACCGTGCTAAAATACAACTTATAAGTAAAAAAAATAAATATACAACTTGTAAGTAAAAAACAGGCAGAAATGAGTGTAATATATACATCAAGACAATAAATTTTAACCAATCTTATTTGTAAACAATGAAAATACGGTAGTTAAAGAAGTAAACAGCATGTAGAAAGTAGTAAGTAAACAGTAAAAAAAACTAATCAGGCTAATATGAACTAATTTTCTCACTATATGAAAAATGTTCCTTTTTTGTACTGATTAGTTTTTTGTACTGTTTACTTACTACTTTCTACATGCTGTTTACTTTCCAACTACCGTATTTTCATTGTTTAAAAATAAGAATTATTTAAAATTTATTGTCTTGATGTATATACTATACTCATTTCTGCCTGTTTTTTACTTACAAGTTGTATATTTATTTTTTTTACTTATAAGTTGTATTTTTTAGCTGAAGAAGGCTGCCAATATGCAGCCGAAACGTCCAAATACAGATTTCTTCCTGAAAGTCTGACGTTTTTCTCCTAGCCGAATCCCAACTATACCCTGTCTTCAGAAATGTCAATATTTCATGACCAGTAGGACCCGAAAAAAAACCGGTTGCTATATATATATATATATATATATATATATATATATACATATATATATATATATATATATATATATATAATTTTCCTATATGAAACAAACATTTATGCTATGAACAGTCAATAACAAAGCTTCAAAGAAGTGCATTGAACATCAAATAAACCTATTTCAAGGATTGCAACATTTCAAGGGTTGCTGCTGGATCCGATGAGCTTCTTAGAAGAGCGAATAAAAACAAGAGGAGGAATGCCTTTAATCATCCAATAAATATACGGGTACAGGGGAAAACCCAGGTCCTCCGCGCGCTATAAGGGAACAACCGAGTGGGTAGTTTCCAGTCATCAACTCTCTGCACAGGAGACATTCTACTTAATCAATTATTATTCTGCCCCAGCTCGTATTTTAAGCAATTTTTACGTCAAGTGTCTTGTATTAAGTTGCTTATGGTAAGAATGATTCGGATAAGTTGTCATTATTATACCGATAAGTAGACATTCGTACCTCACAAGTGACAAAGACATTCTCGCTTTTATGCTTCATAACTGCCTGTTTTGAAAAGTTATGTGCCGATCTAACCTGAACGAAAATTCAAATTAAAAAAAAAATATAGTTTTAACATATTCAACTCATTGAAAGACACCCTAAGACCATTTTTATGATTTTTGCGAATTTATAAGTTAAGTTCTGCTACTGAAAAGAGATTTTTGCCGGACAATGCGTTTTGTCTAACATACAACTAATGGATAGTCTGACCTACCGGCTTCATTCTCTGCACCCTTCATATGGTACCCTAGCTTTGAATAATTTTTAAATAACAGAAGCTTGAGAGGCGTTTGGCCTATTGTGAACCAAACAGAATCAGTAAAAGAGCAAACGTAAGTTGTCAGTACCGCAGAGTAAAGGGTTTTACTCGGACCACTGGTATTTTCAAAACACGTTATTTATTTTTGGGGGGATTTATGTGGCGTAGGTCTAAAAAAATAGTACTTCCTTGTTTTCTTTTCGTACCATTTTATTTCTTCACTGCCTTACATGTTTCGTGGCCTTAATGCAACCTCCTCAGGGGCCAATACATCCCCGCATGTGCTGAGCTCGCCACCCTTTATTCATGGTTATCAAAAAAATATTCTCTTGAAACCTATGCCGGTCTGTCTTCTTAAAAGTTTTTTTCTCTTTTATATTATATTGTAAATTTATGTGCGAGTGTTTATGTGTGTTTAAATATTTGCATTTTTGTATACAAAAATAAATGTATATGGCACATGAATTGTTTATCGTTATAACTCTCAAGGAGAGTTCATTTCACAAAGGATATTTTTTCAAGATTAGTCTTGATAAATCTCGAAATAAATACGAAATTGAAATTTTGTTGATACATTTTATTTAAAAGCTCTTCATACCCACTAAATAAAAATGTATCTATAAAAATATACGATTAGTACACATATTTAAAGGTATACGAAACACTTATAAAATCACCTTCTCTTTTGAATATATATCACAGAAACAGCAATTTCTCTTCTAATTTATACTCGCATGGCTCAGAAGCCAGTTATGTAAATGTGAATCCGCTGCATAAGTTATAAAAAATGAAACATTTTTCGGGAATTGAAGGACTCTAAGAGATCAGGGTCAGCGTCTCTTGAGAAATTCGTTGCCCTCATTCTTAAATGTGCAGGGCATTCCCCACGGAAAGGATTTTAAATTAGGTATTTATTAATTTATGAGTTCCACAAATATTGGCATTAAATAAATCGAAACTCGGTGATGACAATTCATTGTTAATGATACAAAAAGATATTCTTCTGAATAAGAAATGGTTCGGAATGTTTACTATAAAAAGCTTACAGCATAAATCGTACCGAAGGAACAGTCCTTTCAAGGTTGAGAATAGGCCTGCTATAGTAGTTTAACCCAGGAATTTTCAATACCGATTCTCACCACCCAACCATGTAACACTGGACTTACCGTAAATAATTTATTAACTGACCGTCCATTACGACCTAACTTACAAATTTCTAACAAATTTCTAATCTATATGATTAGACAAACTTACAAATTTCTAATCTATATGATTATTGTAAATATATCACTTATATGTGCCTGACACTGTCAGGCAACATATTTACAACATATCTTCATCATGTAAAAATATTTGTCAAAAATCTAAAATGAAAGTAGCATTACCTTAGACCAATCGGTTTTATACTTCCTCTCTTTTATATTCTTTTTTTTTTTTTATATTTCCTCAATTTTATTTTATTTTTTTCATTATATTTTTAATATTTACTACAACAATTTCACTAGCCTTAATTTTAAATATTATTATTATAAATATATCACTTATTACGAGAATACATTTTTTTTACTATTCAATTTTCTTAAACTTGGACAGCTAAATCACAAACTACATTAAAATGTTTATCGCTATCGATATAGACCATAAATAAATAAAATTTGCATTATGAATCCCAGTTTAACTTTTGCAGAGTTTATGACTTCATTCTGAATTAGATTGCGAAAGTCTGTAGCATATATGTTCTCTAGAAGAACGATAAACAACTTTAGGCTGCCGACCAAAGCCTTCGTTTTAATATTTAATAATCTGAGAAACTTGTTCTTAGCATAGAGCTACACTCAGTATTAGGCATTTATTGATGGAATGTTACTTTTTTACCATATTTTTTGGTATGATGTTAGTATTTCACAAATACAAAAGAATATTACTTTAAAATGGTTTTTACTTTTAATTTACTTAACACGTTGACTGCCAGGTCCGACGCATAGACCTAGTAACAGTGTCTTGCCGTTTGCAAACCACTTCCCCCGCTTCAGTAACCGAGGAAAAGCTTACAAGCTCCGACAAGCAGTCAGTTAGGCTTGCTGTATTTCAAGTATCACGTTGGTTCAGGCAGATTCGACTTCCTTAAATTTTTATTTTTGGTAAGTTTTTTCAACTTTACTCATTAGGCACATTTAGCTACAATTTAAAATTTGGATGTGTTAAATTCAATATAAAGGCGCAAAAAACATAAAAAAGAAAATACTCCACTTCATTTTAAGCTATGTACTAGGTACCTAAAAGTACATAAGAAATCTACCTGGTAAAAAAGTATAGTCCTTGTATCTACTGTTCAATCCCCTTCCTGAGTAATGTGATACAAATAGCAAAAGAAGGAAATAAGTAAAAACATTGCTCGTTACTCAGATTCAAGGTAGGAATGCTATGAACGTTCTAGGTAATGCTATATCCTCCTTGAGGCTAGGTAAGTGTGTATCCTTATTAAGGTTTTTTTTATTTTTTTTTTTTTTGTCATCAAGGACCTCAAACCCAATAAGTCGCATTAACACAACCTCAAGCTAGTTTTTCCTTATTCATTAAGTACTAATTAAGAACAACCCCTGCAGTTATAAAAACAAATAGGGTCACAAAAAAATATGTAATTAATGCACAACTTAAGAAGTAAAAAGAAAAAAAATTAGTTCAAATAGTTCACAACTAGAATATTTTCAAGGACCAATGAAAGCAAAAGACTTCCTTGAACATTATACGTGCGACGTGAAAGTCAATTCTCCAATGACACTCTGATATTGACTTAGCTGTTATATGCTAGAAAACTGATAAGCATGGGGCCCAGAATATGCTCAAAAAAATAAAATTCAAGTTAAAATAAAACCACATAGTAAACAATAACCACGCAAATATATCCAATTAGCTATCGGCTGAGCGATATACTCTGTACAAGCTGCGGGAAATAGTTATTCAAAAAATCGTGGAACTCCAGTTTAAGAAAACGTCGGCGATAAGAAGACGTTTATAGAAGACTTCCTATTGGACATGCACTACTTATCCATTCCCAAAAAACTAGGCATATCACAGTCTACACAATTCAATATGACATTATCTGTTGAAACATCTAAAGAACTGAGGACACCACATTACAAGTACGAACTGTCGACATGTCGCCCCTACCATGTCAAATTATCGAATATGAAAATCGGTACTTTTCAAGACAGCAAGATAAAGCTGTAATAACGATTCTAAAATCAGGGTCTTTACAAAAGGGCAATTTCACATATTTTTTCTATTTATATTTTTAATCATTTTAGGGTGAAATCATGTACCAACTGTTTACTGTTTTAATTACCAAAAAAATCATATTCATGACTTTGTATCTTGGTGCTACTAAGAGATTTTTCTTGGATCGCCGTTTCAATGGTATTTTCGATAGTTTGCTGATTCCGATAGGCTAATTACACTTTGAAACTAACGAATTTGACGCATTCGACATTATGCATTGCACTTATTCTATACTATTCGTGATATCTACAAATCAAAGTAACGAATATACCATTTCGTTAATTTGCCATGTCAGTTGTTGATTTCAAAAGTATGACGATTTGGAGAAAACTAGCGAATGAACATATTCGATACAATGGACAAAGTAATACATATATTGAAAAATGGTCATATTCGATAATTTGTTCTATGGAGGTTAGATTTTCGACAATTTGCCACAAGCCGTATCGTCTGCAATGTAAGAGAAAACTATCAAATTTGAAAAACGAGATTTTTCATATTCGATAGTTTGACATGGTAGGGACGATACCATACCTCAATAATAAGCTAACAAAATGCTACAGCTTTTTTTATATAGAAAAATAACACAATAGTTTAGTATTTTTAACGATTTGAGTAATTACATTTTATGTTTACAAGACACAGCGTAAAAAACGCGTTTTTATTTTATTTAAACTATGTTGAATTGTATGAATGTACTAATATTTGTAATAATTTTACATATAAGTGTTTTAGTTGTTTGTGTTTGCTTTCTTCCCGCAAGTATATAATATATATAAAACGCCCAATTGCAGATTGAAAACATAATAATAAATAAATGAAATCTATAGAAAGAATTATTCGATATAATCGTATTGAAGCCAGAAAGTAGCTAGTAAAATTAAATCAAAATATAACAAACTCTTTCTTTTAAAAATGTATAAATTCAAATCACTAAATGAATATTAATATTTTAGCAGGAAGCATTATGTATTCCGAATTGAACAATAAAAATGAAATAAAAATAATTACTATGCCAAAATTAAGGAAATGTATGCATTACGAATAATTCAAATAAAGTTTACCACATGCCATTAATTGATAAAACATTTCTTCTCTTCCACAATATGTGCAATATATTCAAGCTTAATTTTATCAATACAATTTTACTGACTGTTATATTTTTAATTTTATTTTATTTCATTTGTTTTCTCTTATATGTCAATTATCCCTCGACCTCATGTCCCTATGCAGTAGAGGAACAACAGCCATACATAAATGAAATACATAAATATCCTTCGCATCATTCTCCGAAAGCAAGGTACGTGAGCTCCTATAAATGCTAATGCCGTGACCATTATTGGAGTGCCCCTTTCCAACTACCACTTGAAGATTGCCTACTTGTTTATTTGACAAAATCATTATTAAAATTTATGATGATTATTGAACAAATAGATAACAAGTTGGGTTCATAAAAAACAAAATTTGCACAGCAATAAATTCTTATAATGTTAATAGAAATGACGACCTTGAGTGTAAACTTAAGGTTCGTGCAGGTGAAACTTCATCGTGCAAGGGCAGCGACCAGCGTCCTCAATAGAGGGTTCATCTCCAAAAAATTAGACGTAGGGATCCTTCAGGAACCCTGGGCAGGCAAAGGAACTGTAATGGGCCTTTCATCTAAAGCAGGTAAGCTAATCTACTGTACAAGGGTTGACAGACCAAGACCAGCCCTGCTGATTAACAAAAGAGTCAATTTTTACTCTGTTCCAGACTTCATTAGAAGGCACCTGGTTGCGGTGGTCATAGAGGTGCCGACAGCGAGAGGAAGACGGGAGGTGCTGATTGCCTCGGCCTATTTTCCTGGAGATGCTGTGGAAGTACCTCCAAACGAAGTTAATGACCTGGTCAACTACTGCAAGGACAGGAACCTAGACCTAATAATGGGTTGCGATGCCAACGCTCACAACAAGGTCTGGGGAAGCAGCAACAACAACATGAGAGGTGAGTCGCTCCTTGATTACTTAATATCTAACAATATTGATGTAGCTAATCGAGGCTCTGAGCCCACTTTTGTTACAGAAAATAGAAGTGAGGTGTAGAATCTCACACTGACAGAACAGTCCTTTAGTAAAATGATACTCAATTGGCACGTCTCCAAAGAGGTCTCGATGTCTGACCATCGGCAGATAAGGTTTGAGGTCGGGGCAAGAATGGAGGCCCTACAACAGGTGAGAATTCCAAAACTGACAAATTGGACCCTTTACGGCAACATATTCCTAGAGAAGTATGAAGGAGAGGAGCTAGCAGTGGGTACTAAAGGGGAACTGGAAAGAACCTCTGTAAAAATCCACAACGCCATGCATGAGGCGTTTGAAATTAGCTGCCCGCCAAGAATTAAAAGGCAGCGAATTGGGAAAGCTCAGGAAAAAGGCCAGGAGGCTTTTCAATCGGGCAAAACAAAATGGTAATTGGAGGGACTATAAACAGTCCCTGACGGAGTATAACAAAGGAATCAGGCAGGCTAAGAGAAGGACCTGGAGAGATTTCTGCTAAGATGTTAGTAGCCTACCAGATGCTGCCAGGCTGCAGAAAGTGCTTGCCAAAAGGCACACAAATGAAATGGGACTGCTAAAGAGACCCGATGGGACGATTACGAGCAGCCTGGAAGAGACAGTTAGGGAGCTACTAGTGACCCACTTCCCAGACTGCTCAGAAGACGAAACAGAGGAGATAAATGAGCCTCGGGCGCATGAAAATGCAAACAAATGGATGCTTCAAGCAGCCAAGAAAATCTTTACAATTGAAAAGGTAAAGTGCGCAATAGGTACCTTCTAGCCTTACAAGGCTCCTGGAGGAGATGGCATTATCCCTGCTCAGCTAATCCATGGAAAAGAAAAGCTGGCAGGCATTCTAGCAGCCATGTTTCAGGCAAGCTATGCACATGGATATATCCCCTGTCTCTGGAGGGACACGGATGTGATTTTTATACCACAGGGACCAACACGGCCCCTGGACTTACCTAAGTCCTATAGACCTATAAGTCTCTCTTCGAACGTGCTGAAAACGATGGAGGAGGTAGTGGGCATGCACATCAGGGAGGACCTCTTAGGAAGGCATCCTCTGCATGCCCAGCAATTTGCGTATCAAAAGGGCAAATCAACAGAAACTGCACTGCATTATCTAGTGGGCAGAATAGAGGACTCACTTCAAAACAAGGAAATTGCATTATGTGCATTCCTGGATATAGAGGGTGCTTTTGACAATACCTCATACGCAGCCATAGAGGAGGCTACCAAGGAGTTTGGTGCTGAGCTCATCCTCAGAAGATGGATTAGGGCTATGCTGGGAAGCCGGCGAATCAGAGAAAGGAAGGGGTGGGTCTCCACAAGAATAAGGGCAACTAGAGGCTGCCCCCAGGGAGGTGTTTTATCACCCCTACTGTGGACAATGGTGGTGGACTCCCTCCTTAGAGTTCTTTCAGAAGCTGGGTACGAGGTAATAGGATATGCGGATGATATAGCAGTTATAGTAAGAGGGAGATTTCCGCATGTCCTAAAGGAACGTATGCAGCTGGCACTAGGAATGATTATGAGATGGTGCCGTAATCTTGGGTTAACTGTTAATCCTGAAAAGACCAAGGCAGTCCCTTTCTCTAGGAAAAGGAACCTAAATATGGAACCTATCCCGGTGGAGGGGTCTCCTGTACTGGTCACAAATGAGATCAAATATCTGGGAATAACACTAAGTAGAAGGCTCACTTGGAATTTGCACCTCAATAAACAGATTGAGAAGGCAAAGGTGTCTTTATAAGCCTGTAACAGGCTCTGTGGAAAGACCTGGGGTATGAGTCCGAGGATGCTCCTCTTGCTATACACTGCTGTAGTAAGGCCTATGGTAACATACGCAGCACTAGTCTGGTGGACAAACTGAAGAGAAGACCGCAGCCAGCAGGCTAGAAAGAGTCCAAAGGCTAGCATGCCTGGGAATCACAGGGGCAATCAGGACGTGCCCCACTGCAGCGATGAAAGCAATCATAGGATTAACACCGCTATCTATCCGCATCAAGCTATCACTAGGGGACATCTCAGGATTTTTCAGAGACTAAAAGAGAGCGATTTATGCCTCACCCGGTCGGATGAGACGACACGGACACTTGTCTTTGACAAGCAGTTCAGTGTTGTCATACCTAGTCGACAGAGCTGGGAGGAAGGACAGGAAAGTTTCCAAAGAGACTCATCGGTGTGGTACACCGATGGCTCTCTTAAGGATGAGAGGGCTGGTGCAGGGGTATATGGTCCCAGAACAGAAATAGCCATAGCTCTTGGATCCTTTGCTAATGTCTTCCAATCGGAAGTACATGCGATTGAGATTTCAGCCCGAGAAAATCTCAAAAAAGGTGTTAAAGGGCAAAGAATACGAATTAATAGCTGCACTGAAGGCACTTGCATCGCGTAGTGTCTCCTCAAAATTAGTGCTTGATTGCCACAGTGCCCTAAGTGATCTGGGCAGGCGTAACAGGGTTACGCTTGTGTGGGTGCCGGGACATGAGGGCATTGAGGGCAATGAGAAGGCTGATGAGCTGGCAAGGAAGGGATCGGAGGAGATACTTCATGGCCCTGAGCCGTTCTTCGGTGTTTCAAAAAGCTTTGTCAAAAGGTAGTAAATGCCTGGGAACAAGAAGAAATGCAAAAGAATTGGCAGGCTAAGCCAGGTATGAGGCAGGCAAAGCTACTTGTCCGGATCTCGAAAGATAGGGCAGGGTATTTCCCTCAACTAACAAGAACAGAACTAAGAAGGATAGTCAGACTTCTCTCTAGACATGGTCCGCTAAGAAAACACCTGTGCACAATGGGGCTAATAGACGACCCTACATGTCGCTGGTGCCTCGAAGAAGAGGAAACCTCACAGCACCTCCTCTGCGAATGTGAGGCGTTGGCCTACAACAGGCTAGTGCACATAGGGAAGGCAATTGCTACGCCCAAGGACATAGCCGAGGCTACTCCCAAGGAGCTCAAGCTATATGTGAGGAGCTGCAAGTTGGAAAGGGAGTAAGACAGGGACGCAAATCACAATAGATCCAATAGGGTCGCAGTGAACAAGGGCGAAGGGCCCAGGTCCCTTTCTATTGTACTGTATTGTATCGTAATAGAAATGAACGAAATAATTCCAACTTATATATTCCGGAAAATCAATTAATAAAACTCCATAAAACCACCCTAAAAATCAAAATATTTAAGCTTAATATCTCGTGGGTCTACTTCATGTCCCGGTTACTTCTCTTGTGTATATATATATATATATATATATATATATATATATATATATATATATATATATATATATATATATATATCGCTTTTCTCATATTAACATCCTAGTTTCAATACCCTCTACATTTATAATATTTAATAATAAATAAAATCATCGAAATTCAGTTATGCAAACATTTCTTCCTTTTTCATTTTTTTATTGTGATCGGAGTAGAAAGGAACTAACTACTAATTTGGAATGTAAACTATCGTTAATGAGGACAAAAATAAATACAAAAACATTTTTACTTCCAGACAAGGGCAAAGTTGTAATGAGGATTTTATTTGTTTTGGTGTTTCATTAAAGGCTGTGGTGCGAAGAAATAATGAGCGAATCCGACTGAAGTTCCTGTAAATTCTTGGTCAAAATAGGGATTACAAATTTAATTTAATTGTCCTAACGACAGCTCGACTCTAATGAATTTATGTAACTTTTCACATATTCTGAAAACAAAAACAATACAATACTTAGGATAAGAAAAATCATGTTAATTTTACTACTTATTCACAAGATAATCACTAGAATTAGCGAGAAAAATATCCTTTTATTAGGTCTTAATAATTTCGTCAAAGTTTTATTCTAAACGTTTCATTAGCATTTAGAGAGCAGTAGCTATCCTTGAATGTAAGGCAGTCGTCACAACTAAATAAGAGATTAAAGTAATTTTTGAATGAAAGTGGAGATTTCTAAATAAAATAAAATTATTCTTGCCTTCAGTTGGATTAAATGCTTTGAACTCGTTGGTGACAGAATGCTCCCGAATAGGCGATTCGAAACTTGCTTTTAAATCTTTGAATTTGCCGAATTGAAACCCATTCTGCATTCAGCTCTTGAGTAGGCACTTAGAATCATGTGATCTTCTGCAGTCCACCGTTGTGAAAATCAGCTCCTGAGTCCGAAACATTTAGTTCCTTGATGTTTGCCAAAATGAAAAATACTCTCTCTGCTTTCAGTTGTTGTGCAAGTGCTTCCAAACACCTCTTTTCTTGCGCATTGCTATAGTGAAAATATTCAGCTTAGTGATCTTGAAAACGGCACATGATACCATGAGATTTCTTGCTCTTGCCTCGGTGAATATACGCACCCGAGTAAGAGCTTCAAAGCTTGTCATTCCTTAGTCGCTGCTATGTTGTAAAACATCTTGTTCTTAGCAACTGAGTTTGCACTACAGGGAATTTCATTCACTCGCCTGAAGAAAGGCGAAAACTATCCTGCTTTTCGTTCATGTGAACGCTGTTCGAAACATGCTCTTTCTTGAACGTCCGACGCTTGGGTGCGCACGTAAAAACTATGGAGTATTACGCAGTTGGAAAACTAAAACCATCTATCTCCTGAGTATGAACTACAAAATCTGAGGGCTCTTTGAATCTTACTACTTACTCCTGAGTATGTATCATAAACTATATTGTCTTAGAAAATATTTGTTCCCATCCGTTATAACAATATAAATTATTAAATAAATGTTATTACATAAAAAATAAAAACTTACATTGTTTTTCCTAATAAATATTAGGCGATGGTACGAATGATTTTTTTTAATAATATGTAAAGATGGAACTTTGTTTTAACTCAATTTAATTAATTTTAAGAAACCGAGAAAACATTCTGTTTCTATTTGCGGCTCAGGACCGAATCTAAATAACAGAGCACCGTAAAAGAAAGGACCTGTTTTACACTCAATGCACGAAGAAAACTATCAAATTCCGCAGGGCGAAATACTCAGCACTTTACTCTAGATCCTGTACTGGAGTAACATGCCTCAACCATGTAAATAAGCACTCCACCGTAAATAGTAACAATCACAGAGAGCCAACGTTCACCACAGCAAGAGAAGGCAAATGCAGCATCGTCCTCGTTAGGAAAATTGAAACTCGTGCTCTCACAAATCTTTTAAAGTTTTATCGTTTTTTTGGGGTTTTTTTTTCTTTCATTCAGAAACTTTAAACTTTAAAAAATAATGTCCTTCCTCCGCAAAATATTCGACATCATTCATTTTTATGGACTCCAAAAGAAGAGAGTATACAACTGAGTACAGCTTGACACGACGCTAACTTGGTGACAAAACATTCACAAAAGACTATAAGTGAAAAGCAGCAAACTCTTTAAGCCTGGAGCTTTGTGTGTCGTTTTTTATAAACTCGGACTAATAAAAATGCCATGGACAAAACAGAATGTGCGAAAACATTTTAAAAAATATAAATTTAACTATACTTTCATTAAATCGTTCGAATTGTAGGATATATCGTCGATACAAATGCAAAGTATCGAATGTGAAAAAATGCATCGTTCATTGTCAAGCTTTACTAATTTCTGCTGGACTTATGCACGGCAAATTCTCGAATCTTAGATCACTCTATTAAAGGGAAAGTATTCCACTATCAAAAGGTCAAATCTGCCGAATATCTGACTATCCAAAAAAAAGTTATGAATAAATGCTATTCCACTCTGAAAAGTGGTAATTTTCAAATTCGATACTTTGCATTTGTAGCGACGATATGCCACCGAAAAGATTCGATGGTTATGGCTTCAATTTTGATCAGGGCTGGGGGGGGGGTTTCTTTCCAAAACCGGAAAGGTTGACAACTGGTACATAATCTTATCCAAAAACTCTGCACTTAGAAAGGGAATTTAAACTTGAAATAAAAAAAAAAGTTCATCTGTTTGTTTGTGCATACTATGTTTTGTAATGTACCAATAAAATTAATATATTTCCATTAATATATGTTGTTGAAACATTAGGATGAATATATATATATATATTTACAAAGTAAAAAATATTTGTAATCAGAAATCATACCAAGATACCATATTGTCACCGTGGTCACTTAAGTGCTAGATTTGGTTTGCCCCCATCCTATAGGCATGCATTGCTGAAGGAGGATGTCAAAGAGATACAGATACGTTTAAAATATACATTTTTACGAAATCCTATTGTTGTTCTTAGCTGAATTATTCCCTGACTTCTTATCACCTAGACAACTAAATATCTGTACCTCAATATTTTTAATATATTATTATGCATTATTGCAGACAAAACTGTATATGAATTAAAGTTTTTGATTAAATAAATCAATTATTTTTATTACCCACCGTACTTGAAGATATTCTATAAATACAAACATATTGGTAAAGTGGAATGATGCAGTCGTATAAAGATCGCTTCGATCACTCACCTTTGAGAGATAAGAGGGGGCTCTCAGATGGAAGAGGTAACGAAGACTGAAGCAGAATCTGAGGGACAGGAGTGAGATAGCCACCACCGTGGTGGGGAGCTCCGCCCTACTTACTCTCAGGGTCTAGGTCTCGGCTACCACGCTTACACCATGGCATCTCGCCGGGGTAAACACAACCAAAATACAGAACTTACTGTTCTTTTTTTTTTTTCCTTTAACGCCGGTAAAGCTATAAGTTGCCACCCTTTTATCAGACTGTACCGTATGAAATGTCAGTTTTGTTTACTTTGCGATTTAATCCTTTCCCTTTTTTTATTTCATTATTTACAAACATCATTGTTATTCATATAGATTTAAAGCTCTTTTATTCCTATTATTTAATCAGTAACTTGCGTGCTGTGTTGTAAGAACAATCCTCTGAGAAAAAAATAAAACTTAAATTATGACTTCAACGGAAATCCGTATTATTTTTCGTTATGAATTTAAGCTCGGTCATAGCGCTGCTGAGGCATGTATGAACATTAACACGGCGTTCGGGGAGGGAACGGTAAATGAAAGAACTGTTTACCGGTGGTTTTCCAGGTTTCGAAGTGGAAATTTTGACCTTGACAACGAGGAGCGAGGAAGGCAAGAAACCAAGCTTGACAATGACCACCTGAGATTTTATCCAACACTTTGATGTATTCGATACATTTATTTGTACGATAGACTATGACGAACTTAACTTAAGAAATAAGCTGTAATATTTCATTATTATGTTCATTTAATTATATATATATATATATATATATATATATATATATATATATATATGTATATATATATATACATATATATATGTATATATATAAAATATGAAAATTGGATTTCTCTTCTATTCGTGTACATTATATATCTTTTATTTTTGCAAAAAACTACATATATATATATATATATATATATATATATATATATATATATATATATATATACATATATATATTTATATATATAATATATATAAAATATATATATAATATATATTATATATTTCATAATTTTATGTCGTTAAACATGTCACTGTTAAGTTATGTTAATATCTAACTTCTCATGTTAAAATATAATATATAACATACATGTAGTGCTCCTAAAATGGAACATGTAGAAAATAAATTCCTTTATTGTTGGTTTACTGTAATGTGGAAAATAGGAGGGGAAAAAAGCCAACGCCTATAGATAGGCACATTGAGTGCACCGATTCCCGTTGATGACCGAAGTTAAGCACCGTCGGGCGTGGTCAGTACCTGTATGGGTGACCGACCGCGTTCTGTTAGCATTATATCAGGCTGTACCGTATGAAATGTCAGTTTTGGACTTGCCGATTTCCTTCAAATGTCTTGAAACTGTCGTGGGTCCTACTCCGAGATCTTTGGCATATTCCCTAGTGCTTTTTGAGGGACGTTGAAACTTGTCCCTCAAAAAAACTGACATTTCATACGGTACAGCCTGATATAATGCTAACAGAACGCGGTCAGTCACCCATACAGGTACTGACCACGCCCGACGGTGCTTAACTTCGGTCATCAACGGGAATCGGTGCACTCAATGTGCCTATCTATAGGCGTTGGCTTTTTTCCCCTCCTATTTTCCACATTACAGTAAACCAACAATAAAGTAATTTATTTTCTACATGTTCCATTTTAGGAGCACAACATGTATGTTATATATTATATTTTAACATGAGAAGTTAGATATTAACATAACTTAACAGTGACATGTTTAAAGTTAAGGATATAAAATTAACATAAATAATACTAAAACTATAAAATAATACTAAAAACTAATTAATGAAAAGAATACATAATATATATTCATTTATATATAAAATTATGAAATATATAATATATATTATATATATATTTTATATATATTATATATATATTTTATATATATTATATATATATTTTATAAATATTATATATATATTTTATATATATTATATATATAAATATATATATGTATATATATATATATATATATATATATATATATATATATATATATATATATATATATATGTAGTTTTTTGCAAAAATAAAAGATATATAATGTACATGAATAGAAGAGAAATCCAATTTTCATATTTTATATATATATAATTAAATGAACATAATAATGAAATATTACAGCTTATTTCTTAAGTTAAGTTCGTCATAGTCTATCGTACAAATAAATGTATCGAATACATCAAAGTGTTGGATAAAATCTCCCTTTTAGAAACCGGCCAGTGTCCTCCTTTTAATATTACAGACTTCATGAATTTGACTTTTCAGTAAGAGAGTCATATTTGCACATATTGTCTTCAATGATTTTAAATCTTTGTAAGTAACTTCTTGTTGGTCCGTGACTGGTTAGTATCTGTGTGAGTTTTCAATTTATTCTTGGTATTTCCTGTACGTCCTCTATAGTACGTATGTAATCGTATAGGTGTCGTCCTTTGGTTGTCAGTGTCCAACGTTGGTTCCATTGTCTATTTTTTTCCTGTCTTAGTATGTGTTTTACAGTATTCTTAGGAGATTTTTCGTACACAACAGGAAGGCTCTCCTATTAGCCGCTGGTTAGGCTTCTTCGTCTGCCTTATTATTTTCAAAATTATCCTGGTGGGCTCGAAGCCTTTTAAATTTTCCAGTTTTTCTGAAATCTTTTGATGAGTTCCTGCCTTATTTTTTCAGTCAATGTGTCGTGTATGTCCATATTTTTACTTTATAGTGGCTCTTTACAGCGCTCAAAAATCCGTAAAGCTATGCACTCTAGTTAAAACTAGAATTCATAGTTTCCTAGGTACTTTTATTAACTTTGATGTAGATGTTATAATGACTTGAGGTACGGATATATATTTCTAATAGGTCTAGTAGATCTGTAAACGTAGCTATACATGAATTTTGAGAGGAGGCAAGCCAATTTTGGGGGAAATATATTCGGAACAATTTATACAACAATAATTGATGTATGCGTTTCTATCGCTAATAACTGGGAAATTATTCACGCTAGAGATTTTTCCAAGGCATCAAAAGATTCCAAACGATCTTTTCCTATAACACCCCAGTATTTAGAAATGTTAAAATTTGCAAAACTACAATACTAAAAAAAAACGAATAAAAAATCATTTGTTTCGACCGCCTACCATTCATTCAGGATCTTGATATTCCAGCAGGAAAACGATGAATAAATAGTAAAACAACCTAAAAAATTTCGTTTAAATAGTTTTTTACTATAAAGTTTGCAATTTATGTTGCAAATTTATATTTTTCAAGTTGTTTCAAAATCTAGACGTCATGCTTTACATATTCGAAATATAAAAATATTGGACGGCTTCAGCATTTTTTTAAAATAGTTTTTCTAAATAATGTGATAACTTTGGAAATTTTTTTAAAAATCTTTTGACGCCTTGGGAAAATACATATCTAGCGTGCATACTTACGGATTTATGATGGAAAGAAGTACAAAATAACTTATCTTTTTTTCATATTAAAAAACAAAATATATATTAAGGATATTTGTTTATTTACGTAAGTTCAATTATTGTTAGTTGAGTTACTCCCGCAAGATTAATCTTTTCAAAGACCTTTGCTCTGGACCCAGATAAAATACGAAAACCTCTGTTTTAGTCGTGGATCTCAGTTATATAGATCGATTTGAATTCATTACTGCGTTTTCTCTCTCCCTCCATAAATAGGAAACCCAATTAAGACATTCAACGAATGCCGCGATTTGGAAGTGTCGACTATTTTGGTTTTCTTTCTATACCCCACTTAAGAGTAACAGGAATTTTGTATCTCCAAACATCACTGAATTAACAGTCTAGTGGCTGTAAATCATGTTTCCGTGAAACTCGCCTTGTAAGAAAAATATTTCTTTTAATAATCATTTATCCTACAAAAATAGGTTAATTTTGCTAGGGATTAAGCTTCATTGATTTGAAAGCTTAAAATGCTAACATATTAATTTCATAAATTAACTTCTAATTGGCTTTTTCAATTAATAAAACTGTGGACTTGCTGACGAATTTGCTGCCTTTATGAACTCCTACTGACATGTAGATTCTTATCTCAGGACATATCTAAAAATCATCCAACATCCATTACATTATACTCTGATTGAGATGGTCTGAGCGAAATTTAGGCCTGTATCCGTTTTCTAAGAAATGTATAAATTTCTGCAACTAGAAATGATAACTATTTACCGTATCAGTCACAAGAATGTACCCGGAGCTCTACGTTAAGTCATAATTTGTTCCTTAATTTTTTCCAAACTGGAGGGCATCGTGAAAAATACAAGATTTTTTGAAAAAAATACACAGTTTTCCTAGGTGGTTCAGGGACACGAAAGAACAATAGTGATAATTTGGAAGGCATGTTTGGTTAGGGGTGAGTATGTTGTAACAGGACACAGGCACACAAGGGCAATGTTTGAAGCCTGTCTAACGTGCAGGTGGCATACAGATATTGTATCATATCACAAACATAGCAGACTGGACTTGATATTCCAACACTGTGATTATCAGCGTAGCAGCCTGCTAGACGGCAGAATATAAATTCAATTCATTCAGAAGGCATAATTATCCCATTCATGTAATATATCACGTCTGTGATTCACGGGGGCTTCTCTTAGATCATAGATTATTTCACAAATCCTCAATATACACCTCTGGGGGCTAGGGAGAATTTAACAAGCATTCAAATTACTGTTATATAACTTCATTATTAATTAGCATTAATAAGGAAATATTTATTTTAAAAATTTTCCGTTCAAACAGCGATACCTTCATAATCTAAAAAGAAATATCTAGAGAAATATTTAAAAAAGCATTTCGTTTTCTGCATTAAAACGATGAAATAAAAAAAAAAATCATTCCCGTAACAGGCCACGAGGGCTCTGAGGGCCCTAAAGAGGTACTTGATCTGAGGGATACTATAGAGGTATCTGATTTAAGACCATACGACACACTAGGGAGATAGTGTGGTCAGTACTATACTCCGGCCGCCTGATTTTTCCCTTTGCTGCTTTGACTGCTAGGTTCATTAGTACCAAGGTACCCATTTAAAAATTAATTAAAGGCTGGGTTGGCCTAGGGACGGTCAGGGAGGCCGACTCCTACCCATGAACGAATACACTAGAAGATAAAAATCGTTAGTGCTAACTCGGGATTTGAACTCAGGACCTCCAGCGTATTAGTCCAGTGCTCTAACACTGAGCTAAACTCGCCCCTATTTGATTATTATTATATTATTAGCTACGAATTTTAGGGCGGGTTATCTATAGGTTACCACCCTTTTCTAGCCAGGATAGGGCTGATGCCTTTTCTTTTTTCTCAAGAAAAGCCATCACCCCTAGTGCGAATCGAGCCCACGACCCTTTGGCACGGAGTGTTAAGTACTCACGCCTTAACGCTCGAGGCCACCGGGCCTCCTATTAAGATTGTTTTTTTTTTTTTTTTGTTTTTTTTGTTTTTTTTTTACGGCGCATCTACTTCTAGGTCATTAGCGCCGACATGTAGGTTACAGCGAGGAATTTTCCCAACGAGCCTTGAGATGAGAAAATTCCGGCCGGAGGTGGGGATCGAACCCACCATCTCCCGCTTATGAATCCAAGGCGCTAACCATTAGACCACGGGAGACCCCTAAGAATAGTTGTTCTTATCATTATTATTTATCTATTTAAATTTTAACCTCCATTATAATTAACTCAGAATTTTAGGAGGGGTTATCATAGGTCACCACCCTTTTCTAGCCAGTACAGTGTGAATCGAATATCATTATTATTGACTAATTATTAGAATATCCATCGTCAGCAGACACACAATAGATGCATTGATAGTATCAACTTGATACTATTCCAGCCCCATGTTCTTTCGGGTAAAGGCGAATGCCATTCACCGCAGTATTTCAAAAATAAATTCACCAATTCATCATGCAACACCATAAACTATGGCAAGGGTGTTATCCAAAAGTACACGTGGAACCATCAGAACCAATAGCTTCTATTATATTTATTAAAACTGTGAAAACCACAAAATGTAGCATTCATTTTCATGACATTTTCAATTAATGGCTTTCTTTTACTGTTTGTTTGTTTTTAGCGCGGTTCCTCCCTCTCCCATAGGGAGGAACCCCGCTTATAAGGTTGATACAATGAAACAATCCGGAAGTGCCGACAAGAAAATTTCGCGTTTCAGAACCCCTAGAGACCGAAAATAACGGTGGTTCAAATTTGTATATATATATATATATATATATATATATATATATATATATATATATATGTATATGGTATATTTATATATATATATATATATATATATATATATATATATATATATTTTTGTCTGTTCGCTCATTTCCGGCTTCCCTGATGGTCTGATTTTGATGAAATTTGGTACAAAAATCTGTCGTCCAATTTGAAAGGTCAAGTTCGTTAACCAGCAAAATCCGCCCACTGGAAGATGGCGTTTGGGGCGAAATTCGCGCTAAAAAAATCGTAACGCTTACGTTTTAGAGTTCATAAGCTTGTAAGTACTCTTTTCATAGGCTTCTTGGGCTAGGAAAACGAATGGAACCATTTTCAAGGCAATAGCTTTAACCGTTTTCGAGAAAAATGAAAAAATAATTTTTGAATGCCGTTTTTGGTTTGGGTACTTAGAATCATGGGATTCAGTTGAAACATTTACTGCATGTTCTACTTTCATTAAAACTAATATGTTAAAATTTTGGTTGCGTTTGGAGTTAAGGAAAGGTTAGAATAAAATATTTTATTAACAGACGTAAAAAAGTTTTGGTAACTTTGTATACTTACCTTAATATCTCGAAAAAGGTTGGGAATTTGGGAAACGGAAGAATACCATTAGAAAGCTTCCTAAATGCTCTACAAAAAAGGTTCTAATAAAAGTTTTGATTAGGCGATGTCAATCGGAGAAATGAGTGCTTAAAACTTTAAAGTAATTGATTTCGCTTATTCGAACTGTTCTTTTTGTCTTTGATTTTGATACTTAAAATTATGGGATTCAGTTGAAACATTTTCTGCATGTTTGAATTTCATCAACACTAATATGTTAAAATTTTGGTTACGTTTGGAGCTAAGGAAGGATTAGAATAAAATATTTTATTAACAGACATGAAATGTTTTGGGAACTTCGTATACATTCCCTAATATCTCGAAGGTGGTTAGGAATATTGGTAAACGGAGGGTTACCATGCGAAAGCTTACTAAATGTTCTACAAAAAAGATTCTGAAACAATTTTTGATTAGGCTATGTCAATCGGAGAAATAAGTTCTTAAACTTTGAAGTAATTGATTTCGTTTATTCGAACGGTTCTTTTTGTTGTTGTTATTCCTTATTATTTTTTAATTGCTTAAAGTTGGATAATGTATTTGACAATAAAACAGATTAATTAAAATAAGAAAAACAATTCATTGTTAAAAATATATCAGGCTGTACCGTATGAAATGTCAGTTTTGGATTTGTCGATTTCCTTCAAATGTCTTGAAACGGTCGAGGCTCCTACTCCGAGTTCTTTGGCATATTCCCTAGTGTTTTTAATTGCTTATAGTAGTCAAATGTATTTGTCAATAAAACAGGATACGTATAATTAGAATCAATATTTTGTTTGTTAGAATTCGAAGATGCCGTATGAATATATAGATTACAGTACTGGTGTTGATTTCGTTCTTTAGAATTATTCATGGTATTCCCTATTTTCATCTGTTACCCATAGTTTTTTATTGTTAGTAGGTTTTTCTTATTGATTATAGAATATAAATCTATTTGGCTATAAAACAGGATACGTAAAATTAGTGACAATATTTCGGAGATTTCTGAGCGAAATACTTTTAAGATTTTCTACCACCACGAACGGCTTTTTTCCTCTATTTTTATCCACTAGATAGGCTTTATTTTGCATATTATTCTATATAAGTTTTATTCAGCAGGGGATTCTGATGAAATGTCGTGTTTTGGCTGTGGATTTTAAATACGATGTATCTAAGATTGGATAACATTAGCGAGTCTACATAGTTAAGAACCGACGACGGAGGATTACTTCTTGCTATGATTTAGTCTACATATGTATATTAAGTCCTAAATCCAAAAAATAAACTTCACAACGGTTAGATACTATGAGCGAATATGGCGGTTCAATGCCCGTAGAAACTAGGGGCCGCAGGAAATTTACCTGCTAAGAGTTAATCCTCAAGAGCTGTAAATATACCCCAGGTATCTGCCGACACAAATACAAAGCCTAGGCGGAGAGCACCCCAAAAACTCAGATCCAAACATAAGGTTATATACTAAATATTCATAAAGACTACTTAGTTGTAAACCGATTCATCAATTAGCAATCAATAGTTTTCAACAAAGGTTATATACTAAATATTGATAAAAAGTATTTAATTAGAAAAAAAACAATATTCCACAAGACTTGTTTTGGGTCCATTTGTGTCTACTCCATAGACTTAATTAGGTATATTATTCTAGTGTATTTGGGCAACTAAACTTTGTTTTATTTTCTTAAATAAAGTTTTTTTTCTTGACTTGTTATTCGTCAAGACTTTTATTTGTCCTTGTGTATTTACTAGATAGGTTTTATTCGGCATATTATTCTATATAGGCTATATTAGGCAGGGTATTCTACTCAATCTTGTGTACTTCTTCTTGATCCTTCTGTACATGGGCGTATAGAAAAACAGGGGGGGCTGAGACCATTTCCAGGGTATGGAATACTAAATATTTAGAGCTTGGAATAGTTTTAGGCAACTAAAACGCTATTACACGTAAAATAAAATATGTTTTATGAACTAAGTGATCTTATTTAATTTATTTTTAAGGGTTTTACGAGAAGTTTTTATCATCAATTCAAAGTTTCGGGAGGGGCTGCAGCCCCCTCAGCCCCCCCTCATATACGCCCATGCTTCTGTATCCTCTAGAAAGGCTTTATTAGGCATATTTTGTATTGATTTATAGAGCTTTGCTTTAGAATGAGAGCCAGATTCTGTAATTTCCGCTTCTGTGTAAAAGTTAGCTACTGTCGGTGTCCCTGACGCCTTAATATCACTTTTATTCGAGATGTTCGAGAGGATTTTGACAATTTTCACGAGATATATAAAAAAAAAAAAAAAGTTTATTTCTTTTCTAAGCTTATCAAATGGCACTAGGGACATGAACGGAACCGCGCTAAGATGCTGCAGTTCCTGCGAGTCGGACTTTTTTTTTTTACATTTATTTGAATGAATTATATTTGTGCATGAGTTACGTCTTTCACACAGGATATTCATTATCTTTTAGGATTTTGATACATTTAGAGTATAAAAAATTAACGCCTGATTTGCAATGGAGGTTCCCCGGACAAGGCACATAGCTTTGGAACCTGGATTTGAATACTCCCTATGCTAATAAATTAATTAAAAGATCAAAAGAAGCTAAGCACAGCAGTTAATTACATAATGAAAGAATTTATTCATAATCTAAATATCAATATTTATTTTATTTTAGTTTCAACGTCCCTTTATTTATAATCCAGATTTTTCGGACTGATTACACTGGCCAACAAAAAAATGTTTTTGGAATGTTTCCTTCACTTCATGAGTCAAATCTTACTAATTTTGGGTTGAAAAAAACGAAAATGACAATGAAAAAATTGTATTAGCTCTAGTTTCTGTGATACACCAATGGGTCAAAATAAATAACGTTTACAAACTGAGGCAAATCTGTAAATTTTAAACCATACGTTTATCAACATTATAAATTAATTTGGATTTATTAAATAATAGTTAAATTTTTAAAGAGTTGAAAATTAATGGCAGAATACTTGGGAGGTTGGATATTACTACCATCATGTGGATTTCATGGCTGTCTCTTGTAGGTGAGTTGTGGAGCATCCCTACACACGCACCAACAGTAATCTGCAAGCATTCATTCATTCTAACGGCCCTGATATCTTTGTTCCATTACAGAAATATCCTCATGGAATCTCTCACCGTGTTCATCACTCACCGCACCACAACTAGGAGGGAAAAAGTCTAGATGAGAGTGGAGAAAATGAATTTTGAGAGACTTGTTGCATCCAAGTTCATAATATTTTTGTAGAAGTATACTCACCAACTGAACATAGTTATCTTCTCTTTTGTTCTCCAAAAAACCATTAATAACTCCCTTGAACGCATTCCAGGCTTCCTTTTCTTTCCCCTCCAAAACTCTGTCAAACGCAGGATCCTTCACAAGCTCCCGAATTTGTGACCCAACAAAAACACCTTCCTTAACTTTTGCATCACTTAAGAAAGCAAATTTTTCCCTCACATATCACCAGTAGTGGTGGAAGAAATATATATTTCGGGTCGACGAGAGGCAGGGCAACAACATTTTTTTTTTCACTGGGGCCAAGAGTTCATGCAGGCCAGTTTGTTTGAATGTAATGTGATTTCCAATCCCTAATGTCCCACATACATAAAATTCAGCAGTGTTTAGTATACCCCAGTTGCATTCCTAAAAGTATAGCGATGACCTTTAGATCACCACAGATTTTCTACTTGTGTTCAGCATATTTGATTGAGTGGAGGAGGGCTGTCATGTTTTCGTAAGTCTTTTTCATGTATATAACCTCAAAATAGCTGTACAATGTTTGGTTTCGTCAGTTAACAGGTGTACCAATATCCAAAAACTAAATTTCTCAACAAAGTGCAAGATGACCACGTAAAAAGTGACATGTTACTGTATCTTGAAAACAAGAGCTAATTGGTCATTTTCGAGGAGATTTTTGAACTCAGGGGGCAAAAATACATGAGAATTGGGTATTTTTAAGCCCAAAACATTTTCATTGTTGTTCAGTGTTATCTGCAGGTTACTACCATCTATGCCTTTTTGTTTAAAGAAAAGCGACCACACCCACTTTAAATCAAACCCACGACTCTGAACAAGAAGTTGTAATGCCCTAACACGCATGTTCAATGTTCATACTATCAAAATAATCCCCACAATAGATCAACAATTCAAGCAAAAGATCAAGAGGCAGCTCCATTTTTGGGGATTTTCAAGTCAAAACATTATCATGGATTAAAAAGTTATCCCTATCTTCTGGTACAAGTAACCGCTGTGTGAGATCCTCTATTGGCTTTCCTTCTGCGTACAAGTAACTCCTGCTCTTGAGAAAAAACAACAACAACACAAAAACTCTGGCCTGTATCGTGTTAAGGGATAAATATGTATATATATATATATATATATATATATATGTGTGTGTGTGTCCCTTAACACGGTACAGGCCAGAGTTTTTGTTTTTTCGCCACGAACCTTGGTATATAGTGTTTCCGCATCAAACAATTGAACGTATATTTAAATTTTAACTGGCGTCATTTTTGTTGTCTACTAGGTAGGATCGATAAAGATTCGAAGAAATTTTTCAAAAATTCCGTCATGAGTGCAACCTCAATTGCTACTTTCCTTATATCAAGAAACTAAATTTAAGAAGGGGCTCGGTCACTGCTACTTAATAAAACTACATTTTATCGTAAAAATGGTTTTATTGTGCCGACGTTTCCGCTTGAACTTCAAGCCTCCATCAGGGCTATCATCTACGGTCTAACATCTACGGTCAACGATCTCCTCTCAATAAATTTAAGAACGTTTTCTTTAATTTGCCAAAAATGTGAAAGAAGGAGCTGCCTCATTATTGTTGCACGCCCTTCGATTCAATTGATTAACTGGTAATATATTAGTTAAATGTTATACGATTAGCTAATGATAATTTTATGTATGTTTTAATAGAAACATACAGTTAATTGGTTGTTTTCCAAACAATTTTTCATAATGGGAGTGCACTGATATGTTCACATGATTAAATCTTACCTGGTCAACAAGCCCAATCTTGCTCGTTTTGTTGTACTAATCTATTGTCGTGTTTCGTCGTCTTGCTCTGGGAGCGAATGAAATGTTATGCACCTTTGTGATGAAGATTTTCTTTTAAAAATTCCAGACGGTATTAGATGCAAGCTGAATGAATTCTGCAAGGAGTTTCGCCGATTGTGCCCAGAATGGCAATGAATAAGATGATGTCAGTAAGTGGGCTGTCTGAGATCTCATTCATGCCTAGTTTTATTGATTCAACTTCTCCAGTATTTTTACTCGTTTCTTTTGCTGATTAATAGACTGTTTATCTGGAACAACTCCAGCTACATCTCAAAGCCAGTTACAGATTCCTTCGTGTCAAAGTGAATACTGGATCTCGCTTATCTTATCTATTAACTTAAAATTTAACTTATTTGTTCTGGCTGGTTATTTAACGGCGTATCAACTATTGGGCTATTAACGCCTGGCTATCTACAAGTTTCCAGCGCCATATGTTCGGTCACCCATTCAGGTATTGGCCACGCCCGACATTGCTTAAATTCGGTGATCAGCAGGAACCGTCGCACAGTGGTATTTTTAACTGATCTAACTGGACAAAACTCGAAAAATTCATGAAAACAAATCCCTAATTAGACCTTAGAGTATTTTCTTAGATAGTATATAGATTAGAAAACAAGAATAAGTTGGCTCGAATACGTCAACATTTAGGGATTACGGATTGTTTATATTAGGGTATGTCTCGCCACAAAGTTCATTACTCCATCTTTAGAGGAATACTGCAGTTTAGAAACTGCTTTGTCAGTACTACAAATTTATTTCAGGTTTCAGAAAGGTATGTATGACCTTCTTTCATTATTTATCATAATAAATTACCATTAATGTTTGCTTTACGCGATGCGATTTGTAATACCCTTATTAGTACGTTATTATGAGACAGAATTTTTGCTGTCCGGCCTCGTCCGGTCTAGTTCTATTTTTTTCTTATTTGTTAATTAAGTATTGACTTGGAAAAGCAAGAATTAGCTGCCAGAATCTGCCAATTTAATAATGTTAACTGATTTTCGGAGAACAATGCTCATATCGAAAAGGGAATTTTTTGAAGTCCAAACAAAAAAAAACCGGAAGGTATAAAAAATGTACACCAACAATTTGGTTACCAGAAGAGAAGGAAAAATGAAAAAGAAAATGGAGACATTCTTAAGCCATTTACGTGATAAGAGGGAAACAGCAAAACCGAACAAAAAGTGTTGAGAGAAAAACGTTTTAGTGAATGGCTTGATACATGTTTGGATTACAATACACAATCAGATGTAGAAGAAAATTTAAGTACATCTGCCAGCAGTGGGGAGCTATCGAATATTGAAGACGTATTTCTGTGTTTACTATACTCGAGCGATCCGTATACTTCTAGTAGGAGTGCAGAAATTCGTCTTCATAAGGAAGAGTTTCGTTCCTCCCGAGGTGAAATAATTAATTCGTTGAATGAACCGTTACTTGACCAAGAATGCTTTATTAGTTTTGATAACTTAATTTCGATTATATCTTTTGTTATATTGTTGCGTTATCAATTATTATTTTCGATGTATTTTATATTCAAATATTATTATTATTATTTTTAATACCTAGTCATAAAGATTTTTGTTGTTGTTGCCTTTAAAAAAGTTAAAACATTTATAAAAAAAACTATAATAATAAAACAAAATTAAAAAAATTAAATTTGAATTTTGGTTAACACTTAAAACTTAATAAAAAACGGCTTTTTCTGCTCAAAAAGTTAGACAAGAACGGTAAGACCTTATTTACGACCCCTAAAATATGGTGTATTCGTGATCAGCAAGTCATTTACTATAAGAATCCGTGATAAAATAATTTTGTCCAGCTAGAGCAGTTAAAAATACCACTGTGCGTCGCATTCAACGTGGCTATGGCCGTTGGCTGTTCTGACTAGGAAATTGAATATTATTATTATTGAATATGTACTATATATTTGTCAAATACCACTCACTCACTGACTCACTGACCTACCATCCCCCAGCCCAAACCACTCGACAGAAAAATTTGAAATTTTGCATAAGCACTCCCTATAGGACGTAGACTCTCGCTAAGAAAGGATTTTTTGGTATTCGAATTTTTAAGTATTTTTAGAGGATATTAAAGTTTTAGTTGGTTAGAGCAGGCAAGCTTAGGCAGCATGCGTTGCTAGCTGAATTTCACCTATGATGGCAGTCCTTGAATTACTAGAAATAAACTATGTTTTTGTCCCTCATGGAGTTTACGCCCTGGTCCATCCGAGGTAGTAATATCCCGAACTACTCGACACAAAAATTTGAAAGTTTTCTTGGATAATCCGTATATAATGTAAACACTCGCTAAGAAAGGTTTTTTTGATATTCGAATGTTTAAGTACTTTTAGGGGGGGTTAAATTATTAAGAAGTTTCTCATCGGCTCAAAAATGGTCCGAATTTGATAACATTTGGTACAAAAATCTTTCTTCCATTTAAAAGGTCAAGTTCATTAATCAGCTGAAACCGTTTACTGGAACATGGTTTTTGGAGCAAAATTTAAGCGAAAAATCGGAACGCTTACATTTTCGAGTCCATAACCTTTCTGGTACTCGTTATATAGGTTCGTTAGGAAAAGGAATGGAACCATTTTTAAATCGATTTCTGTAACCGTTTACGAGAAAAATTCATAAAATACTTTTCCAAGCTAATTTTCTGTTTTGGTATTCAGAAACGATGATTGGTTCACTTGAAACTTGTATCAGGCATTTGACACTCATCTTATCTAAGATATTTAAAATTTGGTATCGTTTGGAGGTAAAAAGTATGTGGAAAAAAATGTATTATTGGTGATACAAAGTTTTCGGATCTCAGAATATTTTCTAAAATATCTCGAAAACTGTTGGGAAATTTTAGTAAGTGGAAGGCGGCTATTCGAAAGATTACTCAATTCTGTACAAAAAAGGTTCTGTTGTAATGTTCGGTGGGGCGATGTCAATCGAAGAGATAAGTGCTTAAAACTTCAAAGTTGTTAGTTTTATTCTTTTCAACGCGTATTTGTCTCTGTTTACTTAACTTTACTCCCCAACTCGAAAGTCCGTACAATAATAAGCTGTACAAATTATGTAGTAGTGTTAATTTTGATCATAACTTATTTAGCACAATATAAAAACTACTTATCGGCCGTGGTGAAGCAAGGATAGTCAGCTAGTTAATTATATTTCAATGTCTGCGTATATGTAGATATTAATCAGCTATAATTTAATCCTACCTGCTAAATTATTATTTTATTATTTTTTGAAAAATGATAATCATCTTCTGGTCAGCATGTATGACCATACGTATACGAAGTGTTTGAATTGATACTTGTTGGCCTTACGTACAGCACTTAAATAATAAATTAATTCAGAAGACGAAGTCAATTAGTTATGCCGCATGAAATGAATGTTTTGTCGAAAAATAGCACAAAACAATAAATTAAAGAACGAATTATCTTTTGATAACAATACTGATTTATTAGATCGCACCTTTACATTGACCCCTAAAAAGAGAATATAGAATCAGGAACAATCGTTTCATCAGCTACGTCGAATGAGGGTGGATTGGTAATTTCCAGGTTCCTAAATATTTAATTGATTAAAAGTATACGCTGGTGACCTGAATCATTGGAAATCCCTAACCACATCCTCCTTTGTGGAAAATTTATGGTTACATCTCTCTTGCGTAAATTGCATTCAAAACATTTGTTGCAAAGACTTCTTCGCCTCATATAAGGGCTCCGTTCCAAGAGAATTATATAAGCAACATTCCTTAAAACCAATATAAATATACAGTAAAATGCAATAAATCGACAAAATATTAAATTATACATAATGAAAAGCTATTAAAAATTTAAATAAATTAATGAAAGAAAAATAAAATAAAATAACACTAAAACAAATGAAAATAAAATAAACTTAATATTACAAATGAATCAAGTAAAAAAAAAATATACTTAATATACGTATATATATATATATATATATATATATATATATATATATATATATATATTGGGGAAGGTGTTGTACCTCTGACCATATTGTAACTTTGACCACCGAGGCTGTGGCGGCATGTAGCAACATTTTATAAATTTTGGTGTAATTAGTGTTTAGCTCCTTCACTAGAGGGCTTGTGTAACCTACTTTGGATTATTCAAGTCAAAGATGATTCTTGCAAAAAATACTTATCCATTTCTCTCATAAAAATGTAAGTTATTTATTGTTGACGTTTTGCCTCATAATATTTTTGTATTATGTCTTTTTAGATGGAAATCATTTGACAAAGTAGCTATTACAATAAGAAACATGGTGTAGCATCTGAAATTGATTTATCTTAACCCTAAAATTTTTAGCATGCATTTTAATTTGCACTACCAGGGTGCTGTACCTCTGACTACGACTAGGAGTTGTTCCTTTGACCAGGTCAAAGGTAGAACACACCTGAGTAATTTTTTCATAATTCAACTTTTATGTTCTTCTGCTACAACTTTTTAAAAAATAATTAATATTGGTTGCTTCAATTGTTCAAAGAATTTAAAAAATAATAAATGAAATAAGTTCGAACTGACTTTATCAATCCTCAGTGTAGCAGTTCAAACCTACCGGCCATTATCGTTACACATGCAGTTGTGTGGTCTCA
Source organism: Gonocerus acuteangulatus (assembly GCA_946811695.1). Lineage (NCBI taxonomy): Eukaryota > Metazoa > Arthropoda > Insecta > Hemiptera > Coreidae > Gonocerus > Gonocerus acuteangulatus. The sequence goes on from OX328123.1 coordinate 84,162,619, forward strand.
TCCAAAAGCGCAGGCAAGGAAAATGTCAAACAGGGGTTTGCCTAAAGGGAGACCTCGTATCCTGACAGGTATTCCTGAAAAGGTAATTATTTAAGGTGAAAAAAAACGAAAGCACCACCCGAAACTTAAGACACCACATACAAATAAACCCCTTCCAAAAAAAAGTGGTAAATACAAAGAAAATTATTCTAATGAAAGTTCAGATTCTGATGCTGACACGGATATTTCTACAGGAGAAAGTGACGTTCATCTGTCTGATAAATGTCGTGAGTTAAGTCGATAACCAGCAACAATTTGAAAAATATGATTTGGAAAAAGGAAATTTTATACTTGTTAAAAAAAAAAGTAAAAAGACTATTGCATATTTAGTCACTGAGATCCAATATTTGAAAAAACAAACTTTAAGTGACAAGTTTACGAGAGAAGATGAAAATTTGTGTGATATTGATGTTGAAGACATTGTGGCTAAACTCACATACTCTACTATTGCTAGTGGATCTGCTTGACAGTTAAAACGTTTATCGATTGGACTGGATTTTTCAGCGTATTAAGCATAACATAACATCAATAATAGTTTTTTTATTATCCTTAAATCCTTGTCCTGTATTTATTAAACTTACAATTAATTACAATATTACTGAATACAATTTTTTTTCTGCACTGCTGTGTTGTTTTTACGTGGTCAGAGGTGCGACACCCCGTGGTCAAAGGTACATCTACATGTTGTACCTTTGACCACTACGATTATTTTTTAAAAAATTAATACAAAATATTAAATGTAAAGCTTGAACCTTGAAATAATTAAATGTGATAAACAATAGAATGCTAATTACAATGAAATAAAAAAAATGAATTTAACCTTAATATTCAAGCTAAAAAAAAGTAAATTTTGCAAAGTGGTCAAAGGTACGACACCTTCCTCTATCATATATATATATATATATATATATATATATATAAAATGAAATTATGATTAAGAACGGAACCGCGCTAAGATGATGCAGTTCCTACGAGTCAGACTTTTTTTTAAATTTATTTATGTATTTTACTTGTTTATATTTTATTTTGGGGTGTGGGTATGTCTTTGATTGTTATATTTGACTGCACCACGTTAATACCTCCATGGAGAGCTCTGGTCTAGTGGGTGAACTGTTTGGGTTCAGAACGCTGCATTATTCTCTTATTATTGTATTGATCATTTTTTATTGTTATTTTTTCTTTCATTTTATTTTTATTTTTTTTATCTATTTGGTTATATTTGTAATTATTAATTAATTTCAGTTTTGTAAGATACACTGATTTGTAAGGCTTTTTTTTTTATTGTTTTTTTTTTTTTTGTATATTATTTTATTTTATTTATTTAATTATTTTTGTGCCTTCTTATGTTCTTCATGAGGTACTGTTAAGACTGATGAGAACATATTATTAATTTAGGTCTCACAGCAACTTGGTCTGTGTTGTTTTCACTAAAGTGATGATGATTTAGTGTCGTCGGGGTCCCAGACTGCCCCTTGGCTATAACTAAATTAATTAATTAATTTAGATAATTAATTTAAAAGTTTACATCTTTCTCTTACTGAAAAGAAATTAAAGTTCGTAACATGTTTTTTAATATTTTTTATGGGAATCAGTCATGAAACGCCAGTAATCAATTGCCTTTATTATTTATATAAAAAAATAAGAAAGTTAGGAAATTGAAAAAAAATTTCAATTTGAGCTAATTCCTATGTAATTGCCTTGTGTTTTTTTTTGAGTTGTATTCTCTGGTGTAAGACTAATCCCCCCAAAAAACATAAATGTGAAATAGAGGCCAAGTTCCCCCCCAAAAATATTTGCCAATACAAGAGATGATACAAGAAAGAAATGTCCAAGTTCATTACTTAGAAGACCCATTACATAGATACTTATTAAGAACAGTAAAGACACTTCAACTGACCTTTAAAAACAACAATAAAAATACTTTTATCCAGTTACTAAAATATCACTTTCCTCAACCAGGCATATTCTTAAACTTGGCAATGTTTTATTTGAGCCGAAATTATCTTTAGAGAGAAAACTAAACATTGCCAAGTTTAAGAATATACCTGGTTGAGGAAAGTGATATTTTAGTAACTGGATAAAAGTATTTTTATTGTTGTTTTTAAAGGTCAGTTGAAGTGTCTTTACTGTTCTTAGTGAGTAACTAACAGGTCTTCTAAGTAATGAACTTGGACATTTATTTCTTGTATCATCTCTTGTATTGGCAAATATTTTTTTTGGGGGGGGAACTTGGCCTCTATTTCACATTTATGTTTTTTGGGGGGATCTCACTACTTTTTTCTAAGTATTAATTAAAATTTAGTCGCCGCGCACCTACTAGCTTTTGTACTTCATATAAAACCAGGGTCTTTGGATTCTGCATAAAGTTCTCCTTACTGCTTGATATTTGATACCAATAAGTAGCATACCTATGTACATCTAATCACTAGACTAGAAAAGTTAGAAGCTCTTCCAGATGACATTACTCTAGAGGACAAATTGATTGCTCTCTTAACTAAACTATTACAGTGTAAAACACAGGAACCTTACCCCGAGGAAAAAGATCACAATAGGGAAAATGTAGAAGGCCGTCAAGAAAAAGATAAGAACAAAGACGATACGCTTTGGGTTTGTGATCCTAAACTTTGTAATTTAATGACTCGACTTTGAAAAACTTAGTATCTGCTTTCAAGTATGTTACGCAGTTAACCCCTACGACTTTATTTACATTTAAGAAAGAAGTCACAACTGTTGTTGTTAGGATGCGTCGGAATGTTTCTTAAAACATCAAATATAGGTTCTCCTTGCCAAGACGATTCATTTGATACCCCACATCAGGTTTCAGAAGGAATAATGGCTTTCCGATGGAACAAAAAGTATCATCATAGGTAATATGACATTCCCCTATCAAAACCTACCTGTGTGCCGAGTTTGGTCAAAATTGGCCAAACGGTGTGTATTTGTATAAGGAACAAACAGACAGACAGAGAATTGATAGACAATTTAACCTAGCCTATGATTCTCCTCGTATCAAGACCCGCCCGTGTCCCAAGTTTAGTCAAAATCGGTCAAACGGTTCGGATTTATATAAGGAACAAACACACAGACAGACAGCTGGTATAAGATTTTGACCAAGCCTATATGCGTCTAAATGTTTCTTAAACATCAAATATAGGTTCTTCATACTGAGACGATTCATTTGATACCCCACATTATGGGTTTCGGACGGAATGATGGGTTTCTGACACAACTTTTCAGGATTTTTCGATTTTTTCCTTTAATAACCCTCATATCTATCATCCTGAAAATTTCAAGTCTCTAGCATCATGGGAAGTGCCTAATAATTTTGATGAGTCAGTGAGTGAGTGAGTCCTATAAATCCCGATTTTCGATCGCTTATATCTCAGAAACTATTCGATGTAGAATTATGAAAATTTCTAGTTTTACTCACGTCTAGTAGTATAATACCTGTGTAAAATTTCATAACTTTATCTTTACCTGGTTGAAAGTTATGAGAGGGTAAAAATCAGCTCTAAGACCGCCTGTAATATACACACAGTATGCTGAGGCCGGAACTTGGCCTGGCGCACTACCTTGCGCCTAGATCATTTCTTAATTTCTCTCGTGTAAAATAAAGTCCGACTCGCAGGAACTGCGTCATCACAGCGCGGTTCCGTACATCTCGAAGAAGTGGAGTACATTAGGCATCACAAACTCACAGTGGCCAACTTACACAGAAGCGGATAATTCTTAATCCTAATTCTTGAGGAAGCCTGAATAAGTCAATACAATTATGTAATGAAAACGTACTCACTCTACGACTACTGCTCAGAAGGCTCTATTCCAAACAACCGAAAATTAGTTGTCATTTTAAGTTCCATGTTTTACTAGCAAATTCGTTTCACTGTGATAATCAACTGTAAATATGTGCTTCATGGCAAATAAAAGTCCATTCTCTCGTGGGTTAAATCTTTCTATAAAATAAGAAATAATGATAACTTCAGTTGTAACAGGAGGAAGGTTATATAGATAGGAGAATTCAAAACAAACTAATGTATACGCCATCATGGTTAGCCACAGCCATCTTGATTTCCACAGCCATTCCAAACGTATTACCAATACCTTTTACAGTTTCTTAGCTTATTTTACTACAATACTAATTTTACTGATATTTGCAATTATAATAAAAGACAATCAATTAAAAAGTGAGATAAACAAAGACAAAAACCCGTTCAAAGCAAACACTTTTTAAGTTTTAAGCGCTTATATCTCGCGCCGCGCGTGTTCGATTGACGTTGCCCCATCGATTAGTGCTTCAGAACCTTTTTTGTAGAGAATTTAGTAAGCATTCGAATGGTCACTTTCCACTTGCCACGATTTCCCAACCGTTATCGAGATATTTACGAAAAATGGATGAAGATTCGAAAACTTTTCATGTCTATTAATAATTTCCAAGATATAGACAAAATTTCAATTGAATCCCGCGATTCTAAGTACCCACAAAAAAAATAATGACATGCGAAAACATTGATTCCACTTTTCTCAAAAACGGTTACAGATATCGCCTTAAAAATGGTTTCATTCGTTTTTCTATGTTAAGAAACCTATAAAAGAAGTACCTGCAAGCATATGAACTCAAAAACGCAAGCGTTACGATTTTATTTGCGCGAATTTCTTCCATTGGGCGGATTCTGATGGTTAACGAACTTGACCTTTCAAATTAGAAGCCAGATTTTTGCACCAAATTTCATCAAAATCGGACCATTTTTGAGCCGTCAGGAGCGCGAACAGACAAGCATATATATAAATATACACACACACACACACACACACACACACATATATATATATATATATATATATATATATATATATACAAATTTGAACCACCTATATTTTCGTGATCTATGGGGTCTGAAACGAGAAAGTTTGTCGTCGGCACGTCCGAATCGCGTCATGAGGTCAACCTCATAAGCGGGTTCTCCCTATGGAGATAGGGAGGAACCGCGCTAAAAATGTTTGTTCTCTTTGACTGAACAACATAATGTCATTAGAACAAATTAATCACATCACATTAGAACAAAATCATTGCTTTGAGAATGACCACAAACCTAATTTCTAAGTAATTCCCCACCATCAGTGGATGATATCTGACCGCAATGACGTCCATGTAACAACAGGACATACTCCACGAGAATTGGAAACATAGATCTCTTCTCAAAATACATTTCAGTGTATCTTGTGCAATTTATCTTACATGATTCTCTAATTGTTTGTATACTTCTGGATTATAGATCAAACTAAAAATATTTCTTAGAAAAGTAATCCTAATAATCTACTGCTTCAGCCTTATTTAAATTTAAATAAATTTGCAAGTGCCAATAGACAACTATTTATACAATTTTCCAACGTTCGTTAAATGTTTTGGTACACCCCTAAATAATTGGGAATAATCAAACTATTTCACTTCATACTTTGTATAAAATTTTTGTATATTTAAAGCATGTATCGATCTTGTTTAATGTGAAATCTACACTGAAATAATCTTATTTGTGTTTCTTATTTTTGCCATGAGAACTTGTTCTGGTAAATATTAGAAACACGATTATAAAGTCTAATTATTTGCCCTAGAAAATCTGCACAATTATCTCGATGGAAGTTTTAAAATAATGATTAAAATAGCAAATTGGTAATGTGTTAAGAGAATGCGACAGGGTCAATAAAAAATGGATCAGCATCTCCTGGTATTCGAATCGTTTTCGTTTACCCCCACCAGTGATGTTATAATTAATAATTTATTCAAATTTTAACGTCCACTTATACATGACATTTTTGGTATGGATTAAGTCACATCTCTTGCCAGGATAGGGCTAAATAAAACAGTAATATTATTAATAACTGTGTAACAAAACAGATGTATTTAAAACAAAATTTATTACTATGAACTATAATTTTTCTAGAGGATTTATTGTTGTGTCCAGATACACAGAAATATATTTTCTTTGTCCACAATTATGACCTCTTCAGCATGCTTTTCCCCTACATAAATCTGCTTAGGAAAAATGAAAACGCAAATTTTGCTTCTGTAAATGAATTATTGAAAATACCTAGTTAGAAATCTTTTAGTGACCAAAACATGAATGAAATAGTCAACGAAGAAAATATGAAGAAAGCTGGAAAAGTGAAATCCAAATACCAACTGTCTGAAATGAAAACATCCTTTATGTCTGAAACCGAGGTAACCTATCCAAGATATTTAATTGCTCATATATGTGAAACTAATAAGTCTTTTAATGAAATCAGTCCGTTTGAAATAAATCGGTGGTTATCTTCTTATTCAAGAGAAATTAACGTTAAGAAAATTAGAAAAAGTGGAGTACTGTTTTTAGACTCACCAAATAACGTTGTCTCAGCAAAGCTTTTAGCTACAAAAACATTCAAAGGCTATAAAATAATGGTAAAAATGAAGTTTCACGCCCTCAAAACCGATTTATTTCAAATTTTGTACAATAACGTATTTTGGGGGTCTCCCGTTGTCTAGTGGCTAGCGCGCTAGATTCATAAGCGGGAGATGGTGGGTTCGATCCCCACCGGCGCCAGAAATTTTCTCATCTCAGGGCTCGCTGAGAAAATTCCTGGTTGCACTCTGGATCTCGGCGCTAATGGCCAAGAATTATGTCGAGGCCCCGTAAAAAAAAAATAAAAAAAAAAAAAAATAACGTATTTTGATGCACTAAACACGAATACGTTAAAAAAAAAAAAACCTTCGATTTAACTAGGAAAGAAGTTATTAAGCACTAAAGTTAATAGAATAATTAATAGAATTCTATTAATTTTAGCGAGTTGGATTGACTGGGGTTTTGTTACCTTCTTGAGCGAGCGTAGCGAGCGGAAACGCATAGCACGTATGCCCTTTAGCGACAGGTGATGACGGGTGAGGATGCCCTTAAAATTAACAGTATTTTTGAATAAATGGTTTCTGAACATTTCAAATGAGAGTTCTCTGTTTCCCAATGTTACATATCTGCGCATGCGCGTGTTTACAAATACGCTGTTGACGCCTAGTTTTATAACCTTCCTAACAGTGACCTTTAGTGCTTAATGTTATATTCTATTAGAATTCCATTAATTTTAGCGAGTTGGATTGACTGGGGTTTTGTTATCTTCTTGAGCGAGCGTACCAAGCGGAAACGTATAGCATGTATGCCTTAAAGTCGTCATTTATGCCTTAAAGTCGTCACAAATTTAGTTGTTTACATTAGCTCTCATAACCCGCTTAACAGTGAACTTTAGTGCTTAATAACTTCTTTCCTAGTTAAATGCGAAGGTTTTTTTTAACGTATTCGTGTTTAGTGCATCAAAATACGTTATTGTAAAAAAATTTGAAAGAAATCGGTTTTAAGGGCGTGAAACTTCATTTTTACCAAAATAATAATAAAACCCTACAGTACGCTAAATCAACAATCGAAAGGCGTTTTCTATTGTTCAGAAATAAAGGATATGATTGACGCTGAAATTCTGAATGAATTATTAGAACAAAATGTAAGTCCTTGGTGGAATGACCAATGTAAAATAGCAATCAAAAATATGAAACGGGCACTTAATAGATATAGAAGAACAAAAACATTCGAGGACTTTCAGTTATTCAAAACATCTCGGGCCATTGCTAATAAAATTATTAGAACTAGAAAAAACAGTCTTGGCATGAATATGTTACAGCTATTAATTCTCAAAATTCCATTAAAGACATTTGGACCAAAATAAAACGGATTTGGGGCATACGAAAGGAGAACACTATATCCGGCATCGAACTTAGCGGTAATTTAATAACAGACATATTTGAAATAGCGAATGCTCTAGGAAAGCATTTTTCAGATATTTCAAATGATGAAAATTATGATCAACAATTTCTACTGTTCAAAACTGCTCAAGAACAATTACCTTTCAAAATAATTAATGACTCTTCATCAGAAATGTATGAACCTTTCTCTCTGCGTGAACTTGAAGAAGCTCTGAAATCTTGTAAATCTAGCTCATCTCAAGGACATGATAACATTCCATACGTCTTCATAAAACATTACACTCCAAAAACTAAAAGCAAACTTCTGGCAATTTATAATACTATCTGGACAGAAAATGTTTTCCCTAGGGATTGGAAGCTCTCAATAGTAATCCCAATCCGTAAGAGTTTAAACCCAAATTCAAACATCACCGATTTTAGACCAGTATCTCTTATCCCATGTATGTCCAAAATTCAGGAAAAAATGGCGAACAGACGATTAGTCTTCTTTCTCAATAAAAATGATCTGATCATGAGAAACCAATGCGGATTCCGAAAAACACACTCCACCTTAGACAATTTACTCATACTTGAAAATGAAATTCAAAGTGCTTTTGTGGGAAATGAACATTTATTAGCAGTATTTTTTGACATCCGGAAAGCGTATGATATCGTGTAGTGACTATACTTCATCAATGGGGTGTACAAGGCCATATGCTACATTTTATTAAAAACTTCTTGAGTGATAGATTTTTCAAACTTAGAATTGGGAATGAGATTTCTATGCCATTCTCTTTAGAAAATGGCACCCCACAAGGATCCGTCCTTAGTGTCACGCTCTTCTTAGTTTCTATCAATGATGTAGTTTATGATCTCCGTCCAAGAGTATATTACTCTGCATATGCAGATGATCTAGTCATTTTTGCAAGGGATAAATCTTTAGACATTCTCAAATTAAAACTTCAAAATTCAATCCAAAATCTTGAATCGTAGTGTGGACAATCTGGATTTAAATTTTCTGGGGAAAAAACAGCATGTATGCACTTCTGCAAAAAAAAGAACTGCCAGAACAACCCGCCATTATATCTATTTGGATCCAATCTTCGCAACACTGACTCGTATAAATACCTCGGAATATATCTTGATCGAAAGTTAAATTGGATTACACATTTAAAATACCTGAAACAAAAATGTCAAAAACGTTTAACTATGTTGAAAATTCTGGCTAACACTAGTTGGGGCTCCGACCGGAAAACATTATTACACCTTTATAAAACCATCATAAGAAGCAAATTAGACTACGGCTCAGTGGTTTATTCCTCCACCAGTCCAACAGCTTTGAAGATTCTGGGAACCAGATTATGCACTGATGCTTTCCCAGTTTCCCAGTTTTCCCAGTTTTTCAAACTTCTTTTGTCACAAAACCTCCCTGGATAAAAATCTCAATTTGGAAATCAACTTTTGTCTATCTAGGTATCCTAAAGAATCAACATCTAACCTTATATATGAAAAGCTATATCAAGAACAACTCATGAAATATAAAGATTATGTACAGATTTTTACGGATGCCTCTAAAACTGATTCAAAGGTAGGATGCGCCATTGTACAAGAAAATTTCTGCTCAAAATTCAATCTCCATGAAACCAATAGCATTTTTTTCCGGAGAAGCCTTTGCTATTTGGCAGGCATTGAAATTAACAGACATTATAGATAAATCAAAAATTTTAATTATTACTGACTCGATGAGTTCATTAAAAGCTATTGAAAAGAGAGACTCAGATAATCCCATAATTCAAAAAATTGTGGAAGCCTGACTCCACATGCAAAATAAAACTATTGCTCTAATCTGGGTCCCTTCTCACCGTAATACTGGTTTGAACCAGAAAGCAGACGAGGAGGCGAATTCAGCTAGAGAACAGGTTGAAGGGGTTACAATCATTCAGGAAGCCACAGCTCCAGACTTGAAACATTTTGTCAACAAGACAATACTTCAATTTTGGAATGAGGATTGGCTAAAAGTTAACAATCATCTCAGGAAGATAAAAGAGGATGTGAAACTATGGACTACGTCAGAACGGCAGCATAGAAAAAATGAAGTGATACTGCGCATTGGCCACACGAAATTGACACATGCATACTTGCTACGAGGCTTACACCCACCAACATGCGATGCCTGCCATGTAATACTGACTGTGGAACACATTCTACTCTACTGTCCTACATTTAAAAAAGAAAGAGAAGTCCACAGAATCCCGACGAATAGCCTTAAAGAAGCACTAAAGGACGATTATCAAGATAAACAAAATGTACTCGACTTCATCAAAGAAATAAAATTACAATTGTAAATAAAAATCATGGACCTGCCAATGACTCTTCATGAGTAGAGGCAGAATACGAGATTAAAAAAATCATGGTATTTCAAAAACTCGGATACTTCGAAGCGAAAAGAATATTAAAAAGAGGCAAAACAGAAACTTGCGCCTTGAATTTGTTAAGTAATAAGGAGGAAATGACTCAATTTAAGAAACTCAGTTCCCTAATAGAGGTTATGAGCAAGAGAATAGAGTTATTAAAGAAGCTGTTGGTAAAACAGGCCTCCTTATCGAAGCCTAGTCTCTCAGAAGGAAGGACTCAGGCTGCTGGGGAAGGAAGACCAGGGAAGGAATGCAGGGGAGACATGAAGGATAATCCAGGTGAAGACGGAAAGGAGAAGAAGAAGAAAAGGAATGAAGATGATCCTCCAGAAAGTCCTAAATCATCAAAACCTACTAACACACCAACAAACAGACGACAAGACTTCCTTAAAGGAAAGAAACGGTAACACCTACTAATAGGACGTTTACTTATTATTTATTTTGTAAACTATTTTACTTTCCATATAATCTTCCAAAACCTCACCCGCTTTATTGGGCATAAAGTCAGTTCAGCTGTTTTTATTTTAGTTTCATTAATTTTTTTTTCAGTTTATAATTTAAAAGTAAAATTCTTAATTTTAAGTTCAATTTTCCTTTTTCTTTTGGAATTTAATTTTTTAGCATCCACTTCAGTAATTTTATCTAAGCCTAAGTACTAATTTTTTTTCTCCTTATTTAGGTAAACCTAAATTTTAATTTTAATTTCCAAGCATTGACTATTCACTATATTTGTCTATAATGAATCTGAATAAATAATCACAAGTCTTTTCAAAATTTTAATATTGAAATTCTTGCCATAAGCTGTTTTTTTCTTTTTTTTTTTTTTAGTGGTATTTTACTTAAACGGTTTGCATGTTTTGTCACATTACTTATTTATATTTAAATTATTTGATTTTTATTTTACACTTTTTGTTTTTCTTGACGAAGTACTGAAATCATCTGTTTGATGAACTCATCGCCTTACATTACGGAGCTCATAAATAAATAAATCTGCATAAGTAAGAATCCACTAATAAACGGCTTCCAACAGCCTCGAATGAGGTTCAATTCATTTGAGGAGCCCATATTGACTCCAACCATTGATTATTTCCTTCAGTCATCCTGTCAAAAAAGTATTTCCTGTAAATGTAAATGTTTTTGCATAGGCAGTATTGTTTTAATTTCTTGGATATATTTTCCATAGTTCAGACATGATAATGTTGTCAATCCGAATTGTGTCTTTAATGCATTGAAATAATGTGTCATTAGAGCTGTTTGACCAGCCATAAATGAAGATTATTTTGTTTTCTTGAAGATCCCCGGTTGGCGGATGTGGATAAATTTGAACTACACGATATTTTCTTTTCTCAAATATGACTCCTTGATTTGCACAGTGAGTCCGATTATTATTATTAGACGCTTTAATAATGAGCCTACACATACAACACTTTGATAATTTTTCAAGTTTCTCTATAACTGTCAGACAAATTTTAAATATTGAATTAAGTAAACATCATAACATTTAATACCCGGAAGTTATTGGGGAGACAGCAATCATTTTGTATTTTCTATAAACCCTGTTTTAAATCTAATATCTTCAGCAATTTCTGTAATGTCCTTTGTTGCGTAAAACAATAATTGTAAGACATAAAACGATCATTAATGTCCCAGATAGTAAATAGAAACCTTGGCACGAATGTAATTATTTGTCATTTATGTCTGAGCTATTTAAATTCTCCTTGACCAATTTCATCAAAAGTCATGTAACACGCTCATAGCTTCCAGTTTTGCCTACAGTTATCACATCGTCCACACATCTAGGGGAATTTCGTCAATAAAGTTTAACTTGTTTGAAAGGCAATAATAACATTTTTAATTATTTTTCCTACGCTAGAATATGGGTTTCATTGAGATATTATAATATCGAATTAGCAGATAACAATTAATACTATTTTCTTTTTAGAATAGGCAGAGCCCTCAAAAAGCTATTTACTTCACTAGCAGAACTATTGAAAAATTTAAGTAAATATAAATCATGATTTATATATATATATATATATATATATATATATATATATATATATATAATTTATATCATTAAATTGAATCAAGACACGAATAAAATAAAATAAAAAAAGAATTATTTTTTTAAATATATTAGTACATTTTTGAGAAAAACAAATTGTATGTTATTATTATTATTGTGTGATGTATTTGAACTAACGTTTCCTCATAAAAATAATTTAAAAATTATCATTTAGCTTATCTATCCAGTACATATCAATAACAATATATACATAGGGAACATAACAAAGCATAGGTCCGAAGCACCTCAACCTCGAAAAACATAATAATTTGTTTACTTATCAGTTGAAGTAGGTCTTATTGTGCCACAATGAGCTATAAATAAATGAAGATTTAAAGCGTTTTATTATTAATTGTGTACAATCATAATTATATAAAAAGATGTGCTAAAAAAAAATTAAACGTAAGCAGAAACAGGGCTCCTTAATTTAAATGAACAATAACTTTTCATTTTTATTACCATTGTAATAAAAGTAATTTCTGTGACAAACAAAAAAGTTTCACTCACAAGAACTACATAATTTTGCAATGCTTATTTCTAGTGTTATTTTGAAAGCTTTCAACAGATACTTTTTATCGATTCCAAAAGTTCTTTTTTTTACTGTGAACCTTCATAATGAACTAATTTCACTGTCAATAAAAATTAACCATCTACAGGAAATAAATATCCAATAAAAGTGAGATGTTGTTCGCTGAAACGCACAGAAAACCCGAATTTCTCATTCTTGATGTTTAATTAAAGTGGAAATAATTTTGTTTTTCTTAAATTTATTTTTTGAAGAGCAGAAAAAATGGTAAACACTTACAATAGAACACTGTTTCTATTGGCTCTCTCTTGCTAGGGAGGAGACGCGTGTTGTGAAGTTGGTCTTTTGACGCACTCGGGAGGTTGTTTTCGATGCAACGACCTCTGTTGGAGAAATAAGTGCTTAATACTACGACCATTTTGGTTATCTGGATTGTTGATTGGAATAGTGCGTGCGAATGTCCAAGAGACCTACAAGGTAATTTCCACCACTTTCTCTGGGAATAATTGTGCCTAAAATCTCTCCTTTCTTAAAGATCTCATTGGATTGGATGTTTAAATTTTTAATAATTTAATAATTATTAACTATATCTATTCCAAGCTTCTCGAATAATGCAATGGATAAGAACATTATTGAAACTCGCTTAGATCACTCAGACTTTTTTAATTTCCCACTAACCGAATTTCCTATTTATTTTTTTCATTGCCAGATAACGTGCCTATCTGTATTGTTGGTTTGCTACTGTTGCTTTTAAATATACTTTTACTCCCACAATCTATGTAATTATTTTTACTTTTACCTTTATTATATTTTAATTAAAATTGCTTAATTAGTCTGGAAGGATCGATTTTTTGATGTGCCCGTTGAATTTAATCTGAATTGGTTTGGAACCTTTTTTGTTGTTTGTTTGTTTAGCCTTACGGGCTAGAAAATGTTAACATTTATCTTTAGCACCTCCATATTAATCGTTTTCATAAGCGTTTTTTCCTTTGGAAGAAACGAAACACGCTTTAAAAACCCCTAAATACTCATCCATAAAAAACTTCGCAAAGCGATTCCGCGGTATAATCAAATCTACATTACAAGAATAACCCTGAAATACTAATGGTAATTTAATAAGTTGTATTATAAAGCATTCATCAGTTGACAAAAAAAAAACAAATTGTCACTCACAAAAGGTTCATTACATTTTTTTACGTAGGAAAAAATACCTTGTCAATATAAACGACAAAATATAGTTATTGACGTTTACCTCGACTACATATGCTATCATAATACATAAAGTGTTCGAATAATTATTTATACCTTGTAATGCTGTGAGCGGAGCAAGGTTGTTTCTATTGTATACATAAATAAATAAATTGAAATACATAAAGTGTCGACCAAAAGTCATCCAAAGAACTAAAATTTCGTTTGTTTTTTTTTATAACTTTTGTTTTCGTTTGTTTTATTTTCATAATATAACTGTCGCTAAAAAATGTCAAACGTAAAGGATGATAATATGCTCAATTTTAAACAATCAACGTACATTTATTAGTCAAAAAATAACAAAAGCAATCAAAATATGGGTATACTAGCTGACTATCCTTGCTTCACCACGGCCGATAAGTAGGTTTTATATTGCGTTAAATGAGGTATGATCAAAATTAACGCTACTACATAATTTTGTACAGCTTATTATTGTACGGACTTTCGAGTTGGGGAGTAAAGTTAAGTAAACAGAGACAAATACACGTTGAAAAGAATAAAACTAACAACTTTGAAGTTCTAAGCACTTATCTCTTCGATTGACATCGCCCCACCAAACCTTACAACAGAATCTTTTTTGTAGAGAATTTAGTAACATTCGAATAGCCGCCTTCCACTTACTACGATTTCCCAACCGTTTTCGAGATATTTTAGGAAATATACTGAGATCCGAAACTTTGTATCACCATTAATACAATTTTTTCCATATACTTCTTACCTCCAAACGATACCAAAGTTTTAATATCTTAGTTTACATGAATGTCAAATACCTGGTACAATCATCGTTCCTGAATACCTAAAGAAAATTAGTTTGGAAGAGTATTTCTAGGAATTTTTCTCGTAAACGGTTTCAGAAATCGCTTTAAAATGGTTTCATTCGTTTTCCTACGTTAAAGAACCTGTTCCGATTTTTTCGCGCAAATTTTGCTCCAAAAATCATGTTCCAGTAAAAGGATTTAGCTGGTTAATGAACTTGACCTTTCAAATGAGAATAAAGATGTACCAAATGTCATCAAAATCGGACCATTTTTGAGCCAATGATGAACTTCTTAACAATTCAAACCCCACTATGATTACTTAAACATTTGAATATCAAAAAAACCTTTCTTAGCGAGTGTTTACATTCTAAATGGATTCTCCGTGCAAAATTTCAAATTTTTGTGTCAAGTGGCTCGGGATATTATTATTATTATTAGGGGGAACCTCGGATGGACCATCACCAGGGCGTAAACTCTGTGAGCGAGAAATTCACAGTTTATTTCTAGTAATTCAAGGACTGCCATCACAGTTGAAATTAACCTCAATTAAAAATAATACTATGAAATAGATACAGTACAATAACAGATGATCTGTTATCGTCCAAGCAACGCATGCTGCCTAGGCTTGCCTCCTCTAACCCTCTAAAACTTTAAACCCTTCTAAAAATACTTAAAAATTCGAATATCAAAAAATCCTTCCTTAGCGAGTGTCTACGTTCTATAGGGAGTGTCCATGCAAAATTTCAAATTTTTCTGTCGAGTGGTTTGGGCTGGGCGATGATAGGTCAGTCAGTGAGTGGTATTTGACAAATCCTCCAGAAATCCAATTTCCAATCGTGTCTTCAACTCTTACTTGTTATTTAAGCTATATTCCTCAATATGTACCATAAAATGCACGTAAGATAAGGGCAGGTGACTAGGGAGGAGTGTCCAAAACATTTCTGCAATTATATAACTGCCATGCCCGTGTTCGTGTAGTCCTGATAGAATTTCAATGTATTCACAATTTCTATTTTCCAGGCACTATCCCTCAAATTTCCTTTTAGAATAATTACATTCTTATTAATGTTCATGTTTCTCTCGTTGAAGACTAAATTCTCCATTCATTTATAGCTCATACAGCCATTGACCATTACAAACCCTCCCTCGTATTTTACTGTACCTCGTTGTTTCTATTGTAGTGTAGCACTTTATGTACTTACTGGCGGCACGTTAGCTCCGTCTTAATTTACGACGACTGTTTCTACAGAAAAGTATTTGTCCATAAATTTAAAAGTAAACTTCTTTTAAACTAATAGAAAATAAAAATCTTGTAATCAAGACAGGATTTCCAGTTAATCAATTCGTGACTTCTCTAGCCCTGGATTAAGCGCGTTAAAGGGAGGTATCGGGTAGACAGAACCGACCTAGGAAGATACTGGGGAGAGGAGCACCTTGCGCTAAGGTACGGGACGGAGGTAGCTTAAAAACCACCCACCCGTCCCAATAGAACCATTTCGTCCGATGCAGGGCTAGATATGGGTTCAAGAGGGCGCGGAATAAATGATGAGATGCAAATAGCCGGCAAGGTGCAATCCAGTCAAAGGAATAGATTAGCGAAACCCAGCGACTATTCCTTCGACTTCCAAGCAATAAATGTCCTCTCTATAATATTCAACAAATTGGGGCTAGAGATTAACACAAGAAAAATCTCATGAAAGAATATATACGGAATATACAAATGTTGTCATGAAAAGGTAGGTGAAAGATAATATGTTTCAAGACCTGTCGTTCGGAGTAAGAGGCACGATCCCAAGAATGACAAAGGACTTAATTTAAGAAATCGGTACGGACTCGAAAAACTTATCAACCTCGCGAAATCAATTCTAATGGATTCTCAAGGGACATTTAACAACCATATAAATGGGAGCCAAGCAGCAGCTTGTCAATCACGAAAATAATTTTACCAAACTTATGTTCAAAACTACGATTGTAATACATTCGTTTAAAATATTATTAATACTTATTTTGTTATTAATGAACTTATTAAGATTTTTGTTAGGGATCGGCGACTGATCTTAACAAAGCTAAAATACAAATAACAATTTACTAAAATATACAAAAAAAAATTATTTCGTTTAGAGCCTTCTGCTTAAATTTAGGACCATAAATCTGCTGAAGGTCCACCCGACAAACCTATGTAATGTACTGTAAAAACTACCGTCTTCTTTTAGCGCGGTTCCTCCCTCCCCCATAGGGAGGAACCCCGCTTATAAGGTTGATCTCATGACGCAATCCAGAAGTGCCGACTAGAAAATTTTGCGTTTCAGAACCCCTAGAGACCGAAAATGATGGTGGTTCAAATTTGTGTATATATATATATATATATATATATATATATATATATATATATATATATATATTTATATATATATGTATATATTTATATATATATATATATATATTTGTCTGTTCGCTCTCTAGGTAGAAGACGAATGGTCCGATTTTAATAAAATTTGGTACAAAAATCCGTCGTCCAATTTGAAAGGTTAAGTTCGTTAACCAGCAAAATCCGTCCACTGGAAGATGGCGTTTGGGGCGAAATTTGCGCCAAAAAAATCGTAACGCTTACGTTTTTGAGTTCATAAGCTTGTAAGCACTCGTTTTATAGGCTTCTTGGGCTAGGAAAACGAATGAAACCATTTTCAAGGCGATAGCTTTAACCGTTTTCGAGAAAATTGGAAAAATAGTTTTTGAATACCGTTTTTGGTTTGGGTACTTGGAATCATGGGATTCAGTTGAAACATTTTCTGCATGTTCTACTTTCATTAAAACTAATATGTTGAAATTTGTGTTACGTTTGGAGTTAAGGAAGGGTTAGAATAAACTATTTTATTAACAGACATAAAAAGTTTTGGTAACTTTGTATGCTTTCCTTAATATCTCGAAAAAGGTTGAGAATCTTGGTAAACGGAAGAATACCATTAGATATTTAATATTTATTTATTAAGAGTTTCGCAACTTTTGGCGACTTGCTCCCGCGAGAATACCATTAGAAAGCTTACTAAATGCTCTACAAAAAAGGTTGTGATAAAAGTTTTGATTAGACGATGCCAATCGGAGAAATAAGTGCTTAAAACTTTAAAGTAATTGATTTCGCTTATTCGAACTGTTCTTTTTGTCTGTTTTTATTAATTGTTATTTTTTAACTGCTGATAGTTGGATAATGTATTTGATAGTAAATCAGGTTAAGAAAAACAATTTAATCTTAGAGATATGGATTTCCAAGATATAGCTTTTCAACTGCCTAGCGGGGCCCTTCCTAGGGCCGGGACCCATCCAGGTAAGATCGTAAATAAGACCTTTCTTGAAAGTAAAGATGGAACTGTCAACTTTGGTCCTCCTCTGCCTCCCGGCACTTTCATTGCTGACGAAGGCTACCAATGAGTAGCCGAAACGTCCTAAATATAGGTTTTTTAACAAAAATCGTATTGAGGTTTCTTTAGACGAATCCCAACCATTCCATCTTTACTTATCACCTCGACGGCTAACTATCTAATCTTCATGCTTTCTAGAAATGTGGACCCAAAATAATAACAGCTTCTACTATTCTAATCATTTTAAATGAGTCTAGAGATAAGAACGGAACCACGCTAAGATGATGCAGTTCCTGCGAGTCGGACTTTTTTTCATGCATGGCCACCGCGCATGCGCGAACGCCTTTGGACACTTTTTTTGTGACGCATAGTTCCACCCGACAAACCTATGTAACTGTACTGAATGACAAACACTCTTATTTTTCTTACATGGCCACTGCGCATGCGCGAACGCCAGTGGACACTTTTATGTAACGTTTTCTTCGAGTTTAGTCATCGCTAAAGTATATTTATGCTAAAATAAATAATAAAAATTGTCTAATATATAAATAACTTTTCTTAAAATTTTACTCTGATAAGGGGAATACACAGTGGTGGGGTCACCGATCTGGACCATTTTTTTTCTGGTGATTCTGCGTCGAAAAATAGTCGACACGTGTACGCGCGTTCTGCCCAATGCGCCATAGGAGCCGAGAAATAAAATAAAATAGGTTGAAAGTGCTTTATTAGCGCGGTTCCTCCCTCCTCCATAGGGAGGAACCCCGCTTATAAGGTTGATCTCATGACGCAATCCGGAAGTGCCGACTAGAAAATTTTGTGTTTCAGAACCCCTAGAGACCGAAAATAATAGTGGTTAAAATTTATATATATATATATATATATATATATATATATATATATATATAAAATTTTGGTTACGTTTGGAGTTAAGGAAGGATTGGAATAAAATATTTTATTAACCGACATGAAATGTTTTGGGATCTTCGTATACATTCCCTAATATCTCGAAAACGGTTAGGAATATTGGCAAACGGAGGGTTACGATGCGAAAGCTTACTAAATGTTCTACAAAAAAGGTTCTGAAACAATTTTTGATTAGGCTATGTCAATCGGAGAAATAAGTGCTTAAACTTTGAAGTAATTGATTTCGTTCATTCGAACGGTTCTTTTTGTTTGCTTTTATTCCTTGTTGTTTTTTCATTGCTTATAGTTGGATAAATAAATAAATAAAACAGATTAATTAAAATTAAAAAAAAACAATTTACTAATAAAAATATATCAGGCTGTACCGTATGAAATGTCAGTTTTGGATTTGCCGATTTCCTTCAAATGTCTTGAAACTGTCGAGGCTCCTACTCCGAGAAAAGTACTTCTTTGGCATATTCCCTAGTGTTTTCAATTGCTTATAGTAGTCAAATGTATTTGCCAATAAAACCGGATACGTATAATTAGAAACGATATTTTATTTTTGCGGAATCTTGGGATTCTCAGATGCCGTATGAATATCTATTAGGCCCCCTTCGTATACATTCCCTAATATCTCGAAAACGGTTAGGAATATTGGCAAACGGAGGGTTACGATGCGAAAGCTTACTAAATGTTCTACAAAAAAGGTTCTGAAACAATTTTTGATTAGGCTATGTCAATCGGAGAAATAAGTGCTTAAACTTTGAAGTAATTGATTTCGTTCATTCGAACGGTTCTTTTTGTTTGCTTTTATTCCTTGTTGTTTTTTCATTGCTTATAGTTGGATAAATAAATAAATAAAACAGATTAATTAAAATTAAAAAAAAACAATTTACTAATAAAAATATATCAGGCTGTACCGTATGAAATGTCAGTTTTGGATTTGCCGATTTCCTTCAAATGTCTTGAAACTGTCGAGGCTCCTACTCCGAGAAAAGTACTTCTTTGGCATATTCCCTAGTGTTTTCAATTGCTTATAGTAGTCAAATGTATTTGCCAATAAAACAGGATACGTATAATTAGAAACGATATTTTATTTTTGCGGAATCTTGGGATTCTCAGATGCCGTATGAATATCTATTAGGCCCCCTTCGTATATTTTCCTTAATATCTCGAAAAGGGTTAGGAAATCGTGGCAAGTGAAATATAACAGTTCGAAAGCTTACTGAATTCTCCACAAAAAAATGTTTTGAAGAAATGTTTGATGGGGTCGTCACATTAGGAGAAATAAGTGCTTAAAACTTAGTTAGTTAGTTTCGTTTATTTAAACCGATCTATTTGTGAGTTTCCCGCAGTTTTTGTTTTCACATCTCGTTATTTTTGTTCTTGCTTATAGCAGTCAAATGTATTTGTCAGTAAACAGGATACGTATAATTAGAATCAATATTTTGTTTGTTAGAATTCGAAGATGCCGTATGAATATCTAGATTACAGTACTGGTGTTGAATTGTTCCAGGTATTCCTTATTTTTATCTGTTGCCCATAGTTATTTATTGTTAGTAGTTTTTTCTTATTGATTATAGAATATAAATCTATTTGGCTATAAAACAGGATACGTAAAATTAGTAACAATATTTCGGAGATTTCTGAGCGAAATGCCTTTAAGATTTTCTACCACCACGAACGGCGTTTTTCCTTTATTTTTATCTACTAGATAGGCTTTATTTGGCATATTATTCTATATATGTTTTATTTAGCAGGAGATTCTGATGAAATGTCGTGTTTTTGCTGTGGATTTTAATTACGATGTGTCTAAGATTGGGTAATATTAGCGAGTCTACATAGTTAAGAACCGACGACGGAGGTTGACATCTTGCTATGATTTAGTCTACATATGTATATTAAGTCCTAAATCCAAAAAATAAACTTTACAACCTGCTAAGAGTTAATCCTCAAGAGTTGTAAATATACCCCAGATATCTGCCGACACAAATACAAAGCCTAGCTACGGTACAGAGAGCAACTTAATGATATACATTCACCAAAATTTCTTAAACTATACTAGATTCTGAAATAACAGAGTTCGAAACATAGGTTATATACTAAATATTTATAAAGACTACTTAGTTGTAACCCGATTCATCAAATAGCAATTAATAGTTTTCAAGACAGGTTATATACTAAATATTGATAAAAAGTATTTAATTAGAAAAAAACAATGTTCCTCAAGACTTGTTTTTGGTCCATTTGTACCTACTCCATAGACTTAATTAGGTATATTATTCTATATATTGACTTGTTATTCGTCAAGACTTGTTATTTGTCCTTCTGTATCTACTAGATAGGCTTTATTCGGCATATTATTCTATATAGGCTCTATTAGGCAGGGTATTCTACTCAATCTTTCTTGTACTTGTTCTTGATCCTTTTGTACATGGGCGTATATAGAAAACAATTTCGGGTGGGGCTGGTAAAATTTCGGGGGGGGGGGGGGGTCTGAGACCATTTCCAGGGTATGGAATACTAAATATTTAGAGCTTGGAATAGTTTTAGGCAACTAAAACGCTATTTTTTTTTTTTTTTAACGGCGCATCTACATCTTGGCCATTAGCGCCGGGCTATCTACAGGTTGCCACCCTTTTCTAATGCCAACAGCACGTGGTCGGTCACCCATTCAGGTGCTGACCACGCCCGACGTTGCTTAACTTCGGTGATCTACGTGAACCGGTGCACTCAACGTGGCTATGGCCGTTGGCCAAAACGCTATTAAACGTAAAATAAAATATGTTTTATGAACTAAGTGATCTTATTTAATTTATTTTTAAGGGTTTTACGAAAAGTTTTTGTCATCAATTCAAAATTTCGGTAGGGGCTGCAGCCCCCTCAGCCCCCCCCCTCATATACGCCCATGCTTCTGTATCCACTAGAAAGGCTTTATTAGGCATATTTTGTATTGATTTATAGAGCTTTGCTTTAGAAAGAGAGCCGGATTGTGTAATTTCCGCTTCTGTGTATAAGTTAGCTACTGTCGGTCTCCCTGACGCCTTAATATCACTTTTATTCGAGATGTTCGAGAGGATTTTGACAATTTTTACGAGATATATAAAAAAAAAAAAATGTATTTCTTTTCTAAGCTTATCAAATGACACTAGGGACATGAACGGAACCGCGCTAAGATGATGCAGTTCCTGCGAGACGGACTTTTTTTACATCGAGTTTAGAAAATGATATCGACATGATTCTTTCACTAATTCATTTGTTTTATAGAGTAAATTAAAGGAAAAATATAATCGTTAAACAATAATTTATATTTCGTCAAATAAATTGAAAAATATACTCACGTTTGTAATTAAACTAGTATTATACATTTTTTTTACACCAAAAACAATAACAGATTTTAAATCAACATCCCAAGAAACCCTAATGTGGTAAATACCATTGAAAAAAAAATGTTGATTTTTCCCAGTCTGGAAGAGACTAACAATTTGTAAGGGAAAAAGTAACGCGACGTTTTGAAATTCAATATCTCCCCTTGAGATAAACCGATTTTTACGTAATTGAAATCTTTCAAAAGAAAGACTCCTTTTTCTAACCATATAGATGACTATTGTATTATCTCAAAACGTACTTGCAAAAAATCGTTTTCAAAATAAATATAAAATGTAGACGTTTTTGCATATAACGTCAATCCCAGAATACGCAGAAACAACCAAATTCGAAGGAAATGTGTCACATTAGGGCCTTTATCGACCATCCAAATTTGGTATGAATCGGGTAAATATTTTTTGAAATATGGCCAGATTGGTGAATCTTTAAGATTATTTTAACGGTCCCCCAAGCGAAATTTAAAATATATTTTTGTAATAATCCAAAATTTGACATTAGGGGTATATCAACGTGCTAAAAACGAATCAAACATCCGTTTTTAAATCAAAAACTGTTTTACCGACTCAACTTTATAGAAGTCATTATTTTGCCAAAATATTCCATATACCTACATATAAAAATTTATCCATTAAAAAAAAAAAATTGATTTAAAAATGGATGCCAGATTTGTTTTTAGCACATTGAAAACCCCCTAAATTCAAATTTTGGATTATTACAAAAATAATTAAAAATATATTTTAAATTTCGCTTGGCGGGACCGTTAAAATGTTCTTAAAGATTCACCAATCTGGCCATTTTCATAGAATATTTACCCGATTCAAACCAAATTTGGATGGTCGATAAAGGCCCTAATGTGACACATTTCCTTCCAATCGGGATGTTTCTACGTGTTCTGGGATTGACGTTATATGCAAAAACGTCTACATTTTATATTTATTTTGAAAACCATTTTTTGCAAGTACTTTTTGAGATAATACAATAGTCATTAGTATGGTTAGAAAAAGGAGCCTTTCTTTTGAAAGATTTCAATTACGTAAAAATCGGATTATCTCAAGGGGAGATATTGAATTTCAAAAAGTCCCGTTCTTTTTCGCTTACAAATTTTTAGTCTCTTCCAGACTGGGAAAAATCAATATTTTTTTTTGTTTTTTTCAATGGTATTTACCACATTAGGGTTTCTTGGGGTGTTGATTCAAAATCTGTTATTGTTTTTGGTGTAAAAAAATGTATAATACTAGTTTATTTGAAAACGTGAGCATATTTTTTAATTTATTTGACGAAATATAAATCATTGTTTAACGATTATATTTTTCCTTTAATCTACTCTTTAAAACAAATGAATTAGTGAAAGAATCATGTCGATATCATTTTCTAAACTCGATATAAAAAATAAATCGTTTTCAACCTATTTTATTTTATTTCTCGGCTCCTAAGGCGCATTGGGCGGAACTCGCGGAGATGTGTCGACTATTTTTCGATGCAGAATCACCAGAAAAAAACGGTCCAGATCGGTGACCCCACCACTGTGTACTCCCCTTGTGAGTGAATAATAAATAATAAGGTTCTGTGATGGTAATTAATATCTCTTATAGTAATTGGTATCTTCTACGTCACCATATGACCGGAAGAGGAAGCAGGGTATAATGCACTCTTGACGGGACGTATTCCTTGGTACGTCTTTGGAGGCCGTTAGTGTCACTGACCGCTCAGTAACCAACGTTGCTGGTTGATAAAAAAATATGAAAAAGAACAAACTCATTAAGTGTCCCAGTCGTTGGCAACCGGTTTACTCGCGAGAACATCTCTCATTCTAACCTCAGCCAGCGTAGGCGTCCCATGTCGATATCATTCCCTAGCTGTCGAAGTAAATATTGGGAAGCTTTGCGGAGTGGGTTTATTGGGCGTCTATTACTAACCATGTAAACTATAAAGACAGTGAGTGTTTAATTAGTGTGATTTCGTTGGTGAAAAATCAGGGGAGGACCGCTGTCAAAAGGTTCGGTAAACGACTGTTAAAGGGTACCCCTTCTAGACGGTAGTGTCGCAAAACATAGGGTTTAATTGCTCGACCCGAACACGACTGGTAGGTCTAACCCAGACATCAGGCTCCTCCTTAAAGTGGTAGGTTGGGTTGTCTCCTTATTTTTAGGTTGAGATGAGTGTGCTGAGCTTCTACTGTTATTCGGAGGGCAAGAAGTCTGGTTTAAGTTTATCCAAGAGGTATTGAAATCTCGATCGGGTAGTTGGAATGATAAAACCTTTTCACGACGTGTTAACACTTTAAAGGTGACAGGAATGGGCACTTTACGGTTTTTCTATAATGAAGATATGTAAGCCATTCTCAGAAATCATGGACGTATGTCTTTCGAATGGACTCCTCGAGGAAATCTGAAGGCCTTAACTTTAAGATGTGTTCTCTCAATTCTGGTAGATCAACGAATGTATCTAACAACTCAAGGTTTTTTTTTTTTTTTTTTTTTATATAAAATCGCCGTATTAACATTTTTTAGACTAAAATGGAATTTTTCATGAGCGTTCAAAAGTAAAAGACTTATCTTTCCCAGTAAAGACCTTAAGGGCCAACAGGATGCTCGTGTAAATCTGCTTATCTATGATAGTATTCTTCAAGTTTCTTATTTATTATAAGATAGCCTTATTATCACAATAAGAAAAAAATTATTTCCAATGAGTTTATGCTTTTGTTATTATTAGCATTGAAAACTGTTTTGTTACTAGTGTGATATTTGGCTACAAACAGTAGTAGTGGGGGCTAGCTTAAGATCACCCTGCTTTGTGTTTTTATGCTTCCTGAAAGTGCATTTAAAAGAAAACTCTGCTATCTATTTTATGCTTAAATCTGAATTAATTTAGCTGAAAAAGTGTTTACAATAACATGTTTTTACGTAGCAGTTTTTGCATTGAGGCTGCTTATTGAGGGGGAAAATGTAAACCAGCTGAGCCTTCCCTTTCTTCTTTCTTTTTCCACCAATTACCAAAGCCTACACACTCTTAGTTTTGAGGTCCTCCTTGTACTCAAACTTATATTTAGTTTGCACAAACAAGACTAATATCATATAAATACTTAAGTTTTTCTAACAACAGTATAGGACAACAGTATGCTTAGCTGTTAGCAGTTAGAGAATAGTTGGGATTCGACTAGGAAACATCAATAAGATTTTTGTAAAAATCCGTATTAAGGAAGTTTCAGTTACTCATGGGTAGTCTCCCATAATTCCACCACTTAACCGCTAACTTTGGTCTTTCCCTACACCCCGGCATTCATTGCTAACGAAGGCTACCAAAAAGAAGGCGAAACGTCCTCAATATAGATTTTTACAAGAATCATATTTATGTTTTCCCAGCCGAATCCCAACTATACCCTGACTGCTTATCACCTCGACTGCTACCTATACCTCATTAAGTATTGGTAGTGCAGTAACGGCTTTAACCCTCGAGTGGTCGCGGGTATAACAATGGTCATCCATACCCTTTGTTTACCTCCTGTATATATGTTTCGGAAGTGACTAGGGCGCAGGGCTCTTCGCGGGAGGAGTTGGGAAGAACCCTAGACCAAACAGAATGTAGCTGTTTATTATTTTTTAAATTTTAACGTCCATTATTATTA
Source organism: Gonocerus acuteangulatus (assembly GCA_946811695.1). NCBI lineage: Eukaryota > Metazoa > Arthropoda > Insecta > Hemiptera > Coreidae > Gonocerus > Gonocerus acuteangulatus. The sequence continues at coordinate 84,188,702 of OX328123.1, forward strand.
ACTACGAATTTTAGGACGGGTTATCTATAGGTTACCACCCTTTTATAGCCAGGATAGGGCTGATTTCTTTTGCTTAGTTTAAAAAAAAGCCACCACCCCATATTAGGAATCGAACCCACGACCTTTGGCACGGACTGTTAAGTGCTCACGCCTTAACACCCACGGCCACCAGGCCTCCATGTAGGTGTTTACCTTCTGAGAACAGAGGTGCGGATTTTTTTTCTTCTGTATGACGGTTGTATTTTTCTTTTTATAGTAATCTAACAATTTCATGCCTAAATTTAATATTCTATATTTAATGCATTGTAATTTACACAAAATTTACTTTTCGTGTACTCCACGCGAAATTCTATATACCTAACTATTTTGTGTGTGTGTGTGTTTAACGGTATAACAACATTTTTGTTTTTTTTGCACGCATTTTTCCCCATGTTATTGTAAAGATAATTTATTTAGCGATGATTTGTAGTGTGCTGTCAGAATTACAATAAATAATACAAAAAAAATAAAGGGAAAAGAAATGGATGAACATTGTCATCTACGCAACCTCCAAAACAAGGTGCTCCCGCTCGAGGGTTAAATGAAAGAAATAATTCAATTGAAAGCAACTATAGGTCTCCATTACACTTCAATCCTATGAGATGCATCTTCAGTGCTCCCTTCTTACAAATAAACAATCATCATATTCAAGAATACATTATTAACTAATAAATGCATGTATGTTCAAATTTTATTTACAAACTTACTTACTCCCCGGCTCTACAGTTACAATAATTACTCAGTATACAATATACAAAGGTAATAATTACAAATAAGACACAATTTATTGACGTGAACGTTGCAAAGTCAAGCGGGTTATTGAGCCTAAAATATTAATACTTGGCAGAAATCAAGCTTTTGATTTAGAAGATTTTAAGTAGTAACTAACAAGGCCGGTGACGTGCAGATTTAATAGATGAAAAGAACGCGGATATTCCTATCGAAACCACTCCCAACTCGAATTTCGTAAAACGGTGGTTTTCTAAGTCTTATTTCACTTATGCTATTATTAATTTCTTTGATATAATTTCATTTTTGTCAAGGTTTTGTCTTTTGTTTGTTTCTCGCATTTTTTTTTTTTTTTTTTTTTTTTTTTTTCTTTCTGTTCGTTTATAGTTCTTCCAGCTAATGGACAACAAATTAAATTCCAATTATCACAAGCTTGCATTAGATAAAGCTAAGAAGCACATAAACTAATTAATTGGCTCGTATAATCATTTATTGAGAATTTTTTCTCAGGCAAATCAACCACGCGGGTAATTTTTTTCTTTAGTGTATCGACCAATAGCTTCTGTTATCCTTATTTATTTTTTAAATATTACTTTATTTGATTTAATTAGTTCTTGTTTTTAGACTCGAATTAACAAAAAACAAAACAAATTTAAACCGAACCATTCCCCTGTTATTCAATAGAAAACATATTAAGCATTTAAAAAGTACACTTCCTAGTTATTTAATAATTCACATATCTTCATTACTTGGTAGTTTAAGCGCCTTACACCATTCCTTCACAAGGAAGAAACCCGCTGATGACGTTGAGCCGTTGACGCCATCCCGAGGTGCCGATGAAAAGGCGACTACTGCCTAACACGGTGTTCCACCTTGGTTATGCGGACCATGTTAAGACTATGTTCAATACCCGTAATAGGATGTGGGGGCTTCGAAGAAAGAAAACAACGTGCTCACAGTTATTGACATTTACACAGTGTTATTGTTACTAAGATTTTTATTCCAAATTTTGGTAATATTTATTCTTCGCTCTTTGTGTAACTATTTTCATCGGGTCTCAACTGTAATAAAAACTATAAGCTAGGAAATATATTTGTTATTGTTTTATAGTTCAATGACATTTGATAATTAAGAAATTTGAATTGTGAGTTCATTTATGCCTTGTACCTGTAATATAAGAATGACTAAGTACACGAAAAAGAGGGTTATTTTTTAATTTATGTCATCTGATCGTAGACAGAGTTTAAGCATTCCTGGCCCCTCTTGCCCACAAAATTCCACCTGGTGTTCTTGTATATGATCTGGCAAAGCTTCCGACTGGGCGTAGGCCGTTGGGAATTTCTTCCCCAAACCTAAAATGAAAGTATATATTCTTCAATTATTCAGCTCCAATATGTATAGATTCTTATTCTTAAACCAATAATGCCAAAAATAAATGTCTCCTTCTACATATTTTATTTTACTCTGATTGATTTCAAACCTATTCAGCTCCTTGTCAATAATTATCTTCTACGATCGTTCATAAATTTGTAGCTATGAGCTCATAATTGATGGAGCTATTATTCACAATTTACTTTGTAAGACATTCGACATACCACCGGAATTTCTTCACAACTAAGAACTAATTTTCAAATTACTCCATATCCTTTAATATGGAGTTAGTAAATAATTCGGAAAGAGTAGTGAAAGTAATCACTCAAGGCCTCTTCTTGAAGGAACCTCTCGAGCAATCTTTGATATGTTCATTATGAGGCTATCATTAGCAATGCCTACATCATCTCCTTATCTTTGCTATCAGAGAAAGTTCATCCGCTGTCTATTCGACATGGTATTTGATTAGGTAGTTGCGGCCAGATAAGCGTTCTTTTTTTTTTTGTTTTTTTTTAATTAAATATAGCAAACATTCAAAAATTCAGAATATATTTCTGGATTAAACCCCAATTTCTGAGGGATTTTGCTTTATTTCAGCATAAGCTCTTTAGTTCTCCTTTAATCTTCCTAGCTGGGATTTCGTTCCTCCGGTTCCGGCTCCTCTCTGCCCGGCGTTGTCCTGGTGACGGGTGCCCAACTCCGGTTGGGCTTCGTCAGACTGTTGTAGGAAGGCAGGAGCTACCCCTCAGGAGCTCTTTACTTGTACAGAATATACACGAGTTTTGTTGCAGTATAACACTAATCCCCGCCGTTAGTATTTTTTTCCGGAGTAAAACCGTCAATCAAATTGATTGATTCGGGTGATTAAAGAAATCATTTCATAGTTATCAATAGAAGTGCTATATACCATATTTGATGGCGAAAAATATTTGTGCCCACTATCGTTCTAACAGTTACACATATATATATATATATATATATATATATATATATATATATATATATATATATATATATGGGGGTGAGATTAGCACGGTGGTAGAGCACTGGACTAAAAGCTGGAGGGCCTGAGTTCAAATCCCGTGCAAGTACTAATGATTTTTTCTTCTAGTGTCTTCTTTCATGGGTTGAATTCGGCCTCCCTGACCTTCCCTAGGCCAACCCAGCCTTTAATTAATTTATTAATGGGCACCTTGGTGCTAATGACCCTAGCAGTCGAAGCAGCAAGGGGAAAATGAGGCGGTCGGAGCATAGTACTGACCACACTATCTCCCTAGGGTGCCGTTTGGTCATAGATACCTCTATAGTATCTGGCCCTCAGGGCCCTCGTTGCCTGTTACGGGACTGATTATATATGTATACATATATATCGTCGATACAAAAGCAAACTAACGAATATGAAAATCACCTCTTTTCAGAGTGGAAAAGTATTTATTCATAACTTTTTTTTGGACAGTCAAAGATTCGGCAGACTTGACCTTTTGATAGTGAAATACTTTCCCTTTAATAGAGTGAAGTCAGATTGAAGAATTTGTCGTAAATAAGTCCAGCAGAAATTATTAAAGATGGACAATGAAAGGTGCATTTTTTCATATTCGTTAGTTTGCATTTGTATCGACGATATATATACATATATATATATATATATATATATATATATATATATATCGGGCGAGGTTAGCTCAGTTGTACAGCACTCTAAAATCTACTAAAGAATTTGAGCTAAAAACTTTAGCGCCCACTAATGATTTCTAGTGTTGTCGTTTGAGGTTTCTGTCCCACCTGCACCTGGTTAATTAATTTGGAAAGAGTAGCAATCTATAGACAGCCCGACGCTATTGCCCTAGCTTCCAACTGCCGACAAAAAAATAATAATGTGTACTTGCAAAGGGGAATCAGGCAGGTGGAGCACATTATTTGCCACACTATCTCCCGGGTGTGCCCGGGTAGAAAATGAGATACTTCTACAGTTTCTGCCCGTCGGAGCCCTTTACGGAACACATGAATGAATATATATAACAATTTGAGCGTCGAGTTTTTTTTTCGTGACTTATGGCCTCCGAAGCGCAGCTCGTCTGCACATCCGAATCGCATCATCGATTCGACGTACAAATCGGGTTGCTTAACCTACTGGAGGAATATACGCTAATAAAGTTAATGAAATCCTCACTAAATGATCACCCTGACGCATAGAATTTATTAATAGACCATTACGAATTGGAGCAATAGATACGTGACTTGGATCAGGGAGCTAGTCATTATCCCATTAGTATAACTACGTAAAGGCGAACCGATGGTCGAATCCGCTCGTAATGGAGTCTCTTATCTCGGCGAGCATTCACCTGTTGATCTCTTGGTACGGCCTAAATACTGTCGCGTGGACTAATTAACATCGGCCGGCGTCTGATTTAGAAATCCACTACAATACAGAAATAGACGGAGGAGTAAACAATCTTAATACTGTTTGTCAACCGTTCTCTTCTAGGAGGAGCTTCTTAAGATGCAAAACATTCACAAATTGTTACTACTACGTCAATACCCGTCATTTCGTCGAAAGGGAAAATGTACAAAACAACTGAGGTGCATAACGTCAGAAACCGCTTAATTTATGGACGTCATACTCTAAAACAACCGTTAACCAATGTACTAATTATAGATACAAGCAAAACGAAAGATTGGGTCTCTGCATCGTCCTGTTTCAGGTTGCAAATGATCCCTGCAGGGGGTTGAGTTTTTTTTTTCATTTCGGGGCCCGCTGAACAAGGTACCTACAGCACCATGAATGTTCTGGAGGGGTGACAACCTACAGATAGCCTGGCGCTAATGACCTAGATATATCTCAATGCGCAGAAATATATATATAATGAAGATTAGATAGCCGTCGAGGCGATAAGTGAAGATGGAATGGTTGGGATTCGGCTAAAGAAACCTCAATACGATTTTTGTTTAAAAAAATCGATATTTAGGACGTTTCGGCTACTCATTGGTAGCCTTCGTCAGCAATGAAAATGCCGGGAAGCAGAGGAAGACCAAAGTTGACAGTTAAGTAAAGTACTTAAGGTCTTCCTCATATATATATATATATATATATATATATATATATAAACGAAGGATTCTGTGCTAGATAATTCAGAGAAAAAATTTGCTCTGAATAAGTATAGGAGGACAATTCGGAATCAAGGGTGAAATAATTTAGAAGAACATATTGGTAATAAATACCATTATTGTAAATACAATGAATACATGTATTATATGGTTATGCCTTTAGGGTGTTTGTAATATTGATTCTATTCTATTTAATTAAATTTCTGCTTATAAGTAAACTGGGTTATACATTACAATAATTTAAAAGTGTATACCAAAAACACTCTCCTGTAGATAAAAAGCGGAAAAAAAAATACATACAAATGAAAGACGCCCTCAAAAGTTGCTTAAAATGTTACCTCGTTTTCCTAGGAAAAATCTATAGAAATCTATGAACAGAAAAATGGTTATTACTGTGGACTAATAACTATTTGTCCACTAGATTTTAAAAATGTCTACAAATATAAGCTTAACATCTAACTGAATCCACGGCATTACGGAGGACGTCTTGCCTTTGAGATCTCATGAGCTGGCAATCCTCCTGGATCCTGTTGATAGAGTTCCTCCTTCGTTGTCACGGGCTCTCAGTACACTCTACTCTTCAATGTTCCCAATACATGGAAATCTAGAGGGTTCAGATCAGGAGGTATACGAACTGGTCCATAGAGGCCGATACAACGATTAGGGAATTCAGTGTTCAGCCATTCCGTCACCACTCGTCCATTATGAGCTGGGCAGCCGACTATTGGAAACCAGAGTGAGTTGTTATTTGATAGACAGGCTTGTGTAATAAACGTCATGTAGTTTGGGAAGGATGGGACATCACCATCATCGTGTGAAATTAAAGAATTTGTTAAGAATGGCTCGCTCATGCTAAAGCACATTAATTGGTTTTGACTGATAAATCAGAAAAAAATAGATTGAAATAGATTTGTTTCTAAAGCTACGAGGTACCATTTTGAAGCTTATTAAATAATGCAACTTTTGAGGCGGAGGCAAATCTCTAAGTCTAAAAATAGTTGATTAAGAAAATATTGAATAATTTAACAAAAAACTAATATTAAACGTTCTCATCTATATGCCTTTGAATATAGCTCTTAATATTACATGGTATCATTTCAATAACGGGTGTTTCTTATTGGAAATTCAATGTAAATTCTAAAAATGTGGTCTTTCTTTAGAAAAAGTTTTTCTTTAGAAAAGCCAGTAGTTTTTAAAAAAGACAAAAGTTTGAGTAGCTCCTCTGCATTTTGAGATAGAATGCTCATTTCTGCGTCTCTGAACTACGAATGATATGCAGAATAAACCTCTAAAGCTATGACATCTCAACGTGGGACACCCTGTATAGAGAGCTAGTTATTACCTAGTTGTTCATTATAACAAAGAAAACAATTTTATTGGACCAATACAAAACGTATTATACACAAAACAATATTTGTAAGATAAAAATTTAAAGGGTTAAAATGTCTTGATAAAGTCTGTGTTTGATTCGCGAGGTTTTTCTTTGTCCAAGTTGATAAAACATGGAACTGCTGGAGGCTGGAAGAGTCTGGTGATATTTTCGCACTAGCTTTTCTATGTGAGTGAAAAATGGATCAACCTCCAATTCTCTATGGATCTGGCTGTTCCTTACGAACCAAGGAGCATTGGACACTATTCGGAGTACTCTGTTTTGAAATGTTTGTAGACGTTTTATGTGTGTGGTTCTGGCGCCAAACCAGACAGGACATGCGTACGTTAGTATGGGTAGTATTGTCGATTTGTATAGTAGTGTACCACAGGTGTGTTTTAGGGGAGTTTTTCTATTTATTAATGGGTAAATTTGTAACAGTCGTGTGTGAGCTTCTTGTAGTTTTTTGTGTATGTGATGTCGCCAAGTCAGTCTTGTGTCTAGATGTACTCCGAGATAGCGTATACTCTGGTCTTTTGGAGTCCAGAGAATTGAGTGATGACCAATTTTCAGCTCTGGTAAATCTTCATTTTGGAATTTTCTGAGAGAAAACACTTTACATGAAGATTTCACCGGATTTATTGCTAGTTTCCATTTTCGGAACCAGGATGACACCTCATCTGCAGCTTCTTGCAAGTGAAGAATCGCTTCCTTGACGTCGGTGCTCTTCGTGATGATGAGTGTATCGTCTGCAAAGGTAGCAAGGGCTGAGTTGTCAGGTTCTGGCATATCACTGCAGTACAATATGTAGAGCAATGGGCTTAGTATGGCCCCCTGCGGTACACCAGCTTTGATAGTTCTTTTCGTGCTGAGTGTTGTCTTCACTCTTCCTTGGAATGTCCTGCCACGAAGAAAGGAGGAAATGATGGAGTAGAGGTAAGCTGGAGTCTTGGTGTTCCGTAGCTTGTGCAGGAGTCCTTCGTGCCAAACTGAGTCGAAAGCGTTGGCTACGTCGAGAAACAGTCCAGTGGCGTATTCCTTCTTATTAAAACAATCTGTTATCATTTCAGAGACTCTTTGTAATTGTTGGACAGAAGAGTGCTTCGGTTTAAATGCGAACTGATGGTTAGGTATGCTGTCTAAAAGATGTCTTCTTAATCTAACGTCAACGAGCCTTTCGAGAAGTTTCCCCAGAGTATTCAGCAGACTTATTGGCCGATAACAGCCAGCGTTGTTCTTCGGTTTCCCAGGCTTGTGGATGAAGATCACAATGGCATGTTTCCATCTTTCTGGAAAATGTCCTCGCCGGAGACAAGCATTGAAGATACTTGTTAACAGGCTGATGCATTTCCTGGGTAACTGTTTCAACACCGAGTTCGTTATCTGATCTTCTCCAGGTGATTTATTTTTAGGAAGCCTACGTATGAGAAGCGAAATTTCTTTATGCTGTATGAAGTCGATTGTACTGTCAGTTAGTCTTGTTTCTGAGAGTGAAGTACATACTGCAATGTCCGTCTGTGTGTCGTTGTGGTCTCCAGTTTTCAGTTTGTTTTCAAAACATTCTGTTAAAAGTCTACACTTGTCTGCGTCAGTTGTTACAATGTTTTGTCCGTCTTTTAAGGGGGGAATTTCAGAGGATTGTTTTAGTAGTCGTCTTGTCTCTCGCCAAAGCGATGGGTCTCCAGGAGTCATGTTTGTCAAGTAATTGCTGTATTTATGTATCCTGTCTTTGTCAAGTTCAAAACGAATATTGCGCGATAAACGGTTTACTTGTCCCTTGAGTTCCGGGTCTCTAGATCTTTGCCATCTCTTTCGAAGAATATTTTTTTCATGGATGAGTTTTAGAACATGTGGGGGCGTGGTTGTATTAGATAATCGACAGCTTAATGATGGGTGCGTTTTTAAAGAATTTTGTACAGCCATGTGTATCGTTTGAATGAATTTTGCTATAGTCGAGTCAATGTCATGACTGGATTTGTATGTAAGTGGAATGTCCGTGTTGTCATGCATTTCTGTCTTGAATTTTCCCCAGTCTATAGGTCCATTGATGAGTCTTGGTGGGGGTGGTTCAGATTTTGGACTTTCATGGAAAGTAAGAATGACAGGTAAATGGTCAGAGTCTAAGTCAGTAAGTACGTCATGATATAATGGCAATTGGAAGTTCTGAATTATGGCTATGTCTAGTATGTCGGATTTGTAGCGTCTTTGAGTCGGGTAAAATGTTGGTTCGTCAGGTGATGAAATAATGAGTCCAAGATTTTCAGTAATTCTCAATAATTGTGTCCCATTATTGTTTTGCTTATGGCAATTCCAAGAGAGATGTTTACTATTTAAATCACCCATCATTATTGTAGGAGCCCCTGTAAATAGTTTTTGAAAATCGTCTTGTATGAGCCGAATCCCAGGTCTGCTATACGCAGATATTATATTAACACTACTTGTTCATTATATAAACCTGTAACTAAAATATTTGTTTATTTAAAATTAAAAAAATGAAATAACTATTCTAAAGTGTTTTGTCTTAAGTGGATAATTTTGGAAGCATAGAAAAATTGACGGATCACATATACAGTGTCTAAAGTTGTCCTATATTTTGAGACCGGGATTTCTGTAAATGTCTGTAAAAGACTTAAATTGATGAAAATCTTTAATTTACAGCGATTAAAGACATTAAATTTAAATTAACAGAAACTCTGGTCTCAAAATATAGGATAATTCTGACCCTTGTGTATATAATGACTTAATTTTCAAATTTTAAAACAAAGATTTTAAAAATAAAGCTTTACAGAAATATTAATCACTATGGAACGGATGTTATTGTATTTACATATTTTTTTCTGATTCGTCAATCGTAAGTATTGATGAAATTCTGCACGTTTTAAGTGATTTTAAAGTATTTAAACAGTTTTTAGGAGACCCGATGGCCGTGAGGGTTAAGGCGTGAGCACTTAACACTCTGAGCCAAACGTCGTGGGTTCGATTCCCACTAGGGGTGGTGGCTTTTCTTTAGAAAAAAGAAAAGGCATCAGCCCTATCCTGGCTAGAAAAGGGTGGTAACCTATAGATAACCCGTCCTAAAATTCCTAGTTAATAATAAATGGACGTTAAAATTTAAATAAAATAAATAAATAAACAGTTTTTTATTTTACATATTTTGTCAAAACTCCAAATTTTTACATATGCTGCCATAAATATTCTTTTTATTTTGTAATTGAAGAAATAATAGGAAAACCGAGAAATAAATTTAAATTTTACCCATTGAGTCTAGGTGACTGTGTCTTTTCTAATTCCAAGAAGGAGGCTGTATATGTACTATGTCAATACTAGATACAAAAGGCATGTTGTTTTTGGATAGCATTAGAATCATACAAGAGTAATAGAGAAAATCCAGGTTTTAGAAGGAGATACTTTGAATAAATTAAAAATAAAGTTAAAAGACTGTCTAGAAAAAACCCCTGGGTGGAAAAATATCCACATTATTGGGGATATCCATAGTGGCAAAACGATTAACAGCTTAGTTGAATCCCACTCTTCAGAGCAGTTTATTGTAGCCTTCAAATACACACTTCACAGTCCAGGCAACGAACAGTTATGGATGGAAATCTTTGGAACAAAATCGTTGACTTCGTAACTTTGTTTGGGCTGAATAGGAGGTGAACATATATCTCGAAAAAATTTATTGAGTAGAACTTGTAGCATATTTAATAAGCTTTTATTTCTTATAGAATAGTCATGTCGCTAGGACGCAGGGTTTCCGAGATATAAGTGAAAACCCGAAAAATGGGACCTTCAAAACCCCCCTCCCCCAGGCACAAAGGTAACGGGCGGGGACTTTTGATATGTTCACCTCCTATCTAGGCCAAACAAAGTTACGAAGTCAAAAATTGTGTCCCAAAAATTTCCATCTATAACTGTTCGTTGACTGGACTGATATTGAACCGTTCAATTTCTCACCATTTCCAGTATTGTCCAAAATATACTCCAGTATGTAAATATAGGTAGTACTGGACGTATAAATAGTACGAAATATATAATTTTGGGCCTCTGACCAGTTATTCACACTCAGTTATATAACATCTTGACCATTATATTGGCAATGGTTTTGTTAATACCATGTGAGTGCGTATATAACGTTTGAAAGAAAATACATAAAATAGTATTGTAATGCTCTACAACCCTATAACCGACATTTATTTTTTAGATGCATCGTTGAAGAGATATCCGGTCGAGAATAGAAAAAAAGTGTGTTTTTCCCCAAAATGACAGACTTTCAAGAGCGGATATTTCGAAAACTAAAGATATCTCGAAAAACCTTATAGAATAGAACTTGTAGGAAATTTAATCAGCTTTCATTTGTTATAACATGGTTATGTCGCTAGGACGCAGGGTTTCCGTGATATAAGTGAAAACACGAAAAATGGGACCTTCTAAACCCCCCCTCCCCCAGGCACAAAGGTAACGGGCGGGGACTTTTGATATGTTCACCTCCTATCTAGGCCAAACAAAGTTACGAAGTCCATTTGTGTTCCAAAAATTTCCATCAATAGCTGTTTTTAAGCATTTGTTGCCTGGACTGATAGTAGATGTTGAAAGATAATTCAGTCGTTTCAAAAGTATATTCAGATCAGACCGGCATCATTTCATCTTTGAAAATTTCAAAATTCAATTTGTAGCAAACTGTTTTTCAAAGTAATGTTCATCTGAAATTTTCAAGTTTTTCCCCTTAATAATGAGCTCCTAATTTTTATTTATGCTTTATTTTTCAATATGTTAAACATTTTTAGTCATTTTGTTCTTTACATTAATAATAGAGTTCCGTTGAAAAATAAGGGCCACCCTAATATACATATATATATATATATATATATATATATATATATATATATATATATATATATATATATCCTTCTTTTTGTAAATACCTACTCTTAATATTTTATGGGTTTCTAGTTTATTTAGATTGATTAAAGGGAAACGGTGGAATGAAGTCTGAGCAATGAAAGGAAAGAGGAGTATTTTAGACCTTAGTGGTTCCGGCTTAATTACTTTCTCTATTTATCATCCTGTTTTTTATTATAATCCAGTAATTATTCAGCTCAGCAAGTTAAGTAATATATTTTTATTATGATTAAAGTTTGTATATTTCACTTCAAGATCAGAGGCGATATCTGAATTAGAATTTCATTTCATTTAGGATTACGATTATTTTAGAAATAATATTAGTGAAATAGGAAAATTAATATATAAAGTCCGTTCAAGCAGGTTGGCTCATTTATATTTATTATTAATTTAATTTAATTAAATAAATACCCAAAAGAAAGAAAAAAAAATTAAATAAATAATAAATCTAATTGTATATAATTATTAATTATTTTGCCTGACGGCGGTTTTCATGTTAGTAAACGTCGGCTTCAAAAGCATTTAGGATGTTCACAACAAATAGTGAAGAAAAACGAAGTAATAATAATATCTTATGTGAAGCCTGAGAACATAATTTGACACAGAAATGTATTTAAGTAAAAAAGAGGACAACAATTAATTTAGAAAAGGTTTTTTTTTTTTTTTTAATATGTAAATGTTTAAATATCCTAGCCAAATAATGGCTATCATTGGTCAACAGTAAAAAAAAGTCAGTGTGTATGTGTAAATACTCTCATTCTCATGAAAGAAATTTTCATTGATCCAACCCTCTAGAAATTGTGTGAAAATTATGTGTACGTATGTGTCTCTTAATATGATATCTACCACAGTTTTTTTTTCGCCATAAAGCTTGGTACATAGCATTTCCAACAACAAGCGAATGGAAGAGTGGAATGGGGGGGGGGTAAGTCCAGATCCAAACCACTAATATGCCCCTAACGGTTGAAACATTTTTAATATTGCAACTTAAATTGGCATAAATCGTGCCTGTATCATGAGAAAGAAGTATTGTAACAGTAAACTAAATCGGGACATCTGGAGGAAGAGGTTCCTCTAAGAAATATTCTTCCTCTAAGAAGAAGAAAGCGCAACAAAAAACTAAGTTGGTCCATTAGAAAGGAGAGTTTATTCTACTGCCAAATTAATAATTTGCCTTTAGCGAAAGTTATTTTTACGTGTGTTGAAAACGAAAAAAAGTCATATTAGCGCGGTTCTGTTCATACCCCCTAGTGAGTATAGTAAATTATAAGCAATTAAAAAATAACAAGGAATAAAACCGACAAAAAGAACCATTCGAATAAACGAAATAAATTAATTTAAAGTTTTAAGCACTTATTTCTCCGATTGACATCGCCTAATTAAAACTTTCTTCAGAACCTTTTTTGTAGAGCATTTAGTAAGCTTTCGAATGGTAATCTTCCGCTTCACAAGATTGTCAACGGTTTTCGAGATACTAACGAAAGTATACAAAGTTACCAAAACTTTTTTTGTCTGTTAATAAAATGTTTTATTCTAACCCTTCCTTTACTCTAAACGTAACAAAAATTTCAACATATTAGTATTGATGAAATTCGAACAAGCAGAAAATGTTTCAACTGTATCCCATAATTCTAAGTACCAAAATCAAAGACAAGCAACCCTCCCTAGGAAGGACGCTAGGCAGTTAAAAAGCTATATCTTGGAAATCCATATATCTAACATTAAATTGTTTCTCTTATTTTTCTTAACCTGTTTTATTTTCAAATACATTATCCAACTATAAGCAATTAAAAAATAACAAGGAATAAAAAACAGACAAAAAGAACAGTTCGAATAAGCAAAATCAATTACTTTAAAGTTTTAAGCTCTTATTTCTCCGATTGACATCGCCTAATCAAAACTTTCATTAGAACCTTTTTTTTAGAGCATTTAATAAGCTTTCTAATGGTATTCTTCCGTTTACCATGATTCTCAACCTTTTTCGAGATACTAAGGAAAGTATATAAAGTTACTAAAACTTTTTATGTCTGTTAATAAAATATTTTATTCTAACCCTTCCTTAACTCCAAGCGTAACCAAAATTTCAACATATTAGTTTTGATGAAAGTAGAACATGCAGAAAATGTTTCAACTGAATCCCATGATTCTAAGTACCCAAACCAAAAACGGTATTCAAAAAATATTTTTCCAATTTTCTCGAAAACGGTTTAAGCTATCGCCTTGAAAATGGTTTCATTCGTTTTCCTAGCCCAGGAATCATATAAAACGAGTACTTAGAAGCTTATGAACTCAAAAACGTAAGCGTTACGATTTTTTTTGCGCGAATTTTGCCCCAAACGCCATCTTCCAGTAGGCGGATTTTGCTGGTTAACGAACTTGACCTTTCAAATTAGACGAATGATTTTTGTACCAAATTTCATCAAAATCGGACTATTCGTCTGGGAGCTACAGAGCGAACAGACAAATATATATATATATATATATATATATATATATATATATATATATATATATACAAATTTGAACCACCGTTATTTTCGGTCTCTAGGGGTTCTGAAACGCGAAATTTTCCAGCCGGCACTTCCGGATTGTTTCATTGTATCAACCTTATAACCGGGGTTCCTCCCTGTGAAGGGAGGGAGGAACCACGCTAAAAGTAGTAGATATAAACGTTGTAGAGGATTAAATTTACTCTCCAAGAAGTACCTTTAAATGCCTAAAATCTTAATAGAAATGGAGCAAAACACACTTTTGTTTTGAAGTTTTTCAGAAAGGTTTCTTATCAACGTGATCTACGCTTCATATATATATATATATATATATATATATATATATATATATATATATATATTTATATATATATTAGGGTTGCCCTTATTTTTCAACTTTCTAAAAGTTTACCTCCCACCCCCCTATCTTGTTCCAATCAACAAAATAACAATCTCTGCAATATTGACATTTTCGTCCAAAAGTAATTTTTTCAGATATTTTTTCTTTTAAGTAGTAATGGACATTAAATTAGTCGTGTTCTTGTTAATATTAGATAAAAAGATAAACAATCAAGTCTGTTCCTGCTTCCTGAAAACGCACTCGTTTGCACGGGAAGAAAGGAGCATCGTTGCTAGTACCAGGAGCTAGGTGGATGGCAAAGGAGATTTATGCATTCAAAATATAGCTGTTCCAAATTCAATTCCAGTTATCTCGTAGCGAGAAAAATTCTTTAAGAAGAACATGTATTTTTCTTGCGCGAGAGTACGTTCGAGCCTGGTTTCTACCATCAGACCCTATTGAAGCTCCATATCATGACATCAATTTCTGTTCATTTATCCATTGATACATTATCAGGATATTGATCCAAAAATCAGTAAGGCTGCTGCAAAATACTTTTTCCAATCATCTCTGGTGCTTAGTTCCCAAAACCGTGGCTTTATCCTTATTTTATGAAAAATTTTCCAACTGCGGTTAATGCAAATATAGCTCAAGTTATGCTGGAAGCAGACAATGCTGAAGAAGATGAAGAAGAAAAAAAATCGACTGAATAGGTACGTTCTCCACCAAAATTATTTTTCTTCCTTCACAAAAGTCAATTGTTTCATATTGTTTTGCAGATCGTTGCCGGGGACGGGAAAAATATCCGACTGCTACTAAATCCTCCCTTAGAAAAACGTTCAATATTTGTATTTTTTTATTGTTCACATTATACCTTGTTTCTATAGAAATATTTGTTTCAAATAAAAATGCGGTTGTTTTATATAAGTAGTGTGCATTACTATTAAATATTTATATTTTTTAATATTTTCATGTTATCTCTGCAATTTTTAGATTTAAATTTTGAGATATGATTCAGAATGATTGTAAACCATTTCTTGGGTGGCCTGGATGTATCTAAATAAATTTCAATAAGAAATGGATTGAGATAGAACAGTATATCCCTGTTTTAACGGAATTAATCGTTGCGTACTGTTTCAATTTCAACGCGTTTGAGGGTTGCCTGGCTGTTGTCCAATTGCGCTAGAATTTTGCATAGCTAGTTTTTTTTATTAATTGGAACAGAATTGGGGAGTGGGTGCAGCAAAATTTTGACTTTAAAAAAATCCCTATAGCTAAGGGCCTCCCTAGTGTGGATTAGTAAAATTCTCATATTTATTTAAATTTTTACATGTTATTCCAAAACGTTTTAAAATCGACTTTTGATTCAGAATGAATTTGAACAATTTCTCGGGTAGCCTTGATGTAACTGCGTAAATGTTTTTGCAGAAAATTATCGAGATAGAATAGTATATCCCTTTTTAACGGAATTAATCACTGCGTTGTCTATGTTTCAATTTCAAACCGTTTGCGGGTCGCCTAGCAGTTGTCCGATTGCCCTGAAATTTTGCACAGCTAGTTTTCTTCTTGATTGGAACAGAATTGGGGGGTGGGAGCAGCAAAATTTAGACTTTCAAAAAACGTCCCTATAGCTAAGGGCCATCCTAATATAAATATATATATATATATATATATATATATATATATATATATATATAGGGTGATTCAGGTCTAAGAGTAGCCAAACTCTAGGAGGTGATTCTGGACATAATTTTCAAAAACTAAGTTTATTTGAAGTATGGTCCGATTCCGAAGGGAAAAGGAAACACACTCCTCCCATTTCTGTTTTTTTATTTATTTTTTTTTTTTTTTTTGGCGTAGACATATTTTTCATTGAATAAGAAAGGATTGGTCAAAAATTGTTTAAGATTACTAAATTATAATTACTCCATCATAAAATAGAAAAAATTTCCTTTAAGAAAATAGTGATTTAATAGGCTGGACTCATTAATAGAAGATACTTCTTGGGCGCCTCTGATTCATCGTGTTTTTCACGATGAATCAGAGGTATCTCGCGATTTTGTCCCCATTTCGGACCTGTGTAGGATCCATCGTCCAGAAAAAATGTAGTAATTTAAAGTTAATTAAATAAATAACAGACATTTTTTTTTTTTTTTTTTTTTTTTTTTTTTTTTTTTTTTTTATTTAAATGACTAAACTTCTTCTGGGATATTGATTTAAATGTTTTGAACTCTATTGTTCGTTCAAAGCTGATAGACGTAATATTTTAGATTCTATCGAGCGTCTACTTTAAAGATCACCAAAATGTATTGACTACTACAAGGACGTTTATAGATATTATAGTAATACGGTTTACCACATTAATAAAATGCTTGAAATGTTACTTCATAATTCTTCATTAACATATATATTATTATGAAGAATATATTTATATTAATATACATTATTTTGACGAAACAGACACAACAAATAAAGTACCAGTGGCTTTGCGTAATGCTGAAAGCGTGTTTTGAGAGGTAAAATGTTTGTACGACAAAAACTATTTGAGTTACATGAAGGTCCTCCTTACAATGTCTTGAACTTCCCTCTATGCTCAACAAGTCACGTATCTTAGTGGCATATCCTGTCTGGGTCTTTCAGGAGTATTAAAGTCAACCAACTTCATTAACTGGCATTTTCACTGCCATAAAGTTCTCTTAAAATACCATTCAAGTCATTCATTATATCCGTTTTGAATCATATTAAACTTCTATACAGATTTTATGAAAGTTCGATCAAATTGTGTCTATTTAGTGAGTTAGGCCCGGCGCACACTGAACAAACTGGTTTGATGAAACCTATTTCATTAAAGCGTGCACACAGAATAAAATGTTTTCCATCAGTTTCGTGATTGATTCAGGCAACGATGCACTGGTGGCTAAAAAATATAATAAAATACCGCAAGTTCTGGGTGCACCCGATGATTAGGGATCGGCAACACAGCCGTTTTGTTGAAGCTCGCGAACTAAAACAGAGAACCTGATAAATTTATTAAAGCTTTTTTTAGGACGTCGAAACCAGTTTTTGATCGCGTATTAGAGTTAGTAGATCCACTGATAAAATGTGAAACTGAAGCAATAGGAAACCGATTTAACGAATTTCATGAAACCTGCAGACTGCCAAATCTAACAAAAGTTGTAAAATTTAATCAGCTTTCTAACTGTATACTCAGAACGGAGATTATCTTTCAATTCCATAATGTAATTTGAATTTTAGAGTGAAAAAACATCAAATAAATAAAATTAATATTATGTTTTTTCTTCTTGATGTTATCAGAAAAAAATGAAAATTATTCTTGCTGAAATTGATATTTAATGATTATAATAAGTCTTACATAAATAAATAAAAAATTATAAACGTTTTTACAACTGGCCCCTTTGACGAACACACCGACGATACCTTATCAGACTGCTGATATAGTCATTGCAATCTGATCATGGTTACCTCACATTTTCACAAATGATTCGCGAATCCATGCGATTAGGCGGTCTATGTCATCAATGGGTACTTTGTACAATTGGGACTTGAGCCAACCGCACCCAAGTGTAGGAAGTACCCATGTAGGATATTAACCACCTGATAGCAAGGGTTCGCGAATCATTTATGTAAATGTGAGCTAACCATGATGAGATTGCAAGGCCTACATGAGCTGTGTGATAAGGTGTCTTCAGTGTGTTCGTCAAAGAGGCTAGTTGTAACAACGCTTATAATTTTCGATGTGTTTATTATTTATTTTTTTTCAACATTAACGTAAAACGAACTATAATCATTAAATATCAAGTTCAGCAAGAATGATTTTCAGGAGAGTCCTTAGAAGGATATTTGGGGCCGTGAAATAGCAAAATTAGTGGAGGGTAAGGAGTTTAGACATTGTATGGCGAACTCGATATCCTCTGCTCAACTAAGAAATGCAGATCAAGAGGGCTGAAGCCAGTAGAAAGGAAGGATCCTGGTAGACTACCGAAAACGATCGTATTGTTATAATGTGGATGAGCTAGAAGGAGTGGGAAGCGGAGAATATGATAGCTAAATGATGTGGAAGATGATTTAGAAAAGCAAGGATTTGGGAACTGGCAGACCCTGGCTCAAGGCCTAGAAGAATGGTCAAAGATGGTGGCGGAGGCCGTTCGAGAATTCTAGCGTCAGATGGGTAGTTAGTGATAGTTATTTAACCCCAAGGAATAATACGAAATAAAAATTAGAGAATTAGAGGACGCCCAAAATCATGTTAGAACAAGTCTTCAATGTATTTAAATGAAATGCCAGGATGCTTAAAACCTTAAGCCCTAAGCTGTGTTTATGCAGTGGTTTAATAAATGTCTATTATTCTTTCGAAAATGTAAACTCTTAATAAAGAATGGAGAAAAAAATAAATAGGAAAATACACCTCCATTGCAAGAGCCTTTTAGGACTCCTGAAAGGAAGGCCATGAAGTGTCACTTAACTCTACAAGGAGCTTTAATCGAAGGTTTCACTGATAAAAAACAGAGGATACTTTACCTCGGTTTGTCTGAGAATGGCTTTAAGATATTAAAGTCCTGATGTCATACCGGTCAAGGTGGATACCTAGGGAAAGTAGGATTAGCCATATAGCTACCAGAGGAGATTTTTATCAGATCTTCATATCTGTAGGTTAATTTGTACTTTATCTTCGGGGATTTTCAGCTATATAGAGTTTTCCAAAAATAAATTGGATATTTCTATTGATAATTTTAAAACTGTATATCGATGGGCTAGAATGAAAAGCTCGTCTCAAAATCTCAACAAAAAAAACCTTCATAACTTTTATAGACGGATAAGCTCCTATCTCTCAATACTTGAGTGTCAAAAAAACTTAATTGTACTCGTGCTGTAAATTGTCTCAGTAGCCATAATATCCATCTAATAACGTTTAAAAGTTACCTACGTTTTTTTAGATATGAGGTTTCCATACTAGGCCATCAATATAATAATAATAATATTTATTTACACTTGAACATTGGTCTAACAAATATGGACGGGTTAAATATATACATTTCAGATAGTAAAAGAAAAATTAAAATGAAGTACATATGAATTAACCAAACACTGTTTGTCAGGTTCAGCTCTCTGGACGTTGCGATGGTCTCTTTTCTTCGTCGCTTTTTCTAAATAGATGAAAAAGGCAGTTATACCTGGGATGTTAGAGGTAGTTAAGAAAAGGTATGTTAATGAACTATTTGTCGGTATTCCGTAATATGTAGTTGGTTTAGTCGAGTTTTGTCAGAGGGATACCTCGTGTTTTGCCATATCCTTCTTACTTTTCTCTTCTCATTCAGTAAGTTTGTAGGTAAGTAATCATTTGTTTTACGTAGTCGAGGTGTTTTGTAGAGAGTTGCCCTATATAAGCTTTGTTAGATTGCATGTGTGAAGTTATGGACTGCGTCGTCTATTTCAGTGTTTGTTTTTAGAGGAATATTGAGGTCGAGGGTTTCTTCTAGGGTGTCTTGAAAGGATTTCCAGTCAACTGGTCCAGGAGTGAGCGTAGGATAAAAAGGGATAGAATAAAGGCCAACATTAGAATTGAGAGAAAGTATAACAGGGCTGTGGTCAGAGGATAGTTCATCTAATGTTTGGACATCGGAAGGAATTTGGGAGATACCGTAAGTTATAAAGAAGACGATAATATCGGGAGGTTGGCCCGTAAGTAGGGGATGAAGGAGCAATGACTTTTGATGCAATGCAGGAAAGGGTTTGGAGAAGAGCTCTTCCCCGAAGGTTTGCTGTTCTACAACCGAACGCAGGGTGTTTGGAATTGAAATCGCCACCGGAGAGAAAACGGAAGATTGGGTGGAAAGTGGAAGAGGACAACTGAGAAAAACTGTATTTTTGGTACTTAAAAATCTCGGTCTGGCTTAGTGTTTTTCACATTGGTCTGAACTATGTTTATAATTGGTGGTTACGTTTAGGGAAGTAGCAAAATTACACAACAATTATTTTAGAGACTCTAATATTTTCCGAAAACTGTTGAGAAACTGAGGTGAGTGGATAGTATCTATTCGAAGGCTTTATAATTATTTTGCATATAGCCTTTTTGGAATTAATAATGAGAGGACTGGCTCTGCCGGAGAAAACATTGCATGAATTGATGACAATGCAATAAAATGGTTACTAACGAAATGCAGAAAACGTGAACATTCCACACGACATTATGTTGCTCACACGTAGATACTCGTTCCTTCCTTACGGAAAAAACCAGCTTATTACCCGATGACACAAGATTTGGTCGCGTACATAATTTATTTGAATTCGCTGTTCAAAAAACTCTTTTCCATTCGTCTTAGTTCTTATGGTTTTGCTTATATGTCGTTAAGGTGTTCATGTCGGGTATAGGTCTAATCATTGCGAGTTTTGACTGTAATTCTCTACCTGTATATTTCGACGTCTTCGTGACATGCTAGCCATTGAAATATGATGTGTTTCTATTCAATTTGTAGGATGTTTATTTCTGTCACTATGTTTTATATGATTGGACGTTTTGAACGAGAATATGTTTTATTTGATGCTATCCTCATTGTGGACATATTTAATATCATAATATATTTTATTCTAAGCTTTAATTAATCGTCAAAATACTTATAACTCTTCATGTTATACCTAATTTTTTTTTCGAGATACTTATACTTTAAGATTAAAGTCTCATTATCAGCTCCTATTACAGAGCAGCAAGTGAATGAGTTAAAAAGATCAGCTTGGCAGTTTCTATACTTTTCCTTAATCATTCCACTAACTAGTTCGAGCCATATTAGTCTCCGCACTAATGCAATTACATTGAGAAAGTTAGTTTTTCTATACGGATATTTGCCTGAGTTTCAAATTAGCACGAATCACAGGCACTAAGGCTTATCGTCTATCCCTAATACCCTCAGTTTTGTTCTATTCGAAGAAACATTAACTATATAAAACATAAAGGGGCCAAAAATATGTACTCCCTCTATTTTATAGGGTACACGATCTAGAGGATACAGGCACCCTTGGACGGTCAGACTGTGTATATATATATATATATATATATATATATATATATATATATATATATATATACACACACACAAAAACATAGTCTGAAGTATCAAGAAGAATAGAAGAACGAACTTAGAAAAATATCATTCCCTTATCAACCCCCAAGGATGTATGATGTTAGCCTGACGAAGCCGGAGAGGAATCCAACGAAATCTTGCAGAATGGAGAGGAGCTACACATACACACATATATATTAAATTTATTATGAATTAAAGATGCCACTCCTATAAAATAGAACCCACAATTAACCTTTTTTAATTTTTTCTATTTAATAACAGTTTCTTAGATGAACCCTTTCATCAATGTGGTCTTATTATATCAAATACAATATTTTATTTCCGATTATACTAGAGAATAGTACACAGCTGCATTCCGTGAAGATGGTGACCAAGGTTGCCGGCGTTAGTATGGAGTAAGGTAGGAGCGACCCGTGCCAAGCATGCATACAAATGATCGAATAACGGAATGAAACCTAAATCTACAATCAGACCTTGAGGAGTTCATCACATCACGAACTAGTGGACTATCGCAGAGGACGTAGGAGCAATATGAAGCCAGCGGGGCTTAAAACTAATGTATACTTGAATGATAGATAAATTATTTATTATGCCTATCAATGTAAGAAGAATATAGGAGGAGATTTCGGGTCCAAGGTCCTGCTTGATGTGTTAATGTTCCTGAAAAAAAAAAAAATAAAAAAATAAACTCTCCATATCAGTTTAATTCACATGCATCAGTCTAAGTTCCAATTTAGAAGCGTTACAGGCAACATCGTCGGTCAAAACAAAACTATACCATTGAGAATAAATTATATTTCGACGGTTCGATGACTGACGTTACCGTATTTCTTCTCGAGGATATTTTACCTTAGACCGGCCGTCGACGACTGAGTGACTGAACGGTAACATGAATGATGTGCGAGAATAGACCAACAGTATCACTCCAGTCACGGCACAGTCTTGTAAATATATTTTATGTGTCTAATACTAGACGGAACCTGATGTGAATGATGTGCGAGAATAGACCAACAGTATCACTTCAGTCACGGAACAGTCTTGTAAATATATTTTATGTGTCTAATACTAGACGGAATCTGATGTGTAAGAATAGACCAACAGTATCACTTCAGTCACGGAACAGTCTTGTAAATATATTTTATGTGTCTAATACTAGACGGAATCTGATGTGTAAGAATAGACCAACAGTATCACTTCAGTCACGGAACAGTCTTGTAAATATATTTTATGTGTCTAATACTAGACGGAACCTGATGTGAATGTTGTGCGAGAATAGACCAACAGTATCACTTCAGTCACGGAACAGTCTTGTAAATATATTTTATGTGTCTAATACTAGACGGAACCTGATGTGTAAGAATAGACCAACAGTATCAGCTCAGTCACGGAACAGTCTTGTAAATATATTTTATGTGTCTAATACTAGACGGAATCTGATGTGTAAGAATAGACCAACAGTATCACTCCAGTCACGGAACAGTCTTGTAAATATATTTTATGTGTCTAATACTAGACGGAACCTGATGTGTAAGAATAGACCAACAGTATCACTTCAGTCACGGAACAGTCTTGTAAATATATTTTATGTGTCTAATACTAGACGGAACCTGATGTGAATGATGTGCGAGAATAGACCAACAGTATCACTTCAGTCACGGAACAGTCTTGTAAATATATTTTATGTGTCTAATACTAGACGGAACCTGATGTGTAAGAATAGACCAACAGTATCACTCCAGTCACGGAACAGTCTTGTAAATATATTTTATGTGTCTAATACTAGACGGAACCTGATGTGAATGATGTGCGAGAATAGACCAACAGTATCACTTCAGTCACGGAACAGTCTTGTAAATATATTTTATGTGTCTAATACTAGACGGAACCTGATGTGTAAGAATAGACCAACAGTATCACTTCAGTCACGGAACAGTCTTGTAAATATATTTTATGTGTCTAATACTAGACGGAACCTGATGTGTAAGAATAGACCAACAGTATCACTTCAGTCACGGAACAGTCTTTTAAATATATTTTATGTGTCTAATACTAGACGGAACCTGATGTGTAAGAATAGACCAACAGTATCACTTCAGTCACGGAACAGTCTTGTAAATATATTTTATGTGTCTAATACTAGACGGAACCTGATGTGAATGATGTGCGAGAATAAACCTTTAAGCGCAAGATGTCCTTTAAATTGTTGCATCGGTCCTATTTGAAATATTCAAGTTGTTTTGGCCCTGAGGGGATAGTAACAATGTTGCTTTCTTTTCTATAAACAGAACAAAATTTAGAGTAGACTAACTATATATACAGTGTCCCCAAAATAAGCGGCCAAACTTCGGGAATCGGAGCAGAATGAAAAATAAAGGAAAGAAATCCTTTAGCATTTTTCTCTTTTTTGCTTCGTATCCGAGAAAAACGCAAAAAACTAAAACCCAATTGTCAAAACGCATTAGAGCAAATCTTAAGTTAAATTCGTCAGTGACTTAATTGAGTTAAATGCCAACATTTTTTCAAAAGTTTCAAAAATGATCTAATTTTTAAAGTTAGAACGTCAAAAAAAAAACTGTGACCCTTGTAATGACTGAATTAAGAATCAATTTTTACAAGTACTTATAATTTAATTGTTAAATTTTCATTGTATACTCTTAATCATAGTGAAAATGACTATTCAGAAAAATTAGTGGCACTAATTATAGAACGCATTACAACAAGTTTTAAAGGGGGGTAAATGGGCGGGCTAAAGGGTTGCTGGAGCGGACGTGCAGATATGGGAGCCGTCCGACTTCTTTTGGGAGCTCTACTAAGCTACAGTGCCCTATTCCACTGCTTAGCATCTCCTAGTATACCTGATTCCCGTCAACGCCTACTGCTTTTCCTCCCCGTGGTACCCCCTGGTAACGTTCTTGTATAGTACATGGACGGCGAAAAGCAGAGGCGGGGGTCCGCCGTGATGTAGGGCCACCTTCCCTACTGAGCGGATCCTCCTCTATTAGAGAGGGAATGTGCGTCGGTCTGCCGGCCAAGGTGGCAGCCCCACCAGCAGACTCGGTGGCGAAGATTAGGGATCCGAGTCACCTAAACCTTATTCCCTACGACCTCACTAAAGGATACAGCCGGCCTTCTTATAACGGATAACCCAGAGGGTAAGCAGGACTCTCTGGGTGACACTCGCATGGACTTGGACCAATCATTGCCTAACAAAACCCTAACCCAAACCTCCACTGAGGATAATGGGAACAGTTCACAGCTAACACAGGGTGCTGAACGAACCGAGGTTGTTCAGAACCAGGTGTTGGATATGTTAGAGAAGCGTGAAACAATCACGCCAATTTCTCGGTTCACTTTGGAGCCGTTTACAACGCCTACAAAGAGTCCCGAAAAAAAGAAATCTAGAAGAGGGAAGAAAAGACTACTAATAGAAACACCAGTAAATGATGTGCAGAAATTTGCCAAGTTTATTATAGTGAGCCGAGTGGAGGGTCACACTTTTACGAAAGTCTCTCCATTCCTTATTAATAAATTGATAAACCAAGAATTTGGAAATGTAGCCGGATTAAGCAAGATGTCAAATGGTTCCTTGCTGATCGAAGCTATAAGTAAACCCCAGTCCGATAAAATTCTGAAGACAAAGACTCTGGGTGTATTCGGTGTTAAGGCAGAACTGCACAGAACACTGAATACATCTAGAGGTGTCATAACTTGTTTCGATTTGGAACATTCCTCGGATGCTGAGATTTTAGATGGGCTGCGAGACCAGGGCGTCCTCGCTGTCCGTAGGTTCTTCCGCAAGAGGAGGACGACGGATAGCGACGGGGAATCCTTGGAATTCACAGGAAGTGTTATGCTCACGTTTGACCAACCTGAGATACCTTCCTGTGTACAGGCAGCCTTTTATAAACTTAGAGTCCGCCCATATGTGCCCGCGCCGCTGAGATGTTTCAAATGTCAAAAGTTTGGACATTCCGCTGTGAGATGCAGGTCGGAAAACGAGATATGTGTTTGTGGTTATCCAACACACAATCCAACACCATGTCCATCTCCACCGAAATGTCCAAACTGCGATGGGGCCCACAATTCGAAATCTCGAGAGTGTATAGAATATAAAATAGAAAAGGAGATCCAAAAAATGAGACTGGAAATTAAAGACTTAACGTTCAAACAAGCAAGAGTTCTTGTGAAGAGTACCTCTTATGCATGCAGAGGAACATACTCTAGCGCTGTGAGAAATAAGACTGATGTAATCACAGAAACAAGAACATCAAAAAATCTCTCTCCTCCCAAACCCACTTCCCCCAAACCCCCTTCCAGCAAACCCCTTCACCCCAATTCCCCTTCCCCCAAACCCCCAGATTTAACCAAACCCCTCCCCCCTCCTAATCCCAATCCCTTTCCTACAACATCATTCACTCTAGTGAATGATGACAAAGAAAGGGGAAAGGCAATTTCCCCTTTAGTTATTGATAAAGGTGTGAATCAGCCGCCTGCCACTGCACCAGTCCCCAAGGCTGATTCCGTCGAAGACTTGACGGATGATGGGGGTGGCTCTTTCACTCCAGTACTTAGCGGAAAGAAAGGATGGCCTAAGGGCAAAAAACGTGGAGCTAAGAAAATGCCTGCCGAAGGAGAATGAAAACCGATTACTTGAATAATTATGACCCAAAAAAATATATTTTTACAGTGGAACATTCGCGGGTTTTCAGAACATAGCGACGAACTCCGTTACTTGGTTAGCACCTACAACCCTTTAGTAGTAGCCCTTCAGGAAACAAAATTTCCTGAAGACACGCCCAGGCAGTTGCCCGGCTACAGGGTTGAACATAGAGAGCCTAGAGTTTTGCCGGGTGGTAGAAGACACGGAGGCGTGGCTATCTACTCCCTGGAGAAGCTCGGGGCACAACCAATAATACTAAACACGCCTCTTCAAGCTGTCGCTGTGCGTCTGAGAACCCCAATAAATGCCACAGTCTGTTCACTATATCTCCCGGATGGTCGAGGATACGACGTGAGAGAGGTGAGAAACGTTATCCAACAATTAACTCCTCCAGTTATAATTTTAGGAGACTTCAATGCACACAATGTTTCCTGGGGTTCGAGGAGGAGCACCCCACAGGGGCGCTTACTCTACGATACCATCGAAGAGTTGGACCTGTTGGTCCTCAACGATGGGTCACCAACTCATTTCTCCGAATCCTCGGGAACATTGGACGCTATTGACCTCTCGATTACTAACTGTTTAACATCATCATACCTTCAATGGGAGGTTCTAGAAGATCCACATCGATCCGACCACTTTCCAATACTGATAACTGTCGCGGGTAGATATAATGATTACCGAAATCCAAAAAAATGGGCAATCAAAAGAGCAAATTGGGATCAGTTTCTAGAATCATTCATTCTCCCTGACTCGGCAGAGTCCACGGATGAAACTCTAAAGAACATTATGGAGGCTATTAACCATGCCGGTGAAAAATCTATCCCACATGCCTCATCTCACGCAAAGAGAATACCTGTTCCCTGGTGGGATGAGGAATGTTGGGATGCTAATAAATTAAAGAAAAGAGCCTTCAATCGTTTTAAGAGGCATCCAAACCAAGAAAACCTCATCGCCTTTAAAAAGGCAAGAGCACTAGAAAGGCGGATTAAACTAAAAAAGAAAAGGGACTCGTGGGCCAGTTACGTCAGCACTATGACGAGCGATGCCCCCACATCCGAGGTCTGGAGAAAAATAAGAGCCATTGGAGGAAGACACATAAAACCGCAAATCCCAGTTCTTCTGAATGCTGGAATGTGCATTGATGATCCGTTGGAAGTCGCAAGTGCATTCGCAGATTACTTCGGCTCCACGTTCAGCCTCATAGACTCTGACGAACATTTTGATGCAGCTAGAGCGAGCGAAGAGGCGACCCATTTGGACTTTGGACCACTTGAAGGCACAACGGATGATTACAATGTACAGTTCAGCATGCAAGAAATGAATAGAGCAATGCAAATGGCATCTAAGAAATCATCGCCAGGAAGCGATGGTGTTCCATTTGAGATGCTAATAAATTTACCAGAACTTGGTAAAAGGATGATCTTAGACCTATATAATACACTCTGGACCAATGCAAAATTTCCATCTGCTTGGAAGGAATCAATAATAATTCCAATCATTAAGCCTGGTAAGGACCCTCAGTCTGCAAGTAGCTACAGACCCATATCGCTATTGTGTTGTCTGGGAAAGCTCTTGGAGGCGATGGTGAATTATCGGCTAGTTCATGAGCTGGAAAGAAATAATTTGATAAGCAAATATCAGGCAGGATTTAGGCAACGATACTCCACCCAAGACCAATTAGCGCTATTGGAACACATTATACAGAAAGGTTTCTGCTCCCGGCAACATGTCACGGCCATTTTTTTCGACATGAAACAGGCATATGACAGGGCATGGAGGTATGATATTCTCCGGAGGCTCCACGAATGGGGTTTCAGGGGAAGACTTCCTCTATTCCTCAAGAGCTTTCTCGAAGAAAGGACATTTAGAGTTCGAATAAGCGATGCCCTGTCATCGCTACGTGTACAGGAAAATGGCATCCCTCAAGGATCCGTCCTCAGCGTAACCCTGTTTCTTGTCGCGATAAATGGAATTGCTGACAATGTAAGTGAAGAAATAGGCAGATCACTCTTCGCAGACGATCTAGCCCTATTTATATCGCATCCGCCGGAAGATGAAGAAGCTCGGGGTCTGCAGGAGGCGATTGACACAGTTTGTACTGTCGCTAAGGCAAGGGGTTTTATATTCTCAGCTGACAAAACTGTGGCGGTTCACTTTTGCAGACTTCGGCGTCCACATAATCATCCATCACTACTGTTGGATGGTTCTGTGGTTACCTTCAGAGACAGACATAAGTTCCTTGGACTAATAATGGATGCGCAATTAAGGTGGAGGCACCATATTAATTATACGATCCAGAGATGCGAGGCATCCCTCAGAATCTTAAGGACATTGTCTAGATTCAAGTGGGGTGCCGAAAAGTCGATCCTTCTAAAAATATTTGACGCATTGATAAGGTCCAGAGTCGATTATGGATGTGCAATCTATGGGTCTTCACGCAAGTCGTGGCTCCGCCAGCTAGACAGGCTCTACAACGCGGGGCTACGGGTTGCGATTGGTGCCTTTCGCACCAGCCCACTGGATTCCATCTACATCGAGGCCGGACATCTTCCTCCAAACCATAGGCGAGCGCTAATGACTCTATCATATGTGAACTCATTGCGAGAAAATAGCAGGCATTTCCTCCATAAAATTATAACAGACAGTGACGAATTAGATATCTACCGACATAGACGTACAATTACTCGACCGTTGGCAGTGAGAGCAAAGGAATTAATTCAGTCATATGGTGGCTCTTGGGGTAACCTGCTGGAGACACGGCCTCCGGTCGTAGCTCCATGGGTTCTCCCAGATATAAACATAGACCTCTCACTTACGCGGTTCAGTAAATCCAACACGCCACCCATTGTTTACCAGGGAATGTATAACGAAGTTGTTGGTAACTTCCCAGAACATCTACTTATTTTCACAGATGGCTCGAAAACTAATACAGGAACCGGATGTGGAATCTTTATTGACAGTGACAGAAATCTCGCTGTTCCCCTGAATCCACACACGAACATATATAGAGCGGAATTACAAGCTATAAAAATAGCTCTTGAGCATTACGGAGCTCTCGATACAAACATATTAGTGTGTACAGACTCATATAGTTCCCTGCTTGCAGTCCAAAATAAATTCACCAGAGACTCACATTTACAAGAGGTCCTCAATGTACTGGCTGTCTTGTACTCTAGAGGAACAACCGTATCGTTCCTCTGGATTCCGGGGCATACGGGCATTGAGGGCAACGAGAAAGCGGATGAATTGGCGAGGCAGGCTGCTGAAATGTCAGCGGACCCTGCTTCCCCTCTTCATACAAAAGATGTGAAGTTTTACTTAAAACACCTAATAAATAATAAATGGCAGGAAGATTTTAATATTAAAGATCTGTTTATTAAAAATTTCGAGACCTCTGTGATGGTCAAGAGCCTTAAAAGCAATGTGAAAAGACGCGAAGACGTAGTTTTAACCCGTTTAAGAATCGGCCACACTCGTCTTACTCATGGATATCATCTCGTGGGTCGTCGCCGGCCTCATTGCGAGCGATGTGGTGCCCTCCTCGATGTAATGCACATCTTGGTGGAGTGCCCGCGACTTGACGAGGCAAGGCGGCGGCACCAGTTGCCAAATACCCTGAGTGATATCTTGACTAGGACAGAGCCATCTGTGAAAAGGTTGATAGATTATTTAAAGGACATTAAAGTATTCAGTCAAGTATGAAAGGGAAAAAACAACGTTATAGTATTTTAACAATTTGTGTACATAGTTTATTTCGTTAATTTATATGTTTTTAGGAATGAATGTAATTTATTTATTTATTTGGGAAAGTGTGTGTTTGCTTTTTTTTTTTTTTTTTTTTTTTTTTTTTTTTTTTTTTTTTTTTTTTTTTTTTTTTTTTTTTTTTTTTTTTTTTTTTTTTTTTTTTTTTTTTTTTTTTTTTTTTTTTTTTTTTTTTTTTTTTTTGTGATGGTGTGCTTGTAAATATGTAAATACTACTTGTTTAGATGTAAGAACTCTTAATGGTTGATCTAACATTTGTTAAAAAGGATGCAACCAATTTTGTAAATATGTATATAATAATAGTATAAGTCAAATCTACATTTAAGGACTCCTAGTCTGCCCAAACAGAAAACAAAAAAGATGGTGCTAATGACCTCAGCAGTAGATGCACCAAAAGAAAAGGAAAAAAAAAAAAAAAAAAGAACAAGTTTTAAAAAGACCGACTTTCATATTCGAATACAAGAACAATATCCTGTATATTTTTATAATACAAGCAGTTGAAATATTTTCTTATATTTCAATTTGAACCAAGTATGTGGAAGGAAAGACGGGATTAAACCGTAATAAAACGATAAATTAATTGGCTTCAACATGCTGAAGTAATATATTTTCGAATGATTGAAACTCCGTTCTGAGACCAAAAAACTATTTTGGATTTAATTTTTTTTTCTTAATATCTCCTCCAAAAATTACCAAAATATGTACGTTAAAAAAGCTGTTGTAATTATTAATAAGGGGTTAAATTAATTTCCTCTAAATCGGTTAATAATCTAGCTAAGAAAGTGGTTACATTCGATTCCGTACGTCAAAATGCTGAGAAAGGTTTCCTGTAATACTGAGTTTAGACGATCGGATTCTGTTAATTGTCGTTTTTAATCGATAGAATTGGAAGCGGAAACAGACAAATATGCAGAGAAACACTTATTCGTAGACGAGGCGACGTTAAGGAAGCGGCGAAAGGAGGCCCATCCAGAGGCTAAGGTCAAGTATTTTCGTGAGATCTATTTTCATCTCTAAAGTTGAAATGATTCGTTAAGCAAAGAATTAGTCATAAAGTTAAGCGCGATACTCGCCATTTCCGTATTAGAATCTCATCTGCTTTTGGCGGCCAAGGTTTATTGAAACGCCACCTCAACCGGTGACTAAGGCATTTTTAAAGTACTCTGACCTAATCAGCCATGAAGCTAGACAGACCTGGCAGGCCATCAACAACAACCATCGACTAAAATTATACGCACATGACTAAACTCTGAGGGTTCGTTTAATGGCAAATAAAATAAACATTTCGGCAAGTCTGCAAATGAGAAAGAGTTAATTTTCAACCAAAAATTGCGTCTACTTGAAACGTATCAGAAACATGGATTTGTGTGAAAGTAACCTCCAATGCTTAGACAATGTCATCTTAGGTGAAAAGTCTTGGGTGTAAGTATTTTTGTGACCTATAGACTATGAAATGATAAAATATTAAAGTTAACTAAGGTTAATATTATTATTTCTAATATTATTATTATTATTACTTCTTTTCACCAAGCATAATCAAAATCTACTATATATTTGTCAAATACCACTCACTCACTCACATATCATCGCCCAGCAAAAAAAATCACTCGACAGAAAAATTTGATATTTCCCACGGACACTCCTTCTAAAATGTAAACACTCGCCAGAAAGGTTTTTTGATATTCGAATTTTTAAGTATTTTTAGAGGGGTTTAAAGTTTTAGTGGGTTAGAGCAGGCAAGCCTAGGCAGCAAGCGTTGCTAGGACGATAACAGAACAGCTGTTACCGTACTATATCGATTTCATAATATTATTTTTATTTGCGGTTGAACTATGATGGCAGACCTTGAATTACTAGAAATAAACTGTTATTTTGTCCATCATAGAGTTACGCTTTACCAGGTGATGGTCTATCAGAGGTAATAATACCCCGAACCCTAGTACAGCCTCCTCGCCCATCAGTATCTCAAGTCAGAATACTTCTTGGTAATTCTCGCAAATATAATGGGTGTATCCAAATGAAATTTTGGAACCATAAATTTTTAAATTCGAACGTACATTTATTATTGACAACGAATTTTAACCTGTACTGGTTAATCTGCTGTTACTGGTAACCTATAGATAACGGGTAATCTGTAGGTTATCTGTTTCTTGACACTGGTCCGGAGCGCCCCAGTGTCAAGAAACATTATACTTTGATTACTTATCGATTGATGAATAACTTATAGTATGACGGGAAACTGTACAAAATTATGTAGTAGCGTTAAATTTGATGATACATTATTTAACGCAATAAAATATCTTCTTATCTGCCGTGACGAAGCGCGGGTACTCAGCTAGTATTCAATAGTACTTTCTGGAATGAATGAAACCAAAACTCGAGCTATCTCAACATTCTTGTGAACTATTGAACATTCTGATTTGTTGTTTTAAAAAATGTAGTTTTATTAAGATACCCCATGACCGAACCCTGTCTGTATCTACCTTAGCAACCCCAATGATCAACGATCTGCTCTGAATGGATTAAGAATTCTTCTTAAAAGAATTATAATATATTCTTCTTAAGAATTAAGAATTATTCTTACAAATGTACCATGCTAAAGTGTTACAGAGCCTTCACCAGGCCTATGCTGGATTACGGCTGCATAGCATATTCATCTGCCAGTTCGACAACCCTAAAAGCATTAGACTCAATACACAACACAGGTATAAGACTTGCAACAGGAGCTTTCAGGTCGAATCCAATAACTAGCCTTTATTCAGAATCTGGAGAACCTTCGTTTATCGACGTCAGATGATCTGTCTTAAATTTATCGTGAGATCAAAAACTTTGAACACCCCATGCGTAAACATGTTTTTAAACAACCCTTACATGAACAAATATATACAGGAACAACCAAGGCAAAGCCACTCCTAATCCGATTCCATGAAAACACAGAAAATGCTACATTGATCAATACACCTACACATCCTTACAGAAACCTCTCAATCCCACCTTGGAGAGTAAACAACCTAAGAATTGACTTGACTATGACAAAATTTAAAAAAGCCGACGCATCATCTCAGAACAACTACAGGGCTTCATTTAACAAGTTGACAAGGACTAATGGAAATACTCCAATAATATACACAGATGGGTCCAAAACAGCAAGTGGCATGGGTGCAGCTGCTGTTTTAAGAGAAAGTATATACAACATCAGCCTCCCAGTAGATGCAAGCATATATACAGCAGAGCTGCACGGCATACTTTTGGGCCTATCCAACGTACAGGCTACAATACCGCACATAATACTGTGTACAGACTCCTTAAGTTGTTTACTCTCCTTAAAGAAATCTACACCACCAACCCGATCCTCGTTCAAATTTTACATGAACTATCGAGACTAAAAGACTTACACACAATGGTAACAGTGGTGTGGGTTCCTGGTCATGAGAACCTTGGAGAGACTTCAAAAGCAGACGAACAGGCAAAACTTGCTACAACTAGCCGACCACATGACCAGTACTTATTTACATCACAAGACTTACAAACAAAAATAACACACACTATACTGAATAGATGGCAAGCAACGTAGTACTGCACACAAGATAACCACCTCAGGAAAGTAAAGTGCAGTATACAACCATACTCGTCAGGTGAACTAAGGACAAGACGCGACGAAGTAATACTAACACGACTTAGAATCGGACATACACGACTCACCCATTCGTATCTCTTCACAAGACAAGACAAACCACTATGTGAGGCATGCAACGTACCTTTAACTGTAAAACACATCCTAACAGACTGCCTTAAAAGAGACAACTTACAGATTCCTCGAAGCCTCAGTGAACTGTTATCTGATAGGAGCCCCCACATTGATACCATACTGACATACTTAAAGACGACAAAGACATATAATAAAATATAATTATACCAAACATAACTCCCAAGTCAAAGTTTCTTATTTCAGGATAACATTCCTCAGATATCAACTCCGCAAATATATTACTACTATTTATTATTACCGTTAAAATTATAAGTTTAATTCTGTATTTATTTATTTATTTTATTAATTCCTTACATATTTATTTTTTATTTTTTATTATTATTATTTTCTTCATTTTATTTTCCGTCCCCTTTAATTTTGTTAATGATCCTTAGCTTATAATTTATTATTTTATTTATTATATTTTATAAAAATTCTTTTAGGGCAGATCACCATTGCTGTGCAGCTCTTAAAGTAAAATAAATAAATAAAAGTAATATCAGTATTTTCTGTCCATCTGTAATTCGGTGACTGCAATGTCTGATTCACTAGCGATCTGGTTTTGTAACGTAATGCCTCTCTTAAATGGATGGGGAAACATGCTAATTGTCTTGAAGTTAATTGATTCAATTATTGAGTTTTGTAGCTATGATTGCTATCCTACCATCAAGCCTTGGTGAAATACACCGATTCGGAACTACAGTCACTACAATTTTTTTTTTTTTTATTTTTTTTTATTTATTTTTTTTTTTAACAAACTATTTACAAGACATACATATGCTTTATAACATTACAGTTAACATAAATAGCTTGTTCTTATTTATGAGTATTTATTTGATTATAATTATTTTGGAAAGGATTGGGAAAATTTAAAAAACAAAAAAAAACAAAACATTTATAATACAATATTTCTTGGATAATTGTTGATTATCCGGAGGCAGCAGTTTTGCATATTTTGAGGTTAAGTTTTGAATGTCTAATGAATATGGAGACATTTTTTAAAGTAAATTCTTAGCGACTTCTGTTTTGTTGTTTATTTGTTTTGTGAATGTTAGGTCTCTTTATTCTAAGGTCACTTCTAAATACTTTATTTGCTCTGTCCATGAAATGCTGTGGTCTACAAGGTAGAGTTTGGTTGCGATATTAGTTGCTACAGATAATCAGCGCCTGCTAATGTAGAGAATACTCTTTTTTGAAGCCCGCAATACCTAGCTGCACCATCAAAGCTTGACAGTGTACCTCAACCTCGAGAATAATTTCCCAATCCAACAAAGATATTTTAACAGTATTTGAAGGAAAACATTTTACTTTTATAACAAATTTGCATTTTACTTCAACCGGAACTTATTGGTTTAAATAATCATTTTCAAACCAAATAAAATTACAAAATTTAGAAACCAAAATTATTTAATTAAATGTACAGATAAAAATATAAAACTCTCACACTTATTGAGTCACTTTAAAAAATCACTTTCTTATTGGACTGAACAACATTCCCAAGACAGACAGACGAGACGTGATTCTATTTACTGACTCACTGAGCACACTATAGGCACTAGCAGACAGATACTCCACGCATCAAATAATAATAGACATTTTCAAAACTATGCAGTCACATAACAAGCACTTTACAATGTACTGGCAGCCACGTCATGAAGGTTTAGGAAAAGATTCATATGCAAAAATTGGTACTAGACAACATGAGCTCAATCCATCAATCACACGCCATGACTTATCCAATACAACTAAACAAAATATAATAAATTATTTACAAGACAGCTGGACTTGGCTAACTTACAACAAATTACGCACAATCAAAAACATAACTCAAGAGTGGACATCCAGCTACCGGTACAACAGACGAGAATTGTACTTGCTTGGCCCAAAGTTGGCCACACAAGAGTATCACACGAATATTTCATGACAGGACCTTATGAAAAAAAAATCCTTCTTTACTAATCTAATTCCGTCTTATTCAATCCCTTGTTAGCACTTTCCTCCTAAGGAAAGTAGCTATTGAGGTTGCACTCATGACGGAATTTTTGAAAAATTTCTTTAAATCTCCATCGATCCTACCCAGTAGACCACGAAACGTGGTATATAGCGTTCAATTAGCCAACGATTGAACGAGTTCGTTAACCACCAAAATCAGTCCACCGGGAGGGGAGGGGGGTTACCCCGGACCCAAAACACTAATTTGACCATGCCAGCCGTAGTTTTTGTTATATTTCAACGAAACTCGGTATTCGTTATGTTGATCTAAAGAGAGACATTTTTATTTGTAAAAATAAACTAAATCGGTTTATTAGGAGGCGGGTTTACTCCGGACCCACATTACCAATTTGCCACTACCAGCCGTAATTTTTGTTACATTTCAACCAAACTGGGTATTCGCGGTGGTAATCAACAGAGAAAAATGGGTTGTAAAAATAAACGAAATCGGGTTATTTGGAGGGGGGGGTTTACTCCGGACCTAAAGTACTAATATACTCATACTGGTCGTAATTTCTGCTTTATTGTAACGAAACGCGGTATACGTCATGGGCATCTCATGAGATAGAAGTGTTGTAAAAATGAACTAAATCGGTCTACTAGAAAGGAGGGTTTACTTTAAACTCCGTTTCATTAGAATTTGCCGGCCTGACGTAGGTTCCCAAAGGCGCCGCGAGGAGCGCTATCTCCCACTAGAGGGACTGTATCCAGTTCCTGGGTCAGATCAAAAGAAGGAAAATGAAGTTTTTGTGTATTTATTAAGTAGTACAGTATCATGTATTAACGTAACTCTGGAAGCAAATTATTTACAAAATTAATAATTGAAAAGTTCTCATAAGAAATGTAAATGAGCAGAACTATTCACGTTTTTATTTTATTTTTATAGGTTATTTACAGATAATTATTCTTTAATGTAGTCTGTACTACAAAAATTATGAGGAAAGCGCTTAGTTATGCAGCTCCTGCGTGACGGACATTTTTTATAAGTGGCTGGGACATGAAGCCACAAATTTCATACAAAAAAACTGCATGTTTACATGTTTTTCTTCGTACGATTTGGAAAATTCGAATAGAACCTCTTAATATCTTTCTCTCAAGCCTCTTACTACTTTTGCTTGAAGCTTTTCATTGCATTTATAAATTCCTCTTAAAGTTAAAACAACAATTTAAATACCTACTCAGACCGACATCTCGAGGGAAAATGAGGTTCCAATATGTCAATTTGCAGGATACGATAGTTTAGATTGACCACGGATATAATCCACTCCATCCATGTGTTTTTTCACTTGTGTTAGTTAAAACCACGTCCATTGCAGCTCTTAAGTTCCAACCTTCTAATACAATTTATTGTGAATTACTTGTTTGAATAAATTATAGCTTAAAGAGCCTTTCTTGAGGGAAGTCAATTAAATAGCATTTAGGGTTGGCTATTGTTTTCTGCTATGAATAGGCCAATATTGGAGCCAAGCCTAATTGCCAGAAAATATCTCGAAGAAAGATAACGCCGAGAGAATCACCAACATTAAATAGAAAGCCATGATTAGCTCATTTACGTCAAAGATATTTTATGTCAGTAGTCCAAGGTCAAATAGACGACCAACTAAATAAAACTAATAGACGACCAACTAAATAAAACTAATAGACGACCAACTAAATAAAACTAATAGACGACCAACTAAATAAAACTAATAGACGACCAACTAAATAAAACTAATAGACGACCAACTAAATAAAACTAATAGACGACCAACTAAATAAAACTAATAGACGACCAACTAAATAAAACTAATTCACAATGAACTGTTTTTCATTTTAACTAAAAATAATTTATTTAATAGCCATTTTATTATCACGTTTCCTTCCTCGCTCCGTAGGGAGAAAATCCCCTTATGGGATTGATGTCATAACGCACTCCGGAAGTGTCGACTAGAAACTTTCACGTTACATGATCCATAGATTACGAAAATAACAATGGTTCAAATGAGTGTATATATTTCTCTGCTCGCTCTGCAGTTGCTCTAAAAATGATTCGATTTTGATGAAAATTTGGTACAAAAATCCTTCGTCTAATTTCAAAGGACAAGTTCTTTCAACCAGCAGAATCCGTTCACTGAAACATGTTTTTTTAGGCGAAATGCGTGCGAAACCTCGTATCCAATTCCCTTCAGGCTCATCTTAACATGATCGATCCTTGGCTCACCACGTGGACAATTAAACTAAACCGACAGCCACCTAACCTTTGCCCTCAGACGATTTATTTGTCGTCCGGTGTCCCTTAAAGACTCATTTCTTCCTTTAAAATCCCAAATCCGTCCAAATCTAAAATGGCCTTATGGCATAAAACTCTGGGGATCCACGAAGCCTTCCAAATAATACAAAATTCAAACCTTACAAAAAAAAAAAAAAAATACGCGATAAAATAACCGACGCTCCATTCTTTGTCTCCAATTTGACTCTCCATAATGACATCAATATTCTATTTATGCAATCCTTATGCAAAACATTGTATCAAAACTTTCAATCAAAATAACACGGCCGTCCTAATTATTTAATAAACTATCTATCATCAGATCAAATCCCGAATAACACTGTTCGCCGACTGATTATCGCGAACTGGCATAGAATCCAGTTTAGTAGTCCATCCAGTTAGTAATCACGCTGCCTTGTACAACTGTGCAGCTTTACTCCTCATCAGCTTTAAGACACAACTACATTCATTCATTTATTAGTTATTTATTTATAAAATGTATTAAATTCCGAATAAAGATATATATTAAACAAAAAAAGTTATTGAAAAAACAAACGATCCATGTATTTTAATAAACTAGTTATTTTCAATTTGATATATTTATATGTTACCAAAACAACTGGTATATATATATATATATATATATATATATATATATATATATATATACAGGGTGATTCAGGTCTAAATAGCCAAACATCAGGAGGTGATTCTAGACACCATTTCCAACAAAAAACCTCATTTGAAGTGTGGTCCGATTCCGAAACTAAAAGCTATGTCCAATCTTCTGTTTTTTAATGAATAAGAAAGGATTGCTCAAAAACTATTAAAGATAAATAAATTATAATTATACCATCATAAAATAGATAAAATATTATGGGCGTATATAGAAAATAATTTCGGGAGGGGCTGGGAAAATTTCGGGGGGGGGGGATTGAGACCATTTCCGGGGTATGGAATACTAAACATTTAGAGCTTGGAATAGTTTTAGCCAACTAAAACGCTATTACACGTAAAATAAAATATTTTTTATGAACTAAGTGAGCTTATTTAATTTATTTTTAAGGGTTTTACGACAAATTTTTACCATCAAGTCAAAATTTGGGGGGGCTGCAGTCTCCCCAGCTCCCCCCTTATATACGCCCATGTAAAATATCCTTTAAAAAACAGCAATATAATTCACTAAAACCATTATTAAAAGGTACTTTCTGGACGTCCGATAACGCACTTTTGTTTTTATCAATGAATCAGAGTTTTTTCGCACATTTTTTTCCTCAGCCCCTTAACGGACTACAGATTCAATACTTACATGAAAACTTCTACATTTAGTAAGCATTAAATCTATGAAAATTAAGTGCAGGTTTATGGAGGGATAAATTGAACGATTGGCTCCCTTTTGTCAAAAAATTAGGAATGTAGTTTTGTTACTTTCAAATACCAAATTAAAAATTATTCATTTTTTATTGATCAAACTGTGGGAATCCATTGCTCAGTCCAGAAGCAATAAAAATAACTGAAAGAAACGATTGGAAAAGGTTTTCATTTGATAGATATGTGACATTTCTTGTTTTCCAATTTTTCATTTATTTATCTTTTACACGATATAGTTGGCTCTAAAATATTAGTTGGCACCCAGTTTTGATTAGAAATTTTGAGGGGAGAATTCTAAAACATTTCAGAGTGTTCGAATAATTGTAATCCAAAATTTACACATAATTTGAAATGTTTTCAAATAAAATTTGAAATAAAACTAAAAATTGTGCAAAACATTGCGGGAGGAAAAATTGTAAACCTCAGTTCGGCCGCTACATTTTGTGGACAGACAAGGCCACATTCACAATGATGGCATATTTAATAGTACCAATTCGCTTAATTGGTCTCATGTTAATCCTTATGCCCTGTGAAGATCACACAATCAGTATCAGTTCCAAAGTAACATGTGGTGCGGACCTATAGCCAATGGAAGACGTTCCGCTTGCACATAGATTCATGGTTCCTGATGGATTGCTGTCCTGCAAACAGCACCAGTGCTGTTAGACAGTTGATGGATCCACTGTCCAAGTTGATAATGGTCCAATTGCAATCTCGGTAAATTTTCAATTATATTAGCAAATATTTTAGAGCCAACTACATCGTGTAAAAGATAAATCATTGAAAATTTGTAAAACACAAATGTAACATATCTCTCAAATGAAAAACTTTTCCAATCATTTCTTCCAGGTACTTTTTATTGCTTCCGGACTGGACAATGGATTCCCACAGTTTGGCCAATACAAAAAGAATAATTTTTAATTTCGTCACACAAGGTATTTGAAAGGAACATAACTACATTCCACATTTTTTGACAAAAGGCAGCCAATCGTTCAATTTATCCCGGTATAAACCTCCACTTCATTTGCATGGATTTAATGCTTACTAAATGTAGAAGTTTTCGTGTAAGTATTGAATCTGTAGTCCGGTAAGGGGCTGAGGATAAAAATCGCGAAAAAAACTCCGATTCATTGATAAAAACAGAAGTGCGTTATTGGACGTCCAGAAAGTATCTTTTAATAATGGGTTTAGTGAATTCAATTACTGTTTTTTTTAAATTAAATTTTATCTATTTTGGGGGCGAGGTTAGCTCAGTGGTAGAGCACTCGACTAATGAACTGGAGGACCAGGTTCAAAACCCGAGCGCGCACTAAAGATTTTTTCTTCTAGTGCTGCCGTTCGAGGGTTGGATTTGGGGTCCCAGATCGTCCCTAGGCTCACCCAGCCTTTAATTAATTTAATTAATAATGGGTACCTTGGGTGCTAATGACTCTAGCAGTCGAAGCGGCCAAGGGGAAAATCAGGCGGCTGGAGCATAGTGTTGGCCACACTATCTCCCTAGTGTGCCGTACGGTCAAGAATCAGATACCTCTACAGTATCTGCCCCTCTGGGCCCTTGTGGCCTGTTACGGGACTGATTTTTTTTTTTTTTTTTTTTTTTTTTTTTTTATCTATTTTATGATGGCATAATTAGGATTAAATTATCTTGGACAGTTTTTGAGAA
Source organism: Gonocerus acuteangulatus (assembly GCA_946811695.1). Lineage (NCBI taxonomy): Eukaryota > Metazoa > Arthropoda > Insecta > Hemiptera > Coreidae > Gonocerus > Gonocerus acuteangulatus. Next base: position 84,229,587 of record OX328123.1, read on the forward strand.
ATTCTTTCTTATTCGTTAAAAAACATGACTACGTTTAAATAACAGAAAATTGGACATAGCTCTTTTTCCTTTCGGAATCGGACCATCCTTCAAATGAACTTTTTTGTTGGAAATGATGTCTACAATCACCTCCTGAAGTTTGGCTACTTAGACCTGAATCACCCTATATATATATATATATATATATATATATATATATATATATATATATATATATATATATACAGTGACTCGCATAACCGTTGCAATGATAGCTCTTGCTTACAAAATTTGAATACCTCGCTGTTAGAAATGTGTGTCGGGTAATGAAACAAATATATATGGTTTTAACACATACTTAATAATTAGAAATTAACATAATAATAATTTTATTGAAGTATAAAAATAAATTCTGAGAAACATTGAAAATTTAACTGTTGCAACACTTTTGTGGCTAAATTAAAACTATTAAAAGCCTTATAATTTAGTACTTTCTATGGCTTCCTTTGGCTTTAATTACTCAGGTCCACAAAAAAAAAAAAGAAAAGTGGTTTGTGCTGGGTATCGGACACATTTTTTCTGACGTATTTTTTACCGCTGAACACGAATCTGAAGTCATAATTGGGGGTTAATCAGCAAAAAACGGATAAAAATGAAAAAATCTATAAAAATAAAGATTTAATGGTTTTTTAACTATGTAATAATCAATTTGCAGTTCCTGCAGCTACTGTCCACACCCGTGATTTGCAAATATTATTTGTTTGTTGCTTATTGCATTTTATTTATGTTTTTTATATGAGATATTTTGTCTTCGATAAAAAATAACACATCAGGACATTGAATCGGTACATTTACCGGCAAAATCCTGCTACCACGGAGTGTTTTGGCTACGATGACAACTGCCCTTCAACGGGATGTGTAGAATGATTCGCTAGTAAACATTTCTTGGTATCGAAGCCAGCGAAGGCGCGCTGTTTTGCAGGGAAGCGCTAGAATATGAGAATGATGCGGTGGTTTGTCCGACGACGAGTTGACATTGTACTCGTCAAAGTCGGAAAGCCCTCATACTTTGGCCTGGGGAGGTATGAGGGTTATCATCCATAGGGCGGCTGACTCACCTGCGATCTGGCCAGGTATTCTAGCGTGCGGGGTTTATTTATTTTTATAGAATGTAATGCTTCTTCTAATACTCAAAATTTTGCCGGAACTTCTAGTTCTCGTGACGATCACGAATGTTCTAAAAATCCCAATCACTTTTGCTACGTTTGTGCAAAATACATCGTGATAAAAAATACAAAGAGATTCACAGATCGACTTGTGACTTTGTATGAAGAGTGTTTCGATATGAAACTTTGTCTTGATTCAAAAAATTGGATACCCAGTTTGTGGATCATGCTACAATATGGTTTACCGATTTGGAAAGCACCAAAACAAGGAGAAACTCAAATTCGAAACTCCAGCCCTATGGAAGAAGCCTCTTAGTGCAAATGATTGCTACTTTTGCACAATAAATTTGGAGACTGCGAGCCGAAATCATAAGGACAAAATTTCGTATTCTTCTGTATCAAGTGTGCAACAACCCGTCACAAACTTTATAGAAGGTTCAGAAGATTATACGTCACAAGACAGCCTGACCAGTGGATTCGACACAATAGAAGTTGACGTCAACCCTGAGAACGTAGCTCTCATTAACGAAGAGACTGGTACTGGCGGTGAATCCGATTTCAGTGAACCTGATGACAAAGTTTCTTCGAGCAGTGATGAAGAGTGCAGGCCGATTGTCGATGAAAAAAAAAAAACGAAAAATTTGACCAACAGCATCTAAATGATCTATTTAGGGAAGCTAAACTCTCGAAAGAAGCGGTTGAAATATTGGCTTCGAGTTTGAAAAGAAGAAATCTTTTAACAAAAGGTACTAAAGTTTCATTCTATCGGAATCGAGAGAAGGCTTTCCGTAAATATTTTGAAAAAGAAGAAGATTTGGTTTATTGTACTGATGTGAAAGGACTTGTAAATAAAACAATAAGTTTTTGATTTTTGTCGATTTTTTTCATTTATCTCCGTTTTTTGCTGATTAACCCCCAATTATGACTTCAGATTCGTGTTCAGCGGTAAAAAATACGTCAGAGAAAATGTGTCCGATACCCAGCACAAACCACTTTTTTTTTTGTGGACCTGAGTTATGATCTGAATTCCATTTGGAATACTTTTCACTAGATTGTTTGAAAATAATGACGGGATATTGTTCTATATCAATTAGTTTCGCTCACATAATTCTTCAATCGATTATGACGAATTTTCGCATTTGGCCAAATTTTGTTTTTTATAAAACGAAAAGTGCTCAATAATATCTATATTAGGAGACCGAGGGGCCAATCTAACAAGTTAATTGAATGATTTTCAAACCATTCCACTTGATTTTGCAATGTACTTTGGATCATTATCCTGTTGAAATATAATATCTTCATATTGGAATTTAAAACTTGGCAGTTGATATGACTGGAAAATGCTTAGATATTCCTCAGGGTTCATTTTCCCTCCTATTCTGGCAATCGGTCCAACATTTTGGTCATTTATGCACCCCAGGCCATTTGACTGCCACCAGCAAATTTCTGAGTAAACTGGGATTCCCGTTAGAAATGGGAGACTCAGGGTTTTTTTCCCAAATCCAGCATTGTCCGTCACTCCCAAAACGGTTCATTTTTGTTTTTTCTGATCTCTCAACTCTTCTCCAGTCAGCAGTTGTTCAATTTTCATAATTACCACAAAATTGCAGTCTTAGTTGCTTGTGTTTTCTTAAGGCAATGGCTTCTTGATCTTTACCCGTGGCACATATCCCTGAATTATTAGTACTCTTGGAATAGTTTCAGCACTGGCGTGAAGCCCCATGTCTGTTTAAGTCTATTTTGGCCTTGTACAGCAATGTCGATCTCGCCCATTCTAATCAGTCGAACCAGTAACTTGCTGTTTCTTTCTGAAATTTTTCTTGGTTGACGTCGAACATGTTTCGAACAATAAAGAGTCTTCTTTATAACATATCTACTTATTGTAAAAACATTCAAACCAACTCGAGCACCAATTAGTCTCATCGAAAGGCCTTCATTGATCAGAAGCTTAATACTGTTGTTTATGTCAGAGAAAAATGAGTTAATCCTCATTTTTTTTAAATTTATCTAGCTTAAATATTATTTTTTATGTGCGTTCTGCTTGATAGTAACAATTTTAAATAGTTAACTTGACGCATTACACCTTGAACTTCACTCCAAAACATCCGCCACAAAACTGTTGCAATGAACTAACAACAGAAAGTGTATCCCTTAGAGTGCTAACATTGACTAATCCCCTCAAGATCCTTTTAGAATTATACCTCCTAGTCCCAATTAAATTATTTTGGCCCAGAGTAGTAAATATTTAAGTAGTTTAATTTTTTCCCCTATATTATAACTTAATTACATATCATTGCAACGGTTTTGTGACTCACTGTATATAGGTTATAAAAAATAACAAATTAAAACATTTAAAAACATGGACAAGCGTCTGAAGAAGCCGAATGTGATTTCTGCGAAATATTATGCAAATAATTTCTCGCTGCACCATAGATGTCAGCGCTAATTGCCCAGATGTCGATGCGCCTTCAAAAAATAAAATAAAATAAATAAAAATAAAAAAAGTATCAAAGCTATTTAAACCAAGTCACAGGATGACAGAATGGCTGACATAAAGCTGGTTCAAATCCAGCATAATGTAATTCAACTCTCTAAAGCAATATGCTCGCTGAAAGATAACATTGCACATTGTGGCCAAAGCTAATGCTCTTTAAAACTGATGGACCGTAAAGTAAAAACAATAAAAGGAAAAGCTCAGTTACAATCTCCATCAGCCAACAATTGTGTGACGACATCTACAGTAAAGGAGTTTTCAGCTGACAGCTAAAGCATCCTCTTGCATAAAACCCCTGCCAGTGTTTCATCTCCAGTCATTTACACACCACCACTCAACGCATTTCTCTTCCCAACTACCAGTGTCATAGAAACATCACTGGCCGTACTTAAAATCCTCGGTCGATGGGAATGCCAACTCGGTAACGTTTGTCAAGCAACTTCCTCTGAGCAACCACTTCGGTTGATAAAAAAATCAAGTTGTAACAACAAAATATATTCTAATCGTACATTTTTCCATATAAAATAATAACTATTCACCTTTATTTACCTCGGCTTTAGAATTACTGAATGTGAAAATCTTAAAAGAAAATAATCATAGCGTTCCTAGTGTGAAGATGAACTATTGATTTTATTTTTTCTATTACTGATTAATTATATCTCAGTTAATTATTGAAATTTGCATTCCACAGTGAATTCAAGAAATCGTGTATTCCTCAATTTTTTAATCTCTCTCCGTTGGGAGGAATCCCGCCGATGACGCAATCTGGAGGGGCCGGGAAAATTCTTTTAACGCCGTCATGCCTTTTTCCAGTTATCCGTTTATTTTTTAAGTCGCCTCTGCTGCTAGGCATTAGCACCTGGATATGTAAAGGCCACCAACAAACATCCATGATGCATCAGGAAATGTTCCGTGCACATCGCTGAAAAAAGACAACTTCACATAAGCAAGACTTCACATCTCACACTTTAGAAGCCAGCGTACTAGCCACTGGACCAAGGAGTAACAGCTAACGGTTGTTCAATTGTAAACCACCTTTGAAAATTGTTATGTTTAAAGTAAATATCTCAAATGAAGGTAAATATACATCATTAATACAAACACAGACACGGCGTTAATAACACAAGTGTTGATACGCCGTTAAAAGGGGAAAAAAATAATTTAACAAACACATACATCAGGTAAAGGCAAGATAAATCAAGCCCCTCTCTTTTATATAAAAAATATTGTTTATACTTTCGTTATATGAGTATATATTTTTTATGTCATGTGGGACATATATAAAGATACGGCCCGCAAAACACCAAGGGTCGGTGACGTCACTGATCGTTTGCGTTGTAATATACTTTATTAAACTAAAAAACATGGGCGTATATAGAAAATAATTTCGGAGGGGCTGGGAAAATTTCGGGGGGGGGGGGCTGAGTCCATTTCCGGTGTATGGAATACTAACGATTTAGATTTTGGAAGTGTTTTAGCCAACTTAAACGCTATTACACCCAAAATAGAATATGTATATATGGGGGGGGGGCTGCAGCCCCCCCCCATATATACGCCCATGCTAGAAAATCATTGAAATGGCATCACCTACTAATAAAAATAATCTCAAAAATCCATACAAATTATTTTCATTGATGGATTTTGTCTCATTTTCATCGAAGAAGGCAACAACTACAAATACTATGTGTGTATTTATATATACTACATATATTTATACACACACAAATAATGAATGCCTCTACACGCTGTTATGTCAAAACGACGAATCATACGAATGAATTTTGCGTGAATAGTGTTTTCTTTGACTGGAAATTATGGAAAGTTGCAGTTAGAAAAGCAGGATAGTAATGGGCCTCTCCCGGTAATTTCCTTTGAGTTTGCTAATTCAGTCGAGACCATGATCACAAAAATAAATACTGAACCATTTTTGGTTCAATAAGAATCAACCTGATAATGTTTTGTAATTCATAAACATAAAAATAAGATACTTGCTACAAATTACGTGCCGTCAATTTATTCGACCTTCAATTACCCTTGACTCCCAATTTCGACCTCTTTGGCCACAGTCTAATAGCACTTTACTCTAATCTAATCTATAGAGGGAAGAGTGTTTTAAGGGTCTGGTGTTGTTTCAGTTTCGTATTCTATGATTAGTTGATTTTAACATCGTCTAACTGTGATTTGTATCTTAATGATAAAGATGGATCAAAAGGGACCCCCTAAAAGTATTAAGTTACCTGATAGCGTTAGAGTTTTTAGAAACTTGTCAAATGCTAAGCGGTTTGCCATTGATATTGGTAAGTTTAACAAGAGATATTTTTCTTTTTGAATGATATTGTATTTCGATTACCAAAATATTCAAAGTTGTATAATTCAATACTGTTTGTTGATTTTTGTGTATTCTATAAGAAAACTTCGTTCTTATTATAACTACAGATCAAACATTTTTTGCAGGTGGTTCTCTGACTAAAATTGCTTATTTTTCTACATTATCATATAGACGAGCAAACTACAATCTTGATAAGGAAGCTTCTTCTTCATCTGATGTAATTTTATATTAAAATCTACTATCATTAGTTACAATAGTTTTTGTGATAAATTCATAGAAGTTTTTATTTCCAGGATCATATCTATGAAGTTTCAGAAACTGCAAGATTACACTTTGTCAAATTCGAGACTAAGTATATTGAACGTTGTTTAGACTTTATAAAATCAAATCTTGTTGGCTCAAGAGAGTCCATGGCTGGAAAAATAATTAAAGCCACGGGAGGAGGAGCATTTAAACATGCAAATTTGATACAAGAGAAATTAGGGCTAAAGTAAGTTTTTATAATTTAACTTTAAGGGATAACAATAAATCAAGTTCTATTGAGTGTTTCGATTTAGACTTGAACACAATGTTACGATTTAGACTACAACCAGCAGTGTATAAATTACAGTTCAATCTTTTATGCACATTTTTTTCTTCTCAGAAACAAAGGTCTTATTATTGAGTCTGGTATTGCATTTCCGAGGGAAATAATGTTTCTTTTTCATTTTTTATACATTTTAAGATTCATGATTTATAACTTTTTATGACAGAAAGCAATTTACATGCATAGAAAATGTTTGTTATTCTCACAGTGAATTTTCAATAGGTATATTCCATAGATATTGGTTGAGAAGAATAATTGAAAATATTCTAATCAATTGGTGCTTGCTAGTTGTGTGAACTTTGCTGAAATCATCGATTATATTTATTAAGTTCTTACTTAGATTGATTTTCATCTAATACATGCAGGAAGTTCACATAAAAAGGTCTACTCATGACTGTAACAGGACACCTTTCCGATTAAACTCAGGAACCAAAGAACGAAAGTCTTTGTATTACACACGTACATATGTGTATATACACACACACACAAACACACACACACACACACACACACACCCATACATCCAATATAAAGATATAATGGTCCATTGTTTTAAAGACAGCCCCGTTTCCAGCCTTAGGATCAAATTAAATGAACAGACATTGAGACATTTAAAGGTTTAAACATCTATCACTACTTTATGCAATTTTAGTGAAAACTGTATTAAATTTGAGATCTTTTTGCGTTAGTGTTCTTCCAAAGAAATAAATAAATAAAGATAATAAGTATTTAAATATACGATGTACTTTTCCTCTAGAAGAAAAGTTTTACGAAGCCAAATCTTTTTAAAGTTCTCTGGTGTTGATAGGATAATAGATGTTGCTTAAATATGTTTTATACAATTCAACAGTTTTAATAATTGTGTTAGATAATGATAAATGATATTTACTCGACATCAGATAAATTGATGATTAATGATTACAAAGCATTTTCTTAAGCAGTCTGTGGCCACTTATCTCTCATTACTGTCTTCAATTTTAATAGTTAATATTGGCTATATATATGTTTATACAAGATAATTTTATATATATATATATATATATATATATATATATATAAAATTATCTTATTTTATATTTTCTGGCACTAGTACTTGCTAATTATAATTCAAAATTATAAAATTTCTATTTTGATTTTTATTACTTAAACTTAATTTTAATTTTTAACTTTCTCTTATAAAAATTAAATAAATAAATAAAATAGTATAATTTAACGTAAATTTTATTTAAATTATTTAAGAAATTGAAATTATTTTTTATTTTATTTTAACTTACTGCCTCTACTCGAGAAGAGTCATTGGCAATGATTTTTATTATTTTGAACCAAATTAGTAAGTTCTAATGACTACATAAACTATGAACTGTTTGTAATTCTGTTTTAAAAAATATTATTATATTTGTTACAATAAATATCATATATGATTTGAAATATTCATGGAGGAACCCTTTTCAATGGTCGAAGAAAATACTGCAAATTCTCTTTATATTTCTCCTTCCTTTACTTCTGTAATGAGAAATAATTTTTGCTTTTAGATACTTAAGTTAAAATATATATATATATATATATATATATATATATATATATATATATATATATATATATATTTGTCAAAGCAGCAATGATTGACTTTATGTGGTTTTATATATATATATATATATATATATATATATATATATATATATATATATGTATGTATATATAAATTGTTCCATTTTTAAAATGCAATGAATCATTCATGTTGGTTCCAATAATTTCTAAACCTATGCTGGAAGGCAGTATTATCCTGGTATCCTGGTAAGCTGAAGCATTAATGCAGAGTGTATCTAACAGGTGAGATGAGGATTTACCTCACATAAAGGCTGCTTATACTCAGAGATAATTAATTATTTAGACAAGTAGTTAATTGATTGATTTAAAAATTTAATGTTCATAATGTCAGTGCTGACAAACCTTTATGAACTACTAGGCGAATGATCTGTTCCTTGATTAAGGGTTGAAAAGGAAGATGAAATGAGTTGCCTGATAAAAGGATGCAATTTTCTTCTCAAAAATATATCTGATGAAGCATTTAAATTTCATCGCCATGGGAACCCAGAGTACGAGTTTCAAGTTGCTGACCCTAATATATTTCCATATATGCTGGTCAATATCGGATCTGGCGTAAGCATACTAAAGGTCGGGTAAATAATTCATCTAGTTATTTTATATTTTTTGTAATTTTCTGAATTATTTTTACTCCATTCCAATAGGTTATCCTTAAGATGCTGTGGAATTAAAATAATTAAAGAACTTGCCAACGGCCATAGCCACGTTGAATACACCGGTTCCCATAGATCACCGAAGTTAAGCAAGGTCGGGCGTGGTCAGTACCTGAATGGGTGACCGACCACGTGCTGTTGGCATTATAAAAGGGCGGCAACCTATAGACAGCCCGGCGCTAATGGCCAAGATGTAGATGCGCCGTAAAAACAAAAAACAAAAAAAAAAAATTAAAGAACTTGTGTAACTGAAATATCTTATGTGATTCGTAATTTGATTCTTGTATTTTATAACTCTATTTTGATTTACAAGCTCTAATCTGTAAATCTATAATGCCACACACTATTTTACTAAAAATAATTTTTTGGATAAATACCTGTATGCTGGGAGGAGATCAATAAGTAATTCATCATATATTTTCTTAAAGCAGGAATGTTTATACCATATTATTCCCCAACCTTTTGGTTACAGAACTCAACTTTGTGATATAACCTATGTTCAATGCTAAAGCCTCACGCCAGGTTAATGGGAAGGGCTGTATTCCTACATGGTGATACTATACTGCATCAAAAACTTCCCCATCATCCATTTAGTGCTTTCCATGGGCTCCATTTGCTTTTGGACCTAACAGATGGAAGTCAGAAGTTGTGACTGTGGGTTGGAGAAGGGCGAACATTCCACTAAGTTTAGTGCAAAGGAGGCCTTTCATTATTGTAGAGACAGAGATGTGTTCATTTACATTTTTGTGGCTTTTGTCACTTCATCGATTTCTTTTGAGCAGCACAATGCACTTCAGAGTTCATTGTTTCATCATGGGGGAGAGCATCTAGCTGAATAATCCCTTCACAGTCCCAGAAAACCATAGCCATGTATTTACTAGCTGAGCGTGCTGCTTGGAAATTGTTCTTCAAATGAGGGTTGGTGTTGTACCATAAGCTGGATTGCCATTTTGTTTTAGGTTAGACGTGATCAATCCAGTTTTCATCTCATGTGACAAAATATTGCTACACCGCCCTCCTAATGAGCGACCAATTCTGACCAGGTGGTCCTTTGCTGCTTTTCTAATCTTTTGTTAGGTGTTGAGGAACACTGCGAGGACAAACCTTTGAGGACTCCCACTGGTAGAAAAGTGTCATCCAGTATACAGTTTAATAATTAAAATTGAGAACTGTTGTTTATTATTAATTATTATTTATCCAGCTGGAGCTTAGTATTATTTATGTTTGGGACTTTTCATTTTTTTGCAGAAAATTCTTAATAGTGTATTTCTTTATTTTATTTTTTTAAATTTTAACTACAATATATATTTTTATTACTTTTATTTGACCTCATATGCCTTGCTATTGATATAGTAGCTCCTAGTTGGTTGGCTCAAAAGTTTTCAACTACTAGAACCCAATCAAAATCTCAAATAAATTTATAAAAATACCATATTCATTTTCTATATAATTATATGTGGCAGGTCAAATTCGAACAAACACTCACATTCTACACAACTCTTTTATTGTGCTCTACATGTTTCGCATCTATGACGCCTCTTCAGGAGCTCTTAAACTAATGTACAAGTACAGCCTATAGGCTTAGATATTGCCAATATATTAGAACAATGGGGTCACCATATCTTATAATATAATATTCATTTTCTTATTTTAATATGTGTTCTTTTTTTTTTTTTTTTTTTTTTTTTTTTGCTTTAGGTCGAATCTGAAGAGCGTTATGAAAGAATTGGAGGTACTGCTACTGGTGGAGGAACATTTTGGGGTTTAGGTTCTCTTTTAACAAACGCTAAAGTAATTAATTATTTCATTAATTTATCTACTTTCAGCATAAGATATCTTCTTAATAATTTTGTTACCTTTGAAATAAAAATACCTAATTACATCTCATACCTAAATAGCTACCAATATTTCCCTGTTGGCTCTAAATAGATGGATTCTTAGTATTGTCGCTCTGGCCTCATGTGCAGTAGGTCCCGAGTTCTAACTTAGGACTTTTACTGAAATATTTCGTCTTCCAAAGATGTAATAGGATCATGAATTAGTAAATAATACCTTACTAACACATGGACACCTTATTACTACTTATAGATATATACTCTCCGAGGACAAGAATAATTACACATATCTATTGACCTATCATTACTTTTGACTGATAGTAGCTATTACTATTAACCAAACATAGTTTTCCATTAACACGTTCCAGCCCAGCGTCGTGGCATATGCATCAGAGACATGTGTTCTGCGGGCCCAGCGTCGTGGCATATGCGTCAGGAGATAGCTTACCTTTCTTTCTATCCCCACTACACCGGGCCTTGTTCTATACCCTTTGTATTTGGTTTGGGACCTCATTACATTATTCCCGGTTAGGTTTGCGGGTCTGGTATCATATGATACTGAATCCGCCAGAAAAATTCCTTCAGCGGGCCCACTGTTGTCACGTATTTGACTCTTAACTAAATTGTAAATAGTCCACTAAAAGTACATCATATAAAAGGTGTCTTCACTTATTAGCGCGGTTACTCCCTATCTCCATAGGGAGAACCCGCTTATGATGAGGTTGACCTCATGACGCAATCCGGAAGTGCCGACTAGAAACTTTCACGTTTCAGACCCTATAGATCACGAAAATATAGGTGGCCCAAATTTGTATATATATATATACATATATATATATATATATATATATATATATATATATATATATATATATATATATATATATGCTTGTCTGTTCGCGCTCTAGCAAGCTCAAAAATGGTCCGATTTTAACAAAATTTGGTACAAAAATCTGTCGTCTAATTGGAAAGGTCAAGTTCGTTAACCAGCAGAATCCGCCCACTAGAAGATAGTGTTTGGGGCGAAATTCGCGCAAAAAAAATCGTAACCCTTACGTTTTTGAGTTTATATGCTTGCAGGTACTTGTTTTATAGGTTTCTTGACATAAGAAAACGAATGAAACCATTTATAAGGCGATATCTGTAACCGTTCCTGAGAAAAGTGGAATCAATGTTTTTGTAAGTCATTATATTTTTGTGAGTACTTAGAATCGCGGGATTCAATTGAAATATTTTCTACAACTTGGAAATTAATCCTAACTAAGATGTTTAAATTTTGGTTATATTTGGAGTAAAGAAAGTATGCGAAAAAAAATATTTTATTAATAGACATGAAAAGTTTTCGGATCTTCATACATTTTTCGTAAATATCTCGATAACGGTTGGGAAATCGTGCTAAGTGGAAGGTGACCATTCGAATGCTTACTAAATTCTCTACAAAAAAGGTTCTGAAGCAATATTCGATGGGGCAACGTCAATCAGAGATATAAGCGCTTAAAACTTAAAAAATGTTTGTTTTGTTGTTTTGAAAGGGGTTTTCTCTTTGTTTATCTCACTTTTTAATTGTTTTTTTTTCTTGTTTTTAATTGCATTTATCAGTAAAATTAGTATAGTAGTAAAATAAGCTAAGAAACGGTGAAAGGTATTGGTAATAATAGGTTTGGAGTGGCTGTGGCTAATCATGATGACGTAGTTTGTTATGAATTCTGCTGTCTATTTAACCTTCCTCATAGCCTCTAACTGAAGTTATCGTTATTTCTTATTTTATAGAAAGATTTAACCCACGACAGAATGGAATTTTATTCGCCATGAAGCACATATTTACAGTTGATTATAACAGTAAGACAAATTTGCTAGTAAAACAAGATACTTAAAATGACAACGAATTTTTGGTTGTTTAGAATAGAGCCTTCTTAGAAGTAGTCAAAGAGTAAGTACGTTTTCAGTACATAATTGTATTGACTTATACAGATTAAGAATTATCCGCTTCTGTGTAAGTTCGCTACTGTCAGTTTCCTGTGATTTGTGATGCTAATCTATACCATTTCTTCAAGATGTACGTAACCGCGCTAAGATGACGCAGTTCCTGCGAGTCGGACTTTTTATTTTTTTGTTGTGTTTGCCTAAATAACCATACAAAAAGAAAACATGGGCCTTGTGGGAAATTTCTTTCGAAGCCGTCAGTCCTGAAAACATTAAGAATAACTCATTTATTCTTTGTTAGTTTTATTTCTCTTATTTTTATTTAAGTTTTTTGTTTATTACTTCTTTTTATAAAATTTCATTAATTTTCTCAGCCTTCTTATGTGATTAATATTATTAATTCTTTGTTATTTCTTATTTTGTCTGAATATTCTAAAAGTTTCAAGGTTGATGTTTTCACAAAGTCCTTCTATTATGCAGATCACTTTCCTTCAGGGTGTCAACGATTTAAATCAATTGATTTAAATCATGATTAAAATCAGTGATTTAAATCATGATTAGAGACCCGGTAGCCGTGAGGGTTAAGGCGTGAGCTCTTAACACTCCGTGCCAAAGGTCGTGGGTTCGATTCCCACTAGGGGCGGTGGCTTTTCTTTCGAAAAAAGAAAAGGCATCACTCCAATCCTGGCTAGAAAAGGGTGGTAACCTATAGATAACCCGTCCTAAAATTCATAGTTAATAATAAATGGACGTTAAAATTTAAATAAATTAAATCATGATTAAAATCAATTGATTTTTTTTAAAAAAATCATTGATTTAAATCAATTGATTTTATTTAAAAAAACATAGATTTAAATCAATTGATTTTATTAAAACAATTATTATTATATATATTTTTTAACTTAAATCTAACTAGTTCTGCCATTTTTCAGCCATTTCAACATTTCATTTTTATTTTTGACCCTAGGGCCTACCCTCACTTGACCTTTCTTATCTATTCGAAGTCTGTTTCTTTTATGACCCTTCCTTTGTTTTTAATTCTGCATCGGTACCATTTAAGTTTAAGATAAAAGAGATTGGCAGGTAGTGGGCGAAGCGAATGCTTTAAATTGGTAGAAGTCTTCGTCGGCGTTAAAATATTGTATTTCCTCAAAAGAACTGTTAATAATAGAGCAGCTTATGACAGGAAAGGCAACTTCTGCAGGGGTTGAAAGAATGTTTTCAACCCTTGGTTTTGTTCAGAGTCAAATGAGAAACTACCTTTAGATGTGAAAAGGCTGACAAACTGGCGTTTTTGTTCAAAGCTTTAAATAAATAATATTACTGTTATTATACGTGATTAATAGGGAACGGATGTCCATTTAAAATAAAATTCAAAATATGAACATATATATTTAACTAACTACATAATAAAATCTACTAGATATTTGTCAAATACCACTCACTCACTCACTGCCCTATCTTCGCCCAGCCCAAACCACTCGACAGAAAATTATGAAATTTTGCATGGACACTCCCTATATAACGTAGGCACTCGCTATGAAAGGATTTTTTGATATTTGAAGTTTTAAGTATTTTTAGGGGGATTAAAGTTTTAGTTGGTTAGAGCAGGCAAGCCAAGGCAGCATGCGTTGTTAGGACGATAAAGAACAGCTGTTACCGTACATTATGTATTTCATAGTATTATTTTTAATTGAGGTTAATTTCAACTATGATGGAAGACCTTGAATTACTAGAAATAAACTGTGATTTTGTCCCTCATAGAGTTTACGCCCTGGTCCATCTGAGGTAATAATATCCCGAACCACTTGACACAAAATTTGATATCCGTTCAAAAAGGGGGAAAAATGTGTGGGAAAAGTGTTTTTCCCCAAAATAACAGACTTCCAAGAGCGGATATTTCGAAAACTAAAGAAATCTCGAAAAACGTTATTGAATAGAACTTGTAGGAAATTTAGCCAGCTTTCATTTGTTATAGAATAGTCATGTCGCTACGACGCAGGGCTTCCGAGATATAAGTGAAACCCGAAAAATGGGACCTTCTAAACCCCTCTCCCCCCGGCACAAAGGCTACGGGCGGGCGGGAACTTTTGATATGTTCACCTCCTATCCAGCCCAAACAAAGTTACGAAGTCAAAAATTTTGTTCCAAAAATTTCCATCTATAACTGTTCGTTGCCTGAACTGTAAAGTCACTGGTGTGTATTTGAAGGCAACAATCAACTGCTCTGAAGAGTGGGATTCAGCTCAACTGTTAATTGTTTTGCCACTATGGATATCCCCAATAATGTGGATATTTTTCCATCCAGGGTTTTTTTCGAGACTGTCTTTTAACTTTATTTTTAATTTATTCCAAGTATCTCCTTCTAAAACCTGGATTTTCTCTATTACTCTCGTATGATTCTAATGCTATCCAAAAACAACATGCCTTTTGTACCTAGTATTGACATTGTACATATACACCTTCTTGGAATTAGAAAAGACAGTCACCTAGACTCAATGGGTAAAGTTTTATTTTCTTTCTCGGTTTTCCTGTTATTTCTTCAATTACAAAATTAAAAGAATATTAAAATATGTAGCAAACATATGTATTTATGGCAGAATATGTAAAAATATGGAGTTTTGACAAAATATGTAAAATAAAAAACTGTTTAAATACTTTAAAATCACTTAAAATGTGCAGAATTACATCAATACTTACGATCAGAAAAAAATATGTAAATACAATAACATCCGTTCCATAGTGATTAATATGTCTGTAAAGCTTCATTTTTAAAATCTTTGTTTTAAAATTTGAAAATTAAGTCATTATATAGACAAGGGTCAAAATTATCCTATATTTTGAGACCAGAGATATTAAAGATTTTTGTCGATTTAAGTCTTTAAATTTACAGAAATTCCGGTCTCAAAATATAGGACAACTTCAGCCCCTGTATATGTGATCCGTCAATTCTACTATTCTCCCAAAATTATCCACTTGAGACAAAATACTTTAGAATAGTTATTTCATTATTTGCATTGTAAATAAACAAATATTTTAGTTACAGGTTTATATAATGAACAACTAGGTAATAACTAGCTCTCTATATAGACTAGATGCATTTAAAAAGTCTGATTTATTTTTTAAATCCGGTTTTAGTAGAAAAATCTAATTTAAATAAATAAAAAAACTGATTTAAATCAAATAAATACAATTTTTTTGATTTTTTCAAAAAAATCATGATTTTTTTACCCCCTGCTTTCCTTGCAGTCGAGCATTACTAATAAATTAAAAAATATTCAGGGATTGAAATATTTAGCCTCTATCCAAACATTCATATTTAAATAAAGTATTTAATATATAGACAATTTTTGGGTAAAGGCAGAGATGTCCTACCCTGAGAGACTCATTAGAGCTACCCTTCACTACTCAGAGACGCCATCGGCTCTCCAAGTTAGCCCCAGAACCCATCTGCAACCATGAATTGGTTAGCCTTGCTCCTTTTAAGATTCGCCTGAGCTCAATTACAATATTAGTAAATAATTAATAGAAATGTCTTGTCTTTCATAGGGCTTTGATGAACTTCTTGATTTGGCAGAAACAGGCGACCATAGGAATACTGACATGCTAGTTGGTGATATTTATGGGGGCGATTACAAATCATTGGGTCTTGACAGTGATCTTATCGCTTCATCATTTGGCAAAGTTTGTGATGCTACGAGAAGAGGGAAAAGTAAGTTCATTTACTTTTCGTTCTACTTGGATCCCAATATTATTAATATAGAGAACTATGTAAAATAATTTCCAAAATATGAAAATGTCCATTACGTTTTTAAGATACCTATGTATGTGTGTGTGTGTGTATATATATATATACACATATTATATTATATTATATTGTTATTATTATTGTGGGGGGTTTTCTCCTGGGATAAATTCTTTCGGGGACTATTTCCAACCGAAAGAATTTTTTTTTTTTTTTTTTTTTTTTTTTTTTTTTTTTTTTTTTTTTGTGGGCGTTCATTTAAAAATGTTCTAACCATTCTGGCGGTAGGTATCAAACATTATTATTATTATCGTGGTGGGTCTTCTTCGTTTCCCGGAATTCAATTTACTTCGGGAGATTTGTATCCATCCAAATTAAATTTTGTATCCAAAAGTTTCCAGCCAAAAATAATTTTGTGATTAAGTAATGTATAAAGGGTGCAAAGTGGAAACACAAATATATCATCATAAAGTATTTTTATTGTGCTATCAAAATGTGCAATTCAAAAACTTTATATAACAATTAACAATTACATATAACAAGAACAACGGTTTTCGCTTCTTCATAGTTGTCCAGCCAAGCACTAATTTTGCACTAAACACCTAGAAAAATTATAAATTTAACATTTCATCAATACCTAGTACCCATTCCCTTGCTGCTATCACGGTGGCACATCTCTGAGGCATCGATTCGATAAGTTTGATTATTGAATTTTTAAGTTTTTTTATTGGCACAATTTTCAGTTCCTATTCTTGGTTTCAATTCTTGCCATATAAGTTCTATAGGGTTCAAGACTGGAGATTAACTTGGCCACTCTAAAACTCAGATTTTTTTTCTACCTGCAAAACTCCTGAAGCCTCGATCGATGTTTCAGATCATTGTCTTGTTGAAAAATCCATCCTTCTAGCAAATTTCGACGAGCATAAGATAGCATTTGTTCTGATAGAATATATTTTTACGTAGCAGCATTCATAATGTCTTCAATTTTAAATATTAAACGGGATCCATTCCAAGGAATGGGGGCGAGGTTAGCTCAGTGGTAGAGCACTGGACTAGTATGCTGGAGGACCTGAGTTCAAATCCCGAGCAAGCGCTAAAGATTTTTTCTTCTAGTGTCTTCGTTCATGGGTTGAATTCGGCCCCCCTGACCGTCCCTAGGCCGACCCAGCCTTTAATTAACTTAATAATGGGTACCATGGGTGCTAATGACTCTAGCAGTTGAAGCGGCCAAGGGGAAAATCAGGCGGCCGGAGCATAGTACTGACCATACTATCTCCCTAGTGTGCCGTATGGTCATGAATCAGATATCTCTATAGTATCTGCTCCTCAGGGCCCTCGTGGCCTGTTACAGGACTGATTTTTTTTTTCGATTCCAAGAAAATTCACCCCATAGCATTATGTTAACACATTAAAGGCCGGGATCTTGACAAAAGTATGCTAGATGCCTTTAAACTACAGTCGAGACAAATTGTAGTACTACAACTCCTGCTTTTAAGCTACAGTCGAGATAAATCGTAGTACTAAGACTCCCGCCTTTAATGTGTTAATACCACCATGTTTCACAGTTGGTATCTGATAGTGAGAATCATTTCTAGGGCCCCTTGGTAGTGGTCCCATCATTCCCAACCGTGTTAATTTCAGACGAATTTACAACAGTCCGACTCTGGTGTAGTCTTGCGAATCCTAATCTGGCCTTCTTATTTTTTTTCTGAATGGTTTTTGAATTCCAATAGGATCAAAAAGTCCCACTTCTGTCAGTCTGCACGAAACAGGACTTTGACTAATGTCAGCCAAATTTTCTTAATGTTATTCCCCTGCCATGATTGCAACATTTTTTTCAGGTCTGTGACAGCGGTCTCTGAATCTATTTATCATACCAGGACAGTGTTTATCTTTTCCACTGCCTATAGTCTTCCAGGAAACTATGATTCACTCTGTTTTCTTTACTTATCAATCCCAAATGTAAGTAAACATTAAAAACACCTTTCCAATCAGTATTACTCAGTCAAGATGCCAAAATATATGTCTTTAAACCTTCTTAATGTTTACATACCTTTGGGACCAATAACATACAGAAAACAGCGCAAATCATTGCTCTTGGAATTTGGCCGGACACTTATGAAGAAGCGAAAAACATTGTTTCTGTTATAAGTAATTGTTAATCGTAATATACAATTTTTCAATTGCACATTTTGATAGCACAATAAAAATACTAACGATGATATATTCGTGTTTCCACTTTGCACCCTTTATACATTACATAATCACAAAATTAGCTTTGGCTGGAAACTTATGCATACAACTGTATATTTGCTGGATATTTAAGAAGTATCGGATATTTCTCGCTGGACAGCCTGCTGTTTCTAGTTCGCTTTTAGTGGACAGGTAATAACTCACATGACTGCAATATGCTTATTATTATTATGGGGGGATTTTCTCCTGGGATACATTTTTTGGGGGGCTATTGGCAACCGAAAGAATTGTTGTTGTTTTTTATGTGTGTTCATTTAAAAATTTTCTTACCGTTCTGGCGGTATGAACTAGTACCGCTTGCTGGGCATTTTTGATAAGATCCTCCGACAGTTTCAGGTAGGCATTCGTGTCAATAGTCGTTTTTGTAATGAGTCCATTGGTCGAGATTATGACGGCTGTTATCCTTGCGAATCCATACATCTATACATGTCCTTATTATTATTATATATGTATATTAAGAACAGCAGTCAGTTGATCAGAACATAAGAACATTTAGGTCAGTTGATCAGATATTTCTGATCAACTGACCTAAATGAATGATTTTGTCTTTTTTTTTTTTTTTTTAACAAACTTTTATGTTATTTTATTTTTCAGAAATGAAATATGCAGAAGGTGATTTGGCTAGAAGTCTTCTGTACACAATAAGTAATGACATTGGACAGATAGCATCATTATACGCCATGATGCATAATCTAAAAAAAGTGAGTTAAAATTGAAACCAAATATTTATTAACAAATTACAGAAGTTAATAGAAATTGTGTTTTCTTTAAAAAAAAAAAAAATGTGACTCTTCTCATTAGGTTATTTTGTTGATAGTTTATAAGTCATGTCAATAGGTATATTTCGGTGGATACTTCTTGAGAAACCATCCTCTCAGCATGCACACAGTTTCATTCTCTATAAATTACTGGTCAAAAGGAACTGTTCAAACATTATTTTTACGTCATGAGGGATACTTGGGCGCTATTGGAGCATTTTTGAAAGGAACAGAAATGTGTGGTATGTATTGTACTTATATTATTTGATTATATCAAAATACAATGATATATTATTTCTAATGGCATGTAACTATTGAGGTAAATCCTTTTTCAAAAGTATTTTCATTAATCCTACCTATTAGGTTCCAAAAATGACCATATTTAACATGTATTTACCTTAAGGTGTATGGATTTTATATTCATATACATTGACCATTAGAATTAAATATTTCCTTTAAATTCTTTTACAATTTTTGCATTTTGTTTTAGGCGAAAACTACTCGTGGCAAGAAAATTATGCTGGAAGTTCTGGTCTTGAACCCGAACCATCCTCGTGGCTCGATTCAACAGTTCCTGTTGCTCAGTTAGAACTAGATAGATGGGGGTCTCCTCTCTCTTATTGCCCTCTTCTAGATGTACATACAGAATATGTACCAGATACTGTAGACCTCAATTTTGATCATCCAGCAAGGTTTTAATTTTTTTAAAAATTTTAAAACTTGTTTTCTTTCAAGTGAAAACGTTTGTTCGTTGGCATTTTCCAACTTATTTCTAAAAACCATCTTATATAGAAATGTTGTAAAAATCAGATATAACGAAGAAATATATTTAATACGAATTCCCTTGGTCAATGAATCAAGAGTATCCTTTAGAAAGGATATTATTAACCTTTTAAGGACTATCTAATACGAGCTTGCGGGCCTGGCAGCCTGAGAGTCCATTCTTAGTGGCTGACGTGCCCAGTGGCCTGAATACTTTACAGCTTGTACTCCACTTCATTCTTTTCGTAGCGCGATCTTCGTCTTCATCACTACTATCTCCTGAACAAGCAATATTTTGCCTAATGTTCACCCCTGAAGTACCCAGATTAGTCCCCACAGAAATATTTTCTTCATACTCAGAGTTTGATGAAGAATTAAAATCGCTATCAGATTTACAAGCCAGTAATTCTTCATCATTATACACTTTTCTTGACATATTGAAAACAATATATGACAGAGATAAAGAATGCCAGTAAAAACCAGAGAACAGGCTGAAGGCTATAAATGCAAGGGATAAGTTCAGGTATAGTCATAAAGTCGGATAGACAAAGGGCAAGGGGTCGTAAAGGGTCCCTACAAATGTATAAAATTCATTTGAATGAACTCTTGTGGCAAGGAAAAGTACTAGAACATGTCCCATCAACCAGTAGATGGAGCTGAGGGCAGAACTAATAAATCAGGCTACAGTCCTCTAACACTGAAACAGCAAACTGATTTATCAGTCTACAGGCCACGGGGATCAGTACGCTCCGAACTGATATATCAGTCTACAGGCCATGGGGATCAGCGCGCTCGAACTGATTTATCAGTCTACAGGCCACGGGGATCAGTACGCTCCGAACTGATATATCAGTCTACAGGCCATGGGGATCAGTACGCTCCGAACTGATATATCAGTCTACAGGCCATGGGGATCTGCGTTCTTGAACTGATTTATCAGTCTACAGGCCATGGGGATCAGTACGCTCCGAACTGATATATCAGTCTACAGGCCATGGGATCTGCGTTCTTGAACTGATTTATCAGCCTACAGTCCCAAATGGGTTAAGAAATCAGATTGTAACATACTCTTCTAGCTCATATATATAGTTTAGAATATTTTTGGGTCAAATATACTGAGACTTTTAACAACATAACAAGAAGACGGGGGTCTCCCCGTGGTGTAGTGGCTAGCGCCTTGGATTCACAAGCAGGAGATGGTGGGTTCGATCCCCACCGGCAGCAGGAATTTTCTCATCCCACGGCTCGTTGGGAAAATTCCTCGCTGCACCCTGGATGTCGGCGCTAATGGCCTAGATGTCGAAGCGCCGTAAAAAAAAAGAAAAAAAAAAGACATCATGCCTGCTAATTAACAATCCTTTTAGTTTTCTCTGTTAACCCTAACATTACGGCGGCTGGTGGGGGCTGCCCGACCCTGGAGTACTGTGATCTCTCTACCTGGCCAGATCCCAGTTATGATACTATTCTCTTCCTCTTCTCTACCTGCGTGAACCGTTTCATATAATTTCCTCCGTTAAAATTTAAAATTGTTGGAAAGCTTTATTTTATTATTTATTTGCTTTTTCTTTTTAGCTCTGAGTATTTAGGTTAAATTGTGTAATTATATGCTCCAATAATTTTTTTTTATAGGCTATATTTTTTAATACGAAAAATACATTTTTTGTATGATATAGGTACTATTCAATGAAACTGAATAAATAAATCCTCCTTTTTGATTTAGGGCTTTGGACCTTAATCTGGCCGAACCTGTAATGTATGTAATTTTGTGTGTGTGTGTATATATATCTGTACTCTGGAGGTAGAGGACACCATGTCCATTTTTTTTATTAAATTGACTTAACATGCTCTTAATGTTGATTTTTTTATTGATTAATGGTATAAAGCACTATGTCCTTTTCCCATAAATAACGAAGATAAGACAGTGAAAAATAAACTCATTTCCGTTTTCATTAGAGGAAAAAGACACCATGTGGAGGACTTGGTTTTGTTTGTCTATGATCAATACTTCCAATTACCTATCAATGCCAATAACAATGTGAAACATTTTCTTTAAACTGTTTCTATAAATAATGAAGAAACAAATTTTAATAGTTCACAGTTATAGAAAATTGGTTCTCCTGAACAATTAAAAATATGTGACATGGTGTCCTTTACCTCTGGGGTACAGATATATATATATATATTTACATTTTTAAAAAAATTTACACTCGACTCCTACAGCAGTCTACAAAAAGGAAAGGGTTAAGACATCTTAGGAGAGAATAATGAGTGAAGCTAGAGAAGAATTAAAGAAATAAAAATTCATTATAATTTATCGTAATGAGATGTTGAAGTAAGGCTCTCTGGATGAGGATGGGGATGCCAATCATCTGCATTCCGGTACTGTAAGCTTCATATCCAGTTATCCGTTGAAAATCTTTTAATATCCTAAATATTGTTACCATTCCACTATTTTGTCAGGTTTATATGGAATAGTGATCATGGCACTATACTAGTTCTGTCTATGCCTTGAGATATTATTGGAATTTTGTTTTCAACAGCTGGTGTTAATGGGTCAACATTTTATATACCATGTGTTTTACTGTTAGTTTATATATGTGATACTGGAGGCCCGGTAGCCGTGAGTGTTAAGGCGTGAGAACTTAACACTCCGTGCCAAGGGTCATGGGTTCGATTCCCACTAGGAGATGGTGGCTTTTCTTTAGAAAAAAGAAAAGGCTTCAGCCCTATCCTGGTTAGAAAAGGGTGGTAACCTATAGATAACCCGTCCTAAAATTCTTTGTTAATAATAATGGAGGTTAAAATTTAAATAAATTAATATGTGATACTAAACATTTTATTATTCATAAATTTCATTATCATTCTGTATGTCTCTGAGGAATTGCTAATAATTTTTGTGGAGTTACACCTCTCTTAATTTGTATGTAATCGTAAGCCCTCTGATGCCAAATTTTAATTGGTACTTACGTATTGGCTTCAACACAGGTCAGAGATATGAGTCTCGTTCAGAGATCTGGATCATCAGCGCAGGCGCATAACTCATTAGCACTTCTGTTGGCCTATTCCTATGGGCAATTCTATTGGCTGTTGAGGTAACCGTCTTTTTAACTTTCTATTTTCAACGCAATTCACTTGTAGATTTGTTTTTTTGATGTGATTGCTTTTCATTGTTTCTTGTTTGAGTTCTTTGTGTTTTTTGTGTCCTTTGTGCTGCTCTTGTTTCTGCTAGGAAAATGCGTCTTTGGGATTTACCTACAACTGAAAAAGATGCTAAATTGCGTATCGGCCCATTTTACACCGAAAAACTAGTGATCTATATTATCAACGAGTTGGACTGACTAGTTTTGATATAAACTTGAGTGAGCGGAAAGGCATAGCAATTATGCCATTTACATAAGTACTACGCGTTTCCCCTAGGTTATATCAAAACTCTAGTCAACCCAAATCGTTGATAATTTTGTTCCCATATTGGCAAAAATTCAATTGACGCCTGGGTTGATGATCCAGATCTCTGAGAGATGGTTTTTTAACCTGCGTTGAAGCTAATAGGTAAGTACCTTTTAATTCAGTAATACAGTAATTGTGGTAAACAATTTTTATGATTTTTAATTTTAAGGAATTTGGCTTGAGATTTATAATTGTTTACTCCACTGATAGAGCCTCAACTATTAATATTATTTCTAATGACATTGTTTGTTTTTTTTTTTGTTTGGCTTGAGGAACGGCTTCTTTCTCCAGCGGTGTTGCTCCTCACTCTGTCCCAATATTTCGTCGGGTTCATCTCAGACTTTGTCAGGCTTCCTTGTTTCCCTTGACAACCACCTATGACGACAGAAGGAAGCCTGGCAAAGTGATGAACCCGACAAAATATTGCGGCTGAGTGAGGAGCAACACAGTTGGAGAAAGAAGCCGTTTCACAAACCAAACATTGTTTTTTGTTTGTGGATCAGCTGCCAAGGCAAGGCCTTTCGAACTCAAATAATTCATTCTATTATGGTTATTTGGTAGTTCTTTTCGAATGTTTGGGGAAGGTCCAGAGCACAGTATCAAGAAACATGATACGATTACTTATCAATTGATGAACAAGATATGGAACCACAAGCTTTGAATAATTATATTGTTAAATCTAATATTATAGATTCTAGTGCTTGTCTTCTTCAATGGTTCTCTACTAGTCATTAATGTAGACTCTTTACAGAATTTCAAAAATTACTAAGTGAAATAATTTAGTTAGTGAAAAGATAGAAAATACAAATAAAACTTTTGTGGGATGTGGTGAGGCCTTAGATTAGGAAAATAAGATTAGGGGTTTTAGGGTTTCCAAAATAATCCAAGCAGAACACATTACAATTTAAATTAAATTGTTATTTTCTTATTGGTTGTGTTTTAGAGATTACTGGCTGAGCTGCTTTGAAGAATCAATTGATAAGTTTGTTAATGCTGCTATTTCAAGCCAAGCCGATGATGAAACAGCTGCTGAGAGAGCTAAGCAATTCAAAGAGAAGTATATCAGGAGGCTCCATCAGCTAAGAAAACAACCATTGTACATAAGAAGTTCATTCATTTATTTATTTGTTTTTTTGTTTTTTTTTTATAAATTCCTAAAAGTCAAAGAATATGAAACTTTCTTATCTCAAGGTGTTTGTGTGAGTCACACCCCAGAAGTTCATAGAAAAACAGAATAACTTAGAAATGAGGTATTGTATAGTAGGTAATTTAGAAAAAAAGATGTTTTGCTGAAGTCTGTCCAAAACCTACTGACAGGTACACTGGATAAGAACATGTTTAATGAACAAATGTTATTGAACAATGGACATAATTTGTAAACTGAAAAAGTCAATATGTGTCAAATCTACCTGAGCTGGGGAGGGGCGATAGTCGATAGTTCAGTACTATCGATAGGCCGATACTATCGGCTAAAAAATATCGATACTATTGATAGTCATTCGATAGTGGCTTTCCATATTCCTTACATACCTGTCCAATGAAGAATTTAATTTTATTGAATTGAATTATCTATTACTTCCAGGATTAGGTATATTTATAAGATTGCACAAAGGTTTAAAACAAAAAACTAATTTATTTAAATTTATAAAAAGTATTTCCAAAGAAAAAAATATCAAGAGGCACAAAAAAGTGCAATTATTTTAAACGGTTTTAGTTTTTCTCCTTGAGCTACATATTACCAGAAAGGAAGACCAACATTTCCACTTTTTTTGGCTCAGTCTGTTCCGCAGCTCAGAAAAGATTTTTCCAGCGGCTGAAAATACACGTTCTGAGGCTACAGACAAGCCTGGAACACTAAGGTATTTTCTGGCGACATTATGTAGTTGGTTGTATTCACCAGACGGTTATTTTTCAGTATTTAATTCACCAGACGTGTCAGTATTTAATACCACAGCCCTCCAGATGCTGAGAACTTCAATTCTAGAAAAACAGTAAAAAAATATGGATAGTCATGAACTATCGATATATCAATAGTAACTATCGACTATCGCCCATCACTAACCTGAGCTGACCATATTTGATATCAGCTTTCTTATTCAATGGATATTAGTTTCTTATTTCTTGTCAACCTTTTTCCTCCTTGTAAATATACTTTTAGCGTTATGAGAGTCTTGATAATAAATAAAAATAATTCTATCTTAGTATGTATAAAGCATCGGTTGTTTTTTTTTTTGTGAGAAAATCTGCAGTCATCATAATTTGTATTCTTCTTCTTTTCTTGTCATGTAGGTAGTTATTTGTGATCCTTATGAAATATTTTAGAATTGATCGTATAATGTATTGGAAATTGGATTTTATGGTAAATATTTTGAACCAGTGCTTGCACTATCTTCTTGCCCGTAATATCTCTTTTTTTTTTTTTTTTTTTTTCATATTACTCATATGGAAATAGGGAATATACTTTTCATAAATGCCTTTCCTTTCTTTGTCATTAATTTTAAATGTCAAATACAGGTTGTTCTAATGTATACCTATTAATATAAAGAGTATGTTCCCCAAAATCACGTGAGATTAGTTCTTTTATTTATATTAAGTAATTTTAAACTTATTATAGTTAGATACTGAAATTATAGTTAGAATCATTTCCAGTTTCTTTTCAAAGGAGCATTTCTCCTTTGAATTTGAAGCAATCCACTATAGATCATGAGCTATTTTTATATTTACATAATCCTCTTGTTCTTTTCAGCTCCTATGGGAACCTGACAGTTCGTAGTTTATTGGATACCATTGAACACTACATGAAAGAATTTGACTTCCCTGATCCTTATATTTCTGTAAGAATTGAATTTATTATTATTACACTAAATATGATAAAATAGTTAGATCTTTCTATTTTCTTGTATCATACTTTTAAATCTGGGTAAGTAGTTGATTGGTATGCAAGAAATGGTTTTTTCAAATAACTACTGATATTTTCCTATTTTATTGTATTGAAACGCTAAAACATATTTTCTTTTTCCTCCTTTAGATTTTTAAATTATATTACATACTGAAAAATGTAATTATAAGTCTAAAAACGTAATGCATAGTCTTCTAAGTTCTTTTTTTAATGGTTACATTTATTACAGATAATTTATAAAATGTCTGTTAATGATAGGACCATTTACTTCATAAAACATTCGCAGGTAAAGCAAAGTGAAAATGAAGCAGCTCTCTCCCAGCTTGGAGAAAGACTGGAATTCATTGATTCACTAACAGGAGATGAGAAAGAAACAGAGCTGGTCATTGGCCTTCTTGCAGGAAACCTTTTTGACTGGGGTGCAAAAGCAGTTGTACAAATAATGGAGCAGGAAGAGTTTGGTTTAACTGAAGCAAGAAAGAGAATACCTTGTTAGTAATTACTATTATTTAAAAAGTACCTTGTTATTTGTCCTAAAAATTAACATTATGTTGTGCATCTACAGGGTTTGTCCGGAAAGTATTAGGACTGAGTCGATTAAAAAAAATGTATTAAGCCAACCGTTAAAATTCTTTAAAAACTTTCAAAATAGGCTCCTCCTGTGTCGATACAGCGCTGCCAGCGCGATTTCCAAGCATTCAAGGCGTCACTGTAGGCATTGTCCGGAATAGCCTTTAGAGTAGTGGTGCAAGCTGCTTCGATCACCTCTGTCATCTCAAAATGCTGTCCTTTCATCAGTATTTTCAGGCGAGGAAACAAAGAGAAGTCCGTGGGCCACATCTGGGCTGTAGGGCGGCTTGGGAAGCGTTGGGTCTGCCAGGCTTGGTAGCTGGTCACAAGAAAGGAGGTGTGAGCCAGGGCGTTGTCCTGGTGCAACTTCCAGTCGGCTGCGATGTCTTTTTGGACCCGGTTGTCTCTTCGTTTGAGTTTCTTGAGCACTCCCATGTAGAAGTTGGAGTTGAAGATTTGTCCACGAGTCTCATTGTCATTGTTGGTCGAATATGAAGGTCTCTTAGCACGGTCTTCATCGACGATCTCTTCCCGGCCCTCCGAAAAGGCTTTGTGCCACCACCTGCATTTTCGGTTGCACCACTCACAAAAACTTGTTGCACGAAAAAGCCTGTCTTGACTCTCCAGATGCTCGGAGACAACTGACCAACCCCTCGTTCGTTAGCTAGGGACTCCCAATACCGAATCCAGTCGGCTAGTGCGCACCCCGAACTACAGTTGCATTAAAAAAAAATCAGTCCTATTACTTTCCAGACAAACCCTGTATAATGTGAAGATTCATTTATACCAGGAGGGGTTAGTGTGTATTTGAAATAATTAATTTTCTTTGACATTTTGGTTTCATTACTTATGCTTGTGCTCTGGTGGAATGTAGATGGCTGCTCAAGATGTCATAATACTTATACACAAATTCACCCATTCTTTAATATTGACCAATGTGTAAATAAATAGTGAATATAATTTACAACGAACAATTGAAAATATTTCACATATTTATGATTAGTTGTGAGTTTAAAGTTCACTTTTGGAAGAATGGAGTCTTTCACTTTGCATAGTCTTCTTACAATAAAAATGTATATGGGGATAACGTTTAAAATTCTCTACACCACCAGTGGATATAGTTTCAGATTCTTCTAGTATATGAATACATTCATTTCAATCATAGAATTAATCATTGAATCTCTGTTTCATTCTGTTTTAAATATTTCTTCTAATATATTTGTGTAAAATGAAAGACTGCAAATTATTATTATTTATTGATGATGATGCTACGCATCTAAAGCGAAGAGCATTTAATTTCCTGTATTAAGCTGATGCAGGTGTTGAACTTAACGATGCCACTCCAAAATAGTAGTTGCTACAGACATACTGCAAATTAAATGTCTCTTATTTATTTATTTTTTTTTTTTATTTTTTCGCAACTATGGCGACTCAACAGCAAAGTGGGTTTTACATATGTATGAAAATACACCAAAAATTCACATTAGAAAAAAAATAAAGAATAAAAAAATAATAATAATAAATAAATAAAATAATAATAATAATGTTAATACTAGAACAAGAGGACATAATCCCTTCCTTGTAGAGGTTGGCTTTAGTTCTCAATCAGTTGTATTTATATTTGTATACTTATATAGTTCGTTCATGCGAAATTATATGAGGTCGTAAATGTTTAAATGTCTGAGGTATTCAAATATTTGTCCGATGTAGTGACTGTCATCTGTAAGTAGTTCGTGCATGTTTTGTGGGATGTTATCATTTTGTCTTTGTCTACAGTCTGTGAGGATGTGTTTAACAGTAAGTTGTGTATTACAGTACTGACAAGTTGGTCTGTCCTGTCTAGTCATAAGGTAAGAGTGAGTGAGTCGGGAATGGCCTATCCTTAGTCTGCACAGAACGACTTCTTCTCGTCTGTTACATCTGCTGCTGGAAGGCCATTCCCGGACAGTTTCTTTAATCTCCCTTAGTTTGTTGTCCCGTGTTTCGTACCATGTTTTCTGCCACATCTGTAAAATGAGTGTCTGTGCCTCTGTCAGTAAGTCCTGGTACGTCGAGTTGTCTATGTCTAGATGATCTTTTCGTGCTGCAAGTTTTGCTTGTGTGTCTGCTTGAGTACTAGGATCGATATCTTCATGGCCTGGCAGCCAGTACATAGTCACAGTCTTGTTTAATAGGGAAATCTTGTTACGTATGAGTGTTATTAATGGATTGTCATTGTAAATATCCTGTAATGTTTGTAATGTGCTCAGTGAGTCAGTGCATATTGTAATGTGTTTGTGGTGAGTGTTAGGTAAATTGTCTAGTGCAAGTATTACAGCGTGGAGCTCAGCTGAGTAGGAACTTGTCATTTGTGGTAATCTTGATGATACGATTTTTTCTCCCACAACAGCAGCTGCTCCGGTTCCTTCCGCTGATTTCGAACCGTCAGTGTAGATGAAGAATTGGTCTGTGTTTTCAGTCAAGCGTGAACAGAATGTGTTTTTGTATAAATGTCTGGAAGTTGGATCTGTTTTTTTGAATTTTGTCAGTTCAATGTCAATTTTCAGATTTCTAACTGTCCACGGTATGTAAGTCGAGTCAGGTTTTTGTAGAGGTATAAGATGTTGTAAATCAGAGTTATGAGTGTAGGTTAGGAATCTCACATGTAGGGGGCGTTGTCTATTTGTATGGCGTTGATAAAGTTCTAAATAATCTTGATGTATAGAATTTGGAGTACATGGGCTATTGAGGAACTTACTTTTTAATGTCTCTTAATAAATGTTATAAAATTATACATTTATTACTAGATTATACATTTTATCATTTCTTCTAGCTAGACCTTGGGTGATTGACAATTTGGATGAGTGGCTACAAAGATTAAAGGGGAAACCACACAAGCAAGCTGCAATATTTATTGACAATAGCGGAGTTGATATAATCCTAGGAATCCTCCCATTTACCAGAGAACTTCTAGCAAGAGGAACAAAGGTTTGTGTTGCTGTAAAAAAATGTTACTTAGATCACATACTTCTTTGAAAATACAGTGAAACCTCTCTACAGCGGACACCTCTGGGAGAACCAAAGTTGTCCACTATAGAGAGGTGTCCGCTATACAGAGGGGTTGGTCGAGATGGATACGTACCGAATTTTTAATTCATGTTTTAATTAACCATTTAATAATTACCCATAGCAAGTTTTTTTTAAGTACATATATAGAAAGAAGTTCAATAAGTATAAACTTAAAAAAAGTTTTTATTTTAAAAAGTTTAAAGCATAAAGAAGTTTTTAGTTCTCGGACAACATTTTTGTCACAATTTTCCGTCCGTTTCTTCAAAATTTCATCTTTCTTTTTCAATATTTCTGCTGCTTGTGCTTTCCCTATCAAAAAAAACTCGGCAACTTTACGCACACCACATTTATCGCGATTGGAAAATGTTATCACGTAAATTTTTCTTTAAGTGTCAGAGATTTCCGATTAGACATATTGAAGAGAAAGCACGATACTCACTCAACAAGAGCTAAAAACCAAATGAAAAGTGACGAGAAGGAAGTTCTGC
This sequence comes from Gonocerus acuteangulatus, assembly GCA_946811695.1. NCBI lineage: Eukaryota > Metazoa > Arthropoda > Insecta > Hemiptera > Coreidae > Gonocerus > Gonocerus acuteangulatus. The sequence continues at coordinate 84,260,127 of OX328123.1, forward strand.
GGAAGGAATGTGAACCGCGGGAAAATCATATGCTTCTGCTGAAAAGGAAGGGGTTCCTATTGTGAAATTCCTAGGAGGATATTACTAGTCACTATTCTGTATATACGTATATCTTAATCTTGCAAAGAGTTTGTTATTGTTAACGCATTTTTCTGGAAACCTACACCGATGGGAACTCTTCGGTAAATAACATTAGCTGTAATTGTCCTTAGTAAGGAGGTAAAAATCAGATTTTTCTGTCCGTGTCCTTTGTACAGAGGTGTCCGCAATATAGAGGTTTATTTCACCGATAGAAAAATTCGGGACTGCGAGAAAATGTCCGTTAATAGAGGTGTCCGCTGTAGGGAGGTGTCCGTTAAAGGAGGTTTCACTGTAGTTTCAATAACAAAAAAAAAAAAATCAGTCCCGTAACAGGCCATGAGTGCCCTGAGGGGCAGATACTATAGAGGTATCTGATTCATGGCCATACGGCACACTAGGGAGATAGTGTGGTCAGTACTATGCTCCGGCCGCGTGATTTTCCCCTTGGCTGCTTCGACTGCTAGAGTCATTAGCACCAACCAAGGTACCCATTATTAAATTAATTAAAGGCTGGGTTGGCCTAGGGACGGTCAGGGAGGCCGAATTCAACCGGTGAACGAAGACACTAGAAGAAAAAATCTTTAGTGCTTGCTCGGGATTTGAACTCAGGCCTCCAGCTTATTAGTCCAGTGCTCTACCACTGAGCTAACCTCCCCCCTAGTATCAATAACAGTTTTGCAATTTTTAGTATGTTCTATGTAATAATCGTACAACTAAAAGAGTAAATTAAAATCTAAATACAAAAATACTGACATTTTATTGATCTTTTGTCTTATTTGATATAAAAGTTTTCTGTATTGGACCACTTAAAAAAATGGATTACAGATTGTAAACTCAGAAAATGAGTAGACTTTCAGTTTTTTAGTCTTATAATTTTTTATGCTCTGAATGAACTAATATACTACCAAACTTAATTTGTTTTAAAGATAATGTATAAAGTGAAGTACTGGAGAGGTTTTTATGATTTCAATTGAACAACCCTGTATACCTGGATTTCTTACATCTAATTTATGTTTTGGTAAAAATGATCCATGATGCAATGTTTCAGGTTATGCTGTGTGCAAACTCTGCTCCAGCTCTCAACGATGTTACTCACAAAGAACTGGAAGTTATACTCCATCAAGCAGGGATGATTTGCCCTAAAATTAAGGAAGCGGTCGAAGCAGGAAATCTTGTTGCTATGGAAACTGCTCAAGCTGGACCTTGCCTTGACTTAAGGTCTGACCTTTTTTCGATACCACTTAATATAGAACTAAAATTAACTTGCAGCATTCTTGTTCATTTGATGTTTTTCATAAAGCATTTTAATTTTCAATGTACTTTTTAAACTGTAAATTTAATTCCTATGATGATCTTGGTCTTTTAATTTACATTGAAAACTACTAGATCTAACAAAGTAGCTGCGTATGCCAGAATGCTTATGGCTCTCGTAATTAATAGTTATAGTAGTGTTTATAATGTTAAGTCTATCATTCCAATTTTTATTTTCGCCTTCTTTTCCAATTCAGCATATTCATTTTTTTCAATATTTGGGCAAAGGAGAAAATCATTGTGGAGAACTGTCTCCCAAAGCACAATTTCAAAAATGTATTTATAGAGCTCATTTCAAGAGAAAGTATTAGAAATAAAAAATGAAATTCTCTTAATCAATTAATAAAATTGTTGCAATTTTCCTGAAAGTGTGGGTTATGTGTGTAAAAGTCTGTAGATATGGAATTTAAAAAAAAAAATATGTTTTTCACAGAACATTTTTCAGTATAATATATCACTATTTGTTCTCTTAATCTTTTTTTTTTTTTTTTCTTTTTTTTTTAATATTGATGTATTTTTTATAGCCGACTAGATGGTGGTTTGGCTAAGGCACTCGAGAATGTGGACTTGGTAATAATTGAAGGCATGGGCAGAGCTGTACATACAAATCTTAATGCTAAATTCAATTGTGAAAGCCTTAAAGCAGCTGTTATAAAAAACCAGTGGCTTGCTAAAAGATTGGGTGGAAATATGTTTGCTGTCATATTTAAATATGAAAGTCCTAGCAGTCAAGGCTCTGAAAATGAATGTTCTACCAATGTTTAGTCTATTATTCAAACAATTTTTATTTTCATCCTTGGTCCACATTCAGGATTTTCATTTGGGTAATGGAGAAATTCATTGTGGGCATGGGAAAAAACTGTTTCCCAAAGCACAATTTTAAAAATGTATTTATAGCTATTATTTGAAGAGGAGGCTTTGCAAAATTCATATATTTTTGTAAACAAGTGCCCATTATTTTATTTGTCATTGCCTATTGTATTACTATTTTAACACCCACTTGTCGCCTTGGGCAAACAATATATTGTTAATATTTATATTCATTTTTTTTATTGTTGAACATAATACCTCTTGTTTTCCCCCAAATGATAATTGTATTAAAATGCAAGGATAACTTTCTTCATTTAACAGTAACGATACCCTTTCGGACTGGAATTAATTTACTATTAATTATTATATTAATACCAGGGATATAATTTTTCAGGCTGGATATAAAAATAATATTTTTCTATATTTAAAAAAAAAATTAACTATCAATAAAATAGAGGGGGAATAAAGAGCTTTTGAGCTTCAACATTCCAACCATTACATAATGGTCAATGATGTTGGAAAGCAATTTAATTTCTTTGAAATGTGTTTTTTAATTATTCAATGACCCGTATACCCAATAGAACACGTTCCAATACATTCCCAGTCCTTTAACTGGTCAAATTCATTGACTTAATTGTTGTAACAAAATTTTTAATAAATGTTTGGAACACGGTTTTAATTTTTTTTTTTTTTTATGGTGCTTCGACGTCTTATTATTATTATTTCATTTATTGATCGATAAAAAATCTTTACCAGGACTTATGAATTTACTTTTGAAATAACACCACTCAGGTACATTAAAATAAGAAAATTTGTAAAATTGTTTGTATTAAAAAAAAAACCTGTTGCTTTTTGTAAATAATATCTTTAACAGGACACATTCCTTTTAATACCAACAATTTGAAAGTAACACACAGTTTTAATGTCTATCTGTTCTTAAATATTCATCTAAGTTTTAATTGAGAAATATTTGTAGTGTGAATATAAAATTATAGTTTTAATGTCTTGAGGAGTGTGTAAGTTTTTTGGCAAACAATTAGACCATTTGTGTAAAATAAAACTTTTTTTATACAATCCTTCATTTTATTAATCAAATAAAAAAACAGTCCCACAAGGGCCCAGATACCGTAGAGGTATCTGATTTTTGACCTTACGACACACTAGGGAAATAGTGTGGTCAGTACTATGCTCCAGCCACCTGGTTTTCTCCTTTGCAGGTACCCATTAATAAATTCATTAAAGGCTGGGCGGCCCTTGTCCAACCAGAATCCAACCCACAAATGAAGACACTAGAATATGAAATCATTAGTGCCCTCGAGTTTTGAAATAACCTTCCCCCTTCATTTTATTAATAATAATACAAAATATAATAGAACTGATAGTATTTCCTCTGATAATGCCAAGTTTTTCCTGACATAAAGATTATCAATTGGAATATCCTTGTCTAGGTACACGGTAGTGCTCCAGGCTAAGTTTCGGCCTGCGTACACACAGTGTGTTTATTACAAGAAGTATAAGAGCAGATTTCTACCCTCTCATAACTTTGAACCAGTTACAGATAAACTTATGAAATTTTACGTAGTTATTATAGTAATAGATGTGAGTAAAATTGGTAAGTTTTGTAATTCTACATTGAATCGTTTCTGAGCTAAAGATGATGGAAAATCAGAATTTATACGACCTACTCACTGACTCATCAAAATTATTAGGCACTTCTTGAAAAGCTAGAGACTTTGGAGGGTGGAAAATAGGCTAGCACTGGGGGTAGGATCGGCTCTCAGAGCTCGTAGCACCCGGCGGTCAGTCCCTCTCAGATTGGCTAGCATTCTAATGGTTAATACTTTGTCAAGAACCTAATAATACCCTCTCAATTATTTGTGCAGTTCCAATTTGGCTAGTTTTCATTAAATGGTGACTGTTTTAACTTAATAGAGTTCAAACCACCCAGATCATTTTAAGTCATCAGAGAGTTTATAATATCCCTGAATCGTTACTCAAGGGGCCTGTATCTTTGAATACCCGAAATTTTATAACAAATCCGATCGTCATAGCGGCCAGCATTTAATGAAAACTGGCCAATTTGGAAATGCACAAATATGTGAAGGGTATTATTATGGTCTTGAGAAGATATCAAGGGCCTAAACCATGGCCCAATACTAGGATATCATAACTTTCATAGGCAAACTGTTTATGGGAGGGGCCTGGAACTTGGCGTCTTTTTTCAACATTAGTATTTTTGGGGTAATAATACCTGTATACGCTATAATAATATATGTATACAATGTCTCCATACACAATGCCTTCCTGCAGTCCATCTTTTCTTTCAAATTCTCCTACCAATTGCTGTGATACACTCCGATTGCCTCTGGTTTACATAATCAGTAATAAATAAAAACTCTATCAATCAATTAAAAAATTACAAATAAGCCAAAAAAATCAATCTAATTAAAACATAAAAAAACTATGTTAAAGTAATTATAGTAAACATAAATAGTAAATAAGACATTAATTACACAGGCACACAAAATAATAAGGTGGTCTTTTCCAAAGACACTATACATGTATTCTTATCAATTTCGTCACGCTGAATCCGAATCCGGGGTCTGTTTGACCCCAGCACGTCAGGTTCAAGAGCATTTGAAGATCAAATTTCGTATGAAGTCTTTAAAATAAATAACTAGAGCTTCAATGATTTTTAGGGTCATTAGAGTGAAACAAACTTCGGATTCAGTGTGACGAAATACATAAGAACATATGTGTAGTGTCTTTGGAAAATACCACTTTTTTTTATTTTGTGTGCCTGTGTTATTATTGATTGTAAACAAGAGTGATAGTAAGAGAGTGAAGGTGTGATGGAGCAAGAGTGGGAACAGTACCCCATGATTGGTTAGGAGTATGATGTGGAGAAAGTGACCACTTTGTGTAGAAAAAGTTTCATATGTCAGCAATTATTTGTACAAATCAAGACCGTTGTATTATATGATGTATCATAATTTTTAAATTTGTCAAGATTGGATAAATTGAGACATTCTTGAATGTCTAATTTATGTTTAGCCAATCTCTTATTATAAAAATATAAAAACCTTATTTGTTTTTAAAACAAAGAAGTTTGTGCTCCTTAGCTTCCGATCCTTAAATTGGTGTTTCATAATTTGGTCTTCATGACGATTTCTTGGAGGGGGTATTCATGATTGAAGGAATGAATGGAAGGTAAAGAAGGCAAATCAGTTAATATTTATAATGAGAAACATCATATTTAAAATTTACCATTAGAGTATAAAAATATATGATTTTTTTAAATATATATATATATAGCAAGTTATTTTAAACTTGTTGCAATGAATAATTATTAGGAACAAAAAACAACCCTTTTCAAATAAACAGAAGATCTAAGAACACATTTTACACTAAATATTGTCACTATCAAAAAAATCTCCACCTTAATTTCTCTAAGTGAATCACTTTAAAACTGAAAGCTTTAAAAATATTGGTCGTTCCTCACAAAACATTTTTGTACTGAAAAGGCTTTTTTTTGGTTTTTGCCATCTCCAGTTTACAAAACTAAAATTTAAAATCATTGAACATGACGAAGGAGTTTTTCCCAAACTTGGTGAGGAAATATCAATACTTCATCTAAACTGATCAGGCTACCAGATAGCACCACATTCAATATTTTAACAACTCAGGCCCCAAGGACCATTTAATAACGTGTATATGTGTGTATATATTATATATATATATATATATATATATATATATATATATATATATATTCAAATGAATAAAAACCAATTATGAAAGCAAATTATTTTTAGAAACAACAAAGATATTTTGACAACCTAAAAAAACATTAATTCAACAATTATCTTCTTTGATTAACCGTTTTTTATTACCAGTTCTCTTAAATATAAAAATCTGAAGATAATCAAAATATTTCAAGATTTCTATTTTATCTTAAAATTAAAGATGATTTAAAACTAATTTTATATTTTTAATTTAAACTATGAACAATAAGAATGGTTTAGCAGTTCAAAACAGGTAAAGATGCATTTTTTAAAAAAGCTATTTTTTTTACTAGCTTCTTAGATTTCTGACTGACTAAATCATAGTTTTTCCAGCATAAACATGATTCTTCTAGAAAAAATATATAATCGCCTTAAGTAAAGGGTTCTATATCAAAAATTTCAAAACGATATAGAAGATTGTTAAGATTTATTTATTTATTTATTGGGGGATGATGATGCTCTGCGTCATTGGCTAATAGCATTTTTCCTATTAGATTGTTAAGAAATAAAACATTTTCTTAAAAATAGGTGTTTTTTAAAGTAATTAATAAACCATTTATTCAAAGAAATAAATTTGCATTATATTTCAAATATTTGAAATTAAAAACAAACTAAAAATAAACAATCCAGTAAATGAGCCATTCTTAAGGATTACCTACTTACATCGCTGAAATAGGTAACATAATTTTTTGTGAGCATCATTGCTATAGCCGGTTCAGTTAGATGGGATAGTTCAAATTCAACATGCGTGAAACACTGTGGAAATTATTCCCGACGGGTCTGCCATTTACATTACTATTTTAATGAACAACACACTACGTGAATCTCAATAAAAACTGATTATGTCTCATTTAGGACCAGGGAAGGCTTTAAAAGGTCAGGCAAGGGAGATAGTGTTTAATGTTTATCAATACTTACCCAAAGCTAAGGCTAAAAACAATTTAGACTCTAAAGTTGCCTGTTCAAATACATGATTTGAGGGAAAAGGGCGTGCTCCAATTGCAATGCCCGGTAGAAAATTGGTGATAAAAATTCTCTCAGTCATAACCTTATCACTATGAAATTTAAAAAGTTTTCAGCCTTAGCTTTGGCTAAGTATTGATAAATATTAAACACTATCTTCCTTATCTAACCTCTCTAAGCATTCCCTAGTCTTACACGTGACATAATCAATTTTTTAGTGATTCATGCTAAGTGTTTGATAATTAAGAGGCTTTGCAAATGGCGGAACAAAAGGGACAATGCTGGGAGAAATTCCCGCTGACGTTCGTGCATGTGCAATTGAACTCCTAGGCTTATCAGAACAGGCTATACCCTTCCTTAAAAACGTTTTATATGCCATAAAGAAAAAAGAAAACAAATGAACACCCAACCTACATTCTAAAAACATTGCTAAAAAAATATATATTACAAATATACTACATTTTAATTTAATTAAACCTTAAATATTATGTTAATTTCATACATATTATGGATTTATCTACATTTCTCTGTACAGTTTTATTTCTACAGCAGGAAATATTAAAACAGCAAGAATGTAGACATCTTCCAGGAAGGCACAATGGGAAATAAAAAAAAAAGCTCACATATCATCAATACAAATCTACAAAAATAAAATGAGCACAGTTGGAGCAGATTTTTTTCATACCAAATGATCTTTCACACCTGAGTGTATCAATAAAAATGAATAAAGAGAATTTTTTTTTTTTTTTTTTTTTTTTTTAAGGTACGTCGATTTCTGAGCATTATTAGCATTAGCCCTGTGGTGCATTTAAAATAACCTTATTTATTTACAGACTAAATAAATTATCACATGCGTTTACTTGTTTACTTTGCTCAAAACTAAAAGAACATTTAAAATTACAACTAAACAGAAAGAGGAATACTATGAGACAAAAAAAGAGGTGAAAAGTGAAAAAAATAAGCAGGTCAATAAGAATTAAAGTTATTTTCAACTAAAAAAAGGTAGTGGAACAACAAGAAAGCTATCAAAGTCCAAAGATTTAATTTACTTGTTGAGTAATTTAGTAGTTGAAAGTATTAGGATAACACCAGCTTTAAATAGATACATTTCAGAACTCCGGTATTCGAAGCCAAGAACATTAAGGCAATAGAAACATAATAAAATACTATTCCTCACATCCTCTGTGTTCGTATTGCAACTAATTTCAAAATGATGCAAACAAAAACTTTTTTTGAAATATGAAGAAAATATTTTATTAATATTAAAAACATTTTTAATATTTATATTTTTATATAAAGTAGTTGATATAAGTATTGCTTAACCTATATTACTGATATTGATAGCTTTCATTGATTTAATAATTTAATTTTACTTAAACTAATATGAATAATAAATATTACATTTTTATACTTATAAATTTAATAAGCAAAATAAAAATGCATTCACCTAATTATGAGTGCTTTTCAATAGCGTTACTTCGATCAATGGAAATATCAGGTTGGTTATTGCGATTGAAAAGTCGCTCAATGAATCTAGCAATGCGCAAAGCGACTCTTACAAATATTTCACAATTCTGGACGAACAAATTTGTAGTAACCCTTATAATAATTGCAGTAATTTCTCTCCAAGCACGAAAGCTGCACAGTTCAGACCATGTATATTGTCTTTCTGATATTGCGACTAATATGGAACTGGCAGCAGATACTAGAAAGTAATAAAAATTCGCATGAAATAATATTACTTTAGAAGAAACTCTATATTAGTATATTACAGTATTTATATTTATTTGGTTTTTCTTGCCTAAGATGTTTATATTTTGGTTTATATTGTAAAAATACTTTCCTTATAAACCACAAATATGAATTAATATTTTTCAACAGGCTCAAAAGTTTAACTTTTTTACCCCAGAAAAATGAAATTACTCAAAAGGACAATATCGACTACTTGCTTCACTTCGAAGCCCACAATGTGATTATTTCATCATGATAAGGTACAGTATTCATTTCCAATGGAGCCATTTGGTCTCTGCCACCATGTTTATATGATCAAACAAACACTTAATCAGCCAACACTGATCACGCCAAAGAATAGCCTAGTCTCACTGAACATAATGGACTTGAACCCAGTCATGCCTATTATCATAATAACTTGTTAACACTTTTCCATAAAGGATTCCAAAATATTATTAAATTAGACAAAAATTACATCTAAATCTTCTAGAGACAAAAATTCAAGACTTGACTGAACATACGAGGTCTGTAAATGAGACAGATTTTTTTTTGTATTCAATAAAATTACAATTGTATATTGTTATTCTCAAAATAACTTCCTTCTGAAGCCACACGGCACTGGAGAAGGTCCTTTTTACTCCTCATAGCAGTACTAGAGTAGCCTTCAAATGGTTGGTTACAGCCTTTTAAATGTTTTCGACTATCTCAAAATGAGTTCCCTTGACACGATTTTCCAACTTCGGGCAGAGAAAAAAGTCACAAAGACTCCAATCAGGCAAAAAAAGAAGGCTAGGGAGTCACAGGAATATTATTAGGTTATTGAAATTACTGTGCAGCAAGGAAGATGCAAATATTTGTTTTTAATGTTTGGTCTCGCACAAATGACACTTTTCTAAGTTTTTCAAGACCCTCCTGGTAAAAGTGTTGATTGGCCATTTGGCTCAACATATTCATCACTTCCGGAAGACAAAGGCCCTTCTCCTTTGTGGTTCATTTTCGATCGACTATCTTCCTTCTTTAAATACCTTAAGCCATCAAAAAACTTTGGCTCTTGACAAAACACTATCTTCGTAGGCCTGTTGAAGTTTAGCAAGAGTTTGTGTTACATAGTGCCCAAGTCTGAAGCAAAACTGATAGTACACCGTTGCTCCAAATTGATGTCCTTTATTTATTTTAATTTATTTATGAGCACCCCAATGAAAGCGTTTCGCCCTTTTTATTTATTTATTTATTTCAGAACACAATAAAAAAAAAATGTTTCACAAAAAAAATCGCTAGGGCCAACCAAATGACCCAAATGAGTTCAAACCCGTACTGAAGGCAGATCACATTTTCCCCTTTCTCCACACTTAGCCCAGCACCTCCAGTGTTGCCAGTCTCATCATTTCATTTCCCTCATATATGATCTTTTAGACAGAAAATTTCAGCTAAAACTATGTCAACCACTTTTACAACTGTTCACTTACCAAATATACAAAATAGTCTAACTACTACATAGACAACAGAGTCTTCTCTTGAAGTAGGCTAGACCTACTGAAGAATGCAACTTTAAAAATAATACTCAATGGAAGCTTCATTAAAAAACAACACAATTTTAATTAATATATTATTGTTGAGAGTGTAAGTTCTTTTAAACAAGCTTAACCAAAAAAATTAACAAACATTGTAATAAAATTATTAGATAGAACAAGGGCCTCCTAAGGGGGAAAGCAACTTGACTTAGAAGGCCAATTGTGTCCTAATAAAAATAATAGATTAATCTTCTGCCTCCAAAAATTAATTATTATTTAAAACTTCTATACACAAACTGTTCCATGAAGAGACAGCCTCTTCTCGCAAACTATTTCAAGCTTGATGCTGAATCGGCCCCAGTGGTCGTAGTGAAATTCTTGGACTTAGTACGCCTTGGGCATAGGAATATACACTTTTAACCCATACAACTAGACTTAGCACTTTCTCAACAGGACTAGGAGAATGATGGCCTAATGTTTCAAACGCGCTTGCCCGCTGTATTCCAACCAAAGGCTCTGGCAATGTCAAAAGGGAAGGTATAAGAATATTTTAGTGCCAATACTTACTTGGAATCTCTTCACCTACCCAAATTTTCTTAATTTCGCTTTTAGCAAAATACTTGTAACTCATATTTGAGTTACAAGTATTTAAAAATGAATGAAAAGGTTCCAAATATTTATATTTACTCACCAATTAAACCTGCTTCAGGACCAAGAACAGGTTCCATTGTCTGTCCAGCTGTGTATCCAGAAAGTACAACAACACCAAGTCTAATAAGCTCACGAACAACCTCTGTAGTGACTCTTTCTAAAACAGAAAAATTCTCTTTGGGAAAAACACTGTCTTAATAATATAAGGGAGGGGTTCAATAGCAGTCCAGTCAACGAATGCTTGAAAACAGCTAAAGGTGGAAATTTTTGGAACACAATTTTTCACTTCGTAACTTTGTTTGGGCTGGATAGGAGGTGAACATATCGAAAGTCCTCGCCCATAGCCTTTGTGCCGGGGGGAGGGGGGGGTTTAGAAGGTCCCATTTTTCGGGTTTTCACTTATATCTCAGAAACCCTGCGTCCTAGCGACATGACTATTCTATAACAAATGAAAGCTGATTAAATTTCCTACAAGTCCTACAATTCATTCTATAAGTTCTATTCATAAGCGTGAATACGAATTTATTTGTATTCATGTATGTCATATATATAAATACAAATAAAATTGTATTCACAAATTTTCCTGTAAATAAAATTTAATTTACAGGAAAAATTCTAAATATACCCAAAAAGTGTGCATATTCACAAATTTTGTGAATATTCACAAGAAATCAAGTGATTTAAATATACAAATACAAATTTATTCACATTAAAATGTGTGAATAAAAATTTATATACAAAATAATCGGAAAATCAATTATGTATTTGTGCGTTTTGAAGGTAGTATTAGGAAGGATATCGAAGATAGTATTTGGGAGGATATAGAAGGTAATATTAGGAAGGGTATTAAACGTGGTATCATGAAGGATATTGAAAGTGGTATAAGGAAGGATATTGAAGTTGGCATTACAAAGGGTATAGAAGGTGGTATTAGGAAGGATATTCAAGAAGATATTAGGAAACATATTAAAGGTGGTATTAGGAAGGTGGAATAAGAAAGGTTATAGAAGGTAGTATTAGGAAAGATATTGAAGGTGGTATTAGGAAGGATATTCAAGAAGGTATTAGGAAACATATTAAAGGTGGTATTAGGAAGGTGGAATAAGAAAGGTTATAGAAGGTAGTATTAGGAAAGATATTGAAGGTGGTATTAGGAAGGATATTCAAGAAGGTATTAGGAAGGATATAGAAGGTGGTATTAGGATATAAATATTCAATATTCTTCATACGATTCATTTAAATAAACAAAAAAGAAAAAAAAAAGTTAAATATTTACACCAAGTAACTATTGTCTTTCATTTTTCCTGTTTGTTTGGTTGGTTGATTGTACGGAAAACTAATGATTTACAATTTGTATGTACCTCAAGTAATTGTATATAAAGAAAATACCTACTACAAAGTAAAACAATGCAAGAGATAAATTGTGGGACAAACCTGAGTTCTAGTCGAACCTATTCAGTTATTCAACTAAAACATATTATGCTAATGAAATGTAGAATAGAAAAACATACATTTAGTTCCATTTTTATTAAATACAAGAGTTAAAAGACACTAAAATTATTTGAAGAGCATTGCCATCCAATAACATATCACTACCGTCCGGGACGCCATTTTTGAAATGGCCATATTTCGAAAAATAAAGTTGTAAGTGCATGACCAACTATCGACAAAAATTAACCATAACATATATGTACAATTGGTACAAAAAAAGTTGATTAATTTTCAAGTTGATTTCTGTAAAATTTGAGAACCAAAAAGTAAAATCTATCTTAATAATGCTCATATATGCCTACATACACATATACGTGCTTACATATATGGGGAAAAAAACATACATTCCTTCATTTCTCCTGATTATGATAAAAATTATTTTCTCCACCTACGTCTAATAACTTCCAAATTATGACTATACAAAAGTATTTTTGGTGTTAAAATTATGGTTTCTGATACATGCAAGAGGTACATTATAGCAAAAGTTCAGGGTGCATAAAACACTTCAAGAAAAGTGCATTGCCAGCTCTCCGACTAATAGTAAGATAGTACCATTTAAGAAATGGGTTGAAGAGAATGGTTTGAGACAGAGTTGTAATGTAATGATTACTTTGAGTAATGATTACTTTTCAAATTACTTTCCTGTTTTAATAGGAATTCACCTTGGGCACACACTAGACATTGTCAAAAATCGAAATCCAGGCGTTTTTACTAAAAATTACATAAAAAGTAATTGCCATTCCCATTCCCATTACTGTAATGGGAATGGGAATTGCAACTACATATTCCAATTAAAAGTAATGGGTACTGATTTTTTAGATTCCCATTACTTTTAATGGAAAAAAAGTAATTGCCATTCCCATTCCCATTACTGTAATGGGAATGGGACTTGCAATTACATTTTGCAATTACAAGTAATGGGTACTGTTTTTTTAGATTCCCAACTTGTAATGGAAAAAAGTAATTGCAATTTCCATTACAATTACAGGAATTGGAATGGAGTAATGGGAATGGCCATTACATGTCTGTAATTGGATTACATTTCATTAGATAGTCCGGGTTAGAAAAATTGTATTTTTTCAAGGGAAAGGGAGCTTTTACGCAGTTTTAGATTTTTTTTTTTTTTTTATTTATTTTTTTTTTAACCTGATTTGTTACTTATACAAATTCACACTGTTTGACCGATTTTGACCAAACTTGGCAAACAGATAGATCTTGACCCGGCAAGTCTCGTAGGCTAGGTCAAAAACAACTACCAACTGTCTGTCTGTATGTTTGTTCCTTATACAAATCCACACCGTTTGACCGATTTTGACCAAACTTGACACACAGATTGGTCTTGACCCGGCGAGTCTCGTAGGCTAGGGCAAAAACATCTACGAGATGCCGGTCTGTATGTTTGTCCCTTATACAAATCCACACCGTTTGACCGATTTTGACCAAACTTGACACACAGATAGGTCTTGACCCGGGGAGTCTCGTAGGCTAGGGCAAAAACATCTACGAGATGCCGGTCTGTATGGTTGTTCCTTATACAATTTCACACCGTTTGACCGATTTTGACCAAACTTGGCACACAGATAGGTCTTGACCCGGCGAGTCTCGTAGACTAGGTCAAAAACACCTACCAGCTGTCTGTATGTTTGTTCCGTAAACAAATTCACACTGTTTGACTGATTTTGACGAAACTTGGAACACAGATTGGTCTTGACCCGGGGAGTCTCGTAGGCTAGGTCAAAAACAGCTAAAAGCTCTCTGTCTGTATGGTTGTTTCTTAAACAAATTCACACCGTTTGACCGATTTTGACCAAACTTGGCACACAGATAGGTCTTGACCCGGCAAGGCTCGTAGACTAGGTCAAAAACACCTACCAGCTGTCTGTCTGTATGTTTGTTCCTTTAACAAATTCACACCGTTTGACTGATTTTTACGAATCTTGGAACACACATAGGTCTTGACCCGGGGAGTCTCGTAGGCTAGGTCAAAAAAAGCTAAGAGCTCTCTGTCTGTATGGTTGTTCCTTAAACAAATCCACACCTTTGGACCTATTTTGACCAAACTTGGCTCACAGACCTGTCAGTTCTTGAGGGAACGGGAGATTATAGTTGTAGTGAAACTTGAATACACTTTTTTTTAATTATTGTTATCCTCCCAAAATTTGAATACAGGAGTTTTGAATGTGCTAAAAACAAATCTGAAATCAGTTTTGAAATCAAAAATTGTTTTACTACTATTATACTGACTTTTCACGGTTATGTTAAGTATAAATTAATTTTACGGGACTCACTTTTTGTGAGAGAATAATGAGAACATAGATTCCAGGCTCTAATGACCTAAATGTAGATGCACCGTAAAAAAATAAAATAAAAATAAAAACATAGATTCCAATCAATTCAATTTCTTCTAGCGGAAAATCATTTGAAACTTTAAACAAACTGGAATTTTCGAGATTATATTTATACAATTCAGATAGCTCTATCGCCACTGATGAGCATAATATTATTTAGAAATAAAAATACGAAGTTATTCTAAATTTACATATTTCTTAATACGAATATAAAGAAAGTCGTATTACATAGGTGTGAATAGAATTTATTTATATAAGTTTATTAAATATATAAATACAAATGAATTTTCATTCACAAATTTTTCTGTAAATACAAATAAAGTGACAGGGAAAAGTGTAATTGTTCACAAAAACTGTGATTACTAAAAAAAAAATAATTACAATATAGACATACAAATGTTTCACATTATAACTTGTGAATACCAATGCATTCATTAATACATTCATATATTATAAATTTTTGCTCATTAACGATAAGATGATATTACGAAGGACATAGAAAGTGGTTTTATTAGGAAGATATAGAAGTATTAGGAAGGGTATAGACGATAATAATAGGAAGGGCATGAAAAGAGGTATTAGGATGGTTATAAAGGGTGATATTAAGAAGAAAATAGAAGCTATTATTAGGAAGGATATTGAAGGTGGTATTTGAAAGGATTTATAAGGTGGAATTAGGAAGGGTATACCACCTTCAATATCTTTCCTAATATTACCTACAATACCCTTCATAATACTACCCTCTATATCAACTCTACAATATCACCTTTAGGATGGAGATCCAATAATAAGAAAGAAGCTTGTTTATGATGAGGAGCTATTTGCATTTTCAAACTACATTGCATGGGAAACATCTCGTATTCACTACATTTCATAAGGTGTGAATTTGTATAAGGAACAAACATACAGACAGACAGCTGGTAAATGTTTTTTACCTAGCCTACGAAACTCCCCGGGTCATGACCTATCTGTGTGCCAGTTTGGTCAAAATCGGTCAAACGGTGTAAATTTGTATAAGGAACAGACAGGCAGCTGGTAGATGTTTTTGATCTGGCCTACGAAACTCCACCGGTCATGACCTATCTTTGTGTCATGTTTGGTCAAAATCAGTGAAACAGTGTGAATTTGTATAAGAAACAAAGATACAGACAGACAGCTGGTAGATGTTTTTGACTTAGCCTATGAGACTCGCCGGGTCAAGACCTATCTGTGTGCCAAGTTTGGTCAAAATCGGTCAAACAGTGTGAATTTCTATAAGGAACAAACATACAGACAGACAGCTGGTAAATGTTTTTTACCTAGCCTACGAAACTCCCCGGGTCAAGACCTATGTGTGTTCCAAGTTTTGTCAAAATCAGTGAAACGGTGTAGATTTGTTTAAGGAACAAACATACAGACAGACAGCTGGTAAATGTTTTTTACCTAGCCTACGAAACTCCCCGGGTCATGACCTATCTGTGTACCAGTTTGGTCAAAATTGGTCAAACGGTGTAAATTTGTATAAGGAACAGACAGACAGCTGGTAGATGTTTTAGATCTGGCCTACGAAACTCCCCGGGTCATGACCTATCTGTGTGTCATGTTTGGTCAAAATCAGTGAAACAGTGTGAATTTCTATAAGGAACAAACATACAGACAGACAGCTGGTAAATGTTTTTTACCTAGCCTACGAAACTCCCCGGGTCAAGACCTATGTGTGTTCCAAGTTTCGTCAAAATCAGTGAAACGGTGTGAATTTGTATAAGTAACAAACATATAGGTAGAAAGCTGGTAGATGTTTTTGAACTAGCTTACGAGACTCGCCGGGTCAAGACCTATCTGTGTGTCAAGTTTGGCAAAAATCGGTCAAACGGTGTGAATTTGTATAAGGAACAAACATACAGACAGACAGCTGGTAGGTGTTTTTGATCTGGCCTACGAATCTCCCCGGGTCATGACCTATCAGTGTGCCAGTTTGGTCAAAATCGGTCAAACGGTGTAAATTTGTATAAGGAAAAGACAGACGCTGGTAGATGTTTTTGATCTGGCCTACGAAACTCCCCAGGTCATGACCTATCTGTGTGTCATGTTTGGTCAAAATCAGTGAAACAGTGTGAATTTGTATAAGGAACAAACATACAGACAGACAGCTGGTAGATGTTTTTGACTTAGCCTACGAGACTCGCCGGGTCAAGACCTATCTGTGTGCCAAGTTTGGTCAAAATCGGTCAAACAGTGTGAATTTGTATGACCAACAAACATACAGACAGACAGCTGGTAAATGTTTTTTACCTAGCCTACGAAACTCCCCGGGTCAAGACCTATGTGTGTTCCAAGTTTTGTCAAAATCAGTCAAACGGTGTGAATTTGTTTAAGGAACAAACATACAGACAGACAGCTGGTAGGTGTTTTTGACCTAGTCTACGAGACTCGCCGGGTCAAGACCTATCTGTGTGCCAAGTTTGGTCAAAATCGGTCAAACGGTGTGAATTTGTTTAAGCAACAACCATACAGACAGAGAGCTTTTAGCTGTTGTTGACCTAGCCTACGAGACTCGCCGGGTCAAGACCTATCTGTGTGTCAAGTTTGGCAAAAATCGGTCAAACGGTGTGAATTTGTATAAGGAACAAACATACAGACAGACAGCTGGTAGGTGTTTTTGATCTGGCCTACGAAACTCCCCGGGTCATGACCTATCTGTGTGCCAGTTTGGTCAAAATCGGTCAAACAGTGTGAATTTGTATAAGGAACAAACATTCAGACAGACAGCTGGTAGATGTTTTTGACTTAGCCTACGAGACTCGCCGGGTCAAGACCTATCTGTGTGCCAAGTTTGGTCAAAATCAGTGAAACAGTGTGAATTTGTCTAAGGAACAAACATACAGACAGACAGCTGGTAGATGTTTTTGACTTAGCCTACGAGACTCGCCGGGTCAAGACCTATCTGTGTGCCAAGTTTGGTCAAAATCGGTCAAACAGTGTGAATTTGTATGAGGAACAAACATACAGACAGACAGCTGGTAAATGTTTTTTACCTAGCCTACGAAACTCCCCGGGTCAAGACCTATGTGTGTTCCAAGTTTTGTCAAAATCAGTGAAACAGTGTGAATTTGTATAAGGAACAAACATACAGACAGACAGCTGGTAGATGTTTTTGACTTAGCCTACGAGACTCGCCGGGTCAAGACCTATCTGTGTGCCAAGTTTGGTCAAAATCGGTCAAACAATGTGAATTTGTATGAGCAACCAACATACAGACAGACAGCTGGTAAATGTTTTTTACCTAGCCTACGAAACTCCCCGGGTCAAGACCTATGTGTGTTCCAAGTTTCGTCAAAATCGGTCAAACGGTGTGAATTTGTATAAGGAACAAACATACAGACATACAGCTGGTAGGTGTTTTTGATCTGGCCTACGAAACTCCCCGGGTCATGACCTATCTGTGTGCCAGTTTGGTCAAAATCGGTCAAACAGTGTGAATTTTAATAAGGAACAAACATACAGACAGACAGCTGGTAGATGTTTTTGACTTAGCCTACGAGACTCGCCGGGTCAAGACCTATCTGTGTGCCAAGTTTGGTCAAAATCAGTGAAACAGTGTGAATTTGTATAAGGAACAAACATACAGACAGACAGCTGGTAGATGTTTTTGACTTAGCCTACGAGACTTGCCGGGTCAAGACCTATCTGTGTGCCAAGTTTGGTCAAAATCGGTCAAACAGTGTGAATTTGTATGAGGAACAAACATACAGACAGACAGCTGGTAAATGTTTTTTACCTAGCCTACGAAACTCCCCGGGTCAAGACCTATGTGTGTTCCAAGTTTTGTCAAAATCAGTCAAACGGTATGAATTTGTATAAGGAACAAACATTCAGACAGACAGCTGGTAGATGTTTTTGACTTAGCCTACGAGACTCGCCGGGTCAAGACCTATCTGTGAGCCAAGTTTGGTCAAAATCAGTGAAACAGTGTGAATTTGTATAAGGAACAAACATACAGACAGACAGCTGGTAGATGTTTTTGACTTAGCCTACGAGACTCGCCGGGTCAAGACCTATCTGTGTGCCAAGTTTGGTCAAAATCGGTCAAACAGTGTGAATTTGTATGAGGAACAAACATACAGACAGACAGCTGGTAAATGTTTTTTACCTAGCCTACGAAACTCCCCGGGTCAAGACCTATGTGTGTTCCAAGTTTTGTCAAAATCAGTGAAACAGTGTGAATTTGTATAAGGAACAAACATACAGACAGACAGCTGGTAGATGTTTTTGACTTAGCCTACGAGACTCGCCGGGTCAAGACCTATGTGTGTTCGAAGTTTTGTCAAAATCAGTCAAACGGTATGAATTTGTATAAGGAACAAACATACAGACAGACAGCTGGTAGATGTTTTTGACTTAGCCTACGAGACTTGCCGGGTCAAGACCTATCTGTGTGCCAAGTTTGGTCAAAATCGGTCAAACAGTGTGAATTTGTATGAGGAACAAACATACAGACAGACAGCTGGTAAATGTTTTTTACCTAGCCTACGAAACTCCCCGGGTCAAGACCTATGTGTGTTCCAAGTTTTGTCAAAATCAGTCAAACGGTATGAATTTGTATAAGGAACAAACATTCAGACAGACAGCTGGTAGATGTTTTTGACTTAGCCTACGAGACTCGCCGGGTCAAGACCTATCTGTGTGCCAAGTTTGGTCAAAATCGGTCAAACAGTGTGAATTTGTATGAGGAACAAACATACAGACAGACAGCTGGTAAATGTTTTTTACCTAGCCTACGAAACTCCCCGGGTCAAGACCTATGTGTGTTCCAAGTTTTGTCAAAATCAGTGAAACAGTGTGAATTTGTATAAGGAACAAACATACAGACAGACAGCTGGTAGATGTTTTTGACTTAGCCTACGAGACTCGCCGGGTCAAGACCTATCTGTGTGCCAAGTTTGGTCAAAATCGGTCAAACAGTGTGAATTTGTATGAGCAACAAACATACAGACAGACAGCTGGTAAATGTTTTTTACCTAGCCTACGAAACTCCCCGGGTCAAGACCTATGTGTGTTCCAAGTTTCGTCAAAATCGGTCAAACGGTGTGAATTTGTATAAGGAACAAACATACAGACATACAGCTGGTAGGTGTTTTTGATCTGGCCTACGAAACTCCCCGGGTCATGACCTATCTGTGTGCCAGTTTGGTCAAAATCGGTCAAACAGTGTGAATTTTAATAAGGAACAAACATACAGACAGACAGCTGGTAGATGTTTTTGACTTAGCCTACGAGACTCGCCGGGTCAAGACCTATCTGTGTGCCAAGTTTGGTCAAAATCAGTGAAACAGTGTGAATTTGTATAAGGAACAAACATACAGACAGACAGCTGGTAGATGTTTTTGACTTAGCCTACGAGACTTGCCGGGTCAAGACCTATCTGTGTGCCAAGTTTGGTCAAAATCGGTCAAACAGTGTGAATTTGTATGAGGAACAAACATACAGACAGACAGCTGGTAAATGTTTTTTACCTAGCCTACGAAACTCCCCGGGTCAAGACCTATGTGTGTTCCAAGTTTTGTCAAAATCAGTCAAACGGTATGAATTTGTTTAAGGAACAAACATACAGACAGACAGCTGGTAGGTGTTTTTGACCTAGTCTACGAGACTCGCCGGGTCAAGACCTATCTGTGTGCCAAGATTGGTCAAAATCGGTCAAACGGTGTGAATTTGTTTAAGCAACAACCATACAGACAGAGAGCTTTTAGCTGTTGTTGACCTAGCCTACGAGACTCTCCGGGTCAAGACCAACCTGTGTTCCAAGTTTCGTCAAAATCAGTCAAACGGGTGAATTTAAAAAAAAAAAAAAAAAAAAAAAAAAATATATATATATATATATATATATATATATATATATATATATATATATATATATTTGAAACTGCATAAAAGCTCCCTTTCCCTTGAAAAATACAATTTTTCTAACCCGGACTATCTAATGAAATGTAATCCAATTACAGACATGTAATGGCCATTCCCATTACTCCATTCCAATTCCTGTAATTGTAATGGAAATTGCAATTACTTTTTTCCATTACAAGTAATGGGAATCTAAAAAAACAGTACCCATTACTTGTAATTGCAAAATGTAATTGCAAGTCCCATTCCCATTACAGTAATGGGAATGGGAATGGCAATTACTTTTTAGCGCGGTTCCTCCCTCCCCCATAGGGAGGAACCCCGCTTATAGGGTTGATACAATGAAACAATCCGGAAGTGCCGACTAGAAAATTTCGCGTTTCAGAACCCCTAGAGACCGAAAATAACGGTGGTTCAAATTTGTATATATATATATATATATATGTATATATTTATTTATATATATATATATATATATATATATATATATATATATGTATATATTTATTTATTTATATATATATATATATATATATATATATATTTGTCTGTTTGCTCTCTAGCTAGAAGACGAATGGTCCGATTTTGATGAAATTTGGTTCAAAAATCCTTCGTCCAATTTGAAAGGTCAAGTTCGTTAACCAGCAAAATCCGCCTACTGGAAGATGGCGTTTGGGGCGAAATTCGCGCAAAAAAAAATCGTAATGCTTACGTTTTTGAGTTCATAAGCTTCTAAGTACTCGTTTTATATGATTCCTGGGCTAGGAAAACGAATGAAACCATTTTCAAGGCGATAGCTTTAACCGTTTTCGAGAAAATTGGAAAAATATTTTTTGAATACCGTTTTTGGTTTGGGTACTTAGAATCATGGGATTCAGTTGAAACATTTTCTGCATGTTCTACTTTCATCAAAACTAATATGTTGAAATTTTGGTTACGTTTGGAGTTAAGGAAGGGTTAGAATAAAATATTTTATTAACAGCCATAAAAAGTTTTGGTAACTTTGTTTACTTTCCTTAATATTTCGAAAAAGGTTGAGAATCTTGGTAAAAGGAAGAATATCATTAGAAAGCTTATTAAATGCTCTACAAAAAAGGTTCTGATGAAAGTTTTGATTAGGCGATGTCAATCGGAGAAATAAGTGCTTAAAACATTAAAGTAATTGATTTTGCTTATTCGAACTGTTCTTTTTGTCTGTTTTTATTCCTTGTTATTTTTTAATTGCTTATAGTTGGATAATGTATTTTACAATAAAACAGATTAGGCAAAATAAGAAAAACAATTCATTGTTAGAAATATAGCTTGCCAAGAGAAAAAGATTCGATGACGTCTTTTGAATATTTTCAATTGCCTTTATGCTGTTGGTTTTTTTATTTTATTTTTTAATTGATTTTATCTGTAGAATTATTACTATAGTAAAAGAACACAGGAATGTGTGAAAATATTTGATATTTTCCAATTCATTGAAACGTATGAAATGAAGTATCGGTAGAAGAGGATTCTAGGGTCTTGCGGACCTGACCCCAGGTATAGCCATAAAACCCTTTGAACAAAGGCCGAGGAAAATATTATCTATTTCTATTCTATGCTTTTCAAATGAGAATAGGGATATGAACAGGAACCGGGGTCTCCCGTGGTCTAATGGCTAGCGCCTTGGATTCATAAGCGGGAGATGGTGGGTTCGACTCCCAACCTCCAGCAGGAATTTTATCATCCCACGGCTCGCTGGTGAAATTCCTCGCTACACCCTGGATGTCGGCGCTAATGACCTAGATGTAGATGTGCCGTAAAAAAAAAAAAAAAAAAAAAAAAAAAAAAAAAAAAAAAAAAAAAAAAAAAAAAAAAAAAAAAAAAACTGGAACCGCGCTAAGATGACGCAGTTCCTGCGAGTCGGACTTTTTTTTCATTAAAGGTAATGGGAATCTAAAAAAACAGTACCCATTACTTGTAATTGCAAAATGTAATGGCAATTCCCATTCCCATTACAGTAATGGGAATGGGAATGGGAATTACTTTTTTTTCAAAAGGAATGGGAATTTGTAATGGAAATGGGGATTACATTTTTAACAACTCTGGTTTGAGATTACATTAATGTCCTGTAAGGAATTAATTGAACTGTATTTGGTGGAAAATAAATCAAGAAATAGTTTTAGGAGGTTGCGGTAGACATATTTTTAGCAAAATTAAAAAATATAGCTTATTCACTTATTATTATTATTTTATTTTTTTTTTACAATTTATCAACGATTGGGCTACCTACAGGTTGCCCTTTTATAATTCCAACAGCAAGTCACCCATTCAGGTACCAACCACACCCGATGTTGCTTAATTTCAGTAATCACTGAGAACCGGTACATTCAAAGTGGCTATGGCTGTTGGCACATTTTATTCTTCTTTCTCTCAATTTGCGAACGCCACACCTGTAGTTGTATTAAAGGGTAACCGAAGAACTATATAAAGAAAGCTAAGAAAGGATCCAGATGGGTAATGTTGCAGCCACATGTGAAAAGACCTGTTGCTTGCTCGGAGGTCCAAAAGAAACTTTAACAAGCGTTAGCCGGCAAGTGGCAGAGTTAGCCTGAGTGGGGAGGGAGTATATTACAAACCCCCTCCTCATCCCTCACTAAACAGCGCACAATTTAATTTAAAATACGAACAGGTCCTTTCGACTCAAGAATCTCTTAAAATAAATGCAGAGTTCTGAGTAAATGCAAGACTGTCATGCAGAAATTAGTAGATTCCCACCACATTTCAAGGAATTGAAATAATCTAGCCGACAATGAAAACGTATGTGAAATAAATTGGTAGATTTTTATTCAGAGCAGGAGGGAAAAAAGAGCAGTAGATAATTCTTTATCTCATTAAACAAAAAAGTAGTAGTCAAAAGAAATTGAATCCCAAACATGTCCTAATTTGCTTTCTAGAAATCCATTAGAAGGGCCCAGGGATAAAGATGTCCTGGCCGAAATCAAACTTCATGTTTCAGAACTTGTTTCGTCTTTACGAATTAGGGATTCAAGACTCGAGAAACTCATGAAAGCACAAGAAGAAGACGCAGTGAGCCAACTTTTAAAAAAAGCGATACTCTGTGGTGACTGGGCTAGATTAGAGAATAGCCCATTCTACAAAGAGAGAGGATCTTTAGTCTACCAAGAGGGGTTAATTCTGTAAAAAACTAGAATTTTTGTGCCAAAATCTCAGAGAAAATATCTCAGTGTGGCTTTAGTCCTGCTCAGCTTTTGTTTGGGTGGAGGATAAGGACAACCTTACCAATTATACAGGAACAATTGATCCCTGCTTGGCCAGATTTGGACTGGTGAGAAGGTATGGGTGAAAAATTTAAAGAAATATGGGACCATTTTAGACCAAGGCCTTAATGCAAGGGAGTTTCTCATAGATGTATCTGGGTGAATTTTTAGAACGAACCGGTTATTCATAATACCTTGTGAATCACGATTTTCAACTTCAGATCGACCTAGACAGGAAGATCCCGTGGAAGGGAAAGAGAAAATTGGTGAAAATAGTGGAACTGAAAAGGTAAAGAGAAGATTAGTAGAGCAGGAAAGCCTGGAAGATAGAAGCAGAAGACAGGATGATGTAGGAAGAGAAGAGGACTAGGAGTGGAAGGAGAGTCAGGCAGCCAAGCCGTCTCAATCTTTGAGAGAAGAAAGGGTGTAATGGTTGGCTATCATTTATATAGAGCTAATCTGGTTCAGAGTTGGGCATCAATCAATTCATTTTTCAATCGTATGATCAAACAATTAACTTTTTAATCGTGATTGAATCAATCGCGATTAAATCAATTGCAATTGATTTTTTAATCGCCAAATACAATTACATTTAATCGTGATTAATTCCTTTAATTGCCATTTGTGATTAATTTAATCGTGATTAAACATTTTAATTGCAATTGATTTAATCGTGATTGATTTAATTGCAATTAAATTAATTTTGATTGTTTTGTAAAACAAAAATTATTTTGATAAAAAAATACTGCGGAATTTTAACAAAAATACCACCTCCGGTCCTATTCTAGTCGACCCTGACTACTTCCGGTCAACTCTGGCCATTTCCAGAACACCCCAAACTAAGTATGATCTACTCTGGTCCACTTCCGGTCAGCTCTGGGCAACATCCAATGGCATTCCTGCCCACTCCTGGTCCACTTCCGTTTTTCACTAGTTAACATTTTCTCAGACCTGGGTCACCCTGGCCCACTTCCAGTCACTTCAGATCCACCCGTGTTCACTTGCGGGTCTCTAAGGGCTCGCTTTCGGCACTTACTGTGTGCAGGAGTAGGTCCGGAAGTGTGAAGAGATTTTAGTGCTATTTTTTTATGTATATCCGGAAATTAACACATTAACTGCGGTGCATGCCCCGGGGGCATGCTTTAACTTTAGGTAAAGCTGAAGTTTAGCGTCCTCAAAACTGATTTCTTTCAAATTTTGTACAATAATGTATTTTGTTGCACTAAACACAAATCCGTTAAAAAAAAAGTTCGCTTTCAACTAGAAAAGAAGTTACTAAGCACTAACATTCACTGTTAGGAAGGTTATAAAAGTAGGCGTAAACAGCGTATTTGTTAACATGCGCATGCGCAGATGTGTAACATTGGGAAACAGAGAACTCTCATTTGAAATGTTCATAAACCATTTGTTCAAAAATATTGCATGGGTGTATATAAGGGGAGGGACTGAGGGGACTGCAGCCCCCCCCCCCCCCCGAAATTTTGAGTTGATCGGTAAAAATGTGTCATGAATCCTTAAAAATAAATTAAATAAGATCACTATGTTTATAAAAAACATTTTATTTTGGGTTTAATAGCGTTTTAGTTGTTTAAAACTATTCTAAGTTCTAAATTGTTAATATACCATTCACCGGAAATGGTCTCAGCCCCCCCCCCCCCCCCGAAATTTTCCCAGCCCCTCCCATAATTTTTTTCTATATACGCCCATGAAATATTGTCAATTTTAAGGGCATCCTCACCCGTCATCACCTGTCGCTTATGGGCACAAGCAGTCAAATGACTAGTATAAAATGGTTCTATTTTTCCCTTCATAGTCTTAAAGTATAATGTATCGAGTTCTCTCCTTTCTAAACCTGACCGGATGCAATTACAATGAAAAGATATATAAATCTTTCATTCTTTATTTTATTTAAAGCCAGATGAGCCCTTGTGATGATTAATGCTCTGCAAGAGGAATTAATCAAAATATTTATGGTTAGCACCCATTACTGGCCTGTAATTTATCATTTAATTTGTTCTTGGATCTAAATTTTGTCGTTTTTTGTTTTTCTTAGTATCCAGCACTGGCGTTTAATTTCAGATAAATTTTATAAGAGTTTTGCCTGATTTCCTAAGAGCTTCATATTACAAAAAATTGTAATAATTTTTTTTTTGTTCAAATTTATCACAATAAAGACGTGTTTATGTGAATACGAAAAAAACGTGCCAAGTAGAATAAAGACACTTTTCTTTAATAATGCAATAATTTTTAGTGTGGAAAAAAACAAAAAATAAAATAAAATAACAACTGATCCCTTGATTAGGTTCTTAAGAATGTAAGATTATTTTTCCACCTCTATTACATTATTACGAATATCATCAAGTTCATCCATCCAGAAAAGATCAAAAGGATAATGTTTACAACAAATATTATGAAACCAATTCATGCTGAAATTTATG
Organism: Gonocerus acuteangulatus; assembly: GCA_946811695.1. Lineage (NCBI taxonomy): Eukaryota > Metazoa > Arthropoda > Insecta > Hemiptera > Coreidae > Gonocerus > Gonocerus acuteangulatus. The sequence continues at coordinate 84,286,375 of OX328123.1, forward strand.
TTTTCAATAAAAAAAGATTTATCCTTTCAGGTATAAACATAATAAAGAAAAGTTGGCGCTAATGGCAACGATTTGTTGATGCGCGGTAAAAAAAAGAAATAAAGAAAAGTGAGAGGTGTATGCTTACCTTCGTTGTCCATTATGGAATATAACACTCAGCAATAAACCAGAATCAGAAGTCACATTAATATTTAAAAGTGCTAGAAGAAGTAAATCCACTGCATTACAGTTCTGTAAGGGGCACTGGAAAGTACAATTTATATTAAAATACCACTTAACTGGCAATTTTCTAAGGATTTTAAACATAAATCTATTAAAGTGTTAAGCTCTTGAGATATTATAATAATCAAGATCTGAGAATAACCCTTAAACTAATTTTAAAGATAAGATAATGTAAAACATTCAACATAAATTATGTCAACAAATAACTTAGTAGTGTCAATATTTTCATGGCCAGAATGGTTGGATGATTTATGCTTTTTCTAGTTAAAACAGACAAAAGTTTACTGTATATAGAAAGTGGTAATTCTGTAATAAACAGAATATTTTTTGACTGCGAGTATAACAGAAGTCAGAAATAAAGGTAATCCTGAATTTCAAGCACACATGAAATGTAAATGATAAATCTGGTTTACATTGGAAGAAAATTGCATAATAAGGAAGTTCAGTTCAACATTCAACACTATAAGTCAACTTACATTTCAATAATTTTGTTTAACGCTATTGAAAGTTAACATTTTACTAAGGTAAACCCTAAGGGGGTTCCAGTAAAAGCATAGAGGTTCGTTAGTTTAGGTAAGATACTAAACATAGGGAGGCATTCTATACAGTATTCAGTCGTATTTATTTGCCAGTTTTTTTTTTTTTTTTTAAGATGTTATTAATTATTTTCATTCATTTTATTATGGGGATTATACTTATATTCTATAATTATTTAACTGATTGAAATAAAGTGAGATAGACGTTATTAGCAAGTTTGTTTTCATAATTCAAACTACTCAAATTTATTTATGGAAAATAATTAGTATTTTAATACTTAAAAAAAAAACAAACAAATACTTATAACAATAAATCATGAATATACCTTCTAATTTTGCCTATAACAATTTTATGTTTTTTACATTTGTCTTCGTAAATGATACACTATCAGTATCATGGGTGTATATAAGGGGGGGGGGGGCTGCAGTCAAGTTCGTTAACCAGCAGAATCCGTCCATCGTAAAGTGGCTTTTGGAGCAAAATTAGCACGAAAAAATCGGAACGCTTACGTTTTCGAGTTTATATGCGTGCAGGTAGTCGTGATATAGGTTTCTTTGCATGAGAAAAAGAATGACACCATTTTAAGGCGATATCTGTAACTGTTTTTGAGATTAGTGGAAAAATATTTTGTAACATTAAATTTTCGGTTTGGGTACCTAGAATCATGGGATTCAATTGAAATATTTTGTTCATGTTTCAATTCCATATAAACGAAAATGTTTAAATTTTAGTTACATTTGGACTTCCTTGATAAGGATTCAATTGAATATTGTTCCAGATGTTTGCCAAGCAGCCAAACTAAGATATTTTATTTTAAACTACCAGCTATACTTTAAATTGGCAGTAGAATGATTTATGATCCGAAACGTTGCAATAAGAGTTAAATATAAAAATTTGTAAGGTTCTGCCATTCATATTTGAATTTTGCCCATTTTATTTTAACACACCCTAATACAATCTTCATAACGTTTATTGAGCTATTTTAATTCTTGTCAGATAAAATTTGGCATGGGCGTATATAAGGAGGGGGCTACAGCTCCCCCCCCCCCGAAATTTTGAGTTGATCGGTAAAAATGTGTCATAAACCCTTAAAAATAAATTAAATAAGATCACTATGTTCATAAAAAATATGTTATTTTGGGTGTAATAGCGTTTTAGTTGTTTAAAATTATTCCAAGTTGTAAATTATTAGTATTCCATACACCGGAAATGGTCTCAGCCCCCCCGTAATTTTCCCAGCCCCTCCCAAAATTATTTTCTATATACGCCCATGAAATTTGGTACAAAAATCCTTTCTCTGAATGGAGGTCAAGATTGTTAACCAGCAGAATCCTTCCAACACACACGATTTTTGGGACAAACTTCGAGCAATCGTGGCGTTTACGTTTTCTCGTTAATATGCTACCATGTGCAGTTATTGGTTTTCCAATGTAGGAAATCTGAAGTAAAGTATAGTTTTAAAAGCGATATCTGTAACCGTTTACGAGAAAAATTGATACTAGTTTTCATAATGAAATGTGTATTAGGGCTCATAGCTTTAGATGCAAAGCCCTTAAAATAAATAAATGAAAGTAATTTTCAGTTTGGGTATTCGGAGACGATTGATTCATATGAAAATAGTTCCAGACGTTTGACATTCATCCAGACTAAGATATTTAAATTTTGGTTACATTTGGAGTTTAGGAAGTATCAGAAAAAAAAAAAATTATAAACAGGCATGAAAAGTTTCGGGATCTTCGTATATATTTTAAATATCTCGAACATGTTTTTTTTTTCTTTCATTCTTATGGCGCATCGACATCTACCATTCGTCTGGTCATTAGTGCCGTTTACTAAATTCTCTACAAAAAATTTTCTGACGTAATTTTCAATAGAACGATCTCTATCTGAGAAATAACTGCTGAAAATGTCAAAAGTCTAATTTTCGTTGCTCTCAATGGATTTTTGTTATTGATTTCTTCAGTTTTTTATGTTTTAGCGCGGTTCCTCCCTCCCCCATGGGGAGAAACCCCGCTTATAAGGTTGATACAATGAAACAATCCGGAAGTGCCGACTAGAAAATTTCGCGTTTCAGAACCCCTAGAGACCGAAAATAACGGTGTTTTAAATTTGTATATATATATAAATATATGTATATATTTATATATATATATATATATATATATATATATATATATATATATATATATATATATATATTAGCACTTTCCTCCGAAGGAAAGTAGCTATTGAGGTTGGACTCATGACGGAATTTTTGAAAAATTTCTTCAAATCTTTATCGATCCTACCTAGTAGACACCGAAAATGACCCCCGTTAAAATTTATATATATCTATATATATATATATATATATATATATATATATATATATATATATATATATATATATATGTCTGTTAACACGATAGCGGCCAGAGTTTTTGTTTTTTCGTCACGAAACTTGGTATATAGCATTCAATTAGTAAACGATTGAACGAGTTCGTTAACCACCAAAGTCGGTCCACCGGAAGGGGGGGTTTACCCCGAACCCAAAACACTAATTAGTCTATGTCAGCCGTAATATTTGTTATATTTCAACGAAACTTGGTATTCGTAGTGGTAATATAGAGAGAAAAGTGAGATATAAAAATGAACTAAATCGGTTCATTAGGAGGGGGGGTTTACTCCGGACCCACAATACCAATTCGCCACTACCAGACGTGATTTTTGGTATATTTCGACGAAAATCGGTATTCGTAGTGGTAATCTACAGGTAAATATGTGTTGTAAAAATAAACTAAATCGGTTCATTAGAAGGGGGGTTTACTCCGGACCCAAATTCCTAATATACCGGTCGTAATTTCTGCTGTATTGTAACGAAACGCGGTATACGTCGTGGGTAACTCATGAGAAAGATGTGTTGTAAAAATGAGCTGAATCGGTCAATCGGAAAGCGGGGGTTTAATTTGTAATATATTTCAATAGAAAAGCCCGCCAGATGTAGGTTCACAAAGCCGCCGCAAGGAGCGCTTTCTACCACTAGAGTGACTGTATCCTGTTTCTGCGTTAGATCAAAATACGATAATATGAGGTTTTTTGAATTTATTACGTAGTGTAATAGGTACCATGTGTAAACATAACTCTGGAAGCAAATTAATAATTGATCAGTTACTCATTACAAATTTAAAAGAGAACGATTCCTGTTTTTTATTTTATTTATGTAGGATATTTTAAGCAAATTGTTCTGGAAAGCAGTCTAAATTCTGAGGAAAGTGCTTAGTTATGCAGCTCCTGCGTGACGGACTTTTATATATATATATATATATTTGTATTTGTCTGTTCGCTCTGTAGCTCCCAGACAAATGGTCCGATTTTGATGAAATTTGGTACAAAAATCTTTCTTCTAATTTGAAAGGTCAAGTTCGTTAACCAGGAAAATCCGCCTACTGGAAGATGGCGTTTAGGACGAAATTCGCTCAAAAAAATCGTAACACTTACGTTTTTGTATTCATAAGCTTGTAAGTACTCGTTTTATATGCTTCTTGGGCTAGGAAAACGAATGAAGCCATTTTCAAGGCGATAGCTTTAACTGTTTTCGAGAAAATTGGAAAAAAAGTTTTTGAATACCGTTTTTGGTTTGGGTACTTAGAATCATGGGATTCAGTTGAAACATTTTCTGCATGTTCTACTTTCATTAAAACTAATATGTTGAAATTTTGGTTACGTTTGGAGTTAAGGAAGGGTTAGAATAAAATATTTTATTAACAGACATAAAAAGTTTTGGTAACTTTGTTTACTTTCCTTAATATTTCGAAAAAGGTTGAGAATCTTGGTAAAAGGAAGAATATCATTAGAAAGCTTATTAAATGCTCTAAAAAAAGGTTCTAATGAAAGTTTTGATTAGGCGATGTCAATCGGAGAAATAAGAGCTTAAAACTTTAAAGTAATTGATTTTGCTTATTCGAACTGTTCTTTTGTCTGTTTTTTATTCCTTGTTATTTTTTAATTGCTTATAGTTGGATAATGTATTTGAAAATAAAACAGGTTAAGAAAAATAAGAAAAACAATTTAATGTTAGTGATATGGATTTCCAAGATATAGCTTTTCAACTGCCTAGCGTCCTTCCTAGGGAGGGTTGTTTGTCTTTGATTTTGGTACTTAGAATTATGGGATACAGTTGAAACATTTTCTGCATGTTCGAATTTCATCAACACTAATATGTTGAAATTTTTGTTACATTTAGAGTAAAGGAAGGGTTAGAATAAAATATTTTATTAACAGACAAAAAAAGTTTTGGTAACTTAGTATACTTTCGTTAGTATCTCGAAAACCGTTGACATCTTGTGAAGCGGATGATTACCATTCAAAAGCTTACTAAATGCTCTATAAAAAAGGTTCTAAAGAAAGTTTTAATTAGGCGATGTCAATCGGAGAAATAAGTGCTTAAAACTTTAAATTAATTGATTTCGTTTATTCGAACGGTTCTTTTTGTCTGTTTTACTCCTTGTTATTTTTTAATTGCTTATAGTTGGATAATGTATTTGACAATAAAACTGGTTAAGTAAAATAACAAAAACAATTTATTTTTAGAAATATAGATGTCCAAGATTCCAAGACCTTGTAACTAGCAGGACCTAGTGTTAGCCGACCCTTCCAGGTAAGATCGTATATCATGACCTTTCAAGACTTTACTATACACAGGAATGGCGTTAGTGACCTTAAGGGTTGACACACCATTATAATAATTAATTTAAAAAAAAGACTGGTGGAACCAAAATAATAGCTGCTTCTATTTTAATCTTTCCAAATTAGACTAGGGATATGAACGGAACCGCGCTAAGATGATGCAGTTCCTGCGAGACGGACTTGTTTTTAATTGATTTTTGCAGTAATTTTAAGTTGCCAGTAGAAATAAAACAGATTTTTGTGAGTGGAAGTAGGTGTGGTCGAGAAAACAATTTTCAATACTGTAAGTTAACCCTGGAACACTAACTTGGGGGTAGAGCCGGTCTTCCCCAAAAACATAAATAGACTTTGCATTTATTATAAGTTAAAATAATTAAGATACAACTTTATTTCATAACATTTGGTGAGGCTTAATCACTAGTGACATACACAAAGAAAAATTAATATATTTTCAAGAAAAGAATACCTAGTCTAAAGGAACCTTGCTGAAGTATGAAAATGTTATTGATTTCAATAGATGAGTAGTTAGCAAATATTTTAATAAATACAACAAGTTAACCAGATAATCCAATAGGACTTATAAAAACAAAACTTGTTTTCTCCAAAGAGAATATTAAAAAAAAAAAATGAGGAAATTGACAAATAAAATACCTGTAATGAAGGAAATTCTTCTCTTGAGGAAGAAACTTAATTATTGTTCTTAATGAATAGTTATTTTTAGTAAGTTAATGGGGGATACTAATGCAATGTTGTAAATACATTAAAAAAATAAAGCATTCAGTCCAAAATAGTTTACATAAAGATTTATTTAATCTAACAAAAAATAGACAAATATGGAACCACCAATATCAAAAGCAATTAAATTTAGTAAAAAATAACAATTATTACTCTATAATACTAGACAAATATACATCAACACTCATAATAACAATTAGTAAAACATTACAGCAGCACGAGATAAGAAAACCAGGAATTGAATTTTCATATTGTTAATATTGAGATGTTTGAAAAAATGAGAATATGTTTTATTTCATTAGCAATGAACAATTAATTTGAGGACATTCATAATATTTTGGACAGCTTCTCATGAATATTTTTAAAATTAATAAATAAGTGGAGGTTTATTTTATAATACATAGAAACATATATGAGTATTTCTTTATGAAGACCAGGGGTATGCCTACAGATGGGCCAGCTGTCTTTCCGTCACCCTCCAGAAGAAAACAAAGACTCTATAAATAAATACAATTTCTAATATAAAAGTATCCAGTGAACATACCATGTTGAATATATTGGTTCACATTAGATTACCGACATTACACATCATCTGGTGTGGTTAGTACTTGGAGAGGTGACTACATGAAAAAAACCGCATCCCGTTGACATTGGTGACAACCTGGTGCTAATAGCCAAGAAGTTGACATGCCATTAAAAATAAGAGAACTGTACTATAACAATAAAAATTAAACTCTTAATAGAAAATAACAACAAATCCAATAACAAATAATTTCAAAACTACAAAAATATAACATAAAAATAGTTTCCAAAATATTAAGGTCCTTACCATACGTAATATATGTGCATATGTAGGCCTATTATTTTGATGAGTTTTTGATGAAAAACATCTCAGATGTCAATATTTCCTTAAAGTATTTGAGCCTTATTTTGTATGTATGAAGTATGAATTTTTAAGGGTTGAGAAAAGATGGACAGAGCATTTATGCAGAAGATACAACACCAACTTCCTTAGTATAAACAGGACCAGAGGAACTACATTCAATAATGTATAACCTAATTTGTGGAACACTCTCATATATTATCTCACAACTGAATATAATTTTATGCCTAAACAAAGCCAACATGTTTGTGTATTATACATTTTTTAGATCAGTTGTTTTCTTCTGTCTTTTGGCCTTCAAAGGGATCCCTAAAATGCCTACCCAATCTCACTCGATTTTTTTAAAATAATCATTGGATTCTTCATTAGATTCAATCTACCTAATCTTGGTCTCCTAATAAGCTAAGATTTGTGCTTTGCTTATGAGCATCAAATATATTTGAGTTCCCAATTTTATTATTATTCCAAATTTTTTTTTTTTTTTTACTTCCTTAGTGTCAACGAGATAGTCTCCTTTCATTTTATTTTCAGTAAATCCAAATATGTTTTAACATGCCTATAATATCATATTTCTACAGTTCAAGATTCTCAACGTATTCTAAAGCTGGATGATTCTTCATTTTTGTTTTGTTTTTTTAATTAAATAAATATAAAAGAAAGAATTCAAAGGAACATTTATCTTTTCTACAACATTATTATCTCAAAAATGTATGCTCGAGACCTATGATAGCTCTAGCACAATGATATTTTTTATTTCTAAAACTGAGTTTAAAAGAACATAGAAAAACAGAAAAATTGGAACTATGTTACAAGAACACTGCATTCCTAATAGAAATAGCAGAATGAGAGATTTTTAAATTAATCATGAGTATATAGAACTAAACATTTTAGATCCAGATTTACTTTCAAATTTAGGAATAGTGTATTATGTATTAAAAAATAAGGCAAGAAACAATAAAAAGTATAATGGTCATGTAGTGCTAGGTAATACTGTTAATCCATAAAAAGAAGTAAATGGATTCCTCATCTTTCAGAAAAAAAAGCAGGAATTAAAGAGGGTTGAAATGAAATTCTTTAGTGGCACAATCCTAAGAGCTCATGGAATAGTAAATTATTAAAACTAAATATAAACCAAAAGAAAAGAAAAATTCATAATATCTTAGTTATTTATTACCTACTTGTTAGCTAAAATAGCCTAATTATTGGTCACAAGAAATATGGGATCTAAAAAAGTTAAGCAAACTTCTTGATTAAATCCAACCAAAAAAAAAACAAAACTTATTGCTACATTTCTTAGACTGATCACAGCACTTACGCATTTCTGAAAATATGAGAGCGTTCCATTTAGGCAGAAACATTCATCATATAGTTAGTTATGATTACATACAAGAACATATCCTTATTACAATTAAATAGGGGACATATATATAACACTTATTAACACATAGACACATTTAATGTAACACATCAATTCACAATACATTTTCTTTATTTCTAACAATAATTATTTTTCATAATAATGTAATTTTATTTATTTATTTATTCATGGAGCTTCACAACGGCAAATGTAATTTTAGTGTGTCTTTAGTCCTATCTTTTAGAATACTTGTAAAGTTTTCTTTAAAGATGACTTAAAAATCACTGTCTCTAAATGGATTACTGTTTTTTTCTCGTCGTGTTTAGTTATTAAAATAAGTAAACAAATAGTGGAGTGTTATTTTCTTTTCTTTTTTTTAGAAAAAATAAAAAGAAAAACTTTATTATATATTATTTAAATAGGCGGAAGGTCATACATATATAAAACTAGTCAACTTCACTTTATATGCTTTATTTTTTGCTCTACACGTTTCACATCTCTTGACGCTTCTTCAGGAGCAACTCAATTATATATATATATATATATATATATATATATATATATATATAAAAATTTTGCCTTGGCTAAGGAAGACCTTCCACAGGTAGGGCCAAGTCCATACCTTAGCTAAAGCTAAATTTATCTATATTTATAATTAAGTTGGTCCTGAAGAGGAGACAAGAGATGCGAAACATGTAGAGCGAAAAATAAAGCATATAAAGTGAAGTTCACGAGTTTCATAAATGCATGGCCTTCCACCTATTTAAATAATATATTGTAAGAAAAAAGGGGTCACAATTTTATAATAACTTTATTATAGGAAAAACTTTTTTTATTTATTAAAAAAAGATAAGAGTTTCTAAAAATCATTTTCTGTGGTCTGTTTTAAGGGTCTTAGTGTATCTCAATCCACAGCTGTCTGTGTCATCAGTGACATTACATATTGCAAAAATAGAAGCATTATGAGAGGTTTTCTTAATAGCTTTTAAATGAAAATTCCATTAAATTTAGCAAGGAAAATTTCCAATATGCCTTCAATAAGCTTTAATGAAGGGCTTATTCTTAAGACTTCAGTGCCGATCTCTGATTTCAAAATAATTAAGCAAAATAAAATGAAAAATTTGTATTCTTATTCTGAAAAATATGCCCCTTAGGAACAATTTTACTTGTAAGTAAATTGTCTAATGAGTTTAACCTAGTTTAACAATTTAATGTTTTAAATAATGACAGGGACTTTTGGGTGTTGGGTAAGGCTTACTAAGATAATGATGGAATGTTTCTTCTTAATCATAATAATAAAATAAATGGAACTGAAAAATTTAAATAAAATGATAGGCCGTTGAATTTATTCCCCTTTAAAGTCTTATTTGATAAAATATTATCCACTTTCAAAGATGCCTTAAAACTTTTTAATCCCCAGAACACGAACACTCATAATTTTCACAAAGGAGAATCACAGAACTGCCTAAGCAGGACAATGATAGCCTTCGACCTTTTTACGTCCCTAAGCCCCATGCATCCATCCAGAACTGCCAAAGAACCCTGTTCTCCGTACCTTCCAAGGCATCCGAGGGTCATATTGATATATCCTATTGTTTATCTTCAGTATCATGTCATCGATCACGAAATTCAAGAGTTAGTACAATCATTTTTAGGAGCGTTTTGTACTAGTGCAATCTAAAAGTAATGTAAGTACTTGTGTACTGGTTTTATAATCTTTTTTTAAATCTATTTAATATGCCTTTGTTTATAAGGGTAAGAATAACATAACATAATAAATAAAATGAAAATTATTTAGATAATCTCAATATATCATTACATTCTTTCTTTTTTTTTTAGTGGAGAAACATAATTATTATTATTTCAATGATTTGAATTTTGTACAAAAAATAAAAATACTTCATCAGAATCTCGATGCTTAAAGTAGTGATTCTATGCTCTCGGTTCTCAGATGTTAATAACATTGAGCTAGACGAAGTAAACAGGATGAATATAAGAATTTACCTTGAGTCTTGACAAATCATAGCTCTAACCAGCAAACTAAGGATACTGAAAAAAATTCTATATTATAGAGAGTTCTCCATATTGAGAAATGATTACACATCAGTGAGGCATAGTTCTTCTCATTGCCCTGATGAAGGCTTGAATTTCAAGCCGAAATATCGGCAAATAATAAAACTCTTTGTCTTATAAAAAATGTAGCTTTATTAAGATACCACAACCGAACCCTGACAAATTCTACCTTCGCATCAACAACGGCCAACGATCTCCTCTCAATCTACATTATAGAGTATTTCAATTTATTTTTATTTGATATATTACTAATTGAGTTGATTGAATATAGATCATTAAAACTGAAAATGAAATTTTATCAGTGATTTTATAATAAAAAAATTAAGGCAGTCGCAATTTTTTTAAGAGTTTATGAATACAGAAAGACTTCAAGGTCATTTTTACATGGGATGTAATTCATATATTATTTTCTTACTGATATGATAAATGATTATTATTTGTCAAATATGAGGAAAGGGGTAAGTCATTATGAAACTCGGCATACCCAACCAGTAACGTTGAATGAATAGTAACCATCAAGTAAGCGTAGAACGTGCACTAACTATGTGTAAATTATTATCCCCATAGTACCATTTTAATTCTGTAATTTGTTTTTTTTTTAAAAAGATTTAATTATTAAATTGTTTTCCAGAAATTAGAAAACAGATATTAATAATTATGATTGAGTATAAATTAGAAAGGGGATAACATATTTAATTATTACTACTGAGATTACTAAGTAAAATAATAAAGAATGGAATTATTTCTTATGAGGAGCCACATCAAAAGGCAAATAAATTTAATACACATTTCATTAAAATGAGAATAAAAAGTTTTAAAAATGCAGTAAAGAAAGTAAAAAATAAATAATAATTATTTGTCCTGACGGTAATGCCCTCGCCAACAGTTGATAAGTACTTGTCAAAAATAGCATTTAAAGAATGAATGCAGCTTTTATATTGATGAAAATTAAATAGGTTTGCCACTACTTCAGTATTCCATGAATCCTATATTTGTACAAAAATAAAACAAAATTGTTATGCTGATTAGCGAAAAGTGGCTTATTCTTTTACGATTAGCGTTTAGTCATCAAAATATTGTGGCGACATGAAGGAGACAAACTACAAATAAATTTTCCCCTAACAACATATAATAATTGAACATCATCTGAAATTATGTTTTTCCAAAATTAAATATCTATTTTAAAAATAATTTGTTATTAAAGTGCAATTCGCCTGCGTTTCGACTAGCCATATTTTATAAAAGCTTATGGGTTAAAGTAGAAAGCTCTTTGAGTCTCCAAAATACTCCCTTTCTACAATTTGAAGACACAACAAAGTCCAAATGTTTCATTCCCGTTAAGGGCTATATTTATAAAATTGGACGGGTAATGCTAATAAAAAACTGGTAATAAAAACCCCTTAAAAAAACTTAAACAAGAACCCAAAGATTGTGAATTTTTATCCACAGGAGTACATCTAAGAAAAAATAAATTGTATATATTATGTTCTCTAAAATATTTAAAAAAATATATTTTTCCTTTACTTTAAAATAATATAAAACCTACATAAATTTCTAAAGAGCATTTTGATTGTAAGGACAAACATAACAAATGAGGATTTAATAAACATTGACTATTAAGTCATTTTGTCTTTTTTGGACCCATAAATAATTAGAAACAAACATTGTAAACCCTTTCAAATTAGTTTTGTAAAGCAACGTTTTTGCATCTAAATCAAATACAAGTCCAAAATGAAAATTTGTGGTTGGAATGTCAATATATACATCAATAACTAAAAATTTATCACAGACTAAGAACATGTCGTCAATTTCACTGAATTTTACATCGCGCAAAACAGTGAACCATGAGAGAACTCCAGTTTTCAGGGATACAGCAGAAAGTTTACAGTCTGTTTCGCATTCTCCACGTTGACAAGAATAAATCAGATGCCTTGTAGGATCGAGTTTAAACATAGCCAAGCCAGGAAGTGTCTGTATGTAGGTGCCATCCATAGACCATACCTTAACAATTTCTCCTTGCCTAGGAAATGTAACAATGTAATGGTCAGTTGCACGGAACAAACTTGGAAAATCTAGTTTCATAAGAAGATCTCCTTTGAAATTATATACATAGATTTTGTCATGCGTAGACACAATGACTTTCTGCCGGGTGACAGACAATAACTTTGAAACCAAATTAGTCTGAGTGACAGTTAAATCTTTCAAGTTGATGATAAGGAGGGCTGCATGAGAATCAGTATGCAAACAAGATATCCACAAATAGTCACCAACCAACGCTTCTGTCTTTATATACGGTCCAAACCTATGCTTATTCTCTATAAAAGACTTAATTTTTTCAGTCTTGATATCCAATGTCAAATTTTTAGACAAAGCAAAAGTACAATACCTTTTGAAAAAATTCTCTTTCCTGTGTATAAGTGCAATGTTTCCGCAAGTGCAGACTATGTATTTATTATTCATAGTCACGGCATGAGGCATGAATGGCAATGAGATGGTTTCACAACTGTAAGTTTTCTTGTTGAATGAATAAATTTCTATTTTATCACTAATCAGAGCCATTTTTTTCTTAAATACAAAGATTCGAGTACATGTTATCTCTTCAGAACTGTCATAAGGGATTAGGCGGGTAATAAATGTGTTAGAATGCCATCTTGAATATGTTTCATTGTTGCATTTCCAGAGTAAGGCATGTTTGCACAGTTTTAAATTCCAGATTTCACCTGCAACAACAATAAATGTCAAAACTTACAATAAATGGCTATTGAAAATAACACAGAAACAAGCAATGAAAACCACATTTTTTTTATTGACAACTTGAACTACACAGCAAAAGCAATTTGTATCGTGTAAAAAGTTATATAATTATTTCATATATACTCATGATGATTAGATAGTTAGCCGTCGAGGTGATAAGTAAAGATGGAATGGTTGGGATTCGGCTAAATAAACCTCAATATGATTTTTGTTTTAAAAAAATCTATATTTCGGACGTTTCGGCTACTCATTGGTAGCCTTCGTCAGCTAAAATGACAAAAAAGAAATTAATACAGAAACAAACAAGAAAAATTTATAATTGTGATAGGTAACAGAACTATAGATACAATTTAACTTATAACAGAACATGTCTAAGGAAAAAAGGAATCTGCAAGGGGTATATGTAACTGGAAACAACAAGAGGTGGGGGAAACCGTCGGGGGGGTCCCGACCACCTACCTAGATTTTTACCTTGCCCCTTGGGTATCCTTCCATTAACACCTTTTTCTCCTTTCCTGTCATAAAATGTCATAAACATCTGTTTGATCCTTTCCGCCCGTTTCCCCCACCTCTTGTTGTTTCCAGTTACATATACCCCTTGCAGATTCCTTTTTTCCTTAGACACTTTCACAATGGTTACTTAATTGCCAACCTTGGTCTTCATCTGCCGCTCGGCATTTCCATTGGTATGTAGTATCTTATTTCTTTGTAAAATTAATTAATGTTACTATTAGCTACTATATTTGTCATTGGTATATAGTTTTCTTATTTCTTTGTAAAATCAATTAATGTTACTAATTACTATTAAAATCAATTACTGTACCTATATTCTTTCTCATTCTACTCATTCTAAGAATTTAAGACGATATATTCTGTTATAAGTTAAATTGTATCTATAGTTCTGTTACCTATCACAATTATAAATTTTTCTTGTTTGTTTCTGTATTAATTTCTTTTTTGTCATTTTAGCTGACGAAGGCTACCAATGAGTAGCCGAAACGTCCGAAATATAGATTTTTTTAAAACAAAAATCATATTGAGGTTTATTTAGCCGAATCCCAACCATTCCATCTTTACTTTTCATATATACTGTCATTTGGGGTGAGTTTCGATGAATATTCAAGGTTTTTGCATAATAACATAAGACAGACATTTTCTAAAAATCTATAAAAATTAATGTAAAAACAATTAACCTTCCTCTATCGAATAGTGTATTTTATTTTTTTAATATCTCAAAATTTTCATTTTTTTGTTATTACTAAAACTCACCCCTATGTATGGGGTGAGTTCGGATCACCTTTAATTTGTGTAAAAATCTAAACTTAACCTTCCAGTTAAGCCATGCCCACTGTTGGAACACGGGCAGCCGTGTGGTGCACTTAGTATGCCATCGCGTTTATTTTCGTGTTATTGTGTTTTAAACGTCTATTTATTTATGTTTTTCTTTACTATTATATTATTTGTTGTAGTTAAGTCATTATTGTAGAGAAATATATAAATGATAATGTAAATAAGCTCATTTTATCTTTTAAAACAAATTTATTTATTGTATATAAATTCTTTTATTTTAAACAAATTATTTAGTTTGCAATAAGACTGAAAATTGTAATGTGTATAAACATTCATGTCTGGAACACACTTTTTTAAAAAGCATTTTAACATTAAAAGATATTTAAATAAAAGTAGAAATATACGTGGTAATTAAATGCTAAGAATTTAATTCTTACGATCTATTCAGACAAATCAGTGTTCCGTCCCATTAATGGATTTAATGCAAATTGGTTCAACCTTTACATGTTTTTTACATTTAAATTCATTAGATGTATTAGACATTATTTTGGTGTTTATATTTTTTTTGTCATCCACAAACATGACATCACCCTTTCTTTTTCTTCGGAAGTGGTTTTTCCATTGTTGCTTCTTGACTCCTTAGGAATTTTCTTAGCATAAATTGTTTTGTATTGGAAGGAAGTTGCTTTCCCCCTTAATGCTTCCTCTGGACTGTAAATGTTCATTCATGAGCTGAAATGCAAGAGTCTTGCATTGGTGGTTTGCGCCAGCAAGCTGTTCAAACGGTTGACAAGCTAGACCTGAGAAATGCGTAAGAAGGTGGAACACAATTCGTGACAGTAGGCTTGATAGGGTTTTTCCTTGGCATATCTGAAGTCTGTGGGCTGTAAGGTTTCTCGGCAATTTCTCACAAGACGAAATGGTTGCTACGACTACGTACGCCAGCACGACTGATGGAGGGTTAAACAATAGTTGAGGTGAGTTCAGTCATAATTAACGATATTCTCAAGAGGAATATTTTCTATAATATTTTTTAGATTAACAAAATATTCTTTAACTTTTTCCTAATCAACTTTTGCTCTACACCTTTTTATGTTTTGAGCAAGGCGTTCTAATAATGGCTGATTCCTTTTCATAACACTATAAAATCATTCTTGAATTTAAATCCTACGATTTTTTTCCTGATTTATCCAAATAATTTTACGATTTGGGGAATATCTTAATCGAGTTAATGGAAAGCCTTATTCAGCTACAGTTAAAATTCTTTGTGCTATTTCTTTTTCTTCTTGACTTAATTTTGTTTGGCCACCACTTTTTTTTAGTGTGCTTTCCTCAAACTTTATCATTTAAAGTCGATTTAGGTATTTTGTAGTACTCCACTGCCTCTCTCAGTGCCTTTCTCAAAGCCTCTTAGGAATAATTACTTCTTTCCTTTACGCCAAACTCACCCCATAGTATGCAATTTTTTACTAAAACGAGAAAAAAAAAGTTTGTGAACAAAAACAATAAATATATTTATTTATGTACCATTAGACAACATATAAACCTACTATACAATATGAATTATTAGGGTATAATTACTTACACCGCATCTAAACAGAGGTTTGTTTATAGCATTTTGAAAATCATGGAAATTACAACTCATATTATAATATTTGTTACTCATGTTACAGTGCTTCTCACAGCGATTTCGGTTTAACTGTATAGAAAACTATTGTAATATCGTTGTACTTGTCTAGCCGATCATGTCGCTAATAAAAAACATGCTCAGGTCAAGTAATTTCCCATGCCATGCACTATTGTCTGAACTTGTATGACCTGCCCGAATGACAGTATACAGAAATAAAAAAAGTCCGTCTCGCAGGACTGCATCATCTTAGCGCGGTTCCGTGCATATCCCTAGTCTAATTTGGAAAGATTAAAATAGAAGCAGTTATTATTTTGGTTCCACCAGTCTTTTTTTTTTTAATTAATTATTATAATGGTGTGTCAAACCTTAAGGTCACTAACGCCATTCCTGTGAGCAGTAAAGTCTTGAAAGGTCATGATTTACAATCTTACCTGGAAGGGTCGGCTCCTGCTACTAGAAACTGTCCCGCTAGTTACAAGGTCTTGGAATCCTGGAAATCTATATTTCTAACATTAAATTGTTTTTCTTATTTGTCTTAACCTGATTTATTTTCAAATACATTATTCAACTATAAGCAATTAAAAAATAACAAGGAATAAAAAACAGACAAAAAGAACAGTTCGAATAAGCGAAATCAATTACTTTAAAGTTTTAAGCTCTTATTTCTCCGATTGACATCGCCTAATCAAAACTTTCATTAGAACCTTTTTTTTAGAACATTTAATAAGCTTTCTAATGGTATTCTTCCGTTTACCAAGATTCTCAACCTTTTTCGAGAAATTACGGAAAGTAAACAAAGTTACTAAAACTTTTTATGTCTGTTAATAAAATATTTTATTCTAACCCTTCCTTAACTCCAAACGTAACCAAAATTTCAACATATTAGTTTTGATGAAAGTAGAACATGCAGAAAATGTTTCAACTGAATCCCATGATTCTAAGTACCCAAACCAAAAACGGTATTCAAAAACTATTTTTCCAATTTTCTCAAAAACGGTTAAAGCTATCGCCTTGAAAATGGTTTCATTCGTTTTCCTAGCCCAGGAAGCATATAAAACGAGTACTTACAAGCTTATGAACTCAAAAACGTAAGCGTTACGATTTTGTTTGCACGAATTTCGCCCCAAACGCCATCTTCCAGTAGGCGGATTTTGCTGGTTAACGAACTTGACCTTTCAAATTAGACGAAAGATTTTTGTACCAAATTTCATCAAAATCGGACCATTCGTCTAGGAGCTACAGAGCGAACAGACAAATATATATATATATATAAATATATACATATATATATATATATATATACAAATTTGAACCACCGTTATTTTCGGTCTCTAGGGGTTCTGAAACGCAAAATTTTCTAGTCGGCACTTCCGGATTGTTTCATTGTATCAACCTTATAAGCGGGGTTCCTCCCTATGGGGGAGGGAGGAACCGCGCTAAAAATAAATGTTTTCTGCTTATGACAAGAAAACAAAAAAAAAAAAAGTTGCAGTCCTTAAAAACTATATTGTAATGGAGTTCTCGTCTATGCAAAGAAAAAATAAGTACATTTTTGCCACTCAGATAATACTTGCAACACAAAAAATCAAACCTGTATATTTCTATATGTGGTCTGATGACTTACTAATCGGCTACCAAGATTGGTTTAATTGCATTGCACAAAAAATAAATAAATAAATAAAATTGCATCAGTGGATAGAACCTAATTTAATAAATATGTCTTCAAATCAAATGATTACATCTTTTTCCCCTTGTCTGTTTATTACAATTCAATTACAAAAAAAAATAGCATACATCCCAAAAACACGTAAGCTGACATTATGACAAATAAACTCAACATTTGAAACAAAAAGACTGCTAAAAGAACTATTTAAGAGTGAAACCTAGCTCCCCTCCCCCAATAAAAAAAAAAACCTGCAGAAACAATAAACATACCAAATTTGACGAGAGATCATAATTTCTAAAACTTGATATTACTTACTATCTTCAAAGTAGTTCATGTCCATTTGTTGTTTTTGGCATACTCCTCTCCATATTCTTTCTGAGCTAAGAAGTGCTCTCCAATCTCGACAAACACTGAGACACGTCCATAAGTCTTCTGGTGGAAGCAAATTGAAAATATGTTCTTTTATTTCAATTGGAAGAGAAGAAAACTCCATTATCTCTTATTGTGTAACACATCAATAAAGAAAACAATAATAAACCCTGAAACAAAGTTTGAGGAATTATTAATTCATATTGATTTTAACATGCATTTTTTTTAAAATATGTCAAGAAACAAACACAAGCATCACTAGAGGAAGAGATGGTTTCTAAAAGCATCCATAAATTATAAGATTGGTTGTGTTGGATGTTGAAATAATCAAGATAACAAGGTGACAAACCTTTATAATTTGTGGATGACATTTCAATCCTCTTAGAGTTTATATGTGTAACTTATAGATAAGAAGAGTCAAAAACCCAATTAAAGTTATATTAATGGAGCCAGTAGTATTCTTAATATCTTACCATTTGTAGAAAGAAATGTGTGACTACCTAATTAATAGCACTATTTCTAAAATTATTACAAAAATGAATCCATTAGAGTGATTCTTTGGCTTGGAAGGCCACAGAATTTACTCTGTGGAACATGGCGGCCTCAGAGTAGCAAGTTATTTTGGTCTTTATTAGGCGAACATGAGACTAAAATGTCTTATATTCTGTCTCACCATTTCCCTAATAGGTTTTATATTTTAAATAGCTTTTCTCAGTAGTATTTTACATCACTGCAGTCATGCTTTCAAGTCATTTTAGAGCTGAACCAAATATACATTCCCTTAACCACAGCCTGAAATTAACTGATTGCTAGAATGGGAGCAAAGAATTAAATTCAACTCTTACTTTGAAAAACTTATATTAAATATGATGTAAAATAAAATGAATTTATTTTCTTGTTTTCCACATTGGAGTATTTTTCCAAGATACTAAACGTATTTTGATAATGTACATAAAATAATGATACCTTATACAATTAATATGAATACTGAAATTAAAATAATAATAATTAAAAACATATTGTAAGGAAATCTGTTTAGTATCTCTCACAAGAAAAATATTGTTTGTTTACTTCTTTCTTTCTTTCTCTCTCTCTCTCTCTCTCTCTATATATATATATATATATATATATATATATATATATATATATATATATACATATATATATATATATATATATACATATATATATATATATATATATATATACATATATATATACACACACACACACATACATATGTATATGTATATATATATATATATATATATATATATATATATATATATATATATATATATATATATATATATATACACACATACATAAAAATGAATTTATTTTCTTGTTTTCCACATTGGAGTATTTTTCCAAGATACTAAACGTATTTTGATAATGTACATAAAATAATGATACCTTATACAATTAATATGAATACTGAAATTAAAATAATAATAATTAAAAACATATTGTAAGGAAATCTGTTTAGTATCTCTCACAAGAAAAATATTGTTTGTTTACTTCTTTCTTTCTTTCTCTCTCTCTCTCTCACTCTCTCTCTCTCTCTCTATATATATATATATATATATATATATATATATATATATATATATATATACATATATATATATATATATACATATATATATATATATATATATATATATATATATATATATATATACATATATATATACACACACACACACATACATATGTATATGTATATATATATATATATATATATATACACACATACATATGTATATATTAATTTTTTTTTTTTCACTGGAATTCATCTGTTTGGACAATATTTTGTAGTATATCACAAGCTGTCATCCATCCTAGGTGTTTGGCAAGAGAAATTTCTTGAGTCTCTTAAATCCAGAGGAGAAATAGGTAGAAATAGTCTGATATTACTCGGAAATTTAGTTAACCTGAGACTTTACTTATGTAAAATGTTTTACATCATTAGATTGAAAATTGATAAACACATTTGTTTTTTAATGCAGCGTGCAGCATTGCATTAAATTAATAAAGGATTGGTAGAAATTGATTTTACTATAAGTTGGGTTCTGTGTATGAATGGGCACATTTACTGCTGGGAGCGTTGTTTTGCGTTTGTCTTGGGAGCGTCTGTCTTTTACTGAATTGCAAATATTGCTATGTTGTATATTTTTTAATAATAGAAATTTTAATTATGGAGACCCGGTAGCCGTGAGCTCTTAACACTCCGTGCCAAAGGTCGTGGGTTCGATTCCCACTAGGGGTGGTGGCTTTTCTTTCGAAAAAAGAAATGGCATCACCCCTATCCTGGCTAGAAAAGGGTGGTAACCTATAGATAACCCGTCCTAAAATTCGTAGTTAATAATAAATGGACGTTAAAATTTAAATAAATAAATTTTAATTAGAACTGTACTCTGTCAAATTTCCCAATTCCTACACCTAATCTATCCATAGAAAATAAAAAATCATCAACAATCCAATAATATTTTGATAATACCAACCGCTGACAAAGAAGGATAGACTGTAGCTGTACAATAACAACATGATTACTCAACTTAAACATAAGTAACAAGAATACTACACTCCTCAAGATCGTAATCTCACAATTGAAATCAGTCCGGACCTAGTCGTGTATTTAGAAAAATTAACACCCATTGAAGGACTTCAAAGGAAACCTATCCTAAAAGACGATTCAGACATTCAGAAATTCTATTGTAGGATCTAGTCACTCCCATATATGTTATTCGTTTCATTTCTATGGAGTCTTAAGAAAAAAAAAACTACATTGAACCAACCTACCCATCCTAATCGTAACAATAGATTTTTTTTTTTTTTTTTTTTTTTTTTTTTTTTTTACAGCACAACTGCTTCTAGGCCATTAGCGCCAGGCAATCTACAGGTTGCCATCCTTTATAAACACCCATAGTATAGCTCAGAACATTTTCAGCAAGCTTTGCTCTGAAAAAAGTCAACTGGACGCAGGAGAATACAGTTTGCAAGCCACTTGATCACGGGAAAACCACAACAGAATTTGTTCTTCTTAACTCCATACCATATTTCAATGGCCTCACCTTTATCCAACATTTCTTCTTAGTTAGATCCATATCCCTCCAAATCTTTACAGATTCTTAATCAACCTAGCTAACTTCATGATAATGAGAAACAAATATTTGGCGATTAATGTTATCAACAAACTAAAGCAACACCTTTGGGATTCCCATAAAGGTAATTGTGAAGTTTAGGGGCCCCCTCACAGATTTTATTTCTGGTTGTTCTATGAGGTATTATGATGCACTAAACATGAATCTGTTAAAAAAAAAGTTGCTCTCAACTAGGAAAAAAGTTATTAAGCACTATAGTTCACTGTTATGCAGGTTAGAAAAGCTGTGTAAACAACAATGTTTATATGCGCAGGGATGTAAAATTAAAAAATAATAGTAAATTTTAAGGGCCTCCTCACTTGTCTAACCTGTCGCATTATGTGCATAAGTACTATGCGTTTTTTCGCTCGCTCAAGAAGATATCTAAACTCCAGGCAATCCAACTCGCAAAAATTAATCGAATTCAATTAATTTTAGCGATTTGGATTGAATAGAGTTTTGAAATCTTCTTGAGCGAGCTTAAATGCATAACACGTATGAAACAAGGCAATGCTTACCTTCCTGCTACCTACATCTTTCTGACTGAAAAAAATTAAAAAAAAGTAGATTTTTCAGATTTTCCCTTACTCTACCAAGGTCATGATATGTGAACTCCATTATGGGGAAAATAGAAACATAATTCATGTTAGCTCAAAACTTCAAATCTCTTTTATGATTGCAGTTCATAGATGACATTTTCTTTGTTATGGCCTCATAATCTAAACATCCTCCGTCAATTAGTTTCAAATCTAAATACCTTTTCCCCACAACCGTCAGTGGGTCTTGGGGGAAGAAGGTGCAGCAGTATCTTAGCTCGTTTTCTCATGGTTTCATTTGAAAAACGTAGAATAGAAACTTAATGTTTTGATAGACTTACTGTTTAAAAACTTACCTACAAACTTCTTAACTCTGTTTAATCGGTACTAACATTAAGAAATCCTGATCAGACATACTACTGAAAAATCTTTATTTTTCCAATAGCATACATATTTTTATGTATATTGCAAAGAAACTATAAAAATTTCATCAAATATATTAAATGAATTTAGACCACAATACCCAGAAAGACAGAGAAAGTGTTTCTATTATTTGATTTGGCCTAAGAAGGGAATGTATAAAAAGAATTGTATGATTTATGTATACCATTGAATGAAAAAACATTCTAGATATCCACACTATTCTGTATTTTCCTCTTCCTTGTAGTTTGGCATGAACCTTTAATGGATTGATTCCCATAATTCCTAAGGTAAGCTGCCACTCGTTTTTGCCGCAACCAAGAACCCAGCAAAGGATCAGCAATCCAATAGATTGACGAGGTTCTTCTTCTTATAAGCACCTAGGTATAAAAGGGAGACGAATGGCTTTTACACTCCATGTTTCAGAACTAAAATGACGCCATGACAAGCTTACAATGTTTTCACACATTCGTTTGATACCTGAAGTCGACATATAATAAACGTATTCATTTGAAAAATGTTCAAATAGAATACAACAATCTTAACCAGGGAAAGTAGTCACTAATACTTTACATGAGGTTGATATGCATTTTCTTATTTTCAAGTGTACAATGCCTTTTCTGTATTTTTTTAAAAATAAATCTTGAACATGTATCATTGAAACATAGTTGTAATGATGGTTAGGCAAATAATTACTGTTTCCATTGAAATGACACAGTTCCTACTTGTAGGAAAATACTTTTCTTGTAAGTTTACATAATTTTGACTTACAAGTCAAAATTATGTAAACTTGCAAGAAAAGTATTTTTAAATAATCAAAACCTGTTTTAAACTAAGTATCAATCCAATTATAATTTTTCCATGAATATATGCTAATGATAAATGGGTTTCAAGAAAGCCCCAATGGTATTGTATTCAACTAAATGGATAAAAATAGGTAAGAAAGTTTCTTTAAAACTACTGTTTATATTCCACTTTTGAATGAATTTATTAGTAAAATGATGTTTATTATAATATTAACCAGTGATTTTTTCTTTAAGTGAAAATTATGGGCCAAACAATTTATGGATTGTTTACTTCCCTTATTTTTTATACCAAAATTTTTAATCATTGAATAGGAAGGTAGTTATTTCTAAGAATACAAATGGAAAAGAATATCAATGCTTACTTAAAACAAAAAGTTCCTTATTCTTTAAAGTACGTTTCAAAAAAGTCAAAATATGTTGTAATATGAACTGAAAACAATGTTGTTTACTTTGCATGCATAGAATCTAGCACTGTGCACTACTTAGATAAGGACTGTGCTTATCTGGCAAAAAAGGTCCTGAACCACTACTGTAGATGTAAAAGCACTATTAAATCACTGAATTTATTTTTTTGAAAACAATACATTTTAATTAAGAAACAGAAATTTCCAACACCTTTATTTCAATCAAGTGATGACAGAGGAAAAATAATCAGAACTGCAACTTACATTCCTATAGCTCAACTTGAAGACTTTAAGTTGTTTATTAGAAACAGATCAATGATTTAGTAATAAAAGGAACAAGCTATAGACTGGAATGCATTATCTTAAATAAAAGGAACATATACGAGACGTAAATATCATTGCTGCTTTAATAATCAGAAATGCAGGCTTATCACAGTCATATCACAGCATCTCTAACGAATGTCAAGATAATTCAAAGACAACCCGAACTTAATCTCTTTATTGACATCTTTGTAGGCAGCGCTCCTAGCGGATAATCAATCACTTAGGCAAGGGTGGGCGTTTATAAATTGAATTGTTATATTTCTTATATAACTCCAAGATTTTATTACATACTGCTTATTTTGAACTAATGTTTCTGTAAACCCTTTATTTATCGTGTTTTCAACCTTAAAAGAATAAAATTCTGTGAGCCAAAAATTAGTGGTATTTTAAATGTTAAAAAGGAAAGTATTACATTTCTATTCATAAGGCTTAATATAAATCAAAAGGCCTAATTTTTATAGACAGGTGACAAAAACAAATAAATAAATAAAAACATCTTGATAAATCGTTCAATGAATTCCTACACTCTCCCTCATTGAATAGATATTTAACATACAAAAATGAACAAAATTAACACCTAAGTCCAATCAGGTTAATTAAGATGTTCAATCTTGGTTTGGGAAGTGCCTTCGTAAATAGGTCTGCCAACTGATCTTCTGACGAGATTGATTTTATCTGTATAATCTCTTCTTGGACCACTTCTCGAACAAAAAAATGTTTGATACGAATGTGCTTTGTCCGACGATGAAACTCTGGGTTCTTGGCAATCTTAATGGCAGCTTCGTTGGCGACAAAAAGCGTAAGAACACACCTTAAGCCATCAGGAAGCAATTCTTCAAACATCCTTCGTAGCCAAATCATTTCCCGAGCAGCTTCACTGGCAGCCATCAATTCTGCCTCGGTTGTGGAAATCGCCACACAGGTTTGCCTTGAACTCATCCATGAAATTGGGCCTCCAGCAAAACGACATAGAACGCCTGTGGTAGACCTTCCGGTTAAAACATCTCCTCCCAAGTCGGCATCACTATATCCAGTGACGACACTTTCACTGTTTGATTTATATACAATCCCCAGGTTCTCTGTACCTTTGAGATACCTTAGTATTCTCTTCACTCGAATAACGTCCTCAGAGGATGGATTTTCCAAAGCCCGAGAAGCAACTCCTACTGCAAAAGCTAGGTCAGGCCTAGTACAGACCATAAGGTACATAAGGGCTCCTACAGCCTGTCTGTAAGGGAAACTTCCTCCTTCCTTACCAGATTTTTCTTAGAATTCTTCCCCGCTCAATATGGGTGTTGGAGCTGGCTTACATCCATCCATGCCGAATATTTCCAAAATTCTCAAGTTCAATCTCCAACCCTAAAAAGTAACCCAGTTTCTTATCATTTACTTCAAACTCTTTCTTGAGTTGATCTAAAAATGTATTTAAATTGTCTTGACGAGTGGAGGCAATGAGGCCATCATCAACATATAGAACAACAATAATTTGATGTCCATTTTAAATTTTAATGAAAAGGCAAGAGTCTGCAGCACTTTTATTGAAATTCAATCGTTTCAAAAAATTGACGAATTGTTGATACCAACCCCTGGCAGCCTGTTTCAAACCATATTGGCTCCGCTTCAACTTGCATACTCGGTTTGACTTATCATGAAAACCTTGTGGGTGGGTCATATATATATTTTCATTATTATTGAGTTTACCATACAAAAATGCGGTAGATATGTCAAATTGAGCTAATTTCATGTTCTTATGAGCAGCTAACCTCAAAATATTTCTCATCGTGGACATTTTGGCCACTGGATTGAAAGTTTCCTCATAGTTTACTCATTTTTCTTGATTAAATCCCTTGGCGACCAGTCGAGCTTTATACTTGTCAATAGCTCCGTCTTGATTTTGTTTAATCTTAAATACCCATTTGTTACTTAGGCCGGCCATACACGTTCCGGTATACCGGAGAGGTATACCTGCGCAGGTGTACCTCTCCGGTATACCGGAACAGGCAAGAGCCCACACACGCTCCGGTTTACCTGTACAGGTGTACCTTTCCGGTATACCGGAAGAGGCGAGAGTCCACACACGCTCCGGTAAACCGGACAGGTGAAGGATTGCTACAGTCTAGAAATGGCGGATCGACAGGATGATGTCATTGCCTTGGTGGGGTTTTTAGTGGCTATAAACAGCAAAAAAGGACGAAAACCCAGGGCATGGTGTAAAAACTTGCTTCAAAAGAGAATGAAGTATACTCATACTGTATTACTGAAAGAACTGTGTTCAGATCCTTCGGATTATCATAACTATTTGCGGACGAGTGAAGAAGTTTACAAAACATTGCTCTCACTTGTAGCACCCCTAATTCAAAAGCAAAATACAGTGATGAGAACTTCTATCTCACCCTATGAGAGACTTACAGCCACTTTAAGGTTCTTAGCAACGGGTCGATCTTATGAATGCATCAACTATTCTACAATAATATCACCTCAAGCTCTAGGCAAAATAATTCCTGAGACATGTGAGGCTATCTACACTGTGCTGAAAAGAGGGTATCTTCAGGTATTTACAGTAAAAACACTTACATCTTATGACAATTATTTTATTAATATAAAAAATCATCATTTTATAACTTTAAAAAAAATCAAAATATCAGATAGATAAAATATCAGATAAATGTCTTTCTTAACCCTTTCATTGCTGGCGAATGAACGGACTCATAGGGCCCGATATGCTTGATGATTACCTGCTTTCGTCTCCCTCAGCATCCTCTTGTTATATGTTTGAAATTATCAATGCCAATTTTTTAGATATATATATATATATATATATATATATATATATATATATATATATATATATATATATATATATATATATATCGGTAATTTTATACTGAAATAAAATAATTTTTTTATAATGGATAAGAAAATCACTCTGATAATAAATTACAATATAATAAGTTTATTTAGTCAGACCGTACAAAACAAGATTAAACTAGTGAGTGAATGAAATAAACAACAATACGGTTGGAGACACAAGTCTGTGAGGACTTAATAGGCTATGAGGCTCCAACAATTATCCTCAACAATGTTGATTGTTGGATTTTACAGGTGTTTTTTCTTTTTAATTAATTAGAAGTAATATAATATTTGCACAATGTATAATTTCAATTAATATAAGAACAAGATTTGATGAATTGAAAAATTATATACAAAAAGAATCTGGTAAAACTAATCCAAATAAATAAATTAAGAAATACTAATAAAGAAATTTGAGATATAAAGCCTTCATTACTTTATCATTTACTAAAAATTAAGAGTTATTACAGATTGAAAAACTGCTCAGGAAATATAATATAATGCATTACTTTGTACTGTGTTACCTCGCTTAGAGCAATGAAAGGGTTAATCAAGTAAATTATATATAGATTTTTATGTTTACATATGGGTGCTCCCATTCAGTCTTGTATCAAATGATACCACTAAAATCACTAAAGTAGTTTGCCAATGGGTTGGCAGGTTCGCCATGGGTTCTGAGTAGAGAATGTCTGGCTTGATTTGAATTGAGATCGTACAGATTAGGAGAGGGACTTGTGTCCTACTTGAGCTGGAACTTGTACCGTCATTGTTGTAAGATGTAGGTGTGTTTAGCATGCCCATTTCTGCTTCGAAGAGAAGATCGTTGATACGTTTTTCAACGATCAGACGCTGGTGTTTTTCTAAAGCTCGAATCCTGCATGCAATCGATTTTCCCAGTAGGTCGTAGCGGTTCTCTTGAGGCAGCGGCTTCTTAAAGTGATCTCTTACTGAAACCAAAACGTCAGTAGTTAGGTCATCATTTTTTCGTTTTTTTCCTATATTCGGGCGCGGAAGTGCTTCACGTTTTTCTGTATGCATAAGGCTTCCAGGTTTGGGAGGTATTGTTGACGATTCTTCACTGGGGGGAGTCTGTTGGAGAGTATTAGCTCTCTCCTGCAAAGGAACAAAAATTATAAGATATTGACGTCAATAGAAATAAATATAAATACATGAATTTGGTTTTATGGAAACGCTCTAAATATGCACGAGAACAGAATATTATAAAGTTTCTTTTGTTTCAGTTTCCCGCTTCTATTGAGAAATGGAGTGACATTTCTAAAACATTTGAAGATCGGTGGAATTTTCCTCACTGTTTGGGTGCCATAGACGGCAAGCATATAGACATAGTTCCTCCAGCAAATTCCGGATCCTTTTATTTCAATTAGCAGGGCAGACAAAGCATGGTACTTCTTGTAATAGTGGATGCTAGCTATCGATTCCTCCTGGTGGACTTTGGAACAAATGGACACAATTCTGATGGCGGCGTTCTTCTAAATACTAAATTTTATGAAAAATTGGAAAACAATGAGCTTTCCTTACCGGAGCCAAGTATTGTCACGGAAAATTTCCAAAAGGTGTCTTATGTTTCTGTAGCCGATGTGTTTGTTCCTCTCACAACAAACATTATGAAGCCTTTTCGTCAAGCGCAACTAGATTCAGCTGACAAAGAGATTTACAACTACCGCGTTTCAAGAGCAAGACACGCTGTTGAAAATAGCTTTGGAATACTTGCAGCTAGATTCCGGGTCTTTCACACTCAAATAAATTTGGTCCCAGAAAACATAATAAAAGTAGTGAAGGCAACTTGCGCATTGCATAATTTTTTGATTGCACAACAAGCAAATTCTTACGCCCTCCCAGCAGTACATATCAAGAAACTTGTGATGGGACTATTGCTATAATCCAGGTTTAGATTCCTCTGAATCCAACATGATCCCATTGCAGCGTCTTAACCAAGGGAACATAGTTAATGCTGCTAAACGGCTAAGAAATGCCTTCACTTCCTACTTTGTGAATGAAGGTAAAGTTTCATGGCAAGACACACGGGTGTATAGAAACAAGAAGTAGACTGAATTCTTGAGTAGTTTATTCACTCGTATAGTGTTTAAAATTATCATTTGATTATATATAACCTGGAAGTGTATTGTGAAATGTGCTATAGTATTCTATAAAACTGTATTGTAATTTATATGTACTTACTTCATCAATCTCGCTTCCATCTTCATCGTCCAAGTTTGAAGATGAAGTACTGGCCACATCGTTGTCTCCTAAGAAGTCGAAGTACCTTAACTGTGGGGAGTAGACATCCTCCTTGCCCGCTCCAGATTTCATTGAAAAATCCCGTTTTTTCTTCTCCTTGCGCACGTTGCTTCTGAGGTTGTTAATTTTTTTTTTTTACCACCATACTCTTATTCGCATCGGGCTCAATTTCTTTTAATTTGATTATAAGTCTGTCATAAGCGGCCTCCCTCACGTCACGGTTGTGATATTCTTTGCTCTTTACAAGCCATAAACATGGTTCTGACCGATACATTTCGATGAATTCCTCCAGAATTTGGTTTCGTTTTCGGACAGACATGATAAAAAAAACACTGACACGCGAGTACAGAGAATATGCAGTAAATAAATCACCACACGAAGCTATCTGATCAGAGTATTTGCCACAAGTAATCCCACGCCTGCGCAGGTATACCGGATGACTCCCACACACGCTCCGGTCTACTCGCCTGCGCAGGTAAAAAGAATTGAATTTTGATTCTTCTCCGGTATACCTGTACAGGTCTCTACGCCTGCACAGGTATACCGGAAGGGCTGACACACACGCTCCGGTTTACCTGCGCAGGTAATGACTCCCACACATAGTTGGGCGTAGTCTTAATCATAATTACGATTAAGATTATAATTATAGGCTCTCGAAACATAATTAAAATTACGATTATAATCACAGACCCTGGAGATATGATTACGATTATAATCGTAATCACAGCAGTAATTACGATTACACTTGTAATCACAACTGAAGGTATAATTACACTTGTAATCGCAACATTTTTCTGTAATTACAACTGTAATAACAATTTTTTTCTGTTTTTATTTTTTCAGATTCTGTGATTATACTCGTAATTGTAATCATATCTCAAGAGCCTATAATTATAATCCCCACACACGCTTCGGTCTACTCGCCCGCGCAAATAAAAATAATTCAATTTTGATTCCTCTCCGGTATACCTGTACAGGTCTCTACGCCTGCACAGGCAAAGGGCTGGCACACACGCTCCGGTTTACCTGCGCAGGTCACCTGTGCAGGTAAACCTCTCCGGTATACCGGAACGTGTATGGCCAGCCTTAAAATCCTAGAACCTTTCGGTGGGTCAACTAAAATCCAAGTTTCATTACTATTTAAGGATGACATTTCTGCCTTTAAAGCGTTTATCCAATTTTCTGAGTCATCTGATTGAATTGCTTCACTATAAGTTTCAGGAATTTGTAAATGTTCAGTCATAACTAGTGTTGCAAACACTGTAAGTCAAGCTGGTGGTTTCAAATTCTTCCTATTTCTTAATGTCATTCCTGGGTTCCCTTCAGCGGATTTTTCCTCAATATCATTAAAACCATAAAAATCTTCATCTGGCTCTTCAAAAGTCTCTTGAGTTCCTTCACATTTAGTTTCACATAGGAATTTCTTTTGTTTGGTTTTCAGCGGGTGGGGTAATGAATGTAGAAGGCATAAGCGTTCCTCTACCAGGAATCCAGATTCTGTAACTTCCTTAGTCATACCCAACTGGAATTCCTTTTGTTGCTTTGCGATCCATTTTTCTTCGTTTTTGTTTAGGTATATGAACAAAGCATTCACAACCAATAATTCTTAAGTTTTTAATATAGGTTTTTTTAGGAAACCATAATTCATAAGGTGTTTTATTTTTGTCACCACTGTTTCCTGTCCGATATAGAATGTAAACTGCACTATTAGTTAGTTCTGCCCATAAACTTTGTGGTAGGTTGTCATGAGAATGCAGCATGGATCTTGCAGCTTCGACAACAGTACGATTGTCTCTCTCTCTATAAATCCATTCATTTCTGGGCTATATGGTGCAGTTAATAATTTTTCGATACCACATTTATTGATAATTGACTTCATTATTTTATTGTCAAACTCACAACCATTGTCAAAAATAAAATGTTTAATTTTGTGTCCTGATCGTGATACTTCTTTTATTAATTCTTTAAATTTTTGGCTAACTTCAGACTTCTCTTTAATTTAGTAGATAAACCTGTAATGGCTAAAATCATCTTTAAACAAAACGTAATAACGATAGCCTGAAAAAGATCTCTCAAATGGCCCACAAACATCTCCGAGATGAAGAATTTGATCATACCAAGTTCACGAAAGCAATCATTGCAGGAGATTCCACTCATGGATTTCTATAGAAGTTTCACGAATTATGCCTTCAGCGCAATCAGAAAGAAATATCGTTTATATGGGTGCCATCACATTGCGGGAACACACTCAACGAACAAGCAGACGAACAAGCTAATTACGCCCGAACAGGAGCCGAACCAATATTAATCAAAGAAGCCAAAAAATAAGACATTAAGGGTCACTAGAAACACGTCGCGAGAGCAAAATGGAACCTCACATGGTTCGGAAACCATCGCACCCAAATCATAAGGACTAAAAAGAATACAGACACTTGGGCTGCAGCTCAACGACACTCCAGACGAGAAGAGACCGTTTTGGCAAGACTGAGGATAGGACAAACTGCACTGACCCAAAGCTACCTACTTAACAACCGCCAGCACCCAACGTGCAACACATGTGACACACATAACACTGTAGAACTCGTACTAATACACTGTAATATACGACCACATCGCAGGGTGTTCATGCTGACTCACCATTGCATTGGTTCTTGCTGGGAGTAAAGTAACCTTCAACAGTGAATTAGCTTTTGTTTGCGAAAAAGCTCTGCTTATGCTAGTGAGAAAAAATGAGCCTTTACAATTAGTTCGCGATGTTCCTGACAAAGAAAAATGGATTGGTTTCTTACTCGGAAAAATTAATGGAATCCTATTAATTTTAGCGAGTTGGATAGACTAGAGTCGCTTAAAATAATATAGTTCTATTAATTGCGAGTTGGATTCGCTAGTTTTCTTATATCTTCTTGAGCGAGTGGAGCGTAGCGTAGCGAGCGGAAACGCATATCATGTATTGCTTAATAAATGTAAAAGATCCAAAAAAGAGAGAGAGAAAAGGAATAAAATATGTTTGTTTACAAATATCGTTGTTTGTTATCCTTCATAACCTGCAAAATAGTCAACTTTAATGCTTAGTAACTTTTTTCATAGTTGAGAGAATTGATTTTGATCATATTAACCTTTTATTAATAAATATTACTTGCCATTATCTAATATGAATTATAACCGTAGATAACGAGTCAAGTAGTAAAAGATAACCAGCAAAGAACCTGTAAGCTAATCAGTAAGCTTATCAGCGAGTATGTAACTGTTATAAATCACTTAACTAAATAAATACTTAAAAAACAGCTGTGCGCGTGTGTTTATAAGTACGTTGAAAAAAGTTCTCTTCAGTTTTTTTTGTTATTAATTAAGAAGAAAAAGATTTATTGACTTATATTTGTGTGCGTAATAATTGATTATTGGTAAGCAAGAAATCAATATATTTTATTTTACTGGTCCATTAAAAGAACAGTTTTGAAAAAATGGAATCACAAATCAGCCTAACCTCAGATGTCGAAATTCTAACAACCACAGTTTTCAATAATAAAACAAATTACGAATCATTATGTCCCAGCGAACATGCAATTGTTCTTACTACAGTTAAAGGATTGAAGCAGGAGGATTATGTGCTTGCTATAATAAATTTTATTGATCCGAAATCCATAAAATTTGCCTCTTATATTTCTAGAGGTAGATTTTGTGTACACTTTACCAGTAAGAATGAAGTGGATTTTTTAATTAATCAGCATCCTATAATAAATATTGGTGGCCATGATATAGCAATAAAACGCCTCCTAGAACCAGCTATTCGAGTAATAGTATCAAATATATTTCCAGTAATACCTAACCAAGCCATTGAAGATGCCTTAAAGAGGTTAGGTATTGCCATAGTAACGTCCTTGGTTTGTTTGAAAGCTAGTCTTCATGATCCACGCTTAGCACATGTGTTGAGTCATAGAAGACAGCTGTTCATTAATCCAGAGCACGCTAACAAATTACCTTCCTCTTTGATTGTAAAAACTGAAGGTAAATCATTTAGAATATATTTAACTACTAAAAGGCTCAGCTGCTTTATTTGCAAAAACAATCACTTAGCTGCTACATGCCCTGTACTACAGGAAAACAACGTTCAAATGAATAACCCAGTCCCTCTTAACAAACTATTACCTAAAAACAAAGAAAATACTGCGATTGTGGAAAGTGCGTATTCTGGTGTTCCGCACCAACAGGAGCATCCTCATTCTGAAGAAATTATAGAAGCAGAAAGAAAGCCTGCGAGTGTAAATAAAGAAGACGTTCCTGATATTAACGTGAGATGGGATCGGTTGAAGGAGGAAATGGTTGAGCGATTAGAAATGATGGAAAGACTGGCGAGAACGATATCTCCTGAGAGAAACATTCTAGATGTTCCTCCGCAAGAAGCTAGAAGCCCTGGAGGAGAATCCTCTAGTAGGATCAGCAGAGCTGAGAAGAAGCAGCCGGAAGGAGATGAAGTTCCTGATATTAACACCAGATGGGATCGGTTGAAGGAGGAAATGACCGAGCGATTGGAAATGATGGAAAGACTGGCTAGAACGATATCTCCTGAGAGAAACATTCTAGATGTTCCTCTCCAAGATGCTAGAAGCCCTGGAGGAGAATCCGCTGGTAGGATCAGCAGAGCAGGGAAGAAGCAGCCGGATGGAGATGAAGAAAGGGAACAGATGCAGATTCAACCTCAAGGAACTGGAAGAACCAAGTCTCCACCCAGGACTAGAGGAAGATATAGAAAGACAACGAAGTAATCAATTTAACGAAAACAGCTGTTTTTCCGCAAAATGTGTTGGGAGTAATTTAAGTTTTTCTCCTTGTTGTTTTTCTTCGTTTATAATTGTTTTTCAATAATGTTCATTGTTTTAGCTTTAACACATTTTGTTAGATTTAAAAAGATATGCACAGATGTTCTAAGTTACATTTATATTGTTTTGTTTTTATCTTGTCAAGTTTGTATCTAAGTCATGTCATGGAGCTTATAGCCTGCGTTGCGGAGCTCCTGAATTAAATAAATAAATACTTAAAAAGTAACTGGATGTAGTCACCGCAAAAAGACCCAATTTTCTTTCATCTCGACAACGAAATAACCAAAAAGAATAATCACACAAGATGAAGTAATGAGTGAGGGTAGGTGACCTGCGCACTAGAGTCCTTTTGAAGGAACCAATCACAGTCAGGCCCACATCGCGGCTTCCCTCCTCACTGCGAGGAGAAAACAAAATATTTGTTCTTCCCCGCGGTCACTGCGCGAGTGCGAGAATAGCATCGGAAGTAAGGATCCTCACTACGAACACACTCACCGTAATACATGTGTTTGTTTTACATCGGGGCAGCGCTCATCGGAGTAGCTATCGTAGCAACGCAGAATGAATCCTCACCATGAACGTACCCTAAGGGTACCTTAGCCTAACACTCAAGATACCCGAGACACTGCAAGACGTTTTAAAATACGACGAACAGACAATTCAAAGCTCCTCACGTTTATTAAAAAAATCCGCACTGCCAATGACCCAGCAGGGTAGTGGAAATATAATAATAATTGAATGTAAAACTTTATTACCTATATTCAAACAAGTAAAATGAAATCAGGAAGGTATCATGTCACTTGGTAATATGCTAAACGCCTAAACGCCTACAATATAAAAAAAAAATAAATAAATAAATAAATAAAAAGAGAATGAGTGAAAACCAAGAGAAATTCGAAACTTTTTTTACATATGTGTCCACTATTTTCCAATTTAGAGCTCAGCAATTAAGAAATTACTACTTCCAGGTATATGGTCTGTAATAAATATGTTTTAAATTCAAGGGGGGAAATGTTATACTGAAAAGAATGAGTTAAATTTCGGAATTTAATATTTTTTATATAGTGGGAGCTATGGTTGATATATTGATTTTTAAAATTCACAGAGTCTTATACAATGATCAAAGAGTAACTAACACCGTTACTGTTTGGTTAAATTATTAGCTATTTTTGTTCTATTAATTTTTTTTTTCGCAACTATGGCGACTCAACAGCAAAGTGGGTTTTACATATGTATGAAAATACACCAAAAATTCACATTAGAAAAAAAATAATAATAAATAAATAAATAATAATAAATAAATAAATAAAATAATAATAATAATGTTAATAATAGAGGAAGAGGACATAGTCCCTTCCTTGTAGAGGTTGGCTTTAGTTCTCAATCAGTTGTATTTATATTTGTATACTTATATAGTTCGTTCATGCGAAATTATATGAGGTCGTAAATGTTTAAATGTCTGCGGTATTCAAATATTTGTCCTATTTAGTGACTGTCATCTGTAAGTAGTTCGTGCATGTTTTGTGGGATGTTATCATTTTGTCTTTGTCTACAGTCTGTGAGGATGTGTTTAACAGTAAGTTGTGTATTACAGTACTGACAAGTTGGTCTGTCCTGTCTAGTCATAAGGTAAGAGTGAGTGAGTCGGGAATGGCCTATCCTTAGTCTGCACAGAACGACTTCTTCTCGTCTGTTACATCTGCTGCTGGAAGGCCATTCCCGGACAGTTTCTTTAATCTCCCTTAGTTTGTTGTCCCGTGTTTCGTACCATGTTTTCTGCCACATCTGTAAAATGAGTGTCTGTGCCTCTGTCAGTAAGTCCTGGTACGTCGAGTTGTCTATGTCTAGATGATCTTTTCGTGCTGCAAGTTTTGCTTGTGTGTCTGCTTGAGTACTAGGATCGATATCTTCATGGCCTGGCAGCCAGTACATAGTCACAGTCTTGTTTAATAGGGAAATCTTGTTACGTATGAGTGTTATTAATGGATTGTCATTGTAAATATCCTGTAATGTTTGTAATGTGCTCAGTGAGTCAGTGCATATTGTAATGTGTTTGTGGTCAGTGTTAGGTAAATTGTCTAGTGCAAGTATTACAGTGTGGAGCTCAGCTGAGTAGGAACTTGTCATTTGTGGTAATCTTGATGATACGATTTTTTTCTCCCACTACAGCAGCTGCTCCGGTTCCTTCCGCAGATTTCGAACCGTCAGTGTAGATGAAGAATTGGTCTGTGTTTTCAGTCAAGCGTGAACAGAATGTGTTTTAGTATAAATGTCTGGAAGTTGGATTTGTTTTTTTTTTTTTTTGTTTTTTGAATTTTGTCAGTTCAATGTCAATTTTCAGATTTCTAACCGTCCACGGTATGTAAGTCGAGTCAGGTTTTTGTAGAGGTATAAGATGTTGTAGATCAGAGTTATGAGTGTAGGTTAGGAATCTCACATGTAGGGGGCGTTATCTATTTGTATGACGTTGATAAAGTTCTAAATAATCTTGATGTATAAAATTTGGAGTACATGGGCTATTGAGGAACTTACTTTTTAAAACGAATTTGATGCAGTTCAACATACGTCTGAACTCCAATGGTGGTTCTCAACTCTTTGCAAAGAGACTTACGGTTGGGCTTGACCTAAATGCACCAATTGCACCTGTTGAATGTATTGGGTCCAGTATTTTTAGTGTGCTGGTTCT
This sequence comes from Gonocerus acuteangulatus, assembly GCA_946811695.1. Taxonomy (NCBI): domain Eukaryota; kingdom Metazoa; phylum Arthropoda; class Insecta; order Hemiptera; family Coreidae; genus Gonocerus; species Gonocerus acuteangulatus. The sequence goes on from OX328123.1 coordinate 84,322,804, forward strand.
GGCAGACGAATGTACTACACTCCCATAGTCCAGTAGAGACCTGGTATATGCTCGGTAGAGTTTAAGCATTAGACGTCTGTCCGCTCCCCATTTAGTGATACCAAGAATCCTTAATAGGTGCAAAGACTTCTTACATCTATTAACGAGTTCCTTTAGATGAGGTACCCAGGTGTCCTGAATATAAGTCCTAGAAATTGCAGTGTGTTTGTAGGTGTGACTGCTTCATTTCGTAAGTATAAGTCAATGTTTGGTACTCGTCTCTTTCTTGTGAAAATTGTGTAGTGTGTTTTTGTTGTTGAGAAATGTAGTCCGTTAGTAACGCTCCAGTTTTCTAGACTTGCTACGTTTTGTTGAATTAATTCTTTGGCATAGTCCAGATTTCTTGCTTTAATATATATAAGCAAATCATCAACGTAGAGGCAGTAACGCACGGGAAGAGAGATATGTTCTCGTACGGTGTCCATAGCTATTTTAAAGAATGTTGTGCTAAGTAAGCTTCCCTGTGGGACGCCATTTTCTTACAGGAATTCATCAGACAACGTATTACCGATTTTCACTCTGAATGTTCTATTCAACAGAAAATTGATTACGAAGTCAAGAAGTTTCCATGAATATTCCATTCAGATAATTTTGAAACGATGGTCCTACGCCACTCTGTGTCGTAAGCTTTTTCAATATCAAAGGATACGGCTAGTATTGATTCTTTTTTGTCAAAAGCATTTAATATTTCGCTTTCTAACATTACAATATGGTCCATGGTTGAGTGATTTTGCCTGAATCCACACTGATAGTTAGACAGAAGTTGATTCTTTTCAAGAAACCATAGAAGCCGTTTATTCAGTATTCTTTCAAATAGCTTACAGACACAGTTGGTGAGTGCTATCGGCCGATAATTGTTGCACATCGTTTGATCTTTATTAGGTTTTAGGAGAGGCATAATTATTGACTCATTCCAGTTTTCGGGATATATTCCCGAGATATATGCTTTATTAAACAAATTCAATAGGACAGATAGACCTGCTGTTGGTAGATTTTTTAAAATCCTATAGCAAACACCATCGCTACCCGGGGCTGTATACTTAATGCGAGATAGAACGAGTTCTAATTCTTGCATCGTGAAAGGTTCATTGAGTGGGTGCACTTGATGGGCTATTATGTTAAGTGGGATTCTTTCAAGGTAGTTTTTGTAGGACAAGGATTCATTCGAAAGTTTAGAATTTCCAGAAATTTCTCTAAAATGTTGGCCAAAAATATTGCTAATTTCTACTGGGGATGTAATGATTGCATTATTGTAATTTAGTGCTGCAATGGGAGCTCGATATTTTTTGTGCAATATTTTATTAATATTAGCCCAAATAACTTTTTGGGGCGTATTCAAGTTTATAGATGCCAAAAAATCTATCCAGCATTTCTTCTTGCTAGATCTTATAATGAATTGTGCCTTCGCCTTTTTACGCTTGTATTCCTGCAAGAAAGTGTGACATGGGTTACTATTAAACTGACGAAGTGCTTTTCTTCGTTCAGAGACTGCTTTTTTGCATTCATCATTCCACCAGGGAACTGGTTTTCTTGCGTATGAACTTGGTGTCTTCTTTATTGACGCATCTACTGCGGTTCTAATTAGTGTCAAAAATTGATCAATATTATCTGGGAAAGAATGATCTACCAGAGTTAAAATTAAATTTTGAAATTTTACCCAGTCAGCGTTTTTAAAATTGTATCGAGGTAGAGATTGAAAATTAATTTGGATTGTATCGGGGGATATCATTATTGGAAAATGATCACTTCCAAAGGAGTCAGAGCTGACTTCCCAAGAGAAATGTGTGAATATTCTTGGTGAGCAGACAGATACGTCAATGTTAGTATATGTTCCAGTACGGGGGCATAAATGTGTTGGTCGGTTAGTGTTAAGGGGAAGAAGATCATTTTGTTCAAGTATAGTTTGTATTATATGTCCTCTAGTGTTAGAGGTCTGTGCTCCCCACATTCTGCTCACAGAATTAATATCTCCTACCAAGAGCAGAGGTTGCGGGAGTTGTGTTATGAGATCGCGTAATGCATGTACGTCAATAGGTTCACCTGGTGAAAGATAAATGCTACAGGCAGTAACTTTGAACGGTATGTACGCCACAGCAGCAACTGCTTGAAGTGTAGTTAGCAGCCGTACAGGTTCTACTAATTTATACACTGAAGAAAAGAAAGGCTGACCATGGGCGTATATAAAGGGGGGGGGGTGAAGGGGGCTGCAGGTCTTATTAGTGTTTTAGAAGTTGATGTGTACATAGAGATCATGTTATGTATATAATATATACATAACATTATCTCTATGTACACATCAACTTCTAAAACACTAATAAGACCTGCAGCCCCCTTCACCCCCCCCTTATATACGCCCATGGTCAGCCTCTCTTTTCTTCAGTGTATAAATTATATACTATATATTGTGCGAACACCGAGATATTTTAAAACTTTAAAAGAATTTTAAAAAATAAAACCTAAATTTAAGAGTTAAAAAAAATTAAGTTTTTAAGCCTGCCGTTGACTGGTTCAAAGCCTGCAATAATAAAATTGTTAGGAAAACGTCTCTTAAGGATTAATTAAAGCGATTACTTTTAAAGTAATCATTTCGCGATATAAAGTAATTGGCTCCCTTAATGTAAAAAATCTCAAGTTTTCTCATGGATGATCTTAGCTAAATAAATGAGCAAAATGTTTATCTCCTGAAACTGAGAAATAAATACAAATACTTTAACGGGAGAAATACTTCAAAACCCACGTTTTAGTTCATACCCAAACTTAAAGGGCGAAACGAGGCGAATATAGTAATATGGAGGTACCTATATTATATAGAGCGAAAAATCGTAAATATTCATTGCAATTCAACGTTTTTTTTTTATTGATGATTGAGTTTAAAGTTAATATTATCTTATAAAGGCATGCTGACACAGGTGTTGTGAATATTATTAGACTGTTAATACAGACAGTTGTGTGTATACAATAGAAGCCTAACGCGAAATCGCTATAATGGATACTGTTTAAATAATAGATTCACAATACTGAATGCGGTTTATAGGATGAAAGTTCAGCAGCAAGAGTCATTTGCTTGCGCGATTCTATCAGCTGAAGTTGGATGAAAAAGTATTTATAATTGTTTCAAGAAAATAGAAAAGTTTTCTTGTTTATAAATCGTCCCTACCATGTCAAACTATTGAATATGCAAAATCTCGTTTTTTTGATTTTACTCTTGGATTGTGGACGATACGGCTTGTCGGAAATGTCACACCTCTAACCCCTTTAGAATAAAAGGGGCCTTTAATGCCTTAAATAAAGTATCGAACAATGCCATTTTCAACATATTACTTCGTCAATGTATAGAATATGTACGTGCTCTAGTTTGCTCCGATTTGCATATTCGATGGTTTGACAAGGTAGGGACGACATATCAGCTTCTCATTGCCAATGAATAGGATAAATCATAAACTTTACACAAATCATGTTTAATAATAATTTATTTTATTTTTCAGAAATAATTTTACATCATTTTTTTAAAGATGAGCTGTCGTTAATTATTTCCTTCCAATGAAAACATAGAGTTTAATTCATTTTAAATTTTCTGGCAAACTTTCGACGGTTTTGTCGCTGAAAAGAAAAGAGGAAACATAATTAATATATTTCATTTATTTGATCTCCACATTTTTGTGAAAAATATATAACTGTCAAGCCGGAAATATTTCTAAAAAGTCCGACTCGCAAGAACTGCCTCATCTTAGCGCGGTTCCGTTCTTTTTTTTTTTTTTTTTTTTTTTTTTTTTTTTTTTTTTTTTTTTTTTTTTTTTTTTTTTTTACGGCGCATCTACATCTTGGTCATTAGCGCCGACATCCAGGGTGTAGCGAGGAATTTTACCAGCGAGCCGTGGGATGATAAAATTCCTGCCGGAGGTTGGGAATCGAACCCACCATCTCCCGCTTATGAATCCAAGGCGCTAGCCATTAGACCACGGGAGACCCGGGTTCCGTTCTTATCCCTAGTCTAATTTCGAAAGATTAAAATAGAAGCAGTTATTATTTTGTTGAGAGGAGATCGTTGACCGTTGATGATGCAAGGTAGGGATTGTCCGGGTTCGGTCACTGCTACTTAATAATACATACCCCATATGTGTATGTATGTGGGCATATATATGTACATATGTGTGCGTGTATATGTGTATGTGTATATGCATATATATAAATATATATATATATTATATATATATATATATATATATATATATATATATATATATATATGTTAGGTATATTTACATAGATATGTGCATATATTAGTGTTAAATATGTCCTACTTGTATTTACAGCCCTGATGAAGGCTTGAAGTTCAAGCCGAAACGTCGGCACAATAAAACCATTTTTACGATAAAACTAGCAGTGACCGAACCCCGACAGTTATTGTTTTGGTTCCAATAGTCTTGAAAGGTAGGATTTACAATCTTACCTGGAAGGGTCGGCATCACTAGAAACTTTCCCGCTAGTTACAAGGTCTTGGAATCTTGGAACTCTATATTTCTAACAATAAATTGTTTTTGTTATTTTACTAAACCTGTTTTATTTTCGAATACATTATCCAACTATAAGCAATTAAAAAATAACAAGGAATAAAAAACAGACAAAAAGAACAGTTCGAATAAGCGAAAACAATTACTTTAAAGCTTTAAGCTCTTATTTCTCCGATTCTCATCGCCTAATCAAAACTTTCATTAGAACCTTTTATGTAGAGCATTTAATAAGCTTTCTAATGGTATTCTTCCGTTTACCAAGATTTTCAACCGTTTTCGAGATATTAATGAAAGTTCCCAAAATTTACATTATTTCTAGCAACAGAAAATTGGTCTCATTTTTCATATCCCCAAAATTTTCCCAACATAAGAAATTACAAAAAAAAAGTCCGACTCGCAGGAACTGCAGCATCTTAGCGCGGTTCCGTTCATGTCCCTAGTGCCATTTGATAAGCTTAGAAAAGAAATAAACTTATTTTTTTTATATATCTCGTGAAAATTGTCAAAATCCTCTCGAACATCTCGAATAAAAGTGATATTAAGGCGTCAGGGACACCGACAGTAGCTAACTTTTACACTGAAGCGGAAATTACAGAATCTGGCTCTCATTCTAAAGCAAAGCTCTATAAATCAATACAAAATATGCCTAATAAAGCCTTTCTAGAGGATACAGAAGCATGGGCGTATATGAGGGGGGGGGGGCTGAGGGGGCTGCAGCCCCTCCCGAAATTTTGAATTGATGATAAAAACTTCTCGTAAAACCCTTAAAAATAAATTAAATAAGATCACTTAGTTCATAAAACATATTTTATTTTACGTGCAATAGCGTTTTAGTTGCCTAAAACTATTCCAAGCTCTAAATATTTAGTATTCCATACCCTGGAAATGGTCTCAGCCCCCCCCCCCGAAATTGTTTTTATATACGCCCATGTACAGAAGTATCAAGAAGAAGTACACAAGATTGAGTAGAATACCCTGCCTAATATAGCCTATATAGAATAATATGCCGAATAAAACGTATCTAGTAAATACACAAGGACAAATAAAAGTCTTGACGAATAACAAGTCAAAAAAAAAAACTTTATTTAACAAAATAAAACAAAGTTTAGTTGCCCAACTACAATAGAATAATATACCTAATTAAGTCTACGGAGTAGACACAAATGGACCAAAAACAAGTCTTGTGGAATATTGATTTTTTTCTAATTAAATACTTTTTATCAATATTTAGTATATAACCTTTGTTGAAAATTATTGATTGCTAATTGATGAATCGGTTTACAACTAAGTAGTCTTTATGAATATTTAGTATATAACCTATTTTTGGATCTGTGTTTTTGGGGTGCTCTCCGCCTAGGCTTTGTATTTGTGTCGGCAGATACCTGGGGTATATTTACAGCTCTTGAGGATTAACTCTTAGCAGGTAAATTTCCTGCGGCCCCATTGTGTTCTACGGGCATTGAACCGCCATATACGCTCATAGTATCTAACCGTTGTGAAGTTTATTTTTTGGATTTAGGACTTAATATACATATGTAGACTAAATCATAGCAAGAAGTAATCCTCCGTCGTCGGTTCTTAACTATGTAGACTCGCTAATGTTATCAAATCTTAGATACATCGTATTTAAAATCCACAGCAAAAACACGACATTTCATCAGAATCCCCTGCTGAATAAAACTTATATAGAATAATATGCAAAATAAAGCCTATCTAGTGGATAAAAATAGAGGAAAAAAGCCGTTCGTGGTGGTAGAAAATCTTAAAAGTATTTCGCTCAGAAATCTCCGAAATATTGTCACTAATTTTACGTATCCTGTTTTATAGCCAAATAGATTTATATTCTATAATCAATAAGAAAAACCTACTAACAATAAAAAACTATGGGTAACAGATGAAAATAGGGAATACCAAGAATAATTCTAAAGAACGAAATCAACACCAGTACTGTAATCTAGATATTCATACGGCATCTTCGAATTCTAACAAACAAAATATTGATTCTAATTATACGTATCCTGTTTTATTGACAAATACATTTGACTACTATAAGCAATTAAAAACCCTAGGGAATATGCCAAAGAACTCAGAGTAGGAGCCTCGACAGTTTCAAGACATTTGAAGGAAATCGACAAATCCAAAGCTGACATTACTTCGCTTATTCAAAACTTTCTTTAGAACCTTTCTTGTAGACCATTTAGTAAGCTTTCGAATGGTAACCTTTCGCTTCCCAAGATTTTCAAGCGTTTTCGAGATATTAAGAAATTATACGAAGTTCCCAAAACTTTTCATTATTTCTGACAACAGAAAATTGGTCTCATTTTACCTATCCTGTTTTACACACACATACATTTTCCTTACAAATACAACATAAGAAATTAAAGAAATAAAAAGCAATAAAAAACCAAGGGAAAGAGACAAAAATTACAAAAAGAACGACAAAAACCCGTTCATAAGAATAAAACAGACGTATTTGAAGTTTTAAGCACTTATTTCTCCGATTGACATAACCTAATCAAAAATAGTTTTAGAATCATTTTTGTAGAGAATTTAGTAAGCTTTCAAATAGTTGCAATCCACTTACCACGATTTCCCAACCGTGTTCGAGATATTAATGAAAGTATACGAAGTTTCCAAAACTTTTCATATCTGTTCATAAAATATTTTATTCTAACCCTTCCTTAACTCCAAACGTAACGTAACTTTCAACATATTAGTTTTAATGAAAGTAGAACATGCACATAATGTTTCAACTGAATCCCGTTATTCTAAGTACCCAAACCAAAAACGGTATTCAAAAACTATTTTTCCAATTTTCTCGACAACGGTTAAAGCTATCGCCTTGAAAATGGTTTCATTCGTTTTTCTAGCCCAAGAAGCCTATAAAACGAGTACTTACAAGCTTATGAACTCAAAAACGTAAGCGTTACGATTTTTTCTGCGCGAATTTCGCCCCAAACGCCATCTTCCAGTGGGCAGATTTTGCTGGTTAACGAACTTGACCTTTCAAATTGGACGACAGATTTTTGTACCAAATTTCATCAAAATCGGACCATTCGTCTTCTATTTAGAGAGCGAACAGACAAATATATATATATATATATATATATATATATATATATATATATATATATATATAAATAAATATATACATATATATAAATAAATATATACATATATATATATGTATATACAAATTTGAACCACCGTTATTTTCGGTTTCTAGGGGTTCTGAAACGCAAAATTTTCTAGTCGGCACTTCCGGATTGTTTCATTGTATCAACCTTATAAGCGGGGTTCCTCCCTATGGGGGAGGGAGGAACCGCGCTAATAAAAAGCAATAAAAAACAAAGGGAAAGAGAAAAAAATTACAAAAAGAACGACAAAACCCCTTTCTTAAGAACAAAACAGACGTATTTGAAGTTTTAAGCACTTATTTCTCCGATTGACATAACCTAATCAAAAATAGTTTTAGAATATTTTTTGTAGAGAATTTAGAAAGCTTTCAAATAGTTTCTTTCCACTTACCACGATTTCCCAACCGTGTTCGAAATATTAATGAAAGTATACGAAGTTTCCAAAACTTTTCATATCTGTTCATAAAATATTTTATTCTAACCCTTCCTTAACTCCAAACGTAACGTAACTTTCAACATATTAGTTTTAATGAAAGTAGAACATGCACATAATGTTTCAACTGAATCCCGTTATTCTAAGTACCCAAACCAAAAACGGTATTCAAAAACTATTTTTCCAATTTTCTCGACAACGGTTAAAGCTATCGCCTTGAAAATGGTTTCATTCGTTTTTCTAGCCCAAGAAGCCTATAAAACGAGTACTTACAAGCTTATGAACTCAAAAACGTAAGCGTTACGATTTTTTCTGCGCGAATTTCGCCCCAAACGCCATCTTCCAGTGGGCAGATTTTGCTGGTTAACGAACTTGACCTTTCAAATTGGACGACAGATTTTTGTACCAAATTTCATCAAAATCGGACCATTCGTCTTCTATTTAGAGAGCGAACAGACAAATATATATATATATATATATATATATATATATATATATATATATAAATAAATATATACATATATATAAATAAATATATACATATATATATATGTATATACAAATTTGAACCACCGTTATTTTCGGTTTCTAGGGGTTCTGAAACGCAAAATTTTCTAGTCGGCACTTCCGGATTGTTTCATTGTATCAACCTTATAAGCGGGGTTCCTCCCTATGGGGGAGGGAGGAACCGCGCTAATAAAAAGCAATAAAAAACAAAGGGAAAGAGACAAAAATTACAAAAAGAACGACAAAACCCCTTTCTTAAGAACAAAACAGACGTATTTGAAGTTTTAAGCACTTATTTCTCCGATTGACATAACCTAATCAAAAATAGTTTTAGAATATTTTTTGTAGAGAATTTAGAAAGCTTTCAAATAGTTTCTTTCCACTTACCACGATTTCCCAACCGTGTTCGAAATATTAATGAAAGTATACGAAGTTCCCAAAACGTTTCTTGTCTGTTCATAAAATATTTTATTCTAACCCTTCCTTAACTCCAAACGTAACAAAACTTTCAACATATTAGTTTTAATGAAAGTAGAACATGCAGATAATGTTTCAACTGAATCCCGTAATTCTAAGTACCAAAACCAAAAACGGTATTCAAAAATTATTTTTCCAATTTTCTCGAAAACGGTTAAAGCTATCGCCTTGAAAATGGTTCCATTCGTTTTCCTAGCCCAAGAAGCCTATAAAAAGAGTACTTACAAGCTTATGAACTCAAAAACGTAAGCGTTACGATTTTTTTGCGCGAATTTCGCCCCAAATGCCATCTTCCAGTGGGCGGATTTTGCTGGTTAACGAACTTGACCTTTCAAATTGGACGACGGATTTTTGTACCAAATTTCATCAAAATCGGACCATCAGGGAAGCCAGAAATGAGCGAACAGACAAATATATATATATATATATATATATATATATATATATATATATATATATAAATATATAAATATATACATATATATATATATATATATATATATATATATATATATATATACAAATTTGAACTACCATCATTTTCGGTTTCCAGAGGTTCTGAAACGCAAAATTTTCTAGTCGGCACTTCCGGATTGTTTCATTGTATCAACCCTATAAGCGGGGTTCCTCCCTATGAGGGAGGGAGGAACCGCGCTAAAAGTCCAGCTTGTAGGAACTTCGTAATCTTAGCTCGTTCCCATAACGTTCTTATATCAAAGATCATTTAGAAAGCTTGGATTAGAAACAGTTAATGTTTGTGTTTAATGTGATGTAAAAAAATTTAACACCTAATTTAATTACATCTTGAATAAAAGGTAAGATTTTAGGTGCCATTTTGCATACAAAAACGTACAGAAGAAGAAATTACGCTTCATCTTCCACTCCCGCTCGGAAACCTCTATTACTAACAACAAAAAAATATATAAATTACGAATACTGTTTTACTGGAAAATTTATTCTACTGCTATAAGTAATTATGAAAATAACAAGACGCAAAACAGAAAAATAGGCACTAACAACCTTTCAAAGGAGCGAAACCAACACTTAAGAAGTTGTAAGAACTTACTCTACGAACTAGCATCGTCACATCAGGACTTCAAAATCATTTCTGTAAGAAATTTAGAAAATTTCGAATGGTTGTGTTCAAATAATACTTTCTTAAGTGTTTCGGATGTTTTTTTTTTTTTTTTTAACATACGAAATCCCCAAAACTGCTCATGGATGTTAATATTTTTAGCGCGGTTCCTCCCTCCCCCGCTTATAAGGTTGATCTCATGACGCAATCCTGTCCTTATTCCTGCGTGATTTACCTAGTCTAAGAGTAGAAGGCGATTTCTCTTTGCAGAAGAATACACCATACAGCCATAGTCGATCTTAGATCGAATAAGACTAGTATAGATGATTAGCATAAGTTTGCGGTCAGCCCCCCAGGAAGTCCTTGCTAGTACTTTCAATAACCTCAGTCGCCTAAAGCACTCCTCTCGTAGGTACTTTATATGATAAAGCCATGTTAGTTTATTATCTAAGACCAGTCCTAGGAATTTGGTATTTTCGCTGAACGTGATATTATGTCCATACAGATGAAGCTAAGGAATCGGGCATGGATTCCTCTTTCGAGAGAATAACACTCCTCTTGTCTTTTCAAGTGAAAATCGGAGGTTTCTGCTTTCTGACCAAATTTGTAGGTGGTTCAGAGCGTTTTGTAGAGTCCTCTTCGTCCAATCATGGCTCTTGAACTTTATTAATATGGCTAGGTCATCTACATAGAAGAATGCTTTAATTGACCTAGGTATTGCCTTAACAATTGAGTTAATTCCTATAGCAAATAAAGTACAACTCAAGATGCTTCCCTGAGGGATTCCGTTAGCTGCTTCCTTGCAACTAGAGATCGATTCTCCTACTCTCACTCGAATATACCTTTTTTGCAAAAAAACTCTGAATGAACTTTCCCCTGAAACCCCATTCCTGCAATGTTTTTAGAATTGTTTTCCTGTCAATAGTATCGTATGCCTTTTCTATATCGAAGAATACACCAACTGCTTCTTTTTTCTCAGTAAATGTGTCCAGGATTTCGGCTTCTATTGTTACTAGTTGGTCTTTAGTTGATCTGCCTTTGCGGAAACCGCACTGAATAGGGGATAGAAGGTTGAATTTTTCTATCATCCACATCAAACGTCTATTGACCATTTTTTCTAGAACTTTCGACAAACAACTAGTAAGGCATATGGGTCGATAATTATTGGGATGTGATTTGTTTTTTTCCTGGTTTCAGAATTGGGATGACAATAGACTCCCTCCAAGCTGTGGGTACGTAGAGGTTTCCCAAATTCTGTTATATATTGCCAGAAGATCTCTATTAACTGTAGGTGGAAAGTGTTTAATCATGCTATTATGGACTTCATCTTTTCCAGAAGAAGATATCTTTGCTTCATCTATTGCTGTTTGTAGTTCCCACATTGTAAAGGGGAGGTTATAATCTTCTTCAGACAGAATATCATTTCTTGTTGGAGTTGTGAAGTTTATTTCTTGCATGTTTTCTTCTTGTTCGGCATCGTTGACGGGATTTGAGATCGCTGCAAAATGGTAGACGAGAGTTTCTGCTATCATTTGTGGATCAGTAATAATTTCGTTCTGAATCTTTAGGATTGGGGTTTCTGTGTTATGATTACCAGCTATGCTATGAATTTTTTGCCATATCTTTTTTATGGGGGTGTTAATATTTATTGGTTCTATATATGAAATCCAAGAAGCTCGCTTTGACGAGGTTTCTAACTATTGATTTTTGTTGTTTATATTTAACTAAGTTGGTTTTTGTGGGATATTTCTGGAAAGATTTAAGACTCTTAGAGCTGCCTGCTGCCAGCTTTTTGCCCATTTAAGCTTCTAAAATATCGACTATGTCATTGGAGTAGGTGTTTAAATTTTTCGAAAGTAAAATTAGTTCACCAATGTTAGTTTTCAACAAAAATAGCAAGGTACTTCAACAAAAAAGTATTGAATTTTTTGACTCCAAGCTTTTCCAATGGCACTGAGGATAAAAATGTTAACGAAGCGCGCTAAGATGACGAAGTTTCTTGTAATCGGACTGTTTGATAAGGTTATAAATTTTCTATCGTTTTCGATATGAATTTGTATTCCTCTTTATTCATATTTACCTTGTATTACTTGAGTCACCCATCCGATGTAAGCCCCAACTTCAGTGTTTACAGCTGGTGGAGGTGTGCGGCATTCCATTCCGAACGATGTAAGAGCTACTAGGGTGTATTTTCCTGTTTCTTTATCCATCCACACCAGTGGACCACCAGAGTCACCCTGAAAACATAGTGGATCAATATGAGATATCTGAAAATTGTTTCAACTGAATCTATTGCTCAAAACAAAATTCGAGCTTTGTGTAGTGTTCTCCAAACTCAACCAAAATTTGTTAGTTTCATTTGCACTAATGTGGATATCATAGAATAATTTTGAAGTACTTTTGTCCTTTATGAGCATTAAAAACCAAAATTATAGTTTTTCAAAGTCAAATAAATCGCGTTGAACTTGCGATTTGATTTCTGAGATAATTAAAGCTTAAAGCTAAGATAGATTAAATCCAATACCTCGGCATGGAAAACAGAGATGGGCATAATTTTATTTATAAATAAAAATACGAATTTATTCGTACTTCGCATATTTGTAAATACGAATATAAATAAATTCGTATTCATAAGTGTGAATACGAATTTATTTTTAGACACGTATATTAAATATAAAAATACAAATAAAATTTTATTCGCAAATTTTCCTGCGAATATAAATAAATTCACAGACAATTTTTTAAATTATTCACAAATTATAATGTAAATTAATTTGTATTCGTATATTTTAATGTGATATTTTTTGTAATCAGTTGTTCTTTTGTAAATATTCACCTTTTTTGGGATTATTTAAAAGAATTTCTGTGAATTTATTTGTATTCGCAGGAAAATTTGCGAATAAAATTTTATTTGTATTTTTTTTTTTTTTTTTTTTTTTTTTTTTTTTTTTTTTTTTTTTTCGGCGCATCTACACCTAGGTCATTAGCGCCGTTTATTTGTATTTTTATATTTAATATACGTGAATAAAAATAAATTCGTATTCACACTTATGAATAGGAATTTATTTATATTCGTATTTACAAATGTATGAAGTACAAATAAATTCGTATTTTTATTTATAAATAAAATTATGCCCATCTCTGATGGAAAACCTCATCTTACCCATGCTTATTTATTTAAAAGAGAAGCTCTGTTTGTGGTGAAAATCTTTCCATTAAACATAATTTCACAGAATGGGTAGCCTTCGAAGCTGATCGGAACCAAATGGACAATCTTGGTCCTCTCTGTGATATATTTGGAGAAGACCATCAATTGTGTCAGAGAGCATTGAGATTCCTTAGAGCTATCTATTATAAAATACAATTTATTTAATTAGGGATAAAAATATAATGTAAGTTGGACGCATGAAATGTCTTATTTAACCCTGGTTTTCTATATTTGTGTACCTATTTCTATTTGTACGTGCATGCATGTGAATGTATGTGCATATGTTAAAACATAAATGTTTTATAATTACAGTTGTTATATTTTGTTGTTGTTTAAATTACATATATGTATGTATGTATGGATATATATGTAGTGTCCTGTTGTGTGTGTGCGTATATGTAGGTTTGTATGTTTTTGTGTCTATTTATATAATATTTTTGTTGTATTATGTTATTCCGCTTTGAATTTTAAATTTTGTGTAATTATTACATTCCAATAAAATTAAATAGGCAATAATGACCCGCTTGGTTAGATTGCTTTAAATATCTATCTATCTATCTATATCTATATCTATAAATAAATATATATATATATATATATATATATATATATATATATACAGGGTGTCCCGCGTTGAGTGTCATAACTTATAACATAAGTGTTTATCCTGCATGTCATTTGTAGTTAAGTAGCGCAGAAATGAGCGTTCTATCTCAACATGAAGCAGAGCTCAAACTTGTCTATTTTCAAAACTACTGTTTTTTTTTGTTTTTTTCATGAAAAACTGTGTTTTCAGGATTTCTGAATAATGAATCGTCAATAAGGTCCGAATTTTTAGAATCTACATTACATTTCGAATAAGGAAGACCCGTTATTGTAATATTGCCATGTATATTAACACCTATACTGAAAGTCATATAGATGTGAACTATTGATATTAGTGTTTATAATGTTCCTTTCTATCCTTTCAAAATTTGACAATTCAATTGAAATTAAGAATCAATATTAATTAATTTTTTTCTTACTCACATGACATGTACTCTTTCCTTTATCCATTGTACAGATCTGACTTTGTGGAAAAACTAAAGTCCAATCCTTCTTGCATACATCATAAGGTACAACCGTAAGATCTGCTACTTTCAGAACGGGAGAAGGAGGTGCCGTGAAACCTTGTTGGCCCCAACCTGTTAACAATATACAAATTTAGATATGAACCTAGTTGACACAAGTAGACATAATAAAGAATTTTTTACCTATTGCCTTGATTTTTTGATTGTGAAGATTTATTGGTCCCGTTGGCAAGCAGACTGGTCCAATGTTCGCGTTGGATGGGATAGGGGTTTTCGTTAGGATGACGGCGATGTCGTCACTCAAAGACCCACGTTTTTCGTAATTCGGGTTCACAATAAGTCTTTCAACTGCAACTTTCACACCGTCTCGAGCTGTGGAATAAAATCAAGGGAATTAATATAAGTATGGAACATTCTTTTATCAAAAAACAATATGAATCATTAAATTAATTTCATCACATACAATTAAAGAGGCCAAATAATTTTTTTTTTTTTTTTTTTTTTTTTTTTTTTTTTTTTTTTTTTTTTTTTTTTTTTTTTTTTTTTTTACGGCGCATCGACAATTCTTGGCCATTAGCGCCGACATCCAGGGTGCAGCGAGGAATTTTCTCAGCGAGCCCTGAGATGAGAAAACTCCTGTCGCCAGTGGGGATCGAACCCACCATCTCCCGCTTATGAATCTAGCACACTAGACCACGGGAGACCCCGAGGCCAAATAATATGGAAATATTTGATAGAAGAGCGTTAATTTAAATTCCATAGTATATCAACTTCTAATGGTGACAAAATTACACCATTAAAACCTAAAATTAACAGTTGAAACATTTTCTGCATGTTTTACTATCATTAAAACTAATATGTTGAAATTTTGGTTACGTTTGGAGTTAAGGAAGGGTTAGAACAAAATATTTTATTAACAGACATAAAAAGTTTTGGTAACTTTGTATATTTTCATTAATATCTCGAAAAAGGTTGAGAATCTTGGCAAACGAAAGAATACCATTAGAAAGCTTACTAAATGCTCTACAAAAAAGGTTCTGATGAAAGTTTTGATTAGGCGATGTCAATCGGAGAAATAAGTGCTTAAAACATTAAAGTAAACGATTTTGCTTATTCGAACTGTTCTTTTTGTCTGTTTTTATTCCTTGTTATTTTTTAATTGCTTATAGTTGGATAATGTATTTTACAATAAAACAGATTAGGCAAAATAAGAAAAACAATTCATTGTTAGAAATATAGCTTGCCAAGAGAAAAAGATTCGATGACGTCTTTTGAATATTTTCAATTGCCTTTATGCTGTTGGTTTTTTTTATTTTATTTTTTAATTGATTTTATCTGTAGAATTATTACTATAGTAAAAGAACACAGGAATATATGAAAATTTTTGATATTTTCCAATTCATTGAAACGTATGAAATGAAGTATCGGTAGAAGAGGTTTCTAGGGTCTTGCGGACCCGACCCCAGGTATAGCCATAAAACCCTTTGAACAAAGGCCGAGGAAAATATCTGTTTCTATTCTATGCTTTTCAAATGAGAATAGGGATATGAACAGGAACCGGGGTCTCCCGTGGTCTAATGGCTGGCGCCTTGGATTCATAAGCGGGAGATGGTGGGTTCGATTCCCAACCTCCGGCAGGAATTTTATCATCCCAGGGCTCGCTGGTAAAATTCCTCGCTACACCCTGGATGTCGGCGCTAATGACCTAGATGTAGATGCGCCGTAAAAAGAAAAAAAAAAAAGAACTGGAACCGCGCTAAGATGACGCAGTTCCTGCGAGTCGGAATTTTTTTATTCTTCATTTTTCCCTTATTATTCATTCACCATGACCTGTATTTTTTAATTTTGTTACTGATCCTTAGCTTATAATTTATTATTATTATTTTTTAGTTATATTTTAAATAACTTATATTGCGGCATATCCCCATTGCTGTAATGAATAAATATATTATTGAACTAACTGGTCAAAAATAAATTTAAAAAAGTAAACTTTTCTTTTATCCATATATGTGGTAGCCGGAAGTTCAGCAAAAATATAATTAGCACATTCGTGTAAATATGCTCTACATTTTTTATGGTATTTTAGATCCTTCTCCAGGAGCCAAAACTCACTAAACCATTAGTATAACCTAAATGTACATAAGTGAACCTTTTCCTACAATGGCCACGCCAACTTATCATGACGTCATGAGAACATGTTTCAATAAATGAATTGTTGTGCTATATAAATTTTGATTGACCTTTTAATGCATGATTTGAAAAAATGTAGTTTATAATGAACATTTATTTAACGCGATTTCCCCCCTCCCTCCGTAGAATTGGATAATGTCAGTTTTCTGTGCATTATGGCGTCTAAAATCTTGCTTTTATTCGAGATGTCATTGTAGGAAGTGTGTGAATATCTCATGAATTATCAAAACAAGATATGAACTGTTTCTATAGGTCTTCATAGACATAAGAACGGAACCGCGCTAATATATGACGCAGTTTGCATTTTTTTTTTTTTTTTTTTTTTTTTGTATTTGTATCGGTTAGTTAAATCAAAACTCTCAGCAAAGTGTAATCCACCGATTACACATCTGCTATTGTAGCGGCTGAGGATGTGCTACGGCATCATTTTTTTTATTACTATTATATCAAACCTGCAATAAAGTAGTAAAAAAATGTATTCCAAATATACATATATATATATATATATATATATATATATATATATATATATATATATATATATATACTTACGGTCCTGGATGTTGTGAGCCCCTACTAGAAGTGATACTTGGTTTGCTGGAAAAGCGACTGCACAATGTGCAGCGGTGAGTGCATGGTAAGGTGTTATGATGGATGCTCCACAAAACACAAACTTTCGTGAATTGCAATACATAGCAGTCATCCATGGAAATTCGTGCTTCTTTGTTTCAGAACCACCTACAATCCTGCCCTGATTCATAGAGAACGAATTAATTTTATTAAGTAACAGAAATTCAGGAATAGCAATTTCTTATAAATAAAAAAAGCTGCTACATTAAGTACTTAAAACTAATTGTACTCTTAGGTGATAAGACTCTTCCAATCACCGCAAAAAAAAAAACACATTTATTTAAAGAACGCATAACTGTTTATGGGCTACTCAGCCATGAAGAATAAACATGATTTTATGGCGCAGACGGATAAGCAAAACTATTTCACAGCACTAACCGAATACCAAGAAGATGGGGTAAGATATATTAAAATTCAGAAACTCATAGGATAACAATGGAGGCTACCGGACGATATATATATATATATATATATATATATATATATATATATATATAAACATGTATATGAGCAACGAGGTTAGCTAACATGCTGGAGGACTTTAGTTCAAATTCCGAGCAACCACTAAATTATTATTATTTTTTAACAGCATATATGCTGTTTTTTTTCAATGAATATTTCTTTTTGGTATACCAAAAATTGTGCTATTAACCCCGGGCTATTTACAGCTTGCCCCCCATTTTCAATACCAACAGCTCGTGATCACCCATTCATGTACTGGCCACGCTCGACGTTGCTTAACTTCGGTGATCAATGGAACCGGTTCAATGAACGTGGCTATGGCCGTGAAAGATTTTTATCTACTCATGTCTTCGTTCTTGGGTTAAATTCGGCCTCTCTGACCGTCCCTAGACCATCCTAGCCACGTTTCTGGGATTTATATGTATATTTGTTTAAATTGTAAAGGCCATTTGTAATTCACCCTATTGGGAATCGAGCCCACTACTTAAGGGCTGCAGTGATACCGTCTTAGCACTCACGGCCACTGGGCCTACTCATGTATATATATATATATATATATATATATATATATATATATATATATGTATATATATATGTATATATATACATATATATATATATGTGTGTGAATACGCAAACCAGAAACAAATATATTTATAGCCTACAGAGTGACCGGGACTCTGGTTCTTCGCGAGCTGTCCAATAGGGAGTTGAGAAATGGTCCGTAGATGTAAATATATTAGATTTTGATGGTAAACATACAAGTTATAAGGCATTTTGTTATATAAAAATATATTTATAAATTACTAGTAAATTACTTACTTTATTTGTCCATCCACAGGGACAACTTGTAGCTCTGCCAGCCATTGCCTCGTGGGCAAGGAGTGCAAATGCCAGGGGAAGAAGTAGCACCTTCATTGTATTTGCTTTCTTCCTGTGAATTAAGTAAACAAATCTTAGCAAATTAATTTCTTCTGAATTTTATTCATTAATAGATAGTTTTTTTTTTTCATTTGAATCTGAATGGTGACGAAATAATTCTATGTGCGAGTGGAGCTTCATGTAGGTACTGTTTCGTATAATGAATAAAACATAAAATGGTTTCAATGAATATTTTTTTTTTGTTTGTTTAATGGAGTATCAACAATTGGAGTATAAACGGCTATGTATAGACTGCCAACCTTTTATTATGTCAACATCACGTGGTCGGTCACCCATTCAGGTACTGGCCAAGCCCGACGTTGCTTATCTTGGCTGATCAACGGGAACCGGTGCCTTCAATGCGTCTATGGCCGTTGGCGAGCAACTTATAAATAAATTTAGCCTTAGCTAAGGAAGTCTTCCACAGGTTAGCTTTATTGTATTAGGACGGCCGAGGCCCTACCTGTCATGGGCGTATATAGGAAATAATTTCGAGAGGGGCTGGGAAAATTTCAGGGGGGGGCTAAGACCATTTCCGGGGCATGGAATATGAAAAATTTAGAATTTAAAATAGTTTTAGGCAACTAAAACGCTATTACGCCTAAAATAAACTTCTTTTTTTTTAACTAAGCGATCTTATTTAATTTATTTTTAGGGTTTCTATGACACATTTTTACCATCAAATGAAAATTACTGGAGGGGCTGCAGCCCCCTCAGCCCCCCCCCTTATATACGCCCATGCTACCTGTGGAAGGTCTTCCTTAGATAACATACATTTATTTATGCATAATTAAGATGCTCCTGAAGAGGTTTCAAAGGATGCAAAACATGTAGAGCGATAAATAAAGCATATTGTGTAATGTTGAGAAGTTTTATATACGCATGACCTTCGCCTATTTAAATAATATATTGTTCACTCTGTTGTGATGTAAATATTATATATATATATATATATATATAGGGGAAGGTGTTGTACCTTTGACCACTTTGCAAAATTGATTTTTTTTTTGGCTTGAATATTAAAGATAAATTCATTTTTTTTATTTCATTGTAATTAGTATTCTATTGCTTATCATATTTAATTTTTTCAAGGTTCTAGCTTTACATTTAATATTTGTTATTAATTTTAAAAAAAATAATCGTTCAGTGGTCAAAGGTACAACATGTAGTTGTACTTCTGACCACCTAAAAACAACACAGCAGTGCAGAAAAAAAATTGTATTCAGTAATATTGTAATTAATTTTAAGTTATAATAATACAGGACAAGAATATAAGTGTAATAAGAAAGCTATTATTGATATTATGTTATGCTTATTATGCTGAAAAATCCAGTCCAATCGATAAACGTTTTAACTGTCAAGCAGATCCACTAGCAATAGTAGGGTATGGAAGTTTAGCCACAATGTCTTCAACATCAATATCATACAAATTTTCATCTTCTCTCGTAAACTTGTCACTTAAAGTTTGTTTTTTTCAAATATTGGATCTTAGACATTCGACATTTAATAGCACAAATCTCTGCAACTAAATATGTAATAGTCCTTTTCCTTTTATTCTAACAAGTATAAAATTTCCTTTTTTCAAATCATATTTTTCAAATTGTTACTGGTCATCGACGTAACTCACAACATTTATCAGACGAATCAACGTCACTTTCTCCTGAAGAAATTTCAGTGTCAGTATCAGAATCTGAACTGTCATCAGAATAATTTTCTTTCGATTTACCACTTCTTTTTTTTTGAAAGGGGTTTATTTGTATGTGATGTGGTGCTTTCGTTTTTTTTCACCTTCAATAATTAGCTTTTCAGGAATATCTGTCAAGATACGAGGCCGTATTTGACCTTTTCCTTGCATGAGCTTTTCGATGAGGCCTTACAACTTCCAATGGAAAGATAAGAGGCGATAGGTTTGAACTGCTACACTGAGGACTGATAAAGTCAGTTTGAACTTATTCATTTATTATTTTTTAAATTCTTCGAACAATTGAAGCAACCAATATTAAGTATTTTTTTAAAAATATGTGGCAGAAGAACATAAAACTTGAATTATGAAAAAATTACTAACGTGTGTTGTACCTTTGACCTGGTCAAAGGAACAACACCTAGTCGTGGTCAGAGGTACAACACCCTAGTGGTGCAAATTAAAAAGCATGCTAAAAAGTTTAGGGTTAAGATAAATCAATTTCGGAAACTACACCATGTTTCTTATTGTAATAGCTACTTTATCAAATGATTTCCATCTAAAAAGACATAATAAAAAAAATATTATGAGGCAAAACGTCATCAATGAATAACTTACATTTTTATGATGAAAATGGATAAGTATTTTTTGCAAGAATCCTCTTTGACTTGAATAATCCTAAGTAGGTTACACAAGCCCTCTAGTGAAGGAGCTAAACACTAATTACACCAAAATTTATAAAAGCTTGCTACATGCCGCCACAGCCTCGGTGGTCAAAGGTACAATATGGTCAGAGGTACTATTATATATATATATATATATATATATATATATATATATGTGTGTGTGTGTGTGTGTGTGTGTGTGTGTAGCTAAACGACTCGAGTATTGAAAGACGACACCATATCGCTCGGTCCTTATAATTCCTACTCTTTTACTCCTGACATCTACAAGAACTCTGCGTAAAAATTAAACAGAAAACTCGTTAAATATTATCACTTATTCACGTCGTCATGTATTTGGGCACCCCGAAAGAAGAAAGGGCTGGGTGTTTGGACACCTGTACAAAATATTAATCCTCATCTTGATCCCCAAAACGACTCGGTAACTTTATCACATAATGGATCATCTCGACTCCCACGTTCTCTATCTCTTCCACGAAATCCCCTTCCTCCATCAAGAGATAAGCATAAGCCATGAAACTTGCCCCTCATTGGCGTGTGTTTAATTAGTTCTGAAATCCCATGGGATATCTCCACCAAGGTTACATTCATAACTTACCTATTCAACTACATAGTCCGCACTGTTTACTCTTCTCTCTGTCATTATCCTCTCCTCTGAATGTCGTAGTTTCTTGAATACCCCTTCCTTACAAGTCTAGTTCTAGTACATTGAAAATGTCTTTGAAAAGTGTTAAGAATCCTCTCTTCTCAAAAAGACTAATCCTGCTAATATTAATCCTTAAAAAAATTAAAAGAGAAATAATTCAAGTGGAGAAATAAGACCTGTTCTTCTATTATGTACACATTCAACTTCTGACTAAATTCTGAACTTATGAAAAACGCAATTTTAAGATTCAGAGATACTTTAAAGGGGGCAATTAATTTTCCAAGCTTTGAGTAATATTCATAGTTTGTGATAGCAGTGATAAGCTCTTCTAGTTTATAAAACGGGGTTTTCGAAAGCTGCTTGTTTATTTTATTTAGCAGCGGATTTTACACAAAATTAATAGATTTTGAGATTTGAAAATGTTCATGCGATATATCTGAGAATCACTGTGCCGAACCTATCGTGGAAGTAGAAGATAGCCGATAGCTTTCCCTCGTCATCTCCTTGATGAAGTCTGATAGAGACGGGTGATAATCGGCCGGGTGAATAAAAACAAGTAGGACGAGTAAATACTCGTGGAGTCACGAAAAACAAGTAAATACTTAAATTGAAGTGAATGAAAAAAGTATTTACTATTAATTGCAAGTAAATACTTGTACGGCAAGTATATACTAAGTACACCCCCTGAATTGGTGTGAATAAGCGAAAGTAAATACTTTCGTGGCGAGTAAATACTTGTAGATTTGCAAGTTCGCCTTACCCCAGACTCGCCAGCCCGTACTTGCGTTTCGAGATGGCTGCATAGTTAAGGAAACGATCTCCAATTACGTATCCAGGGGTTTTTGGGGTCGCTAAATACGAATTCGTTATCATAATTTAAAAAAAAACAAAATGGCGGATCTAATATGGCGTCTTTTTGTACAAAAAAAAAACGTGAAATGAAAAAATTTACAATTGGTCTAAAACTTATTTTTTTGTGGTTATTAGGGTCTGTGATTACAAATTTATCGAAAATGACCAAAAATTCAAAATTGCGGAATGCAATATGG